>OX276476.1:11395000-12730000 GCA_946251955.1 Acronicta psi
ATCTCGAATCTACTAATAATCAATTTATTTCCCGGATTCTATCAAAAATATAATCGGTAAGTTTACATATTCATACACATTTCTTTGATTTTCAGCCACTCCGACCCCGAATCAGAGTTAAAAGTAGTGGCAACCGGCATAGTCGCAGCAAAATCTAAATCAAAGAGCAAAATGTACGCTAACAGCTCTAAAAATTCATCAACACTAGAGATCGTCGCTGAATGTGAAAGTGCTTCATCAGTAATGACGGTCAAAAAGCGTTCATTTACGACTATGGATAAAGATGTTACAGCCAGTTCAAGTAATATTGATCTCTTTAATGTCATCAATGCCAGTGAAGATTTATTATATGCTGATCGATCAAAAGTAGCAGTAACGGCGGTCGAACCACAGAAGAAAAGAGACGAAAGGCAAATGAACAGAGAAAGGGCACCCATGAGAAGAGACAAACATCCGCGTCAACATCGCATTAAAGTCAGAAGTCCTAAACGCCGTATGGCAATTCTAGAACAGCAGAACAAAGCTGTTGATAGCAATAGACGAACAACCGGTACTATTGCAATCAACTGGGATCAAGAAATTGACTTGTATCATGTCGAAAATGTGACTAACGTGATAGATGAGGATGAAGAGAGGACAAGTACTCATTCTTTGGATGACATGTGTCGCATTTGTCACGGTGGAGACGCGTTATCGCCGGAACTCGGTCGCTTAATATCAGCATGTTCTTGTCGTGGAACCGTTGGTAGGGTCCATGTGAAATGTTTGGAGCGATGGTTGACCGAATCGGGGAAATCGAGATGCGAATTATGCGGGACTCGGTATGCGACGAGACGCGTGCATAGATATGGCGTTCCGAGGGCACTTGTCATGTGGGTGTTGAGCCAAAATGCTAAACAGGTTTGTCTTTTGATTTTGTCTACTATTTTAAAGTAAAATTTAAAAGTAAAGAAGTCTGGCTATAGTACAATCTCATTCGTTATTAAAACTAGCCAATCATGTAGGTATTAATAATTAAATTCTGAACACACTTTGAAACATGAGTCATAATATAAAAATCAATAGCTAGGTTATGGTTCTCTCACATACATATCATCTAATTTCGGCTTTGTAATATTGAAATCATGTTAACTACCGTTAGTAATCAGGTCACAGGGCGAGTCTTAAGGTCACTAATTGTAAATTATGATCCTAAAGTAGAACTAGCCTTTATGGTCACCAACCACGCAAGGTTGTTTAAACATGTCATTACCAATGTTCCAAATTACTTTGATATATAAATATTACACAGTTACACACCTTACAATCGTTCAGTTTTTTTACTTCTGATATATTTAATTTATATGATTTCTGATTTATTTCTATGATGATGTTAATGTACTTACCTACATCTAAAAAAATACGTTTCTTTACATAAAGTAATAATTTTAAAAAGTTTGTGAAAAAGTTTTTCTATAACGTTTTTGACTTGTAGTTTTAGACAATGCATAGTCTTATCGGTAAAAAATATCTCTTACAAATATGATCATGATGATGATGATAATCATTATTATTGTCTTTGTAACTGCCTGATCAGGTTGCTACGCTCGAGGAGTTTTGGTATTGGGTTTTTCTATGAAAGTATCAGCAGCTCGGAGTCTGAATTTGTGATTTGTGTCCATTTAAACGCAAACTTTAACAAAAAGGTCTTTGTTACAGTTGATGGTGGACAGTCTCGGTATAATGTTGATGTCGCCGCTCGCTGTGCTGGCCGCGTGGTTGTCGGGCCGCACACTGGCCGGCCTCATGACGCAAGAGAGCCATGTGACGCCTTGGCCCCTAGCCTCCACTTTCGTACTGGCTTGTATGACGCTAGTAGGTTATTTTATGAACTATATCTGGACTACCGAGCTCTGCTAGAGTAAAAATAGAGAAATGAAATTACCAGGTATGAGACATAGCTAGATAGTTTTTTGCCTTCGTAAACCGCTATATAGCAACTTCGAAATCGTTAGAGCAGTTTTCGAGAACGTGATTACAAATAATATATGGCGTACAAATGTTGCTCAATTAATAGTAACGAGTACTTGAGTTGAGTAGCGAGCGCGTTTAGGCAAGCGGTTGAGTAGCGAGCGCGTTTAGGCAAGCGTAGTATTTATTGCCCGCTGGCTAGGTGGATTGACGACTTGCGAAAGGCAGCTGACAGTGACTGGATGGTCAAAGCTGAAGATCGGTCTCTGTGGCGTTCACTGAAAGAGATGATGATGATGATGGAAGTCTGACTGGAATATGTAATACATGGCCAAAAGTAGGGTTAAGAGTTTATAAGTAGTAGTAGCATTTGCTAATTGTATCCTCATCGATCAAGGAGTATAATATGCGTAATCCGAGCTTTTATCAAGTTGTTACATTGAGGCTTTTACGGAAGCCGCGCTTGAGGCCAAAAACCTTGAAAGTGAAATTCTATAACTTTCCCTGCCTAAAAGGCAATTGAACTCCCCGAGCGACCGTATCGTGTCGTGTACGTGTCGTCTTCCATCTCGTTAAAGTATTTGGAGGTTTTTCTTGTAACAAATAATTTTGGGACTTAGTTGGCGTTTCCTTAGAGGTTTTAAGTGGTTAATTTAAAAAATTAAAATGGTCCCTCTAAGTCTAATCCTGGAATGCACTTAGCCCCAGCTTGGGACAGAGTAGCACTTAATATTTTAGTTGCTTTTATAGGACTTATAGGTTAATGAACTGAAGTTAATTGAAATCTGAAAATGTTTATGAGTTACTGAATAAATTGTGATAGCATTATGACTACTGCCAGTGTAGGATCCGTGAGTTTTATATATTAGATACATTCAAGGTTTATATAAGTTATTATTGGTTTAGTTTTCGTAAGCGCTGCTGCTGTGCAAGAGGACCTGGGTTCGATACCCAGGTCGAGGAAAGTATGTTTTTTCCGTTTAAGCCGTTGCTGTGCAAAGGCATTCCTCAGGTCCTTCCTTGTACTTCAGGCATGCCGCCCCGAAGCAGGAAAATTTTATTAGATTTCAATCAACTCGAAGTTTTGATTTGATCTCAGTTAATGGCAATAGGCTTGCACCCTATTACATCATCATCAACCCATAGGTATACTGTTCCACTGCCGGGCACTAGTATCCTCTCAATATGAGAGGAATTAGGCTATAATCCACCAAGCTAGCCTAATCCGGGTTGGCAGACTTCACATGCCGTGGAGAAAATCTCTCAGGCATGCAGATTTCCTCACGATGTTTTCCTTCACCGTTAAAACGAGTAATCATTACGCTTGGGAGCTTGTCAAGTAATATTTTTATTTTAATTTTCATGCCATTAAGGTGGCAAACACGCATACGGCCCGCCTGATGGTAAACCGTTACGGTAGCTAATGGATGCTTGCCAGGGGTATCACTTACGCGTTGCCGACCCTAAAAACCTCTTACGAGGTTTATGGCGGATTCACTGCACTGACAGTTTGAGGAAATGTACATCAGTACATGCAGTACATCCCTAGAAGGAGCAACCTGGCAACCTTACTGCAGGAACACAACACACAATAAAGTGTATTATTTGGCTGCATTTTTTGTTAGGTGGAGGTACTGCTCCAGTTGAGCTGCTCCAGATTTGAGCCATAAATGGCTGTGGCCTACCTTTCTTCATTGATAAAATTACCTTTACTTTTTTCTTCACCAGGTATGTTATTACTGTTGGATAGTATCCGCAGCGACGCGTCATGCTCTTGGCTGGTGGATCTGGTACCGGTCCCAGTACGAAGTGAGGCTCCAGTTTCAAGAGAACGAGGATTGACACAATGATTGAATAATTTATTAATAGTCAATACGTACGCAGAATAATGTTTAGCTTTAAAATATTATATTGTCACTCCAGAAATTTAATTTGCTTTTTTTTAGTTTTTATGATTATTTCTGGCAATGGAGGTTCCATTGCCAGTTACATATTATTTCATACTAGCTATGCCCCGCGGTGTTTTTTTTTATACCACAAGGGTGCCAAGCATGTGGCCAGCTTGGTATTACCCGCCGTCAACAAAATTTTCCTAATCCTTTGGGAATTTCCAATAATCGTTTCACATGTTTAAGTCCTATGTGTAATCTTGATTATGGTTAAAGAAACTTTATTCTCAATAAAAACATAACATGTCACTTACTTGAGAAATTCACTTAATTCAGAGCTGCTACTGAGAATTTCAAGGAATATCTAATAACAGTAACCGGGAATCGAATCCATGACCTCGAGCGACCGATGACCGGTGATACCAAGGCTAAAGTTAAATACCTAATTCATTATATACAAATTTTTTTTTGCTCGCAGTTTTTAATATACCGTTTCCAATAACTATAGTTTCGATAAGCATAGAACATGATATTCTTAGTATATTCAACTAAACTTGATACTTTAACAGCTGTAAGTTCTCTTTATGGCGCAACACAAAACGGAGAGTAATTTTCAAGTATCAAATTAAGTCGACTTAAGAACTCGGCCTCCGAGAAAAGCAGGGTTATCCAATTATCTTTAATATTTTGTTCATTTCTTCCGTTTTTCCACTTGACATAAAATGTCCGTCTATAATAAATATCGTCGCAATACTGTCTAAGATACCTTAGAGTTTAATTTTATATGAAGCCCTGTTTAATTTTGTCGGGATTTTATCCAGTAAGTATCTCCTACAATAAGGAAAAGAAGCATTGCTCCAACCTAGAAATTATGTTGAAATACGACAAAGTGTTTTTTTAGACAAATTTTAATACTACTTAATTTATTTATTTATTTATTAATTAACATGGAAAACCTACAGCGAAACAAACAAGTAAAAACAATAAAATAGAAACAGTAGGCAAATTACAGGTTTTCACTTATAGCTACTGAATAAACTGCCTGTTGTGTGCACTCTATACAGAACAGTCACGTGTGTGCATTCCCTAATAGCGTTAAAATACAGAGGTAAGTACAATGAAAAAAAAAAAAATTAATTCCTCAAAAAAAGTCCAAGCTTAGACACCTCTTTACTGCTGAAACACCTATTGTATACGGATCTAAGTTATGCTTTTTGCAAATTATGTTTAACTGTTTACTTGCTCGTACAATATATAAAAAAAGAAAATACAAAAATGAGTCAGATAATTTAAATTCTAACACATAAAATATCACAGGGTACAGTGCCTCGACCATGAGTTTTGCTCACTAGACTCGCTAGCGACGCCGTAAAATATTTGTATGGAAAACCCTCGCAGCGCCTCTAGCGGTTACGTAAGGAACTAAAATCTGCTATGAGATTATTGCGTTTCGATGCGTAAAAACCTATCGAAAGCCATTCGATAGAACTCATGGTTGACGTACAGGATATCAAAGTGAAACATACATAGGAGTTGAAGGTAACATTTTTATTGGGCCGTTCAGAGCCTATTAGAGACAAACTTTCAGATAGACAAAAAATCTTAAAATGCTCCTGTATTATTAAGCATTGTGTAAATAGCAGTGTTCACTTAACTTTTAAATTCACACCAAAATTCAAACCTTTTATTGGTAACTAAATATCTAAATAACTAGCTTCCCGCCAGCGGCTTCGCCCGCGTGGTCTTATAATTTTTTCCCCGTTTTTGCTACATTTTTCATTACTACTCCGCTCCTATTAGTCGTAGCGTGATGATATATAGCCTATGTTACTCGGGGATAATGTAGCTTTCCAAAGGTGAAAGAATTTTTGAAATCGGTCCAGTAGTTTCGGAGCCTATTCATTACAAACAAACAAATCTTTCCTCTTTATCATATTAGTATAGATTTATCAGGTCATTACTATAGTCCGCGCGGAAATAGTTGGCCGCGCCCTAGGTAGGGACGGGGTGAGCCGGCGATTGCTGTGAACGAAAACAAGTGTCCACACCCCTCCATCCCACCGCGCGCAGGCGACCCCGCCCCTCCGTCCCGCCGATCACATACCTAAGGCGCGGCCAACTAGTTCCGCGCAGACTATAAATACGAGTTTTTCAAAAATCTAATCACGCACTATTTCTGTTATGCTTTTATGGGTAACGACCCAGGAATGTCTCTCTTTAGGATTGAAGAAGAGATGCCTTAATAGTAGTCAGAAGTAGCTTGCTGTGTACATTTTGGAAATCAGTTCTTGATAGAACTGACGTCCTCGAGCCATTGGGGCCACCTTCTGATCTCGTTGTAAAGCTTCCTGCCGGGGCTCTCAGTGGCTATCAGCTGTCTATGTCCCACGATATGGTAGTTAGACGTCAAGTGACCATGCTCTACGCCACATTGAAGCAAAGCCTTCAATGCATCTAATGATGCTTGTGTTGGGGTGTCCTCTGAAAAAGAAAAGAGAAGATTCGAATTTCAAAACATACCATCACGCCTTTCTTCGCCGGTTTGTTTAGGTCTCAATAGGTCCAGGTCAATAGGACCTGGTACAGTCCCGAGCAAAAACATGTATACTTGCACTAACAAAAGTGCTAAATCGATTTTCTCCTAAAGTACTGATAGAACTTTTGTGATATTACGAACACAGTATTTAGGAACCAATACTATAGTGACATCGGTGTTATCACAAAGTTGTTATGGTTCATTTATGAAAAAATCGCTTTAGCCCTTTTGTTAGTATTTATATGGCTATGCTCGTGACTACAAATCCAAACTCCAAGGTCTCACTAAGAATTTTATAGAAAGACCCAATTGAATGAACGAATCGAACCTAGGACGGCTGACTCCCCAAGTCTGCCGCCTACAGGCCATAGACCCAAATCTGAAGGTCTGTTTGCACCCTCCAGCAGCCAGTGCCGTCTACTACTGATCTTAGAAGAAGATTTTTAGGATGGTTACTTTTTTATTGCCTACAGTGGCAGACGAGCAGGTGGCCCATTGATGGTAACTGGTAACCGCCGTCCATGACATCAGCAACGTCGGGGACAGAGCTGAGCCGCCGCCTACTGTATGTGGTAGAGAACTCTTTTTAGACCTCTATACTTCGTTATTGTTATCACTCACT
Organism: Acronicta psi; assembly: GCA_946251955.1. Taxonomy (NCBI): domain Eukaryota; kingdom Metazoa; phylum Arthropoda; class Insecta; order Lepidoptera; family Noctuidae; genus Acronicta; species Acronicta psi. The sequence goes on from OX276476.1 coordinate 11,401,998, forward strand.
GTTGTAGTTCCCAATGAAGGTGATGCCAATAGATTTCCTATTGTAACCGTATGTGTGTGCTCCAACATGCAGCCACCCTGTACCTTCATACACCTTGCCGTTACCTCCTATTACGAACCTGAAATTATAATAATACGCTGTTGGCAATAGGTTGGGTACTGTGATTTTCATAGACTTATGATAAAGTTGACAATAAAATAGAGCCATCAAAGGCGGAGCGGAAAAACTTTAATACTTTAACTTTAATAATTAATTTTATGTTGGCGCCAAACAAATAATCAAGGATGATCATATTTTTAAATTGAATCTGTTTTGCACTGCCTCAAAATTCGTTATTTTAAGACCGTAAAACATTGCTAGTTTTATTTTATTGCTCTGTATACCGTATTACCGTGTAAACGATTTTGGTAAGTAATAAGATAGATTGCATAGGATAAGTTTCGTCTACAAAAGTCGCATGAGCAACGTTTTTGTTGTTGAGCGTTGAGGGTTGAGGAGGGGAGGTGTCAGCAATAAGTACTTACCATCAGATAAAAGTTCTGAAATACGAGTGAAACCATCGACAACTGCTAGTATCCCATAAAATGTATACTAGTCCTAAATTGTCCTCTTGCTCGCGCTGTGATCGTATTTCCTAACGCAATTTCCCTATTACAGGGTTACCTAACGCCTGAGGGAGACTTTATTTAAAACTAGATTTTGATCGTCACCACGCTGAAGATAAAATTATGGACCGAACGTTGTTTTTTAAATACAGAGTGCTTTTTTGCTTGGCAGATTAATATTTATACTAAACTAGCGGTAACGGGACTTCTCAGAATGAGAATGTATTTAAAAAATGTATGTATTTAAAAAAAAAGTACATAAATATTATATCTATTGTCTAGTACCCATAAGTAGTACAAGCTATGCTTAGTTTGGGACTAGATGGTGCTGTGTAAAATGTCCCAGGATATTTATTATTATCCTCAGAATGAGAGGGATTAGGCCATAATGCACCAGACTGGTCTAATTCGGGTTGGCAGACTTCACATGCCGTCGATAAAATCTTTCAGGCCTGTAGGTTTCGTCACGATATTTTCTTTCACTGTTAAAGCGAGTGATAATATTACGCACATGATTTCGAAAAGTCAGAGGTGCGAACCTTAGATTCGAACTTGAGACCTTTGACTTAGCAGTCCAGTGGGCCCTAGGCTATCAAATTTTCGTATACAGAAATTTAATTTGTGTCTTGTGTTGTAACTAGTTAATACGCGCTTCATGTAAAAATTAATTACGAAAACGTAAAGAGACTTACGATGACGCAATATCCCAGTAGTTCAAGTTGTCCATATGATTCGTTTGTATGCTCCTGACGATCTCCGCACACCTCTGGTCGGTGCTACATGTAGATGTGACTGTATGCTGAATGATGACCAGGTCTACTGGCCTTGGCAAGTAATCTACGTGGACTGGGGTCAAACCATCCCATTCTCGTTTGGTGACAACACCACAGTCTGAAATCGAACAGAAAATATTCATGAGAAACTCGGAAAAGTTGTGTAAAACTTATCATAAAACACACACACACACATATACTATACTTTTTTTATGTCATACATAAAATATAAAATACCATCACTCCTGTATTCCCTGAAGGATTAGGCAGATGTAAAACAATATACACCCACACTTTGTCGGTATGTTTAGGTTCCATGTAAAAAGGGGCTTTTTCTTCGAGTGCCTTTCCAATTACTAAAAAGGGGCTAGCCTATCGCAATTAATTGGACACAAATCTAAATTTCAAGCTGCTATTGAGAATTTTATAGAAAGACCCCATAACACTGCTCGATTTGGAAATCCAACCCAGGATAGTGTGGCAGTCACACATTAGGCTAACGGGGCAGTTGGGCAGCAATAATGTTTAGAAATTATTTTTGATCTTGAATATCTGTGTATCAAATAATTTCAAGTATAAAAAAATACTGCTAACTAGCTAACTGCTAATTGATAACTTGTTTTGATGAACAGTTTGACCTTTTGCTAGGATAAGATATAAAATAAGTACTCAAAGCAATATGAATTTTATACATTTTAGAATAGAAACTAAAATTGGACTGAAATAAATAATATTAAAACAAAACTTACCCCCATTCACAGTTACAAAAATTATAAAAAGAACTAAAATATTGTAATATATTCTCATTTTGCTACCAACTTCACAATTCAAAGTACGGATAAACACTAAATGCACTTCAAGACTTATACAATGAACTTAGCCTAAGAGGAATCCTCATTCCATTCCTTTCCATTTATACGGTGTGTAAAAGAGATAAGAATAGAAAAACTTGTTGTTAATTTAGTGATTCACGCAAAACTGTTGTTGTATTTGATTGTCGGGTTCAGTACAGTACCAATTAAAATTTATTATTTAAAGAAGATTTTATGATGTTCATAAAAAATTATTGATTAGCATAGGTACGTACCGAAAAAAAGAAACATTTGAATACTATGATTTACAGTTTAATTGAAAACCATTAATATTTGTTACCAATTCGCAATAAAATCACATAGTAGCATATTTTTTATGATCATTAGAAATTAAAAACATAATTACGAGTATATATCAAGGCGTGAAGTCGCTAATATTTTTGACTTTTCTTCATAAATCCGTCGAACATAATCGCCAAATATCTTTCGAATCTTTGTCAAATCCTCCTTAAGTCTACTTCAGTGCCGGGTTTGACCCAAGGCTCGCCAGTGATTGTTATAGATCCCCATTTCAATCGCATCAAACGCCATTTTGGATTTTGGAACTTATTTGCGAACATTTCGTATCATTTCATTCATTTATTTACTTATATTTCAGTGTGAATTTAGATGGTTATACAATAATATGACCATCGTGGGCCCTGTCAGGCACAGTTAAAGTAGGAGAGAGGAAGGGAGCCTTAATATTAAGTACGTCTATATTAAATGCTAGCTTTCCGCCAGCGGCTTCGCCTTCGTGATCTTATAGTTTTTCCCCCGTTTTTGCAACAATTTTCATTACTACTCCGCTCCAATTAGTCGTACCTTCCCCGATAAATGGGCTATCTAACACTGAAAGTCCAGTAGTTTCGGAGCCTATTAAATACAAACAATCAAATCTTTTCTCTTTATAATATTTTATTATCTATAGCATACCTAGATAAAAAAGATTGAATTTTCAAACATATAACATTTTATTGGTTTACGTGATATAATCATTTGAAACAGTGAAAATAGGACTGTTTGTTTGTCTGCGTGCCTCAATACGTGATGCAGTGCTCTTGTACCTATAGGCTCTGCGTGAGACCGATACTATTTATTCAACCCCAATAATGCACCAAGTAAAAATGTACTACAATATGTTTGTTTGTACTTACGTGCATATCGCTGGGGCATTATTATAGTCAGCGTGGAACTAGTTGGCCGCGCCTTAGGTAGGGACGGGGGTGAGGCGGCGGGTTACTGTAACCAAAAACAAGCGCCCCCGCCTCTCCATCCCACCGCGCGCAGGCGACCCCGCCCCTCCGTCCCGCCGCTCACATACCTAAGGCGGGGCCAACTAGTTCTGCGCAGGCTATAACCAACCGTCAAGAAAAGGTTCTTTATGATTTAAAAAAATATTTGTTCCAAACAGATTTGATTAAAAATAAATCAAATGTGGTAGAGAGTATGTACTGTGTAATACTAATCTTTTGGTATGGCTTACATCATTTTAAAATTTGATGTTGTACCCTAATACCGAGAATTCATATTGGGGTTCGACACATTATCGTATGGAAACGGGGATTCCTGCGCAAATATAAACATCAGTTTATCTTCTCAAGTATTATGCTTGTGTCATAGGGTTGATGTATGTACGTGTTAACAACAATTATTGCAGATAGACGTGGGAAACGGGTACGTTTGTCATATTCAAGGGTGACATTGAATTTTGAACCTTATGTGAGAGTGATTATGGCGGCGACATAGATCGGGTTTATATGGAGTAAAGTTCATTGATCAGAGGAGCAAGGAAAGCTTTTGATATTAAGCACCTGCTTAATACCAAAAGTATTAGCATTTTGCGTTAGGAAATGCCGGCGGCATTTAGTTTAAAAAACTAATTTAAAACATGTCTTGTAAAAGTGTCATTAAAAGTGCTATTTGCAGAAATAAATATTAAGTATTTCATTTAATTTCATTGCTTTGGTTTATTGAAAGCTTAGGCAGGGGCATATTGTAAACCCACATTAGTATATTTAGGTCCTATGTAATAGTAGACGAGCATATTGCAATTGACCGTGTAAAAATCTGGTATTTGATTGGTATTTTAATAATAGTGTACAATAAAGAGTTAATAAATAAATAAATAAAAATCCAAACTTGGAAACCCAAACCTAACCTTTCATAGAAAAGCCATGTCTGGACTTTAAAAGAGACATTGATTCTTTTCTTAGAAATCGTCGGCTAAGAAATAAGGAGGCCATCTTTTTTTTATTTATTTTTAAACTTTATGCACGGATGGTACAAAGGCGGTTTTAATGCCATTAGGCATTTTCTGCCAGACAACCTTAGGGTGATGCAGAGATATTAAAACACAGTAGATGCACTAGAAACAATAGTTAGGAAAAAAAAACTAAAATAATTATACATATAATACAAATTAGGAACTAACTACATACTTACATATAGGTCAATATCGAGACTGAATCTGCCGAGGAGAGCTACCTTGGAGGTGTCTTCGTAGATTATATTTAAACGAGAGCTGTGTTAGCCATCCTGATCTCAGGTGGGAGAGCATTCCATAATAGGATAGATTGGACGAAGAATGTAGAGTGGACAAAGTCAGAGCATCTCTTTGAAAAACAAAATTAACACATTGACTTTTAAAGGTGTCTTTAAAGTATTTATTTAAAGAAATAATATTTCATCTAATGGACATCAAAAGCAGTGATAGCCTAGGGGTATGACGACAGGACTGCCAAGTCAAAGGTCTCGAGTTCGAATCCAAAGCACGCACCTCTGACTTTTCGAAATCATGTGTGTATTTATCCCTCGCTTTAACGGTGAAGGAAAACACCAAAGTCATGTGAAGTCTGCCAACCCGCATTAGGCTAGCATGGTGGACTATAGCTTAATTCCTCTCATAGGAGACCCGTGCCCAGCAGTCGGATAGTATATGGATCGATGATAAAATATAATCTATACTTGATATTATATAAAAGAAAGATTTGATTGTTTATTTGTATTGAATAGGCTCCAAAACTACTGGACCGATTTGAAAAATTTTTCAGTGTTACATAGCCCATTTATCGGGGAAGGCTATAGGCTATATACTATCACGCTACGACTAATAGGAGCGGAGTAGCAATGAAAAACGGAGGAAGAAAGTTATCAAGACCACGCGGGCGAAGCCGCTGGCAGGAAGCTAGTAATATACATATAAAATGTGCGCAATAAATTAACAGATATTACACGTTACTAATTACTTGGATCAGTGTGCTATTTATCTTGAACTTTCCTGTCAAAAGGTCATTGAAAGAGATGTTATCAATTTGAAACAAAGTAAACAATTTAATACCTCAGCATAACACACCATCACGCCTGTATTCCACGACGGGTTAGACAGAGGCGTACTAACAAAGATCGGCAAGAGTGACGTAATAGAGAAGAGGCATTTACTCAGCATTGGGTGCTACTAGCTGATTAGTTGTAGTAGTAGTACTAATAACACACAGTGCGTAAGTATATATTTTGGGTCCATGTAATAGGGAGCGAACTGCCATAAATCGGGCTCAAATCCAAACTACAAACTGCTCCTGAGAATTTCCTAAAAAAAAACCACTAGCACTGCTCGACATGGGAATCGAACCCAGTATCTGAAGCGAAGCCACCGCGCTTACAGATAAATTCTGGATACAGTTAATGGGGAGTTAAAAGTAAATAAGTACATAACTGAAACTTGTCTATTATGATAATTATAATTATTGTGATATTTGTTTGTTACATTATTTAACTAGATTACAATGTATAAATGTTTGTTTTTGCAAAAACGTATTGCTACAGAATATCGTTAACATGCATAATAAAACTCTTAATTTAGAAAATTATGTTTTTTTTGTTCACACTTGCTTACACTGCCAAACGCACTTCAATTTATGAAAAAAATAGACTGCATAAATAAATTTACTTTATTTTATTACTCACTTCTTATTAACTAACACATCAAATTAGTATAGTAATATCTTTACAAGAGTATGAACTAATTTTCAACTATTGAGCTTAAATTTTCACACAATAACTATAATAGTTATTCCAAAATTTAAGAAATTGCTTACACAGAAACCTGAATGTATCAGCCGTGTCACATCCTCTAGACTTAGCTCTTGTTCATTTATTTATTTATTTATTTATATTAGGTACACCAATAGCATATACATCACATATTTAACATAATAAAAACAGAGGTACAGGATCTAATGCGTATGCCAATTATAGGTATACACAACACTGAAAGTTCCAACATCATATTTCGTTACTTAATCTAACTAACACGGTAAAATATTATATAAAAAAAATCAAAAGAAAATAAAATAATTTAACTGAGGTGACTACGCAATATCTTTCATGTTCATGTATAAGTTACTACATTAGGTTGCAAATAGCTCGTAGGAATGATGGTCCTTGGGGCAGAAAGGCTCACCAGTGGAGACCACGCTCCGGAAAGCGCAGCGTAGGACGGCCTTCAACGTGATATTCAGATGACTTGGCAAAGGTCGCTGGGAGTCGTTGGATGCAGGCGGAATACGACAGGTCCTTATGTGAAGTCAATAGTGGACCTCTTTTGTCTGATATGATGGAGTAGGTATATCTTCAAGTCTTGTATTATACTATACTTTACGGAACTATGAAGGTTTCAACCATTCAATATTGTCTTTTGTAGTACCAGAATCCACATGATGTAAATGTGATTGTTTTTTTTTCTCTATTTTTCACCTGTAATTAAAAATGAAAACATTATGAAAACAATAATATCACAAAAACATTTAGAAACAATCGTAAAACCTAAACAAAATATTTGTTTTTATTTTGAATATGAATGAATGCACAAATATATAATTTAGGGAGTTGTAATTTAATCACATAATATGCTGATCAGATTGGCAATACAGCGGGTTTTTTCTGCGTAACATTTTTTCAAATTCTTTATTATACTTTTTTATAGAAAACAGTTAAATTAGAAAACGTAGTACTTAACAGTTCGATTATTTAACAAACAAATTTTCATAATATATGTCATAATATATGACAATTTATTGACAAATTAAACAACTCTATATACAAAATTTAATTAAACTGAATAATCCACAATTAATCGAGGGTTTAACATTCAACAGCTTAGGCTTTTACTGACGTTTCTCGTGACACTTTGTGTTAGTTAGGTCACTAAAGTTGAACTAGTCTAGTCAACCCTTTTGTGTTTGTAAGTGCGAGCGAGGGTTAATCTATAGCTCTGTGACTCAAGACAATAAGGCTTAAAAACAAAGGTTTTAACCTACACATTACAGAGACATTCTTTGTTAAAACAAACGAAATGATTCATTAAAATTACACAGTTATGTATTATTGAATGTAGTAGTAGTATAAATGAAGAATAAGTACGGAGAATTGGATTGACAACAACAGATACATTTTAACATGATAATTATTTGCAAAAATATCTGCTAAAGGGTGGATCAACATATTATTATACTTAGATTATAGTTTGGAATAGCACATAGGCTACTTTTTATGGTAAAATGTATGGTTCCCGCGGGATAGCGGGCGAAGCCGCTGGCGGAAAGCTAGTAATTATTATGGGGAATTCTACGGGTTCGAAAAAAACTAAATGAACGTGAACACCGCGGGGTATATTTAGTTAACTTATTTTGATCTCAAAACAAGCACTATTTTTATGTCTTGACCTTAATTTCGAGGTTAAAAACAATGAGGTTACAATATTTTCAAGTAAATATAATTATGTAGGTTACCTGCTATATACAACAGAAGCGACAAATCCATCAACCAAGTCTCCTCTTTCTTCTGCTTCGCAAATCTTTCAAAAACAATCTCTCAAACATTTGCCAAACAGTTGAATGTCTTCTCTCAAAAGGATTCGGGAACATTATTTTCTGTTAATAATCAGCAAACGACGTTATTCACACGAGTTTTAAGCATTAATAAAGAAAGGGCACATGCCAGTCAACCCAGTTTACTGATAAGCGTTATATTGGTTGACCAACTTTGTGTAGGACGTAGATAAATTAAGTAGGTATGACACCGAGTAAAAGTATTGCATTGATGAGGCAGTGGGATCGTCATTGATTGTTATTGTTCTCTACGTAAATATTTATTTATTTGTTCGGGAATACAAACGATTACACACTTTTCTTAATAACTTAGTTATAATTTATTGGATTTGTCAATATAGGATATGTCAGAGTAACCCACATCGTTATCCACATCTTAAGTAAAATAGTCTTATGTAAGTCTTTCAATCTCCCCAAGGATGTGCCTTACCAGGCGTCGCACTGGGAGAGGTTTGGGGTGGTCTTTTAAGAGGAAATAGTGCCCCTCATGCGCAGATGGTGGCCAGTGCGGCCACCAGGGTGAGTATTAAGTAGGTAAGAATCCCATACTCCTCGTTTTTAAGACCGGGAGCCTTATGAAGCATACGTGAAAGAAGAAGTAGAAATAGAAGGCATATCATTTGAGCAAAAAAAAATCTATTAGCACGTAATGTGCTTACTAATAAAGCGCTTATCCGAGTATAATTATGTTTGTTCGAGCTCTATCAATTCTCTATTATATTATTATATTATTCTATATCTACCGATTATCAACCGATTTTCTTACGGTTTCCATTCATCGAACGGGAGAATAAATAACTCTGTGCGAAGACGGGCGGGTTACAAATTTTTCGCCAATTTCTTTTTACTTTTTCGGTTGACACAAACAACCAAACAAGTATGTTTCTATAATAATTTTCTATAGTCACACGGAATGACCAAAATTATTTTTGAGATAAGAAATGAGTTTGATTTGGTATTATGAACAAACCAAACTAATAATATTAAGGTTATCACTGATGAAGCAATAAGAATCCGTAACGAAAAATTTATGTTTTATTTTTAAGACACAACAATAAAATTGATAAGGAGACTATTGCTTAAATACTTATCGAAAATTACAATATCTATGTCTAGTATATCTCATAACATCACGCGTATATTCGTCTAAGTGTAGGCAGAAGTGTACTGCTATATGTATAGGTACATACAGCTCACCGGTACGTTTAGATATACGGTGCGAAAATCAGACTATTGTTATTTATTATAATACTTGGTTTAAAGTTTGATCTTGATGCCCAGAGCAAGCTAAAATATTCATCATAAAGACATTTTGACCCCAAAATGGTTTGGGTCACGTCTTTATGGGTTGGCAATAGTATAGATATACAAGTTATTCGATAATATCAATCCATTGCGATCTGAGGAGTGGCCTGATTCGCAATAATGTAGGTACTGTAATATGGCTGCCTCATGTTCTAGTGGACCCAATCACGACTGATACGCAAGAGGTTCTAAGTATTTTTGGGTTCGAGCAAAGTGTTGTTGGGTATCATCATCATCATCATCATCCTCCTGCCCTTATCCCTATTCACTTGGGGTCGGCGCAGTGTCTTTTTCTTCCATACATCTCTATTAGCCGTCATCTCATCATTCACTTCCTTTGTGGTCATATCCTTTCTCACACAGTCCATCCATCTATTCTTTGGTCTTCCTCTTCCCTTATATCCATCCACATTCATGCTTAAAACCTTTTTGGTAACATGCTCTTCACTTCTACGCATCACATGTCCATACCACGCTAAGCGGTTACTGCACAACTTACATAAGGGTATATACATACATAAATGCACTCATGTTTTATTCTCGCAGGGGTAGGCAGAAACTAGAGACGGCTTTTTGCTATGATTCTTGCAGACTTCTTTAGCTTCCACCACGTTCATACATCTTGTCATACACACGCGCTGGTTGTGAATACTACGCACCTGACCTTTTTGAGGCCCTCACCAATCAGGTCGGTGTACAGTTGGCGCCAAACTTATTGTCCGGCTTGAAGTTGGCACGAGCTAGCTTTAACCCGGACGTAAAAATCGAAGAAAGAAAAATATTGGATTAAAATTATTTATAAAACGACAGCCTCCGTTTTTGCTTTTGAGCTTCCGTTTTTATTTATTACAATCTAATAATATTCTTTCTCCGATTTTTACGGCTGAGTTAAAGTTAGCTAGTGCCAACTTCAACCCGGACAATAAGTTTGGCGCGAACTGTTAGTCTTTCTAAGACAATTGAATTTTCTAGATTTAAAATGGCGAGCACTGTATGTTCACGTATTTATAAATACTATTGCAGGTATTGTATTATGTGTACGGAATGATGATCATCACAACACACGCGATCCAAATTGACGTCAGAATCGTCACTGTCATCTGCAACAGCTCCAGAAACCATTAGGGGAGGAGCTGAGCGACATGAACATGAACACGCTTTCACACAATAATTATGACATCGGTCCTATTTTTGTATTGAAAAATGTTTTTTTTTCATGCGTTTCTCCGCAGAGGCCGTCAATAAGGAAATGCCTGCGCCACCTAATTAAAAACAAATTAAAGCGTTGACTTGTAACAGTGTCTTTGAAAGATCTTGTAAAAAAATAATATCAATACAGCAAGTGTTTCTATTAAAAACAGTGACAAATTTCCCGCGCACACCAAAGTACAGATTAAAATGAAAGGTGTACCTACTTATGTAGACCCACAGTTCGCCGAATGTTAGGTCCTAAAATAGGGGGCGAGTCTATTGCCATTATCCGGGCACAAATTCAAACTACGAGCTTCTACTGAAAAATTCATAGAAAACTCAATAACAAAAACAAACACAGGTAAATATTATGGAATAATATCAAATATATCGACGTGTTTCGTGTACTGAACCGGATAAAATATAGTGACACCAATATTTCTGTAAATATTTGGGAGAAACCAGTCTCTTGGAAATAATAAAAGGACACAAATTATCGGAGCCTGCTGGTATTACAAAACTCGCTTTATTAGGAAGATGATAAAGTCCTATTTTGGTTATAGCTACGATACTTAATTAGACTATACAGCAGTTGTTAGAAATCCTTCAATATTGGCTGATTGGTTTTACCTCCACCCAATTTCTGGTCAATCTCCCTTTCTTTGTGGCCAGTTGCCAAGGTTTTCAGGCCTTTTGTTGTAAAAAACCGAAAAAACGCTTTGGCGGATAATTATAGGACATTGAATTCTTTTTTTATCCTCATCACCTTTCTCTAAGAATGAGAGGGGTTAGGCTAAGTACCTAGCTGTTAGGGCGGATATTGGAAACATTTTATATTCGTAGTCATCATTATTCGTAGTCATCATTATATCATTTTATAGTTAGTGATATTTAAATGTCTTTGTTCATGACACAATCTATGTTAAGACGCAGAATGTACTTTCTGCGTACCTAACTCTTTTGCCGATAGTACATTAGGACTGCGCTACCGATAATCTGGATTTGCATGGATCATGGAACCTTTTTTCTGACACTTTGAAGTGATAAATTTTCGCTGTTTCTGACAGTGGGAATGATATCGTCGAGGTGTTTTTTGCAATCCCTTAGTTTCTTTATGGTGGTATAATATATGAGGATATTTCAGACGTGTTGTGATAACTGGCTCATAGATGTAGTGGTTAGAATCACGGCTGTTGAGCGTGAGGTTCTAGGTTTGAATATAGTGGGTAGGTACACTGGATGTTATAGCTAATACCTAGCTGAATATCTATGATAATGAATCAATTTGTCTTCCACGTTTAACTGCCTCGCTAGACTAGTAGTCTTTGGACCACTCGACAGCTACGCTAGAGGTAAAGTTTTTGATTTCCAGGTCGAGCAAAGTTGTGTTTTTCAATGAAATTCATAGTAGCTCGGAGTATGGATTTGTGACCGATTAATGGCAATAGGACGACCTCCTTTTACTTGGAACCCAAAAGATCATCTGCTTTACCCTTTAGGAAATACACCTGTGAAGATTTTTAAAAAGATAACTTCAGTACTTTAAGTTTAAGTTCTGGGTACATCTCTGCAGGGATGTCAAATTTGTCCTCCACAGTCCTTTATTTCTTCCAAACTTTTTTACAGGCAGCCTTAGTACTGCTTTCTATTTCCCACAATAAGCTTTCGACCAGAATTCTTTATGTGGCACGTTAACTTTTATTCTGAGTGTTGCTAGGCTGTTCGGAAGACATAAATCATTTCGGATCTACAATGAAAGGCTGTGAGGACTTTGAGCCGATGGTTCTTCGTCAGCTTAACAACGTGCCACAGTAGGATATCGTTAAGATTTAGGTTGCGTGCGTATTGCGTTGACAGCCAGTTGTAAAGAAAAACTTCGGTATGATATCGTTAGGAATGAAAGGCAATTTGACGATCCGAAAGAAATATTTAAGTAAAGAGGCGTATGGTGACGAACCTCTTTGCTTGGTTTAATGGTATTAATGTTTTAGACACCTTTTTTGATTTTGACAGTACGTTTGGTTGGTTTTTGCGTTTTTGCGGAACTGAATATTGATCTAAGTGTATTTATTATTTTTCTTCATTCTAATTATTATGTATCAAAATTATAGTTTTATTTATTTTTTACTTTTGATTCTTAATAATATTATAATTATGCTTTTGCGGAATGTGATGCTTTATTTTTTTACACATACCTACTTTCCGGACAAAAGATCGTTGAAGGAGATTTTATCAATTGGAAACAAAGTACTTTTACAAGTCATTATAATTATTTTTTAATACTAGATGGGACCGGCATTTCTAAGCTCAAGACCTCTGAGAAGAGATTGTATTTTTTTCTGCTATAGCAAGTTTTCATTTCGAGTGGTTGCTATTTTTATTAAACAGGCGTCATGCTATCCAGATTAAAAACAGGAACTTTTTTACTAGTGAATTTGTGCCTGGATAATAGCAATAGGCTCGCCAAACACACCGGTGGACTGTGGCACCCACACTTCTGCTTAACTTCGGGGAATACAGGCGTGATGGTATGTCACCGTCATAATAGGCATGCCAAAATAATAAGTATCATTTACTATTTGTTAAATAACATATTACCGAATGGGTCCCACAACATGGTAGACGACAGCGCGGGAGGCCCAGACGAAGATGGCGGGATGAGCTTGATTACTTCTGGAAGAATTGGTCCCAAACAGCCTTGAACCGTGAGGAATGGAAAGAGGGTAGGGAGGCCTTTGCCCTGCAGTGGGACGATAATGGTTAAATAATAATAATAATAATATTTTAAAATAGTATTTATTTTCACTTCTTATACGGATCAACAGAGGAACGAGTGATAAAAAAAAATTTACAAACTTAATTCCATTATAATATAATTAATAATCATTCTTCGTCTGATGACGAATGACCTAACATTGTCATTTTATTCTTAATTTTTATTCCAGAACCAGACGGCGTAATATAGTTCTGACGAGACGAAGCGTCAGATTCTAACTCAGTTTTGATCCTAGACTTAGCTTTGACTAAGTGTTTGAATACTAGATTGTCTATTTCATTCATAACGACCAGTCTGTCTGTATCGCTCATTCTTTTAAGTTTCTCTGATAACAATCGGCCGTATAAATCGCATTCGTTCCCTGAACCTTCATTCTCAGTTGGATCATTTTCTCTGAATAGGATCACATTTTCATTCATTTGTCTTTTCGGGTGAGATTGTACGACTGGACTTCTTCGCTTTCTGAAGTTCTGCAGGTAGACCGTATGCTGTGATGTTTCTGATTCGGTCTGCAGTGAAGGACTATTTATATCGGAATCTCTGGACCACCGTTCGCCTCTTTCTCTACTCGAATTTTGATTCTGCAAGAAAATAAATTCATTCTGCCATTGAAATGAAACTACTTTTAAGGGATTTTATGGCGTTCCATTAATTACTATTTAAATTTAGACGTAAATTTAAGGAAATTCAAGCATAAAAAGATCAAAGTATACGGTGAGCTTGTTTTGCGTTAGTCGGATTGTTGATATTTAACAAAAAAGATTAATCAAGACGCCCACAATCTGATTCGACTCGTGACTATGGACGCTGTAATGTGACCGAAACGTCGGAATTTAGGTACCTACACATTATAATAATTACATTGCATTCGAAATGGATCTTAAATGACAGTATTAAATTAAAGAGAGAGAGAGGTTTTCACGTTTCACGTTTTTTTTTTAATATTCGATGCTCTGGGAAACACATACAAATGGACTCAAAGTACACCCAGGCTCGATACAAATATCTGTGGAACACACAAATATTTGCCTCTGGTTGGAATCTAACCCTCAACACGCGGCGCAACAAACATGAAGTCAAAACTTTTATTAGTTGGTATACAATAACTGCTGTAATCAATCCTATACTTAAGCTAAGGCTAATTTTCAGACAAGACTAAGCGTAAACTAAAGCACCCGTATGTCAAATTTGTATTACTCGTGGCGCAACAAACATGAAGTCAATTTGACATTAACTATGGACCAAACTAAGCGTAAGTTTACGCTTAGTTTGGTCTCTGAATATTAGCCTAAGTGTACCATGCGTACCCAGAAGAAATACTGTAAAACATAACACGCTGTATTTCCCGAAGGGTTAGGCGGAGGTGTCATGTACACCCAAAGTTCGCCGGTATATTTCGGTTCCTATGTACAAAAACCAACCGGGTACAAATCCATACTGGGAGTTTCATAGAAAAGCTCAATAACACTTAGCTCGACTCGAATCGAACTCAGAACCTCAAGCGCGGCAGTTGCAAGTAGGACCACTAGGCTAATTAGGAATTTAGCAAAAATATCCGTATGCTGTATACCTAAATATTCTTTGGTGCAGCATTCGAATCCAAGACCCAAATATAAAAAAAGGAAATTGCTCAGCCAATTAACCAATTGAACTGCCCATAATATTGTTTGCGCATGCCTGTTTAATGTTTATAATTCTTAACAAATGTTGGGCAAAGCGCAGTGCAACTGCGCACTATCGGGTGACAGGTTCGCATGACGTATAGCGTGGCGGAAAGAGACAGAAATACACCGTAGAAAGAGAGAGATAGACGCTACATGTTTGTTATCGAGTTACGTCTTCTGTTTTCTGAACTGACTGATAACTTGATGGTAAAGATGGTAGGGAGTTAGATCAAAAATTTGTTCCACCACCAGAAAAGTTCCCGTTAAATTAGTTAGCAGATAACTTCATAAAAAAATTGAATCATTTTTGAAGTTATCTAGCGGTTAGCGGCTATCCAGAGATAGTAAACAGACCCTTAAAATATTTTCTTAAATAATCTTACCTCAACTTCAAGATTAATTTCAAATCCATACTTCGGTGCCATGAAACTGTTTATGGCGTCAAAAGCAAACCATGACGGTTTGTAAACATGATTCAAACTAGAATTTGAACTGTCTTTGATTTTTTTAAGGTAATCCCTGTATGCTGTCATTAGGCAATTCCTTTTCCTCTTCATTTCATCTACCGAGCATTTCATTGAAAACTTTTTCTGGATTCGTGCCCACGCTTCGCTTTTGTCTAGCTTATTCTGGTTTGAATTCCCTCTTCGATCCCATATGGCTGTTTCTTCTCGCATCAGTTCTATAAATTCCAACACGGTTTCGCTGCTCCAATCCATTATTTGATTGATGTCACGGGACAATAAACTATATGTACGTCCGCTCTCCGACGTCGCGCTGCGGTGACTGAACTGTCACTTGTCAGCGATGCGAAGTGCGCAACAAAATCGATCCGCTCGACAAACATAGACGCGTTCCAGATAGTGTTTTCAAATATTTGCAAAGAGTAACAAATTCTACGCGTAGAGTGGTCTTTTTTCAAAAAGTTTTTACTTTATTAAAATAATATCTTTGTATACTGCGTTATTTTTTGGAATAAGAACTTTTTGGAGCAGTCTACTCATGACGTAAAACCTTGGCCCATTGACAAATCAAATAAGTTTAAAATAGTAATATATCAATGGTAAAAACATTTAAAAACTCTTTCTTGTATTCTTTCATTTTTTTCAGGGAAATTTATTTTTAAGTAGTGTCTATTGTAAAATATGATAACAGTGTTTTATTTAGAGCTATATAAATACTACCAGTATGATAAGATAATACTATTTTGTAAGCACCGATTTTTTAATAATCATTCAAAGATCTACAAATTGCAAATAAACCAAACGAAGCTATACAGAAGCCTTAGCAAAATAAAAAACGGTATGTTAAAATTAAAATGGCCGTTGCTCTGAATAGAGACCGAGCAACAAACACGTATGTGATGACACAAACATGTATGTGATGAACTTAGGTGTTTGTGTTTGTCTGGGTGTTTCTTATATATTATAAGTATGTATTTACAAAAAAAAAGTATATAAGTATTATATCCATTGTCTAGTACCCATAGCACAACCCATAGCTCTGCTTAGTTTGAGACTAGACGATGCTGTGTAAAAATGTCCCAAGATATTTATTTATTATTTATTATTATTACAAAACCTAAAGCGCCGACTAAACAATTGAAAAACTTAGTCTGCAAGAACTTGCAGGCTATAAATCTTTAAAGATGAGTACGACGCGAAACTTTCCTCGTTAACTTTCGATGCTAACAACTTAATGACTTGGCAGGTCGGACGAAACTTGACGCCATATTGCTTGCAGATGCAATGAAGGGGACAATCCCCATTAAATATAAAACAGAACAGATTAAATAAGTTTCAGAGTGTTCACTAAATACTAATTTCTGTTTAAACTTGATAAATGTAATAAATTAATACTTTTTGGAAATTTTAAACAGAACCATCTAGTCACGAACTAAGCAGAGATACTATAGACAAGATGAAAAGTATTGAGGCACTATATAAGAGAATGGATAATTGGATATACAACTTAGTCTTTTTGTAAATACATTAGAATCACTCACCCTACACAAAAACTTATGGTTATAAATATGTGTGTCCTATGGGAAGTGAACCAAAAATCAGCAGTACGAAGCTAGACCGCTAGATGCTAGCCACTAGACCACGACGGCGACGTCGCCAAGTCTAGCTTACGTCGGCGTCGAGTGTGTATGACAAGATTTATGAATGTGGACGAAGCAACAGAAGTATGCAAGAATCGCAAGTGGCGTTCAGTATCTAGTTCTTCTACCACTATATTTGGAAAAAAGACATTGCAATAGTGTTACGTAGTATTGCAATGTCTTTGGTAAAATTCTAAGTGCACCCGTGGGTTGCAGCTGAAAATCAGCGTCAGGTGGTAGTCCCTATCACTGCTGACATTATGCAGAGCTGTGGCCCTTTTGGCACAATGACTAGGTATCTGGGTAAATATATTGTTAGTCTTATTAAATTTATGTTATATTAAGTGACCTTTTCGTTTTTGTGCCAATAAATACATTTCTTTCTTTCTTTCTTTCTTTCTTTCTTTCATACTCTCTTCAAAAAAAATATTCTTCAAGCTTCAATACGATGTCAATACGACTATCTTAATAAAATTTTACTAACATAATATATAAGTGAGTAGATCAAAGAAGTTACCTACTAATAGAAGTATGGATGCGAAAATAACATCTCCATTTCCATTGATAGTTCGTGATTGTGAAATGGAATAAATTCTATTCATTTCTTTTATGATAAAGCAAAAAGATCACGCCAGGGAATCTCTCCAATGTCTTTTATTTGCATCCTTCGATGAAGCGACTTCGTAAGATTTTTTATAAAAAAACCGGCTATAACTTGGAATTTGTCAAAGATAAAGTCGCTGGCGAAACGCTAGTAACAAATAAACTTAAATAAGGCATTGTTTGGGGTGTGGGATAACCTTATAGTCTTCTTCTACCTGGGAAAGCGGAGGAGTAGGCTAGACTCCGTGAGTAAACTGATAAAATAAACCCGAACTTGCCTTTCCTTGCTCTTTAATTCTGCTAGAAACATTCACCATGACCGTAGAACTAAAATAAGGCTTAAAGCTTGGTTTTCCAACTATTTCTATGTATGTTTGTATAAATAATGATCTAGCTCTAACTTCAGATCCCAAACTAACTCCAGTTTAGCATTGGATTAAACGAGTTCGGGGTTGTGAGCTTGACGACTAAACGAAAGTTTAACTTACGCATGCAATCTTTCGACAGTTTTCAATCTCACGAATAGATTCATTCATCGGTATTTACATATTTAACGGTAACATATATATCTATCTTCTTTCTTATCTTAATATATAAAACGAAATCGGGTTTGTTACAACACTTATAACTCGAGAACTGCTGCACCGATTTTCATAGTTATTATTTGTTTGATAACAGAATAACAACTAAAACGGGGTTACAACTTGACGCGAGCGAAGCTGCTGGAAAAAGCTAGTTTAGTATATAATCTTTTCTAAGATTACATTATTGTATCTGAACCTAATATCTAACACAAAGCCATGTGTGGTCATAGAACAAACTTGTTCTAGTCCCCAACTAGTTTACTTACAATTATGATTTATGTTAAGACGTTACTTAAAAGTTATCTTTCAAATTGATTAATTAACATAATGTAAAAGGACGTCGACTTCTCAACAGAGGACTCCTCTCACAGATTTCCACAGGGACCGGTTATATGCCGCCTGGATCCACTCCTAGCGGCCTTCTCTGATCCGATTAATCCGATCCGATCGGATTTCAAATTAATTGACAATCAATGTTACTGAAACTACAATCATGTAGTACTATTGTCATTGGCAGATATGACTTACCCAAGGATTGCCCTATAACTTGTCCACTCACATTGGATTTGATACGATCAGCCCATCACATGGGTGACCTTCAATGCAGTCTCCTGCGCTTTCACGACATTCGTTTCATTCCAGCTTACGACAGGCATGCATTCTCAGATCCTCTTTCCAATGAATTCACAACAAATGTTACTAAAACTTCTATTTCTTTTTGTTTGTCTTATATTGTCATGTACAGATGTGACTTGCCCCAAGATTGCTTTATGAGTTGCCCACCTAACTATCGGCACGCATGCATCACCCATCGTGTAACTATCCCATAATCTGCAAAACTCAACTACACGTCGCAAAACGATAACTGATCCACAAAAAATACTCTTACTACTTAGATGGAAGTTAATAACTTAAGGAATAAGAAAACAATTCCCGAACCAAACACTAAAACCGTACTAAGGTAATACGACGATCAAACGGCTATAAAATAGAAATGTGAAAACTTTGGATTGGGCCATGAAGTTAAAGATGGTTCTAACAACAAATACGCAGAATGTTGTTATACGACTTAAGACTAGACTTTTATAGATTTATTGCTAGAAAGCTTATACAAAGAAACTGTAGGGTTCATCATTATTCGCTTGGCGATTAGGGCTAGCATCCAATCCAACTTAGACATGACCTGACGGCTGGATCAGTCAACAATATCATAATTTATGCATGAAAATTGACCTATTTGTCGACTTTTTATTAGACAAATCCTCTATTGTACCCCTAGAATTATTATTATTAGGATGTTAAGATTTTAGTCAAAGGATACGGTGGAACGGTAGGGAGAAGTATCCATCTATTCCGTCACACGAGGCACTGGGCACCAGGGATTGCTAATAGATTGCTCCAGCCTCCACGAGCGGTTGGGAAATCCGCCACTCAACTAGATAATTTTCGATCTAGTAGGTTGAGAGGCCAAGTTTTAAAGTTTTCCAGATGGACGTGGCGAATGGCATGCATCCAAATTACCGTAACTAGCAAGCAAATGGTTTTAGTACGTAGAAGTCCGATTTACTCTGACTACTCTTCAGGAGGCAGAGGATCCAAAAAGTGTTTTCCCAAAAAAGAGTAAAGTTCCCCTACGAAGGTGGAAGGCTGGTGGTGGAAGTTTTTCTTGTGTTATCCTCAGTTTTAAATGATGCTGGTTTTCTTACGAAATGATGATAATAGAATCCATGCCGGTTTCAGCTACGGCGACCATTTTCTATTGCTGATCGATTACTGATGCACCCTCACATATCTAATATAACCAATATTAAAATATTCTCAATCAATTCCTTACAATATATTCCTCTAGTCACTGCATGGCATTTGTTTGGCAGTTGCAATCGATTCGATGATTTATCTAAATTCTTGTTGGAAACATACCTATAGGTACTCTAACAAAATACTCAGTGTTTCAACTCAGATTTCTTGTTTTTATATTTTAAGGTCAATGGCAATTGTCAATGCCCATCATCTTATATGGCACTAAAAACTTAAATCACAGACGATTAGAGTTTACAACAGTACACTTCTGACTGAATATCCTTCAGGGATAGATAGGGATAGGCGTGAATGTTTTGTGTTTCACAAATCACCGGTTATAAAAGTCCTAATATACGATGAACTGACCCCACGACAAAAACTTTTACAGAGCAAGAATAAAAGTAGTAAATCATTTAACGTACTTTAGGGACGTATTCAAAACCATCCATAGGTTTTGAATACGTCCCTAAATCACGCTGCTAACCACCGGATAAATACAAAAATGGAACAATTTTTTTATAAAGTTATCTACCAGATAATTTAACGGAAAGTTATTGGTGTTGGTGAAACAGGCCCTTATTTTATTTTCTTGGCGTAATAGGAATAAAGGTTTCATTTATCTGTAGGTAAATGGATCAGCCAATTCTAATTTAAAAACATTTTTTGTAAGAAAGTTGATTTAATCAGAACGTTTCTTGGCTATTTTTGATGGAGATCCGCTTAGCCGTTATAAAATCAAAACTGGAATTCAATTCGTCGGGGTTAAGGGTAAGAAAATACTTTTAATATGTTATTACATAAAAAAAGGTAAAATAAAAAGTTGCGATAGAAATGAGGCAAGAAAGGAAACAACAACCCAAAAAGTTGTCCAATTTATCCCCAAATAATAAATAGGTACTCTTTTGCCAAACAGAAAAGCGAATAAAGGTATCTTTTAAAGAAAAAGAAAGTAAATTCACGAACAAACCTCACTCGAGAGAATACGTATGAACAAGTAGTGTATCTTATAATTTTGTTCAAGATCTGTCGACAAAAGTCATTGACCTCACCTTTTTTTCATCAAAAAGTTTTTATTACTGTCAAGCTTTATTTATTTGTTCCGGCTGTATTTCGCGGTATAAAATGTCATAAAGTTGTACCCAACCCATATATTACCATATTCTAAGGCCTCGTCATTCGGGAATATAGGCCTGTAGGGACACTGCTGACGCATTGGATTTGTATACAGGCGCACAATTGTATTAGCGCGGCGCAGCAGTCGTCTCCCCGCACCCAAGCAGTTAGGTCGTTAGTAAATAAGTTCTTTATGTATTTATAACTGGTACCAGGCAGTAAAGTATATATATAAAATGTGACGACCTTCATTAAATAACCACATCTCCCCGAACCCCAACATTGGTGACCCTCGACATTGGACACGCAACTTCCGGACACGCGGACGCGCAGCAAGCAAGCATGGTTAGCGTTCTAAGAAAATGAAGTACGCGCAAGGTAACGACGTGGCATCAAAGCACGGGCACATGGACTGCGTAGCAACTCAGCATGCGCATGAGCACCGTGGCAACCAGGCACGCGCACGGAGGTAACCTGCACAGGCAAGTCATGGGAGACGACATTGGTGACCCTCGACAAGCAACACGCAACTTTCGGTAATGGATGACTTCGATTTTCGACATCGCGTCGGAGTAAAGCACGCGGACAGCGAAGCGTCAAGACACGTGCGCATGGACAGCGTGGCAAAAACGCGCATGGGCAGCGTGGCAACAGAGGACGCGCAACGAGAGTACCGGAACACGCAACATGGGA
This sequence comes from Acronicta psi, assembly GCA_946251955.1. NCBI lineage: Eukaryota > Metazoa > Arthropoda > Insecta > Lepidoptera > Noctuidae > Acronicta > Acronicta psi. The sequence goes on from OX276476.1 coordinate 11,423,948, forward strand.
GGCGACTCGCTCTTTTCACGCTGGGGTCCAAAGAGCTGAAGACCTAACTGCAGCAACATAAGATCAAAGGTAAACAGGCTCGGGTACAGTGAACATCATAGTCTCGGGAGGACGCTCTGCAGGAGTTGGCACACGTCGTGGAGGTGTAACGCGGTCATTCGCGGCACATTCCGATGATACCGGAGGACAAGGGACACGGCGGCGACACTACAGTACAGAGGCGGACTACAGTGTGCGCGTCGTATGCAACGCATCACGCTTGGAGGCGTCGACGGAACTCCGCTCCAAGTGCTGGATGGCGCAACCTGTCATTCCAAGGACACGGCCAAGGAAGAGCATACCCATGAGGATATTAGTGGACACCACTTGACAGAAGATTGTTATAACGGATATTAATTTGCATCATCGTACGAGTAGCTTAATTCAGCGTCATACGGTGAGCACATGGATATGGAGCATAGTGAACATAAATAGGTGTTGTGAATGTGATTTATCATAATTTTTCGTATATAAGAATGTACCTTTTTGCTATTTTGTCATTGTCAATCGTAGTCGTATTATATTGTTCTAATTCCACGTAGTAACCATTGTGAATTGTAATTTTTGTTGAGCCTGCATTATGAGAATTGAGCCCGGTAATCTGATAGCTTGTTTTGTTCATGAGTAACTTTGTTTAATGTAGAGTCAGATATTTTGTCGAGCACTAATTTTGTTGATAATTTTATTGTTATATAGTTACATGGCTTGTTTAGTTCAAATTGTTAAAAAATGTACCATTTTTTTTAAAAAAAGGGGGGAAGTACTGTAGGGACACTGCTGACGCATTGGATTTGTATACAGGCGCACAATTGTATTAGCGCGGCGCAGCAGTCGTCTCCCCGCACCCAAGCAGTTAGGTCGTTAGTAAATAAGTTCTTTATGTATTTATAACTGGTACCAGGCAGTAAAGTATATATATAAAATGTGACGACCTTCATTAAATAACCACCATCACCCCGAACCCCACAGGCCTATACAAATATAGTTATGTATATTATGTCAACAGGCCAATTAAAAAAAGTTTCATCACTGTAATTTAAGCTTTTAAAACCCAATCACATTATATTGGCGCCCAACATGGGACCCTCGATATTTCCCAACTTTGACATGGCTTTAATCCATGTTTTCATTTGAAAAGTCCTTCCCGTAATAAATAACGCAACCATCTGTCGTCCCACATAATTCGGATCACGTTCGACGTTTTATTATTTTCAACTTTACGTAATCGAGTCCGCCATCTTTATTTACGAGATTCACTAATTCCCCTGTTTTATTCATTGAGATAAAGTAATATTTAATACTAGATAAGCCTCTTTAAATCAATCGTGGGCATTGCGAAAATCAATGAAATATTGTTGAGTACCATTTGCTTAAATATTCAAATTGTAGTGATGACAATTTTATTCTCACAGTGACATTTTTTTTTCGTTTACATTTTTTTCTTAATTTTATTTCATCTAGGTACTAAAGTCTAAAAAAAAAATAATCAAGATAATTAAATGCAATCATACAGTCATAAGTTATTATGTAATCAAAAACCAGTTGAACAAAAAAGCTTTTCAGTACCTATCATCTCTAGTTATAATAACTCAATGGCTTCATTTAGTGAACCGCAGCAGTTACATTTCTGTCACGTAGCAAGTATTTTTGCCAAGGTCCCCCAGAAATGGGGATGTTTTGATGGCGGACTGACCCGCTTGTCGTAAAGCCTTTAATTTATTCTTGAAGTTGTACTCCAAATTGTTAATGCGATTTGTATTTTTCCTACTCGTAAATTTCTTCCGTTCCGTGGTAAGAATGTAAAGTGTGCCGAATTTAATTGGTGGTGTAATATTTTTGTAGAAAATGTATTTGTGAAATATGAGTTTATTTACATATCATTTCATCCCACGTGTAATCCCGAAGGAAGCAAAGGTGCACTTATAAGTCACAGTCTGTAGGCATGTTATTAGGTCACAAATAATAGGGAGTGAGCCTATTGTAGGAATAAATCCAAAGTTCAAGCTGTTGAGAACTTAATTGAAGAACTCAATCCCAATCACACACATTAGTCACTGCACTAAACTTATTATTTATTTATTTAATTTTCTATGGAAGACTTACAGCTAATTATAACAAAATAGAAACAGTGGGTTAATCTGACAGCTAATTACAAATCTCCACGTATAAAAGATTGACTAATACAAAAAGTGTCTTAAAAGTAGCTTAAATTGAGAAAATTGTATCAATCGATATATATCTTTCGATCTTTGAAATAAGGCAAGTTACGAAAGCAAGCTGACGTGAAAAACATTGATGGTAGGAGTGTTATTGATACCGAAATCTTTTCTCATACATATGCACATCCCAATTACTCTAAGAGCAATATAGCAGCACATATCGAAATCTTTATAGAGAACTATATCTACTGGCAGAAAATAAAAGGACCGTTGGTTTTTACGATGGCTTCGTATTCACAGATCCTGGCTTTCCCCAAGGAAATAGTAAATATTTTATGTCCTCACAACGTCTTTTTCTTGCAACGTCTTTTTCTTGCAAATGTTTGTTGGTAAACAGACCGAGACGAAGATAGTAAAAGTAATCAGGGGCTTAAATAGGCCATATTGAGTAATTAATGTGCAATAAATTTGGATGTAGAACCCCTAGCAGTTCTATTATGTGATTCATGTTAAGATTTATTATTAAACTAGCGACCCACCCCGGCTTCGCATGGGTTTGAATTTCTTGTATTTTCTGTACTATAATATGTATGTATTATACATATAAACCTTCCTCTTCAATCACTCTATTTATTAAAAAACCACATCAAAATCCATTGCGTAGTTTTAAAGATTTAAGCATACATAGGGATATAGGGACAGAGAAAGCGACTTTGTTTTATACTTTTGTAGTGAAGCAGCCTTTTTAGGTCACATGTGTTTCTGAATAATTCGATAACATTACTAATAACTGGCCTTATTCCAATTTATTATGTCCTTGTTCCTCATTATGTGACTGTACCAAAACACACGATTCCTGTTCAACTTTTCTGACATTGGCCTCAATTTCAGACCTTCAAGGCTCGGTAACAATTACTATAAAGATTGGTCTCCGTGATCTTTACAGGTTTTAATAGTATAATTATCTATTACTACTACTTATACGGAAAAAAATGTGTTACCAAGTCATAGGCCTCAAGTTCGAGTATCCAATGTACGTAGTTCTGACTTTTCGAAGTCATAAGTAAACTGTTTCAAGAATAAACCGTGAAGGAAGCGGAGAGAAGGAGCTTTGCTCACAAAGCTCACGATATGAACGAAATTCAGATTTTCTCAACGGCGCGGCTGCGGCGGCGTCTAAAATCTACCGACCGCGAGACCAGTAAGCCAGCATAGGAGACCTAACCCATTTTATTAGATCTAACTTATTTTATTTTGAGAGGAGGCCCATGCCCAGCAGTCACACAGTTTATGGATTGATTATTATGAAATTATGTAAAGAAAATGAAAATAGTCCCGCAAAAGATAGGAATTACGTGTTTTGCGTTTGTTTCTAGAAATGTTTCGACACATAATATGTTGAGTTCACAAACAGGAAGGCCCTTTCCGCATGTAGGGGCATCGTAAAACAACAATGTTTGGTGTCAAGATTTAACTAGCTTTAGCTCGTAAAATGTTTGTATAGTGCAACAAAGTCTTGCAGCTTAGTTAAACAAAATGTGTCCTATAGCAAAACTAATCTTGTAGTTCATTGTACTTATTATACTTCTCCTGTAATTACACACTGATATTTAGGAATGATTTTCTTTCGGATAACAGTGCTTCAATAATTATAACATCATCCATTTTATATTCGTTAGGTATACCTATTGTGGGAGGGGAATTCCTAGCAGCAAGATATTGTGGATCGGCAGTGACGAAAACGAAACGTAGCATTTACAATGATTACAAGGATAATATAAATCTTTGGCATGCAGGCAATAATCATTGGACCAAACTGTCTCGTAGCCTTAGTGGTAGTAGCACGACTGCTACTCTCGAGGTTCTGTGTTCGAATCCCAGGTCGAGCAGTGTAATTGGGGTTTTCTATAAAGTTCTCAGTAGCAGTACAGAGTTTGGATTTATGCCCAGTTAAAGGGATGCCTCGCTCCTATTACGTTACATGAGACCTAATCATTTCGGGAAACTGTGGGTGTACATTAGTACACCTCTGCCTTACCCTTTAGAGAATGTAGGCATGATGGCATGTTATATAATTAAAAATAAATTAAATATCGATAATAAATTAAAACTGTAAGTAATTGTCTCAAGGTCATGCACCAAAAAAAGAAAAGCAAAATGTTCTATACGTAAACGGGTTAGTTACGCGTGGAAAGATAAACAATGACGTCATTAACAAAACTCGAACTAATGTTGATCTTTTGACTACGTGGTTAGATAAAAAAGCTTAGACAAAGTTACAACCAGATGTTGTGAAAGATAACATCATTAAACTTTACCAAATATTAGACAGAAATAAAAAATTTTACTTAAATGAAAAGTAATCCGAAAAGTTTTCTAGCCAAAAAGATGAGATTATTAAAGTATCATGACGATAAAATATTCTTAAAAGTCAACAATTTGTGAAATATATATTTCAAATGTTCTAGAATACGTTTTGCACTTTCACAGTTATTGCAATTGAAAAAAGATATAAGAAGAGAAAGTTCGAAGAATTATCATCCTTCTGCCCTTATCCCAATTTACTTGGGGCCGACCCTAAGTTTAGATAAAATTATTTAAAATGCAGTATTTATGTTTCTTCCATACATCTATATTAGCTGTCATCTCGTCGTCGTTTAATTCTTTTGTAATCATATCCTTAAATAAGTAGAAAATCTTAGTGGATTTGAGATAGTACCCAATGGCTTTAGACTACACTAGACTAATATTATCCAAAGACATCAGACTTGTCTTGCAGATAAGCCTCTACTTCTCTAACAATGGATAATTTCGTTGGAGCTGAAATAAATTTTCGAGGGACATCTTAGTTTTCAGAATCCGTTTTTAGATTGAAATCTGTTCATTTTATTCCTGTTTCACCAACTCTGGATAGTCAGCAACGGCAACTTACTAAGAGGTGAAATAGTTCATCAGTCTTCTTCAATGAGTAATGGAAATGACATAATGTCTAATAGCGGGTAGGCTATTACATCTCAATTTCTATCATAAATTAAAATCGCTATAAATAGTACCTAATAATACCTAGTAACAAATAATACATTTTATTTGGGATTGTTTTGCTTATGTTACTCTGAAATCTTCGGAGCTTATGGTAATGTTTTGATATAAAACTATTGATTATTTTGGAGCTTTAGGGAATAGAATTGGTAAACGTGGCTTTATATATTATTTTAACATAAAAATCCTCGGAGCTCCTGGTAATAAATGTATGGAAAAATGAATTTTAGAGAACAGTCGATTTGGAGCTAATGGGAATGAGCCCTCAATAGGTATCATCAGTCTAGGGACCTCCTTCTAATGTGTCAGTAGCGGCTGTGTGCTGGCAATAGGAATGATATAAACCTTCCTCAAATGGATGGAATTCGTTATGAGTTCAACGCCAAAAAAAATATAATTTGATTTATAATATTTCTATCTAAAACCAAAAAAGTATTTCTTGTACAAGAGTAATTGCGGACTTGAGACGTGCTTAGACCTTTTAAGTCGGTTCCTAAATCAACATTGCCAAATGACAAAAGGAACGCCTGTTGAACTAGTTAGGCTCTTCTCAATATTTTAAGACATCATTATCGTAACCTAAACTGATTTTCTTTGTGATAAATCTAAATTGGACCTCCAAATTCAGGACTGAATAATTTGGTATCTGTCTGTTTGGTATCGGTAATTTGGTAAAAGTAGACGGATATTGATATAATATTTATGTTAAATAAATATTATATCAATATCCGTCTACTTTTGTAATACTCAGCTGAAGAATTGTATTTTGATTTAATGGCTGTTGAATAAATCAGTAATGTAAAAGCAGGCTGAAGTGTTCATCCTACTTTTTATGATTTATTCTTCAAGAAACAATTTACAGATATAATAGAAATTATGTCATATTATTACGCTTCGCTGAGGAGTTCCATAGCTGCATAGTTTCCCGAACTCATGGAATTTTTCCCAGCTATTATTAATGCAACTCGACTCACTTTTTACTCGAGTGAAATTAAATATAAATATATCCTGGGACATTTTTACACAGCACCATCTAGTCCCAAACTAAGCAGAGCTTGTACTATGGGTATGGGGACAATGGATATAGTACTTATATACTTTTTTTTGTAAATACATACTTATAATAAATAAGAAACACCCAGACAAACACAAACACTTAAGTTCATCACAATAAATGTTTGTGTTCTGTGGGAATCGAACCCACGACCTCGTGATCAGCAGTCCGGTACTCGAACCACTAGACCACATACACATACACCCGCCACGGACGTCGTAGGTCGAAGAACGTTGAGAACGTTGGCGAGATAATTTTGACCACTTTTTCCCAGCGTGGTGTGAAGAAGCCCAGGCTAGAAAATCCTTATCGTGGGACAAAAGGCGGCGTAAAAAAAATATTCGAAAATATTAACTCGACCACTCATGCAAAATGACTCGATTGGATCCCAGTCGCATAACGGCATTAGTTATGTTCTGTTTTGGTGATTGCCAGGTCTCTCTCTATTTTAGCAGAATTTTTTAAAACCACATCTCTATGTTCTAATATATAAATAATTATAATACATCAGATCATTATATAAAAGAACATCGTACCTTGTAAGAATTTAATAATACTATCAAAATACTATGCAGTAAAAAGTATATTAGTGAAATGGAAGCAACAACGGTAGCTAATTATATTATATGTTGTTTTCTTTTCATTGTAATAACTTTTTTGTTCGTTGAGTAAAAGGGTTTTGCAGCGCAAAAATACTATAATTTGAAGGTATTACATTCCTTATTACGTAATTACATCAAGGTTAAATAGATAGTAAAAAGAAAATAATATTTATAAGAAAATATATTTGTACCTACCGATACTCCGAAAGAGGGATTTAGAAATTGTTAATTGAAAAATTATCGGTAGTATTCCGAAGTTCTGAAAGCCGGTAATATCAACTGTCTGGGTGTCGGTCTATTAGTTACGTTGTGTTTGGATTTTGTTTTTTTTATTTGAAAGGCGAATTAGTGGGGAGTGTTCTTAGCTATATTTGATGAAAATCGGTCCAAGATGGCCACCACCACAAAATAGCGAACTACATATTTTTTCACAACTCCATCAATATGGGTGTACCAAATAAAAGGGCTTAACTAGGAGAATACTATATACTATGACACATTTCAAATCAAGATGGCCGCCACCACGAAATGGAAAATTACATTTCATGTCGGGGGATTTCAAAATTTTTTAATCCCCCACGCAAAAACGACGGGGTGTTATAAGTTTGACGTGTATGTGTGTGTGTGTGTGTGTGTCTGTCTGTGGCATCGTAGCTCCCGAACGCATGAACTGATTTTGATTTAGTTTTTTTTATTTGAAAGGTGAATTACTCGGGAGTGTTCTTAGCTATGTTTAGTGAAAATCGGTCCAAGATGGCCGCCGCCACAAAATAGCGAATTATATATTTTTTCACAACTCCCTCAATATGGGTATCAAATGAAAGGGCTTAAGTAGGAGAATACTATACACTATGATAAATTTCAAATTCAAGATGGCCGCCACCACAAAATGGCAAAATACATTTCTTGTCGGGGGTTTTCTAAATTTTTAATTTAGGTTAGGTTAGGTTATTCCAGATATGAGGCCACGGGCGGCAGGCTTGGGGAAGTCTGTCGCCCAGCACTAGGCCCGAGTAGGTGATGCGGTCGGAGTGTGCCGCATCCCACTCAGTGGATTGGTAGGAGAGGAGGGTGCACACCTTACGCACCCTCCCAAAAGAGCCGGGGGCCGAATAGGCGGCCCGTCACCGCCGGGGTCGCGGAAGAATGTCAACACGTTCCCGCACCCCGGCTGAATGGTGATGAGCCGAACACCCGTCTGGTTTTAGTGGGTATACGTCCTTTTCAGGATGGAGTCCCACACACCGCGCCGCCTTCCCCATGGCGGCGTGACGGTGCATAAAGCATTTCCAGAAGCAAAAAAAAAAAAAAAAAGATTATTCCAGATATGAGACCGAGCTAGATAGATTTTACATCACGTAAAATCCTACATTGCAACTTTCATCGAATTTGTTAGTATCGTTTTCGTGAACGGGCTTAAAATTATTTATAAAATATTGCTCATTGCTTACCCGGTTTGGATACAGTACAAGTATCTATGGAGATTCTTGCCGGTTCTAGTCCATAAGAAACACTATTTAGGACCATAATGTAATTCAGTAATGGCCTTATTGTAATTAAACATTTATTTTGACTTAGGCACAGAACGGGTAAAGTATAGGTAAAGTTATTTTGGGTAACCAAATACATTTATTTGGGTATAAAATGTGAATAAACTTCTTTTAATCCTGGGGTTAACTTTTGATGAACTGTTCAACTAAGCTTTCATAGTATCCACATTTATCTCGAATTTTGTTAACAAAGCATTTTTGGGTAGCCAAAAACGCTACTACAAAGAAACCTGGATGAAAATCGGTTTACGGTGAGCATTGTAACAAAAACATTGACGAATGTGGAAAGCTTGTATAGTCTGTGGTATGTCGGGTCAATGCCCTGAGGGTATAAAAAAGGTAAACACGCTTTTGTTCTGTTAGGACGGTCATTTACTTTTATGAGTTTGCAACGTAATAAGGTGTTATATTTAGTAATAGATTTCACAATTTATTTTACAGGTTGTTTAAAATTATCACCTTTTGGTTTGGTCTGTGGTCGTAAGCGCTAATGCTATGCTAGCGGTCCGGGTTAGATTTCTGGGTAGATCATTACACCTGTATTGCCGAAGGGTTAGGCAGAGGTGTACTAATGTACAGCCACAATTTGCCAATTTGCCGTTACGTAAAGGTCCCATGTAGGTAATAGGGGGCGAGCCTTTTGCCATCAACCGGGCAAAAATCAGACAGAGAAACAGACTCCGAGCTGCTACTGGGAATTCCACAGAAAAATACAACACTTAGCTCGAACCAGAAATTGAACCCAGGATTCTAAGGTAACAGTCGCGCATGGGACTAGTAGGCCATAGATGCAGTGAGGTATAGTATATTATTAGAATTTGGAACCTGAACAATGAACATAAAAGCAAACTTTAAGGGTGCATTAGGTCTCCTCTGCCAAACCCTTTTTGGAACAATACTCGTATAATAGGTGGTGAATTGGCGAGCGTAATGCCAATTAATAGGGCACAACTCAGAATTTATTAAAAACCCAATAATAATTTGCTCAACCTGGTAATCGGACCTAAGGATCCCAAGCATCGCAGAAGCGCTAACGGCTATCATTAATGAGACTAATACTATAACGCTTTTCAATGTTTGTAGTTCTTTCAATTCGAAATTCTAAGATCGAAGGAACCTATTTACTGAATATAATAATTGGATATGATTCGACGCAATTCACTCAATTAAAAGTTTCACCATTCTAGTAAGTTCTCCATACATTACCTGGCAGATAATTTCACAAAAATGTTGTTGCATTTTTAATTTATCCAGCAATTAGCAGCTATCTCTACATCTACACATCAAGCTGTATTATCCGCATTACCTACTATTCACAACAATTCTTACTGTTTGTTGCCGGCTCTTCTTAGGACCCAAGAACCGTGCAACTAGTTTGACGTTACAGAGAACCTATTTATAAGGTCTACTTGAAATAAAAATATTCGAATTTGAATTTGAATTTATCCAGAGGTGGTAAAACAGAGCCTTAGGATCTTTAAATAGAAAGACAAACCTTGTGTCTGGCCGGTGACACTTTTTTGACAGTTTAGTTTAAATTGATAGATCATTTTACAGTGTTAGTGACCTGACTGTCTACTGAATAGGTACATACAGTTGGCTTAGAATGTCTTCTATATCACAAGTTCTATGACCTCGGAAAGGGAGCTAATAAAGGTCACTTTTGGTCAATCATACTATGGTACACCGTACAAAATTTCTACGGAATTATTACGCATGTATAAAAATGGAAATAAATTTTCAGCAATTTCTCTAAATCGATTCATATTTAGAACCCATACTACTTTTGTAATATGAATCTTATTATGATTAATAAAAAATACCGCCACTTATAATGTCTCGGCCATACCTGCCAGCCAGCTTTAAAGATTTTAAAGGTCCAAGTCACGTTTTTTTTATGTGATAGATGAGGTTATATTTAAACATAAAAAGATCTATCTATTTAGGTTGGCTTCTTTTGAGAAATACTAACCTTATTGGGCCTATCCTGAATCTCCCCATTATTATTTTTTATCCAATCTAATTGTTAAGTTACCCCCAACAGGTTTGTTCAAAATATTTACAAAATGTTCGGTAGATATTATTCTATTTAGTTTATTTCGCACATGTTTGTTACTTATAAACCTTAATATTAGTTCAGTACAACATCAAAAGTTTTCTCAAATTAGTACTTAAACTTCTGCTTCGGGCATTTTTGCATTGTTCTGAAATATAACGATGTTGGTTCCATGTTCCCAAAAGTAGTTTTTGTACCTACACACTAGGTAATTATTACATAATACCGAATTTCAAGTTCGTATGATGGAGCGTATATTTTTTTTCAACGTAGTTATTGCTCTGTATTTAGATCAGTGTTGACTTTTGTCGCACCAGTCAAGCAATGCATGCTATGATAAGATTTTGTCTATTGTTTTGTCACGAATACGAGACAAATGCAGGGTGTAATAAGCGTTAATAAAACTTTGTCACGGCGTAGGTACATGCAAATTTTTCCCACAATATTTCCTTATTTTTATGTTAAATTAGTATTGAAATGAATACACACACCAAATTAAAAGTAACGAGCACAGACATATAAACACAAAAGGGCTAAAGCGATTTTTTCATGAATGAATGATTACAAATGTGTGATAATACTGATGTCACTATAGCATTGGTTCGTAAATACTCTGTTCGTTATTTCAAAAGTTCTATTAGTACTTAAGAGAAAAACGATTTAGCACTTTTGTTAGTGTATACATGTTTTTGCTCGTGACTGTACGCCGCCGTGGGAAAGAAGGCCATAACAACTTCTTCTTCTTTCTCATCTTACTGCTGTTAGCAAAAATATAATAATGGAAGATGGTGCTTTACTAAAAAAGGTTTCCTACAAAAGTATTCCTATATTAGCAGACTTCCTAATAAACCCGCTTAGCTTAAAACAAACTTTTGTTCAATGAATCAATTAACGTTGAATGCACAAAACTAAATCAATTGAATTGCAGTAAAAGTTGAACAATGTCGAACTAAATTGGAAAGTTTTGAAATCATTTTAGAATTGAATGGAATAAATGATGTGGTCAAACTTCTATTGCAACTGATTGAATTGGTACGTATCTCAAATATTCCTACATTTTCCAACCATTTCTGGTGGTTGGTCTCTAAAATATTCTGTAACTAAGCTAAAATGTGCTAAGAGTAATGTGTTCCGATTTGAAGGTTAAAAAAGGGTAGCCATAATGAAACTTAACAGCTGAGATTTTGTGATATCAACGCGTTCATCATTCTTCAGAGAATTAAGGAGTTATCTCAACGAAGTTTAGAATAACAAGACACCTTCTTGAAAATAACTTTCTCATCAATTCCCTAGATAGAGATTTGTCTAGAAGTCGATAAAATTTGCTCAAATTAGTTTTGGTACTGATAGTAATATGCGATAGTATGGTGCTGACTCTTTCCTAGGGTAGTTACTTAGGGTAGTTAGTACTCTTTAAGAAAGATTTACTCATTACCAAGTTTTTTTTTAAATGCTAGTCCATATTATTTTAATATCATCAACTCATTTGTCATCCCACTGCTGGGCACGGATCTCCTCTCAGAATGAGAGGGATACGGCTATAGTCCACTATGTTAATTAAAATTATCAAGAACAGCCATTTTGACCGAAGAGCTAAAATGCCGCAATTATGTTGGATTGTAAGATAAAGAAGTTTTATTCCTTTCCCTTTTCCTACAGTGGCAGACGAGCAGGTAGCCCACCTGATGGTAAGTGGTAACCATCGCCCATGGACATCAGCAACGCCAGGGGCAGAACTGAGCCGGTTTCTTCATGTTTTGTATAATTTCATTCCAAATGGTAAATTAAATCTAAACGAAATAAAGAGGATGTACCTCCTAGCCTTTACACCATAAATGTATTGGTAATGTCTAAACCCTGTTATTACAAACGATAAAACCTAAAGTCCGGACTAAAAATATATTTATCTCTTTCTAATGTTATATCACAAAAAGTGACAGGGCTATGCTATTTTAAACTCAGTATTTCTCAGACCATCTTAGAGTTTATACACTTTTAGAATACCGTAATCCAACAATTATATTATTGTGATTTTAATCTGTTGAAATCGACTTTGGCTGTTGTTTAATTAAACGTCCACAAACATTACTTTTTAAAAGTAACCTGTCAACCTGTCCATTTGATATTTTAGTTTGAGAATTTTCTTTTTAATTTTAACTTTATAATCGAGAAGGATTTTTTGTTTTCCAAGAAGTTTTTCACACCCATTCCAAAAATAAATATGTAAAATAAAAGTAAATAAAATAAAATAAAAAGGTTTATTGCAGAAACTTGTACAACTTTTACAGTAAATCTTACATAGAGACCTCCTTTTGAGTAAAGATAAACCAAAAATTACAATTAAAATCTAAAATTTAAAATTAATCAAGATTAGACTTGAACTTTAACAAAATAAATGCAAAAAAGAAAAAAGATAAAACTTATGATATGATATGAAAAAAGATATAACGTGTGTGTGTGTGTGTATGTGTTTGTGTGTTTGTACGTGTGTGTGGTGTGTGGTGTGCGTGTGCGTGTGTGTGTGTGTATGTGTTTGTGTGTCAATTCATATTGACATTGCTTGCAGCTACGTAATGAAAATCTACTATATCTATTGTAATAAATAGCGTTTGTGTATCATTGTGTGCGCTGACTGAAATGTAGCTTTGAATTATTTACGAACCACTAGTCAAAAATAAATTTGTTTTGTTACTTTTAACGCCTTTTATAAATTAACAAGCAGAAATATAGTTGAAGAGATGTTGCGTTGCTTTTTTTCCCTAGTCTAAGCCTAAGGACTATCTTGAATGTAAAACTGATGTTCAAAAGTTACTATCTGTTTGTTTTAAATCTTGACTAAATGATTTTTGATCGACTTTTAAAGGCATACACACATTATATCGTCAGAAACTTGATACAAAGGTTTTTGTATCAAGTTTCCGATGACTGAATTTCAACTTCAAAAGATTAACACGCTGACGTAACACGTTTCATTGCAATAGGCTCGACCCTATTACATGGGATCTAAACATACCGGCGAAATGTGCCACTGCCTACCCCTTCGGGGAATACAGGCGTGATGGTATGTATGTATGTAGTTGACGTATGCGCAAAAAACATCACAAACATGTCAAATTGGTCAAAACTTTCTCGTTTTCAAAGGTTCAAATCATTTACGTTGCATTAAACTCTCTTAGAATACAGGTACGAGACCATTAAATATAAATTTTTAAAACTAAAAGGTGAAAACCAACACAACAATGAAGAAAATTTTCATGGAAAATAACCCAGATACGTGCAAAAACATCTTACCCAGCAGAACCGTTGACCCGGCCACTTGTAGACCCAATTTAATTGTCACTTACTTTTAGGCCGTCGGCGCACGAACACGAGAGACCGCAGAATTCAATTAGCGCATTTCCATTGGATTTGTTAGTGTCTACTGGGCTTGTAAGCCCTCTAATTGAGAGGCCCTAATTGAGGGGGAGAGGGGAAGGTGTGAAATTACAACGGTTGATATTGAAACTACTGGCTGAGGCTAGCTATTTTTAGCCACGACGGTACGGAGACGGTATATGCGTTTGGGGTGAGAGGATATTTTGTGTGTGCAAGCTAATGTTGCCATTTATAAACTATCAACAACATATTTGGGCTGAGTTGTATGGGCTTTTGATGATCTCCTTTGGACTTCTCTCATTTCATTCCTAACAAAAAACACATAAACAACCGATCAGACAGTAATATCGAGAGATGCATCTTGATACATTTCTGAAGATTTTGAAATCGTCACGATATCGTGTCCATAGATATAGATCGCTGGACTAGGCCAAAGAAAGCCAATTCTCACGGATATTGGCAACTTGGGGATAATGGTAGGATGATGAGGATATAATGCCATTTTTTAACAGTAAATTAACGATACACGCACTACTTACAAACGATTACGTCATACGCTGATTGAATTATGTCAAAGTAGAGAGAACGTATCCGGGAAATATATCTAACAAATTATGTAATATTTAAGGACTAATGCGAAATTTGCTGACGTCATTAAATTATAGCATTAGGTACCCATGACGCCTGTAGTCCCCGACAGGTTGGTACGTTTATATAATAATAATATAATATTAAATCTCTTTATTTTCAGGCTACTTTGGCCCATAGATAGATACCTTACAACCTAGCATATATAATATAATATTACAATTTATGTTAGTACCTAAATATAAAAACTTAAGCCTATGTTAGTAGGACACTTCACTGAACACAAGTCACAGTGCGTTTTAGTGGCAATTGTTCGCGGAAGCGTCGGAACACCACGTCCTGCGGCCAAAAGTCCTCTTGCATGACGAGGTGCAGATAGCACGTCGGTATGCGCACAACAAACGCCTTAACTTTGACGTTGCGGCGCGATTCCAGGAGCTGCACTCTCGGCACGTAGTTGATTCTTTGGCTTTTGGTTTAGGCCTCATGTAATAGGGTGCGAGCCCACTGCCACACACATCTAAACTCCGAGCTGCTACTGAAAATTTTAGAGAATATCTCGATAACAGTTTTCTCGACATAGGAATCGAATCGAACTCGATCATAGCATTCACACTCAGGACCACTAATCTAACTAGGATTACCGTAATTGCCGTATTGTCACGGCAAAAACATTTTATTTTCTTGTTACCCACCTTTCATTTGATAAATTTGTAGATCATGTTTTAATAATTTTAATGTACGCTCACTATAATTTAATTTTTATAAACATTTCTCAATAAGTGAATTTGTTTGGAATTCTTGTGAGAAATAAAGTTCTTAAACCTGAAATAAACAAATAATAAAGGAGTAACTTTCTAACAGAAAGTAAACACTAAGATCGTAAATTATTTAAAATATTATATTCTTTATTAGCGGCTACTAACACCAACACCAGTATGCAATAATAGAAGCATAATATCTTTTTAAATTATTAAATTTAAAAAGATATTATGCTTCTATTATTGCTTTCACGAGACACATAAATGTTTATGAATATTGTCTCATCTTGTAATATGCACGTGAATAAACCGCAAACAGTCATATTACATTTGTGCAGTCTAAGTAAGATGGACCATGAATTATTTTTATTATGGATAGGTTTGCCCTTGACCAAAATCTCACCCGATAGTTTTTGAGTGCGTTTGGCAGTGCCTCACCTGATGGTAAGTGAAGATGCTGCGGAGGATGTAGCGCGCAAACTCAAATAAAATCTATTCACTGTCGCCTTCAGGGTTCCTAAATTATACGAAATGATGGTAAGTCTAAGATGGACCACGCTTACACACAAGATGTTCATTCACTCTAGCCTTGAAAGACCCATATTGTCAAGCAACACTATCGTCGGAAGAGAATTCGACAGCCTCGCTGTGCGCACAAAAAGGATGAAGCGAAACGCTAAATAAATGGACTCATTAACCCATTTACTGCCCTGATTAATGAGCGGAACTTGGGAGTAAATAAGAGGAGACCAGTGCTTAGCAGAGCTAAGCCATAGGCAGCCGTAGGTTAGGCTATACATTATACAATTGATCACGCGGGCTTAGTAAAGGTTGAACTAATTCATTTCGTCGAGAAGCAAAACTGTATGTCAGACGACGCACTGCTTAAGGACACATACAGACGATTTGGAAACCCGTATTTCCTAAGTAATAACCTTTAATATTTGCAGTGCGGTTGGAGACAATGTTAAACGTTGTTGCCTAAGAAAAAATGATTTTCGCGGCGTCAGTATGTATGCGCCCTAAAAGCATGAAATATTGCACAGACATGACGTTGGTGAACACTAAATTATTATGCGGTATTATGGACAGCTAATATAATCATGATATTATGTATCTCAAAATCTCAATAGATTGCTTTTGTTTTTATTTTTCTCTTGTTTGTGTCTCATGATTATAAGTATTTCTATCAAAATTGTAAGCTCCAAAATATGTTTAGTTGCCAATACCTAATAAGACCAATTAGTCACCACTTATAAGTACAAAGATAAATGTTTTGCATAATACAATATCAGTTGCTTGCCTTTACGCACAAGGCCGAGACAAAACTGCTCTCAAGGGTTTTCCCACGAACTCAGTGATTCAATTGGATTGAAAATATAGACCTTTCTATAAAATACAAAATTCCCTTTGATATTTTAATTCAACTTACATAATCTACGGATAACTTAGTCAATGAGGAAGAAAAATCCTATTCCCAGCAATGCAAAAACATTAAAGACCATAAGAATTGATATCAAAATACAAGTCACTCATTCCGTTTTTTGCCAATAAAAATTAAGCTCTATACACTAGTGGAAAAGCAGATTTTAGCTCAAGCGGATATTGTTGTGATTTCAAAGAGGGGGAATGAGGCTTTGCGCTAGCGCAGCCAGTGTGACGCGAGCGTTGGCGCGCTGCGCCCGAGCAGTTTTAACGATTTGCGAACTACACCAAATCGATACAGAACTGCTTTTAAAGTGAAAGTGTTAGGTTGTTGTGATGCACGTGCTGTGTTTAAGTGTACAATCGATTAGAATAGTGTGATAACCAATATCGATTAACAAGTTGGCACAGTTATTGTGTACAACATCCGATGACGCTACGGTAGGTCAAATGGTACCGTACAACTATCTTTTTATGTACATTCGCAGAGAGAAAACGTCGTTCGTCAGTCTATCTAGTGATTTTTTTCACGGCGATTATTGGAGGAATGTTGGTTTGCAAAACTGGTCAACTGTTCATTGTATAAATGTACATGTTGCACACTAATTTGATCTTTTCTCAAAAGGAATACGGTTGACGTTTGTTTCGTCTAAGTTTTGTTTTGAATTTGTGAGAATGTTTTAAGGCAACTTTTGGGTGTCATTGACTTGAGGGTCATTCTGTGACATTATCTGGAACTCTTAGAATCCTTAGAACCCTCGGTGCTAATGGTTAAATTACAGAAAGTCTCTATTTATATAATCTATAGAAATCTTATTAATTCTTATTTATAGTAGGTAGCATTAGGCAGCAGTGTATTGATAAACACCCACATTTCGCTGGTATGTCTGCGACTCTACGTCCCAGATGAATAGGAAGTACTTAAAAAAGGATACCTTCAAATAGATTTCGACGGGAAAAAAAATTCCAAAGTGAAGAAAATTGACATCGCAGATTTTATCTTTTATATTCTTTAAAATAGTTTCTTACGGAAATTGTTGCATTCAGCTAGTAGTGTCCGATCGTGTTTATTAAAGACTCTGACTAACATAGTTTTAGATAATTTTTAGTTTGTTTGTTTTGGGATCAAATAGATTCCACTGCTGTAGGTCTCTCTATCGCCTTCCACCGATCTCTATGTAGTGCCAACTGAGGCCATTCTGTCCGGATTCTGTTATAGACGTACTTATAATAATTATAATACATTGTCAATGGGTGGTGACCTTCAACAACCTGCACATCGATGATATCATTTTTCAAAAACTGGTTTCTCTGAAATCTGACTGGTAGCAGGTAAAATCTGCAACCAACTCTTTAGTGAGAGAGTAGTAACTAAGAGTATGACTTTTATTTTATCTTTACTAGAGACTGATCAGTAAGGTGAGTAAAATGAATACCAAGGAAAAATTATTTATTAACACGCAAACATTTATTAATGCACGTAATATCAAGATAGTTAATATAAAACTAACCTAACCTAAATTAAAAATTTATAAAACCCCCGACACGAAATATAATTTGTCATTTTGTGGTGGCGGCCATCTTGGACCGATTTTCATCAAATAAAGCTAAGAACACTCCCGACTAATTCACCTTTCAAATAAAAAAATCAAAATCAAAATCGGTTCATCCGTTAGGGAGCTACGATGCCACAGACACACACACACACACACACAGACACGTCAAACTTATAACACCCCGTCGTTTTTGCGTCGGGGGTTAAAAATAGGCTACAATAATTTATGCCCCACGACAGCGCTAAATAGGCCCATTTCAGCTATGTACCAGACATGATAAAGGACTGCCACTTGACATGACTAAAAAACTTGCCCCATATCTCATGACCATGGGATCCAAAGTATTCACCACGACTATGACAGTGACCTGCCTGACTCCTTTAGGTAGGGCACAGCCATTTATGGCTCAAATCTGGAGCAGCCCATCTGGGGAAGTACCTCCACCTTACAGAAAACTGCAGCCAAATAACACACTTTATAGTGTGTTGTGTTCCTGCAGTGAGTAAGGTCGCCAGAGCTCCTTCTAAGGATGCGCTGCGCTGGCAGTAAGAGGAATATTCCCTCAAACTGTCGGCGCAGTGAATCCTCCATAAACCTCTAAGAGGTTTTATCGGGTCGGCAACGCGCGAGTGATACCCCTGGTGTTGCAAGCGTCCATAGGCTATGGTAACCGCTTACCATCAGGCGGGCCGTATGCTTGTTTGCCACCTTAGTGGTATAAAAAATAATAATTGCAGACTTAGTCATTGCTTCTCTATAGGGCAAAAACCTCTTGTTATGACAAGAGGTTTTGCCCTATAATTGATCATTATAATCTCACGCGACACAAGTTAAAGCCGTAAGATCAAAAGATCCATAAATTTCCAATTAATCTAATAAAGATCTTATTCCAAAACGCTTGGTAGAGGCTATGAAATCGGTAAAATATATATTATCGGTAAAATATATATTATAATTGTAGTGGCATTAGCCTGTAACTGTTCTTGATATAACCCCTCTTTTTATTGGTGAAAACCGCGTGACATTTCATACAGGAATTGCTGAGATTAATGCGGATAAACAGAGGAGCTCATGGCCAAGTTGTAACTTCGCTGATCAACTTGCCGCGGTCAGTCTGTGGATGGGTGACCATTCTTAACATATCGGGACCCCTTCGTGTCTCGGAGAGTACCGGTCCCGGTTGTCATACGAATACCTATGACAATCGTTAGTGGTAATCTGAAGTCTAAAAAGCCTCACAACCAGTCTTTCCTTCGAATATCGGTATTACCTAGAAATTGGGGTGTGGAGGTCTGATGGCAATCGCTTCGTGTAATATACTGATATTCAGCCGCATTCATATTCATTCCTGGTTAGACTGGAAGCCGACCCCGACATGGTTGGGAAAAGGCTAGGAGGAAGAATGCGGACAAACCGCGCCATGGGAAATTATAAATATATCCGTTTGCCTATTTTTTTAATCAAACCTATGTAGGTTTTACTGTCTATAAGACTAGCCTGCATAGGCATGTGCCTATACCTACACCAACATAAAAAACGCATGTTCGATGCTACTAAAAGGAAATAAATCCTACCAAACATATCAAAACTTTTTTAATGAGATCCGTTTCCAAAATTTGTATGTTCACGGTCACTTTTATACTGTAGATCCGTCTTGGCGTTGTGTAATGGTTTACAATTGATCGACAATCCGGGATCATCGATCTACCTCGCACACGAAGTGATTTGCATTGCATAAGAGTGCCTAAATTATGTTTCTACTCTTACGTGTTTACCGGGCCCAAATCCAAACATCGAGCTGTTATAGAAAAACCCAACAACATTACTTGACCTAGAAATAACACCCAGGATCTTTAGCATATCAATGAAGGTAATGACTTTTTTTCACGTTCACGTCATTTATAAATGTCTTACCTAATCCTACTTATATTTGAAACTAGCTGATTCCCGCAACTTCGCTCGCGTCTGAACCTCGTTACACCATATTTTTTAGTTATTCTGTTATTCGAGGTGGTGACAAATCCAACAAATCTAAAATCATGAAAATCGGTCCAGCAGTTCTCAAATTATAAGTGTTGTAAGAAACCCGACTTTGTTTTATATAATTATTAGACTAGCTATTTTCCACAGCTACGCTCGCGCCAAGTTTGAAACCCGTTATTCGGGGCGGAGAAAAACCAATAAAGCAAAAACCATGCAAATCGGTCCAGCAGTTCTCGAGTTATAAGTGTTGTAACAAACCCGACTTTATTTTATATATTAGATATGACAGTGTGTGAGGATGGATAGAAAGATGTTTGTTACTCTTTTACGCAAAAACTACTCGATGGATTTTGATGAACCTTTACAGTATTATGACTCAAACATCAGAATAACATAATCAGATAATAAGAAAAGTTTTTTAGGATGCGACTAAAGTCACGGGCAACAGCTATTCTTGCAAAGTATCAGTATTACAAAGTATTAGGTAATACTTTAAGTATACTATAGGTATACTATACGTATCAAGATTGATATGTATAGTATACTTATTATACTTGATACTTCCATGAAACCAATCTATAAATAACGTTTTTGACATAAAGGATCGACCTCAAGATTACGTCATTCCTTTCTACGAAAAGTAGACGAACCGAAAATCCGCGAGGACACAAGTATATGATTACATTACACCGCTTCAGTCAACTGAAAGTAATGTGGCAGGAACGTACGTCACAGTCTATGGAACGACGCACATTTAGCTGGAAGCCGATTCAAATGCTCCTGAGAATGACGAAATGGTATTTAAATATGATAGCTTGGAAGGTAGTTTGCGAACGTTTATAACTTTGTCTTGACTCTAAACTCAAGGCCGAGACTATAGGGCAAAGGAAGGTAAGTGCTGTGTTTAGTTTAAGCTAGTCTAAAATAGGTTACTACCAGCACAAAAGCAGCCTATTCTTGCGCATTTACGAATGGTATGGGTAGTTTTTTTTATCGTCTATAACTAACATAGTGATAGCCTAGAGGTATGACCACTGGACTGCCAAGTCAAAGATCTCGAGTTCGAATCCAAGGCATGCACCTCTGTCTTTTCGAAATCATGTGTGTAATTATCACTCGTTTTAATGGCGAAGGACAACATCCTGAGGAAACCTGCATCCTTGAGAGATTTTCTCGACGGCATGTGAAGTCTACCAACCCGCATTAGGCTAGCGTGGTGGACTATAGCCTAATCCCTCTTATACTGAGAGGAGACCCGTGCCCAGCAGTGGGTTGGGACAGTATATGGGTTGATGATGATGCCTAACGAGCAACAAGCCATCTGACAGTAAGCAGTCATCGTTGCCGCTGGAACCTGCAACACTAGAGGAGTTACTGATGTTACCGCTTCTTAAAAGCCCCTTCCTACTGCAAAGCACTGACGATGCTGTGGAAGTGGCGAAGTTTTGGGCACACCAAATTTAATTTAAAAAATCGTACCATCGACTCGAAAAAGAAGAAGAAGACTGCAAAGCAACCGAGAGGGAAGCTGGCTGTTACGCGCAACAGTCCGGAACACACACAGGTATTTTATGACATACTCCAACGTAGGGGTGATCGTCAGCCAGACAAACCCCAAAGAGATCCTATCAACAAGCAAGTCTGATCTTTTCTTGTTTCTTACGAGGTCTTCTTCTTTTCGTATCAATGGTAAATGGTAAAATTATTTTATTCATAGAATTTAAGCCTAGTAGGTGGCCACTTCACTGGCGGCATCAGTTGCATTCATTAAGTCCTCAAATGTGCTGGTGTATGGACATTTTGGAGTGCCCAAACACACTCATACACACATGCAATTTTGTGAGGAATTGTATTCTTACCTGAAAATGGTATCAGTAGTTATAAGCAGCCCTAAACATACTTATGCAAATTTTGTACTATATCCTTTTCGCACAGTACCATAGATAAACCAAAGTGAACTTTGAGTACATTGTACTTATCTTCCGCGTTTGACGAAGGTTAAATCCGGATAGAAGGGATTACAGTACAACTTTTGTTTTACGAAGGTCGTTGAGACACGATCAAATTATATGCGGACGAACTTGTATGTAATGGTGTCGAATTGGTTTCTACTACTACAGTTCACCAACTGCCTCTTTGGGCCTAAGCACGACTGTTACGCTCGATGTCCTAGGTTCAATATCCAGGGGATGCTATCACGGCTATAATCACGGCTCGGAATTTGAATTTGTCAGTACACCCACTATTTTGCCAGTTGCCGATGCTGCCCAACCCTTTGAGGACTACAGGTGTGATTTTAATATAAATGACCTTGTTATAAGTGTATTTCTAGCAAATAAATATATGATTTCACAAAATCTTCGCATATATTTTCCAAAGGGTTGGGCAGAGGTCCTGTGCGTTAGTGTACTAGCCCGCTAAAACCGACTCCATACCAGCTTAGAAGTTATTAAAACTTATTAAACTTGTGATTCTGACACTAAGTCGATGCACAGTTTAATCAATATCTAAATCATAATTAAAAATGTATAAATATTCATCGTGTTTATACTCGACCACCTAACATAAGCCGTTGACCTCCAATATCCTAGTATTTATTGAGCCGTAGTATCTTACTTTATGAAGCTATAAATGTAGACATAAATACCACAATTTTACATACCTAGAGAGGCTTGAAGCCATAAACTATGGACTGTATAGTTATCTATATACATAGTGTATATAGGTACACACCTATACACTTAAAAGCGAATTATCACTTACTTATAATTAATATACCCCATTAGCATGTCCAAGGGTAATACACATTAAGCTTTATTTTCAGTTTCATTTTCTTAATTAGTACATTTTTATCTTAGATATTAACATGGCATAAAGTAAAAACTGCCGCTATATATGTAAGCTATCTTGAATTTTTGTGAGCAAACATTTTTCCATGCATTGCTTGCTATGAACGTGCAAATGTTGGCGGTAGAGTCCCACCAATATGTTGGCCCCAATGATGCCAATATGTTGGCTCAAATGTTGCCAATTTCACGTGCAACCAATATTGACAGTTAATCACATCAAATTAATGATGCGTTCACACGGCAACACTTCAAGTTATATAGTGTAACTACAAAAATCTCCGTTATTGCGACGGAATAAGGATGATTTAATTTAAGGCAAAATGTGTTTTGTATGCACCACTATTTTCCGCTAAAGTTTACTTGACATATGTCTACAAAATTGCGCATACCGACAAAATATTAATGATAAACTAGCAGTTGCCCCCGGTTGCATACGCAGTTACGCACTCTAAAATACTTTTTGAGACTAAAAATAGAAAATGTTCAATGAATGCAAACAATCCCATTGCCAAACTTTGTTGATTTCTGTTTAGTGAATAAAAGACAGACAGACAGTATCTTTTGCATTTTAATATTCGAATGCTTTATTGACATGATGATGATGATGCGTTATCTGACAGCTTTTTAAACCTTGAAACTTTATTTGTAACTAGCTTCCACAAGCGGTTTCGCTCGCGTGTCTGGGTATTTCTTATCTATACTATTATAAAATTGTAAAAAAGTCGTTTCTGTACATTGAAGATATTTAAAAAAAAACAATTGGGTTAGAGTATATAAACGATCGCAAACCCAAAAATGTGATTTTTAGAATTCTTGTCTGTTTGTCTGTTTGTCTGTTTGTTAGGGGTTGGCGCTAAACCTACTGAATAGATTTGAATTTTTTGTTAACTGTTGTAAAGCATAATTTCCAACTTAAAAACTGATGTAAAGCTTTTTTCAATTATTTGTATAGAACCTCAGATACAGCTTGACCTCTCTGTTGTATCCAAGCCCATAGAAAGAAGAGATCATCATTGTTGGTTTTTGATTTTTTATTTTCTATTTAAAAGTCCATCGTTCAACTAAAAAAATGAGGTATATCTCATTCCACTCGGTTGCGTAGATGCTGAGATAGAGCTTGACCTCTCTGTAGTATGTATTCCTATTGATATAAGGGATCATTATTGTTGGTTCATTAATTAAGTTGTCATATGCGCAGAAATCGTGATTGTTGATTAGTTATAAACGTTTAAAGTGGTATTGACTTAAATTAAACAATAGTTGTAAAGTTTGGTTAGAATTACGAGTTATTACGACTAACTGAAGTTTCAATTTTCCGTTGGAGTGATTTTGAATAACACAGTTTCACAAACAGTATCACCTCAGTACCTCATAGAGTACCCCAGTACCAGTAACAGTTGCTCAAACCGAGCTAAAAACTTTGACGAAGTAATAACTACGCTGAGCGATAGGTTAAGCAGCGGTTTCTGCGGTTAGACTATGGATGGGTGACCATTCTTAAGACATCGAGACCCTCTGTACCTTATATAGCACGTTAAGAAATGGCAATTGATTCGGCATAGTAGACTCCATACGAAAACCTATGAAAATTGTTAATCGTAGTCAGAAGGCCAAAAAACCAGACGATCAATTTAAAGTTAGGATACCTATCGGTTTTAACCAGTCTGAACGCTATTGCTTTGTGTAAGATATTTATATTTAACCACATTTGTTTCGATTGGAACCGGAGCTTAACATATTTTCGGCATAGGCTAGGAGCCTAGGAGGATGATGAAACTGTTATAGTGAGCTGCTTTTTATCTTATTCGGGATCGATTTCTTTCAATTTTGTTTCTTCATCCACGGAGAGCGAAGCCGCGGGCAAAAGCTAGTAAGTTATATAACCTTCGTTACTCGGTAAAGATGTCACTTTCTAATGGTGAAAGAATTTTTCAAATCGATCCTGTTGTCTCGGAACATTCAATTTAAACAAACAATCAAAGCATTCTTATTTATAATATTAGTATAGGTTTTACTGATTAAAGAATAAGAAAAATACTGTAGAGACCACAAATGTCGCTACCAAATATTGTCATATTTAGTGATGAAATTGGTAAACAAATGGGCCAGTTACTATCAAACTCTTGCAAAGAATATTCAATTTTAAACTTTTGTATGCCTGGTCTCTCTTACATTGAAATTTTAAAGAAAGTTGTTACCTAGTTGTAATTTTACCCAGCATACAACCTGCATAATATTAGCTGCTAACAGAGGTAATATGAGCAAAAATGACCTACAAAGGTCCTTTGATTCTCTCTCAAAATTAAATTAAAATAAAATTATAATGTTTACACTGCCATATAGCAACAGTTTCCCACAGGTGGAAAATGATATAAGATAATTTTTAGATACAAGTTGAATTTAACCATGCATACATTGTCTTATAATAATGATCATTTTCACCTGATAGACACTTATGTTACGAGATATTTTTACATGACAAAAGATAGGTATTATCTTTCTTTATATTGTAAGAGACAGATAGCTATGTCGCTGTCATATTATTTTATTATTTCAGCCAAGAACTTGGCTATTACAGATGTTGTCTCTATTGAGCAATATTTATTCTGATATTTATATTGACCCAGCCAATAGCTTGGCTAGCCTTAGTATTGACACGTCACATAATTTAAATTAGATAGATAAAGACAATGGAGGTAACCTCTTGCATTGATTTGTTGCAGAGCAATAGTAAATCGAGAAATATTATTACACATGATAATTGTTATACCAAGCATAAACAATGTAATTATATCAATCTGGTTCACCAGAATATACAAGGAATAATGAATAATGATTTAGAAATTGAGTTATTTATGAGCTGTAATAACATTAACATTCTTTGTATTACCGAACACTGGTTAAAAGGTCACCAAATTATGTTTAACTTCGGTAATCACCAGGTTGGTAGTTCATTTTGCAGAGAGAATGCCATTCATGGTGGCTCTTTAATCCTAGTTAAAAATCAACTCAAATTTATAGAACGTAAGGAGCCTCTCTGTTGAACGAACTGTAGAGATAGCCTGTGTGGAATTTATATACAACTTTTATCATACAACTGTGCAGTTAGCAAGTATAATTGAAGTAACTGACGTAGACTGTTCGAATAGTAGTAGTAGCCTTCTGCGCGAACTTCGGACTTGCCAAGTTATATCGGATGTACTGTAGTAGATGTGTCACGGACACCATGACATGAATAATATTTATTTAGTGCTCCCAATAAACAAAGTCTAGTATTAAAAACAAGTACCAGTATTCTTTACGGGATTACTATCCCGTACTTAGAGCTTCGAGCCTCAAGCGAGTATCATAATGAGAAAAATAAAAAGACAAATAATTAAACTGTAAGTAATTCAACATTAAACGAAAGTCATAAAATCTATTTCAGTCTCTTTATCGATCGTCCTCGGAACAGTGTTTTGCGTAAATTAATTACTAGTAAATCTTCAAAGGGCTATTAAAATACCCTAAAATGTATACTGCGCCTTATCTCCCTTTGTTTTGTTAATGGTCCTTAATAGATCTAATTTAACTGGCACCTATTTCCGTGCCTGTCAATATTGATATTGATTTTCGTTTTTATATTATAAATTCATTTTATCTCATGAAGACCTCTGTGATAATTTGTATGTCGTTGTTATAAGGTTCAAATTTCAATTATTTAAAGGACTTCATTATATAGAATAATCTAATCATAAGACTTATGAACAGAACCTACACAAAATAATTATATTTAATTATATTTCGAGGTTTAAAATTAAAGTTACTTGCAGAGATAATATTAAAATTATAATTTTATTTTTCGTTAGCCATTTTAGTATTTTATAATTATGTAGTAGTCAGTTATCAATTTTAAAGCCTCAATTTCAAGTTAAACTAGCCAAAAATAAGCGAAATAAGTTCATTAAAATCTGGCGACGAAATTTGCCAAAAATAAATGAATTATGACGTAATTAGCCTCGCTATGATCGACCACCTATTAATTTTAATTAGCAGTATAACTACCTATATTAACCGGTACTAACAACCGGTAACCGGTAGTAAGTTTATTAGCAAAAACTGAAATTGTTAATGCTGTGTTCGCGATAAGGCGGGTTTTCAAAGAAATATCCCTTCTTCTCCAAAACCTTTCCCGCACATGTAACGTTTTACATTTTACCTTTTATATAACGGACTAAAATATAAGCAAAACTTTTGGCCGCTATAAAAATGTTATGAGGATTTCTTACAACTTTGAAATATGTATTGATACCGCAAAAAGTAAGCTAAGGCTCATCAAAAGTTGAAAATACTTAACTTGGAAACGTAATACGTATTGCATTTTATCGTATTACTTTTACTGCAAAGGTGAAGTTATGTACATTAGCCTTATAGATTGCCGATAGATTTTAGGTACCAAACAGAATATAGGTACCTACTCCACAAACACAAGTACAAACCCAAAACCCGAACTGCTACTATGAATATGACAGTAAAACTAATTACATGCTCGACCTGGATATACAAAGTCCTAAAATGTGAATGAAAAAAAAAGCGACTCGAAACACACTGTTGCTTTGATCATATTTTTTATTTTGTTTTTAAAAAACATTGTAGGTATTAAATAAAACATATTAAGGTAAAAAATAATATAAGTAAGTAATACAAATTTCATCAGCCTTAGGGTGAAACAAAATCTTATACGCAGGAATCTGTTTGTTTTATATTTAAGCTGCTCATTTTGTTACTTGCTTGAATAATAATTATAATTAATTATTATGTAGGTCACAGTTACGCTCATTTTTAATATAATACTTATAAGGCTACACAGGCTAAGTGGCATTTTGTAGTTTTTGCCTTCCACTAGGGGAAAAGGGGGTGACTTTATATATTACTAGATTTCCGCCAGCGGCTTCCCGCGTTGTCTGGATATTTAAGAAAGGATAAGAATGTAGCTTTCTAATGGTGAAAGAATTTTTCAAATAGGTCCAGTAGTTTCGAAGTCTCAATGCAAACAAACAAACAATCGAATCTTTCCTCTGTATAATATTAGTATAGATACACGGTGCTTTTTGTTAAAAACCAGAGCCAAATCAGACAACTTGTGATCCCGCCTGCTACAAGAGTTTTTCAACAACATTGATAGTATGTACACTGCAAGCTTGTGTTGAACAAAATGAGATATAATACATCCATACTTGAATAATATAGACAAACTACCCATCACGCCTCTACCTCCAAAAGGTTAGGCACTGAGGTAATAATGTATACTAAATAGTTCTCAGAAATGCTTAGATTCCATGATGGCATGAAGATAAACGTTGAGCTGCTGCTAAGTATTTTGTAAAAAAATCTAATACATAATAACACTTCGCTGAACCTGAAAATCGTAGCCATAACTTCACGCTCAGCAGCCGTGCTTGAGCCATGAAGCAGACATGCACATTTTTTTAAATAAATATCCTGGGACATTTTACACAACACCCATCTAGGCCCAAACTAAGCAGAGCTTGTACTATGGACTAGACAATGGATATAATACTACTTATATACTTTTTTTTGTAAATACATACTTATAACAGGTATAATAGAAACACCCAGACGAACACAAACACGTAAGTTCATCACATAAATGTTTGTGTTCTGTGGGAATCGAACCCACGACCTCGTGATCAGCAGTCCAGTACTCGAATCACTAGACCACAGAAGTCTTCAAATAAAAATAAAGGTTTTACTTTATGTGTGTAACATACCGTTTGTAAAGTAATGTATTTGTAACACATAACTGCTAATCTTGAACTAATTTTCAATAAACCGTTACTATATAAAACAAATTTGAACGCTTCAAGTATTTTTCATTACAACCGTGATCATTGAGGCCGTTTGGATTTGTATTAATCAAAGAAATCACTACTTGTTGGTATTAATTAATATTACCTACAGTCTTAGAACATTATATTGGTAATAAAAAACTGTCTTCAACTAATAAAACAACATTAAAAGTAAAATGTGGACCTTTATACAAATAAACATACAGATACAGATAGACATGAGATGTAGAAAGACATCAGCAGAATAGAACATACACAACAGACACTGATAAACACTGTCAGATACATAAAAACACAAACTGACACAGATAGACACACAAGCAAACTCACACACAAATACAGATACAGACAGACACAGACAAACATAGACACGGATAAACACAGACAGACACAGCCAGATACAACCAGACATAGACAGACACACTCACACACAGATACAGGCAGACACATATATATATACGGATAAACGCAGACAGACACACTCACACACAGATGTAGACAGACAGATAAATATGGATAAACACAGACAGACACAGCCAGATACAACCAGACATAGACAGACACACTCACACACAGATACAGGCAGACACATATATATACGGATAAACGCAGACAGACACACTCACACACAGATGTAGACAGAGACAGATAAACATGGATAAATACAGACAGACACAGCCAGATACAAACAGGCATAGGTACAGACTAGATTTTTAGACGCGTAAGAAGACCATTTAACCATGCAATTCATGACATTATTAATTTCTTTATGGCCGTTTCTAATCAAGGACACGTTAAACGTACTTACATTCAAGGCGATATAATTCCAAGTTTTACTTGTTCAAATTATCGTAACAGTTATGGTTCGATGGATAAATGTCTAATTTCACAGTCGGGAAATCACGTTTTAAGCCGAGAGCCGAGATTCCAATCAAGTATTAAAATGTTCTTTCTTATTGTTATATATTTTAACTGTTTGGAGAATATTATTTACTTTGTTGTATGAGGGATTTATAATTATCACGAAAGAATGAAAATTTTAATACTTGATTGGAATATATTATATGCTATGGTAAATGAAAATCGATACAATAACGTGACGTCATTTATATTCCTCGTCAATTGGCATTTCATTTTATAACCACAGTTTAACTACCAACAACAACTGTAGTTAAACTTTGTTATTTTAATTTGACAATTTTTGTCAAACTGGCTCACCCCCTAACTGGTCGACTATAAGAAGACTGGTGTTGAATTTGTTAATAATCACACGCTTAGTGAAAAATATCATTAGCATACTTTGTATATTGAAAATAAAATATTAAATCGACCAAGAAATTTCTGAGATAAATGCGTTAAAAGTTTTTGGTGAGGATTGAGAGGGGATGCGCTGTCCCTTTCCCACAAAACGAGTGTTAGTATAGAATTTGTATGCCGCTACTTTAGACGGCAGTTGTAAGTATAGTACGCTCTCTGCCTAGCATAAAATTAAAATGCTTTCAACTTTGTTATTTTTGAACCAATTTAAATGTTGTTTTTGATAATCGGCTCTATTTATGGTCAACTTTTTTATGAGGCCAATTAAAAAAATAATTAGTCGTATAGCCTATTCTAATTAACAGTACCAATGCAGGTGTAATTCATACATGTACCTTTAAAATTAAATTCACCCTTAAAAGCAAAAAGGTTACGACAACTTACAAGTACTAGATCCTCATTCTTTCTCCCAGGAACTCGTCACAACACCTGTCTTACCGCAGTGACCCAGTAAAACCTGATTCTGACATTTGAATGGCAACTTTTTTCCATACATAAATGTTGTACGGTAATGTTTTGAAGGGACCGGTGCGCGGTAGGCTTTGTACTTGTCAGATAATAAATAACATGTCGTCAAGTGCCGCCATCGCGCGTAGACAGACGATTATTGAGGTGGCAGAAATCTAAAGTTTGTGTAGGTTGGTACAGTAATAATGCTGACATTATTGTGTTCCGGTTTGAAGGGTTGTGTAGGTTAATAATTGAGGTCTCGAGAGAGATGTCACTGGTGTTGCTAGCATCTAAAGGTTGCAGTTGCCTCTTGCTATTAGACGGTCATATGCTTGTTTAAGTATCAGCATAATTATTAAAATAAAAATAAATTGCAAAATATTGATTTCTGTGAAATTCTAAATTTTTAATAGTCTTTTACTATATGTATGTATGGTCTGGGTATATCTTATGAATTACCTATTTATTAGCCTATGCTACTAGGTAAAGATGTAGCTTACTAGCAGTGAAAGAATTTTCCAAATCGGTTCAGTAGTTTCAGATCCTATTCAATTCAAACAAACAAATAATCAAATCTTTCCTCTGAACATTTTACTTTTAAGAAATTCTTTCAATAAACATTGATAAGTATTTTCAATTCTATTCGCTATTCATGTGTATGAGTTATAAGTTTGTGATAAATAGTGCGTAACTAATGTTTCTCAATTACTAAGCATTCGAGATATCGAAACACTCGATACACAAATAACTGTTTTTATTTAAACAAACTTTACTCCTTCGTGTCTTTGAGCCTTTTTCTAACGTGCGATCACTGAGAAAAAACGCCGATAGAAACTTAAAGATCATGGATTAGAAAAATAATCCTACTATTATTATAAATGTGGAAGTTTGGATAGGTGGATGGATGTTTGTTACTCTATCACGCCAGAACGACTGAACGGATCTGGGTGAAATTTGGCACAGCGATAGATCATATAGTCTGGAACAGGCTATACTACTTTTTATCCCAATAAAATGTATGGTTCACGTGTGATAGATTTATTTTAATAATTTATAAGAAATACCCAGATCACACGAGCGAGTCCGCTGAGGGAAAGCTAGTATAAAAAATATATAAAGCTAAGTAGAATCTTTCTAGAATACGGTGAAAATTTAGGTGTTACAGTGTTTCATTACAGCATTTTCTGCCAAGTGCGGCGTGGAAATATTGTCAAAAGCTTACTGATTTCTGACACCGCGAATACTAGACATTGAAATAAAACTACTTTTTACGGATTTCAAGACAAGAAACGTCAAGACGCCTACCACCTTAGTCACCCGTGACCATGGACGCTGTAAAGGGTCCGAAACGTCGTGATTAAAATAATATAAATATAACGCGATAAAATCCCTAAAAAGTAGTTTTATTTCAATTTTCAAAAGCTGTTACGGCGTGTACAGTCATGAGCAAAAATATGTATATACTAGGCACAATTCAAAAGCGATTTTCTCCTAAACTGCTAAAAGAATTTTTGTTATTGGTGTTGTCTCAAAGTTTCGATCTTTCATTCATGAAAAAATTGCTTTTGCACTTTTGTAATTGTTTATATATCTTTACTCGTGACTACTACTACTCAGAGATAATGCAACAGTACCCTATTCTAAAGTCAACGTTGAAGAAATAATTATAGTATAATAATGACATAATTATTTACATTTTTTTCTCTCCACAATCGCGTGGAACCGTCATCTAAGAATGCAAGGTCTCAACGGCTGTATTATCTGCCTGACCTGATGACTCGCAATGCTCTAGTCTTAATAACGGATGATCACGTTATTTCCCACGATATTTCCCATCAATGGAGAATCGTAGAGAAAAAAAATGTTACTCATTATTGTGGAATTTCACACGATAGCACTATGATAACTTGAGCAATTGTTTACTTATGTGTTTTGTACTATTTTTGAGGTTGTTAACATTTTATGTAGTTAAATATCGTCGAATAATAGCTCTACTACATTGTAAATAAAGTTTTTATTTTAAGGGGCAATCATGGAAGTTAATTTGTAACAAATGAACTTCAGTAGTTTCAAATCTATTCCAAAAAAAAACCTTACTGGGTTCGGCCACGATTAAATACACTCTGCTGGTTCTTTTATGTCTTCAATGTACATAATGTAATTGTTTATAATTAATGTAAATATGTACCTGATATTTTTTTGCTTTTTAGTTCCTAACTGTTTTTGAAGACAGTTTGTTTTTTATTTGAAAATAATTTATCTAACAAACGTTCTACGACCTTCTGTACTCTCAAAATACTGTAAACATTTTTCAAACACTTTGGCTTCTAAAACATTATATTATTGTATATTATGTTTTTTTCACATAAAATCTCGGTAATTCTATTTCACACAGCCATTACAGTATGATGGTCCTGACATCGCCTTTGTAAAGCCCTGTAATGTGTGCGATCAAATTTTGTTCATGGGATATTTGCGGAGCGGTATTTGCCGTAACAAATAATATTATGGAAGAAGTGTCTGCGAAAAATACCAAACGTGCGTTCAATATTTAAGGATTTTGGCTGAAATTTAGTATTTTATTGAGATTTTTTCTTTATAGTGCCACAAGTTTCAATCGCCGTTGATGAGCTCTGTAAAATGAGTGTCGGACTGCTTATAAGGTCGTGAGTTCGATTCCCTTAAGACACAAATATTTATAAGTTCATGTGTATTATATCTATTTATTAACAGTTAACTGAAAATTCGAACTTATTCAGTAGCTTTTGCGCCAACCCCTAACAAACAGACAAAAAAAATAAAAACAATCGGGTTGGTAATGGATTACCATCCCGATTGTTTTTTTTAATATCTTTAAAAATATTTTAAAAAAATGTACATGAGATACATCTCTTTTACAGTTTTATAAAAGTATAGATAGATAGATAGAAGATAGATAGATTTATCTTATGTATCTAGTACCTACGTGATTTTTAGTAATTCGATCTCACGATGACCTTTGTTTTATAATCTTATATCATTGACATAAAGTTCAAAATTAAATAATTTAACGGACTTCACGAGAGAACGTGTCATGATGTCTTGAATAGGTCACGCACATCAATAACATGTTATTATAGTGTGAAATAATTTAGTGATGATTATCTTCTAGCACAAATGGGCAATAACAATTTGTTGCTATTAATTTTATATGAGGTAGGTATTTAGACTGCTACAGACATTAAAGTTCATGTTATTACTGTGTTATAATATAACATACTATCATGCCGGTATGTTCCCGAAGGGCTAAACAGAGGCGTACTAATGTTCACGCCCAGTTTTTTTGGTATTTTTATGTCCAATTTAATAGGGGGCGAGCCTATTGCCATTAAATGGCTGAGTTTGGGCACAAATCTTGTGTACCAACACAAACTTTGAGCTGTTACTGAAAATTTCATAAAAATCCCAATAACAATTTGCTCGACTCAGGAATTGAAACCAGGACCGCGAGCTATTACTGTAATATATCATCACATAGTAATAGGTAGATAATGTTAGTATTTCTACTCAAAGGCGAGAATGTAAACTTAATACCTACATAGTTTTACAAGATGTTGATTTTTAACCCTTTCAACGGGTAAGAAATTAATAAAATTCCTCTTTTTTATTTAACGCATTAATTGTTGAATGCAGAAACTTTCTGCCTCGCACAACAAAACTATGGAAAGAGCTATCGCCTGCAGTATTTCCGGACCAATACGACCTACAAAAAAGGAGCGTACTCCCTTTAGTCTATAAGTCCTTTCTCCATACGTCCAACTTTTTGGAACCGTGCAACTAGTTTGACTTTTCGAAAGTACCTATTTATATGGTCTAATTGAAATAAAATATTTGAATTTGAATTTGAATTTAAAAAGGCCGGCAATGCACTTGCTATTCCTTTATGCCCGACTAAAGGACTTTGCCGAATCCCACAATCTCATTCCCGATGAGCAGTTTGGTTTTCGAACCAAATACTCTTGCATCCACCAAGTGCATCGCATAGTCGAACATATCAGCGCTGGTTTCCAACGCGGTATGACGACTGGCATGCTTTTCTTCGACGTGGCGAAAGCTTTTGACAAAGTCTGGCACAATGGCTTGATATACAAACTGTATTCCTTCAATGTCTCGAATGATGTCTCGTGCTCATCATTCGAGACTTCCTGTCAAACCGCACCTTTCGCTATCGCATTGAGGGTGGCACGCTATCGTCCCCTCATCCTATCCGAGCCGGGGTCCCTCAGGGCTCCGTGCTCTCTCCGCTCCTTTTCACGCTGTACACCAGCGATATTCCCAAGAGCTCAAAGTCACAGCTGGCCCTATTCGCTGACGATACGGCCATCTATTATTCCGGTATTAGCCTCACAAATATCACCAAAGTCCTCCAAACCTCGGTCATTGCCCTCGGAAAGTGGTTCAGGAAATGGAGAATTGAGGTGAATCCCTCCAAGAGTGCAGCGGTTCTCTTCCACAAGAGTTCCAATCTTTCCACTCAAGTCCAACCCATCTCCCTATTCGGCCAACGGATCCCTTGGGAACCGAAAGCCAAATACCTGGGCGTGATTCTCGATCACATACTCAATGCACGCAGTAAACTCTCCCTTAATTACAAGGTGAGAATTTACTTGATGTGTATTCGCCCCATCATGGCCTATGCGACCGTCGTATTCGCTCACATTGAAAGTCCCGCAATCCATCCAGGATGCAGACCCTCCAAAACCTCCACCTCGACCTAAAGTTGCAGTAGTTTTAAATTCGTCCCAAAATAATTTAAACCCAGATCCAGCTGTCCCTAGCTGCCCCCCCAGCAACGCCCTAAGCTGAGGTCCGAGTCCCGTTAAGGGACGCCCTTAGCTGCTGTTGCTTAGTTTATAAGTGTCCCTGGCTGGAGGCACAAAAGGTGCCTCGCCACCAAGCCCGGTTAAGATTCAAAAGCTCCTGAGCTAGAATTTACATCCGTCCTAAAAAAAAAAACTTGCTATTCCTCCGATATTGCGGGTGTCTGTGGGCGGCGGTAGTGGCTTGCCATCAGGAGACCTTTGCTCGTTTCGTTTCGTCCCTATCCCATAAAAAAAAACTCAGGCGATTTACCTACTACTACCACTTAAACTTCTAAAAATAAAATGGACTGGCAATTTGCGTACACGGCAGTTTTTGTAGGGTTAATTAACATAAAATTTGCTGCGCATTAATTCTCAATTAACACATCCTTTACAAGCACGTTTGTATGTTAATGAAGAGAGAAGATAAATGGATTACCAACGACTAGAGATGGGCAATGCGTCTGGCATTTTGGAAATAAATTTATTTATGCCCTGTAATTGGGAATGTAGTTGGGCATTTATTGCATAAATAAATATATTATTCTTATAATATTATGTAATCAATAAATAAATCAATATGATAGGTAAGACATTTTACATAGTACCATCTAGTCCCAAATTAAGCAGAACTGGTATTATGGGTACTAGACAATGGATACATACTTACTTATATAATTACTTACTTTTTTTGTATATAAATACTTGTAATACATAAGAAACACCCAGACAATCACAAAAGCTTATGTTCATCACATAAATATTTGGGAATCGAACCCACGACCTCGTCATCAGCAGTTCGGTACTCGAACCACTAGACCACAGACGTCGGTTAATATGATTTAGTTATTATGTGATACATTGTAATTGAGAAAATATTCGGGCATTTATGGCATAAATAAATAATTTATTTTGTGTCCAAAATCCACATTGCCGATTGCCCATCTCTACCTGCGACTGTACTGCACTCTCATTGCGTTGTGGGTTGTGGCTAGGTAGCACGGTGAGGTTAACTCGAAGCAATTTTCATTTGACGCTGAAATTTAAAACGGGTGAAGTGGTAAATAGGAATTATTCGTTGTCAGTTACGTGCTATGAATATTCATTGTTTTTGTCGACGAAAAGCTATATCGTCTAGAATAAGGATCTTTAACCCTTTTTTAAATAATGTACTTAAATGTAGAATTCAAGCAGTTATATATTATTTATATAGATTATTCAATAAACAGTGATAGTCTAGGGGTATGACCACTGGACTGCCAAGTCAAAGGTCTTGAGTTTGAATCCAAGGCACGCACCTTTGACTTTCCGAAATCATCATCATTCTCCTAGCCTTTTTCCCAACCATGTTGGGGTCGGCCAGTCCAACCAGATGCGGCTGAATATCAGTATTTTACACGAAGCGACTGCCATCAGACTTTTGGCTGACTTTTCGAAATCGTGTGCATTATTATCACTGAGAGATTTTCTCGACGGCATATTGAAGTCTGCCAACCCGTATTAGGCTAGCATGGTGGACTGTAGCCTAATCAATCTCATACTGAGGGGGACCCGTGCCCAGCAGTGGGACAGTGTATGGGTTGATTATTAATATTAACTATAGAATTTAGGTATAAAAAATAACCAATACTCAAATATTTTGTAAGTCTTTATTGAGATTGTATTTTCATTGTTCAATTATTTGTACTATTTAATTTTGATTTCACGAGGAAGCAAGATTCACTCAAAGTAATTAACAAATTAACGCTTTATAAAAGAAGTTGTGTTTTTATAACATGTTGTAGTCACAATAATGATACCTATAATAATAGAAACAATAGTAACAATAAAAAAACCACTAATTAAATATAATATCCTGAATCCTTCAAAACTGACATTACTAATCTCTCCAATAAAAACCACTGCAAAACATTGCAGAATAATCATTTGAAAACTGACACTACTAAATCTCTCCAATAAAAACCAATGCAAAACATTGCAGAATAATCACTTGAAAACTGAAATTACTAAATCTCTCTAATAAAAACCACTGCAAAACATTGCAGAATAATCACATGAAAACTGTCATTAGTAAATCTCTTCAATAAAAAACCACTGCAAAACATTGCAGAATATTGCAGAATAATCGCTTGAAAACCGTCATTACTAAATATCTCCAATAAAAACCACTGCAAAACATTGCACAATAATCACTTAAAAACTGACATTACTAAATCTCTCCAATCAAAACTACTGCAAAAAGTTGCAGAATCAACGCACTAAATACATCTTTGAATTAAGCGCGTATCAAACCATTTAATCCTTCAACATCAAGTTAAATTGCTCATGATGGGCGCACATCAACATTAAAGGTCATCTTCATTCATGGCCGGCCACCCATCCATTAGAGACACGAGTGTTACTTAACCGCGAACGTTAGCACGACTTGACCCATAGTGTACTTTCACTAATTATCACTCAAGAATCAGAATGTCTATTGGTGACTGAAATAGAGTTAATTTTTGACTTGTTTTCGAATTCAAAATGGACGATATTTTTAATACGTTTTGTATGTAAAACTATTTTCAAAGATCCTTGATTGATTCGAATAATTCATGTTTTTGTAGAAGAGGATATCATAAAATGTTGTCACGATCAACGAAAAAAATATTAATAAAATTTATGTAAGTACAATAATTATGATAATTATATTCATTTCACAGTACAAGCTCTGCTTAGTTTTGGGACTAGATCATCTAGTCCCAAAAAGGATGTGTCAAAGTGTCAACACGTCCTAAAAAATTTTTTTTTTACTTTGTGTACTTAATACTTAGTCGCTGTTGTCCTGTTAAGTCAAAGTCAAATGTTTTATTTCAATTAGACCATATAAATAGGTACTTTCGAAAAGTCAAACTAGTTGCACGGTTCCAAAAAGTTGATCTTATGGAGAAGAGCCATAAGAGTTAGTGTGTTCTTATTAACTTAAATACGATAAGTAAGTAATTAATGGAACAACCACATATTTTCGAGTGAAGAATTGAATGAATGGCTCGGTCATACATAGCTTGTGTCCCCATATCACAGTTTGAGGTTTATAAGTGGTAAGCTGTAATTCATACGCCCATACACTGCACACTTTCACTAATTGCATATCTATTCTCAATTGTTTTTTATTAATTACAATTATTATTTATTGCTCTTTGTTTGCTGTTTAGAAAGTTTTTGTTTTTTAAACTTTGCAGGTATTAAATCATCACGCCTGTATTCCCCGAAGAGTTAGGCAGAGGTGTATTGTGTACCCACAGTTCACAGGTATAATTAGGTCCCATGTAATAGGGGGCGAGTCTATTGTCCATAAATAAATAAATAGGTATAAATCAAAAGTCGTCGTCGTGATAATTTTACAGAAAATCCCAATAACACTTTGGTCAATCCGAAATCGAAGCCAGGACCTAGAGCGTAGCAGTCGCGCTAAGCCAAGACAAGTCGCAATTTGCCTTTCAAATCGACAAACTAATAGAAAAAAAGACTTTAGTGACAGACTGATTTGTCGAAAGATTGTGTCATTACCATAAATTTTCTTTCTATTCGTTTGTGAAATTGCAGTTGCAATTAGAGACCCAAGACAAACTTGTCTAGGCTCCTAGGTAAGGTTAGTTATAAATAAATAAATAAATATCCGGGACGTTTTACACAGCACCATCTATCTAGTCCCAAACTAAGCAGAGCTTGTACTATGTGTACTAGACAATGGATATAATACTTTTTTTTTTGTAAATACATACTTATAATATATAAGAAACACCCAGACAAACACCAACACCTAAGTTCATCACATAACATGTCTTGTGGGAATCGAACACACGACCTCGTGATCAGCAGTCCGGTACTCGAACCACTTGACCACAGACGTCAAAAAAGTTATGTTAAGTTTATAAATATCTATCATTCCTAATAACTTAGGTTTAGCAACTCTGTTACTTAATGTTGCTGGTACGTAGCTATTATGAGTGTAATAATTAGTAGGAACTTTCCATTCGAATTCAGTGCAGAAATTACATAAATATGTATATCGACGACATCTGTGGTCTAGTGGTTCGAGTACCGGACTGCTGGTCACGAGGTCGTGGGTTCGATTCCCACAGGACACAAACATTTATTGTGATGAGCTTGTCTGGGTGTTTCTTATGTATTATAAGTAAGTATTTACAAAAAAAAAGTATATAAGTATTATATCCATTGTCTAGTACTCATAGTACAAGCTCTGCTTAGTTTGGGACTAGATGGTGCTGTGTAAAAATGTTCCAAGATATTTATTTATTTATTATTTATTTATGTTAACTGACGAGTGTATGAAACTAGATTGCCTCCCTAGCAGAAAAGTAATGACGTAATTGCGTAAAATTTCTTACTCTATTATTAGTATATTAATCGTTAGTAAGTTAATCTGGTTTAGTGTCTGATAATTAGTTGGCAGAAGCAAAAGAAAAAGAGATTAAAATCCTGCCCGCGACGACAAATAGGAGCGGTGTAATAATTAAAAATGTTGCAAAAACGGGGGAAAAAATCAATTTCTACGGGGACGAAGGCACCGATTATTAGTAACTATATTAATAATCGGTCGTTTTACCTAAGTTTTAAGTAAGTAAGGTACTCGGAATTGTAATTATCGATTGAGTGACTATTTTGACTAACTATATAAAATATATAAGATAATACATCAATAAATAAAATTATATACCTACTTACTCTTAATAATAAACATAGTATATTTTGGGACTATTCCGAATTTCGATTGCCGTCAGCAAGATCGAAATCTGACCCATATTTAGTAATAACTCGGTTAACTCAAGAGGAAACTTGATAATAATTGCTTTTATTCTTTATGACATGTCCTAGATGGTCGTTATAAGATCGTTATAAGAATTACCTAAGGGGAAAATTTCAGCAATTTAAGATACTCAATAATATTTATTTTTATATGAATTGTTTATCCAAATATACATAATATTATTGATTGGTTTGGTAAGACGATATAAATGTATCTTATTTGTCAATATCTGACATGTGAGCAAGTTCAGAGTTTGTAATTTTGACTCTTATCCATTCTAGGGGGCTAGAAAAGTTGCATTTTGACATTCGATTCGACAAAAAAATGT
This sequence comes from Acronicta psi, assembly GCA_946251955.1. NCBI lineage: Eukaryota > Metazoa > Arthropoda > Insecta > Lepidoptera > Noctuidae > Acronicta > Acronicta psi. The sequence goes on from OX276476.1 coordinate 11,464,579, forward strand.
ATGGAAAGGACATTAGTGACAGCCCGATTTGTCGAAAGCTTGTGTCATTTCCATACATTTTGTTTCTCGATTCGAATGTCAAAATGCAACTTTTCTAGCCCCCCTGAACCTAACTCTAACGCTCGTAAACAAAAAGAATTTAACTATTTGCTCAGTCTAAGTCGGGATCCTTCTCTTTCTCCGTCATACGCCGCAGCCTGACAAAGAAAGAGATCACATTTTTCTAATGAACATGTTCCAATGTCAAAAATAATAATAGAAAATTTGTTCATTCACTTATGCCATTTAAGAGTTTTGTTACGTAACATAACAAAAATACGTCCGGGTCAATATTGCTTGGTTTCACAACAACAGTAAATAGCGAAATGAAACTTGTGAAGGTTTGCGTCAGATGGCAAAAAATTACGTCAACATTGACGTCGTGTTGAGTGCTAGGCTTTTCGACACCCTAGCTCTAAAATGTATTTCAATTGGATATTTTTCGTAAGGACGATTTTTGACGTAAGTAAGTACATGATAATTATATTTCGAGATTCCTCTGATTCCCTTTTTTACCAAAGATTTTATTTTGCTTCCTAAATAGTTAGAAAAGTACATTAATTAAATAATCGACTTATGTTTTGTTTCTTAATTATACATTACAAAAAGTATCATAAATATTTAAAAACATTTTCTTATTACAAGATTTCATTTTTAATTTGTAATGTTTGCAATGTTCGTTCCAAAAATGCTAAACTCTTTTTCATCTATTTGCAATGACCTTAATATTTTTTTTCATTGATATTTGGCATCTATTTTTGTTTTATTTTTAAATTATATAGGATAATAATAATAAATAAATAAATATCCTAGGACATTTTTTGCACAGCACCATCTAATCCCAATCTAAGCATCGCTTGTACTATATATGGGTACTAGACAATGGATATAATACTTATATACTTTTTTTTTGTAAATGCATACTTATAATACACTAGCTTTTGCCCGCGGCTTCGCTCTCCGTGGATGATGAAACAAAATTATAAGAAATCATCACTTCGCACATTCACATTTCACATCAATCACTATAACAGTTTCATCATCCTCCTAGGCTCCTAGCCTATGCCGAAAATATATTAAGCTCCGGTTCCAATCGAAACAGATGTGGTTAAATATAAATATCTTACACAAAGCAATAGCGTTCAGACTGGTTAAAACCGATAGGTATCCTAACTTTAAATTGCTCGTCGGGTTTTTTGGCCTTCTGACTACGATTAACGATTTTCATAGGTTTTCGTATGGGGTCTACTATGCCGAATGAATTGCCATTTCTTAACGTGCTATATAAGGTACAGAGGGTCTCGATGTCTTAAGAATGGTCCATCCATAGTCTAACCGCAGAAACCGCTGCTTAACCTATCGCTCAGCGTAGTTATTACTTCGCCAAAGCTTTTAGCTCGGTTTGAGCAACTGTTACTGGTACTGGGGTACTCTATGAGGTACTGAGGTGATACTGTTTGTGAAACTGTGTTGTTCAAAATCACTCCAAAGGAAAATTGAAACTTCAGTTAGTCGTAATAATAACTCGTAATTCTAACCAAACTTTACAACTATTGTTTAATTTAAGTCTATACCACTTTAAACGTTTATAACTAATCAACAATCACGATTTCTGCGCATATGACAACTTAATTAAAGAACCAACAATAATGATCCCTTATATAAATCGGAATGCATACTACAGAGAGGTCAAGCTCTATCTTAGCATCTACGCAAACAAGTGGAATGAGATATACCTCATTATTTTATTTGAACGATGGACTTTTAAATAGAAAATAAAAAATCAAATACCATCAATGATGATCTCTTCTTTCTATGCGTTTGCATAGAACAGAGAGGTCAAGCTGTATCTATGGATCTATTCAAATAATTGAAAAAAGCTTTACATCAGTTTTTAAGTTGGAAATTATGCATTACAACAGTTAACATAAAATTCAAATATATTTAGTAGGTTTAGCGCCAACCCCTAACAAACAGACAAAAAGACAAGAATTCCAAAAAACACTTTTTTGGGTTCGCGATCGTTTATATACTCTAACCCTTTTGTTTTTTTTTTAATATCTTCAATGTACAGACACGACTTTTTTACAATTTTATAATAGTATAGATAAGAAACACCCAGACAAACATGGACACTTAAGTTCATCACTATCATAGTCATAAGTTACTATAAAGTTTACTTCACAGACGTAGCTAGTTTTCCCTGATGAGCTTCTCGTAATGTAAGTAGAGACGTCGCGTCACCCAATCAACAGAATTGGGTGACGCGTCGTCTCCACTTACAAACAACCCAGCCGATTGCGAGATTGGGTAACACCAATCTGTAGATTGTTTAATTGGAAAGTTTAAAACATCAAAGGACTCGTAAAATGTTTACCGTAAATGAAATTGTGTACATTTTGACATTGATTTGACATTTGCTTATGTTTTTCATAATGTAGGTATTTTAATTATTATAGATATTAACACAGTCATATACTGTGTGTAGTATTGAATTTTTTAATATAAGTAGGTACTAGCAATAAAAAAAGGCCTTTACCTAACTAGATTTTTGCGGTAAAGCAATACTTCTAGTTTTTCCAGTCTATAGGCGGAGGTTACCAAGTATTGTACAATGTATGCCTGTTTGTCACCATTATTATTGGCTTATCAAATTAAGAATATCGTTTAAATTAATAAATTTCACATTATACACTATTTACTTACTATTAATTACAAAACGCCACTTTCTAAGATTATTTTCTTCTTCAAGATGTGGGACAGCACGTGATTTTTTTAATATGGTGGTATATAAATGGATAATGTTTTTTTTGCTGTTACCCAAGGAAAGTATATCTATACCTACGGAATACAAACTCATTAAATAAACAATACTTTTATCGTTATATTATGTGTGTTATATAAGTATTATATCCATTGTCTAGTACACATAGTACAAGCTCTGCTTAGTTTGGGACTAGATGGTGCTGTGTAAAATGTCCCAGGATATTTATTTATCGTTAAAATGTTTAAACCATAATATACCATTATAATTATTTTAATATTTTCGAGAAGATTTTTTACACGTGTACTGTTGCCTCTACCTTTGTTCTCAGTAAAGAGGCGTAGATCCGGGTAAAAACCGATTTCATAACCATAGCAAGTCGCCGATGGCAATTTGTAATGGCGAGACCGCTGTTCGCGATACGGAATACGGAATTAGACAGTAAACACTATTTGTAAAGAAAAGGATCGTTTACTGGGTTTAAACTATTGAGTCTGAACTAGGTTTGTATGCAACGTAAAACCTTACTTTTTAAATAAAATAAAATTAAGTATAAAAAAACAAGTGCCTTCTTAGATAATAATTGATTAAAATTGCCTCTAGGTACAACAAATTCTTTGCGATACGCCAGGTACTTTCCTTTCCTCCAAAATGAGTACAGCAAAAAAACTTCTCATTTTTCGCAAAAATCTCGCGGCCACCACGATTGTGAATGACCGATGTTAACTCTTCAGAAGCATTAATCGAAAAAATATCGATGCAACATCACCGCTATTCATTACAGCTTGTTTTAAACAAAAAAACTGGCAAGTGCGCGTCGAGCAAGACTATGATTTGAATGGGGTTCTGCAGTAATATTTTTAATCCAATCTGTCCAACGAATCCAGTAATTTCTAGAATTTATAATGTATAAATTATCTTTTTGTATTTTTTAAGCATTTTCCATGCTAAGATTACAAGTTATATTTAATGAAGGAAAAAATCACGTCACTTTTAAGACGTAAATTATAATGTGAAGGAAGATTTCGACTGGCGAGCGGGGCTCGCGGTAGCTTAGTGGTCAGAGCGTCTGGTGTACCGAACCAGAAGACGCAGGTTCGAATCCTGCCCGCCAGTCGATTTTTTCCTTTATTTAATAAAAAAAAACATATATAAATTAGTTGATTTTGGGCATACAAAGACAGATATATCCTCCTATCCATAACATGACACCTGTTTTCTCCGAAGGCGTATGCAGAAGTGTGTTGCTCACACCTACAGTTCGCTGCTATATTTAGATCCCATGTAATGTAATACGGGGACCCCCTTGCCATCGCCCGTGTACAAAGCGAAACTAAAAGCTATATGCCAATATGAATTTCACACCCATCAAACCCACCCAAACTTTGTACCCGGATCCTCTAACGTATGAATCTCGCTTACAACTACTACGCCAATGAGGTAGTTTTAAGGAAATTTTAATAAATTGCAAATAAAATCATAAAGCTTTTAGATTATCACCATTTTAATATTAGATAACTAACATTTTACAATAATTATGTAGTCTGCAATCACTTAAATTTTATTGATCGGTTATCTGCCGATCAACTTAAATGGACATTGAAATCTCTTGATTGACTACGGAACCCTAAACTATATACCCGATAACATTTCCTATTTTGCAACAGTCACGAATTTCGTGGACTCGGACAACGGAAGTGAAAGAATAATTTGGTGTTGGGAGTTCAATGGAATTCGTTACTATACAGAAATAGATTATTGTGGATGTACCTACTATGACGAAGGTTCTAGTAAGTCTAATTGGTGAATGTATCTCATATTTTGATCACAGAGATTTGATGATATTTCATGCATTCATCAAATATATATGTATTTGACGAATACGTCGTGTAATACGTACGTAATAGACGACGTCTGTGGTCTAGTGTTTCGAGTACCGGACTGCTGATCACGAGGTCGTGGGTTCGATTCCCACAAGACACAAACATTTATGTGATGAACTTAAGTGTATTATAAGTATGTATTTACATAATAAATGTATATAAGTATTATATCCATTATCTAGTACCGATAGTACAAGCTCTGCTTAATTTGGGACTAGATGGTGCTGCGTAAAAAATGTCCCAAGATTTATTTATTATTTATTTTACTAAAGAAATTTGCTCTTTTGGATCAAAATCTTCGACATAACATTTGACCAGTATATTAACACCCTTGTATATTATTTAATCTTATTTTTCTAAAAAGTTAGTCATACCATGAAATCTGAAGAGTATAATTTATATCAAACTAGCTTTCCGCCGGTGGCTTCGCCCGCGCGGTTTAAAACAAATATATCCCACATCTGCAGCCAATGTGCTATTCCAGAATATAATCTATCTCTGTGCCAAATTTCATCCAGATCTGTTCAGTCGTTTTGGCGTGATTCAGTGACAAACATCCATCCATCTATATATCCAAACATTCATATTTATAATATTGTTAAGAATTTTATAATACTCCTTAATAATAAATGTAGATGCTGAGACACGTTCGTTTATAAAGAAACTGGTCATTCTGGTATCTCATAGTTATGAAATGGACATTCCTAATATTGTTGATGTTGTTATTCAAGCGGATGGATGATAAACACACGAAAATTTTACTAATTTGGATGTGTAGCCTGTAGTGTCCCACTGCTGGGCAAAGGCCTTCCTCTCTCTTTTGCAAACATCTCTGCCGGGCTTAAATGACATTAGACATATTTTAAATTACATCATCTTCATCCTCAGACCGAATTCACTTACTTATAGTTGGTGGATAAAGGCCTTAGATAAATCCCAAAATTACCTATCTTTTTCATTAATCTAGACTAAGTCTAAAAAGTTTCCCATGTTTTAATTCACGATACGAGAATCAATATTAATATTAAGGTGTAAAGTTTGTGAGTTTGTAGAAGAGTAGTTTGCTTGTAGGAAGTAGTCTCTTAACTAATGTACCGATTTGGAAAATTCTGTCTCACAGGAATAATGCAGCTTTCTAATTAGATAGCCACATTATTCCTGAGTGATCAATCCCACGGCGTTAGGAAAAAATAGATGAACGAGAGTAACACCGCAAGGAATAACAAGTAAATAAATAAATAAATAAATAAAAAGGTTTATTGCAGAAAGTACAACTTTTACAGTAAATCTTACATAGAAACTTCCTTTTAAGTAAAGATATACCTGTGATAGGAGGCCTCGCTCTTCAATGACAAAAAAGTAAGTTATAAATCTGTTTTAAATTTCAGCAAAATCGGTTTAGCCGTTGCAGCGTAGAAGAGTAACAAAAATCTAAACACACAAACAAACTTTAACATTCTTATCACTAGGGATAACAACTATGGATAACAATATACAGTGTGATACACACAGCCCAAAGAATGCAAGTACGATAAAAACATTTATTTAATAATTAAATGCTCATTAGCATACCGGTATTGGATTTTAATCGACGTCTCGGCTAGTTGGTACGCGCAGGCACGTGCGTATGGTCACTGACTTTGAGTAACGGTAGCATCATGCCACCACACATCAGTGTTGGAACCATTTTTGGATATGGTTCTCGGGATCTGTCTTGCAACGAGTACGCCAGTTTTGGTGGTGCTCAATTCGAAGTTGTTATGCCCTTATGACTTCATTGTTGATGTATTCTTGATATACTATAGGCCGTCAGAAATATCAATTAACGTTAATGAATCGTTAACAAACAATGGCTATTATATCTTGGCCTTTTTTTCCATATTTGAGTTTGTTGTCAGTGTACTAAGATATACTGGGCCTCGGTTAGCTAATAATTGACATCTCTCGAGTGCGGCCCTAAGAGGGTAAAAGATTTTTTATAAAGAAAATTTCAAATGTTTCAAAAGCTCTGAATTATCAAACTCTCTCAGAAGGTTAGTAAAAATTTCGTTAAAACCTTTTTATCATTTACTTGTTATGTATGCCTCTACAAGTACATCAACAAAAGGTTTTGAAAAATATAAAATATAATAGATACCATTATAAACGATACCCTTGAGTATCTATATAAACAAAAAGAAAATTAGAGAGTCCATCTCTATTTTGTTTAAAGTGTGTACGTAGATATTATGAATAAATATTAGATATTATTCGTTCAACTTGGATGATTCTTTATTGAAAATACTTTCATTATTGAGTGTATCATTTTACTTGCGGTTAAAGGCACCTTGACATCAAAATATACATAATAGAACATGAATCAGAAAATATATCTATATTTAGATTAAAATATGTGCGTGCGGGTTTGTATCTATAAAATATTCAGACTATTAATTTGATAATGAATATGAAATTCTCCTGTTGATGTATTTTACGTCAACGAAGGATCAATGACTAGAGATTTGAAAAATCATTTCCAAATAATACTGTTCTTGGGATATTTAGGTGGGATGAGAAGATATGGTAGCCAAAAATGTAGTCCGAGTCCCGTTAGGGGACGCCCTTAGCTGCTGTTGCTTAGTTTATAAGTGTCCCTGGCTGGAGGCACACGGTGCCTCGCCAACAAGCCCGGTTAAGTTTCTAAAGCTTTTGAGCTAGAAACTATAACCTAACCGAAATTAAAAATTTAGAAAACCCTCGACACGTAATGTAATTTGCCATTTTGTGGTGGCGGCCATCTTGGATTTGAAATTTGTCATAAGGTATAGAATTCTCCTAGTTAAGCCCTTTAATTTGATACCCATATTGAGGGAGTTGTGAAAAAATATGTAATTCGCTATTTTGTGGCGGCGGCCATCTTGGACCGATTTTCATCAAACATACCTAAGAACACTCCCGACTAATTCACCTTTCAAATAAAAAAAACAGCTCGCGGTAGCTTAGTTGGCAGAGCGTCTGGTGTACCGAACCAGAAGACGCAGGTTCGAATCCTGCCCGCCCGCCGATTTTTTCCTTCATTAAAAATAAAAAAACAAAATCAAAATCGGTCCATCCGTTGGGGAGCTATGATGCCACAGACAGACACACACACACACACACACACACACACACAGACTCGTCAAACTTATAACACCCCGTCGTTTTTGCGTCAGGGGTTAAAAATCATTTCCAAATAACACTGTTCTTAGGATATTTAGGTGGGATGAGAAAATATGGTAGCCAAAAATGTAGTCCGAGTCCCTTAGCTGCTGTTGCTTAGTTTATAAGTGTCCCTGCCTGGAGGCACACGGTGCCTCGCCACCAATCCCGGTTAAGTTTCTAACGCTTTTGAGCTAGAAACTATATCCGACAATAACCTAACCTAAATTAAAAATTTAGAAAACCCCCGACACGAAATGTAATTTGCCATTTTGTGGTGGCGGCCATCTTGGATTTGAAATTTGTCATATGGTATAGAATTCTCCTAGTTAAGCCCTTTCATTTGATACCCATATTGGGGGAGTTGTGAAAAAATATGTAATTCGCTATTTTGTGGCGGCGGCCATCTTGGACCGATTTTCATCAAACATACCTAAGAACACTCCCGACTAATTCACCTTTTAAATAAAAAAAACAAAATCGTGATCGGTTCATGCGTTCGGGAGCTACGATGCCACAGACAGACACACACAGACACGTCAAACTTATAACACCCCGTCGTTTTTGCGTCGGGGGTTAAAAAAAAAACAGTTAAAGTGGTACCGATTTACTGAAGACCGTTCATGTACACATTTTCTATAGACATAAATACTCTGCCTGTAGGTGTATCCGTTGACACCGCTGCTATCCATTTCCACTAAGACAGCTGTCAGATCGAATATGGATACTTGAAGGGTTCTCAAGAATAATATCCATGCCATGAAATATTTATGTTGGGAAATCTATCCTTGATTATAAAGGTTACTGTTACGTAAGTAGTGTCTTTCCAGTAAAGGTCAAGTAGAAATCCGTTTCCTTTAGTTTGGAGAAAACTATTAATTACGTTATTTGGGTCGGTATGAAACTAATTATTAGAATCGTACCAGTTCGTGTTTATTTCCTTTGTCAAATGTTATTCCAATTTCTTAACTTTAGCACAGTGTATAAATTCGTTGTTACATTATGACTTTAGTGAGCATTAAAACGTATTATAAACGTATGTGATTTACTCTTTTGTCAAGCTCTCAGTTTAATCATGAATTTACGATATTCGTATAACTTATAATGTGTAATTATGTATCAGCATACACATTTTGTGTACGTGAGTGAATTTGTGTTTGTAAGAGAGCGAAAAATTTTAGTGGTCAACGTTTTCTTGAAAAAAAAAGGTCTAGTCGGCTTATTTTTAAACTTAATAGTTTTTTTTTATTGATCTTGCAGATATAAATAGAATATCTAATTATCATGTACCAATATGCTTCAACATTACATAACCCAATCTCTCTGTCTCAAAGTTTTGCTATAAGCTTTATAACGTAGAAGGTTATGCAAAACTTTGAGTAGCAATAAAAACATACATGCACACAACATACGTCGGCATTATTCAAGCAACGTCTGGCAGCGAGTTCTAGGTTAAAGGTCAAGTTAATTCTCAAGCAGCAACAGGTTTCAGTCTATCGTGAGATGAAACAGCTGATTTTAAATACATAATTCATTGATAACGATGCGGCTTTTCTTACCCTTTATTTCAAAGAAAACTATAACTACAAGTTAGAATAGTTCATTGTTAACTTAATTATATTATTGAATTTTGACATCACAATTCTGTTACTATATTGTACATGATTACCTCGTTGGTTTAGTAATCCCAAGCGCGACTGCTAACCTAGAGGTCGTAGGTTCGATTTCCAGGTTGAGCAGTGTTATCGGATTTTTCTATGAAATTCTCGGAAGCGAGTTTGGATTTGGGCCCGAATGGCAAAGGCAGTAGATTCATCATCGTCATCATGGAGAACCCACTCCTGTGTGGGTTTGGTTTCCGCACATAGTCCGGCAGTGGACTATTGTACGTGCAGGCAGTAGGCTCGCATTTTATTATATGGCACCCAAGCGTCCCATACCTGGTATGTTGTAAAATTGTTTTTCTCACTTATTTACTTACTAACACTTTTGGTTGCCAGAGCTCCTTCTAAGGATGCGCTGCCTTGGCAGCAAGAGGAATATTCCCTCAAACTGTTGGCGCAGTGAATCCTCCATAAACCTCTAAGAGGTTTTGAGGGTCGGCAACGCGCGAGTGATACCGCTGGTGTTGCAAGCATCCATAGGCTATGGTTATCGCTTACCATCAGTCGGGCCGTATGCTTGTTTGCCACCTGTGGTATATAAAAGAAACATATTTTAAACCATTTAAAAACAATTTATTATGTATTTTACTAAACAATAACATGATCTCCACAGCCAAAATAAAGTTTATATAGTTTTGTCTCAATTTTGATTGAAACTTGTGTTTTCCCTGACATTGTTAATTCAGTAGGCTTGCCATTTTCGTGCCAAGCTATTTCCCACGTTTGGACATTTACAATAGAGTCTTAATCTGATTAGGTGACGTAGAGTAGTGGGGTTTGATGTCATTGCCGTGAACTGTGCGTGAGTCCAGTCAGCCGCGAGGTCCGGTGCGCGCGCGCCGCTCTCGACGCCATCTTGGAATTTATAATTCTTAACGTGAATTCGTATAACTTTTGTGATTTTTTTTAAAGTGATTGTGGTTTTTGTGAAAAAAGTGCCACATTGTGATCTTTTTCTGAAGTTCTGTGTACAAAGGATGTATATGTAATAAATTTTGGAAGTGTCTGAGGTAATTTAATTAATAATTTTGCTTTTTATTAAGATGGACAGGTCCGGATCGGGTGTACCGATAATATCAATAAACTTTCTACGCTGATTAATGTATGGATACTCAATGACGTTGCAATGTTCTTCGTGCACTTTCTCTAATACGCGCGTCGCCGACGTTGCGTCATTTGCTTTCACAGTTTCCTTTGGTTTCAAAGAAAAAACGTATCTAAAGAAATATTGTCTTTATAATTCAAATCAAAACATTATTTTAATATGGTCTATAATAATTCAAACTTTAATATTCAATATGTCGTTTATTGGTATTAGAAACTTCATGAAAGTTAAACAAGTTGTCTGTTGACTTTGGTTTCTTTTAAATAAAATAAAAGTAAAGTAAAAGTTTTATCTGCCAAAAGTCCATTCAAATTATAATAACTCATTATAATATCCACTCTTCATTAAAATATTATTTGAGTAGCTATTTGAATATAATGACGTCATAGGATTGTTTATAAATTTGCATATCCTCTTACTTAATTTACTTTTTTCTTTCATCCGCAACCTTGTCCATTTGGTAATTCCAAATTTGTTAATTTAGTAGGTCTATTCTTAGTCATCATCATCAACCTTTTTCCATGTTTGGGTCGGCTTCTGGTTATCAGTATTTTACTAGCAACTTAATATCGTTTCATTGTTAACGATTAAATTTTATATCCGCGACTCTTAAATTAAGTTTCTTTCGAAATTAATTTATATTATCATCATGTTTATCGTAAATTAATACTGTTATAAGCCCTCACAATAACAATTACCTCCTTATTTTATGTCCGGGTTAGTTTATTGTCGAAATCTGATTGATGTTAATTACCTACTAATACGGTTACGTCAGTTTTGATTTGTTTGACAATTAATTATTATGTCAATTTGCTTTGGAAACCATAACAGTGAAACAATTAAACTATGAATACAAATTCTAATTTATTTCTAATTGTTAATTGATTTTGAATCTCTTGTCTTGTTGACGTGGTTTCAATTTCTATAATATCATCATTAAATTTAGATGATTATCTATCAATCATCAGATAGAAATGATTTAAAACTATAAGTATAGTCAACATATTTACATAACCATATTTTTTTTAGTATGAGGAAGTCTTAACACTTTAAATTTTCAACAATAATTATTGTTTTAATTAGTTAGATAATTATATGAACGTTATAAAAAATGTGAATCCAACTTCTGTTAGTTTCGATGTTACTTAATCAAGTTATTCAGAATTAATTTTATAATTTAAGAAACTCGTTTGCCTGAATCCATTTCTGTTATTTCCGTAAAGTAATTGATATCTGTCTAAATTATCTTTAAAAAAAAAATCTCTTCAAGTCAATTTATATAATTAATAAAAACTTTACCGCATATACTATCTTCATTAAATTTTCAAAGAGTTTCTAGATGTTAGTTATAAATATTTTAAATTCTGATTCTAAATTCTTAATAATTTTCAAAATAATGCGTATAAGTACACATAAAATGTTACTGCAAATAAATATTTAATATAAATTCAATATCTCGCACTGTACATTTTTGCAAATAAATATCTAAAAATATTTACTAATACATCAAATTTAAGCCTCGTTTTTAGTATGCATCATTGGTAGAGTGAGAATTTTCGTTAAAAAGAATTTTACTTTTTAAAATGTATACTGATATTTGAACTTCTCAAGCCACCTAATAAAAATATTGTAGAAAAACTTTTCGTGATAATAAGTACTCCATTGTTCAATGAACCGACGGACCGACGAATCCTTCGATCATGAAAATTGTTATCTCACTGACAACTATACGCTTCATTCCATTACAAAACATCTCATTACAATTTTTTTTTCTGCTGTCATTACTAAGACGTCAATGCACAAAAGCAATTTAATCATAGGACTCGTGACTGTAGTTGTTCCAAGCATTCATACCGCGTCATTAGTACAAAAAACTTGATTACTCAGTTTAATTTGTCTATTAATAGAACCTGTTCTTTTTGAATGGCTACTCTTTGGATTGGTACTCGTTTTTAGTTTGTTGATTATTATGTTGTTACTTAGTTGGTCAGTTTGGTGCTTCATGTCGTTGATTTATGTTGCTTTAACAACTTGTCACGTATTGATGATGCCGAAACAAATTGTTATTTTATTGGGTTCATGTTGAATGGTATTGATACGTTTTGTCTACCTCAAAGTTATCTACAACTTTTGCAATATATGTTTTTGGTATTTAAGAAATACCTATCCAGAATTATATCTTCAATTCCAATGTTTTTTATTTTTAACCCCCGACGCAAAAACGACGGGGTGTTATAAGTTTGACGTGTCTGTGTGTGTGTGTGTGTGTGTCTGTCTTTTGCATCGTAGGTCCCGAACGGATGGACCGATTTTGATTTTGTTTTTTTTTTATTTGAAAGGTGAATTAGTCGGGAGTGTTCTTAGCGATGTTTCATGAAAATCGGTCGGTTAGGTTAGGTTATATTTAATATCATCATCTGTATTCTTTTACTGCTGTACGTAGGCCACTCCTAGTAAACGCCACAAAGCCAGATCTACGGCTTCGCTATCCTCCCAATTATATACTGACGGTTAAATTAAAAGAATCCAATTAATGTTCTTTTCGTTCAAGATATAGGGATAAGGATATCTTTCTCAAGTAATTTTCACGAGAAATTGTTCACAAGAATTAAATGTCAGTGATATCTATAAAAGATTTCGTGGAATTCGCAAAGCTTTAGACAGAGTCATTATCTTACCAAGAATAGATAGACAAGTTTTTAATTATTCTCTCGTTCTTAACTTTACAGAAACATCGAACTTCTCACTTCTAACTTATCCTCATTAGAGTCAAGAATCTGGTCTAGAACGGCAGCCAAACAAGAAATTTCCAAATATTAACATTCCACTGCGTACTTCCAATGATGCCTCCGCCAACATTCCAAAGAAGCGCAACAATGGACTTTAAAGTAATATTGCTAACGTATTTTGTAAGATGATAGTGGTAACTAGGCGACTTGTAAATGCATCGCGTTCATCGGAACAATGAGCAAAATAAACAGCTAGCAGCCGCAAAATGTAGTACAGAAGGTTGACTATTGTGAGGTAACAGGCATGAGGAAGATTTACTTGTATTGCTTTTTGTTGATAAAATCATTGCTATCATATTATAATAGGATGAAATGCAAGCTGGAGATATTTTTAATTCTATGTAGGCAAAAATGAAGAGATCGTTGATGCATTCGCAAGTACATAACTGTCTCTAGAAATGTTGACGTTGAAAATAGTTCGTTACTTGTCTCGAACTTAACCTTTTCGATATTTTAGCTGGACCTCGTTTAAATTTTTCTAATCATCTAAATGTTTTTTTTATTCATTTGCTGTTTCACCAAATCCAACGTGAAAATAATAGTCTTTATTTACAAGCGCATTTGAAATAGTACTGTCAAGGACATGCAATAAATCATCCGTATTGCTAGTATTTATATGTGTTGCTCTATCATGCGCCATTTCAAGTGGTTTTTCTGTGCCAGGTTCGGTTTCACGCGGTCTACTTGACCACTGGCGACGGACCGTACCGTCCATAACGTCCAACGCTTTCTCCACAATTGACGGATCAGTACGTATGAATGCAAGGTTAATTGCTGAGAGAATCGGGCTTTCTACTACTGCACTGTCGTTTGTTTACATTGAAGAATTTTAATAGAGATTGGTAATGAACACTCAATTTTATGACCTATACCGTTGACTGGCTAAGATGCTTCGTGCAAAACAGACTTTACATCAAAATTTATTGCCACTATTATTGCAATTTCTATACTCCCACTTTGAAATGTCTTGAATTCTTAGGAATTAGTGTCGACAGATGCTTTCATCGTTATAAAATTCAAGAGAGGGGCTAAAATGGCCACATTTGATGAGTCATAATTATGTTTCATATTTTAATATCCGCTTAGGTGTTCTATAGCCAACTGCCTAATTAGCCTAGTAGTCTAAAACGCGACTGCTACGCTTCAAATTCAGTGTTGAATTCCCAGGCCGAGTCAAAGCTTTTGAGGATTCAATAATAAACCAAGCCAAGTCAAAAAGTGCTATTTTTAATTAGTATCAATAAAATTAGTATGTGTCGTTAAGTGGCATTAGAAGTAGAAACTTTGAAAATTTCAGCTCTCTACTTATTACAGTTCTAAGGTTACAAGATTTATTTAGTAATTTAGGTTATGAGATAAACCTGCTGACAGACAGACGGGTGGAAGAATAGACGAACAGCAGAGGCTTAGTAATAGGGTCCCGCTGGTACCCTTCGCGCGGAACCCCAAAAACTTATATTTTCATTGCTACTTTTTTTGTGATAAAGCCAATTAAAACGAGTCCGTTAAGGTTATGTAACATCGCTACCATTATCCTACTTTCTTATTTTGCGTGTCGAATTGTTGGTATCGTTTCGTAATATTTACGTAATCTTTAAGACGAAATCTTCGAAGTTTATGAATTTAACAATAATGTTACAAACATGCTTCCTTTTTAACAAGCCAATTATATATTGTATAAGGAAACGAAAAGATCACAAATAAAATCATTTTAGAAATGATTGATTATAAAACAATTCATTAACTTTTCATTGTAGATGATTAAATTTAATACTACATGGGAATTGAGATGTCAAATAAAATTTAGATATGTTCAAATTACAGTAGGTATGCTAAAAGTTTATGAAGTCTATGTATTTTTTTTTATAGAGGAAAAAATAAATTGCTTCGACATCTAAGGAGATGTTGATAACGTCACATTGAGACGTAAATTTAGAATGTGAAGGAAGACTTCGACTTGGCGTGTAGGGTAATTTTACATGTCTGAATATTATTTGACTATATATAGGACTCGCGGTGGCTTAGCGGTCATACTGTCTGGTCTATTGAACTAGAAAACGCAAGTTCGAGTACTGACCGCGAGTAAATTTTTACCTTCATTAAAAATAACTAAAATTCTTGGCATGGAAAATGCATAAAAAATACAAAAAAATAAGTTTAGGTTTTTTTTTTAAACTACTAGAGTGTGTTGTTGAGTGCGAGAATAGAATAGAATATACTTTATTGTACACCAAGAAACAACACAACGTAAAAAACACTTAAATACCACAAGAGTACAATTGGCGGTCTTATCGCTAAAAGCGATTTCTTCCAGACAACCACAGTGCAAGGTCTTGGTTTCGAATGAATATGAATACGAATAAAATTGTGTCATAATTTGTGGCTGACTAATTTATTGGTAGAAGTCTCACCAATCGCCACCTATTAATTGAGTCTAAACATACCAATAAACTGTTAGTACACGAGTACACACACCTCTGTCTGATCAATTGGAATACTGACGTGATGGCATGTATGTAATAATATTTTTTTCTTCATTGTAACATCAACCAATAACTCGTCATAACAATTTATGAAACAAACAAACCTTATTATTATATCTCCAGACATATTTGTCTAGAGTTGAATATATTATATTCACCTAGATCCTAAACAAAATCTGTTTGTTCGACCTTGATCTCAAAAATTGAATAATCTAGTCATATTTTCTGTTAGAATTTTAGAAAACTATTCCAAATATTTTTGTTAGAGTTATCGGTGACTTTCAAAACATTGATGTACTTATAGCATAATTGAGGTTTGTCTTGCTTTAATAAAATTCTATTTATATACTTACCCACATAATTTCAAATAGTCAGATTTGCGTGCCTTGAAATGAAACCAATATGACGCCCACTGTGCGTCCAGAGTTATTTTACCTCTGACATAATGATGTCATTATAGGTGTTATATTAGGTTAATATTTAGGTATTCCTATTATTGAATATATTATGCTAATATGAGCTAGTGAATATAATATATTCTTGGAAAACCAAAATATCACGCTAGTATAACACCTCTAATAACACATGTCAGAGGTAAAATAACTCTGAACGCACAGTAGAAGATGTTTTTTTGAACCAAGATAATATACACCAAAATATAAAAGACAATGGACTCCAAAACAATGTAAGTAACGGGGCAAATTGATGATGTAAGTAACTGCGAATGACACATAGGTATGTGTATTATGTACTAATATACTTAGAGTGGGTCGAGGCCTGTGTTTGTAATCAGTGTCTTTTATAGATGTTGCAAAATGAATAGTATTTTTGCCTATTACGCGTAGGTACGCGTAATTTAATTAAATTTTTTACAAATACAAATACTATAGGTATAGTATTTGTATTTGTAAAAAATTTTGCTCTAAACATACACACATACTAACAAAGCAAGTTAAATAAAAACAATTTAGTACAGTCTCGAGCAAAAACATGTATACAATTACACAAGGGCTAAAGCGATTTTTTCATGAATGAACGATTGCAAGTTTGTGGTAAAACTAATGTCTGTATATTATTTGTTCGTAAATACTGTGTTCGTAATAACACAAAAGCTCTATTAGTACTTAAGGGGAAAATCGATTAAGCACTTTTGTTAGTGTACCTATACTGTTCCTATCTACCTATCATTTTAAAAATGCACTGTAAAATCTCGTTTCCGTAATTAAATTTAGTTAAATAAGTAATCTTCCGTTAAATAAGGTACAATTTAGAAAAAACTTATAGGTACATTTTCTTGATCCTTTTCTATGCTCGTTCGAAATAAGGTAACAGAATATTATTATACCATCACGTCTGTGTTCTTCGAAGGGTTAAGCAGAGGGCTGTTACTAGGTTTTACACAAATACAAGCCCAAGAACACTTTGCTCGACTCAGGAATCCAACACAGCACCTTTAGCCTAGCGTAGCAGTCGTGCTAACGTCTACTTGACTAATGAGACAATTTAATATTAATATTCTAAATAAAGGTGATCATTAAACATATGTTAATCTTGAAATAAAACTACTTTTTACAGATTTCATTGCGTTTTATTATTATAATTTATATTAATCTATAAACATTTACCGCTTATCTGTTTGTCCATCGCTATATTCTTCGGCGCGGGCGCATCGATCAGTGTGATACATCGTCCGGTTGCAATCTTTCGTGTTTACACGAAACTTGTTAGAGTGCTGAACCAACATTATGTGTGGGGTATAGAGTGCGTGCGGCAAATTGAATGAACGTCTATTTATCGAAGAAAATTGAATTAGGTATATTGTTAAATTGTTAAAAGTAGTGATTATATTAGTTGAAAAGGCAATTACACATCAGATGTTAGTTAGAGAAATGCTCGAAATTAACTTTTTGGTAAAGTAAGTTTTTTTTTCACTTTTTAATTAATATAAATAAATATCCTAGGACATTTTTACACAGCACCACCTAGTCCCAAACTTAGCAGAGCTTATACTATGGGTACTAGACAATGGATATAATACTAATATACTTTTTTTTTGTAAATACATACTTATGATATATAAGAAACACCCAGACAAACACAAACAGCTAATATCATCACATAAATGTTTGTGTCCTGCGGGAATCGATCCCACGACCTCGTGATCAGCAGTCCTCTCTCTAACTCGAACCACTAGACCACAGACGTCGTCCAATATATCGTATAAAAATATTTTCATTACCTATGTTATTCAAGTAGTTCAGTAGTGTCTGTTTGTAATTTCAAATTAACAGCTTTTCACTATTCTATACAGGATTATATTAAAATTAAATTACTTTTTAAATAAAAAGATTTTGGCTGATATTCAGAGACGAAGCTAAGCGTAAAGTAAGGCTTCCGTATGTCAAATTTGTATTACAATTTGACATACGGGAGCGTAAGTTTAAGCTTAGTGTCATCTCTATCACTAAAGCTAACTTTAGTGATATGTTAGAAGTGCTTCGTATTATAATAATAAAATATGGACATAGGTGACTGACGACATTAAGAATTTCCCCTTTTTTTAAATAGTCTACATATTTAAAAAAAGGGATTACCTACTCAGATTAGAAATGGTAAAAGTTTAGTACGTATAAATAATAATTATCATTTATGAACTGTTATCAAAAATAAATATCCTGGGATATCCTGGTACATTTTTACACAGCACCATCTAGTCCCAAACTAAGCAGTGATTGTAGTATGGGTACTAAACAATGGATATAATATTTATATACTTTTTTTGACATAGGAAACACCCAGTAAAACACAAACACTTTAGTTACAGAGATCGATTCCCACAAAACACAAACGTGTTCTGTGGGAATCGATACCACGACCTCGTGATCAGCAGTCCGGTACTCGAACCACTAGACCACAGACGTCGTCATAATAATAAATACCAACATTCATTGTACATAAATATTCATTATAAAATAAATAAATATTTTAACTTTCGCGAATTAAAGTGTAATAAAATATTCACGAGTATTAGTTTCCTGAACTCGTTTTTTTTTAAACCGCTACCTATAAAACTATTAAGCTAGTCTAAGCTAGCTGAAGCAAATCAAACCAAATAAATGCATGGGTAGTATAGTTACCGTTAAAATACTAACACATATTAAAATACTAGTTTTTTTATCATGTCGTTTTAAACGGAAACGAAGCGCATACCAACTAAAAACGTCATCAAAGACATGAAATCAATGTGACTTCCCGGATTTGAGAAAACGCTATGTAATCGTTTACGTCACTGTATCCGTAGAAATGACTGAAGGTCACTACATAACATTACGCCTGTATTCCCCGAAAGGTAGGCAGAGGTGTTCTGTACACTCACAGTTTACCAGGTTCCATGTAATTAAGGCCGGATCTATTCTCTACGGGGCACAGATCAAGAGTCAGAGTTACTACTGGGAATTTCACAGAAAAACCCAAAAATACTATACTCGACCCAGGAATCGTGTAGCAGTTACGCTTTGGATCACTAGACCAACTCGGCAGCACCTTTTTTATGCATATTATATCTCTGATATACAACCTGCCTGAACCTGATCTTCGAAATTTAAAAAACTGTTTCGAACTTGAAAGAAACCTCCTTGTATTAGTATAGATTTATAATTATTACTTTTTTTAAAACATAAATATAATATTTCAAGATCCTTTAAAGCTAGTAACATAATTACTATCTTAAAGTATCTGAAATAAGTTCTTCCTATTTACGTCCCCACTATGTATCAATACTTTTCTTTTGAACAAACATTGTTTTGCGCAAATTGGTTAACAATGACATGTGAATCAAATTACTTCGACGAGACAAACGTTTTATTCATAAGAAACGGTACGATTTGTTCACGAATTGATGTTAAATTGAAATACTTTTTTGTACCTGCTAATATTTTTATAATGGATGCAATAAAATGTCCGGTAAAACAGAGAGAATGTTGAATTCTGAATGAAACCTACTAATAATATGAAAGCTTGTTTTGGTGTTCATGTTTCAATGTTTGTTACTCCTTCATGCTGCAACGGCCAGACAGATCTGGCCGAAAATTCGGCATAGAGATAACTTAAGCCATGAATAACATATAACTTTTATTCCAATCACGGGTTACCATCCCATAAGATGAATTACTAAAAAAAGCAATTTTACACAGACAAATTATTAAAAAAAGGTTTTTCTTGTTTCAGATCCCAACAATTTATGTACCGAGTTTTAGTGTTGTGAACGACAGTGTAAATACCAATATATGTGTGTGAAGTGATGCAGTACAGTGTAACACGGTCACAAATGAAGCGACGTAAACTGAGGAACGTCTCTACAATACAGTGAATAAGGAACAATGTTAGCGCAAAACGTTTGGGTGTTCATCGCAGGATGTCTTGCTATCGGTGAGTGTACTGTACATATAGACGAAGAAGTTTCATACAACTTGAACTTTTAAAATATTTGTGCATCTGATATTTCTGTTAGTAAACGCAGCCACAGTCCACTAAACAATCCTAGTATATTTAGAGTAACGTTTGTAAAACATATAGAACTTTTATTTACCTTATGAAAAAAATATTTGACGTTAAAACTTCTTGTTGTTAAAACTTAAGATTTGCTGTAAAAGTTTAAAATTTTAACTTTAAGGCAGATTTTCAATGCAAAACGTGTCAAGGCGTCAAATGTTTTTGACGATTGAATAATAAAATTAAGTAAAGTAGAATGATTTCTTTTAGAAAGGTTCGGTATAATGTGTGTTGTAGACAGTCATACATTACGCCATTTGACGGAGATGTCTGGGTTAAAAAAAAAAAAATACAATCATATGTTACAGCAGACCATTTTCTAGGTGCAAATCGAAACTGGTTTACTACTGAAAATTTCTCTTTTGAGTTTCAAATTATTACTATATTTATTTTATTTACAAGTAAAAAATAAATAATTTAAAATAATAAAATGTAAAAAATTGTATCATGAAAGTAAAGTATTTGAAAAAAAAAATGTCTAATGTTTTTATATTAGTTACTTGTAAAATAATTCAAATGAAATATCGAACATCAAAGGATAACAACGAAAATTCAATGCATTCGAATATTTTATTATAAGTTTTTTGATAAAATTAAAAATTTAGAAAACCCCCGACACGAAATGTTATTTTCCATTTCGTGGTGGCGGCCATCTTGGATTTGAAATGTATCATAGTGTATAGTATTCTCCTAGTCAAGCCCTTTCATTTGATACCCATATTGAGGGAGTTGTGAAAAAATATGTAATTCACCATTTTGTGGCGACGGCCATCTTGGACCGATTTTCATCAAACATAGCTAAGAACACTCCCGACTAATTCACCTTTCAAATAAAAAAAATAAAATCGAAATCGGTTCATCCGTTCGGGAGCTGCGATGCCACAGACAGACACACACACACACACATACACACACACACACACAGACACGTCAAACTTATAACACCCCGTCGTTTTGTCGTCGGGGGTTAATAATTCGATACGCTTTACTTTTTGTGCAAACTAGAGTAAATCATTTTGGGAAAATAATTTAATTTAATGTCAACATGAGTTTTTTTCTGTACACGTTTTTTTATTGAACCACTTAGAACATAAGTTTTAACGGTTGGACTTCAACACGGGCGACACGTTCCAAAAGAAGTTTTTTTTTAATCTTCAAACAACGGGATTTGAAGGGTAAAGTGAGTATTATGTAATGTAACCGAGATTGTAAACTATCGAAAGATTTTGAACTTATAATTATAGCTTACAATTTAAAGCAATATTTTTCAGTTTTGGTTACGTTGCTTGGTCACAGTTGGAGCCTACCTAACCGACACAAAGACTATAAGTGTATGTAAGTATATTGCTAGGAGCCTAGACAAGTTGCAATTTGACATTCCAATCGACAAACGAATAGAAATATAATGTATGGAATTGACATTAGTGACAGTGACAGCCCGATTTGTCGAAAGTTTGTGTCAATTGCATAGATTTTGTTTCTAATCGTTTGTTGATTCAAATGTTAAATTGCAACTTGTCTAGGCCTCCTAAAAATAGGTTTTAATCAATTGGTGTTCATATTCATACGTTACAATTAGGTATTTAATACAAATTCAATATAAAAAAAAACCGCACCTAGGCGTCAAAGTACTCTTCATCGCTGTCATCTGGTAACGTGCCCAGAAGACTGGCAGCATTGCCACGTTGAATGGCAATGCTGATTCTCTGGCCCAAAAATAATCCAGCCCTCTGGTCACGAGTAGAGTCGATAAGTCTTTTGGCAAGTTCTTTAAATAAGAGGCGAGCACTCGGACCCCATGGCCCGAGCGTTTCGACCCCAAACGGCTCAAAACTATAGTTCCCATTAAGGTTACTATATTTGCGCAAAATACGGTGACCGATATACATACCAACAGTTTTACCCATTGCTGAATTGTTTGATTACAACGCACCACATCGCAATGTTATTATTTACTATACTTTGTACATACGTAGTACTCAACACTGCATTCCTATAATAACAGGGACGTAACATTATGACTCAACAATGCAACACGATTGCATTGAAATTGTATCGTAATTGGGAACTTATTGCCATTCTATGGTAATGTTTTATTGTGCAGACTAATAGTAAATAGGGTTGGGGTATCCTAATGGATAGTTAGGACTTGGCACGCAATGGTAATGCTGAGTTATGCCTATTGAAACCTAAGTGTCTGATTCTAGACGTCACTGTACAAAGTCCACTGCTGCTTATTGTACAGTGACATCTAGAAAACCAGTAACACCAACTATTTGGCGCCCAACTAGGTACCAAAACAACGACTTAAAAGTCGGCACAGTTTCCTAAAATCGGCAGAGGCCTTATCGGGTTGTCCGGCCGAGGCCCGCCGCAAACTGTGGCTGGAGATATCCCCCCCACCGACTCATTACCTACCACCAAGCGAGCACCTACCCCTAGGATGTAATCTTCCTTGGCACATTTGGAAGTCACTAAACCGACTCCGAACCCAAGTGGGGCGGTGTAATTCAAACCCAGTGAAGTGGGGATATCTCGATAAAACGGCTGCAGGGTGTGGTTGTGGAACTGTGCCGCAAACAATGGTGCACATCCTATCTTGTCCTTTGTGCCCCGCCACCAGCAATCAAAGCGACCTCTGCCACTGACGATGCTGTGAAAGTGGCGAAGTTTTGGGCACACCAAATTTAACTTAAAAATAAAAAATCGTGCCATTGACACAAAGAAGAAGTCCAATGCTCAATATACCTCCTCATGAGTTACCTGCAAACGTTTAGTTGGTAGTGACAGTACCTACTGTAGAGACCAGAGAACTGAAAAACCTACCTAACTTCTAATTGCTAGGCAAACCTTTTAAAGTTTTTTTTAATTATTACAGAGCTAGAGTTCTAGTGATATTTTTTATTTAATCATGGTATGAATATTCATGTAAAACAGTAAAATATAACAGGAAAATCAATGAAAACGAATATAAGAATAAAATTTGTTAAATTATTAAACAGTTTGGTTTTGTTTAAAAATAAGTGGTTTAAAAATATTTATTAAAATACGATCTCTAAAGTTTGCTTTGCAATGCAAATTGTTTTAGGAAGTTAAAAAACTTTTTAGAACACTGCCACTGAAATAATAAATATAATGTTACAAGATTTAGGGCCTCTTTCACCACCTCTGGATAGCCGCTAACTGCCAGATAAGTTAAAAATGGAACAACATAATTATGTATAAAATTATCTGCTAGGTAATTAACGAAAACTTATCAGTAAGCTGTGAAACAAGCCCTTAGTAAATACCATGTCAATCAAATTAAAAACAAGAAAGAAAAAATCAGTTCAGGCAAGGTTAAAACCGTTAAAACTTCCTTCGCCAGTAGGTGTCTTTAAGTCCCATCTATTATAGAGCGAGTCTATGCCATTAACCGGGCACCAAGCTCTGAACTGCTAAGGTACAAACCTTTTGGGTTTGAAAAAAAAATAATAATAACACTGCTCAACCTGAGAATTGACCACAGGATCTCAAGCGTCAAGAACCGCGCTTTCGACCACTAATCTAATAATAAGATAGGACTATAGGAGTAATGGTTGGTTATTGGTTATATTTATTGTACTCGTTATTGCTACTAATTGAGAAACAAAACCCGTACTATTTCCATATTCCAACAATAAACCTTTCACGTCCCGGATAGAGTAAACAAAACCGAACAAACAAATTGTAACACAATAGCTGTACCTACACGTTTAAACAAGGTTTTATTTCGGACACGCAACTAGGATGTATAGAATTCATATTCAAACAAAATTTACGATTCCAGTTTTGTAGCGGCAGTTTTAAAAAGGGTTTATTGTAAAAAGGTTACGTTAACAAAGTAGGTTCGAGTTTTTCTGTGACATTCCTAGCAGGATTAGGAGTTTGAATTTGTGCTCGATTGATGCCAATAGGCTCGCCCCCTGTTACATGGGAAATAAACATTCTGCTTAACCCTTCGGAGAATACAGTCGCGATGGTTTAATTAGGTTATCAAAAGTTTAGCATAATTAATAAGTTTCGCAATAGTTTTGAATAACGTTATCCATTTTATAGTACACTTTTTGCTGTGTTTAAATGTTGTCCTACATAAGGTACGCTTTCCTCTTTACAAATGCAAAATACCCAAACCTGGAACAACTTCCAAGGCAATATTTTTGGGGAGAAACCTGCGACCCAATAATTTTCGGAATGTCTTTATTTTACGCAGATTTTCTGCAAAGTTGTGACGCAAATATTGAATTTGATGAATATACTGGTCCCTACATATGACATTTAAACAATACAGTCCCAACACCCAACTACAAATAAGGCCCCAGTCTAGCTGTGCATAACAAACGAATTCAGTATATTGACAGTTCGCGGGCACGAACCCCGCGAGGCACCCTCTGTATCATCCTGTGATACGTAAATTACAAAGTGTAGAGCAGTGCTACGAAATGAAAGTTGCTCTACTTTACAAAATAAAATATTTCTATTTATTTTTAATGAAGGAAAAAATCGGCTGGTGGGCAGGTCTTCTGGTTCGGTACATCAGACGCTTTGACCACTAAGCTACCGCGAGCACCAACCAACCGTAGTGTATCGTGGTGTACCGAACCAGAAGACGCAGGTTCGAATCCTGCCCGCCAGCCGATTTTTTCCTTCATTAAACATAACTTCTAATCCTAGTATGGAAAATGCTTAAAAAAATACAAAAATATATTTTTATTTAATTATAATGAACAACACTACTGTGGCCTGTGGGATTATACCCTGAAAATCTGAAAAAAATATCTGTCGTTTGAAATAATTTAAGTACTTTATGATTTATGGAACAGTAGATATTTTTTGTCGAGGTTTTAATTTCGTTTTAACAGACATGAAAAAGAAGGAGGTTGATTCACTATAAGATCAAGTTCCAGGAGATGCTTTTTTGCTTGCGTTTGCTTTGGAAACTAAAAAGGTTTACCCTTTGTGTTTTATTTCTTGATCTAAACTGGTTAGAGGAAGAGCAAAATTCAGAGCGAGAAGTAAGAATTTGACATAGAATATACTTCCACGACTGCTATAGCCGTCTGGCTATCATCAGAAGCGTGTAAACTCAGCTTTCAATGAGTTAGATGAACCAGATCACACGGGTTTGAACCGTTGAGCTTATAGCTCAGCAACAAAACGGCTCAATCCAGCTCTTATTGTATTTGTAAATCCCTCCACAGATTAGTCTTGTAATTCAACAAAATGTTACAAATTTCTTTTAAATTAAATGGGATTTTTGTTAGTCATATTTCATGTAAATCTGCCCTTCAATCGTTTACATCCAGCCAGTATATCATATGTCCATCTAGCTCGTGTTTGTACACCTATAGGCATCACCTCACCTTCACTTGGGGTCGGCGCATTGTTTTTTTCTTACGTACATCGTCGTCATTCTCACACTGTCTAAGTATTCATCTTTTCTTTGGTCTTCCTCTTCTACTATATCCATCCACATTTATGTTCAAAACATGTTTTGTAACTAGGCTCTCTACTTCTACGCATCATAATATGTCCATATATCGTAGATAAGCGGTCACTGCACAACTTTTCAGTACTTTTTACACTCACTTTCAAACTACGTCTTTCTCACTTTCTAACTATGGTCTAATGACCCGATAAAGGTAGCTGGGACAATGGTCCACTGCAGGACTAAGTACGGGAACCGAACACACAAGACTTCATCATCATTGAGAACACAGGAGTGGTTTCTCAATGATGATGAAGGTCGCTGGGAGTCGTTGGAGGCAGGCAGCATATAACCAATCCTTATGGAAGTCTATGGGAGAGGCCTTTGTTCCACATACACAGTGGACTTCTTTTGGCTGATAATTATAATTAATTATGTTAGGATAGCAATTATTCAATTTGTGTGATTCAAACCGGGGAGGGTCATACTTGTTACCTAGTGGTAATAAGTTAACGGGCCATAGTAACGAACTTGTTTCCTAATGATAAAAAGTTAACGGACCATAGTAACAAACTTGTTACCTAGTGGTAACAAGTTAATTAACCATAGCAACAGACTTGTTACTATCGCACTTTACTGCTAACAAAACAGTCTATGTCTGTTATTAATGTTAAAAATGGCGTCGAGTTGTTTCTGTACCCAGGTGTTAACTAGGGACAGAAGAATCGGGGCCATAAAGTTAGACGGACATCCAAGCGTTTAGGTGTCCAATAAATGCCTAAACACACCACATTTTTTAAAACAATCGATCGATTAAACTGCTTGTGGAATAAAAACGCGCGTGATCGGGAAACGCGCGTCGGAAATAATTTCTGATAAATTGACATAAAAATAATGAAGTAGAGCAAGTTTCAATGTCCGATAGTACGCCAGCAAGGTTAGAGAGAGAGCAAAATTTAGAGCGAGAGGTACAAATTTGAATTTGACATAGAATCCACGTCCAACCGCTACGACCGACTGGCCGCCTCTGAAGAAATTGGCTTGAGATTTTCGTTTATAAACCGTGCCTGTTGAAAACACTATAAAAAATATTTGTGAAGCAGGTACACATTTTTTTTAAATTGGTTGTGTCATTTAATACACGTACTTTAAAATGATTAAATGATTTCATCAATATTTTAAGTTTTTATTATGAAAAAAACCGTTTGTTTTGGGACCAAAAACAGGAAAATTTGACGATGTTATGACACTCGAATTAAGAAAACTAAAGGTATAATTAAAAATCTACTCAGCGCATTTTGAAGACGACTATCTTAAGCTAATTTTGCGCTGAGTAGATTTTTGAATTTATTCTTGATTGATGCGTTGCGAGTGATTGCGTTGGGCGCGAGAGCGCCATCTTTGACGCCTGATTTATATAACATAAACTAACCAGAGGAACGTGAAAAAAATACGTAGATAAAGCTAATATAACATATATTCTATCGCGATAAAAATATGTGACACTATATCCTTCCTTTCCTTAAAAAAACGTTGCGAAAATGAGCTAATAATTTGACAACTGCCAAATTTTGCTAGACTGGGGCCTTAAACTCGGCAGTAAAAGAGACCCAACTCAAAATTAAACCGAGACAATACAATCAACAAAATTCAAATGTACGACTATCGACCTCCGTTCATGACTTGTACCCAATACTCCTACAAGTATCGACGCCCACACTGACCAGGACAAATGTATAAGCTTAGTCACTCGAACTCCTGAGGATTAGCCCAAGATTAATTGATTTTGTGCCTCTCTTAAATTTGCATGGTTAGTTTATCTTGCTCCTAAAAATAGAGGAAATGGAAAGGGTTGTCGTAGGTCAAGGAAAGATTAATGACTTTTTAGGAAACAATGATATTTAGGCTGAGCCTATTGAGGGAAATTAGATGCGTAAATGATTCGGAGTTGTAAAGGCATAACATTAATTAAAACTTTATTGACAGCTTGAGTTAGGTTGTTTAAGTTTGAATTGATTAATTTTAGTTGAAACAATTGTGTTTGCTATCTATTTTGTAAAGCCTTTAATTAAACTGCAAACCACAGCTTGATTTGTCCTTCTTGTTTAATGTAAGAGTTTAGCTCTTGACGGTGGAGCAATTATCACTGTTCTCTACCTTCTGCCTTCTGTTTCACCTCTTCATAAGACTAGTACGCTGCTTTTTCCTTCAGTTGTTGAATTGAACCAAGAACCACACATGTTTACCGATGAGGCGTTAAAGGAAGTTAGAACCATATTTTTATTTGCATGATTGCGATGTGATGAAGATCAGTATACTGTACCGAAACCATACTAAGCAATTTCTTTTTCTTTCTTTCTTTCTTTCTTTCTTCAATTTACATTCAAGTCAAACTTAACAAATAAGCGTTTGGTATTAGTATTCCTTGTCCAGTGCAAATAACATACTAGTATCTAGAGTTAAAGCAAATAGCCCTTGGTCTAACAAATGTTTACACGAACTCGAAATACTCACTGGACCGCTTAGAACGTACGTATTGGAGCCGGAAATATCTTTTGCATTACACAGACCTCTGTAGGGGCTCACAGTCAAACGTTTTACATAATATACCAATATGCCTGTATTCCCAGAATGATAAGGCAGTGAGTACTAAGTAGTACAGTCACAAGACCTCAGAATATTATAGAAATAACCTAACCTAACCTAAATTAAAAATTTAGAAAACCCCCGACACGGAATGTAATTTGCCATTTTGTGGTGGCGACCATCTTGGATTTGAAATTTATCATAGTGTATAGTATTCTCCTAGTTAAGCCCTTTCATTTGATACCCATATTAAGGGAGTTGTGAGTAAGGAATATGTAATTCGCTATGTGGCGGCGGCCATCTTGGACCGATTTTCATCAAACATAGCTAAGAACACTCCCGAGTAATTCACCTTTCAAATAAAAAAACAAAATCAAAATCGGTTCATCCGTTCGAGAGCTACGATGCCACAGACAGACACACACACACACACACACACACACACACACACACACACACACACACACACACGTCAAACTTATAACACGCCGTCGTTTTTTCGTCGGGGGTTAAAAATCAATACTTAACACTAATATTATAGGGTACCTATATCCTGTACTAGCTTCTCCCCAGCGGCTTCGCTGTTTTATAAATTATAGCATAATTTACTCGACGAAGATGTAGCTTTTTAATGGTGAAAGAACTATTGAAATCGGTCCTGTAGTTTTTGGGTTTACTCATTATCAAACATATCAAAATACAAAAGTACAAATCTTTTCTCTTTATAATATTAGTATAGAGAATATTACGTCAAAAAATGTACTAACTTAATTCAACCTACATTTTATGCAAAAAAACATTTATATTTCATTGCTTGACTTGGGAATTGAACCCAAGAAGTCAAGAACCTAAGCATTGTAGTAGCTGACATATACGAGGCTGATAGAGTATCTTACACAGATTATATTTAATCCACAACTCATCCCTTCTAAGTCGATATTATGTTTCATTGCCCAAACTTTTGCAAGGAATTCTATAATCTCTGCCTACCCCAAGCGTGACTAAACAACTATGTAATGAACTAGCGATATCTTGCTGAAAGTTTCTGAAATATTGTCTACAATACATCACGTTATACACATACTGTTATAGATTAATGACCGCACCCTGATAGTGGATCTCTTAATACCCCTTAAGTATTGGATAACCCGGTGATTATTCAGACAAATTGAGTTTCGGCTCGGGTGATTCAAACATGCTGGTAAAGCCTATGTGTAAGTACTTTTAATTGATTGCTAGATGTACCAGGGTGGCTGGACAAGTTGTAATTTGACATTCGAATCGACAAACAAATAGAAACAAAATGTATGAAATTGACATTAGTGACAGCCCGATAAGTCGAAAGCTTGTGACATTTCCATAAATTTTGTTTCTATTCGTTTGTCGATTCGAATGTCAAATTGCAACTTGTCTACAGGCCCTGTGTACATTAATGATCCTTGTAGCTTAGATGTATGATCATCAAGCCTTTTATTGCCTGAAGAAGATGGGTTGTCTGTTAGAATGAGAGGCGTTAGGCAGTAGGCCACTACGCTATCCTAGTGCAATCAAACATGCAGATTTCTTCGATTTCTTTATTTATTTGGATTTGTGACCTTATTATTATTTACATAAGGTTCGCGCACTTTTACATGAGACCTGGAACAGGTCTTTTAACTAATATGGTATAATATTCGCAAACGGAAATAAACCTGAATACTCACGAAAACAAAATGTGATCACATTTTGTTTTCGTAAGTATTCAGGTTTTTTTCCGTTTTTTTACCAAAGTTAAGTTAATGCGAAACAAGTGATATAAGTATATATATTCTTTTCATATAAACTTTGTATTTATTTTTTAGAAGCACAGAGGAAGTATCTTGTATCTAGTATATCTTGTACCTAGTTAATTGAATAAATAAATTAAAACTAGTTACAAGATAATTATTGACTTGACTACGTCATCAACGTATAAATATGTCCTTACCTTGTTATTAAAATAATTAGTTGTACACGTTACGCACATAATTCAGAATTATATTTCAAAATAAAATTACGTTACGATTAAAAAGTATTTACCCAAATAAAACAATTGTTTGAAGGTTGTTATTTGGCTTACTTTAAAATTAAGTAGGTTATATTCCTAATTACAAAATTGTATTTAATGCTTGACTAGCTATATTCATAAACGTAATTAAATTATGCTAATTAAGACGAGCCGAGATACTCGTATTCACTGGTATTTATTACCTAAATAAACTAATCATAGAAGAAAACATGTTTAGGTATTCACGTCTTCGCCCCTCGGGAGTATTAGATTCCTCAGAGCATTAGACGTTCTTAGAAAGTACTAGGACGGCATAACGTAGCAACAGGTCTAGCCTAGCGATTCCCGTATGTGGAACGCCCGCATCCCGTGTCCAGACACAAACACACGTGTAAACTCACATTGATACAGGACTTTTCTATGATCCCTATATCTGTTTCTCTCTAAAGTTCACCAAACGCAAGGTTAGAGCGAGACAACAATTCAGTCATGCATCTATGAATTAGTTGAGTATTACCACCGGTGTGGTTATCGGGAACAATTTTATTTTTACTTATTTTGTTTGTGTGTGTGTAAGAGAGGGACGCATTGAAGGCTTTTGTGTTCCTATGGAAGGAAAATATTTGTAAGAAAACAACAACAAAAGCATGTATATTGAAGTTTAGCTTATGAATTCAAGCATTAGGCGTAAGGATAAAATAGGGTCGGCAAAAATCCTGAATAATGTTGGATGGTTTGATTTTATACATAATAAATAGTAAGTACGAATGTCGTATTGTTAGTTTCGGGTTGGAAATGGTAAATCAGATGTACATAGCTAAGTGAAATTGTGTTTGGATTTCATTACGCTTGTAATCTCAGAAAATGTAAGCAGATATGTAGATATCTAGGTATTGATGTACACCCACATTTTGTCGGTATGTTTTTAGGTTACATAGAACTTAAAATAATTGAAATGAAATGATATTTATTTCTGTAAGTAGGTCCTTAGGTAGACACTTTTACAAGTCATTATATATTTTTTTTAATGCTAGATGTCGCCGACTTTTCCTAACTGACGACCTCTGAGAAGAAACGCCGAAGAAACGCCGAAGAAACGCCGACGAAACGTAGTATATCGCGCCTGGGACCTACATTTTGAAGCTTCTAGATATTATCAATATGCAGGGTATTTTACTGATCCCAAGGCCATGACATAATTATAAGGTAGGGGAAGGCAAACGCGGTTTTTCCTCGTGTGTGAGTCCGACATACACTGCCGCCTACTCAGATGGCAGGAATCCGTGACAATTTTTCCACATCCAAAAGGGTATTTCGTGCTGGGAATAGAACACCCGTGGTATTCTCATTGCTCAGCAGGTGCGCTTCCGAACACAGAGTAATGGAGCAGTTATAGTATTAGTAATACTAGCTTTCCGCCAACGGCTTCGCTCGCGTGGTCTGGGTTTCCTATAACTTTCATGCCCTATTTCGATCCCTTACAGCCCTTTTTTAGGATTAAAAAGTAGCCTATGTACTTTCTCAGGCTCTAGACTATCTGTGTACCTAATTTCATTTAAATCTGTTCAGTAGTTTTGGCGTGATAGCGCGACAGACAGACACACAGACAAAGTTAGTTTCGCATTTATAATAATAATATCTGAAACCTACACTTTATTTAATCTAATCAAATATATCGTTCGTTCAAGTTTTTGAACATAAAAGGTAA
Organism: Acronicta psi; assembly: GCA_946251955.1. Lineage (NCBI taxonomy): Eukaryota > Metazoa > Arthropoda > Insecta > Lepidoptera > Noctuidae > Acronicta > Acronicta psi. The sequence continues at coordinate 11,496,800 of OX276476.1, forward strand.
CGTTACCTGTTGAAGCCTATTTGCTCAAATGCCAGCCGCGGGCGTCCAATTATGAAATCCTAGTACTTCTAGGGAAAACAAGAAAAATCTAAATGAGATTGCTCTACTCCTATTACTTGACATTGTTTTAGGTAGATCAGTGTTGTTAGCTTAAAAAATACTAGGTATTGTTTTACTGGCGTTTAAAACGACTATTTTTTGTCTGCCCCATTGGTCTATTGGTCCCAGGCGCGATTCCCGGGTCAGATGGGGATGTTGGATTTTTCTGTGAAATATCATCTCACTTTTGAGCTCGTATGCGCTTGTAAAAAAGAAACATCTGTCACCTACTATCTGTTGCCAGCGACTTTCTAAATGTTTAGTTTATATCCTTTTTTATTCTGATGTATACGCTATAATACTGTGAAGTTTCGTCAAAATCCGAGCAGCAGTTTATGCATGAAAGAGTAACAAACATCCATCCATTTAACCATCCTCACAAACTTTCACATTTAATATTATTAGTAGGATAATTCATATTTTATATTTTGGTTATAATTATTACAAAGTGGTTGTTAGTGTAGAAATAAGTGAATGGGATTGTGTGAAATTAATACAATACTTAATAACAATAACCTAACCTAAATTAAAAATTTCGAAAACGCCCTAAACGAAATGTATTTTGCCATTCTGTAGTGGCGGCCATCTTGGATTTGAAGTTTTACATAGTGTATAGTATTCTCCTAGTTAAGTCCTTTTATTTGATACCCATTTTGAGGGAGTTGTGAAAAAATATATAATTGGCTATTTTGTGGCGGCGGCCATCTTGGACCGATTTTTATCAAACATAGCTAAGAACACTCCCGACTAATTCACCTTTCCAATAAAAAAACAAAATCAAAATCGGTTCATCCGTTCCAGAGCCTCGATGCCACAGCCAGAAACACACAGACACGTCAAACTTACAACACCCCGTCGTTTTTGCGTCGGGGGTTAAAAACAGCAACAATACCATTCTGCCGTAATTCTAAATACAATGTCACTATCTCTGTAAACAGTGAAACATGAATTGCAGTTTACTGCATCTTTTATAGTCGTTCTAAAGTTAATAGGTTTAGTTACAGCTGCTTATCTAAGTGTAATGGCGTATTGAATTGAACATAATTCTTGTTCGCATTCACTCAGATTTTGTTTATTTATTGACAATGATTTTTGACACAATAATAAATTAATACTTATAAAGGAAACGCTTTATGTTACGGAAGGGAAAAATACTTAAAAAATTGATAGTAGGTATTAGGAATGGTATATTTTGGAAACCAAATTGTAGGAAATTCCTATACCGCATTGAAAAAATATTTTGCCACTTTTTTTAAATCTAGCTGATGCCCGCGACCTCACTCGCTTCCTTTTTATCTATACTAATATAATATAGAGGAAAGATTTGATTGATTGTTTGTTTGTATTGAATAGGCTCCGAAACTACTGGACCGATATGAAAAATTCTCAAATTCAGTGTTAGATAGCCCATTAATCAGGGAAGTCTATAGGCTATATACCATAACGCTACGACTAAAAGGAGCGGAGTAGCAATGAATAATGTTGCAAAAACGGGGTAAAAATTCATGAGACTACGCGGGCGAAGCCGCTGGCGGAAAGCTAGTTCCTAATATTCAGGGACGACACTAAGCGTAAACTTACGCTTACCTGGCAGATAATTTTATAGACATTTAGTTCCATTTTTAATTTATCTAGCGATTAGCGGCTATGCAAGGTGGGAAAACAGACCCTAAGAGTTTGGTGATGTTAAATAGCCATAACTTTCCCCAAGAAATGTGCCATCAAATGCAAAAAGACTTTTTCAAATACCATTGCTAGTTCCAGATATTACTAGCGCGTTCAAACAAACAAACACTTCGGCTTTATTATATTAGTATAATTATGTAGATGTTGCAGAAGAAAAAATAAAAGACTTGCTCATAGTACCTAACATCATAACAATTTATATGTAGGATGTGTAAGAACGGAACGTATGAAAGGAGTATGGAACGGAGCGTTAAGGTGTGAGTGAGACAGAAGATAGTAAGAAAGGGACGAAGGACGGAAGGAAATGCAAAGTGCAATGGCGGAAGAGCGTTGATTGTGTGGTGTGTGCGAAAGACGTGTAATTTGATTAAAATTAATATAAAGTCGCCAGTGTTATTTTTCCATTGCTAAACGGTGAAATAATAAACAATAGTCAAGTTAACAGTTTTATTCATTCGCCACGATCCCTATTCTACATATATTATTTCCAAATTGCGAAAGAAATTCTTATTCCTGCTTAAATAAATATTTTGCCAACTCATTATATTAAAACATGCTTAGAGCTGTATTACTGTTATTAAAGGTAAATGCTCGCTTATTCATTGTTATTAATTACAATATTATTCTAATACAGGTATTACTTTGGTTACGAAATGAAATGATAACAATTGTTCACCGTAAACCGTAAGGTACTGTCATAATATTAGGTACTTGTAGGGCTAGTACCTAGTATAATTGTCACTACACACACTGACACAATATAATGTCATTGGTTATTACCCTATTAGGGTTATAACCAATGACATTATATTGGTTATAACTCAACTGACTCGTTCATGTGGTGGTCCTAAGCGCGACTGTTACGCTAGAGATCCTGCGTTCGATCGCCGGGTCGTATTGTTGGATTTTCCTGTGAAATTCCCAGTAGCAGCTCGGAGTCTCGATTTGTGCCTGTTGATGGCAATAGGCTCGCCCCTATTACATTCCCAACCTTTCGGGGTATGGTATGTGGGTATAACCTAACAACACTTTGCTCAACCTTAGAATTGAACCTAGAACTTCATTCTTAGCAGCTAAGTATTAACTTCGACAGATTGAGACTATCTTTGATTTAAAAGTAATAATGATAAAAGTAATATTTTCGTTAATAAAGTGAAATCCCGGTCGCTAGAACAGATACTTGGTCAATATTTTCCAATGTAAATGGTTGATTACGAGCTTTGAAACTATTTCAGTGACTTGCAAAGATGAATGGTAATATCAAAGACAGATTTACGTTCGGTTTTCTGTCTAAGAGACGTTCGTTCTTTTGAATAACACTACATTAAACTACTTATGCTTTTATAGTCCATAGTTGTGTGTGTCCACTTCCCAAAGTGTTATTTGTTATGAGTATTTTTATTACTATAAAAAATAAATCGTACCCTTGAGCGTAGTAAGTAGTTGCACTAAACACAGCTAGGCTAACGCGTAAATAACCGCCCTTAATTATTCGGACATAGTTATTTAATGTTATATTATGTTTCTGAGTATTTCATGGAGTTCCTTCTCTGAAGTCAGAGAGGAAATTTCTGCGTCATCTATCATAAAAATATCAAGAATTTCGTTATAATAGTGTTTCCAAAAGATCTATTTAGGTACAGAAATAATTATTATATTTTATTGGCTACAACTACAATTAATTTTTATGATGATGCAGCTTTCATGATGTTATAAAAAGCTTGCCATATGTGAAATTACAATTGCATGCTTGTAATTATATTTACTAAACATGGCAACATTAAAACTAGGTACTTTAGCTTTAAGGCCGGGTCACACGGTAAGTTTCAAAGACGTATAACTCTTTCTCACTTCTATGAAATTTATAATTGCTAGCGGAATGGACTCTGTTCTGCTGGCAGTGTAAGCCGGGATTTAGGTACTTATTATGTCTCAATCTCAAATCTTAAAAACTGGCTTGACGACAGATGTGTAATCGCAGTAGTTTTTGTTCCTGTAATGTAACCGGGCACAAGTAGTAACGGACGACCAGCCATTTATAATAACAATTTCAATAACTCTTTTCCCAACCTGGCAATTAGAACCTTACTTCATGTTAAGCAGCCGCTTCTTGAAACCACTAAACCAATGAGGCATTTTTAATTGATAGCGGATAAAGTTAAAAAAAATACAAATAAAAAATTCAAGTCATAAAATTTACCGGTATTTTATAACTTGATACGATAATAACCGGTAAAACAAAAACCCATCGTCTTCATTTATGATAGGTACTTACTTCCTTATTTTAATAAAACCTCCACACGCGATGTCGATGTGTTGAAGAGCGGTTAAGAAACATGTTGTCAAGGCAGGTGGCCTATTGAGCATACACACAGCGATGTATGTGAGTTTAACACCATAACACTGAAGCCCATACTTACGCTCTACTAGTACCTTCAGTTTTCCCTTAATTTCTCAATCAAATTCCATCCTTAAAAGCTTCTCGTTAAAGCTCAGTTTCGTGCGCAAATAATCCCAATTTACCTCCTCCGAGTTTCTGTTAGCCTAGTACTCTTGAACGCACACACGTCATGTCGCCGCGATTCTCATTCCATACATCAAGGTCACATAGACTCACATGCAGCTGCCATCGCCCGTCCTTGTCACACATACTTTAGGGTCTACACGTGTAACAAGGCCGGCAGTATATTTCGTTGTGTTGCTACACCGTCTAGACGATTATGTGGAACTTTCTTGCGGTCACCATGCTTTCCTTAGAAACTCGACAATGATAACTTTATTGAGGATCTCGTTAGCAGAACTTTGCTTCGTGACAAATTTCATTTATTTACGAGAAGAGCTTTATATTTAAGCTCATGAATGTTGAATTTAATGCATCGTCAGTAAAGGGCATAAAGACACGCAACTTAACTTTAGGTAAATAGGTAAATACCGCTGAATAAGTGAAATTCGTAATAGAACGTAAGTGTTTAATATTAAAATTGGCTAATTTTTCAACTAAGTTATATCCACATCCCACATTGGATGACGACTATTTACTTATTCCAATATGGTGTGTGTGTGCTACATATTTTTAAACCTTCTAGAAGTAGGTAATGAATACACACATGACACACTACTCCGGTACCGTAAGCAATACCAGGATAGCATGAAGTTAGAGTAGTTACTGGTATTTCAAGATACGAGACCCTCTAGCTCGGAGTTATGTTATTCGATAAAAAAGTAATTTTGTCTTTAGATAATAAAACGATTAAGTAGTTTATGGATAGTAAACGCATAAGTAAGAATGACACTATGTGAGATATTTTGTCGTCAGTCATGTTTCGTGACTCGACAAATATCACGCAAGAATTATCTCTAATTTCACATATTGCATGCCCGTTATGTATGTAGTAGCTTTTAGATAAAAAGTGTCCAATGTAACCTCGATCAGTAATATTAAAAGATACATAGTAAGTACATTTAAATAATTTCGTACGGAAATACCACCGAATTGAACATTTTCTCCTGATTTTTTAACGCCAACTGAGGAGCAATAGCAAAGCGATCAAAAAAAGCACAGTCGAATTGAGAACCTCTTTCTTTTTTCGAAGTCGGTTAAAAACAATCCCCGAGCGCATTTTGAATAACGTCTTTAACTGTTATTGATCGAAGCCTTTAACTGTCAAAAAACGCACGTTCTATGTTTGACTGTGTATACAGTAAGTATGTTTTTTTATAAACTCCCGCGCCAACGAAAGCTAGCTTTGTAAGTGTCATTGGGCGACTATTCTGATACAATCATGCGAACTTAATCACAAAAAATACAGCGATTAAAAAAATCCTACTACGTTTTATCTTTTGTTTTTGAGTACAAAAGCGCCAATTTTTTGGAATTACTTCCTTAAGTCTGAAGAATGATGGAAATTGAAAGTGACGTAAGTACCTACCTACCCACACCCACCGCTTCTCTTTTTGTTTACCAGATATAATTGTGCTCAAAGGCTTTGTGTTTTACAGTAGAATTTTTGTTTCAACGAATAATATAAATCGAAAACATGATGTAATGAATCGATTATCAACCAGATAAAAATTGTTTTGTGGCGGTTGTATTTTTAGTCTAAAACAAAATATTTCCTAAAACAGTTATTAATTAAAAAATGTTGTTAATTCTGTATGAAATACGGTATTATTAAGTAAGAGTTACAATTACTGTACACAAACCCATGCAGTTTTTAACAACCAAAGCCTGCTAGTAGAGGTAAAGTGACGCAAAGGTGTTTCGAAAACAAGAATTTATTCGTGATTTTTTTAAATACATACTGAACCTACTATTGGTGCTATTACGCATGTACCTTTTGAAGGGTTAAAATAAATAAATAGCATCCTAGTCATAACTAGAAGTAAATATCAATAAACTAAAATCAAATCGTATAATAAAGAAGACCCAAATGAGAATGACTCACCGCTAACAGAAACGAGATTCTCGGGTAGGTTATAAAGGTATTTAGAGATTCCAAAACCTGTATCCTGGATTTTAAGTAAAACTCGCCGCGCCTTAACGAATCTTACAATCAATCGCCAAGTTATTGGTTTGTTGTAACATAAATAACATCAAACTTTACAACAAATTACCCGAGTCGTTGAAAACGATAACACCAACAAATATTATTATTTAAAAAACGAATAAGATCTTATATTATTGATCATACTCTATTAGATTAAATTGATATCAATACAAGTGAACACCCACAGTAAAACAATATAGTTAAATAGTTGATATATTAAAAATATACTAGATGGTTAATATAGAGATAAAGATGTTTTAAATTATAAATTGTAATTAATGCATGCTCACTACACCTAAATTAGTTTATACTTGTTAGTTCATAATTTTTCTTGTATAGTGAAATTTGACAATAAAGAATATTTAAACCGATATAACATTATGTAATGAAAAGGCATAATAATGTTTTGAAAAATTGGCATTCTTGGCATTTTTAAGTACCGTACGGAATGCTTTTTATGAGGAACTAAAATCGCCACATAAAATGGAGCCTATATAACTGGATAGAGATTCACCCGAAGCGGATTAAACCACACCAATTCCAAGAAGATTCTCTACTTCTTATGGGGAAACTGATGTTGCTTATGCAATCCACGAAATGAATAAGTAATAATATGGTAACACATTACGTGTTCCATAATCCAAGGTTATCTTGAGTGAAAGTGTGAGGTCGCATGCTTTGCTTTCACCGATGACTGTTTGTTTAACTCTAGCCGTCTCTGTCCAACGCATAATGAAAGAACGGGACACAAAAACTTGAATCAAGTCGCAAAAATGTTTTGCAAACAATCTCAGCTAAGTTTGAATTTAACATGGAATGTTTTGTTGTTTGTTTTTTTATTAAGAGATCGCGTGTTGAAAGAGGAAATGTTATGAAAGGAGGATGAATCAAAAACACGTTACGTAAATATTATAGTAGATAGATTCTCGCAAACGTTATGAAGGTTTTATGTTATCTTTTTTATGGCGGTTGGGAAAATGTGGGCAGAGTAAATCGCAAAATAATTTTGGTTCTTGCAATTTCCGTACTATGCATAGGATAAATTATTTTTTAATATTCATTATTTCAGTTTACACTACAGCTTATTTCCTTTTATTCTGCTTACATGGGACCTAAACATATCGTCGAACTGTGTGTGTAGCTATATTGGTGCATCTCTGCTAACCCTTTGGGAAATACAGGTTTGATGGGCGATTGACCAGGGCCCCAATTCTGCTATTTATTTTAATTTAATTTAATTAAGATTACCATTCCACTGACACACTACTGAGATTCAATATAATAATTCATTACAGACGTAAACTATTCAAGACAGGGCTAACAAAAGCTGTGTCTGTCCGTCTAATAGTACCTCAATATCCAAATGTGTATAACTATTCTATCGACATCGACACACTGTTGAAGTGTAAGTAAAATAGCAGACTTGAGGCCCAGCTCAGTTATTTATCTGTGGACCCGTCGATGATTGTACAAACATCTCATGCATTAAATATGATTAATATCAAGGCGAGTATGTATCGACTGCCATTGTAGACTTGTAGTTGAAATTCCTGACACCAATGAGAAGATGAGGCTAACCTTAGTACTGAGGAAAACTCATTGTTCAATATATTTAATTATCTGTCCTGTACTAGAAGGTCATACCTAGTAGTTAAGAAAAAAGTATTTATTTACAGGAAGATAGAAAGTAACTATTCAATTTTAGAAAAAAAATGCATTAGGTACTTACATACATATAATAATAATAATCATCATTTATTGATTCAATAAAACTTTACAATATTTTTGATTATTGTTACTTAAACTAGGTTATAACCTGTGCAGTTTGCCTCGCGGTTGATGTAGGGAACCAGTTAAGTTACAAACTATATTTACAATATCATCATGTTACCCGAAGATAATAGATAAAGCCAAAGATACACCAGAGGACAAATGTCGCACGACATGTGTAAACGACATGACAACCGAAACCAGGTTTTCACTTGTCATATCTGGCGACATCGCGCGACTTAGCACATCCGTAGCATCCAGACATGTTGTCAACGACGCACCACTTCGCCCGACGTCCCTGCGACACATGTCGCAGGACATTTGTCCCCTAGTGTATCCCTGGCTTTACCTGGGACATTTTACACAGAACCATCTAGTCCGCAACTAAACAGAGCTTGTACTATGGGTACTAGACAATGGATAGAATACTTATATACTTTTTTTTGTAAATACATAATTTTAATACATAAGAAACACCCAGACTAACACAAACACTTAACTTCATCATATAAATGTTTGTGTCCTGTGAGAACCGAACCCTCGTGATCAGCAGTCCGGTACTCGAACCACTAGACCACAGATGTCGTCAATACAGAATGCAGATAACATATGGTTAGCTAGAGATGTACTGGATGGACACCCACGTTCTTATTACAAAAGATGGTCTAAGTTAAACCCAGATTAAAACTATAACCATCACTTTCTAACGTAGTATGACATTTTAAAACCGGGGTATTTCTTAAAACCTCTTTTTGTAATAACGGGGTCCAAGTTCGCCGTATGTAGATGACGAGTCTTTTTCTATTAACCGGCCAGAAATCCAACTGCTCAGCTACTGAACACTGCTTAGCTGATCCAGGATCTCAAACGTAGCGTTGAGGACCACTCTAATACACCTCTGCCAGCCCATCAGGGAATACAGGTATGATGGTATGTTATGTAAAGATTATAGGAAAATGGAAATGAGAAAATAATATTTTATTTCAAAACAGCACAGGCCGTTTTTGTTATCAATAAAACATTCCCAAATCAAACAAATCGAGAGGTTATGATTACACGTGTGGATAAAATACACATTTAATATGATCCATCTTTTGGGTCTAATAACAGTAAGGTTTTCCTTCCATATTCATCGAAAAAAGAAACAGGACCCGAAAAAAAAAACAGAAAAATTGTATGGAAATGACATTAGTGACAGCCTGATTTGTCGAAAGCACTCCATACATTTTGTTTCTATTTGATTGTCGATTTGGATATCAAATTGCAACTGGTCTAGACCCCCAGATTTGCTTCCTAGAGATAGAATTTTGACATAACGTCCATTTTACACATAATGTAAAATTTCTTTAAGTAAAGAAAAGTAAATAAGCAAACGTATCGACTGATATGTTGTAAGAACCGGCTGTAAAGCTTGCTGATGGGACTCTCTGCTTAACCCTTCTGGGAATACAGGCATGATATTTGGCTCTAAACATCATACTAGCAAACTGGGTGGACAATAGTACACCTCTGCCTAACCTGTTGGGGATACGGACGTGATGTTAAGTACTTCATCGAAAACAAAAGTTCGATATTTTCGCTTTTTCCCGTGAAACTTTGTTCAGTGTTTTGTTGAACATTTCCACACCTTTAAAATGTCAATGTCAACAGCATTGTAGAGGAAGTCGGACCGGTTGTATCGGAATAAAACGACGACTGTTCGAGCCCTTTGAAAAATTCAATAAAGCTTTGAGATGTCGTGTCGCGATAGCTTCTAACATTTTATGAGATCCTGGTACTTGTATGATATTTTTCCAATACAGAACCAAGTATTGATAAAGGGGTACACGGGCAGAAATTTTTATTATCTATTAGGAAACAAAATAAATCAATCGGTTATTTTTTTAGCTATTGAAGAAGTTTTTACGTGTAATATAACTAACATCACACCTGTATTCCCGAGGGCTTAGGTAGAGATATAATATATAGATACGAGTAGTTGTCGTAGCAGTAATAGTGTAAGATTTGCCGGTATGTTTTTAGATCCCACGTACTTAATACGGCGACCCTATTGCCGGCCTAAATCTAAACTAAGAAACTATTAGCTGCTTCTAAGAATTAAAATGTCTAAATAACATTTTTGTGTATCTTGTATCAGCCCGATGAATTGTCTTTACCAACAAACGCACCTCGGACTTTTCGAAACCACGAATACGTTGATATATTGGTGTACCGACTAAATAAAACCTTAGATTATAAAACAACTGTTTCTCAGCTTACTGATAAGTTACCGTTACCTGGCACATAATTTCATACAAATATTGTTATATTTTTTAATTTATTTGGCAGTTAGCGAGGGGCTCGTGGCTAAGATATAACTACGCTGATCAACCGAGGTCAGTGTGTGGATGGGTGACCATTATTAGCACATTGAGACAGGGGTCTCGGCCTCCGGCCGTGCCTCGGAGAGCACGTAAAGCCGTCGGTCCCGGTTATCATACGAACACCTATGATAATCGTTAGTGTTTGTCAGAAGTACTCAAAAGCCAAAAAAGCCTGACAACCAGTCTATCCTTCAAATATCGGGTTGCGGAGGTCTGATGGCAGTCGCTCCGTGTGCATCTGGTTAGACTGGAAGCCGACGCCAACATGGTTGGGAAAAAGCCTAGGAGGATGATGATTTGGCAGTTAGCGACTAACCAGAGGTGTTGAAACAGAACCTTATTCTGAGAAGAATCCTGCTTGCAGCAGAAAGGCGCCGAAGTGAAAGAAAAAAAGAAACGACATTTTATTTGAGGACAATAATGATAATTAATATTTCGTCCTAAGATAATGCCTAGAGGCGATAATTTTATTATGACGACAAAAAGACAAACCGCGTGGGATGCTTCACAAATCCTCCTAAACCTACTAATATTATAAATGTGCAAGTTTGGATGGATGAATGGATGTTTGTTACTCTTTCACGCAAAAACTACTGAACGGATCTGGAAGAAATTTGGCACGGAGATAGATTATGGTTTGGAATAAGCACACAATTTACAATTAAAAGTTAGGTTTTGCAACGGTTTTCCCTGAGTAATAGGGAAGAAGATGACAGGCATATTCCCAACTTCTCTATTCTAGTCAAAATTTAAAAAAATATCGGGAGCAAATGACAATTTTACTTCCCATCTTCCCCCAATTAAAAATTCGGGGGAAGATGACACGAAAAATTCCCATCTTCCCCCATTCGGGGGCACGCATTTAAGATTAAAAATATTTCGAGGGCAAATGAAACTTTTACTTCCCATCTTCCCCCGATTATGAATTCGGGGGAAGATGACACGAAAATTCCCATGTTCCCCCTTTCGGGGGAAGACACTCCGGGGAAGATGGGAGTTATTATTATTTCCTTTATTTGTCTTTATACATATTATTTGTATTTTTAAATATTTTTATAAAAAAACAGAAAATATAAAAACATTTAAAAATATAAAAAATAGTAGCCCACCGGTATCGGGAACAGAGTCCAAGCTACCGGCGGTCAGGGCTCCAGGGAAAGGAACCTCCTAACAATACGTGCCGTATCTAGGAGTACCGCTTTCTGTATCAAGCCCTTGATCCAGCCACTCAACGAGAGCCTCCTTAGATGTTGGTCGAGGCTCTTGGCTATTAAGCCATTGGCAGACACAACGATCGGTACAATGATCGCCGAATTCACCTCCCACATGTCGACAACCTCACGTGCCAAATCAAGATACTTTATTTGTTTATCTTTCTCGGCTTTCATGAGGTTCTCATCATGCGGGACGGTGATATCGACAATCATTGCACTACGCTCTAATCGGTCTATCACCACAATATCAGGCTTATTGGCAACAATAGTCCTGTCTGTTATAATAGAGCGATCCCAGTACAATGTGGCATGACCATTTTCGAGAACTGGGTCGGGCACATACCTATAGTACGGTACCTCCGATTCCACAAGTTTGTATTTCAAAGCAAGTTGCTGGTGGATAATCCGGGCCACCAGGTTATGTCTGTGCAAGTAGTCACCGTTAGCCAGACGCGAACAACCAGATATAATATGTCGGATAGACTCTCCCGGACGGTGGCATGCCCGACATATGTCAACCGTACCATCCTTCACTATATATTTCCTGTAGTTGTTAGTCATCATGACTTCATCCATAATTGCACCGATAAAACCTTCGGTTATTATTATTATTATTATCAGCCCTGTTGGTCCCACTGCAGGGCAAAGGCCCAATCTTTTGAATAGGTGTCCAGTTCATCCCGCCATCTTCGTCTGGGCCTTCCGCGTCGTCTAACGCCTTGTGGACTCCACTTTGTTACTACAGAGTGGAGTAGACTTACTAGTCTAGACCACAAGTCGTCCGACATGCGGCAAGATGGGAATACTCCGAATAATTTTTAAGAAATATCCAGACCACGCGGGCGAAGCCACGGGTGGAAAGCTCGTACAAACTAATAGTCTCCAGTTGTCCATGTTGCCCACCCACTTAGTGTCCAGTATGACGTAATACTAACCGTCTCCGATGTTGATTCAAGAACATAAAGTTCTGGTAATTTAAACTTAGATACGAATAGTTCTCAACTTGAATGTTTTAGTCGCTCGAGAATAGTCTTTGCGGAATTTACTCGAGTTGGTATTTTTTTTCTCTTTACCTGGAGAATAGCTTGCTTGCACTGCTACCATTGTTTTTTATTCAAAAGTTGGTTTAAAAAACTTGTTGGTCTGTACCATTACGCGTTTATTCCCAGAAGGGTTACCCGGAAGTATACTTAGTGTCATTATCATTCTCCTAGCCTTTTCACAACCATGTTGGGGTCGGCTTCCAGTCTAACCAGATGCGGCTGAATATCAGTATTTTACACGAAGCGACTGCCATCAGACCTCCGCAACCCAATTTCTGGGCAATACCGATATTCGAAGGATAGACTGGTTGTCAGGCTTTTTGGGCTTCTGACTAACACTAACGATTATAGGTGCTCGTATGACAACCGGGACCGACGGCTTTACGTGCTCTCCGAGGCACGGAAGGGTCTCGATGTGTCAAGAATGGTCACCCATCCACAGACTGACCCTGCAAGCATAGCTTAACCTTGCAGATCGGTTGATCAGCATTGCTATAACTTAGCCACGAGCGAAAGTATGCTTAGTGTAGATAGGTGAATATACAGATAGATAGATAGATACGTGGTTATCTAGATAGATAAGGGGTATTCGCGTTGAGCACAATTTTTTTTGATTCCCATTAGAAATTATAATTAAGTGTCATCAATGTATTGGGTACTCTAAAAACAGATACTCAAACTGGAATACTCCATAGATAGATAGAAAAACAATAGATAGATAGGTACATATACTTATATTTAATTCCACCGATAGAGTGACCTAGTCTTTTTTTCGTAGGAAAAAAATATATCACGTTTTCATGAGTCTTCTTTCTACCTGAGTGGACATTTATATGTAGGGTTTGATATCTTTAGATATAAAGAGCATATACGACGATGTCCCATCAGTACCTATTTTCTACGTCTTCACGTAAAAAAACCAGTGGGATACAGTGGTTGCAGGGGTGTTATATCTAAGAAACATAGTCAACACAATGCATATGAAATTACATTCTACACTAGCTGACCCAGCGAATATCGTACCACCAATAAGAGTTTCCTTACCGTTTAAACCTTCCGTGGACTTCCACGAATATTTCGAGGCTAAAATTAGCTAAATCGGTTCAGCCGTTCTCGAGTTTTAGCGAGAATAACAGAATTGCAATTCATTTTTATTTATATAGATAAAGACACTAGGATAGATATAAGTAAGGCGAGTTAGGTATAGAAAAACATTGTCCTTCATTCTTGTAGGTACATCTACTTGATAAGTATATAAACTAGAGATTTTTTCCTTCCTAAGTAGGTCTCTACTAGGTTTCAAAGGAACCCTAAGTACCTATTCTTTGCTTATCCTCAAAGTGAACTTATTTTCCATCTGAATATTCTTAAGCCGTCACATGTTCGCTTCAAAGCTTGAAGCAGTTTCTTACGCTAGCGAAGAAAGCCTGTTTGCTTTATGTACAAGTAGGCTTTACCTACTTGCTTCATTTAAAAAAAATATACTTCAAAGGCTGTGACATTTATTTAGTACTTATTGTCTGCGGTTTCATGTAAGTCCCGAAGCACTGGAGAGATAACAAAGGACAGACAAAGACAACTCTCATTCCACAGAATTCAATCAATCTCTTTGCCAAATTTTATCGAAATCCGTTCAGTGATTTAGGCGTAAAAACGTAACAGATGGATAGAGTTAGTTACATTAGCAATTAATTGTATAAGTATGGATCAGTATTTTAACGTACTTCTTACATTATTATTATTATTTGCGGCCAAAGTATCACTGCGACTGTCGACCGCCTATTGTTGTAAACCAACACTAATCACTACACATTTTGACAACATCAATAAATCAGCAAGTATACTGCGATTCAACAGTGAGTTGCATTGATTTATAAACACTGCAACTTGTCATTGAATAGTTTGTGCCTCGACTCGCTAGCGACGCCGTAAAATATTTGTATGGAAAACCCTCGCAGCGCCTCTAGCGGTTACGTAAGGAACTAAAATCTGCTATAAGATTACAATGTTTTGATGCGTACAAAACATATCGAAAGCCATTCGATAGAACTCATGGGTGAGGTACTGATTCTATCTGTAGTTCTGCACGTACCTTATGCCTAGGTGACCGACCTCTGCTGGAGTAAAATAAAAATAAACAATTTTCCCAGATTTGAGACTTAGCTCAATAGATTTTTTGCCCCCGTAAATATCCGTTTATTGAAATCGTTTTATCGACTGAAGAGGTGTTATAAATTATGTTACGAGAATTTGGGGATTCGAATATCAGTATTGGTCAGCCCAGTTGATGGCAATAGGGTCGCTCCCTATTACTTGGGACCTAAACATACCGGCGAAATGTGGGTGTGCGTTAGTACACCTCTGCTAACCCTTCGGGGAATACAGGCGTGATGGTATGTGTATTGGTCAGATTGGGTTGCGGATGTCTGATGGCAGTTGCTTCGTGTAAAATACTGATAGTCAACCGCATCTGGTTAGACTGGAAGTCGACCCCAATACGGTTGGAGAAACGTTAGGAAGATAATCTAATATATAAAATTCTCGTGTCACAGTTTTCGTTGCCATACTCCTCCGAAACGGCTGGACTGATTTGTATAAAATTTTGTGTGTATATCGGGTAGGTCTGAGAATCGGCCAACATCTATTTTTCATACCCCTAAATGATAAGGGTGACCCACCCCTATATGGCAAAACAACGTTTGCTGGGTCAGCTAGTTATTTATAAATTAGAATAATGTTTTTTTTAAATTCACTAGATTGAATATAAATCAATACTTACTTAAACGAAATAGAACGTAAGACATTGTCACTCTAGACCTCTTGATTTAGCAAGCGTGTCCAGATTTCAATGCTGGTCACTCACTTGTGATAGATAATTTATCTCTGTGAGTTATATCGTTAAAAATAATGGATTCCATTGGATAGACAGCCCAATTAATTAATTGACAAACTCAATTCAATTGAAAATAATTGAAATTGCCACCTAATTGATTGGCTAAAAATCTATCCCTGAATATTTTATTTTTGCAGTCGAATTGTCAATGTGAGATGGCAATAAATTGATTTTATTTCGCAAGTCATGTTATAATGACTGACCAATAAAAGGATACCAATGGGTTTTGTAAATAAAATTATATTTGTAAACCTTTTTATTATATTAAATAGTATTTGACTATAGTTAGGTACAGTTTTTCGTCCTAAGCGCGACTGTTACGCTACCTCTAGCGTAGGTGGGTTTGATTCCCAGGTCGAGCATAATGTTAAATAAATAAATAAATAATTTTGGACTTTTTAAACATCACCATCGAGCCCCAAACTTAGCAGAGCTTGTACTATGGGTACTAGACACGGATATGCTGCTCGCTCGTCTGCCACTGTAGGCAATAAAAAAGAATACTTACCTATATACTATTTTTTTGTAAGTACATACTTATTATATGAAACACGCAGACAAACACAAATACTTAAATTCATCACATACCTAAATATTTGTGTCGTGTGGGAATCGAATCCGCGTGATCAGCAATCCGGTACTTGAACCACGAACTAGACGACGGCGACTAACAGACGTCATCAAATATATATAAATTAATATATTATACAGTGTTATAAGAAATACCTTAGCTATTTCAAAAAAACATGTTCTTAATTTAAAATATTTTTTTTTTGTTTTATTTTATTTAATTAATAAAATAAAAAAACTAGACCGTATCCAAGTTAGCCTAAAAACCACTAGCTTTTTCGCCACCGCACAGTCGGTCAACAACCGAGGCCTACGGTACTGCCGTACCTACCTATTTATTATATATAATATTTCGGACATTATAACGACAAAATAACGAAAAAAAAAATTTTGTTTTTCTTCACCAATGTGTTCGGTTCCTGATTCTGATTCATAAGATCAAAAATAGCTAAGGTATTTTTTATAACACTGTATAATAAGTTATAAGCATTTTTTTTTTAAATCTCAGTAGCAGCTCAGAGTTTGAATCTGTGCCCGGTTTATAGCAATAGGTAGGCTCGCAAACATACCGGCGAACTCTTGGTGTGCTAATAACTACATACAGGCTACACTTCTGCCAAACTCTTCGAGAGAATACAAGCGTATTGGTATTGGTATGCCATGTTAACATAACCCTTATTTCTTTGTTGCAGCATCATCACAAGGTCCTCCGGGCTTCAATCTGCCGGCGATCATGCACGTGGACAGAAACTGGTACGTGATGCCGACGGAGCAAGTGGGCTCGTTCGTCACCAAGGTGTACCGCGAGAGCACTGGCAACGAGCCGGTGACCTTCGGGCTGGAGACCACCGGGCCACCGGCGCCGTTCCGGATAGACCCTCACACTGGAGTAGTGACCGTCAATGATACTCTAACAGATAAGGTAATATTTTATTTTATTTAATAAGGATATCCGACAAAGAATATACCTTACATGCTAATCAATATTTCAACTGACCTTCAAGCCAAGGGCTTCTTTAAGTATGGGAGATCACATAATGAGATCAACAACTACTTAATATAAACGAAAACAATGAGATCAAAATTTAAACTTAAGTTAGCTTAAATAAATATGTATATATGTATATGCTGAATTATCAAAACAAAACAACTAAACAAAAATATAGTTAATAGGTAAAGCGGCATTATACGACATCGAACTACCTGTAAAGTTAGTCGTGTCGATTGTGAAGCATTCACAATAATAGATGTCGCTACGTCACCTTTAAGACGTAAATTAGAATGTGGAGGAAGATTTTGACTGGCGAGCGGGGCGAGCGGTGGCTTAGTGGTCAGAGCATCTGGTGTACCGAACCAGAAGACGCAGGTTCGAATCCTGCTCGCCAGCCGATTTTTTCCTTCATTAAAAATAACTTGTAATCTTAGCATGGAAAATGCTTAAAAAATACAAAAAGATAACAAAACAACTAAATTTAAAAATATCATAAAAGAAAAATATCACTAAGTACATATTACAAAATAAAGTCCTTTGCCGCGTGTGTCTGTCTGTACGCCAGAAACTCAAAAAATATTGCACCGATTTTCATGCTGTTTTCACCAATGGATAGTGGTTCTCGAGTAAGGTTAAAGTATATTATTTGTCAAGTTTTTGTATAGATCGGCTAAAATATAAATGGCCAAAGGGGGAAGCCATTGGCGAAAAGCTAGTTTTATTTATTTTAATTTTTAATCGTCCTTGCCTTCTTATACATTGGACCTAAACATACCGGCGAACTGTGTGTTCATTAGTACATCTCTGCCTACTATCCCTAGTGGAATTCAAGCGTGATGGTATCTTATCACTACATATTATAAAACAAAGTCCTCCGTCGCGTCTGTCTGTCCCTATGTATGCTTAGATCTTTAAAACTACGCAACGGATTTTGATGCGGTTTTTTTAATAGATAGAGTGATTCTTAAGGAAGGTTTATATGTATAATACATGCATAATATAGTAGAGAAACACTGATTAATTTAGAGGTTTCTAATGTGATGTCGTATCACGGTATCACTACATCACTACATAATATTATAAAACAAAAAGTCCTCCGTCGCGTCTCTCTGTCCCTATGTATGCTTAGATCTTTTAAACTATGCAACGGATTTTGATGCGGTTTTTTTTAATAGATAGAGTGATTCTTAAGGAAGGTTTATATGTATAATAACATACCACGCGGGCGAAGCCGCTGGCGGGAAGCAATCAAAAGTGATAACATCTCGACGCACTATAATAGCTTCTACATTGTAAAATAAAACGACAAACAAATTACCAACACTTGCATTCTCTATGGATCCAATTAAGTTATTCCTCTTTGTGTAGCTCCGAACAGTAATCTAAATGTAATTACGATGTTATCATCTAACCTGTCGATTCTCCACGATTGTGATCTTTGAACTCTACAAGGCACGTGTTTTCAAACAACGCCCACAATGACGTTGGTTAAGGAAAACTGAGAGAATAATCTTAGCATAACATCACGCGTGTATTCCCCGGAGGATCAGCTAGAGGTGTCCACACACCACAGTTGTCCGGTATGTTTAGATCCCATGTAATAGGACAGGCTTATAGCCATCAACCGGGTACAAATCAAGATTCCAAACGGCTACTGGTAATTTCACAGAAAAACCCAACATCACTGCTCGACCCTGGAATAGAACCCAAGGCCCTTCAGCGTAACAGTCGCACTTGGTCGGAGTCGGGCCCATTAGAGAGAACCCATGCATCGCACGGAGTGTCATCTTTTACCTTATTTGTCATATTTCAGTCAGATTACACAAAATTATTACATTTATTCTAAAAAAAATCTAACTGATGATAAAGGCTATCAAAATCCGTTGGGTGGTTTAGAAGGAATTCGCGAATACAGACAGATGCGGAAAACTGGGTTTTATGCAATGTAGAGTGATGTGTAAAAAATAGAAATAAAAACTCCCGTTAATCCTTATTTATGATCAACATCAAATGCCTTTTTGTTGTGTCATTTTAGTATCATTAATCTTGCCGTCGGGAGCTAGAGGCTAGAAGTGTCATACTTCCATCACTTACTAACAATGTATTTATAGCTGGATACTGAAATTTCGTAAATATAATAATGTAATGTAATACGAGCTAAAGGTAAAATAAAATGCACTGGTCATAATTTTTAATTCAATTTAATTTAATTGGTCGACAACTGGGCACCAATCTCCTACTCGAATAAGGGTTAGGATGCAATCCACGCTGGCCTAATGTGGGTCAGCAGATTCTACAGTTCTACACGCCGTCAAGAGCATATTTTAGGCACGCAGGATTCCACGCAATGTTTTTTTTTTTGTAGTGTATTTTCACACAATTTAGAAAAGCCAGCACATTTTATATCGCACTAGCTTTCCGCCTTCGCCCGCGATGTCTGTTATAAATTACATCCGGCGACAGTGTAGCTTCCCAACGGCGAAAGAATTTTTCAAATCGTTCCAGTTGTTTCGGAGCCTATTCAATTCAAACAAACAATCAAATCTTTCCTCTTTATAATATAAGTAAGTTTAGATATTATACAAACCTAGCTTCATCAAACGCTTTTGATGCATTCAATATCAGTTTTCTTGAATATCAATCCTTTTAAATAACATTGTTTAGTGTTCTATTATGGTTGCACTTCGTAACTAATGAAGTCATTCAAGAATCATTAGTAACACATATAACAACATCGGTTTTTATTCTTCGATAACATAAATTATGTGCAATCATGGCCGTGACACGTGACAACATGTGACAAATTACAACTTTTTCAATCAATTTGTAAACAACGCACGCGGATTGAGCTAACTTGATTGAAGAAATTGATAGATTACTTGTGCTTTGATTGAAAATTAGACAGGCCAATAAACCAATTTGAATAACTATCAATAACTCTATCTACAAATATCGAACATGTTTATTCCTTTGTAATTGAAAATTGGAATATACGGCAAGTAATTTAGGTGACAAAACTTAATATTATAATATTACCTACTGGTGTTTTATATACAATGCTCGTAGCACAGAAACAAAGGTTTACGCTACGACCATTTCGGAATTTCTACTATACATATTATCATAATATTGCGATGATTCATTCCCAAAAAATCCCATTTGCAGTGCTGTGCCAACAGTAGAACGGCATATAAGTTAAAGAATTAGGAATGACACAGGGATTGACGTATTTAGCAACGTTTTGTAAAAACTGTGTTTGTAAAAATTGTTGTGCTGGTCTATATCTCTGTACCTACCCTATATTATTGATGTGCATTAAATAAAAAAAAGAAGCAACGACAGAAAACAGTTTAATTCTGAAGTTATTTACAGCCCGGTCTTGACAGAAAAAGTTTTTTAGTCGGTACAACGCCGGTTCTACCGCGTCCCTAGGTGGCCGACGATCTGTAAGGATTTTCCGCACCACAAAAAACCCTGTGCCCGAAAGTGGGTGGGTAATCCGTGGAACAATAATTAGGTACTTAAATAAAATTTGGAACGTTTTTTACTTTTACTTTACAAACCAAATTCTGCCCTTAGGGACGAGATCTTAAAGCGATCAGGATCCAATTAATTACAATAATTACATACCTAAAAGGTACGTCTGCAGTAATTACAGCTTTAGTTACGCATTTATTCAATTGGCGATAAATATTTTACGTCACCTTTAAGACGTAAATTAGAATGTGAAGGAAGATTTCGACTGGCGAGCAGGGTTCGCGGTGGCTTAGTGGTCAAAGCGTCTGGTGTACCGAACCAGAAGACGCAGGTTCGAATCCTGCCCGCCAGCCGATTTTTTTTTCCTTCTTTAAAAATAACTAATAAATATTTTTATACACATTGTATGACATGGTTGGGAAAAAGGCTAGGAAGAAGAAGAAGACATATTAATTTAAGACGCATAACAAAAACATACTATTACGCTTGTGTCCTCAAAAGGTTAGGTAGATATACTTACACAGTTCGGTGATAAGTAATCTGGGAATCGCGTAGCGGTTGTGCTTAAGACCACTAGACCTACCAGGCAGTTTATTATAAATTATAGGCTATTTTTAACCCCCGACGCAAAAACGACGGGGTGTTATAACTTTGACGTGTCTGTGTGTGTGTGTGTGTGTGTGTGTGTGTGTGTGTGTGTGTGTGTGTGTGTGTGTGTGTGTGTGTGTGTGTGTGTGTGTGTGTGTGTGTGTGTGTGTGTGTGTGTGTGTGTGTGTGTGTGTGTGTGTGTGTGTGTGTGTGTGTGTGTGTGTGTGTGTGTGTGTGTGTGTGTGTGTGTGTGTTTGTGTGTGTGTGTGTGTGTGTGTGTGTGTGTGTGTGTGTGTGTGTGTGTGTGTGTGTGTGTGTGTGTGTCTGTGGCATCGTAGCTCCCGAACGGATGGACCGATTTTGATTTAGTTTTTTTAATTTGAAAGGTGAAAGGTCGGGAGTGTTCTTAGCTATGTTTGATGAAAATCGGTTCAAGATGGCCGCCGGCTATAAAATAGCGGATTACATATTTTTTCACAACTCCGTCAATATGGGTATCAAATGAAAGGGCTTAACTAGTAGAATACTATACACTATGATACATTTCAAATCCAAGATGGCCGCCACCACAAAATGGCAAATTACATTTCGTGTCGGGGGTTTTCTAAATTTTTAATTTAGGTTAGGTTATTTAAACCTTCATCATTATCATCATCATCACCCCCTTAGGCGAAGGTATACTACCAGTATAGGCGGGCATAATGCCATGAACCAGGTACAAATCCAAACTATGAGCAGCTACAGAGAAATTTATAGAAAACTTCAATAACACTTTTCTTCGACCTGGGAATCACGACCTCAAGCATAGCAGGCGCACTAAGCTAACGAGGCAATTTTCTAAAACTT
The DNA here is from genome assembly GCA_946251955.1 of Acronicta psi. Classification (NCBI taxonomy): domain Eukaryota; kingdom Metazoa; phylum Arthropoda; class Insecta; order Lepidoptera; family Noctuidae; genus Acronicta; species Acronicta psi. The sequence continues at coordinate 11,518,887 of OX276476.1, forward strand.
CTCTTTAAAAACCCACAGAAATATTCACGCGAATCGAAAGGCAAATAATTTTAAAAGGCACGAAATCGCTTTTAATTTGGTTTTCAATTTTTGTCGGGTCGTTAAATTAATCACTTAAGTGGTATGTTGAGTCTCTGAGGTCAGGTCAATCAATATTGATGCTGTGGGAAAGACGGCGGCGGCTTCTAATGTGTTTGATTTGATGGTTAACTGCTGTTAACCGCGAAGATATGTGTTTTAAGATAAATCAATTGAAATACACACCCACATGTAAATTCGGAATTAATGTATTGAGAAAATTTCTCCGATCAAGCGGTATAGAACCAATTAATGTTATTTTACCCACGGAATTTTAGTTGCAATCAGATCCTTAAATTACCATCCAGTTTACAGTGGTGATACAGCTAGTATTAATATATATTAAACTAAAACTTCATTCAACTTCAATTATTTCAGGAGAACCGATCCTACTCGCTATGGGTGACAGCATACGATGGATCAATACCACAGAAGACCGAAGTCTACGCGACGGTTTCGGACAAATCCGGCCAGCGACCGAAGCTACCTCACCCACCCACTAACCTACCACTACCTTTTCCTCCATACCCGCCCGAATTACCACCAAAGTTCCCAAGAACAACTCAAAGCACTACCAAAGCAAAGAACCACTATGTAACAATACCTGAAGCTACAACGCTGACTACTCTCAGACCTAAACCTCTTGATGATAAGCCTGCAGGAGAAAGCATAATGCAAAATGAAGAGGTTACTACAACCACTGAAGCTCCGAATAAGAATCCAACGAACAATGAAATGCCTCTGACAGTGATACCTCTGATCGCAATTGGTGGTCTAGTGGTGATCGTTGCTGCTGTTATACTTTTCGTGTGTCGAAAGAACAACGCTCAGAAGAAGGACAGCAAGAAGGATGATATGGTTAGTGATTACGCTACTAATTTGATTAAAATTGAGAGTCGACAGACTGTAGTTTTAGCATTTGAAAGAGTAATAAATGAGATCGGCGCAGAAGAACCAAATTTTAACACAAATGCTAGAATCGTCTTCAAAAAGTACACCTAAACATGTTACAATCTTTAGAATGATTAGTAACCCCTTACCATTGTCCTTATCAGCATTTATTTGGATACTTATATCTGCAAAGTCTAAGGACCAACGATAGGTTTAGCTTTAAACATGGAAAACTTAGTAGTATAAACGAAATTTCAAATAATTTCTCCAAATAACCGTTGTTGCAGAGTAAAGACTCAAGCGGTATCGTCCTCCAAGACGCGTCTCTCAATATGTGGGACCATCACCCACGAGCGTACTCCAACAGATATGAGTCTTGGGACAATAGTCACTTACAGGTCAGATTGAGATACTAAATTGTTCTAAATCATTCACGCAATCTAACAAATCATATTGCCATCCTTATCATTTTAGACTTTTCTCCATTATAATGGAGTCCATAATACTTTCATCAACCGTGGTTTCACTTGCTTCCTCTGCCATACTCATGGATTAATATGTCTCTTTCCCATTTTACAAAGAATTCACCATGGCAGTAATAACTTCACTTAAATACTAATAAATATCATCATTATCCGTGCTTTCTCCTAATTACGGTTGAATTCTAGTTGAAGCAGTTGCGACTGAATAATAGTATTTTACAAGAAGTTACTTACTTCTAGCATCCAGAAAAAACATCAACGGCGATTTTTGTGCCACTAAAGTACCAAAAAATCTTTGGCGTGGATGTCTTAACTACTTGTTAGGCTATCGAAAGCCAACTTCAACACAAATAGCATAGAGATAGATACAAATAGTTACAATAATTTATACACATTAATCATTCTTACAGTTATCGGAGGAGACATCAATATCAAAAGACGACCAACCGCCAGACAAATGGGAGTTCCCTCGACATAAGCTGAGGATCTTCAATATTGTTGGAGAAGGCGCCTTCGGTCAAGTCTGGAGAGCACAAGCAATCGATATTGGTGGTAAGTCAAGTAATTTATACTAAGCAATAGTTTAAATTGTTGTATCTTAAATACTGAAATTAAATTGACGACGTCTGTGGTCTAATCGTTCGAGTACCAGACTGCTGATCACAAGGTCGTGGGTTCGTTTCTTATGTGATAAATATAAGTGTTTGTGTATGTCTGTCTTCATATAATAGTACCTAGGTGTTCATATCTCGATAAATAATTTACCTTTCTTTAACTTACCAGACGAGGTAGGTTTCTAAGTTAATATTATAGTTGAATGACCAGAACCAGCCGTTTAACCGGTATGTTTGTTTTCAGACTGAAACATAAACTGAAAAACAAAAGTTATTGTTGATCCTTTAGTAACTAACTGAAGTTCATGAAACTGATCGCAGATTACACAGCTTAAATACATATAACTTAAGCATTCTAGGAACAAATATTGTTTTAAACAATCGAAGGCTTGCTACGTTATAATCACCTAGTCGATCATTTAGTCTTCTGTAATCTCTGTTATTTCTGCACATCGAGTTCAATGCGTGTTTTAGCTGTCAGATTTAATAGAAAATACTATTAACAATTCTATCTAGCGAATCAATAAAGGTACCTATCTGTAATTCTGTACACTGCAGTAACACTTTTGTTTACATTATCACAAACAAAGCGAAGCAATTCACTCTGAAGTATCTTGTAAGAAACTCAGAACTACGAAGGACTAGAGAATAGTAAACCAACGCTATTAAGGTAAAGGTGCTCCTTCACTGGGAGTAAACACTGTATAAGTCCAATCTATATGTTCGCGAACTTACTGTACTCCGCGCATCTACAACTATGTTGAAGACGGTACGCGCATTTGATATTGAGCTTCCCTTTGAATTCGCTCAAAAACCGCCACTATTTGGAGCGCGGAGCGCGCATCGCTGCAAGCTACAAGAGAGAAGGTGCACGAACATAGTGAATATTCCGTCTTAATTCCGACGTTACAGATTCGATTTTGAGCATTATGTTACAATATCACCTCTCTGACGAACATTCGCTTGTTTTGTAATGTAACATTTCAATTTCGTTGTTGATATGATGTTACAAGTTTTTTTTTTTATACCACTAAGGTGGCATACCAGCGTACGGCCCGCTTGATGGTAAGTAGTTACCGTAGCCCATGGACGCTTGCAACACTAGGGGTGTCACTCGCGCGTTGCCGACCCTAAAAACCTCCTAGAGTTTCATGGAGGATTGTATCAAAACATTACAGACTTAGTTCTCCTCCCGCACTGTACTTGAATTGTATCATTACAGTTTGTGTACCGTAATGTTCTGTTCGCCTCACTCACTGATGAATACTCGACTCTGTAACGTTACATTACAGGCGAATGCTCCCAATGAAGGAACACCTTTATGCGTCAAACAACTTTTCCTTACACACAATCTGTTTGTAATGTGTTTAGTTACTGTGTGTTTTATTTCGATCAAATGTCTATATGCATTTGATGAAACGTTATAAAACAAATGGTGAACCCTTGAGAAATTCAGGTGTGTCAGCATGAGAAATTTCAGTTTTATTTTCGTCTTTTCTTTATTTCAAGCAGTGATAGCCTAGGGGTATGAGCACTGGACTGCCAAGTCAAGGTCTCGAGTTCGAATCCAAGGCACGCACCTCTGACTTTTCTACATCATGTGCGTAATTATCACTCGCTTTAACGGTGAAGGAAAACATCGTGAGGAAACCTGCATGCCTGAGAGATTTTCTCGACGGCATGTGAAGTCTGCCAATCCGCATTAGGCTAGCGTGATGGACTATAGCCTAATCCCTCTCATACTATGAGGAGACCCGTGCCCAGCAGTGGGACTGTATATGGATTGATTATTTATTTATTTATTCATTTATTTCATTGCCAAAAAACCCAACTTCAAATCTCAACAACCTAATTTGGAAAGATAGATCAACATTTCACATTCAAAGAAAGTTGGTTTAATATTTCAATCTAGATCGTATCTATAATTGCAAAATCTGGAGGTACCATTCAAGATAGTGACTTTATCAGGAAAACGAGTGTTTAAACCAGTCAACTTGATTTGAACGTTTTATTTTAACTGTTATCTTAAGTAGTCTGTTTGAGTTAGCTAAACTGTTTAAGTTGAGACGCTAATTAGTATATCAACCCGATCCGACCATATGATCAAACCTCTACCCGTGTGCTGTCCCACTGCTGGGCACGGGTCTCCTCTCAGTATGAGAGGGATTAGGCTTTAGTCCACCACGCTAGCCTAATGCGAGCTGGCAGACATTACATGCCGTCGAGAAATTATCTCAGGCATGCAGGTTTCCTCACGATGTTTTCCTTCACCGTTAAAACGAGTGATAATTACGCATATGATTTCGAAAAGTCAGAGGTGCGTGCCTTGGATTCGAACTTGAGACTTTCGACTTGGCAGTCCAGTGGTCATACCCCTAGGCTATCACTTTTTTTTTAATTTAACTTAGGAAAAATTATATAAACGTAACTTATAGAGTAACACACACATTAAAAAAACGTCTATATAAATAACATGAATAATCCATTTGAGTTAGTCTTCTGAGTACTACAGTCTCACGTTCTCTATCTACCCTAAACACGTAGCAGTCACGATTGCGGTTCCGGCAGTAAAAATGTGAGGACTTTCAAATAACATAAACATTCCTATCTAGTATGTACTTTAACACGGAGCAATGAAAATAATGGAGTGCTTAAGTTTCGCCCAGAAATGTACATAAATTAAAAGAAACATTTACGTGTGTCACATTTCTTTTCCATCGTATACATTGAGTTGTATCAAGTATTCCGTATAAGGTACGTAGGTAGGCGATACATTCATCGATGACATTATGAGAGACGATGCAGTTTATTGTTGCATACAATAAAATTAAAGCAATAAATAAATTGCATTGTTCTGTTGCATTGGCAAGAAACTTCTATTGTGTAAATGGGCCTTGATATCTGTCAATATGCCGCGATAAAATTCATTAAAAAGTACTCCATTACATAGGCTATCTTACTTTTATGTTCAGTGTCTTATATAATAACCACAAATTAACTTGTAAGCTTTATCATTAGATTGATTTCACGGAAGGGCACTGACTTCCAAGATACACAGGTATTTGGATCTAGTTTGGAAGTCAGGAGTTCATTTAGTTTTAAGCAGCCAACTTTCATAGGATTAGGACCCCATAAATGTATTAGGCTTTATATTTAAATAAACGTTATTTACATAAAAAGTTAAATTAAAAAAAAGACAACGCGCACAGCGTAGCGTGTAGCGCGTGTGCGCAAGAGCGACTCAAATGCTTCTACTCAAGTCATTTGACATCATTCACCCATACATAAGCGCTCCATTTCATCTTAATCTGTGGTGCTTAGTCACGTACGGAGGTCGTGACGCAAGAAAGTTTCATGTTTTAATGGATTATATACCTAAATGGAAAATGGTTTTGCGCATTTTTTATTGCGATTTTTATTCTCAACTACGTTTTGGACTTTAAGGCTGTATGAGAGTTTTCTAAACTTTAATTAATGGTATGATAAAGATAATAATATGTTGTTACACACGTTAGAAATACCAGTCAACTTACCCCCTTAGTGTTTTTTGCATTAAACGGAATTTATCGCGTTGTATTGATATTATTTTAATCCCGACGTTTCGGACCCTTTACAGCGTCCATGGTCACGTGTGGCTAAGGTGGGTTTTGACGTTTTAATTACTAACAGCTATCCTACATTTTGACAATTATTGACAATCCGATTCACGCAGAACGAGCTCACCGTATCCTTCACCGTGGCCTGCCTTGGGTTTAGATGTAATTGAATCTATAATAGGATTCCAAGCAGGTGGTAAGACCTAGCCATCTTCTCAGGTATCTCTCAAACTGATAACAGTTGTGTAGTGTAGGTCCCGATCCCTATACTTAAGAAGTATAGGGATCTGGAATAACTGAACCATCCTGTTTATAGGTCCCGATCCCTATACTTAAGAAGTATAGGGATCTGGAATAACTGAACCACCCTGTTTATAATGCAAAGTTTGAAACTACCAGTTTGAGGGCGGAATTTAAGTAAGAGTTAGTTGGGTCGTTATGTACGACGCAGCCGACAAAGTTTCCAACAGCTGCATCAAGAATTTGCAATCTGCGACGCTCAGCTGTTTTAAAGATTTTGTTCCTTAACTACAGTCATGTAGGTCAACTACGCACGGTCTAAAGTGTAATAATTAAACCGTTACGGGTGTTCCCTACTCCGTATCACCTAAGGACGCATGATTCGTTCGGGGCTTGAACTAAGAATGAATGACAACACAATTTGACCGCTGTACTTACTCAATACAGTCTTATTGGAAATTTAAGACTGCCTCGTCGGTCTAGTGGTCTTAAGCGCGTCTGCTACGCTGGCACTCCTGGATTCGATTTCTGGGTCAAGTAGTTTTTGGGTTTTTCTGCGAAATACCTAGTAGCAGCTCGGAGTCAGGATTTGTGCTCGGTGGATGGCAATAGGCTCATCCTCTACAGACCGGCAAACAGTGGGTGTAAATTAGTATTCCTCTGCCTAACCTTTCCGGGAATACAGGCGTGATGGTATGAAGAAAATATAAGCTACATGCACGAATGAAAGTTTTATGTATAGTAGTAGCCAGAATTTCGCAATACTCCCAAACAATACCCGCATCCATTTTGAACCGATAATGTTACGAAATTATTTGAAAGCCAGCATGGTCGAAAAGCGTTATCGTTACCGAAATTTAAGGTCGGATATACGCAGATCTGTTTTATAAGGGCCTTGTCACACACGACGCGTATATAAGTCTTCCATTTTTATAAAACAGTGACTTAAAAGTAGAGCAGTAAAAAGGCTTAACCATGCCTTTACTGACGCATCAGTATCCGCGCACTGAGCGTCCTTAACTGACGAGCATGCATGGGAAGGTAACGATCGCTAGGATGTAAGCGCGACTGGCAGGGACTGAGGTCCTGTATTTGATTCTTGGGTCGAGTAAAGTGTGATTGGGTTTTTCTATAAAATTCTGAGCGGCTGCTCGAAGTTTGGATTTCTGACCGGTTGATGGAAATCCCCTTATTCTACGGGACCTAAACATAACAGCGCACTACTAAACCCTTTTGGGGAATACAGACATGATGGTATTTTATCTTATGTATACTATAATATAACTATATAGAGGAAATATTTGATTGTTTGTATTGCATAGGCTCCGAAACTACCGGGCCGATTTGTGAAATTCTTTCATCATAAGAAAGCTACATGTTTACCCAGTAAAATAGGAAATACCCAGACCAGAATTACCCAGACCAGAAAGCTAGTGTGAAATAAAATTACCTGACACAACCTTTTTGATGTTGCAGGAAAGAAAGGTGAACAAACAGTTGCTGTGAAGACTCTCAAAGAAAACGCTTCAGAAAAGGAGAAGATAGATCTACTCCAAGAATTATTAGTGATGAAGAACTTGGGATACCATCCAAATGTCGTTCAGTTAATTGGATGTTGTACTGAGAAGGTAAATATTATGACTTTTAGGGTTTCTCTTGGTGTGACGATTGTGAGTTCGACGGCTTGGCCTGATCGTGGAAGGTCGCAGGGGGTCTCACAATTAAAGTCGATGTACCGTAATAAATAAATAAATAAATAAATATCTTGGAACATTTTTACACAGCACCATCTAGTCCCAAACTAAGCAGAGCTTGTACTATGGGTACTAGACAATGGATATAATACTTATATACTTTTTTTTTTGTAAATACATACTTATAATATATAAGAAACACCCAGACAAACACAAACACCTAAGTTCATCACATAAATGTTTGTGTCATGTGGGAATCGAACCCACGACCTCGTGATCAGCAGTCCGGTACTCAAACCACTAGACCACAGACGTCGTCAGATGTCCCGTTTATTCACTAATACCCCGTGATGACAACCTCCCGTTTAGGCCAGTGCGCAGTAACTGGTCCTCCGTTCATTCGTCTCGCATGCGTACGATTTTGCTTATCTAGCACTCTGTCTTTCGCGCTTACATTGTGTCCCTACAAATTCATTATAATCACCCATTTCATTTGACGACGACTGTGATCTAGTGGTTCCAGTACCGAACAGTCTCGATGTCGTGTGTTCGATTTCCACAGGATACAAATACTTTTTGTTGTTTTCTGGTGTTTCTTATTTATCAAACGTATGTATAGAAGACGAAGGGACATCGACGCATATTCGAATACCATGAGTTCAGTACATGATTCTGGACTCCCTGCGTTGAAATTTTCCGTAACTGATTTCATTAATTTTTCAATTTTATCTGCATTTTTTTTGCTTGAACATGTAAAATAACATTATTTCTATCTACCCAAATTATATTTATAATTAAAAAATCATTATTTCATTTATTTCGGATCGCGCGCGCGAAAACATTCACCGCGGAGCGTTATGATCTCGTTGTTAGCAACACACTGCGCGCTCAAAAATGTCAATATCTGTAATAACGGATCATTTTCTACATGAATGACCTGGGTCATTTTATTTTTGACCTTGAGTGAAACCTTGTCACGACGTTTGAATGTCGATGTCCCTTCCACCTTGTATACAAATACGGTATATAAATGTTATGTCCATTGTACAAGCTATGTTTACTTTGGCCACCGTTTAATGTACTTTAGGTACTACTACATGTCCTAAAAATATTTATTTATTTCTATAGTGAAATATGTGTTGGTATTTCCAAAATATTAGTCTCGTTTAAAAATAAAACGTACTTATGTACTACTACTGAATCTATTCATACAAAGATTAATAGTGTGCAGGATGAACACAGAAAGGGTACTCTAGAAACCACTTTACTTTGTTCAGAAAATATTTCGAAATAAAAGTAAAAATATTTTTGTCATCAATAATATCTCTATGCTAGCCTAGCACTAAAATTCAATTTGAAGCCTCAAGACCAATACCAATACCGAAACCAATAAATGAAATCTCAATTGTTATTGCTATCTAATTCTTATTTGTACAAATGTGTTGTTCGTAATAAATCGACACATATTGATTTTCTACTGCGAATTAATGAATTTAGGTAAATAATATTATATTTGGTGTTAATGACGATAGTGTATTTTGTTTGGTTCAATATTTTTAAAGCAAGATACAAAAGTATGGTTGGTACTCAAGAACGGAGTGCTTTGCCATTATCTACCATTACTATTTGGTTCAACCGAGAAATGCATGCATTGCCATCACGTCTGTATCTGTATTCCCCGAAGGGTTAGGCAGAGGTGTATTAATATACACCCACACTATGCCGATATGTTTAGGTCCCATAGAAGGCTCGCTCCTGCTCTCTCTTTTCCGCATATTGCCATCAATCGTACACAAGTCACATTTCACAGGAATTTTACAGAAAACCCTACAACATTTCGTGCGTAGCAGTCTCGCTTGGGGCCACTAGACCTACGAGGCAGTCAAATAATAGTCCACGCGAAACTAATTGGCCGCGCCTTAGGTAGGAATGGGGGTGAGGCGGCGGGTTACTGTGAACAAAAGCAATCGCCCCCGCCCGTCCGTCCCACCGCGCGGAGGCGACCCGCCCCTCCATCCCGCCGTTCACATACCTAAGGCGCGGCCAACTAGTTCCACGTGGACTATAATTCAAATTTAAAACCAAATTTATAATAATTCTTTCACATGCAAGCATAAAATATAACTCTGATGAATTAAAAAACCAACCAATAAACTTTGCGAAATTCAAAATAATAACAATAAAAGTAATAAATGAGAATGTTTCCACAGGAACCCACCTTAGTGATAATGGAGTTCGTGAGCTTGGGCAAGCTGCAGCAGTTCCTCCGAGACTCCAGGGCTGAGCGCCACTATGGAAACACGCATGGAAGCCAGTTCCTGACGTCACAGGACCTCACAAAGTTCGCATTCCAAGTTGCAAGAGGAATGGACTTCCTGAGCTTACAAGGGGTAAGAATATAAATCATTTCTACTAGATTCTACGCAAGCCGCCGCTCCCCTATTTTTGGAGCTCTAGTTTTTCTATACTTGATGTATTTTAGCATTAGTCTTTATTATTTGATTGAAGAACTTGAAAACTCACAGAACACACTTTAGCATTTCTGAATAACATAACTAGTTTACAAAGTATGAATTAGTGAGTAGTAGCACAGATTAAAGTAGGGCTTAAAAATTAAATTAAAATACTAAATCTTACATAGTAGAAGTTCTTATAAAGTTAGACATTTAAGATAACTTATAAAATAAAGGCATTTTAGTTCTGTAGGGATACTGCTGACGCATTGGATTTGTATACAGGCGCACAACTGTGATAGCGCGGCGCAGCAGTCGTCTCCCCGCACCCAAGCAGTTAGGTCGTTAGTAGTTAAGTTCTTTATGTATTTATAACTGGTACCAGGCAATAAAATATATACAATATAAAATATGACGACCTACATTAAGTAACCACCTCGCCCCGAACCCCTAGTTCTCTGTTAAGCTGAAGCCTGTATTTTAGGTCACCAGGTCTCCACCAGTAATCTTGAATTACCATTACTAAGGCAGTCCCAAATATTCTAAAGAGGAGTAAGCTAGTGTTGTGTCTCGGTTTTACGGATAATGTAGTCTAGAACTATGCAAATGAGACCTAACACCGACATTTCAAGGTAACTTGAAATTGTTGTAGCTTTTATAGCTGCCAAACGGGCTTATTAGGTTAGGTTAGCTACTTGGTCGCTTCAGGTATAAAAAAATTAAGACTGCGGCAAGTGTGGACAAAATGTTATGTCTTTTATACAAACACACCATCACGCATATATTCCCCGAAGCTCGCCGGTATGTTCGGGTCTCATGTACCTAGTGTAGGGGGCGACCCTATTGCCATTAACCGGGAAAATCCAAACTGTCAACTCCGTCAGTCATTGCGAATTTCATAAAAAACTCAATAAAAGTTTGGGCGACCTGGGAATCGTACCCGGACCTCGAGAATAGCAATCGCGCTAAGAACCACTAGGCTTACGAGGCAGCGTTTACTTCCACAAATATATAACTTACTAGCTTTCCGGCAGCGGCTTCGCCCGCGTGGTCCGGGTATTTCTTATAAATGATGTCACCCGGAGATAGTAGTAGTTTTGGAGCCTATTCAATTCAAGTACACGAACAATCAAATCTTTCCTCTTTCTAATATTAGTATACAAGGTGGAATGGACATCGACGCACAAACGTCGTGACAAGGTTTCACTGACCAAATGACCTAGGTTATTCATGCAGAAAATGATCGTTTATTACAGATATTGGCATTTTTGAGCGCGCAGGGTATTGTAAAAACGCGATCATAACGCTCCGCGGTTAATGTTATCGCGCGCGCGATCCGAAATAAATAAAATAATTATTTTTTAATTATAAATCTAGTTTGGGTAGATAGAAATAATGTTTTTTTACACGTTCAAGTAAATAAAATTGCAGAAAAAAATTAAAAAAATTGAAAAATGTTACGGAAAATTTCAACGCAGGAGGGTCCAGGATCATGTTCTGAACTCATGGTATTCGGATATGCGTCGATGTCCCTTCCACCTTGTATAGTTAATTATAAAAAAGTGCCAGTTGATACCAGGCTCCATCTTAAATATAAACAGGGAAGTTCACTGACAATCACAGTCAACTTTGACTCGACAAGACTTTTGCAGGCCGTCTTTACAAGTTCATATCAAATTTACCATCAAAGTTCAGAATTAACTTTCTTAGCGATCTGGAAACAATGTCACTTTGAGATTGTTTCATTACAAATTCAAATTAAAGTTGTTGAAGGTTCTAAAGCTGGTTGCAGTCACCCAGCGCTGATAAGGAGACGTTGTAATGTTTCTAAATTTAGAACATAACCTTCCTAATTTTTTTTCCCTAAGATACTGTATTCCTTTATCTGTGAAATAGGTGCTCTTGCCCGTGGCTTACTTGCATCGCAAAAGGTCTAGTCTAGTTTGTGAAATTCCCAGTAGCAGCTCGGAGTCTGGATTTGTGCCCGGATAATGGCAATAGGCTCGCCCCCTATTACATGGGACTAGGGTTTCTGCTCGAGAATTCTCGAGTCGGGAAATCTCGAGAAATTTGTCTTTAGTCGAGACGGGAAAAAAATCTTAGCGACTCGGGAATTCCCGAGTCGTTGGGAGGAATTTTATTTGTTTAATTAACCTACTGAAAATCGAATATTATCATTTCGAAGATTTATCTAGAGGCATTAGCAGCAAAAGGTTTAGTTTAATTAACCGATGAAAAATCAAAGGTTAACATTTCGGAGGTTTATATATAGTTTTTTACGTAATTATATTTCCCGATATATCAGTCAAATATGGACCGATTTCAAAAATTATACCAAAAAATTCCAAAGTGGTGGTCCCATCTAAAGTTATCCCTGATGGTAGAAAAATAGGGTATGATTGATTTTTATCTACTGAATTTTCACATGTGAATCGATTGTACTGAAACTTGGCACATATAGTTTTGATGATCCTAGGAAGACAGTCGAAGGAAACTCAACGGTTTACAGCGACTATCTCGTGTTTGGGTTTATTTTATTTAACTTTATGAGAACTAAGCAACAACTTAGATATTAGCTACAAAAAAAAAGAAAATAAATAACTTCTTGATATGAAATAAAAACCGACGAAAAATGTAACTGACAAGCGAGAACTAAAATTAAATGAAAGTTTAATGCAATGTTATATGTTTTTATTCTTAGTTATCTAATGATATAAATTTTGTTAAAATAATTTTACAAATTTTATTTGTTCGATTAAAGACTATTTGCACATTTGGGAACTGGTAGGGACCTAATAATTACGAAAAAGTTAAGTAACACCCTACTTACTACTACTACTTTTTACGAGAATATCGACCAGATGGTCATAATTTGTATAATTTATGTTAGGTGCCTACTTGTTAATTAATAAGTGCTAATTATAGTAACCAAAAATTTACCATTTCATTTAATTGATCTCATCTATCAGTCTAATTTGTATTAAAGTAAATATTTTAAAATAACATCGTGTTTTATAATAAAATACAAAATTTCTCGAGAGACTCGAGAAACTCGAGAAATCCTTGTCGAGAATTCTCGTGCTTCGGGAAATAAAAAAGGTCGAGAAATCAGAAACCCTACATGGGACCTAAACACACCGGCGAAATGTAGGTGTACATTAGTACGCCTCTGCCTAGCCCTTCGGGGAGTACAGGCGTGATGGTACTTTTTTGAGACATAAAATATGTACCTATGCTATGCTATATGCTATGTACCTATAAGCTCAAGATACGAGTAAAGCGAGTACTTGCCAATTTTGATTGAAAGCAGCATTTTAGCATCGAATCTAAGTCAAATGCTTTTATAAGTTAAGTAATTTAATTTTATGAATCGTGAAAGTATTGAGTATGTACATATATGAGTAGGTACACTTCGTAGTATACTGTACATAAAATATAATTTTGGTAAACTGATATTGTTCTTATATTTTGTGTAGGTATAAAATCTGGCCGTATTGACATAAAAAACAATAAAGAGGCTGTTTATGGACCATTAATATTTCATACAAAATGTTTTTTTTTACATAAAGCCCAAGAAACCTGACCTCAAGGAGGTAAGATTAAAAATATTTAACGGCCTCCTTGGAAGGAAAGGTACTTCAAAATAAATAAAGTCTTTTTTCAGGCTGACTAGAGTAGGTAAGCCTTCACGTTTATGATTTAAAAAAAAGTTTGCATAAAGGTGTTATGCTTCGTATTCCAAGTTTAAATTCTTGAGTACAAAACTAAAGTTCCTACGCGTAAATAGAAGATGGCGATTCAATTACGTTACGCTACGTTGAATCAGTGTACTTAGTGCTTCAACGTAATGTAGTATTGGTACCATATAACATGTTAGACATATTTTATAATTTGAAGCTTTATGCAATCCTATGATAAAGTGATTAATAGGTTACCCACATTTTCACAAAATGCTTTAACCTACATTTTCACGGCAGCGGACGCGTGCTTTTTATGTACTCACTGTGTTTGGATTCGGATAGATAAATATCTAGCAATGCTACAATAAGTTCAAAGTCCGCGCTTTATCTTTGCATATGAAAATAAAGAGAATGTGATAATGAAACATTACATGATCGGTACACCAGACGCGTTGACCGCTAAGCTACCGCGAACCCCGCTCGCCAATCGAAATCTTCCTTCACATTCTAAACTTACGAGTTAAGGTGACGTAGCGACATCTATTGTGAATGCTTCACAATTCGATTGGCGAGCGGGGTTCGCGGTAGCTTAGCGGTCAAAGCGTCTGGTGTACCGAACCAGAAGACGCAAGTTCGAATTCCCACCAGCCGATTTTTTCCTTCATTAAAATAAATTGTAATCTTAGCATGGAAAATGCTTAAAAAAATACAAAAAGATATTTATAAATGAAGGTATGTTTATTATTAATTTAAGAAGTATATCGACCTCCTAGAAGGATTTTGATTCACCTGCTGCATCCTGTATAATTATGATGATTTTATTTAACCGAACAGCATTATGTTATGTTAAACAACAAAATACTCGCAATTATTTTAGAAGATCCCAAGTCATAATTATCTTGTCAAGAAACTCCCACAATTTACACTAATACCGGTATTATGACACGCTCAGACAAAAACATCTTGACGAACGAAATTGAGCATATTAATTAAAAAAAAAGCTTCTTTGTTCTTCGCGAAGTTGCTTGAGAAAATGACACTTAATCTAAGGTTGATGGCCTGGGGGTACTTAGTTCAAAGTTACACAAATTAATGTTTATTTAGGAAAATATACATAGACTGTCTTCTGACCAAATAAAGGTAGGGTAGGACCAAAATATTCATCTAAACAATTTTGCTTCCGTTAAAACAAAGAATATATTGTAGGAAAATATTTAATCACATATTTATTATAATTAAGTGCCCAATTATAAGGAAAAACTTAAAAATAATAATAAAGGAATATGTTTTTTTAACGAACTGGAAGAAATTGCAAATTGCGATAAGGGCGCCCATTGTACCTACTTATAAGAAATAAGAAATATTTGTCTTGTTTTTTGTTTGGTGTACAATCTTACTAATGTTATTTAATGTGAAAGTTTGTGAGGATGGATGGATGGATGTTTGTTACTCTTTCACGCAAAAACTACTGAACGGATCTGGATGAAATTTGGCACAGAGATAGATTATAGTCTGGAATAGCACATAGGCTACTTTTTATCCCGGTAAAATGTATGGTTCCCGTGGGATAGCGGGCGAAGCCGCTGGCGGAAAGCTAGTAAAGAATAATTATAGTCTATGTTTTTAGATGATTATAAATATATATTATGTCATAATTTGGCTAATCTCAATAAATTTAAAGTGCTCAAACACAAACATTTCAATATGTGTCCTACAGTCAGTTTTATTTCTATCTTTTCAACACGTAAGGTCCTTAAATAAACTGTAACATTTGTGTCACAACTAATTCAATATCCCATTTATTTCCTAGATAATCCACCGAGACTTAGCTGCGAGGAACGTGCTTATTACCGAGGACCGTGTCTGTAAAGTGGCCGACTTCGGCTTCGCTAGAGATATCGCAGACACACACGTGTACGAGAGAAAAAGTGACGGACGCCTACCTATCAGGTTGGTGGAATTTGTTAAAAAATACGTCAGCCATAATTGTTTTGTATCTTGTATCATGGGTGCGCTTTGAAAATAGATTTCACGTGCATAAATATTACCTATCCGCACCCAGAATAACAATAAGGCTGTATCGGAATGTATTATTAATATAGTAATAATAAATCATTGTATTTTGGACGACGACTATTCAATGTAATTCTTGGTGTACAATAAAATATAATATAAATATAGCTATAGGGAGTTAAATGTGAGATTGAGAATGTGATAGGCCAAAAGAGTTCATTCGGAATCTTTACGGTGCTGCGGGCTAATAACCTTTGCAATAATTTATAATAAGTACCTATAAAATGTTATGAAACTTATAATTTTACATTTTCTAATTTCTGTTTACTTTTCCAGATGGATGGCCCCTGAATCTCTATACGACAATATATTTAGTGTCAAGTCCGATATTTGGAGTTTTGGAATACTTTTATGGGAAATAGTGACGTTAGGTTCCACACCCTACCCAGGATTGTCGGCTAATGACGTCATGAAAAAGGTGAGGTTACATAGCTGATCTAAAAGCCAATACAGGTACTAAATGATGTTTTAGTTCGATCTCAATTACTCCGAAGGTGATGCTTGCAAAATGCATGCTTCGGAATGTCCGTAAACTATGCTAAATGTTCAGGGATTTATAAAAGAGATGAAGTATGTAAGATAAAATAATTTGGGCATGTCAAGAGAAAGGATGGACGGTGACTGACATTTGTTCATAACCGGCAATTGTCAGTGTCAGAAGAGGTCTTTCAAAAAGATCAGATGCAGAAAGAAGTATGCAGGAATCGAAGCAAACGTCGTCTGTAGTAGGTATCTTTCCACCCCTATGAGAAAAAGGTATGAGTGTTTGTATGTATGTAATCTAACAACATCAAATGTTAATGTGATCGAAAATTTACATGTTTTTTCATGAGGTAAGTATAAAAATTTGGTTAGAAAACACTTTTAGTAAAAATATATTTTCGCTGAACTAATTTTGTTTTTAATATTATGATCTGATGGATATGAGGCAGCCAGTCGTTTCCCTAGAGCGCATTAAAACTTTTTAGTTTTTTTGTTAAAATTACAGAGGTACTTAATTAAATACCCTAACCTAATTTTTGTCGCTTTTTAAAAATTGTTAGGTTAGTTAATGAACATATATTTTCTATCATAACGCCTGTATTCTAGAAGGGTTTCACAGACACGTGTATGCGCTGATTATTTAGGTTCGCTTTTCGTTTCGAGCAGTGTTTTTAAGGTTTTCTATGAAATTCTCTGTTAGCAACTCGGAACTGGGGTTTGTATGCATTTAATGGCAATAGGATCGCACCCTAATACATGGCCGTACAGCAGTAGACCTCTGCCTAACCCTTCGAGGATTACATCCGTGATGTATGTATAAAAATGTAATCTACAATTTCTGTGTCGCGAGCGAATTTCTATAGATCCCGTTCTATACACCCCAGAATATAACCAAGTTTAGTGATAAATTCTAACTCTTTCCCAACACTTTTAACTTGTGACAATTTAATCATAAGTTTTGCTCAAAGCTATCACTCATTTTTGCTGGGGAAGAAACATTGTTTAACCCTTTCAAATTCCCTTCCATTTTATACGTCAATCATTTCAACACACAAAAAGATTTTATAATCTTGAAAATTTTTATAATTTTGTTTTTGTAATGAGGTGGATTATTTTATAGAAAATATTATGGTTGTTTCGTGGGGTCTTTTTTTGCTACCTAAGCGTTAGTTAAAGTTTCTTATACTTTTTATCTAGCCAACAAATTAATTCCACTGCTAGGCAACAGTCTCCCCTATATTTGTCCATTGACCTCTATTTAGTGCCAACTAAATATCATGATTAAAAAAAGAAATTGGTCCTTTGATACGCGTAAATATGAAGGGAGGACCAACTTGCAATTTTAGCATAAAATCCTGACAATAATTGTTTCTAACATTTTTTCGATAGCTGGGTTGACTGTAATGTAAACTTTCATCTACTGTAGCAATTAACGATAAGCTTTTGTGCTCAGGTGATTAATATTTGTTTTTCGATAAATAATTAAACATCATAATGATTAAATTTGTATGAAATTCAGAAATACTTTGAACATAGGTGTTTATCCAGCCTTAACACCCACGGTTTCTGCTAAAAATGTCCGCCGCCAATATATTATGTATCAAGAATTCCAAATGTGGAATAAATTAAGGAAGATGGCGGGGCATAAAAGCAAAATAACTTTGAAAAGCGGTAGCGTAGGCAGCTAGATGGTGACAATCGAATTAGCAATTCTAACACAATTCCAGCACACGTACTAAATATGTGATGTGGTGTTGGATGGCAAAATTGCAAACTCAGTTGGAATGGTTTATCTGACATCAAAAATTTGGAGTATTACCTGTTTTTAGAGCACTTGTTTCTTTAATTCCCATTTCAGATTGTATTAAGTGCTCAATGTATTGACATGTTTCGTCAGACTGACTGTAAATAGCAGGACTATTTGAACTTTTATACATATTGAATTATGATAAACATCGTATCGTGTTTCGTACGAAAGATATTATTTCCAATTTTTTTCTGAATAAATTTTTGAGGGTTTGGAAACGTTATGTTATTTTCAATAATAATTTTCACACTAGATCATGAACGTCATCAAACTATCAACATTCAACAGCATACCTAACGTTAAAAATACAACTAGGTGCCAAGTTGCCGATTGTACTCTTGACTTCTTTTTTCTTCGAGGTTCTTTTATCAATGAAAATTCTAAGTTACTTTCCATTTCCTCCACAGGTTATTGAAGGTTATCGTTTAGAAAAACCGGAGCACTGTCATCGGGAGCTCTACAATATAATGTACTATTGCTGGGAGGCGGAACCAAAGGACAGGCCAGACTTTGCGGACATCGTCGCTAGATTAGAACCTCTAATTAATAAAGATATGGATTATATACAACTGGAAAGATTCCCCGATCATTCGTATTATAACCTGCAACATTTAGATGGAGAAAAACTATGAATGTATTTAACTAGAAAGAAATGGGGAAAAGAATGAAGTAACAAAATTAAAAGTAAAGGTTATTTATTGATTTGTAAAAGTAAATACCTAAATGGGCAATTAAATATTTATTAATGAAATAAATAGGGTTGCAACTAGAACATCATCCAAGTATCAAGACAATTCTTTGTATTATATTGTGCATTATTTAGATATTTATTATGAGTATACGTTTGTACCTATATTCTCTATTAGTGGTATGGGTAATTATGTAAATACATTCTCAATAAAAACATCTTACACAATAGATAATAATACTATGTATTTGGGTCCCAAAACTTGTTGTTAAAGTTGGAGGAACAATAAAAACTCATTAACATAAAATTAATCAATTCTAGAAGCTACTGGTTTCGTAATAATTTAGAAAGTTTTGCTTCCTACGAATAAGAAACTTTTACAAAGATAAATAAAGTATGTAGGGCTCATAAAAACTGAGATTAAAATACTTCTAATGATTGCAATAATAATTATTAAGTAATGTTAAAACTTCACATAGACTAGTCTTTAGAATATTTTAATTGTAATTATAATTAGTAATCATTAGATTATAAATGATGATCTTATACTTAATGTACAGTATATTAAGCTTATCGGTAAATCCTAAGAAACATACAATTTTTAATAAATGTTTTGTTGTAAAGTTGTATCTTTCACTGATTTTTCAACGAAATATCCGAAACAATTATCCTTGAAAACAAATTGCTCAAGAAAATTGTAAACATGATTCAACAAAGACATTAATTCACCTTTCGTTTAAATTGAGCTATCTTTTTCTGAACATATCCAGTCTTCATTATTACCTCTATAATAAGAACCAAAGTACCACTTACGTATCCCAAAGTTAAAGCCATGAACCCACCTTGTAAATGCTGCATTGACAGCGGACTGACATCAGATTTTTCTTTGAACAAAGCTCGAAGTCTTTTAGCCCTTCTCCTTTCGTTAAACGTGGCGAAGTGATCCCTTAATGCTTCATTGAGCCCACTCTGCTTAAATATAGTTATAGTTCTAGAAAATTCCATCATTAAGGGAAATCCTCTTAAAGCTATGGTCTCTATAGGTACTGTAAACACATTTTCAGTAAAAGTGTAGTACCTGTAGCTACCAAAGCCATCGCTAAGTTCAGATGTTATAGCTGAAATATGAGCTAACTCAAGCCGACTGCACAATAATGAAAAATTTCTATGAACAGCAACATCTATCATTGCTTGAGTCATATTTTCAACGGATACCCATCGTTCCCCGATGAGGTAATCGAAAGGATCACTAGAGTTAATAAATAAATCGTGTAGTTCTTCAAAACCACCAAATTTCAAGTCACTTTCAACCAACTCTTCAACTGTTTGTAATTGAGACTCATAGGATGGGTTAGTCAGTACATCAAATAATTTAGTTTGGTACGCAGTTAAAAACAAAATACCATAGATATTGAGGAATACATAAAATACCCGGAGACTCTCTTTAACTGGATGTAAATAAGTAACAAAGCCAAGAACTGTTATCCAAGTATTAAGAAAACAATGACGAAAGGAACTATTGTAAACTGAATCTCTACTGAGCTGCCCAATAATTGTCCATGTTATACCACAAAAGAAAAAGCTAGCTATTACGGAATACCAAACAGTACTCTTAAATATGATTACTAAGCCTACCCATGGAGCGGATTTAGGAGCTCTTGGTACAACCCAAGTATAAGCATCAGCTAAATACGTAATGCTGGTTTCAAAGTCCTCGTGCACGTCAAAATCTGGAAATATTCCACCCAAAAGTACATGTCCTTTTTTGGATGATAATTTTTTCAAGGCTCCATTCCATTCACCGACATTCTCTCTTTCACCCCTGAATCCATCAATAAACTGATATCTAGCTTTCATCTTATATCGTCTTAGCATTTCATTAATCATTATTTTTTCGATGTTAGCATCACGTTCATTATCACTTATAAATGGTTGTCTGTGCAGAGCTAGTATTTCTACAATACAACCATCCATGTCATGTACAATTTTATCATCAAAGACAGTGTTGTTGTATTGCAGTACTCCACGTTCACACTTATTTTGTACCACGAGTCTGTTTCTAGCAGTTTCGTTGAAGTAACCACAATACATTGGCGGGTCATAAGGTCTCCAACTATAGATAATAGAATTCCGGAAATTGTTCTTCTGAGGCACAGCAATAATGACATTTATTGCGTTATATTTAAAGAGACAGCTAAGTACTTTCTCAACATGTTCAATATTAACTTTGTCGCTTTGAAAGATATTTAAAAGTAAAATGATAAATTTTGCAAAAGGGTTCCAGCTTCGTGACCGTATAAGTTTGCTGGCTAAGAACGAGAAATCTTTGTAACTATCAATAATTATAACAAAATAATTAGATCGTGGTATCGCAACAAAATTATCAACATGCAGTACTCCAAGATTGTGGGTATCTTGATCACACACTTCCACCTCTTTGCCAGGGCGCATGACTTCCACACTATGCCAAATTTCTTTATGAATTCTCTTTAAAAGTTCATTTCTGACCCTCAATACCGAACTACTTACATTATTCGTATTTGCGAATATCATTAGTCCCGGGTTTGTGAATTCATTTGTAATCACTTCACCAATACAATTAGTGTAATCTTTTATAACAGTTGGTCCATATGGATTTATAGTCGCTTCAGAATAAATCGTTACAACTAAATATATTAGTGAAGTTAATTTATAAACAGACATTTTTGTTGTTTGAATCTATAATGCATTAGTCTAGTAGTAAAAGCAAACCCGTATATCATTATGGCATCTGCATGTTTTGTATAATGCAGTGTCTTATCTACACTGATCTTTACTTTAGTGTTTAAATTACGCCAATATAGTGACACTACATTCGTTTTACTATTATTGATATAAATATGTTTTGACTGTAGTATTAAACAGTCTATCAAATACTATATCAATATTTTTAGACAATGGTTAAGACATCAAACTTTATTATTTCTATACTTACGACTTTGTAGTCAGTACCAAATTTTATGCAGCACACACCCAGGTACTTATAATTATTGCCCAAAACCCAAATTCATACTAATGTTATAAGTAACCTGTCTGTGTGTTTGTTTTCCTTTCACACCCAAACCGCTAAGTAGAAAATCAATAAAATTTGACAAGGAGATAGATTTTATACTGAAGAAGAAAATAAGCTATTTTTTTCTTAGAAAGGCCTTTTTGATACAAGTGGAAGCGTGAGCAACAGCTAGTAATTATATATATATAAGCAGTTTGAAGCTCTCATAGCTTTTGTTCCATCAATAAAGTTTCCTTAACACTTAAATTATTCAGATATGAAAGTAAAGACTGATTTCCTAAAGCACATTGGTATACTTACTTTGCAAACTTTCATTTCTAGTAAATACTTTTAGGAGATGAAAATATGAAAATGTAGCTCAAATACACGTCGGGACTGTCAACAACTTGAAGTCGCACTGTAGAACTTATTGCAGAAACCAGCCATGCATTTAATATTAAAATTTTAAGGAATATAATAATATGCTTCGAGAACGGTAAATTAAATTTATATAACTACTAAAAAGGATATAAGTATTATATCCATTGCCTAGTACAAGCTCTGCTTAGTTTGTTTTTTTAGAATATTTATTTTATATTTCTGAGCGTCATACAAGGTCACTTATTTTTTTTATCTTATATAAAACTAAGACACAATTTACTCAATATTATTTTCACACATTGGTGGACACAGGTGCAAATCATACTTGTACTAGAATTTTTCTTAAAAAAATAATTGGTCCTTGAAGGCGCATGATAATAAAATTTTATTGTTAGACTTTAATTGCAAAAATGGAACAAATTTTGCTTGTATAAACATTAGGTGTTTAAAAATCACCGCTAATAGCTACTACCTATACCTACCTACCTATAGGTACCTACATTTCATGCAAATCTGTAGTTTGTTTTTAATTAAAAAGGAGACAGATAATGTTTTTAATATTCTGCTGTGCAGTGAAAGAGGGTGCTGACTGGGGTCAAAAAATTATAAAAGATTTTTGTTAACAACCTAAATGAGTGAAAATTTTAAATATTCTGTGCAGGTATTTTGGCACAGGGATAGACATCGTATGCGTAATTTAAAATTAAAATTGAAGATAAATCGAAATCGATTTTATTCATTTTCTAAAACAAAATCGTGTCCTTGGCATTAATTATTTTTTTTCCTTTACTACTGAAACAAATGACCATCAATTTCTGTTGCATACATGAATTTGAAACAAAGAATTAAAGCCTTGTATTGACTAGGGGATAAACATAAACGTTCCGCTATGTCACTAGAGTCAGTTAGTCAGTCTGACAACGTTGCATAATGTCGAATGATGTCTAGCTACCCGCATAGGTACATTTGTGTTGCACGACATTTGTCTTTTAGTGAATATGAGGCTTTAAAGAAACTACACAGTAATTACGGGATGTTTTATCCCAGACTTGTCGCTAAACTTCAACCGATATCACGCGAGCTTTTTTGCGGGACATAATTATTGTCTCCTAGTGAACACGAAGCTTTAAATTCGGATCGGGATTCACATTGTAGACGATCGCTATAACTACTAATTTGCCACACACCAATCGCCAACTCGACAGGAAAATTTGAAGCAATAAATAAGAAATATCCTTAAAATTTTCCATCAGAAAATAAAGGTTCAAAGACTTTAGAGGTTGAACCTACTATATAGGTATTCCGTATCGAAACATTTTTTCTCTGCGGGCGTTATTGGATTTTTAAAAACACCATTGTTTGTTTTAGTTATTAAAATTGGCGATGTGGATAGCCATTCCGTATGAACACGTACGATTTTACTCAGCTGTTGTTTAATTAAAACGAACGGTCGAATGCTGTGCTGCATAGAATACAGAAATACAAAATCTAGTAGCTACCTACTAAATATTCGGCCGATTTGAATTGTTGTGTCGGGTTGTTAAGCTTTTACAAAATGGTTGAGCTATGGGAGCGACAGGGCGGAGGGGCGGGGGTGCCTGCGTGCGGTGGGACGGAGGGGCGGGGGCGCTTGCTTTTGTTCACAGTAACCCGCCGCCTCATCCCCGTCCCAACCTAAGGCGAGGTCAACTAGTTCCGCGCGGACTATACGCGACACTTGCGAAATTTTTAAATTAGAGTTGAGATAAACTCTGTACCGAAGCGCAGTGTAGGTCGGGCGGACGGGCCGCCTGCGAAAAAGCGGTGGGGGGACGCCGCTCTGCTCCGCACCGCACCATATCGTTGACCTGTCTAGATGGCCGAGTAGATTCACTGTTAGATTTTATACACTGTGCCCGTGCACAGCAGTGGGATAATTAATGGGTTGATGATGATTATGATGATTCTTCTATCTAATAGAAGCGAAGACACCGAACACACCACTATAAATGAGATCTTATGGCAAACTTCAGTCTTCTGTAAATATTACAGAAGACTGAAGTTTGCCATAAGATCTCAGAATCATTATAATCTGACTTAATTCCAAATTAATTTCATTACTCACAACTCATAGCTACTTACTACACTCAGAAAGGCTTGAAAGAGGATATTATGAAAACATTTCACACTTTACGAGAAATTCTCCAAAACGTAACGTTGTTTATAAACATGATTTATATTATAATTCATTGATAGTACCTACTTGGATTGCCATTGAAGCGTTACGAAAAACTTCGTATAACACATCAACATCAAGCTAATGAGGAATATAAATATATAAAAACTCTCTCTCAGAAGGCTAACTTACCCACCAGTTCGCAAGCTAGATCATATTTCTAAAGATAAACATTGAAAGAAACTTTGAATTTGCTTTAAGTTAGTATGTCGAACTAAATTTTCCGATTTGAGTAATTTTATTCAAGAACACAAAGTAGTACTAGGAAGTACCTAAGTTTGAATTTTTTATTACCTACCTATATTATTATGATACAGAGAGACTTCCCAGCAAGTTAGAAAAATCCTTTATCAGAATTTGATTATAATTAGTAAGGTTGTTTTTTGTATTTTTAATGTGGTTTTTATATTTTTATAAAATTTATTGTGTTTCTCTTGAAAATTAACCGAACCTTGTGTGAGTGACGAGAGATTTCCTCAAAAGACTCCCATGGTAGATACCTAATTATTATTAATCTTCACATATTTTTAAAATATTACCAATGCTCTGGAAAAGTAGGTATGTTTCAAAAAGTTCCATATTCGTTTTAAAAAAAAAACTGGCCAGTAATAACGAACTCGTCTGACAAGCGCACGAAAAATAAAAACACGTCAATTAATTTCGAGGTTATTTTAATTGTCAAATCGTAATCGTATTTTGCGATCGACGAATGTGAAAACAATACAAATAATATATTCATTTACATGTTAAAATTGAATTTGTAGGATCACGTGACCTGTTTTTTTATCGCATGTTTAACAAAAGGATATCAAAGGTCGCGTTATGTTTACTGTTTATCCACATCGAAGCCACGGGATATACAGGTATTTCTAGCTGATAGCTTTTATATATTCTGTTTAGAAGATTTGCACATAAAACAGGGTGTTATTTTGGGTGACATTAATAAACAAAGGTACCTTTTTATTAAGCTATGTTGACCTTTCACCTTTGTGCTGATAAACGCCTGAGGGTGGTCAGATTTGCCTGTAAATCACTGTAGGTATCTAATCTTAGTAAACAATTTTCATTACGTTTACCGTTTAAAGGATAAACTCTAATAGTTTAAATTTTATACTTTTACCTGAGTTCATGCGTAAAACAACGTTATTAGAATATATTATTATCTTTTCGATTTAATTGATTCGTCAGATGACATTAGCTACGTCTCAAGTAGATCTTGAATTTCGGTAATATCAAGGTATGGATTACTTTGTTTGAACACTCCTTATAATCTCTTAATAACTTTTATGAAATCTAAATTCACAGATCAATCTGCAACAGTTACGCATGCGTCATCATAAATGATGAATCCATAACTGTTACTTATTTCAAAATATAGTATTCCTCTAAATGGAATCTGGTGGAACACATATCTACTTACTATACATTTTGTATAGTAAGTAGATATGTGTTCCTCTCTGTAGGTATCCATATTTGACTCCGTATTTGGTCGGCATTTTCCACGTCAAATTATAACCGAAAAATCAAATTCTGAAAATATTTATATGCGGAAAAAATATAAATTCACACAATTCTCTAATATGTTACGTTAAAGGATACCACGAAATATATCCAAACAAATTACGAATCCTATCAGCTGAAATTGCGTGCCCAGCGTTATGATTTGGTGGCCAAATTTGGTATTAATCTACCCATTCTGAATTCCAATACCGTTGGAAATGTATTGATCACTGTTTCTAAATTAATCGGAATGTAAGCAATGAGGAATGACTGGATTAAAGTATTAGTGACGAAATATACAGAGCAGAATGGTTTAATTCGAATTGTTTGAAGTGGCTTGACGCGGAGAAGTTTCAGTAATATTAGTTGAGTCTCAAAATGAACATCATGAAGATAGTTTCTGGCAATTTGCAGTACTTCCTGCTTCTATTTATTATTTTCTTTCAAGTTTCTACCTAAAACTGTACTACTACCTATCACACGTATCGCAATACCAAATTTTACTAAATTATATTACACAAACTGTTTCATAGAAATTTTTTTTTGTTGAGATAAGTAAAATTTTTTGAACCTCCCTGGTTCAAAAAATTTTACTTAAACTTTGGCGGGAAATGCTATAAATACTACTTTTTCTTTTTTGTTATTTAAAATAAATAGAAGATTAATATTGTAAAAGAACACTGTTTTACCCGGTATACCGAACTCAAATATTTGGACATGAGCAGGCCATATGACTCGTGATAAAACAAGAACAAAATAAATACTCTGGCCTTCATGTTTAATTCATTTTATAGGTCACATATAAACTCATACATATGATATATACCTGATATACTATGCTGTAAGGTAGTCAAAGGCTGGTTCTATCAGACACATTCGCGTAAACCGGGTCGTGCTGGCTGGCTGCCAACCCTCAGTGTTTCCGGCATGCTCATCTATGTAGATAATACTTGCTGCTCAGATTTTGATGTATCGGAAGTGTTTATGTTGGTGCTTGAATATTTATGTTTTGGCTTAACTCTCCGACTTCCTGATTTTGTTCCAGCTCTTGAATAAAAAGTTTTGCTTCCATGGTGATTTTCTTTATCTAGTATTAAATAGGTCTCTTAAAACCTTAATTATAGTAATAATAATTATTATTTCTTTATTTTTCTCCACCACATAATGAAATAACCGACAATCTTTGGGGTAAACGAATTCTTGAGTGGAGACCGCGTCTAGGCAGGCGTAGTGTAGGACGCCCGCCGGCCAGGTGGAGTGACGACCTGCAGAAGGTAGCTACGGGATGAAAAGAGCTGAAGATCGAGCTCTGTGGCGTTCATTAAAGGAGGCCTACGGCCAGCAGTGGACGAATACGGGTTGATAATGATGATGATGAATGAAATAAAGTTTACAGAGTAGGATTGTGCTTACAAATACATGAATGCTGTGGAGATTGCAGCCTGCACTAAGATTAACTGTGTTACAGGTAATAGTATAGTAATAGGTCTCTTTAAATACGTGTAATATTTATAAATTCTAGCGATAGTCTCAGGCAGCGAGAACCTGCGTCCTTTCGGTTAAGTAGTAAGTTGATATCGAATTTTTCTTTCACATTCTACCTGTTAAGATGACGTCAGCAACGATATCGATATCGATAACACATTGGCGACTGTGTCCATAGTGCTCTGTCGGCACAGTGAATCCGCCATAAACCTCCAAGAGGTTTTAAGGGCCGGCAATGCGCGAGTAAATACCCTGGTGTTGCAAGCGTTCATACGCTATGGTAAACACTTACCATCAGGCGAACCGTATGCTTGTTTGCCACCTTAGTGGTATAAAAAAAAGTGCGAAGAATTTGAATCATGGACAGAGGCCGAATTCGAAAAATACCTCTTAAATATCTTTTACTTCGCTATAAGAGAAGTGGAAGGAATAATTAGAAAAGATTACATTAATTTATGTTGGGAATTTATGTAGGAAACAGCAATTTGTTGGAGTAAATGAGACAACAAACTGTCAATTAGGGAAGCATTTGAGCATGGGTTTTGCTTGTAAATTTCACGTTACATATTGCTCTAATAATTCATATTTGAAGCATGAACCACCATGTATGTACACCATAGATTAAGCAAACAGAAGATATATTTGATTAGACTGGTCACACTACAATATTATTAGTTTTTGAAACTCCTCACTCACAGTAGGACATAATTGAATAAATCTTTTAATATTCTTTGATTTGACGACGTTTGTGGTGTAGTGGTTCGAATACTAGGCGGCTGATCACGAGGTCGTGGGTTCGATTCCCAAAAATTCCCGACTCCCAAACAAATGTTTATGTGATGAACTTAAGTGTTTGTTTGTCTGGGTCTTTCTTGTGTATAAGTATGTATATACAGAAAAAAGGATTTAAGTATTACATCCATTGTCTAGTACCCATAGTACAAGCTCTGCTTAGTTTGGGACTAGGTGGTGCTATGCAAAATGTCCCAGTGTTTTTTAAATTTATTTTTAATTCTTTGTAGTAATATTTTTGCGATCTATTTTTGCGAACAATATCCTTATTAGTTGTTAAGTCTAGTCAATACACAGAAAGTCTAGCAAATTCTATACAATCTTCAGAAAAATAAACTTAGCAGATTAATCATAGAATCGCTTATAAGGGGTCGCTTTATTCGAGCTAAAACAATTTACCAACGTAAATTGGTTTTGGTACCCAAAAAACAATAGATTTTCTATTGTGTCTTTAATTCGTAGCTTGACAAATTATGACTTGCAATAGTGTCTTCAAAAAGTTTTACTGTGTCTTTGTCCTTACGCTGTTGTCATCTAGTTGTGACCCGTGGTAGGCAGACTAAAGAGCCTCTAATACACGTTGCAATGCTTTGTCATGTCTATTATTTTCATAATCATTGAATATTGCTATTCTCATCACACACAGGATCAGAATGTGTAATTAGTATGTTCATGCAAAGTTGAGGTTCAATTAAAATGGCGTATTTCTGTGAAATTCTCGCTTCGTTGCTAATGTAATATATAGATTCATTAGGCTGTTTGTCCACCGCTACCGGCATCGGGACATCACCGCCAACGAGATTACTTCTGTTCGAGATCACGTTGGCGTGCGGTGATGACACGGTCATAGTAAATGTATGCATAGCCAAATCGGCGCCGTCATCTCGTTGACGGTGACGTTCCGATGCCGGTGGCGGTGGACAAACAGCCTTAGAATGATATTTTACAGCAAGTATCTTCCTCTTCCTAGTATATAACGCATATTCAACGAGAAGGTAGGCAGTGCAGTGTATTGTATTGTTTTAAAACCAACTTCAAAAAGGAAGAGATTCTCAATTCGTCTGTATTTTTTTGTGTGTGTGTGTTGTTTGTGTTTTGTGTGTGTGTGTGTGTGTTACCCGATATCTTTTCTGATCGGAGTTTTGATTGGGCCCTAAACATATCGGGGCGTTGTGAGAGTATCCGCTATAAAACACATGGGCCCTAAATATATTGGGGGAGTTGTGAGAGTACCTGCTACAGACCTCTGCCTAACGCTTCGGGGAATACGTGGTGGCGTGATGGTATGTTTTATTATACATAAGTACATATTTTATTATTTAGAAATATTGTCCGTGTTTGCTACAACTTTATTGATGCAATTTTCTTTAATAACGTCTTACTTTGAAGTTTGTTGAGGAGGTTGAAATAACAAATTTAATAACATATGGGGAATCATGATAGACATTCTGTAAAAAGATATATTATATCTATGCAATAACCAAAGTGATAATTAGTTAAGTAACTTGTTAAAGATAAGTTTTAAAAACGGATTGCATCCATAAAATCTGATACACATAGGTAGGTGTATCAGATTAGACCCCAACGCATACAGACGCCTATGTTTGGTTTTTTTTATAATTGACTTTCCCCCTGAAACCCTAGCTTACTGCCTATTTTGTATTTTTTTCATCCATACAATTTTCGAGATTTCAAAAGCTGTTATACTCTCCCAGAAATATATTATATTCACATTTTTACTTTGTGGGATTTTTTAATAAAAAAGTAACTTTATTGAAATTCTTTTCAAAATTAATAACAACCACTACAAACTATGTGTGAATGTTAGCTTTGATGTTTTCATCTAACATTTTAATTGCACATATTTCTTTAGATCCAAATAGACACAAATCTCTGTTTTAGGGTTCGGTAGGTACCCGAAGGATGCCAACGACACCCTAATACTAAGCATCGGCTGTCTGTCTGTCAACGAGCTGTATCACAACCGTAACCGTAATAGGTAGAGGGTTGAAATGTTCACAGAGTTTTTATTTCTAGTAACCCAAATCCAAAATTAATATTTATAGTCTGCGTGGAACTAGTTGGCCGCGCCATAGGTACGTGAGCGGCAGGATGGAGGGGCGGGGGTGCTTGTTTTCGTTCACAGTAACCCGCCGCCTCACCCCCGTCCCTATCTAAGGCGCGGCCAACTAGTTCCACGTGGACTAAAGTTATAGTATATTAGCCAAAAATTATAACCACAGCCAGCAGTCGTCATAGTAACCACTACAACGACCAATACTATTTTTTTTATACTAATTAAAAATGGTACGGAACCCTTTATGTGCGGGTCCGACTAGCACTTGACCGGTTTGCTCTCTTAGAGCCATTTCTCAAGTAAAATTTTAATAGTTATCTGAAAGCAGTTTGTAGCCAATAAAAGTACATGTTGCAGATGAAAACTCAGGCGTACTCTAGACTAAACAAATTGGAGATACCTAATTAATTGGATGATGTTTTAAGAACATAGACTAAACAATACTAAAACCCTAGGAAAATTTGTTAAGCTGCAATTTAACTTTGACAAAAGCAAGCTTATTTGTTGAATTGTAAATTCTGCAATGAAAGCAATACCTAGACATCGAGGGAATAAAATTAAACCTGAGTCTGGAGACAACGATACCAAAGAGTTTTTAAAAATTTAACCTAACAAAATATAACGAAATTTCATTTTAAAATGACAACTATCAATGACCACTTAATATAACTATAAGAAGTCTATTTTGGTGTCGATAAAGCCGAATTTACGAAACAAGTTTCATGCTTACGCAATAAATTTCATGACACTAATTTCAGTACTTGTGAAACTAGTTTTATTTAAAATAATAGTGTTGTGAAATCCACAGTATGTCTGTGTTCATGGCTCCGCCAACATCAAGTTTTATTTAAGTCCTATCAGCGTAGGCGGTTTCGCGACACTAGTTTCGCGTCGCGTTTATACGCTGACATTAGTTGCATGACACTAGTTTTACCCAAAAATCGCACGCGACACGAAACTGTTTCAGTGTCGTGAAATCGATGCATGCATTGTAAAACTTCACGTTTACACGTGAAATTGTTGTTGAAATTAATTTCACGCAACTACTTTCATGCCGTGAAGAAGCAGTGATAGCCTAGGGGAATGACCACTGGACTGTCAAGTCAATGGTCTCGAGTTCAAACCTATAACTTTTTGTTATTATCACTCGCTTTAACGGTGAAGGAAAATATCGTGAGGAAACCTGCATGCCTGAGAGATTTTCTCGACGGCATGTGAAATCTGCCAACTCGCATTAGGGTAGTTTGGTGGCTCTCTCATACTGAGAGGAGACCCGTGCCCAGCAGTGGGCCAATTAATGGGTTGATGACAGACTTTCATCCCACTTGTTTAGTAATGTAAATTCGGCTTAATACTTAGCTTTTTTGTAGCATTTTTAAGTAAGATCTAGAATTTTAAACCAGGAAGATAATTTAATCTCCAAAAAAAAAACGCTAGAGACTCCTAGTACACGTGTCATTTAGCCTCGAGGTACACAACTTTTGCCTGGAGTATTATGTTATTGAAATAGCAACGTTCACCTGTAATCTCCTAAAAATATCAACAACATTTCCATGGGAATAATATTGTCTTGTAAAACCATTATGTTATACCAAGGCCCTGTTTAATAAAACTGACAGTTCGACATATTTGTGGAATTTTCCACTATGACAATTTTGTCATCTGTAAGTTTTGTCAACTTGTCACTTTTTGACATATTATGTCGGACTTGTCAAATTGTCAGCTTTATTGTACAGGGCCCAGATTCAATGAGGTTAAGATTTGGGCCTCAACGTCATAATACTTCAAGGATAATAAATATCCCGTGTGAAATAAGTAGAGCGGAAACAACAAATCATTGGAATTTGGCCCTTATTTTCTTTGATGTCGCATAGAGAGTAATAGAGGGATTTTCGTCAATGCCCAAAAGTGCTTTTTTAGTCTTTTTTCGATCACGATCATCATGGATAAATGGGCGAATGCTATGATTCAATAGCACTCAAATAGTGCTTGTTTTTAGTTTTTTTTTGTTTAAAAAATACGATCGCGGGATGGACTGTTCGCTAAATTAAGTTGTCTAGCCATTAAGCTTAATTTTACTTAAGTACAATGATTCTGTGTTGTTGTCTGCCTGTCAGATGTAAATTTATTTTTGATGCATGCATTTTGTCTATGCACAGTTCTTACATTTTTATAAAAAGCAACGTACGAAGCTTTCGCGAATTAATATTAAACATAAAACATTCCTGCTGAGTCACAATCATAAAATTTTCCGCCTACATAAAAAAATAGCTTGTAATCGACCTAAATCCATATTCCCATTTATTATTCCTGACAATGTAATAGGCACCAATGAAATAAATCCCTCTATAAACATTGTGTAATATTACTCCGATTTAGAATGAAAACATTAACGTTTATTGAAGAATATCCTATTTTTTATCGTCAATTTACACTCGGTGGGAAAAGATAATTTCAGATTTTATGTAACGACCAAAACCGACGCCTATAATTTAC
The DNA here is from genome assembly GCA_946251955.1 of Acronicta psi. Classification (NCBI taxonomy): domain Eukaryota; kingdom Metazoa; phylum Arthropoda; class Insecta; order Lepidoptera; family Noctuidae; genus Acronicta; species Acronicta psi. The sequence goes on from OX276476.1 coordinate 11,551,643, forward strand.
TTAATAACTGTACTAAAGTTACTTCATAAAAATATGTGTCGGACACTTTTTTGAACGTCAAAAACATTGTATTTTTTTTCACACTTACGACTAAATAAATAACTTTTTCAAGTGTCCAAAATATGTTTTCTAGGTGAACTTTTTAGTATGCTGAGTTTTTTTGTCATCATAGATGGGTTTTTTATATGCTGAGAGAATCCTTTGATACACACAGAGAGATTATTAATTTGTAGTTCTGATTGAGTTTTTTGATTTGCTGAGTGAGGTTTTTGATATTATGCTGAGTTCTTTAATTTCCTTATCAATGAGTGGATTCTTTAGCATAAAAATTAAACTCTATCATGTACCAAAATAATTATTTGATAAGTTTTTGATTACCTATGTTTTAAGTTCTGCGTTCTTCGATATGCATAACGAGTTCATACAGGAAACTAGTTTGTATTATAAGCTAGTGAATATTTGATTTTAATTTTGTTTCTATTGCAGTAAGAGAGTCTCAAGATCAAACCAGTTCTAGAACCAACACGCTTTTTGATGATGCAGATGATATTCAGAGGCAACTTGATAACGAAGCTAAGGATCGCATCAAATTTGGACGAGTAAGTAACGCCAACAATGTGGTTAGTACTTTTGCCTGAGTAGATTAAGATATGATAAGATGATGTGGCAAAGGCTGGTGCCATTGGGTAAATGTTTTAGTCCAACATCATGATCCGAGAATTGATCAAATTTTTGTTGATCAAAAGTAATGCTCTTATTGATTAAGTTATCTAAGGTCATCCAATCATTTTGATCAAAGTTTCATTGAAGTTTGACAAGTGGAATAATGTTACCATGACTAATACAGAACCAAGGGGTAAAGGGGTAAAAGGGGTTTTGATTTATAATAGGATACCCAGTGAACTTAAAGACTTAAACATTAATTTATTTAAGAAAAAAATGTACGCATGGCTAAATACAAAAAATTTTTACTCACTAAAACATTTCCTGGGAAATCAATGGTAATGACCAAATTTTGCATGCTATACTAATTATCAAAACATGATTGATCAAAACTTATTTGTAACAACTTTTTATACCATGTTTTACGCAAATAAAGAATTTGATTTGATTTGATTGAAAAAAAAAGAAAGAAAATATTTTATGTAAGTACTAACTCTTTGATATATTTCACAGCCGAAAACAATTTGGGTGTTCCATTTCCCCACACACTTCCCGGAACACAACTCTTTAGCAGGTTATACAGGGATGCCGCTTGCAAGGTGTCCCCGCGAATATGTAAGTAACATTGAACGACATACATAATCATAAACATCCCAGCATTATTTCCATCCATATTTCGATTTTGGGGATAACCATGCAGCTGAGTATCTACACGAAACGATCACATCCAAGAACAATAATTAAGAAACATGTTTTTGAAATAAACTTACATATCTGTATCGTAATATTCTAGTCATTATCACATAAATATATAAATACATGCTATATATACTTAATAATTCAAATAAATAATGTAAGACAAAGCCTATAATTAATATAATAACATACCTTTATTTTATAATACCCAATAATTATGATTAGTAACTACCGTACTTAGCTAGTAAAAATAAATCCTCCTCTTCTAAAATTGCTGTGCCCTAAAGGGGCCATAATGATTCTTGTCTAATTTTACCACCTTATTGTACATTATGATATGCAATAAAGAATATGAATATGACATAAAAATAATTTAGATCCACGTACCTATCAATTTTTTTCAATGTCTGAAATATTTTTTCAGAAACGTTTTCGTATTATGAACTCGTTATTAAGAACTTGAAATTCTTGTTCAACTGATGATTTTGAAAACTGTAACTTATACTATCCTTATATAATCCTCTTTCAAACATATCGGCGCAAACTGCATGCTGACATTTCTGTTTAGAAACAGTTCAGCTAGTAAAGTTCTACGTTTGAGTCAGGCAAGGAAAGTTTGTACGGCCATGCAAGCAATCAATTTGGTTAACCCCAGGTTAGCGGCTTACAAAGCTGTTTTGAACTAAATCATGCAGTGCTGTTACGTCTCAGAAAGAGACGTAAAATAAATAAATAAATTATATCAACATTTAATAGATCTTATAAAAATAAATTTTAGTACGCTAATCCGCGAAAGGTGGGTCGATTAGGGTCGCCATCTTGTAGCACCTACGAATATCAGTAATAAGCTCCTCAGGTGCATAAATCTACAAAATTCTCTCGACGATTGGAATGTCAAATTATCAATAAAAGCATTTGACAGAAAAAAACGACAAAATTCTTTATTTCTTAGATTTCAATGGTTTCATGCTCGTGTAAAAGAGGTCATCAAAAGCCCATACAGCTCAGCCCAAAATGTACCGGCGGTACATGTCAGCTGTCAAGTTAATAGTTTTTACCATGAAATCACTATGAAACTGATAATAATCTGCCGTAATAGCGTGCGTTTGACGACGTCTGTGGTCTAGTGGTTCGAGTACCGGACTGCTGATCACGTCGTGGGTTCCATTCCCACAAGACAAACATTTTATGTGACGAACTTAGGTGTTTGTGTTTATTTGGGTGTTTCTTATATATTATAAGTATGTATTTACAACAAAAAAAGTATATAAGTATTATATCCATTGTCTAGTACCCATAGTACAAGTTCTGCTTAGTTTGGGACTAGATGGTGCTGTGTAAAAAAGATATTGATTTATATTTTATATTATTCCGAAACTGACACTGAAGGTTTTTACTATGAAATCATTACGAAAAAGATAATAGTGTGCCAAAATGGTATAATTTTTCTCAAATTCAATTTTCTCATCCCCCAGTCAACATTAAAAAAAAGCACGACTACAATAATCTAACCAGCGTAATACAGAATATTTTTTCCAATAGGTGTACCTACCTTCGGTACCTCATTTGGGCCGTTTTCGTTGACCTTCTTTATAATTATATAGATTTTGTAACAAATTACCACAATTCACAGTTAAACGAACTGCTGAAAGTTCTAGAGCTTTTTGTTTTAGGACTTTATGAAACAGTTAATGGAGTCGCCATTTACTGTTTTCGTTGGTAGGTTTCGGTCAAAGAAAGGTGTTTAAATATGAATGGGGATCTTAAAATGCTGCTTCCAAAATTTTCGTAATGTTCTTCTAACTTTGAGGAAGTAAATTTGAGTTACGTGTAATAGCAGCGCATGAAAGCTTTAAGTTTCATCCATCTGCCATTTATTTAAATACGCTTTTCAATAATTGCTGGTAGACATTTTAGACGAACCTTATTAGAGGTTATATAACGCTGGCTAAATGCATACAAATTATTATTTAAATGTGTGAAAGGATCAACATTTGTTGTGGGATTGAAATATTTAGCTGATAAATAGTCTAAAAAAGAGTAGAGTAGAGTATACAAGAAATCTGTGATTGTAATTCGGTAAAGATAGTGATATACCTAAATATTATTTTTATCTACCGAATATTGTCCAACTGCCTATAGTCCACGCGGAACTACTTGGCCGCGCCTTAGGTAGGGACGGGAGTGAGGCGGCGGGTTACTGTGAAAGCAAAAAGCAATCGCCCCCGCCCCTCCGTCCCGCCACTAACATACCTAAGGCACGGCAAACTAGTTCCGCGCAGACTATAGCACGAGAACTGCTTTAGTTTGGTACTACATATTGCTTTGTACAATATCTCAAATATTTATTTCTGTTCTAACTATTTAGTTACAGACGACACCAAGCAAGATGGGAGACGAAGAAGAAGATAGTAATTTGATGACACCACCGTTGCGTAATGTTCTTATTTTTTTATTTTTGGTACTGGTTTCTGAAACTTAGTTCGCGACACTCCTACCGCTCTTACTTTCGCGGCAACGCATTTGCAACCCCTCCGCTGTTGTGGGTTTCAATGGGCCTCGGTGATTACTTACCATCACGGTGAACGGCATGCTCGCTTGTCTCCTTCTAAATAACATAACCTAAATTAAAAATTAAAAAACCCCCGACGCAAATTGTAATTTGCCACTTTGTGGTGGCGGCCATCTTGGATTTGAAATTTATCGTAGTGTATAGTATTCTCCTAGTTAAGCCCTTTCATTTGATACCCATATTGAGGGAGTTGTGAAAAAATATGTTATTCGCTATTTTGTGGCGGCGGCCATCTTGGACCGATTTTCATCAAACATAGCTAAGAACACTCCCGACTAATTCACCTTTCAAATAAAAAAAACAAAATCAAAATCGGTTCACCCGTTCGGGAGCTACGACGCCACAGACAGACACAAACACACACACACACACAGACACGTCAAACTTATAACACCCCGTCGTTTTTTCGTGGGGGTTAAAAATAAATACATACATGGCTTCACGCCTGTTTCCCATGGATCCTGGCACACCACTGTCGCTTCATCTATGTTCATTAACCTCCCCATGCATGCTCGTCGGTTTAGGCGGACCTTAACCTTGCCTTTTTCTGGTTTGGCTGTGGTACGTTCGCCGAAGTCGGCCCCTTTCGACTCTTCCATTCGTACTCGCCATGTATACTTGTTTCGTCAATCTCCGTTCATCCATCCTCTCTATATGCCCAAACCATCTTAACATAACATTCTCAATCCGAGTCTAAAATATTTATAAAAAAAATATCACTACATTTTCAAGCGTTAACGTCAAGCGACAGTTTCAAATATGTGATTTTTTATTTATACGGTCACGAACTGTAGAAATTATTTTATGATGATTTTTTCATTATTATAACAAAGACATAAACTTATCATACCATCAGGCCTATATTCCCTGAAGCGTAAGGAAGAGTTCGCCGGTATCTATTCATGGAATAGGGGCCTATTGCAGTTGACCATGCACAAATCTAAACTCCGAGCTGCTAATGAGACTTTCATATAAAATCCCAATACCACTGCTCGACCTGGGAATCGAATCCAGGGCCTCGAGTATAGCAGTCACCCTTAGGACTACTAGGTTAACGAGATAGTAATAAGATCATAAATTTGTATTATAACATGGAGGCATCATTAGCGAAAGTGGTGTGCCAGGATCTTAGCAAGTAGAAAGCTATAGTCTCTGCCTACCCCTATGGGAAATAGGCGTGAAGCTTTGTATGTATGTCTAACATAACTTCATATTAAAACAAAGTTTGTATGCCAGTTTATTTTCTTTTAAAAGTAAATTTTCTTTGCTTGAGCTCGAGCGCTTTATCTTTTGAAGATATTTTTATTTTTAAGTCTAAGTAATACATACTTCCATGAAAGTAACTCATTTATTCTTATTACAGCAACGTTTCGAGACTGGGACTATAACAGTAAGTTTTTTTCTTTAAAATTCTGTACCTTAGCGCCGTAGATTTAGCACACACATTTACATACTTAATTAGTTCCGGGATATATGCACATTGTGTTTAGAATATAAATTAAGTTAGAAAGCTACATCGAAGGTAGCATTCTAGTAGTACCTACAAGGGGTTTATATTGAAAATCGAATTGCGAACTTTGTGAAGTCGGATCGATTTGATGATCGAGATTAAAGAACAGAGACCTATAATTTGGGTGTCTTTAAGACGAGAGTGAATCGGTTTCTTCTAGGCAAGCGCGCTTCATCGCAGGCCACATCGTTGCTTAACATCAGGCGAGTTGTGGTCAAGCGCAAGCCTATCTAAGAAAAAATAACTTTATTAAATTGGATTTTCTTGCGTCGACCGTAGGTTATTGGTAGTAGGTACCTTGTATGTTTTTAATTAAAGAACTAGTAAATTATTTGTGCAAATATCATCTTCATGGTTTCTCCTTTAATGATCAAAAATGTATCAAGATATCAAAATTCACCTCTTTGTAAATTCGTAAAGGGATTTCATACATTTATAGATTCTGAAAAATTACAAAATTGTTGTTTTTTTTATATCAGTCTCCCACATTCTAAGGAAACCTTTAGTTCATTTGCATATTTAAAAAAATATCTAGTAGGTATCCACCCAAACACATTTCTCGCAAATAAATATTCTCATCCCTCTTATTCTGCAGTAATGTTTCAGTAAACAAATTATGTATTATTAATTTCCATATTTTAATTACATCAACCTTAAGATTAAAACGTTGGTATGCTGGTGCAATTTTCCTCTATAAGTAATAAATACCCTTAATTCTGTACTGCCTTATTATCTACACGTGTTCTATAAATTGGAGACACGAAAACATTTCGCTTTGAATTAACAACATTCCAGAATATTTTTTGCAAGAATACTTTCGCATTTTTTTATTTGTTGAGTTCCCTTTGGATGTTTGGATGTTTAAGCACATCTCTTTAACTTGGCTCTATTCATTTGAAATGATGACAAGATGTTGGAAAATAAACCTTCTATCACTTTATTTTACGCTTCGTTTTTATGTTAACTCGATGAATAAACACCTAAGTTCTTTCCTCTGTCTTGGAATGCTCTGGTTTTTTATCGAAGACCATAAGATAACAAATCCTGTTGGTGTATTTAGACTTTATCATAATTATTCTAATAATATAGCTCCTGCTAGCGTTTTTAGGATTTATCATAATTATCTTTATCATAACTTTAATAGTAAATGGGAATTCACTGGTGTCTTCGGTACCAAGAAAGAGGTACAAATAAAAACTCCAAATTGATTGAGTTACTAAGAATTTTCTGATAAAAAAGTTACTAAAACTGAACAAATGAGACCGGTTTGTATGAAATGGTTGAGGAGATATCTACATAATATAGTTGATATTATTAGGCCTACAGTTAATATAAATGTATGTTTTCTTAGATCAGGGGAAATGGGCCAAACTTTATCCGGAATGTGGCGGTAAATCCCAGTCTCCCGTTGACCTGCCCATATCTGGTCTGATAAAGTCAAGAGGGGCGAGGAATCTGCTCTTCCAAAATTATGATGTACAACCGAGAACGTTGACCTTGATGAATGATGGAAAACGAGGTAAGCAGTGTTTTATGTTAGTCAAATGTTTGCTCTAGTACCGTGTAGTTTAAGTTAGTTTTTGATTGATCAAAGACCATATTCTGTGTTCCTATGAAGGGTGTGTATTTGAATGTGAGTGCCCATATATAACAGACTAGCGACCCGCCCCGGCTTCGCACGCAATGTAATTACTCGGGGTTTCTCCGATAATATGCATAGTTATACTACATACTGTTATACCCATAGTACAAGCTCTGCTTAGTTTGGGACTAGATGGTGCTGTGTAAAAATATCCCAAGATACTATAAATCTTCCTCTTGAATCACTCCTATCTATTGCTGTGAACTGCATTCAAATTCGTTGCGTACCTAGTTTAAAAGATTTAGAGTGCATAAACAGCGGGAGCGACTTTGTTTTATATTAAAGAAGAGTTCCAGATTGTGTTTATTTACTACGGACCTCGTTTTTTTCGTATTCTCAATAATGGTTAAAAGTAAGTTCATATATGTATACTCTACCTTACCCTTTGGGATATACATGGGTGATATGTTAATTCAAGATTCTTTAATCTAAAAGAAAATATAATATGATTGTAGACATTTTCTACATTGCACCTATTTCTAGATTCATATAACTATTTTAAAACTACTTCTATAACAGACAAGGTCAATACCACTAATTAAATTCGCACTGCGAAACAGCCGAATGCTTTGAAAAATACTGTTGACATTATTTTCGTCTAAACAAACTTTTCCTTATTTTTCAACAACATTCCGAACAATTAAACAAAGTTCGTTGGACAAAAACCGAGATAAAAGGACGGGTGAAAATTGAATGAGATAAATCAGGATTTTTTCGGCTTCACTGCATACTTAATGCTCAGAAGGCAATAAAAATGAAAAGGTCATTCGGGTTCACGATGTACAGTTAAAAGTATTTTAAGAGCACCATTATTTCGTGATAATATTGGGCTTCGGTATTCTTCTGGGTTTGATCGAACTAGGTTATAATTGGTCGAGCAAAGGATACAATTAAAAATAAATAAATAATCAACCCATATACTGTCCCACTGCTGGGCACGGGTCTCCTCTCGGTATGAAAGGGATTAGGCTATAGTCCACCACGCTAGCCTAATGCGGGTTGGCAGACTTCACATGCCGTCGATAATTCTCTCAGGCATGCAGGTTTCCTCACGATGTTTTCCTTCACCGTTAAAGCGAGTGATAATTACGCACATGATTTCGAAAAGTCAGAGGTGCGTGCCTTGGATTCGAACTCGAGACCTTTGACTTGGCAGTCCAGTGATCATACCCCTAGGCTATCACTGCTACTAAAGGATATAATTGGGTTTGTGAAATTCTCATTAGCCAGAATTTGTATGGCAATAGGGTTGACCTCAATCAATATATTGGTACTTATCGAACTGTGTATGTAGATATGGTACTATTATAGTACAACGCATATACCTAACCTATGTTTTGGGGATACACGTGTGATGGTATTTTTATTCTGTGTTTCGGTATGTATCTACGGTAGTTTAGTCAGTAGTCTAGTGATCCCAAACGCGACTGCTACGCTAGAAGACCTAGGTTCGAATTCCGGGTTGGTTTCTTTGATATTTCCAGTAGCAGCTCGGAATTTGGATTTGTACCCGGTTGATGGCAATAGGCTTACTCCCTATTACATGGGACCTAAACATACCTGCGAACTGTGGGTTTACAACTCTGCCTCACCCTTTGGGAAATACAGGCGTTATGGTATGTTAGAATGGACTGTCAGCTAACGGAAATATTGCGTAGATATACATAATACAAGAGACACACCAACCTTTAACTAGCTCAAATACTGTCGACATACGCTCTCCACAACAAATTGATAACTTATTTAAAGAATAGAATAGAATAGAATAAGATTTATTTGTATAAACATGTGTATGCATACAAACATTTGATATGTGAGTACATTTTAGATTTCATGTAAGGAAACTGTTGCTGTATCCTATGTCCGGTTTTTAAGGTGTTATTTTCGTTTATTTTAAACGTATTTCCTATGGAATTGGGTTGGAAAAGAAGAATTAGTCTGTCATAGCGTAGTTACTTATTATTAAGATAGCATTTAAAAAAAAGAATTGTATAACACGCTGGCCTAAATCGGATTGGTAGACTTCACACGTCAAGAAATTATCTCAGCCATGCATGTTTTTCTCACCTTTATGATTGCAAACTATATAACATAATTTGTATATTTTTACTAGCCAACTCTAAACTGTCTTTTCAACCGACTTCAAAAAAGGAGGAGGTTTTCAATTCGACTGTTTTTTTTTATGTTTGTTACCTCAAAACGTTCGACTGGGTAAACCGATTTTGATGATTCCTTTTTTATTCGTAAGCTGGTGCTTACAGATTGGTCCCATAACGGTAGCGGTGCCAAACTACTAATTTAATTTAAATATGACTTTTGTATATTGTCTGTTTGGCACCGACTCAAAATTAGTTAGAAATCATAATATAAATATGTTATTTTTTGCTTTTTAGTTCTTTTTTGGAGGCGGTTTGTGTTATGTTTAAAAATTATTTTTCAAATCTTGTCATCGATTCCAAATAAAAAGATTTTATTTACTTTTACATTTACTATGTTGCAGTGATGCTCTTTGGTGAATGGAAGAGTGACCAACGGCCCCTGATCTACGGTGGAGCAGCCCACAGTCGTCGATACCTGTTCCACTCACTCACATTACATCTGCCGTCGGAACACACAGTGGGTGGACTGCAGTACCCCCTGGAAAGCCAAAGCCTCTACGTATCAGCCGAGTACAAGGATATAGATGAAGCACAAAATGCATCGCCCAGTGATCCACAGGCATTCCTCGCTGTCTCAAATTTGTATAAGGTATACTTAAAGCACTTCTGTGTTTTTTTAAACTACAGTGGTTAGAGATCAAATGACCGATAATCAATGACTAACAATCAAATGAATGACTAACGATCAAATGAATGACTAACGGTCAAATGAATGACTAACGGTCAATTGAATGACTGTCGTTCAAATTACTGATTAGCAGGGATTACCTATCAGATTGTAAATAATCCCCGCCGCCATTATCATTAAGTTAACCTGAGTAAAGCTGCTACGATATAAAAATCCAAACTGACAAATTAATTAGTACACTTTTTCAAAGTCAACACCAAGATGTCAACACAAAACTTTCTAAATGTTCTTTTTTATTCTTAAAATAAATTATTATTAATTTAAATGAAAAAAGGTTCAACAAAAACTTTTCGCTGGAATCATTTGGTTATCTAAATTAATCTTCGTTTCTCCCTTCATTTACTTGTCTTGCAGGATAATTTTCTGGTTTCAACTGTCTTTTTCTAATCTTGACATCGATTACAATTATAAAGATGTAATTTACTTTTTAATTGAATTGGAAAAACTTCAGATAGATGCTTGGTTCACGTAAAACGAGTGTATATAAAACCTTAACCCTCAAGAACTCCTCAAACATTTTATCGATTCATTTTTCGCACAATTTAAATGGCAGCACTTTAACAATACAGACTCTATGTCATCAGTATTTTATTCTTCTCCTGTATTACACGCTCAATTTGTTACAAATCATAGGAACTAACGAAGCAAATAGAATAAAATCACACACTACGAGACCCTAGAGAGGCGGGGTAACAACCCGCTTCCCCGTGAAGTTTCGTCTAGTCTAGAGCAGTGAATCTCAAACTTGTCTAGACTAGAAAATTGTCTGTGGTCTAGTGGTTCGAGTACCGGACGGCTGATCACGAGGTCGTGGGTTCGATTCCCACAAGACACAAATATTTATGTGATGATGAATATAAGTATTTGTGTTTGTCTGGGTGTTTCCTATGTATAATAAGTATGTATTTACAAAAAAAAGTATATAAGTATTATATCCACTGTCTAGTACCCATAGTAGAAGTTCTGCTTGGTTTGGGACTAGATGGTGCTGTGTAAAAATGTCCCCAAAATAGTATTATATTAAAAATATCGATATAAATAAAAATAAATCGCCGAAATGTATCTATTTATGCGCATAATTTCCAAACAACTGCACCAAATTGGATAATTCTTTTTTTTTTGTGTTCGGTCAGGAAAAGGTTTGTGTGTAAAGTTTTTAATTCATCGATATGCAGGCGAAGCTGCGCACAGGCCGCTATATAGTTTAAAATAATATCAAAGATCGGGTCTTACTGATTACGCGACGAGATCTAAAATAGTGTTATAATTTTCTGCTGCAATATTATCTCGTCAATACGTATCATACTAATGTGAAGGAATGCCTTATCAAAATAATCTAAATTAAAAATTTAGAAAACCCCCGACATGAAATGTATTTTGCCATTTTGTGGTGGCGGCCATCTTGGATGTGAAATTAATCATAGTGTACAGTATTCTCCTAGTTAAGCCCTTACATAATTATGATACCCATATTGAGGGATTGTGAAAAAATATATAATTCGCTATTTTGTGGCGGCGGCCATCTTGGCCCGATTTTCATCAACCATAGCTAAGAGCACTCCCGACTAATTCACCTTTCAAATGAAAAAACAATCAAAATCGGTTCATGCGTTCGGGAGCTACGATACCACAGACAGACAGACACACACACACACACACACACACACACACACACACACACACACACACACACACGTCAAACTTATCGTCGTTTTTGCGTCGGGGGCTAAAAAGTAAGACTACAAAAAAAAATCTAAAGTAGGTTGTATGAAAAAAAAAAGGGAAACCTCATCTAGACACAGTCAGGCCGACGTATAGCGACATACGTCCTATCAGTTCCAGAGCCCACCTAATACACTCGGGCCATTCCATACTTCGGGAGCGACTGATCTAAAGGTTGGCATCTTGGAGGTTGGAATTAGCTGTTGTTTATAATAATGTACTTCGTGAAGACTTTTTTTTTCTTGTCTTATGAAAATGAGAGACTTTTTACTCGTCTGCACTAGCTAGATATGGCGAAACTACAATGTGCAATTTAGGAGCGGATAATAGGGGACAACACTGGTGTTGAATTTGTTAATAATAATAACACGCTTATTAAAAAAATATCATATGCATACTTCGTATATTGAAAATAAATATTAAATCGACCAAGAAATTTCTGAGATAAATGCGTTAAAAGTTTTTGGTGGGGATTGAGAGGGGATGCTCTGTCCCTTTCCCGCAAAACGAGTGTTGCGCACGATACTTTTGACGTCATTATTTTGTAAGTATAGTGCGCTCTCTATCTAGCATAATATTAAAATGCTTATAACTTCGGTATTTTGAAACAATTTAATTTTTTTTTTGATAATCGGCTCTATTTATGGTCAACTTTTTCACGAGGCCATAAAAAATAAATAGTCGCATAGCCAACCTCTTCTTTTCCTTTCTCCTACTTTTTTCTCAACATGTATTTTGGTTTCAGTATTCCAATCACACACACAAAGGTCTTGAAGAACTTCTGGCGTCTGCCAAGATCATGGGTAATCGGAACGGGACCCTTACCGTAAAACCTCTCAGTCACTTCAACCCGCCATTCAAAGAGTACGCCTGCTATCAAGGATCGATGACGACTCCGCCTTGCACCGAGTCTGTTCTGTGGCTTATAAGAGGAAGGACCTTGTCAATAATGAGGGTAAGGATTATTATCATCAACCCATATAGTGTCCCACTGCTGGGCGTAGGTCTCCTCTCATTAAGATAGGGGTTTGGCTATAGTCCACCATGCTAGCCTACTGTGAGTTCACATACCGTCGAGAAGATCTTTCAGGCATGCATGGTTTCCTTCACCGAGCGAGTGATAAAATTACACATATGATTTCGAACATAAGTGCCTCAGATTCGATCTCGAGACAACGCAAGTTAGTTGTCCCCAACCATAGTCCTACAAATAAAAAAAATATTCAATGTAACTAACGTTTGACGACGCATTGGCGTCATGCAGTGATTTCAAATAAGAAATACTGCGGCGTATCAAATCGCGTCGCACCATCGCCCAAGCCTAAGTTACGACACATGAGAGCGCAAACGAGAGTCTCACACCACACAGCGAATCAAAAAAAAAAAAAACTATTGATGTCTGGCATCGAAAAAAATAATGATGTACATATTATATACCTACGTGACTTATCGAAAATAATTTCTTAGCCTTTAAATATAAAAAAGCTAGATATTTTTTTATTTACTTGGCCTATTATTATGGTTATATAATTACTTTTTTTAATTATACACGTTTTATGTTCCATGTTTTAAAGTGAGTACCACCAGGCACAAATCCCCAACACCAACTTTTCTTGTGTACAATAAATTATCACTAAGTTACATAATTATAACAGACGGCTTAATCATTTAATCCATGTCTGTGTTACCCGTGTGTTAATATCGCAAATGCACGACCATGAGAAGGTACTTTGTAAATGTATTACGACAGCTACGGATTACATGGAGATTATTTTGTGTAATCCGCATTACATTTTTTAATGAAGTCTCGAGTTGTCGTATTCCTGAAAATGGAGGGAACTTTTTCTGCTTTAAATATTAGTAATAATGTCAGCCAATCTAACTGAAATAAGGAGAGAAATGTGTATTTGCGCTATTATTATTTATGTTTAATTTTTAGACCACTCTTAATTTGATGCACATATTTTTCATTCATTAGAATGACCCGTCAATATTTGATTCGATTCGATTCGAGATATTGCACGAAAACACCCACAAAATTAATGCCAACCAATCACAAAATCTACGTATGTCGCGTCAGTAGTTCGGTTTAGTAATATCTGCTTTCAGCTTACGGGTAGCCAGTTGTAGCCTTAAATGCATTCATAGGCTTTGATAGGCCTGTCAAGTACCCCATAAAAATACACAACAAATATCTTTGATTGGTTTATAAATGAATGCTACTTATATAAAGATATTTGATAGAAATTATTACACATACATACATAGCTTCACGCCTGTTTCCCATAGGGGTAGGCAGAGACTATAGATTATTACACATGTTTGTTCATAATAAGTTAATTAAAAACAAACACAAAAACTAACCCCTTAGGCATAATTATTCATCTTTGTAACGTCAAGACAGAAATGTCTAATAAATTAAATGCATTAAGTTATTACTATCAAGGAACAGACATCACAATAGTGAATTAAACTTTGTTCTCTTTTACAGGAATCAGTGGAAGCTGCCCAAGCATTACTAGCCACAGACGCTGAACCAAGACACCTATACTTCCGTACCGCACAACCACTGAACGATAGAAAAGTTTATCTATTCAAATAGAATTCACCTTATCTTAACCACAAACTATCGCCGCTTTACTCGACAATTCGTCTTATAGTTTAGTCATTCTATCTCACGAAACCCGCTGTCACAATAACCTTTGTCATAGACATATCATACTATCACGATTGTATTCCCCAAAGGGTTAGGCAGACGTATACAATTTAGGTACCCATGTAATAGGGGCGAGCCTATTGCCATAAACCGGGTACAAATTCAGACACAAAATCAAATCAAAATAGGTTTTATTTTCACATAGACCTTATACAGGCACTTATGAAATGTCGAAATTAGGCGCACGGTTCCAAATTAGTTGTTTCCTATGGAGAAGAACCTGCAAGAAACTCCACGGATACTCTTTTAAATTTTTGGTTTTTTACAATGACATCTGATAGAATAATATATGGATATACAAGTATGAGAAAACAATCTAGAAAAGTTTGCGAAATCTGATACAGGTTATATTTTAACCCTAAGGGGAATACAGGATATTATTATAGGTGATATTTTGGTGATAGAGAAATAAATAATCTATTGTTTATAATCTTTCTGAAATGAGGTTACCTTGATTTTGCTTAATATACTGTAAGAAACTCTTTTCAAACCGTCCTTTTTCCATATCCATGTACTTACTGCTAACAAGTTTTATATATCTTTCTGTATTTATTTATTGTAATAATTTCAAGCTTGTAAAATAAACAGAAATCAAAGTTATAAATAGTTTTTATTAACAACAATTCCTAGATATTTACTGCTCATCCAAGTTGTTTCAAAACTACGTTGGAGTAAGCTTCCAGTCTTACCAAATGTATCAGTCATCATAACTGTTTATGCGAACGCCTGCACACGGTGGGACGTAGAGGCGGGGGCGCTTGCTTTTGTTCACAGTAACCCGCCGCATCACCCCCGGCCCTACCTAAGGCGCGGTTTACTAGTTCCGCGCGGACTATAAATGACATTCTTTAACTAATTCCTTCCTGGCCTGGCCGACTTAAAGGAAATAATCATAAATCCGAGCCATTTACTTAACCCCCCCCCCACCTATCTAATTCAACTGACAAATGATATCAGTGTGTAGTGTGTACGCGAACAATATCGATTGTGTGAATTATTAATGGATGCACCTGGTACAAGTGACGGACGTACTTGAACTTTTAAGGGTGGTATGCCACTGGTGTTTTTCTAGTCCAAGATTTGATCACGATGCGAACATGGAATCATGCAACTATGTTGTCTTTTCAAAAGTACCCATTTATATGGAATTTGAATTAGAACAAAATATTGCTTGCATAGAGTAAAGTAATACATGTGGTTGATTGTATATTCATTTTATAAAGGCATAAAATGATGATTTAGAATACAATTCCGCACAGCCATTTGCTAAAGATGATAATTTTATTTTAGATCTGACTTGCTCGTTGGTAAGAAAGACCTCTCTAGTTTGACAGGTTAATGCCGACCACTCTTACGTCGCAAATGTTGTGAAGCAATATGCACGGTTAATGGCAATAGGCTCGTCCCCTATTATATGGAACATGGAGAATACAGGCGTGAACAATTTTATTGATGTACCAATCGAATACAGTCTTAAAAAAAAGAAACAAGATGCTTATTGAAAACGTACCTTAAGTCCAATTACCTCTGCAATATACATAACGTAGTAGGAACTAAGTCAGATGGCGAAGAATCAGTTATCTTTTAGATAGTGTCGATACAAATCCTATGATATCAGTTTGACTGATCATCGAGAGACGAGACTACTGATTGTTTAGATCACGATACTTTGAGAGAGGACGTTGTCAAATATTGTAGTGAAAATGAAGAACTCCAAAATGTCTATTTGTGAGTAACATCTTTTATTTTTGTAGTAGTTCAATACTCCCATATATACTTTTTATTACTAAAAACTCGACCCTATAAAGACCCCTATAATACGAAGAAACATAAAAAAAACGTTTTGAGTCTTGTACCTGGAGAAATAATTATATATCCTGGGACATCCTGGGACATTTTTACACAGCACCATCTAATCCCAAACTAAGCAGAGCTTGTACTATGGGTACTAGACAATGGATATAATACTTACTTCGATCAATGGTAGTACTATTGATCGAAGAATACTTATATACTTTTTTTTGTAAATAAATACTTATAATATATAAGAAACACCCAGACAAACACAAATACTTTTATATTCATCACATAAATATTTGTGTCCTGTGGGAATCGAACCCTCGACCTCGTGATCAGCAGTCCGGTACTCGAACGACTAGACCACAGACGTCGTCATCGTCATCGTAAGAAATAAAAAGGCCGCACAAAATAGACACCCAAGTACCCAAGTAGTTACGAGCAAAAACATGTACCTATACACTAACAAAAGTGTTAAAGCGATTTTCTTCTAAGGTACTAATAGAACTTTTGTGATATTACGAACACAGTATTTACGAATCATGACTATAGTCACATTGCAATAATTGTTCATTCATAAAAATCGCGTTAGCACTTTTTTTTGTGTACACAAGTTTGTATCTTGGGAGTCAGATTGTTAGACCGTATAAGGAATAGTATACTGCGCTCCAGAACTCAGATCGCCGACGTTGGTCAAAAAGCCGCAAGCTTGAAATGGAACTGGGCTGGTCACATCTGCCGCATGTCGGACGAGCTCTGAGCAAAACGTATTACCGAGTGGAGCCCATACAACGTTAGACGACGTCGCGGGAGGCCCAAAAGGAGATGGTGGGACGAGCTAGACCTTTACTGGAAGGATTGGCCGCAGATAGCCCTTAATCGTGACGAGTGGAAGGCGGATAGGGAAGCCTTTGCCCTGCAGTGGGACGATAACGGCTGATAATAAATAATAATAATAACAAGTTTTTGCTCGTGACTGTACAAGTATAAGTATAAGTACCCAAATACAAGTACTAAGTACCAAAGTGTGTAATTACTAATTAATTCTACTAGGTAGTATTCAAGTTATTCCTGTTATTATCAATAATAGACATGCTACGGTAGGCCTCTAATCATGCATCCAATTATATGCCTTGTCATCTAGGACATACTGTATAATTTTCTATTTAACAACCTATTATCGGTTATTGATTATGCTTATTAAGTTCCACAGATTTAGTGCTAAGACTAAATACACACTGCCGACTTTGGTAATGCGGTATAGTCCGCGCGGAACTAGTTGACCGCGCCTTAGGTATGTGAGCGGTGGGATGGAAGGGCGGAGTCGCACTCCGCGCGGTAGGACGGAGGGGCGGGGGCGCTTGTTTTCATTCACAGTAACCTGCCGCCTCACCCCGTCCCTACCTAAGGCGCGACCAACTAATTCCGCGCGGACTATAATGGATATAGACATAAGTCGCTCGATCGATCGATATCACAGCTTCAGCTGATCCAGTGTCGAGTGAGTTTAATGAACTTAAATATTTGGAACAGCTGATTTCACTAAGTAATTTCAGATTTGATTCCACAACGATTGAACAATTGTTTTGACAAGGTACAATGACCTAATTAAAAAAGAAGGGTGTATTTTATGATGTCAATTTTATTTATCTAATGTAACTAGTTTAATTTCGTCTAACTAAACTATCGATGGATTGTGAGTTCAAAAATCCCTGTACAGAACAAGAGGTCATATGTTCGATTCCCGGGTCGAGCAGATTTTAATAAGTTTCTTCTAAGAGGTTCTTAGTAACTGCTTATATTCGGTATTTGTCCCGGGTTAATGGCAATAGGCTCACATTTTTTTAATGGGTAGGCGGGCCTAAACATACCCGTGAACTGTTGGTGTATATTAGTATACCTCTGCCTAACCCTTCGGGGAATACCGGCGTGATGGTATGTATAATGGTATGTCATTATAATCTAGCAGTGACTAGAGTAATTTAGTTTCAGCATAATTCTTTGAGATTCCATTTGTGTTAAGTTCTGAACAACTGATTAGTTGAGCGCGTTAATCTCAAGAACTACGTACTGGTCCAATTTGAAAAATGCCCGTTTATCGAGGAAGGCTATAGGCTATATTATCACGCTAGGTAGGGGCTAAGTTATAACAACGCTGATCAACCGATCTGCAAGGTTAAGCTACGCTTGCCGAGGTCAGCCTGTGGATGGGTGACCATTCTTAACACATCGAGACCCTTCCGTGCCTCAGAGAGCATGTAAAGCCGTCGGTCCCGGTTGTCGTACGAACACCTATGACAATCGTTAGTGTCAGTCAGAAGCCCAAAAAGTCTGACAACTAGTCTATCCTTCGAATATCGGTATTGCCCAGAAATTGGGTTGCGGAGGTCTGATGGCAGTCGCTTCGTGTAAAGTACTGATATTCAGCCGCATCTGGTTAGACTGGAAGCCGACCCCAACATGGTTGGGAAAAGGCTAGGAGGATGATGATCACGCTACGACCAATAGGCGCGGAGTATAAATTAAAAATGTTGCAAAAACTGGGTAAAAATTCAACTTCTACGGGAACAAAGTTGCAGGCAAAGGTTAGTATGCAATAAAAACAAAAGTATTAGACGGGTTCTCACGTGGCTATGCCCAACCTCGTGTATTGATTCTACCTTATATAATATAACTAATCTAAAAACACCTTGATAAGAACACCGGATCAGACAGTTGTGTGATTAACAAAGATATTACCAATGTCAATACACGATACTGTGCGAAAGAATTCATTCATACAAGGAGTTATCCAAACTTTACAAAGACTAACTTCAAGATTACTACTGGAATAGTAGTCTACCACCATCACGCCTGAATTCCCCGAGGGTAATGCAGTGGTGTACTGCTTCAAAAAAAGGTTTAGATCCATGTAACCGACCAAAATTCACACTCCGAGCTACTGAGAATTTCACAAGGAAATCCCAACAACACTTTGCTCGACCCAGGAATTGAAATCAGCACCTCTAGCCTAGTCTATCAGGCTAACATGTGCGTCATGAAAAAATTTTGTATACTCTTTTATCTCGCTCTGTCTCGTGCAAAAACAAGACAAAAGCACGACATAAGTGTCGACAAAATATTCTCGCGGCGTGCATGTTATAGTACGCGCGGAACTAGTTGGCCGCGCCTTAGGTAGGGACGGGGGTGAGGCGGCGGGTTGCTATGAACAAAAACAAGTGCCCCTGCCCCTCCGTCCCACCGCGCGCAGGTGACCCCGCCCCTCCAACCTACCGCTCACATACCTAAGGCGCGGCCAACTAGTTACGCGCAGACTATAGCCCGGCTAGACATAGTTGGGCTTACGAACACTAGACCAATGAAATAGATGACATAGTTTACTCTATTCATCATTCTAGGATGATGATGTTACTTACTGATACTTAATTCATCATCCTAGGATGATCATCCTTTTCCTAACTCCCCTCTCTCTAGAGAGGGAAATAGATGGCTTAGTTACATCTGTATGTAAAAATAAAAAAACAATTTCTTTAGAACAATTACTAAAAGAATTGCTGAAACTAGTTCCTTAGCCCAAGTGCGACTGCTACACTCGTGGTTCTGGATTCGATTGCCAAGTCGAGGAGTGTATTGGGTTTTCTATGAAATTGTAAGTTGCTCGGAATTTTGATTGGTGCCTGGTTGGCTGGCTGGGGTAATAGGCTGGCTTACAGCTGTAACATACCGGTAAACTGTACTTTCCATTCTGCCTAACCCTTTGGGGAATATAGGCGTGATGTTACGTGATGCTATATTAATTACTAAAACAATTCGATTCTATATATCATTAATCCTTTCATTTACATAATGGTGTTGTCAGGCAGGCTGTCAAAAACATGATAAGGAAACTATCTAATCGGGCCCAGTGCCATTCCAAATCGAATTGTTTTCGTTACTCATGTGATACGGAATCAGACGTATATTCAGCAAGTTATTTATTTTAAGTTTAGTAGTTATTACGTATTGAAAAAGGTTATTTTTGTAATGGAGAATCGAGTAGTGATGTTTAACCCTGTTAGCGTGAGGCCGAAGGAAACTGCGACCGATGGTAATGTAACTAGTCTTAAATTATTTATGTAACTGTTTTTACCTTTTTGGGACGTATAAATTAACCCTTAGGATTAAATCTATCCACTTGTCAAATGTTATCGACATCTCTTCTGCAGTTTAGGCGAGGAAACGTGAAAAATAGACATAATCATTTACTTTCGCATTCTTAATATTAGTAGGTACTATGCATTTTAGTAATTGCCTCGTTAGCGTAAGCTCGAATTTATATGCTCGAATTCCTAGGGTCGATTCCCAGATTCCAATGTGTAATAAGTTGATTTTTCTATATAATTCTCAGTAGCAACTCGGAAGTCGGGATTTGTGCCCGGTTATTGACATTAGGCTGGCCCCCTGTTACAGCGACCTCAACCTATCTAGACGCGCTTTTGCTTAACCCTAGACGCCTTATGAATATATAAAAACACGGCGTACACTGAGTAATATCTAGGCTATAAAGTTCTAATCCAAGGCACCTCTGACTTTTCGTGATCATATGCGTATTAATAACTAATTAATTGCGGTAATTGCAATAACTCTATTGCGGTAAAGTGGCGGTAACGGTGGAGGAAAACATCGTGTGGAAACCTGCATGCCTGAGAGATTTAATTTAATTGATAATTTATAATAGATAATGTAAGCACTATGTTTATGACACACTTCTGATAAGTACATGCATGACATATCTATAATACTTCTGACGTATAACTTGTACGTGTAGAATTGTCTATAAGTATAAGTTGGTTATTGAATAAATAAATAAATAAATTTCCTCGACGGGGCGTGTGAAGTCTGTCCACCAGCACTAGTCCAGCGTGGTGGACTTTAGTCTAAGCCCTCTCATTCTAAAAGGAGACCCGTGCCCAGCTGTGGGATGATTAATGGGTTGTTGATGATGATCATAATACTGGGTATAGCTAAATTATGTTTTGTCTCTTTCCTATTTCGGTCATTTAAATAATAATAATAATAAATATCTTGGGACATTTTTACACAGCACCATCTAGTCCCATACTAAGCAGAGCTTGTACTATGGGTACTAGACAATGGATATAATACTTATATACTTTTTTTTTGTAAATACATACTTATAATATATAAGAAACACCCAGACAAACACAAACACTTAAGTTCATCACATAAATGTTTGTGTCTTGTGGGAATCGAACCCACGACCTCGTGATCAGTAGTCCGGTACTCGAACTACTAGACCACAGATGTCAAAATAATCTAACAGTGACAAAATATAGATTAACTACTCCTATCTTAAACTTTGTTTATTAATGTGTGTAAAGAGCAAGACTCCTCAATGACTTACATATTATGTCCACGTAAAAATCATTTCCCATGTAGTTGTTCAGGCACATTGACAGACCAATTTCTGACATAGTCAGACATTGGTCTCAGAATCTACAGCAACCTATGTCAGACATTGGTCTCAGAATCTAGAACAACATATTATTTTACGTCAGACCTTGATCTCAGAATCTAGAGCAACCTATGTCAGACATTGGTCTCAGAATCTAGAGCAACCTATGTCAGACATTGTCTTAACATTTAAAGCAACCTTTGTCAGACATTGGTCTCAGTATCTAGAGCAACCTATGCCAGACATTGTCTTAACATCTAAAGCAACCTATGTCAGACATTGTTCTCAGAATCTAGAGCAACCAATGGTCACACATTGATCTGTCTGTGGCGATCTAATAAATAAGTAAGTCAAAATCAGAAAGGACTGAAGTGTGAAGCTTCCTGTGTAATATTAACCTTATTGTGAAGATAATTTTAGAAAGATTAATCTATTTTAAAATCTTCAAAAGAGATGAAGTCAATCTTACGAGTGGAGTAACGTTGTAGGGTAAACCCAATTTCATCACATGGATCACGAACTATTTTATTAAGAGCCTGTTTCATCACCACTGGATAAATTAAAAAATTGTATGAAAGTATTTGCCAAGTAGTTTAATGGGAAATTACTAGGTGGAGGTAAAAAAGGTAGTTAAGCAATATACCTAGTTATGCTACGATACGCTGCTTTTGAGAGCCACGAGTCAGAGCCACGTTTCGAAAGATTAGTTTACGCAGTTAAATTAAGATTAGCATATTTAACATTTTGTTCTAAGTTCTGTTCCAAGTAGACTTTAGATTAAGAGGGTCTAATTTTATATTTAGGTAAATAAAAAATGTAGAGATGTAAATAAATAAGGAAATAATAGTTTAATTATTTAAATATTATTGGGTATAAGAAATTATATAATCTGTAGCCTATAAGGTATGGTATCAATAACATATCTTCGGAAATTGCTCGATATTACTCTACCGATCGCAATTAACAATGAAATTTTAGTTTATTGTCAACAAAAACACTTTCATCGAAGATTAACTATCGTACTAAATGTATACAGTGTCATTCTATTAACGGAAATTCTGTATTAACATATTGCGACAACAGTATGCACACACGTTTTGCACAAATTGTATAATTTCGTTGACAATCTGTCATAATATAGTTTATCAGACTTAAGTATGATGAATGCGCACAGCATTCAATCTTCATGAGGTGTGTTTACATAGATTATGATATTAATTTATAGAAGCTAGCTCTGACTTTATAGTCAGAGCTAGCTTCACTTCGCTGAACTTCGCTTCACTTCGCTAGCTGCACTTCTGGACATATGACCTCATGGTCATATGTCCAGAAGTGGACAAATACAGATGATGAGTATATGACGAGTAATATACTCGTCATATACTCATCATCAGTGGTTTTATTATTTTATTCAGATTCATGTCTGCCATGTACCCGTTTAAGTACACTTACATGTCGAAATCGTGAAATTCAGAGTTAACACTAAAGATAATAATAATACTTATTTGCAATGAAAATGTTCGTTAATTCGAGACGTAAAGTAGATATAGAGAAAATAGCACGCGTGCAAATCTCTAATTGTAATTTACAAACTTGAAGAGTAATAAGATGATTAAATGTTTTTTTTACCTTGACCCGTTTTGGGGTTTATTTCTGAGAAAACAAATACAATTTAACGGTAATACGACGGCAAAACGTGTAATATCAGCAATAATATTACGATTCATCAAGGTTATTTTTATAACTGTTTGCCTGTGCAAACACCAAAAAAAGAAACATTTTGATGACGTAACCGGCCAGTAAAATATTTTGCAATTTCCTAGGTACTTCGAAACCGTGATGTAATACAAACGTTTTATTCGTTTTTAATACGTTCGTCTTGTTTGATAGAAAGCATAAAAGGAGACTTAGATAAACTACGAAATTCAAGTACATACCTATCTAAATACTATTTTAGATTCTGGCTCTCTTACACGACGGAACAAACAAAACTTGTTTTTGGATGCGAGAAATTCTCATAGATTCCTCTCATCTAAGGAGGCGGCCGTGGGCGATAGGATAATGTCGGACACACACTGAGCAGGATAGAATAGAATAGAAATAGAATAGAAATACTCTTTATTGTACACCAAAAACATTAACAAAGACAGAAAAACAAGAATTTTAAAACATACAAAGGGCGGCCTTATCGCGATCAGCGATCTCTTCCAGGCAACCTTAGGATGGACTGAATACGTGGACTGGATACGTCGGAATCAGAATGAGTGACTAAAAATTGCACTTGCCTTTCTTTTCCCTATGTCATGACCATATTTGGATCATGGCGAACTGTGGTTCAGTGCACCCAAGTGTCCAAGCACCGACGTCCTGCCTAAGGCGCGCGTGGATTGTGACTACAGATTCTACATTCAAGGAACCTTCAAAAGGACAGTAATTGAGTTTATTAAAGAAACGCTTCTACAAAAAGCACTTCATAAATATTTCAGTCTGTTAATTTTCTAACCATTCTAAACATGAAGGTGCTATTTTTACTCAAAATAAAATTTTCTTTTGACTTGGTTTTCTAATTTGACTAATTTAGTTATTTATTTTTTGACCGCACTTTTACTTAGCTAGCGAACAAAATTGTTTTGAAAGATTTTATTAGCTGTAAAGATAAACATTATGAGATTGATTTGGGATCAGATAACTGCCGCATTAGCCTAGTGGTCGAAAGCGCGACTGCTACGCTCCTGAGTTCGATTCCAAACAAAGTTCTTTTCGGTTTTTCTATGAAATACTAGCTTCCTGCCAGCGGCTACGCCCGCGTGGTCTTGTAATTTTTTCCCCCGTTTTTGCAACATTTTTCATTACTAATCCGCTCCTATTAGTCATAGCGTGATGATATATAGCCTATAGCCTTCCCCGATAAATGGGCTATCTAACATGGCACCTTAACATACCGGCAAACTTTGGGTAGTTATACATTACTTATGCAAACGACGCCTGTGGTCTAGCGGTTCGAGTACCGGACTGCTGATCACGAGGTCGTGGGTTCGATTCCCACAGGACACAAATATTTATGTGATGAATTAAGTATTTGTGTCTGTCTGGGTGTTTCGTATGTATTATAAGTATGTATTTACAAAAAAAAAGTATATAAGTATTATAACCATTGTCTAGTACCCATAGTACAAGCTCTGCGTAGTTTGGGACTAGATGGTGCTGTGAAAAATGTCCAAAAAAAAAAAATTAAAGCCTGCGCATACAATATAACAACACGTTCCGGGTGCTGATGGGGCTGCCGCGTTTATGCAGCGCGTCTGGCATGTTTGCTGACGTGGTAGTTGACAGCTTTCCCACCATCATGCGTAAGAGATGCGCATCTCTGCTACGCCGTGTTCGCGCCAGCCCCAACACCATTCTAAGAACGCTGGCTGATAGGTGGGACTCTCCGATCTTGGGGCGGTGGATACGACTGCATGCGCTCAAGTAGATAGGTATTCCCCAGGTTCGGCGTGCCTCACATAGCTTAGAATATAGGTTAGTATCACTAGCTTATAAGTTTACATTGTTACTAACAAATACCTATGGAAGTGATTCTGAAAATAAATGTTTATTATTATTTTTATTATTAGTACCTTATATACGTCTGCCTATCTCTTTGGCGACCTCCTATCCTTACAGTCGTGATGTTATATTTATATTTATTATTATTGTTCACAGCTGAGCAAATTTCCCGGCTAAGACCTTCACAATCGCCGATCGCGATCTCATTAAGTCGGTGCCCAAAATGGTCTTCACTAGATCCACTGCAATTCAAAGGTTACTGGGACAATGAAGTAAATGGTATTCTACTCAATAACGGCTCCACAGGTAAGAAAAAGCTTCTTTAATTCATAAACTACCTTTTTACCGCAATTTTGCTCGCATCACTTTGACGACGACGTCACTTTGATGAAAATCGGTCCAACAGTTCCCGAGTTGTATTTGTTGTAACAAATCCGACTCTGTTTTATATAATACTAGCTGTCCCGGCGAACGTTGTTTTGCCATATAGGGGTGGGTCATTTTAGGGGTATGAAAAATAGATGTTGGCCGATTCTCAGACCTACCCGATGTGCACAAAAAATTTCATACAAATCGGTCCAGCCGTTTCGGAGGAGTATGGCAACTAAAACTGTGACACGAGAATTTTATATATTAGATGAAGATTAAAGG
Organism: Acronicta psi; assembly: GCA_946251955.1. NCBI lineage: Eukaryota > Metazoa > Arthropoda > Insecta > Lepidoptera > Noctuidae > Acronicta > Acronicta psi. Next base: position 11,577,463 of record OX276476.1, read on the forward strand.
TGTTGTCTTTCACACGCCCGGGTCGCGACATACATATAAAGTGTTGCAGTCTGTAATAGTACTAACTTTTGCCCGTGGCTTCGCTCACGTGGAGGTATAGATAGCGAATAAAATTATGAATACTAATAATTATATTCTGTTTTTATGGTTTAAGTGAGCAGGCTCGCTACCATGTTACATGTATAAAAAAACTGTAGCTACAGTACAGTCTGGATATAGAAAGAAAGAGAGAGGTTCCTCGGTTACCTTAGGGCTCATCTCTTCCCTAAAATAATACCAGCATACTGTGTAGGTAGGTACATTAATATACCTTTGCACACCTCTAGGTTTACAAATATATCTGTAAATATAAAAGGAAAAGGTGATTGACTGATGTATCAACGGACAGCTCAAACTACTACTTTGGGCTGAAATTTGGCGCACAGATAAATATTTTGACGTAGGCATCCAAAGAAGAAGATTTTGGGAAATTCCTACGGGTTTGGGAAAAAATTATGAACGCGACCACCACATGGAATAGCTAGTAATTTTATAAAAGTTCTTTAGTATTATTACTTGTTTATATTTTGTGCTATAGTTATCGCATAGTTTTGAAAAGATTACGTAGTTATCTAAAATGGAGTAATCCCACTTTATCTTTATTCTTAAGATTATTTATCTAATACGTCACGTGCTTATTATATGAATACCCATACAAAATGATAATGTAAATACAAGATACTCAGCCAACACCTAAAGAGGCTCAACCTGGGTATAATAGCACCTCCCTTACTAGCGACCAATCCGTGTCGTAGGGGTGGGTTCCAGTTTGAACAACTATTTTAAGAGCACCAATATGCATTTAAGCATTATAATAATTATATTCTCAAAATTAGAAAAAAAATAAAAAAAAATCTTGGGACATTGTTTACACAGCACCATCTAGTCCCAAACTAAGCAGAGCTTGTACTATGGGTAGACAATGGATATAATACTTATGTACTTTTTTTGTAAATACATACTTACAATATACAAGAAACACCCAGACAAACACAAACACCTAAGTTCATCATATACGTGTTTGTGTCTTGTGGGAATCGAACCCTAGACCTAGACCACAGACGTCGTCGACCAACATATTATGAGAGAAAATATTATGTGCTCAATGCATTGGTGTTTGAGCAAATATTTTTAGAGCACCAATGCATTGAGCACATAATCATTACATTCTCAAATAGGAACATAATTATTGAGTGCTCAATGCATTGGTGCTCTAAAAAAGGTCGTCAAACGGGAATACTCCGTTTCGTGGGGGATTTCAAAAATATACAACCAATGCCTCAATGAATTGACTGTCTCGTTGGTCTGGTGATCCCAAGCGCGACTGCTACGCTCGAGGTCCTGCGTTCGATGCTCGGGTCTAGCAAAGAGTTATTCGGTTTTTCTATAAAACTCAGTAACAGCTCGAATTTTGATTTGTACCCGGCCTATGTGACATTGGATCTTAATATACCGGCTAACTTTGGTTGTACATTAGGACAGCTCTGCCTAGCCCTTCGAGGAACAAAGGCGTGATGGTATGTACAAAGTCCAAGTACTACCTCAATAGTCACGTGCTTCACTGAGTAGGATATTTATCTAATACCGTAAAAAACATCAATTGTGTTATCGTTTAGTCCTTGATAACGGCCAGTGGGCATTTGATACAGAATGGTATCTAATCGGTTACATTCCTATTTTTTTTTCTGATTTTTATTTTATGTAATTTGACATTGCATAAATATATATTATGATAATTTTATCGCAATTTTGGCTTCCTTATTTTTACCCGACGACACGGCAGAAAGCCGAAGGAAGGGTTTTTAGTGTACTATTTACTCAAATGTGTCGTAACGATCATCACTATAACGTAGCTTCACGCCTGGCTTCCCCAAATAGTTAGGCAGAGGTGTACCTACTAATGTACATTCAATTCCTCATCACCGATATGTTGTATTTCCATTTCTCTAATTTATTATCACTATACAGAAACGAAATCAAACGCTGAACTACTAACTAATTTCCTACAATACATTACCTCGTCTAGTAATGCCAGACTGACCCTTTTACTAGCTAAAACTCTATTCCGATACATAAAGATACTACCGACCCGTGCGCAACTTCGTTTGCGTTTTTTAGTGGACCGACGGTAGCGCCACCTACCGGGTCTAATTGTGAATCTAAACCATTCTCGAATCAATTAAGATCACACAAAAAAAAACATCAAAATCGGTCCAGACGTTTAGGAGGAGTTCAATTACTAACACGCGAACACAAGAAATATTTATATACATATAATAGAATAGATACTAAATAGCTAAAGAAAAAATCTATCTTAGCCGGGTTTTTTAAAGAAAATTCAGCCAACTAAGCTATCAAAACCAATAACTCAATTTATTTGTTGCAGCATATTTCACATTTGAATCCGAGGTCCGGCCAATTTTACGTGGCGGTCCCCTACTAGGAGAGTACATATTCGAACAGATGCACTTCCACTGGTCCGTTGACGACTTCTCTGGCTGTGAACACTTATTAGACGGACAGGGGTGAGTTCTGAAACTTACCAAAAAAAGATGGATGGACTGTAGGAGAAAGAATATAGCCATAAAGGAATTGAATGGCGATATGAGGGCTGTTATTTTAATGAAGGAAAAAATCGAATGGCAGGCAGGATTCGAGCCTGCGTCTTCTGGTTAAATACACCAGACGCTAATGACCTCTAAGTCACGAGTCCTATACGCCAGGTCGAAATTTTCCATGTCTCAAGTCACCACCAAATGTCTCAAGGTGACCTTTTTCTTCATTAAAATAACTGGTATTATCTTCTCTATTAGCATGGAAAATGCTAATAAAAATACAAAAGATAGACATGACGCCTATTAGACATGAATGGAAGAAGAAGACATACGTAACGTAAAGACGTAAATAATAAGTGAGTTGGGAAAAGGGTAGGGGCAGGAGGGAATGATGAATGTAATAAAAAAAGATGATTGAATAAAACCAAAAGTCTTGGTTGCTGCTGCTCCAGCAGCCTGCAGTAGGTAGTGGCTTTTAAGGGTTAGCAACTCAGCGACAAAGGTTGATATCGTATCTTGTGCTACGGATGTCCATGACATGGCCACTTGTACTATCAGCTGGCTTGTCTCCTCATTTGCCAATAAAACAAACAAAAAAATAACCGAATTATTTCAATATTCGCCAGATACGCTGCAGAATGCCACTTTGTCCACTACAACAGTAAATACGAATCAATGGAAGAAGCAGTTGGGCACCCGGACGGCCTAGCCGTAGTAGGATTCCTCCTAGAAGCTGTAGACGCTCCGAACCCAAGGTTTGACAGGCTGGTTGAAGGGTTTGAAATGATCAAGAAGAGTGAACACTCCGTTAGAGTTACCTCAGGTTGGTTGAATCATGCTTCTACATTTTCAATTTCGTATCATTAAAATACGTTACACTGCCCACCCCTATAGAAAAAGGGCGACAATCCACACCATATTTCTTATGTTGAAGCACACTGCGGGTCTTCAATGAGATTCTTCTTCTTTTGCACGCATAGTCGAATTGTACTATTTGCAATCATCAATACTTTATTGCATTCCATAATGTTTTATAAAGGTAGACTAATAGATCATTATGGACCCACCCTGCCGCACAGCAAAATTAGGAGAGAGGATGAGGAATTAGCAGCCTTTGGCAAATTGATTGCCCATAAAGTATACAAAGATATAAAATTCTAGGGTTAGCAATAATTCCCATCAGTCCATCGAGGTCTAAACTTAAATGTAATCTTTTAGAATCGCTATCATGGATGGACAGCGATGATCTACAAGAAGGCAGCTATGTTACCTACAAAGGTTCTTTAACAACACCTCCTTATACCGAGTGCGTCACCTGGATTATATACGAAAAACCGGTGGAGATTGGCACCGAACAGGTTGGTTATGTTGCATCATCTTCCTAGCCTTGTACCAACTATGTTATAGCTTCAAGTCAAATCTCCAGAGTCCAGATTTGGATGAATATGGGTATTTTGCACGATACGACTGATATTTTGTGGATAAATTTTGTGGTAAAGTGGTAAATTGGAAGCGTGGTATGAGGATGGCCATGTTAAAGAAACTGACGTAAGAGATGCCTTTGACCAACAATGGGGCACATAAAGGCAATGCTTGTTAGGTTTTTAGTGTTCTGACTACTGTACACTAATTAATGCCATAGGTGTGCGTGTGACAACCGGGACTGAGAGTTTACGTGCTCTCTCTTAAAATATCTATGAATGTTGCTACAGTTACTTACAATCAGATTAGCCTCTTGTTTGTCATTAAAGTAAGTAAACAAATACATAGAACAGTAATAAAATCACCCCTGGCTTATATATTCTTACAAAGGGTCCGCTAAACTCGTGAAGCATTTATCCAAAGCCTTTAGAAAAGTCGTATATTAGTATACTATCTACTTAACCTAATTCGCAAGGCCAGTGAATAAAGGACCTTTATTACATACCTACAATGTAATAAATAGCCTCTACTTTTCCTGATAACAAGAAAAAAGGTCAAATTTGTTTATCCATTAAAGTGCTCATAAAATGAATTGAAAGCCTCATTGGTCTTGTAGTCGGATACGCCGTGACTGACTGCGAGATCTTGGGGTTGATTCTCAGATGGGTCAAGTGTTTTTTAGATTTTTGTTGAGGTTTTCTCAGTAACAAGCGCAGGGTTATTTATTTCTGATGAATCCCAGTACACCAAGGGTACGGATGCTGGACATTTTACACAAAGCTGATGGAATTATCGAGAATTTGATTTAGCCAGCCTTGTGAAAAAATGGCATCCTATTGAAAATCACCATATTATTTTATCCACAGCTGGGACTTTTGAGGCAGTTGGAAGGTCCCAACAGCATCCCGATCGAGCGCAACGTCAGGCCTACACAGCGACACCCGCCTGGACACTCAGTTATATACGTCAAGCAAGTCAAGTCGAAACTCTGAAATACGTTAATATACTATTGCTATGTCAAATATTTGCATTTTTATTATTTTCTTCCCTGAATCCACTAGACCAGCACTTCCCAAAGCATCGGTGCTTAATATTGGGTGGACCCAAAGAGATTTGAAAGTAGTAGTATTAAATATCTTTGAGTGGGATCCTATTTAACTGTTATTTTTTGTTTGTTTGAAAAGAAGCTATTTCTAATTTGAAAGTTTGTTAGATGGGTCACGTTCCAGTAAACTTTGGAAACCACTGCAGTAGACAAAAGCTATATAAGTCTCACATATTAAAAATATCATCTCAAAGAACAAGCAGTTTAAGAAAAAAGTAGTTTTATTATTTGAAGAACAAGTTTACCTACACCATGTCATCATCCCAAACAAAATTTGAAGTGACTTCTGACTAAAAAAATCCACAAAAAAGGTTTATAAATATAAATATATCTATTTGAACTGCTGGCAAGGAGTAAGGTAAACACACAGTACAATTAGTAATTTTCATACTTTATTATTTACATCTTCTATGTAACATGATTATAATTATTTTAGACAACATGAATAACGTAGTAAGAAAACAGCAAAAGGAATATAATTTAAATGTAAGTAGATAGCTAGTTTAAGTTACGACAAAAATCAAAATCGACCCATCTATTCAGATCCAAACTACTCAATATTCCTGCGATAACCTCCATTGTCGTAGAAATATGATCATAGATACGCAAAAAGAAAATGTTACGCACTGCTTGTTCGCTAAGTGGATCAAGGGCTACGGATTTAGTCTTGGACTTAGAACGCAATGTGTTTTTAGTCGTTGGTGGTTTAAAAGTATAAGCATCAATTAAGTCAGCATATTCTTTATCGAACTTATCAGCCAATTGTCCTAGTATATACCTAACGTTGCGCTGTTTTTCTTTGATAAGTCCATCACCTTCATACCAAGGCTTTAAAAATTCAGCATGAGATTTTCGCAATAACTCATAGTATTTCATTCTATCATCATACTCTTTCTCCATCATCGCCCTTCTCCAAGTACCTATTGATAGATCCCAAACTTCACCTGGAACCATTTCTGTATACAGGTCTTTTATTTTAGCTACCTCTGTTTGATGATAGAAACAAACTGGATTTTTCAAAACAAACATTTCTGCTTCCAGGAAGTATTTCTTGTACGGATAGATTTGTGGAACAACTTCGAAAACACTATCAACTATTTTGTTAACAAATTCTAAAGCGAGATTATTGACCGCCTTTCTGTTAATTCTTGTTTTAAGAACTTCAACTTTCCGTTTTATCATATCTACGTCTTCAACTGAGTCAGCGTATAGGTTCACAAGAAATTTTTGTCCAATGTTCTCAAAGAATATAACGTTAGACATACTCAATTCCCAAAATTCAGTATAAATACCCGGCTTGTCTGCAATAAAAGTGAATAATAACTCTTTGTATTGACCAGGCGAAATTACATCTTCATTTTTGTTGAAAAAGAATACTTGTTCAAATGCATCTTCAGGTATGAAAGGAATCGCCCGTTTAATTTTCTTCCAACAGTATCTCAAAGTCACAGTACCGAGGTTTTGTAGGTAAAGTTTACTTCTGCCTGCTCTTTTTATAGGTACATTGAAGTAGTAAGTCCAGGAACTGCAACCAGAACCTTTTTGAAATGATTGCACACACTCTAAGTTCTGTCCAGGAATTTCTTTATAAAAAACAGTATTATTTATTTTTAAAGCATAAACGCCACTTAAAGGTTCCTCAGGAACATCTGTTGTTTCTTGAATATTAATTTCTGGTACAGGTGGCATTTTTGGTGGCGGAGGAGGAGGTTTATTGCCTTTTATGATTAAACCTTCGATATCTGGTCTGGAAGGACAATAAAATAACTAGTGAAATGCTCAGAAATGATTGAGCATAGGTTATGGCTAGATAATAAAGGTTTTTTTTGTTTTAGATACAACATTTTTTTTTACAAAACATGCTAAAATCAAAACAGAAAACGAACAAAATTTTATATTCTTATTTAAAATTATTATTAGGTACATGGTACATGTATAAATTTAGGGACGCAGGGACGCACAATCTGCAGAGGGTGAAGTAAAGCTTTAGATATTAATAAATTATGTGTGTTACCTGAAAGGGTCAATTTTCAATATTTTTGCATGTAGTTCTTGTTCGCGGTGCTGTCTATAGTTCTCGTAATCAGCATTTAATTTATTACATTGTACACGAAGTCGCTCACCAGCCATTCCCAATTCATTTTGTTGAATATAGGAAGGCACGCCAATATGCTCGATAATTCTTGGACGACCCCTCTCAGCTGGTGTTCTGTATAATTCATATGCTGGATCACAATAACAACGCTGCTTTAGTCTCGGTGGCCGATCCCATAAAGATCCTCTTGCTCCAGTTTTTATGTCTATCTGTGCATGTTCCAGAGCAACTTTTCGTTCTTTGTCCTCTCGGACTTTGTCCAATAGGTTCATTGCTAAGTCCGCTGGAGGTCTATCCAGTCTTTTGCCAAGCGCAGTAGTCTCATCGCGTCTGATCTGTATCCATTTTTCCCACAGCAATAATTCTCTGTCTGGCGTTACGGGTTGTTTGTGCAGCGGTATATCATCGTTCCTTTGTTGCATTTTTGTTTATTGTTTTGGTATTTTTTACCACTGCTGAACGATTGGCGCTTGTATTATTTTCAATTATGACAAGATGTCATTTTTCCTGCGTGAAGTTTACAATAAAATGTTGTGACATTGCCATGGTAATCAATGAAGTTTATTTTGGGTGATATTTTTAATATTTTTGTTGTAAGTGCAAATGACAGAAACTTATTAAAAATCATGTCATAAAATTATGTGTACTAAGTTTTGATATAATTAAATTTTTACGTGATATATAACCGCAATCATGGAACATGCAATTCAAACACAAACAGGTATTTTTCTTCAATTTATTGATACTCAGCATCAACAGCACTTTCTTTCCTTTGTTGGGCTCGGCTTCTAGTCTAACCAAATGTGACTGAATATCGGAATGATATTCTTGACGAAGCCACCGCGATACAGATTAAGTTGATCCTACTGGGTTGGTCGGTTCGGCTCCAGTTTAGCCCATTAGGCGTCCGACCGAGCGCGGATGTGTCCAGCCCAGTTTCACTTCCGATGTGGTATCTATATTACCTAGTTATATTTTATCCAGATGAAGAACAACCTATAACTGAAGAAGAATCCAGCATGCCCCTCTATGGGACGAAAGATTGGATTCATTACTGGAATGAAATTGAAGGACATCTTCCAACTCCCATCGATGTATCAATCACGGGGTCTTTGGCGTATAAGTGTCCAGAACTGAAATGGTTTAATTTTGATGTTTATCCACACAAGGTTAAGTTGACTAATACTGGATACACAGGTAAGTTGAGTTACCATTGTTTACTTTCAAATTCTTTTAGTCGGTACTTCAGTTAAAAAAAGAATAGAAAAATAATTGGCATCATAGCTTGCATTGCACTGCCTTTTCTATTTGATTTTTTTTCCACATAAATTATGTATGTACCCCCATCATCATCAAATCTATCCTAAGCTGAGTTTAGCCCTTTCTTACTTATTATTATTATGAATCAGAAAAAAGTCACAAGTTAAGAGTTAGTTAAGGATAAAAATATATATCTATACTATTATAAAATTGTAAAAAAGTCGTTTCTGTACATTGAAGATATTTAAAAAAAAACAATTGGGTTAGAGTATATAAACGATCGCGAACCCAAAAATGTGATTTTTAGAATTCTTGTCTGTTTGTCTGTTTGTCTGTTTGTTAGGGGTTGGCGCTAAACCTACTGAATAGATTTGAATTTTGTGTTAACTGTTGTAAAGCATAATTTCCAACTTAAAAACTGATGTAAAGCTTTTTTCAATTATTTGTATAGAACCTCAGATACAGCTTGACCTCTCTGTTGTATGCAAGCCCATAGAAAGAAGAGATCATCATTGTTGGTTTTTTATTTTTGATTTTCTATTTAAAAGTCCATCGTTCAACTAAAAAAATGAGGTATATCTCATTCCACTCGGTTGCGTAGATGCTGAGAGCTTGACCTCTCTGTAGTATGTATTCCTATTGATATAACGGATCATTATTGTTGGTTCTTTAATTAAGTTGTCATATGCGCAGAAATCGTGATTGTTGATTAGTTATAAACGTTTAAAGTGGTATAGACTTAAATTAAACAATAGTTGTAAAGTTTGGTTAGAATTACGAGTTATTACGACTAACTGAAGTTTCAATTTTCCTTTGGAGTGATTTTGAATAACACAGTTTCACAAACAGTATCACCTCAGTACCTCATAGAGTACCCCAGTACCAGTAACGGTTGCTCAAACCGAGCTAAAAACTTTGACGAAGTAACAACTACGCTGAGCGATAGGTTAAGCAGCGGTTTCTGCGGTTAGACTATGGATGGGTGACCATTCTTAAGACATCGAGACCCTCTGTACCTTATATAGCACGTTAAGAAATGGCAATTGATTCGGCATAGTAGACCCCATACGAAAACCTATGAAAATCGTTAATCGTAGTCAGAAGGCCAAAAAACCAGACGATCAATTTAAAGTTAGGGCGCACCTATCGGTTTTAACCAGTCTGAACGCTATTGCTTTGTGTAAGATATTTATATTAAACCACATCTGTTTCGATTGGAACCGGAGCTTAACATATTTTCGGCATAGGCTAGGAGCCTAGGAGGATGATGAAACTGTTATAGTGAGCTGCTTTTTATCTTATTCGGGATCGATTTCTTTCAATTTTGTTTCTTCATCCACGGAGAGCGAAGCCGCGGGCAAAAGCTAGTATATATATAATTCTGTACTTACTAAATACTATGTATGTAGTATGTATGTAGTAACACCCCGCGAATCTTCTCACAGTGGTCTTGTATTTTCCAATTTTTATGAGATATTCAAAGAATACTGCTATATATATATATATTACTGGCGTTGCTGATGTCTATGGGCGGTGGTTACCACTTACCATCAGGTGGGTCACCTGCTCGTCTGCCACTGTAGGCAATAAAAAAAATCCTTTCATAGCTGATGCAATAACTTTACAGGAAGCCTATCTGCCAAATCTCAAATTAGATGTTAATTTTTGATGAATAGTACGAGAGTAGTTTTCTTTCTTGTGATAAATTCTTTATTCATTAACTGAGCATAGCTGCCACTATTAAACCATTAGCTACACACTACACGAAACAGAACAGCCGTATCTACGAGTAATGCCTGAGACTCCGAAAGGGTCTGACACCGCATTAATTATAATGTCTATGCAATCTTTGTCGTTCTAAGTAATGAGTTGGTTGAATAGGGAGGTCCTGAGTAACGAGCTAGTTAGTATAATACTGCCATTTATTTAGGCGTTGCGTGAAAAGGATAAGGTTAACAACTGGATTTGGTTACTGATGGGGAATCTCGGTAAAGGCTTTAAGCTCTTATAGATAGAGGCAATTGTTCGTTAAATAATTTATTGTAGGTATCACATATTTTATCATGGTTCAAGGTTATTGGTTCTAGGGAACCTTAATAACGAAACCGGACTTAGTAGTGAAGCACGGAATGCCTTCAGCCAGGAGCAATTTATAAACTTAGCAACAGCAGAATAAGGCCCCTTAATGAGAGCCAGGCCTTTGCATCTGGTCCAGCCGTGGGAGACATGCATTGACCCTACGAAGATTAAATTATTTTTAAATGTTCCTTCTTTTTGTTGTTTAGTGTTTTTATTATTTTACTAGCTTTCCGCTAGCGGGTTTATCCGTGTGGTCTGGATATTTCTTATAAATCGTAGCTTGGGATGGTGCAGCTTCCTAACGTAGATAGACTTTTCCAATCGGTCCAGTAGTCTTGGAGCCTATAAAATCATATTATCTTTGCTCTTTATAATATTAGTTAGTGTAGATAATAGACATCATGTTATTAATGTATCAGTGTTGGCTATTTTTTTAGCCACATTGCTGTCTCGCGCCTACACGTTGGTTCCACTTTTTTATTTTTACAGCTTCAAAAGTCTATATAAATAAAAAAGAATTGCAATTCTGTTAGTCTCGTAATGTAAAAATTATCTATCAGAAAATACGACATTAACAAAATTACCTAGATAATCCTTCTTAATTCATACCACAATACATTAGTATTACACAACAGTATTAGTAGTAATTAATTTGCGAACTCAGAATGTATACACAGTACCCAGTCGTGTTTGCTCCCTAACATGTACCTAATACGGAATTCGGGTCAGATCCCTGTCCAAACAAGATGGACGTCACAATAGGATTCTGAAGCATAGAGGTTGAGTACGTCTTAGTTCACTTAAGCATGTCATAGTAAGATATGAAGCCCGATGTGATGCATTTGGGAATGTTGCTTAAGATTGTCTTTATGCCGACGGAATTAAGTAATTTTTTATCCAAGTAATGACTTTTTAATCCGAGTTATGACTTTTTATCCGAGTTATGACATTTTTATCCGAGTTATGACGTTTTATCTGAGTTATGACATTTTTATCCGAGTTATGACTTTTTTATCCAAGTTATGACTTTTTTTATCTAAGTTATGACTTTTTGTTACACTGGACTGCCTTTTAAGTCAAGTGCTAGTGTTTGTGAGGCTTTGATTCCTAGATCAAACAGTGTTATCAGATTTTTCTATTAAATTTTCAATAGCAGCTCGGAGTTTGCAGTTGCAGCGTTGAGTTTGTTTCCATTAGGTACATAAAACTAAACATACCGGCGAATTGTGGGTGTACACCTCTGCCTAACCGTTTGGGGAATACAGACGTGATGATCTGTAACCGACAGTCTTTAATTTTAAAGAATGCACCACATAATTTGTCACCGAAGTGACTTGGCAGTGACAAACAAATTTTCGACCTTGAGAACTAATTTTTAGCTAATTTCCTATATCGACAGTAACCTACTATCATGCTGGCGAAAAATCACACTGTAGTAGATAGCACCTAGACTGCGAATAATGAAAAGGCTTGTAGAGTAGGAACTACGTACAGTCACGAGGAAAAACATGTATACAGTATACACTAACAAAAGTGCTAACCGATTTAAAATAAATAGGTAAATTGAACTTGTGATATTAAATCAATATTAAAGTGCTATTGGTGTTATCACAAAGTTGTAATTGTTCATTCATGAAAAAGTGCTTTAGCCCTTTTGTAAGTGTTTATACGGCTGTGCTCGTGACTTTATGTGAGAGATGCAATTATTCACAAGTCAATATATTTTTTCCAGTCGTGGTCTCATCAAAATGGAGGACAGAACGGCCATACCTGGAGGGCGGTCCCTTTTTAGAGAAGCACGTGCTGTCTCAAATCCACTTCCATTGGGGCGCGGATATGATGGAAGGAAGCGACCACACAGTGGACAAGAGGAGGTATCCTGCTGAAATGCAGGTTAATGTAGTTCATGCTTTGGAAAACAACAGATTAATAGCCAGGTTTACCGAAGTCAACATTTTTGGATACCCTAAATAAATGATTTACTGTATGAACAACCCTCTAGCGGTCACCAAAATAACTAAAATTGACATTAAACTGTGCCAGTGGCGCTAGCGTCCGAATCGGTGACTAAATTCTCCTTCAGTGGTAGATAGTTTTAAATTATTTGAGTCCAATGTATAGAAAGCCTGAAAAATACTTTAGATATTTTAGGCACTGCAGCATGTTTGAAAGAACTACAGGCTATCTGGGATAAGACTGAAAAATCTGAGAATATATACACTAAAGACGACCCATTTAATTAATGAGACAGCTAATTAATACCATCTGATACACTGCAAATTTCCCGCAATCAACCAGTTAATTGGGAACGTGGTCTGTAACTCAAATTAATAGGCTCTGGGCTTTAATTATCTGCACCTAATCACAACCAATTTAATGACTAAACGTAGCAGTCTAGCGGTGCGCGTGCATGACCTACCTGATGCGTAAACATATTAACACACTAATTTATTAGGTATATATGCAAGAATCATAGCACTAAGGTGTTTATTCTATAAATTAAGATGTTCTATTATTTGTAATGACATATTCTGGGTTCGGATCTCCTCTCAGAATGAGAGGGGTAAGGCCATAGGTATAGTCTACTACGCTGGCCTAACACGGGTTAACAGACTTCACAATTCACACGCTTTTGAGAAAATGAAGAATATCTCTTAGGCGTGCAGATTTCCTTACGATGTATTCCTTCTACTCGGTAGTCCAGTGGTCATTTATTGCTCGGCTATTTCTTCAAATCCTTAAAGGGAAAAGCGTGCATCTTTGTTTAATAATTATGATAATCATGCCCCCCTTTCCTTAGGATTCATTGGTGATACAACATGTGATTTAGTGTCATATTATCTTCTTCCTGGCTGTAACCCACTGGTGGGGTCGGCTCTCCTAATTTTCTGGCGCCAGGACAATCTGTCCTGTTAAGTGTCATATTATGAATTATAAAATTATAATTATAATATTTAAATATATTACGACACTAGCGGTTGGCCGTGGATTCACTCGCATCACTGAAATACTTGTTTAACATTATCCTATGCTCAGTAGTGTTAAAGTTTGCGCGAAAGAGTAACAAACATCCATTCATCCTGACAAACTTTCACATTTTAGTAGCGTAATTAGTAGGATAAAATCCTCTAAAATAAGATGCAAGTATGTTGCTATTTACCGGGCACAATTTCAAATTATGACAATTTTATAGCAATAAAACCAAATTGCTTTGTCCGACTTTGAAATTAAAACCAACTAATGAAATTATTAATACAACTTTATCGTACGTTCATGTTTTATTTACATTACAAACTTTCTAGTATTATGTGTCAACACTTTTATTTTAGTTTAACAAGCCTGCAATACGCTATGCCATTTTGATTTCCCTTGGGAACTGTGAATTTTTGCGTTGGTAAATTTGAATCCGGTGGTGAAATTAAATATTTGCAGGGCTCCTATACTAACTTTACTAATCTGTAACAGAAACTTACCTACCTTTTTCTCTTTGCCGGGAATTTTTAACCTTCTTTCTTCTTTATGTAGTAAAATGATACCTTCAAACCTGTCCGGCTTCAAACCTGTCCGGCTTCAAACCTGTCCGGCTTGAAGTTGGCACGAGCTAACTTTAACCCGACCGTAAAAATCGGAGCTCGGACAATAAGTTTGGCGAGAACTGTAAGTCGCAGGCCTACTTTAGGTATTTTCCAGAAAAGTTTGAAAAATCAAGCTTATGTCAGGGTTGTCATTTTATACTGTACTAGCTTCCCGCCAGCGGCTTCGCCCGCGTGGTCTTATAATTCTTTCCCCGTTTTTGCTACATTTTTCATTACTACTCCGCTCCTGTTAGTCGTAGCGTGATGATATATAGCCTATGTTACTCGAGGATAATGTAGCTTTCCAAAGGTGAAAGAATTTTTGAAATCGGTCCAGTAGTTTCGGAGCCTATTCATTACAAACAAACAAACAAATCTTTCCTCTTTATAATGTTAGTATAGATAAACAGATACTTAAAAGCATAGAATAAGAAAATAACTCAGAAAAAAAAAAACAACATTATTTGTTTAACGCAGTGCAGTCGAGCGGTAATAGTTTGAAGAGAGCTTGAAATATTTATTGTTAGGTGAAAGCGCAACGTAGTTATGGATTAGGAAGAATAATAATAATGAAGACCATGAGTAAAGTAGATAGGATAAATGTGGAGAGATAGGTAGGTATAGATAGAATACTTTTCTTGGGAAAGATCAATAGACTTCCAGGCGTTCTTGGAGTATTTTGCGACTTATTTGGAAGTAGATTTATATTTATATCATAACTAGCTTTCCGCCAGCGGCTTCGCCCGCGTGGTCTTGTTAACCTTTTTAACCCGCTTTTATGTTGACATTTTTCCTGAATTTTCTTTGCTATAAACCTCACGGAGCCCGAGACCTTTCCAACGAATGCAAAACCGTGGAAATCGGTTCGTCCGTTCTGGAGTTATAGCGTCAGGAAGGAAAACCCGACTTATTTTTATATAGTACATAAATAAAAATCGTTATCATAATAGATTCACGACGAATTTATGTTATCGTTTCGGCAAAGTATTTTCAGCAAAGAATAATATTAAAGAAATACATATTTTATTTCTTTGGTAAATCAATCACGTTCCCTCAGGGCTTGGAGTAAGAAGATAGAAAAATGTAATGCGCACGGTTCCAATCACAAACTGATACTAGATAGAGAATCGAGATAATAATATTATCTGCTTATTCTCGTAAGTACTGCCTCGTTGGTCTAGTGGTCCCAAGCGCAACTGCTACGCTAGACATCTTGTGTCGATTCCTGGATCCGGCAAAGTGTTGCTGTGAAATTCTCGGTAGTAACTCGGAGCCTGAATTCGTGCACGGTTGATGGCAATTAGGCTCGCCCCCCTCACTCCCTATTATGTGACGTGGGCCTTAAGATAGGGTGCAATTTGACATTCGAATTGACAAATGAATAGAAACAAAATGTATGGAAATGACATTAGTGACAGCCTGATTTGTCGAAAGCTAGTGTCATTTCCATAGATTTTCTTTCTATTCGTTTGTCGATTCGAATGTCAAATTGCAACTTTTCTAGGCCCCCTGAACATGCTGCCGAACTGTGGGTGTACATTAGTACACCTCTGCCTACCCCTTTGGGGAATACAGGCGTGATGGAAGGCATGAATGACGTACCTATGTACTAATTGTACTACTACTTACACATTTTTTATCAAGATGGCTATGGAATTAAGAAATAAGTGGGAATAGAAGATTCCACTCTGCCATTCAGACCAGCAACTCGTGTTACATAAACCTCATTTTATGTACCTAAGTATACAAAGTGGAAGGGACATCGACGCACCAACGTCGTGACAAGGTTTCACTCAAGGTGAAAAATGCCGCAAACAATGGTGCACCTCCTATCCTGTCCTTTGTGCCCCGCAACCTGCAATCTAAGCGACCTCTGCGCTGCCACTGACAATGCCGTGGAAGTGGCGAAATTTTGGGCACACCAAATCTAATTTAAAAAATAAAATCGTACCATCGACACGAAGAAGAAGAAGAAGGTGAAAAATAAGATGACCTAGGTCATTCATGTAGAAAATGATCGGTTATTACAGATAATTTTTGAGCACGCAGTGTATTGCTAAAAACGCGATTATAATGCTCCGCAGTAAATGTTGTCGCGCGCGCGATCCGAAATAAATGAAATAATTATTTTTTAATTATAAATCTAATTTGGATACAGAGAAATAATGTCTTTTTACACGTTTAAGTAAAAAACTGCAGAAATAAATTAAAAATTGATGAAAAAGTTACGGAAAATTTCAACGCAGGGGGGTCCAGAATCATGTACTAAACTCACGGTATTCGGACGTGCGTCGATGTCCCTTCCACCTTGTATACATCGCTAGCAGCTACTGGGTTAAATATAAATTCCTATCTGAAGTAAATAAGTATTCAGAGCTATAATTAATGAGTATAATTATACGACATGAAATGGGAACATTTCATTTCATATATTTAAGTTACATTATTAATGTTTCCATGTTACCAAATGGGGTGTCACCAAGTTGATAAGATAAGACGATGTTTGAGAAATATTCGGGGAGGGTCGTATTAATAAGTGTACCTAATATTTCTCCAACCTAGAAACGACTTAGGTAGTTTATTTATGTCCCATGGAGCGAAAAGGTGGCGATCCCATTTCAAAAGCCATGTTGACGGTCTTAATTCTGGACCAATAAAACAAATTGGTTAAATGTAGGTACCTACTCTTAGTTTTAAGTACATAAAATCTTCTTCTTAGCTTCTCGAAGAAGAATAGATACCTACTTAGTACCTATTAATAAGACTCGTATGACGATTTTTGAAAAAAAAATGTTATTATTAAACTAGTTCGGTGTAAGTCGTCTTATTTTTTTCCCAATTCCCTGTGAAATTTTCAATATTCTTTCGGAGCGGATGCCTACGTTAGAACTATCTGTACCTATGTGAAACGTTCAGTGGTTGGAACTCTGCATTTATAGATCAGTAAGTCAAAAACCGTTTGATCATAATGTATCTCGTAAGATTGTAAACTTTCGAAATATTGTGAACTGTACTGAATTATACCTATTGCTAACAATTTAACGTATTGTCCAACGGTGTTCACAATATTGACATAATTATAGACCTTGGTAGTAGGTAGGTACTTACTTAAAAATAAATAACCCCCTATAAAAATAAATAGGTAGGTCAATTAATCTCGAATCTCTTGGGCGTTTGAAAAGCCTTCTGTGTGAATAGTTAATGGCTTCCAAAGTAAGCTATTAGCTGTAGGACCATCGTTATTCACACGCAGTGATGTGTGACTACGCACCGTACATTTCAATGGGTGTATCGTTTCCCAGTCGACGATCATTCGTCTTTGCCCAAACGCCACGGTAGTTAACATGCTGATTAAACATACCTACTTATATTAAACTTATGTAGTTTCTAGGATTTTTAAAATAAAATTTGGGACTGTGGACGCTGTAATGGGGCCGAAACGATGGCATTAAAACAATCTTTACTTATGCGAAAAAAGTAACTCTGTCTATCTTTCTGTCGCGCTTTCACGCAAAAACTACTAAACCGATGTAAATGAAATTTGGTACACGTATAGTCTAGAGCCTGAGAAACGACATAGGCTACTTTTAATGCGAAAAAAGGGCTGTGAGGGGTTGAAATAGGGGATGAGAGTTATAAGAAATACTAACTTAGACCACGCGAGCGAAGTCGCTTGCGAAAAGCTAGTACTTATTAATATAACGCGATAAAATCCGTAAAACGTGGTTTTATTTCAGTATTCGCGGAATTGTTAGAAAGTAGTATTTCTAGTAAAAAAAGAAGAAGAAGAAGAAGAAAGTAGTAGTATTTTTTAGTACGAATGGAAGAGTTGGAAGGGGCCGACCTCGGCGAACGTATCATAACCAGATTGCGGACGTTCTCAAAAATGGCAAGGTTAAGAGCACCCTAAACCGACGAGCATGCATGGAGAGGTTAATGAACATAGACGAAGCGAAAGTGGTGTGCCAGGATCGTTGCAAGTGGAAATCTATAGTCTCTGCCTACCCCTATGGGAAACAGGCGTGAAGCTATGTATGTATGTAGTATTTCTAGGATTTTTTATATGTCTGGAACAATATACTTTCCTACTAAGGCCACAGTTTTTAATTTTGTAGCTAATAACATTTCACTTTTATCTGTCTCTTGTGTGTTTTTAGTTCCAAACAAACGAATATTATTATTATTTTGTACATAGTGAGTAATTAACTTACTTGCCCATAGTAACTATAATGATAATAATAATAATAATTAACCCATATACTGTCCCACTGCTGGGCACGGGTCTCCTCTCAGTATGAGAGGGATTAGGCTATAGTCCACCACGCTGGCCTAGTGCGGGTTGGCAGAGTTCACATGCCGTTGAGAAAATCTCTCAGGCATGCAGGTTTCCTCACGATGTTTTCCTTCACCGTTAAAGCGAGTGATAATTACGCACATGATTTCGAAAAGTCAGAGGTGCATGCCTTGGATTCGAACTCGAGACCTTTGACTTGGCAGTCCAGTGGTCACACCCCTAGGCTATCACTGCCTTTATATAATGATGTTAGATTAAAATATTGCATATCGTAGTATTTTCTTAGCCTGAGGAAATGACGAAGGTATATTATTATATTTATCACTACATATTATAAAACAAAGTCCTCCGTCGCGTCTGTCTGTCCCTATGTATGCTTAGATCTTTAAAACTACGCAACGGATTTTGATGCAGCTTTTTTTAATAGATAGAGTGATTCTTAAGGAAGGTTTATATGTATAATAACATACCACGCGGGTGAAGCCGCTGGCGGGAAGCTAGTATACCCATAAAAATGTTTCTTCGTAGCAGTCCCTCCATATTTCATAAATGTATTTTATTTGCAGGTGACCTTCTTCCGTTCTGAATACTTGACACAAGAGGAAGCATTACGTCATCCAGATGGAGTTACCATGGTCTGTTACTTGATTAAGGTGAGCAGCGTGTATAAGAGTTTACAAACATAATGGCTGCGATTCAAACATAATGGCTGCTCGGAAGTTAGCTACTCGCTGCGCGGTACGGCACCTCTCACCCCCGCTGTCATATAAATTCGTTACTGCGCAGCGACTTGCCTCATGTTCCGAGCCGCCATTAAGTTCGTATGTATGTACAGTGACAGTAGGCATATTCTGCCATGATCCCGTCATATTGATTTCGGATCTCATTGGCCACGGCCCATGCCCTTGCCCTTTAATTAAGATGCTTTAATCTTAATTTAAAGGGCAAGGAAAGGCAAGTGAGATTTCTATTCGGTATTAGTTCGACATAACTTGCCACCTTCAGGAGGAGTTAAAGCAGGCCCGAAGTCTATCAGAGCTAAGGACTAAGACACGGTTCTGTGGCGATGTTTTTTAAATTTCGTACACTAAGTATATAAGTAAAATACCTAGTCAAACATATTTTCTAGTATGGTGTCAACCCTGACGAAAGACTGAGCTGGGTAATTGAAGGATTCCCAAGAGTGCAAGAGGCGCAGAAGCACACGCGAATAGGCCCTTACCCAATGTCTCAACTCTTGCCTATGTTCTTCGAAGATTATTTTCTTTACTGGGGGAAACTAGAAACGGTTAGAGGTGAAAAGTATGTGATCAAATGGCTGGTTCCTAGGACAACTCTCTTTGCCTCATTTGAACAGGTAAAAGAAAATACTTTTTCACACTTACATTTAAAATTACCGTTCCACCAGCAAATATAGCACTCTTAATTAAGGAACAACCCGCACGTTACCTGTACCAATACAGGTCTTACCATTAAAGTCTTATAATACTAGAACCAGTGATAGCCTAGGAGAATGACCACAGAACTGTAAAGTCAAAGGTCTCGATATAATGTGAACAAAACATTGTGAAAAACCTGCCTGCATGAATGCCTGAGAGATTTTCTCGGGTCATGTGAAGTCTGCCAACCCGCATAAGGCCAGTGTGGTGGACTATGGTCTAATCCCCCACATACTGAGAGGAGTGCCGTGCCCAGTAGTGGGACAGTTAATGGGTTATTGATGATGAATAGTAGAAGCATCTACAATCCTCTAGTCTCTCTCCTCTCTAGTCTAGAAGATTAACTTAAAATATAATTGGTTACCTTTATCCTAACAGTTAAATGAGTTCCGCAAGCTGTGGGACCCATGGGACGAGCCAAATTTACGAAACTACAGGCCGCTTCAAGAGCGAAGAGAGCGCCACATCTTCTTCATCAATCCGCATTGGAGCCAGTACAATTCATTATTGCCTATACCAAGAGTCCCAGAGCCATCTATTTCAGTCCTGTCTCCTGCTTATCGAAAGAACTCTTGGATGCTACCACCACAAAATCGAATTCAGGAACCTGAATTTAATTTTATACAAACAGCTTCTAAGTCTAGAATATCTCAGGGTAGTTCGAATTAGATTTACGGGTAACTGTCCATCCAGTAGATACAAAAAGTTTTACCGTAACTCATTATTACCTATGTGGATTACATTAATGGAATGGGGAGAGATGTTCAAATTATTTATAAATGGCAATACCTATCCTAGCAGCTGTCTTTCAGGAAGGCGACATTCTATTTTACCGTGGATTAAGTAATTTTGCTTTTAATGAACCGCATTGGGGAGTAGGTATCACTCCTTGCGACTCATTTATCGTACAAAATTTCCCTAGCTAAAGTAAGAAGGTAAGCACACATATCTTCAAATTAGTTAAAACTTTTACTTCGTTGTGAACCCTTAAGTTTCCATAATTATGAATAAAATGTAAATGTTAATAAACCTTATCGAGTTACAGCGTTGTTTTTTTCTATTTCTTTATAAAAATATTGATCAAAATTAACAATTGTTACCTAGTCATAATTTTCACCACTTATAGCTCCACTGTATTAGCCGTCCGCCAGTGTGTGTTCATGAAGTTTTCCGAAATTATAACCAAATATGCAAGAACCTGCTTTACGATAGAGTACAAAATAAATGAGTTCTCATTACTTAACGGTGTTAAAATAAAATTGTTATTACAATCACTTTCCTACTGGGTAATTTGTAATTTCATTTTTCCTTTGTAAAATTACTGTAGTACTTTTTGTTAAAATTGTGCTAACCGATTTATTTATTTATTGGAGTTAAAAAGGTAACTCCAATAAATTCAATGGAACTTCGTTGTTATTTTGAACATCTAACATCTATTTTTTAAGTTGCTAAAAAGACTAAGTGTCAAAATCATTACTGTTATCAGTGTTGATGTTGGCTTTGACACTGACAGTCTACCTGTGACAACGTCAAGTACGACATAAACAAAGAGATAACCTCAAACTTTGGCGAACTGACTTCATTCATTTGAGCCAGTCATAACAAAATGTTGAGGAATATTTTGCGTACCAGCCGCTGGCTGGCACGAAGGCAGATCAATATTGTAACACCAGTATTACTGCGCCATGCCCCTCGTATTACTTCCAAAGCGAGCAGTACACCAATTTACCGCCAATATTCGTCTGACCAGTCTGCCCCTCAACTTTCTGAAGTCGAACAGGCAGTCTTCGAGGAAATTTGCAACGAAACCTTGGAATCCCTTTGCGATTATTTCGAAGAAATTATAGAAGCTTCTGCGAACTTAAAAGGCGCTGACGTCACATACAGTGTAAGTACCTTTTACTATCCTTTTTGTTCTGTTCGGTTTCAAAAGTAATATTGATAGTAAGTTTCTAATGTCCTAAGTATTTCATAACATTACCAAGAAATAGGAATAAACGAGTTGATACTTAGTATATTTCTTTCATGCCTATATAAGTACATAGTTATGTAATTTCCTACTGAGTAGGTAGGTACTGCCAATTAAAAAATAATACACTATTTACTTACAGTGTGTTACGGTTTTATAGCATAGGCTTATCAAGAGAACAAGATAATAGTTTTACGTTAAAAAAGGTGTAATTTGGATGTTTACTCAAAAGTATATTCCACTAACTGTTATTGTAGTAATGTAATAGTAAAACTACTGTACATACCTATTTGCTACAAAATAATATGTTAGTACAAAATAACAAGAGTATCTAGATTAAAATAATAATTATTGCCACACACAATCACAATATGTTTTTGTTTTGATTTGCAACACTGCATCATCTTTCTGATAATAGGGATGTGAAAATATTTTTTTTTCTAACATTCACTATCAAATTAATTAAAAGTAACTAACAATCAGATATAAGTCATAAAATATCAATCAAACTTTACGTAGACTGCAATAATTTGAGACTTGACGATTTATCCGATTAAGCGAAGACATTTTAACCAAATATGTTCAATGAATTATTATTTTTCTTCTTACAGGACGGAGTACTGACAGTTGCCCTCGGTTCTAGTTATGGTACCTACGTAATAAACAGACAGACACCCAACAAACAAATCTGGCTTAGTTCTCCTACATCCGGACCGAAGCGTTACGATTTAGTTCTCAAAGATGGCGGCTATTGGGTCTACAAACACGATGGAATAAGCTTACACAAATTATTACAAAAAGAAATATCTAAAATAGTTAAAAGCAAAGTAGAATTTAATAAGTGTTCTCATAGTTTAGTTTAAAAATTGTACATTATATTTATTTTATCATAGTAAATAGGTTTTATTGTTTCAATTTTTTGTTTTATTTTATTTTTTTCTTCAAAATGGAGGTTATCGAAGATGGAAATATTATGGACCGGATCCCTATTTTGTTGCAAAGGGATTTGGAGTATTATCAGGTAAATATCTAGTTATCTCTGGTAGTAGTGCCATTTTATTAAACCCCCAAAAACTTCATGTAACACTATCAATTAACTCATTCAGTCTTTAGAAAAGATGTAATCTTAATTTTTTCTTGCAGTAGTGACAAAAATTGATAATTATTTTCAGTAGCTATGGTACATGAATATACATTTTTTTCATTGCTTGTACTTATTATATTTATGCAAGAAAGTAGGTTGGTATGGTGAATTATTAAAAAAAGGAATAATTTCTATAATTTTACAGAAAAACCAAACAGTTTTATCTGAGACTATTTGCAAAGGTGTTGTGGGGGGCAGACTAGATTTCCCCAGAAATGCTTCATTTGCTTCAGTCAAAATTGTTCTATGGCTTGAAGAGGAATTTTCAATTGCATTCAAGTAAGTTGACTGACAAAAAGTATAATTACTTTTGGGTAGGTACTTTCCTATAATAAACAAACCACACACAAGTTGAAATCAACTACAATATCAACCTTATCTAAATAAAATTGAATTAAATTTTGTGTAGGTACCAAATAACACAAGCCATTAGTTGGCTTGTGTTATTTGGTACCTACACAGATGTATGTTCTATTTTCAACTCTATTTGAATGGTGTAAGGATGATTTTTTGTTACCTATTAGTTCGAAAAATTCTATTCTCCCTCTCATAATTACTGAGCCTACTAAAAAGTATTTACCTACCTAAATGTTAACTACCACACTTGCAGACAAGGATCAGGCATGTTTGTTCTGACGAAAGAAGAAGACAAAGGTGACGATGGCGTAGCCAAGACTTCGGACCCTGACAAGTTCGTACAATTAGCCATCAAGTCCAGTGACTCTTTGTTAGGCAAGTACCTATTCCTTCCCTACGTTGGGACACATTTAATTTAATAATTAAAATGAGAGTTTTTCGCCAATAGCCGCCAGCCCCCGGTATTCGCCATAAAAGCTACATAATTATGAAGCTATTAATTTCTAGTTATCCTCTTAGGTAAAAAATGTGATCAAACTGAGAGTTTAGTTTATGAAGGGTGAATGGCAATAGGCTCGCCCCATATTACATGAGGCCTAAACTAAACGTATTGGGCGGACCGTGGATGTATAATTGTACATGTACGAGTACGGTCACCAAATTGATAAGTATACCGGGAAACTGTGTTTTGAGTGACAAAGATTATGATATAATATACCAAGGTAAAATTATTATCTACTTTAGGGTTTGTAATGTAGGCAGCTAAACACCTGCGTTTTGACACATTTTGCATAATAGATTATTTCACAATCTTTATCTAAACACAGATTTAATTATCTGCCTGTATTTTTTTGTTGACTGTACATTTAGTACTTACACCGTTGCCTCACCCTTTTGGTAATACAGGCGTGATATAATTAATATAAATTAATATAATTTTTTATCTATCTCTACAGAGCACCTTCACATGTTAGCTCAAGAAGCTCTAGACCACGCTGATCTCCCAGTATTAACTGCCACACTCGGCGCTGCAGCGCTGTTGAAGAACAGCTTGTATTGCTATGTACAGCACATCGAAGATAGCGGCAACGCTGAAAGATTATCATTAATTCAGGTATGTGCACCTGCCACCAGGGGCGGATTTTATACATTGGCTGCCCAAGGCTGTAAAAATTCTGCCGCCCTACTACCTATAAAGCACGAGAAACGGTTGAATAATAATTAAAAATGAGAATATTAACAAGGAACCTGTTTTTGAAGAAGGTTGGTATGCATTCTCTTATTATATAAATCCATCACTTCTAATCTTCTAGAAAAGAGACGCCAAATGTGCAACGCTGCCTCGAACTTCGGAACAAGCATGCCATTCTAAGACAAAGGTGCCTTTTCTGAGACACAATCAATTGCAGTCCAAATTTATAGGGAAATAAAATACATTATTATTAGGTACTCGTCAACATGTGGCAATGCACTGTTTACTCTTTAAATATTTTTGGTAGTATGAATCTAGCTAGCGCCATCTATATTTTTTAAGGCTTGCTACAAACGCTACACAACGATGTCAGAAGCGGTTGGCGAGAGGGTACTAGATTTGCACAACCGTGTACTGTCTCTGTATATACTACAAGATTCAGGCGGACGGCCGATAGATGGCAACACTAGGACGGTTCACGAGACAGGCACGCCATCTGTTCAAGGATGGTGGCTTTATATGAACGGTATGTTCACCTAGTACTAGTAAGGGCCTGATTCACCACCTCTGGATAGCCGCTAGTTGCCGGATAAATAGAAAAATGGAACAAAATCTGTATAAAATTATCTGCCAAGTAATTTAACGGTAACTTAACAGGCCCTTAGTGAAGTGTAAATAAGGGCGTTTAGTTGCTAAGTTAGTTCTCTAAAGTGCGGTAGCTTAGTTGGCTAAAGTGTGTGTACTTAACTGAAAAGAACGCAAGGTGGAACCCTGCCCAAGATCGTTACTCAATATCTTAAAAATATAATTGCTTTTTATCTATTAATACATAATTCAATTTTTTTTCTTTCATCATTACTTTTGATGATGTGTCCTAAATTGTAGTGCGTTTCGTGTCGATTAATATTACAGGCAGTCGAAGAGATCTCTGGGATACTGTGCCACCGCGGATGGCGCAGAGAATTTTCGCTGGCATGCTCAATGAAACGCTTACCATACTGACTGTGAGGTACTGTCAAGTAAGTAGAGTTTACTTTATTTTTTATTTATTGATTTGCCTACACTTGTTACACATTTTCATAGAAAGGTTACATGCACAATAGTTAAATATATCCGTTGTGTACAATACCAATCGGCAAACACAGCATTAAAAAATAAGATACAATCAGATGACAAATTAATCTTAGTAATACAATTTTTAAATCTATAGGTAGACAAAAGTTTTTGTAACAATAAACGGATTCCTTTAACTTACCTATTAAAAGGACACGTAAGAGAGAGAGAGTGAGATTTTGCATTGTCTGTAATTTCCAAGTTAACTGCTATATCGTGTCTAGTGATCACAAGTGCAACTGTTGAGCAAAAAGCCGTTGGTCTAAATCCCAGGTCGAACAGTGATAGAATTTTCTATTATTAAATTTTAAGTAGGTGGTCAAAAAAAATCTAATAGCCTAGCATATAGCCCTCTGTTGGTCCTAGCAAAATGCGAGTGTGCGTGTTTATAAGTATCTACTAAACTAATCAATCAGGCATGATGATATGTTGTGTATACCTATATTAATTATAGCTTCCCGCCAGCGGCTTCGCCCGCGTGGTCTTATAATTTTTTCTCCCGTTTTTGCATCATTTATCATTACTACTCCGCTCCTTTTAGTCGTAGCGTGATGATATATAGCCTATGTTACTCGGGGATAATGTAGCTTTCCAAAGGTGAAAGAATTTTTGAAATCGGTCCAGTAGTTTCGGAGCCTATTCATTACAAACAAACAAACAAACAAACAAATCTTTTCTCTTTATAATATTAGTATAGATAGGTAGTTTGCAATCATAAAGGAGAGAAAAACATGAAATTTTTGTGAAAAAAACACAATTTTTGAAATCGGTCCAGTAGTTTCGGAGCCTATTCATTACAAACAAACAAACAAACAAACAAACAAATCTTTCCTCTTTATAATATTATATTAGTATTAGTATTAGTATAGATTAAGTCCCATCGTATAATATATACATACATTTCTTGATTCTCTCTCTTAATATTCTAGACAAATACAACAGAAACGACAACCCGCCTTCTTCTCAACGATATCCTAAACATACTTCTCTGCGTGGCTCAGTTACTGCCGTCTATATGCGCGAACGGATCTGACTTAGCTGGTCTAGATGCTAAACATCAGACCAGAGACGTAAGAGACGTGCACGCTAAGTGCAATGAACTCTTCAAATGCTTCGTGTACAGAGGAGCTGATCTTCATTTCATACATCAGGTAAGGGTTTCCCAATCCCGTTGGAATTTCCCAAAATAAGTTCTTAATCCACACTTACGTCATATAAGGAACATTTGTGCAAAATTTCATGCCTAGAACCAGCTGTTCCAGCTGTGCGTTGATCAATCAGTCAATGAATTATTCTGTCAGTTTCTTCTTTTGTAGATATAGATAAAGCGTGATGCAGTACCTCGACCATACGTTCTATCGAATGGCTTTCGATAGGTTTTTTACGCATCGAAACGCTGTAATCTATAAGCAGATTTCAGTTCCTTACGTAACCACTAGAGGCGCTGCGAGGGTTTTCCATACCAATATTTTACCGTGTCGCTAGCGAGTCTAGTGAGAAAAACTCATGGTTGAGGCACAGGTGTCCAAAATACTTAAACTCTTGATTTTACAGGAATTTAAAGTCATGGATCCTCCGAACATTCCTCGGGAGTGTCCCTACCCGTGGTTTACTTTTGTAAGTCCGAAACTCTTCGATAAGTTGGACGACCCGTCTGTAAGGAGCACGCACGACCTACCCAATAAGACCGCCATAGGACTCGAAATGATAGTGCTGTTGGCACAACCGCAGCCGAACTGGGCGTTAATTGTCAAGGTACCTATCTAGTAATTTAGCCTATATTTTGTTCTAAAACTTTCTAATTGGACTCTGCGGTTTTTTAGTTAAGGCAGTAAGTATTAAAGGTTTAAAGTTGTAAGTATTAGGTGTGAATGTACAACCTTATTTTTATAAACTTACACAATGGCTACCATGGCTAAGTATATGGCTATTAGGAACCCAAAACACTGACAATCAGTTTATCCATAGGATTTCGGTATTGCACGATTGTCTCGTCGTGGAAAATGCTGATATTGCGCTATTGCTGCCGTCGAAATCTTCCTTCACATTCATTTCCTGCCCGCCAGCCGATTTTTTCCTTCATTAAAAATAACTTGTAATCTTAGCATGGAAAATGCTTAAAAAAATACAAAAAGATAGTTAATAGGTAAGGTGGCATCGTACGACAACGAACTACCTGTAAAGTTAGTCGTGTCGGTTGTGAAGTATTCACAATAGATGTCGCTACGTCACCTTTAAGACGTAAATTAGAATGTGAAGGAAGATTTCGACTGGCGAGCAGGGTTCGCGGTGGCTTAGTGGTCAAAGCGTCTGGTGTACCGAACCAGAAGACGCAGGTTCGAATCCTGCCCGCCGAGCCGATTTTTTCCTTCATTAAAATTAATCTATTTACTGTGTTACATCATATCTGTGTTCCTAATAAATAGGTCCTAATGATGCGCGACTGCCATCTCTCCCGGATGCTACTCATTCGAGCCATTCGCCATATGTGTGTGGACAACCTGAAGTGGCCAGCAGATGGCCTGTGGTACAGTGTACACGATAGACAGAAGAAATGCAGCGGGTTTCTTTGTACGGCTGACGGGTTCTGTAGGTTCAAAGGAGATGTTAATCGTGAGTAAATTCTGTTTGTGTTAACTTTTCACACATGAATCTCGGAATGCAAATTTCGATAAAATGGAACGCGTAATTGCATCATCGGGAAGGTCATTTAATTATTGATTGAGCTAATTATTGATGTCCCAAAAGGACGAAAGAAGGAAGGAAAGATTGGAACCGCGAGCAAACTAGAATCTAAACCTAGAATCCTAAGAAAGGACAAAGCCTATCTTATGTTTCAAAAGTCTTTAAAATGCGAGTGAAATTGCAGACGAAAGCTAGTATAGACGTAAAGCGTTTTCAAGTTATATATTTTAATACCTTACACAATGGGAAGATAGCTTTAAATATGGTTAAAGGAAAGTTATTTTTATTATTAAATAATAACGTATCTGTTGATTGTTTTACCTACAGGAGATCGAAATTTGACATAAGCTGTATATAAGTAATGCCAAATTAAATCTGAAGTAGGGAAAGCAATCTACAGATAGGAATTTCGGCCGTTAATCATCTTTCATTATTGACTTCTAGCGGGTGAAGAGCTAGCTCGTGCCGCGGGTGCTCTGACTTACATTCTGGCTACAATCGGCAGTAAAGCTGAACTGAAGTCCACGTTATGTTATGCGCTAGAAATCGCTGGGAGAGACTGGGCAGCATGCTTAGATAAACGACAGGTATGTGTGATTTAAAAGAAACCTAATCCCCACCGGATTTTATACAAAACTAGCAAAACGCAGCATGGGAGGCTGTTGTTAGGTGCCATTCAAGACTATGTCTATTACAAGGCATAACTCTTGACTCCGAGGTGCTATAAACCCCCCAAATTGATAATGTGCCTGGCGGCCATCTTGGTGAAAAATGACGTAACCGCTCTCAGTACGCGTTAGCACCAATATTCGGCAAGTACAGCGGATGACGTCATATGGATGCTTAATTAGACAAAGTTCCAGCCCATTAGCAGCATAAGCATTAAAAGTGAAACCCAATAACTCTTTGTTTGTCCTGTTGAATTACTAAACTGCTAAGTCTTGTGTCTAAATCAAAAGCGGAAGGCAACTGTGCTTTGAATTAATCTTGATTTGAAGGCAAAACTGAATGTTCTTTATTTCAAATGCTTTTCTTCGCAGGTATGGTGCGATAGACGACCTCCTTGGCTAGCAGGTATATTAGCTCTGGTTGGCTCCATACTACAGTTTATTCCACCGATACTGGTCAACGCAGTACAAAATGGAGCTTCTATATACCAGGTATTTTTATTTCGTTAAACAATCAGTTCTAGCTGTTGCAATTTTGAAGTGCAAGTTGTATAACTTAAAGGATTCAAGTATAAAGTTCAAATTCAAATGTTCCATGTGAATTTGTAAGATTAAAATATCCCATCAGTATTTTAATATTTTAATTTTTAGGTAGGTATAAAGTTTGTTGTAATTTCGCTACGAATAAATTCTTTTTCTTTCGTTCCTACAATATATCAGGATTATAAAAGCCACTGAGAAATTCCTCTGAAATTCTTTAATCAAGATTATAATGTATGAAACATCAAAAGCGCCTGTGGCCTAGCAAATATGTGTAATTGATCAAACTCCTGCATTAATCCGAAATCCGCAGGGCTTTAGTAAAATAACCCTTATTCCGTTTACTTTCAGACCATGGCCCTCTGCCTCTCTTGCATATCAAGATCCTTGGACTGTATCCCTCGGAGCTTTGTGAACGCTTGCTCAATCATAGAGGGCACTCTCCCCTCCCATATAAACCCTGTAGGAGGGTCCGTGCTACTGCAAATGCTTGTAACGATAGCTTATGAAGAGATACAGAAGTGGGCCGAAGAGGAAGTTGCTAAAGAAAAAGAGGGTAAGTGCCATCTATTGGTATTAGTTATTAGCTTTTTATTGGTGTTAGCGCCATCTAGTGATAGGGGAGGTTAACTGCAGGACTCAACAATTTCAAAACTACCTTTTACTCAGAATACTGTTTATAACTCGCAGCAATATACAATGGATTATCTGCCGAACACGTACTTCTCTTTCTCTCTCTCTCTCTCGCAGAGTACTGGTCTGTATACTATACGACAGTAACGAGATTGGCATTTCCTCCCCGATGATTACCCAGAAGAGATGTCGACACCAACTTATAACATGACTGAACTAAAATCTTAACAATCAAACTTGTGACGTCCTAGTGACGAAACGGATGAGTGTGCTCGGCAACGGGTACCCGAAGCCAGAAGACTTTAGTTTCCTTCCTCTTTTAGTGGGTTAACTGCCTTCATGAACCACGTTTTGGAAGACTAAAATGGTACTGGGGACAATACAAAAGATCCGAAGATCCGCCAGCCAAAATAATAATAAACGATCAAACTGCATTTGAAGCGGTATTTGAATCACATAATAAGGGACACCAAAAAGGCTAACTATTTACGTGTATTTTAACTTGTTTGGCAGCTTCTGCAGCAAACGGAGAAGCTCACACTATGAACACAAAATCCAAGTCGAAATCTAAACACGTTCGAATTGTTGCTCTTGGACAAACAAGTAAGTTACTTTCGAATTGCATCTCATTTAGTTGTAAGTGGGAATATGATAAAGTAAAAAATTTTTTTTATATAATATCAACTAGTACAAAGGCCAAACGTACTGCCTCATTGGTCTAGAAGTCGTGAGCGACTGTTATGGAGAGGTCTTGGGTTCGATTCCCGGGTCGAGCCGTGTTGTTGGGTCTTTTTGTTAAATTCTCAGTAGCAGCTCGGAGTCTGGATTTTTGCTCGGTTGATGGCAATTGGTTCATCCCCTTTACACGGGAACTTAAACCACCGGTGAAATGTGGGTGTATAATATTACACCTTTGCCGAACACTTCGGGAATACAGGTGCGCTGTTTTATGTCATAAGGATATCTTAGTTTAGTGCCATTCGGCATGGAAGGCAAGAATTTAACTAGGCAAGATAAAATTTGAATTCAAGTTATTCCAAGAGATTTTTCTGTCTAGCAACATCGACGTCAGTAAGTTTCGACGGCAGTCACAGCAGTGCATCATCCATCGCTCTAGCTGTTGCCGAAGCTCTGTGCTCTATTGACGAAGACGACAAACACACCAGAGACATACAGCTACTCATAGAGCGAGCTAAGAGAAAAGTGGTGCTGTCTGAACAGTTTGGGCTGGAGGACTTTCCTGAATTTGCTGAGCTGTTTGAAGAGGTAGGTTTGTGATTTTTTTTGTGAAAGAAAAATAAGATCTCAGGCATGAAAATGGACCTGCGTCAATCCGGTTAATTACAGAGAGTGGGGGACATAATTTTATGCTACAAAGAGAGCATGCTTTACTCAATTGTGACGTAAACACTTAGTACGCCATGCAAGATCTATACTAACATTCATTTTGCGGGAATGAAATAGAGCATCCCATCCCCCCTCACAATCCCCACCAAAAACTCAGTTTCTTGAAAATTTTAGGGCGATGTGCCTGGATCAAACGCGGAGCGAGCTAGCGATGCTGCGGCAATGACCAGCCAAATTCTAATGACGTCCCCTGGACGAGACAGCCTTCGGGTAAGTGTCATAATGACTTCTATTACGATCAATTATTTTCTGTATTGTAACGCCTTCAGTCCAAGTGAGCATTGCTCGGAGTCTCTCTGAAACTCGAATTCGTAACGAAGTTATCCGTCAGAGAACCAAAGCTGCCGACATCGCACAAAGGATTAGCATACTGAAGTGGAAATGGGCCAGTCACATCTTTCGGAGAACCCACAACCGTTGGGACTACCAAGTTTTTAGTGGAACCCGCTTCTAGGCAAGCGTAGTGTGGTTCGCCTGCATGCGAGGTGGACTGACAACTTGCGAAATGCAGCTGGCAGCAACTAACTAACTACGGGCTAATGATGATAAACAATTAAACTGTGGAAGGACGAGTGTGTTGCTTCTCCAACCAAAGGGAGGATCCTCCGACCAGGCTGCTGTTATTATACCTGACAGGCCACTGCTTGACAGTTGATGTCGGGTGGTTGTATAATATAATGCAAGTTGCACGGAAAACTTCACTTGCGCGATTCAGGATTTGCTTCGTACTAGTTTATATGTAGCGCGATAGATGTCGCTACAAGACTAACGGGTAGTATGGGTCCTTATTTATTTTTTTATGGTGTCAGGTAATTTACGAACATCTGGCACTGCACTCGGAGTGGATCTACAAAGAGCTGGGCATCCAAGATTCCTGTGACATCGACATACCACTAAACAAAACCCCGCTGTTGTACACTATGTTCCATATTGGGAAGCAGCCTTTTGATCAGGTGAGGACAAAAACACGTGTATTCAAAGTCATTTAAAAAGTTAATTATAGTACACGCGGAACTAGTTGGCCGCGCCTCAGGTAGGGACGGGGTGAGGCGGCGGGTTACTGCGAACGAAAACAAGCGTCCCTGCCCCTCCGTACCACCGCGCGCAGGCGACCCCGCCCCTCCGTCCCGCCGCTCACATACCTAAGGCGCGGCCAACTAGTTCCGCGCAGACTATAGTTACTAATTACGGCCGTTACAATAACTGTGCCTGCGAAACGGCATGTAAATCTGCCAACCCGCATTAGACCAGAGTGGTAGAAGGATCGATGATGATGATATAGCATGAGGCTTACAGTGGCATTTCTTCCATAGTTCCTCCGCGGTGAATGGGCAATACCTTGGAGCAAGTTGGTCTCCGTAGCCAAAGCGTGGTCCGGACTCGAAGGCGTTCGAGTTCACATCAACAGACGCACAGACGTGCGCAATATGAAGACGCAGGGGAAGGGAAGCAAGCAGTTGATGCAGCTTTGTGCTATGTTCAAGTCTAACAGTGAAGGGATTTTGTAGACTTCGTGTATGCTCGGGTATGTTCGGGAGTTTTCGGGAGGTTTTCGATGTATGTCAAGGTTTTTGCGTCTTACAGAATATTCATGTCCATGCAAACCGATGACTTATGGTCCGCGCGGAACTAGTTGGCCGCGCCTTAGGTAGGGACGGGGGTGAGGCGACGGGTTACTGTGCAACAAAAACAAGCGCCCCCGCCCCTCCGTCCCACCGCGCGCAGGTGACCCCGCCTCTCCGTCCCGCCGCTCACATACCTAAGGCGCGGCCAACTAGTTCCGCGCAGACTATAATTCATGAAATAAAATAAGATGTTCGGGGCAGTTCGACAAAACAAACTTAAAATACTCGTATTGTTACAGCTTAATTTTTTAATAAAAAAAATCATAGACTAATTTTTGAATTCTTATTATTTTATACTTTTGTATTATTTATATTTTCTGGGACATTAACATAATAATTATTTTATTGCGTAAACGTTTGTTTACATAATAAATAAAATATTAATCTAAACAACATCATGATGGAAAAAACATTGGTATTTGCAATTCAAATAAATGTACAACAAGTACATGAGTCTTATACCAGTTTCTTACCTACATCAAGTTGACTACATTATCCGAAAACATGAGTCATAAAATCTTCAATATATGCCTATCCAATCTGTTGCCAAAATGCCAATATCTATAAAACGCTGTCACTCGCCACAACTTCCTATGAAATACAATATTCACCAAAAATATTCACAAGTTAGTCCAAGAATAGTGTAGCTAGAAATTCCGATTTGGGCGCGATGTCCCAATTTTCGGTGATCTACGGGACAAGTCCCGATTCACCCTTAATCGGGACGCGGAATGTCCTGATTTTCACTGACCTCCGGAGTCTGTATTTAATTCGATTACTTTGAGAGGAAAATCGAATAGAATCTACGAAAAAAGAAATGTTGCTTTCACAAAATCCTGTTTTTGTAGTCATTATAGATTAAAAATCGAAATCCTGATAATCTACCGTTAATTATTAAGTAATTTATGGCTGGTGTTGCTGTGTTAAGTTTCCAATTTGACACAGTGGATCTGGCAACACTAGCCATGAATTTATGAAACATTTTTCCTCTTAGCTCGCTCCAAAGCGAAGTTTACGGCGCTTGAAGTAGGTGTCATAAGTTTTCTACGAGAATCCATGTAACTTACTGTCATATACATTGACATTTACTAAGTTTAAACACAGTAGATTCTATTACAAGTTTGTTGGTAATAAGTTTCCGGGCTGTCTGGCTGGAAGATCGTAATTTTGTTCCGATATCTGATATTTTAAACGTGGAACGACCGAAGTCGCATTTTCTGAAGTTTTCTTGGTGCGGCGTTCTTGTTTTGTTATTGGAGTTGGAAACTTTTATCCTTGCTGTGTTTCTGCTGGGGTGAGTCCCTACTGACCATGTGACCATACATTTTAAATGCGTTTCTTTGTATTTTTTTTTGACATCGCCAAATGAGAAAGCCCTACATCTATCTAATTCATAGAATTTTGACGACGTCTGTGGTCTAGCGGTTCAAGTACCGTACTGCTGATCACGAGGTCGTGGGTTCGATTCCCACAGGACACAAACATTTATTGTGATGAACTTAAATGTTTGTGTAGGTATATATGTAATTTTATCGTTAAACTTTTAACCATAAAAAAATTACTAATTAAGAGATTGTTATATTAAATATTAAATAGATAATAATTATTTAAGTACCTACCTATATTTAAGTACCTACTAAAATACTGTTGTGCCCTAACAGGGTTCATGTTTGATACCATCCAATATGATAGATGTAAATTGAGAACGAGGAAGGTGATTACTAAGGAAGTGAGAGTCGATTGAAAGTCGCTTGTGGGAAGTGAGAAGTTATTCGTGTTTCATACATACAGGGTAGGTACTGGTAGGTATAGGAGAGATAGAGGAGGAGAGTAGGTGTGGCAGCAATGTCCCTACCGAACTAATATGCCATTTGTGAATTTTCTTTGTTCAAGTTTACTTTGATCAAAGAGATTGGCTGTTTTCATCAAATATAATGAACAACATCGAAGGAAGTCTATAATCAGCAGTGGACCTCTTTAGGTTAATATAATATGAGAATGGTAAACGAGCAACATTCTATTGGTAATAGTTTGATCAACTCTTTGCGCAATATATTGTACAAAGACATTTTATGACTAGTGGCACCCTTAAAATAAAATAGGTAAGAGGGTACGTTATTCCTTCACCACTGCAACATAAAAAGTAATGAAATAGCATAAAAAAATATTTAAAAAGTATAAAGTAGGTACAGACTTCCAGAAGTTCTTACCAAAGTGAGCGAGCGCCCTTTGATATTTGCTGTGCGCCAAAGGAGGTCATTGAAATCGGCCCAAATGATGTACCGAAGGTACACTTATTGGAAATCTGTATTACGCTGGTAGTTCTAGTCTTACTATTTTTAAATGTTGACTGAGGGATGAGAAAAAAAACTTAATTTGAAAAAATCCTGCCATTTTGGCACAATCTTCTAATATATAAAATTCTCGTGTCACGATGTTTGTTACCAAACTTCTCCGAAACAGCTAGACCGATTTGTATGAAATTATGTGTGCATATCGGGTAGGGCTGAGAATCGGCCAACGTCTATTTTTCATACCCCTAAATGATAAGAGTGACCCACCCCTACATGGCAAAACAACGTTTGCCGGGTCAGCTAGTATTATATATTATCTGTTTCGTAATGGTTTTATAGTGCAAACTGTCAGTGTCAGTTTCGGAATGTTAATCGCACGCCATTATTATCAGCTTCTTATTGATTTCATGCTAAAAACTATCAACTTGACAGCTGTTATGTACCTCCGGTACAAATTTGGGCTGAGTTGTACGGGTTTTGATGACCTTTATAAGTAGGTCTATACCTACGCTAAAAGAATTAGGATTTTTATCTGATATATCAAGACTTATGCAGGAGTTATGTACATGCAGGATAATACTTTTGGTGGAAGATTTGGTGCTGGGAAGTTTTATGCATTTTAGTGTGTTGATTTCTCATATTCGTGAAAATCAAGTGACTTCGTTACCCGCGGTAGTGGTCGGATCACCGAAGTTGTCCCGAAATTGTTTATTCAAAGCGCGCCGCGGACGTGATGCGATTGTTACGTTCCGGGACGATTCCAATCAAATTTTGATTTATTCCTTTTGTTCCACTTTACGTTTTTGGTAATGTCTGACTGATTTTGTTGGGTTTTGACGTGGGGATCAAGTTCTTTAGTGTGGAAAAGGAATAAAATAGGTACGAGGCCAGTGGGCAGGCATTCTGAACAAGAATTTATGGTGACAGTTTTGGATTCTTCGATTTGATATTATTTGAATAATCTTGGGGTATTGTATTGTTTTTATTTCATACACAATGTCGAAAACTCGACACTGTATACTTAGTAACATAGTCCACAACTGGACAAAGGCATCTACAATTTCTAACAGCTGAAACGTCAATACTCCACTACATAGTCAACTACAAAATAATATATCAGAAAGAACAACCTTGTCGTAATATCTAAATTACAGAATATAAACTTTATCTCAATGGGATAAAATTTAAATTCATAGTGCACGTAGGTCCGTGGCCGTGATTTTTGATCATTCTGAAATATCATATTTATATTATACATAACAATAGGTACCTACTTATTATGTTTTTAGTTGTTCAGACCATTTTGAACATTGAGTATTTAAGAACACGTCAAAATGTTAACGAATTATTACTTAGCGGTACCTACCTATATATCTATGAGTTTAGGGCAGTAGTATCTACACCTACACCGCAGATAGGTAGTGGAAGTAGGTAACTCATCAAAAATACGCGAGCTATAGATCAGCTCATGACTCAGGTGAGTGAGCCGATTCAATGACTCAGCTCATAGATCAGATCAGCGCAATTTGAACCGATTCAGTTTACGACTCTCGCGAGCCAATGCCAGCCGCGCGCCGAATCAAGCCGAATGAGCTGCTGAGCTGAAAGAGCTAGATATTTTATATTATTTATTTACAAATTGACTTATTGAATAGGTACATATCAATAAATAATAATTTAAATGCCTTAGAACATAAAAATGATTCGTTCTAGGAGAATTGGATTGGAGGGATTCACAAGTACAACAGGAGCTGAATTGAGCCGTGAGCTAGTCATTTTGTTGCTGAGCTGTAGCTCAACGGCTCAAACCCGTGCGATCTGACTCATTGAGCTGACTCAGAGCTAAGTTACACACCTCTAACCGCAGATGTAGCAGGCAGTTCCTTCAGCGGCGACATTGGTTTAATAAAATATCGTATACACTTGTAACTGTGTCTTTATTTACTTACAGAAATAAAATATTTTATTACTTCAAAAAAAGTTTGCACCGCGAGTTTTTTTCTAATAAATAATTTTATGGCATCCGACTTGTTCCGACTTATTCTCCGATTTTTACGGCCGGTTTAAAGTTAGCTCGTGCCAACTTTAACCCGGACAAGTACATCAATGCAACACTTCACATGAAGATAATATGAGTAAGTAGTTTCATGTCTATTACCGTAACTATTTGGTAAGTATAAATGATAGGTTTATCATCATATAAGTTCGTAATGTTTACTGCTGGTGTAAACCAAGGGTCCTGCGGTCCTGCCCATATATCGCTATTATTAACGACCCTTGTTACAAGATGGGTATTATTTAACCCTATTATTGGCCTCGGGGGTATAGCCGAATGCGAGCGTCCCCTGTTGTGTCAAGTAATAGAACACGCTTCTAGGAATTTTGTGGGGAATATGAAATTAATATCCTCATATCGATGACTGTCTCGTTGCGCGACCGCTACGCTAGAGGTCCTGGGTTCGATCCCCGGGTCGATTGAAGTTAGCTAGTGCCAACTTCAAGCCGGACAATAAGATTGGCAACAACTGTAAGTTTCCGTTAAAATTGATAGATAGTTTTACACAAAGGAGGTCATCAAAAGCCCATACAACTCAGCCCAAATTTGTACCGGAGGTACATAACAGCTTTCAAGTAGATAGTTTTCCATGAAATCGCTATGAAACTATTATTAATCTGCCGTAATGGCTTGACATTCCGTCGACATGACAATCGTTTGACATTCCGAAACTGACACTGACAGTTTTTACTATGAAATCATTACGAAATTTGATATTGGCAAAATTTTCGACATCGGCACAAATTGCCATAAAGAAAAAAGAAGAAGAAGAAGAGGTAACAGTGTGCTAAAATGGCGTGATTTTTCTCAAATGAAAAGTTTTTTTCTCACCCCCCAGTCAACATGAAAAAAAGTACGACTATAGTCATCATCATCATTATGGAGAACCCACTCCTGTGTGGGTTCGGTTTCCGCACTTAATCCTGCAGTGCACCATTGTACTAAAGTTCTAACTAGCGTAATAAAGGGTAGGTATTTTTTCCAATAAGTGTACCGTCGGTACATCATTTGAGCCGGTTTCGATGAACGTCTTTTGTTCCATTTTTGAATTTATTCGGCGGTTACAGGTAGTCAAACATGTCTTAATTAAAGTAAATTGCAAGTCTTAATTCTCTCAACATTTTAATCTAGTCACTGCACCTTCCAATATTAATTTCATCTGTGGCCATCACGTACCCATTTTATCGAAGATAGAACTGCACTACCGGACTCCGCTGCACCTAATATTACATCACCTCTTTCTATATCCGAAACACATAAACAATAGGTTCCAATTTCCTAGAGTAAGGCGACCTCGCAATCTTCGCCAAGTATTGACGAAGTTGTAGGTTAGGTAAGCATAAATTGTGTCTCTAGCCAATAGTTGGGAACTAATGTTCGCTTTTGTGAGCTATCTAGCGTTGGGCGCAGTTGGCTTGGTGTATTTGCGAGTAAATTGAGACGGGCTTTAGCTTGCTTCTTAGTTGTGAACATAAGTGGCGTTTAAAGACTATTTAAATAAATATTTTTGGGGACATTTTTACACAGCACCATCTAGTGCCAAACTAAGCATAAATTGTGCCTCTAGCCAACAGTTGGGAACTAATGTTCGCTTTTGTGAGCTATCTAGCGTTGGGCGCAGTTGGCTTGGTGTATTTGCGAGTAAATTGAGACGGGCTTTAGCTTGCTTCTTAGTTGTGAACATAAGTGGCGTTTAAGGACTACTTAAATAAATATTTTTTGGAACATTTTTACACAGCACCATCTAGTACCAAACTAAGCATAAATTGTGTCTCTAGCCAACAGTTGGGAACTAATGTTCGCTTTTGTGAGCTATCTAGCGTTGGGCGCAGTTGGCTTGGTGTATTTGCGAGTAAATTGAGACGGGCTTTAGCTTGCTTCTTAGTTGTGAACATAAGTGGCGTTTAAAGACTATTTAAATAAATATTTTTGGGGACATTTTTACACAGCACCATCTAGTACCAAACTAAGCATAAATTGTGTCTCTAGCCAATAGTTGGGCATTTGCGAGTAAATTAAGACGGGCTTTAGCTTGTTTCTTAGTTGTGAACATAAGTGGCGTTTAAAGACTATTTAAATAAATATTTTTTGGAACATTTTTACACAGCACCATCTAGTACCAAACTAAGCATAAATTGTGTCTCTAGCCAATAGTTGGGCATTTGCGAGTAAATTAAGACGGGCTTTAGCTTGCTTCTTAGTTGTGAACATAAGTGGCGTTTAAAGACTATTTAAATAAATATTTTTGGGGACATTTTTACACAGCACCATCTAGTACCAAACTAAGCAGAGCTTGTACTATTTGTGTGTTGTGCCAACAATCACATACTATCACGCCTGTACACCCCTGGATGCTTACGCTAGAGGCCCAGGGTTCATACCCCTAGTCGAGCAGTGGTGAAATTCCCAGTAGCAGCTCGGAGTCTGCATTTGTGCCCGATTTGTGCATTTTGATGGCAATAGGCTCGCCCCTTATTACATGGGACCTAAACATTCCGGCGAAATGTGGGTGTACATTAGTACGCCTCTGTCTACACCTTCGGGGAATATAAGCGTGACGGTATGAAACTGGCAATTAATGTACCTTATTACTGTCACAATTAGGTACTATCTAAAAGATAATAAAGATAATTGTTCGTGGACTCCCCGACTTTACCTTTCCTCCACATTAACAAAATGGCACCGTAATCCCAAGAAAGAATAAAACTCATTTCAATATAACTTTCTTTTTCTCGTGTTCTGTTAATTAAAACGTTCTCTTAGATCAGCCGACGAAGCTCTTTGACCTGAATAGATGGAAAGGAACATTGTCTACGAAAGACTCATTGTTCTATCTTTCAATACCTGGGCTCCTGAGATAGATAGAAATTCGTACCTACTAATATTTGCTTCAGAGATTCGACTTCAATATTATTATCATGAAACGAAATTATAAATTTATAGTAATAATATTGATTCCAAATTGTCCCGTAAATTGATTCTTATACTTCCTTCAGGAGATCCTTCGTATTGCAAAAGATTTTAAGCGAAATATAGCCTTTGTCCTAACTCAAGATACAATGTTCTAATAGCCAAATTTAAAAAAAAAATATAAAAAAAACTAGCTTTTTACTACAGTTTCGCTCGCGTCTAGTATGAACCCCGTTTTTTTTTCGTTATTCTGTTATTCGGGGCGGAGAAAAATCCAACAAATCAAAACCCATAAACATCGGTCCAGCAGTTCTCGAGTTATAAATGTTGTAACAAACCCGACTTTTTTTTAAATAAGATTTAGAATTTTAGGCGGGAAAATGGAACAAACAGACTTTTGCATTCATAATATTAGTGTAAAAATGAAATGAAAAATAAAATGAAAAATATTTATTTTTGGCAAGACAAGTGAGGGATACATTATGATTATTAAGATTCAATTTCCAAAAAACAGTAAATAAGCGTATTAGTTTTCAATCCAATATTTTACTATCGTCGATTGTTACGGCCGGGTTGAAGTTAGCTCGTGCCAACTTCAGGCCGGACAATAAGATTGGCGAAATTGGCCTAATTTTTAATCTTATTACACTGACCGTCCTATCAAAACACGGACCACTAAAGAAACTTTCTGTACTTAAACGTTGCCCTCTATCCCCAATATTAAGTGAAGTGTTGCCTAACTCGCCCCCGCATCAAAGTGCTTCCGAACTAAGCTTAGATTTATACATAGAGTACTTTGTTCCCCACATGCCAGCTGACTCTGTAATAACAGCACTGTGCTGTGTTCTTAATAAACAACAGATTGTGCTGTTGTGCTGTGTTTTTACTAAAGAACATGTTATTGCGCTGTTGTGCTGTGTTCTTAATAAAGAACAGGTTGTGCTGATATACTGTATTCTTAATAAAGAACAGATTGTGCTGTTGTGCTGTGTTCTTAATAAAGAACAGATTGTGCTGTTGTGCTGTGTTCTTAATAAAGTACAGATTGTGCTGTTGTGATGTTGTGCTGTGTTCCTAGTAAAAATCTGATTGTATATTTAGAATTTTTATACTTTTTTAAATGTCATAATCATAGCACGGTTTATGTAAGATGCTGATGTTCAACCACATTTGGTTCGACTGAAACCCGACCTCAAGATATTTTGGGAATAGCTTAGAAATATGAAGAAAATTATAGTGAGTTTTTGTGTTTCTTTTTTCAAGGACTAATTCTAATAGTCGTATATACGTAATCCACGAGAGAGATGCCGTAGGCTAGTAGTAGACAGACAAAGATCAAAATAAACTTCTATCGTCTTTTCAAAGTGATTACTAACAAAATGTTCACACGTTCGAAACTTTAATCCAGATCCAGAATACTACTATTACCTAAAGTAGACCGCACAGTTCACGCCACATTAAACGTTACACATTGCAAAGCGATATTCAAATTAAGGGCAGCTTATAGGATTATTTGGGGCCGTCTACACCGTAAGTGTTCACTCATATTTGTAAGAGCATTAGCAATAAAATATCACCAGAGATATTTGGCGTCCCCTTATGGCAAGTACTTATATACTCACAACGTAATTAGAGTAAGCTAGCATACTCATAAATTTATGTCGTCATCGTTTATGTCGGTGATTTGACCTATTTGGTTCGGGACGAATGTTGGTTTTCTTTGTGCGGTTGAATATTTTCTATAAGAAAATTACTTACCAATTCATTCGTGAAACCAAACGCAACTGCATCGACTAAACGAATTGAGCTGAAATTTGGAGTAAAGATAGCTTACTTATACCATAACGTAGGTAGGTATAGGATAGGTTTTATCCCAATTGTGTAATCAAAATTTTACGTACCTACATGAAGTTCTACATCAAAAAGTCCTTAGAACACGAAACCTTGGCCAATATCTACTTCATCATCAGCTTGTATTCGTCCACTAGGCCTCTCCTAGTGAACGCCGAAGAATCACGCCTATATTCCCCGAAGAGGTAGGCAGAGGCGTACTAATGTTCACCCACATTTCGTTATGTATAGGTCTCATGTAATAGCCAGCCTATTGCCATCGACCGGGTCCAAATCCACTTCGAGTTACTACTGGGAATTTCACAGAAAACCCAACAACACTTTGCTCGACCCCAGGACCTCTAGCGAAGCAGTCGCGCTTGGTACCACTAGACAAACGACGCAGTCAATCCTGAGATCCAATTATTACAGAAGTAATAAGATTGACGACGTCTGTGGTCTAGTGGTTCGAGTACCGAACTGCTGATCACGAGGTCGTGGTTCGATTCCCACAGGACACAAATACTTGTGTAATGAATATAAGTATTTGTGTTTGTCTGGATGTTTCTTATGTATTATAAGTATGTATTTACAAAAAAAAAAGTATATAAGTATTATATCCATTGTCTGGTACCCATAGTTCAAGTTCTGCTTAGTTTGGAACTGTGTGAAAATGTCCCAAGATATTATTTATTATAATACAAATACAGGAAATGATGTTCGGTCGTCTTTACTCAAAGGGTGACCAACACGAAGTCTCCACGATGCTGACAAAAGTTACAAAAGTCATTGCAATCTGCGCCCCAACGGTTCATATTGCACCGCACAACAATGGGAGCAAGTTTCACAATTTGTGGTTGGGACGTAAGAAAATCGATGAGCAGGAACTTCCCAACTATTGGTCGGGGACACAATTTATTGGCAAGAAGAACTTGGACAATGGGATAGTTATTCAGTGTCGATCTTGATTCGAGTGTTTCGTGGATTCAAAAAGTTTTAACTTCGATTGCTTATTGGCCTCTCGATAGTATCAAGAGGAGTTTGTTAATGAAAACTTACTCAAGAAGCTTTGATTTTTCATTAGGATAAGCTGGAACGGGTAATTTGATAGTTTTAAGAATTTATTAAAAAAAACATACTTTAGAATGTCTTCGACATGCACTTACTTTATAGTTTGTTCGT
Source organism: Acronicta psi (assembly GCA_946251955.1). Lineage (NCBI taxonomy): Eukaryota > Metazoa > Arthropoda > Insecta > Lepidoptera > Noctuidae > Acronicta > Acronicta psi. Next base: position 11,620,931 of record OX276476.1, read on the forward strand.
TAAGTCCTTCAGTCTATTCATGGATTGAATTTGTACTACTTTGAACCGTCTGGTATCGTGAAGAGTTTTGATGAAACCTACTCAAACGGGTTGTTGAGGTCCCGAAACTTTGTAACTGACTTGTCTTTTTGAGCACATCAGATCAATATCTTCGTAATAAAATACTTTTCATAACATTTATTGGTTGTTTAAGCGATTTTTTTTTATAATTTTCCTTTTTTCAGCGTTTTTTAAGACGTCGTCACTAAGCACCGAGCAATCAAGCACCCACAAACTTAAATATTGTCTACAACAACACACATACACACACGTCTACACATGTATACAAATAAAACATTATTATTATTATTATTACAAAATATTTCCCAATCATTTAGGAATTCTGATTTAAAAATCTCAAAAAAAAAAAAAAAAAAAACCGTTCTCAAATGATGGAAAAAAATTGTTGATGCAATTCCAGAATAACTCGAATAGAAATATTTATTCGTAGGCAGTATCCCGTAGAAGCAACCACCTAATATTATCGTATCGCGCTTCGCTGGTTTTAAAACCAATACACAACGCAATCTTTTTTATAGTCTACTGAACGTTGGTGGAATTCGGTGTACAACTATCACACTAACGTACCTGCAAAGGGGTAATGTTGTTTGGGTTGTTTGTAGATATAAAAAAAAAGCTTTATAATTCGTAGCTTCGTATATACGCAACAACAAGATTTATTGATTTGACTGACATACCGCACCTTCATTCCCTGACCGGCACAAACTATGTCCACAAAAGTCAGAAGCCGGAAAATACGGCAGCGAGTTTATTTCGATATTTGTCTGTAGTCGCTTTGTGTTTATACGTCGAATGATAAGCCTAATCCCAGTCATGTTCATTGTATATTATAAGGTTAAATTTCGAGTAATTTTGCTACGAAACGTGTTTACTATAGACGACTAATGCTCGAGGCGTTTCTCTGCAACTTCGGAATTTATAATACGTAGTGTATTACAACGCGATACAAAAGTTAGCATCGTTATAACTACTTAAACAGCAATTCTTGTATAGGAACGTACCTATGTAATAACGTTAATCAAAAACTAGCAAGCTTTAACTCTGAATGTGCGCATAAATCAAAACTTGAGATGCTGTCTTGAGATGTTTCATAATATAATTTGTAGAATTAGCAAATTTTGAATTGTTTAGTTTGCAATTCAGTTTTTCTATGTGATGCTCGGAGTTTGAGTGTGCTTTATTAATCGGAGGCTTGCCCCCTATAACATCGCATATAAATATACCGGCAAACTTTGGGTGTACCCCATTAGTGCACCTTTGCCTAATGGTAGCAAGGCACTGACGTTTATCTGCTTTCACCCAGAAGTCACATAAAAACTAAGCAGCAGTAGCTATGGGTCCCTACGATTCCGATCCCGTTAGGGAAACGGGACCTGGATCTTACAGGGTATTAAAGCATGTTTGGATTATGACCTAAATCATTTAGGAAAATGTTTTAACCCACTCTCGGCTCGAGCCGACTCGAGCAATGGATTACAGGGTTTTTGGGACGGGCGTCGAAGAAGGTAGATTGGAGGAAGGTAGATGGCGTCTATTCGTGTCTGTCTTGAAACTGCTAGGTACCACCAACGATATTGTAGGGGCTTAAAATACTCTTCAAGAAAAAGAGGGGTTTCGATATTTTTAGAATGGTCGATTATCTATCAACAAGTACAAGCGCAACTTTATCATTTTTGCTGAGTCAACTGCGCCGTTTTATAAAGCAAGACTCCATCTGAAAAAACTCCCATCAGCATACTAACGAATCCCTTTAAGCACAACTTTGCGGAATATTTAGCGGCTTTCGCAATTTTTCCTATTCTCACTGCGGCAAAAGTCTAAAATACTGTTACTTTATCAGCGTCGGGATCTGGACTTGTGAAGGTCCTTTTTTCGGCCCGTAATTCAGTTTTGCAACATTTTTCTACTACCCGCTTCAGTCGAAAAGTTCTGTGAGCGTACCGTTAGCTATATTTTAATTTTTAACAACTACTACTACTAGTGACAGCCATTGTTCGAGAAACTTCCATACTCCTATTTGATGCGCGGACGTACGTGGCTTTTTATTCAGTTTGGATTCTGTCACTTCGTGTTAGCTTAATATTTTTACCTTTTCGCTTTATATATTTTACTCGTAAGGTTAACCAGAATTAGGACGTGATTTGTAGTTGTAATTTGTATTTTTGTAATTCGCAAACCGAAATTGTGGCTTTGTTAAAGTTAAAAATTCTAATTTCAAGGACTCGAATGTTTTGTTAATAAGGAATTCTATAACTTGATAGGTTTCTAAGTATTTGGAAGTCGTACAAATAAGTATAATCGCGAGTCCAGTAATCTGCAAGTGTTGTTTTTGTTTGGATTGGCAGGAGTTCCATATAGGTCCAGGAATGAAGGAGGCCAGGAAACCCATGACACAAGTCCTCAACTTAGTATGGCCTCCTGTCTCCCTTCTTTGTATTATTTTTGTAAACTTTTATACCAGGCTGACTCTTCACATCTATGGTAGCTTATACATAGGTAAGTACAACTATTTGTAAAATCTAGTAAAATAAATTTAGTAGCTAGGTATTAAAGATTGTATCCTCTTATCCAATTTCCTTTGTCTTCTCTATTCCTTACAGCCTATTGCGTAACAAGATGGACAGTTAGAGAACCTCTCATATCAAACGCTTGGCAATCGTCCCAGAAACATCCAATACTATATTTTCCTATCGTAACTGGAGTATTCTTGGATTATCTTCAGAAGTAGGTAATTACAGTGAAGCGAAGGATTGGTAAAGGCCTGTTAACGAAATGGCACGGAAATTGGTAGTTTCTGTACTTTATTCTACATGGGGGTTATCTCGCAGAATAGTCACATATTTGTGGGTTTCTTCTATAAGTATTACAAGTATGTATTGATGTCTGCAGACGGACACACGGTCGGCAGCAGCGTCAGCATGGAGTAGACAAGTATTAGAGCGGAGACCACGTTTGAGCAAGCGTAGTGTAGGACGCCCTGCGACACGATGAACTGAAGATTTAAGGAAGGTGGCTGGTAGCGGATGAATGCGAGCTGTCTAAGACCGGGATGGTTGGGGAGGCCTACGTTCAGCAGTGGACGGCAATAGGCTGATATAATATGTATTTAAAAAATATATATTTATGTATTACATCCAATGTCATTTTTTGTAAATACATTCATAGGTACTCGTGTTATATAAGAAACACACAGTCAAATACAAAATATTTTATGTTCATCACATAAATATTTGTGTCCTGTGGGAATCGAACCCCCAACCTCGTCGTCAGCAGTCCGGTATTCGAACCACTGACCACAGACGTCGCCAGACTCTATGTTACCTACATCATAGATTGTAAATTTACTTTTTTATTTCTGTAACGTGTACCTACACTTAGACGCGTCTTTTTGCAAATTTCCAATTGTCTGAATTGGAAAGGAAAGCGTACTTCTCTAGACGGTATCAATAATGTCTTGGTAGCTACAAACACGTATCTGAATCGTAAGTGAAGAATAAAACGTGACTGTAACACAAACGCTAAGAAATAATAGACCCGTAGTGCTTTACATCGAAACTTGTCGTACTTCGCCTTAATAACAATCTGTAGACTATAAGAAGTAACATTTTTATAAATGGTAGTAGCATTTTTAGCTTAGTGGTCGTAAGACTTCTATGCTCGAAGTCCTGGATTCGATTCCCAGGTTGAGCAGTGTTATGTATTTATTAGTGTTATTGTGTTTTTTTTTTAATTTTCAGTAGTTACTCGGAATTTGGATTTGATCCGCTTAATGGAAATGGGCTCACCCCCTGTTATATGGGACCACATCTCAGCTAAGCCGTTTGGGGATTGATTGAGGCAAAGGAAAAAAATATCATAGGTTATAGAACTATTAGGTACAGTTCGCGCCAAACTTATTGTCCGGGTTAAAGTTGGCACGAGCTAACTTTAACCCGGCCGTAAAAATCGGAGAAAGAAACATAATGGATTGTAATAAATAAACACGAAAGCTCAAGTCGTAGGGTGTCGTTTTAAATCATATTTTTCTTTCTCCGATTTTTGCGACTTAGTTAAAGTTAACTGGTGCCAACTTCAACCCGGACAATAAGTTTGGCGAGAATTGTATATTACTTTGACGACGTTTGTGGTCTAGTGTGTGGTCGTGGGTTCCATTCCCATAGGACATAAATACACATCAACAATGATATTGTATTACTTACAAATCTTTTACTTACATACTACATCCAGAAAATACATGTATTTATGTGATGATGAATATTAATTATTTGTGTTTTCCTTGGTGTTTCCTATGTGTAATAAGTATATATTTCCAAAAAAAAAGTATAAAGGTATTTTATCCATTGGCATAGTTTGGGACTAGATGGTGCTGTGTAAAAATGTTACCAAAATATTTAAATTATTTTCTAAGTCTGAAATGCAAAGAAAAGCAATACTTCAGGACGGTATCAATAATGTATTGGTAGCTAGAAGCACAAATCTTCGAAGTATATTAGGTGTACAAGGGAGCGAGCCTTTTACCGGACACATAGCCAAACTCCAAGCTACTAATCAGAATTTCATAAAAAAAAACCCAAATAACACTTAGGCGTTTGTGACCAGAATTTGAAAATTGTTATTATAGAATTTTATAAAAATCCCTGCAAAGTTTTCTGTTCAATATTTCCTCTATCTGACCTTGTCTAATAAAATACTGTACAGTCCCGAAGGCACACTTCCATAAAATGTTCGGACGAAGTCGGTAGAGCCTACAGCATTTAATAAAATACGATTCACATAAAACAAGACTTTACCTGTCTCATTTGTGCCACCCAAATTTAATATCGTAAGAAATATAGTTGCAATATGAGTCAATACATGCAATCAGTGTCTAGAGCTGGAATCTTGCCAAAGGAAATGGGGCGGTGTGTCTATGAAGTTAGTGAATTCATTGGCAGAGATACAAATCTCGACGCAGTGTCCTAAGGAGAGGTACAGTTCGCGCCAAACTTATTGTCCGGGTTGAAGGTAAAAATCGGAGTTGTGTGTCGTTTTAAAATGATTTAAAACGACAGCCGACGACTTGAGCTTTAGTTTTTATTTATTACAATCCAATATTTTTCTTTCTCCGATTCTTACGGCCGTGTTAAAGTTAACTCGTGCCAACTTCAACCCGGACAATTAGTTTGACGAGAACTATACTGCCTGTGATGTCGAATTCTGCTTCTACATTCTATCGAACTAACTGTAAAGTAACGGTGCGAATTAATAATAACCTATCTGTCGACTGTTTTCCTACTGGTGATCGAAATTTGACATTACTTTTATGACGTCAAATTTCGATTTACAATAGCGAACAATCGAGTTATAGCTACTGGACGAATCATGAGAAATGCAGGCAGGCTAAGGGAGCACTTCCCACAATTAACTCTCGTGTCACTAAGCAATTACTACGATTATCTAAGCAACAACTGAGGACAATCACCGCAGGCCTCACAGGTCATGGGTTCTTCAATAAACATCTGCATGTTTTAGGTGTCACTGACAGCCCCGCATGCAGAGCTTGCCTGGGAGAAGACGAAACAGCGGCTCACGTGCTTTTGCATTGTACTGAGGTCGCCACATACAGGGCTAAGTACTTCGGAAACAAAAGTACCCTCCGAGAGATCGTCAGCAACATCAGGAGTGTGCTGGCGTTTTTTGAGGAGTTAGGGTGATTTGAGTAAACATTAAACATCCCCACCCGTACGCAAAATACGCGCATTGACGTGGAGTTGCGGAAAACAGCCCGCTATACCATACCATACCGTACCATATCAATCGAGTTATAGAATCTTAATTCTGGTCGTAAATCATGTCGGTTGAAGAAACAGAAATGTGTCATCAATAGATGTTTCTGACGTCATATAATTAAGACATAGAATGTGGAAGCAAAATTCGACAGCCCAGGCAGGAAGGCTGGATAAACGCAGGTTCGAACCCTGACAGAGATCGTTTTTGACTTTCGCAAAAATTTATATCTTTAGATTTAAGTTTAACCTTTGCTTAATACCAAATATATTTCCTTCATCAAAAATAACTGGTAATAATGTTTTGGGATAGAATCTATACTCCGTTGTCAGTATTATTGTAAAAGTTTTAGTCCCAATATTTGCGGTTCAAACGTTTTATCGAAAAAGTTTAGTCGATTTTCACTTTTGGGAAACAATTGATTTTATTAGTTTTTTCATATAATCTCCGTTAATATGATCTGTACCTTAGATTATTATTAACTAAGATTACCTTAAACTTTATTAGTTTATGGGGCGTCAGCATGACTGCTTCGCTAGAGGTCCTGATTTTGACTCCTAGGTTGAGAAAAGTATTATCAAGTTGGATATTTTTTTAAGAAATTCATCTTGGAGGTTGGATTTGTTTTCAGGTTAATGGTTAATAGACATGCCCCTTATTACATAGGATCTAAGACATAGGTACCAGAAAAAATCTGTCTGTCAGTTTACATAAACACTTGGCTATGATAGACATAATCATATTATTTTATGTCAATAACATTTAGGTACCTACTATAGATTCTATAGAATCTATTTAGCCTGTATTGTCTAACTGCAGTAAGTCTAAAGGTATCTGTCTCTCTTTTCCAAATATCTCTCTTCTCTGTTAATAAGGGCAGCCACTCTTTAGTACAAGAGAGAGTCCCAACAGCATCATGAGGGCTATTGCGGCAGACACATACTCTGCTATTATAAAGCAGTTTGTGCGGAGGCTGATCACCTAACCTGTTGTAATTCGTTTAATTAATATAAAATTACTAAATTTGTCTTATAAGTGTTAATTTGTATTACTAACAAAATATGGATCTCATAGTTATCCGAATTAAAATGATTTATTTATTATTATTATTATTTATTGTAGGAGTCAAGCTTGTCGTTTTACTTCTACAAAACTAAAACGAGCTACAATTAGGTCGCTGACATCTTCTACATTCAAAGAAACTGTCGACCACGAATATATTTCTCATGTAATGCTCCCTAGAGTCTCGAATATAACGGAGAATTGGGCTACTTATTTTATATTCCGTGCTGGGCCATGCATTCTGTTACGAGTTCTTCTCACGATACCGTGGTATGTACGTTCGATTCAAACGTGCATCGTTACGTGTGCATGTCAAAAGTTCGTCCAGAATTTATATTTTTGGGAAGGTTCGGGCTGATGTGAAATTTCGGACGGTCGGTCGAAAATATTCGCAGATGGAAAAGTAGCATTTATCCAGCTGCCTTTATTACTGTTGCTACTTCTATATGGATGCCCAAACTCGTGGGTTTTTTTTACGGAGTACGTTTTAAATAGCGACGATGTTTCATAATTATTTCGTCATCACATCAAGAAAAAGTGCTCCACTGCTGAACAAATGTCGTAATTATTTAAGTAACTTTTCCAAATCATGTGTGTATTAAACACACATGATTTGGAAAAGTTACTTTTAGAAGTGCGTGTCTTGTATTCGAGACGTTATGACTTGGTCGTATAACCATGTCAAGTGAAGTGAAATTCATTTATACATGTGTCACTTAGTATAGGCACAGAAGACCAAATTATATCACATTGAAATTGGAAGAAAATTTATGAATTCATTAAACGAAGAGACGGTCATTTTATTTCGCTTTAACAGACGCTTAAAAATATTCGGTCTCTTTTGGTTTCTGAAAATGTTACATTTTCTGCTGGACATATGCAAAAATGTGGCTACTTTTACTTTATTCTTTAGCTACTCCTAGCTAACTCAATTTGATACGTTATAAGAAGAAGAATTGACTCATTGGCCTAGAGGAAGTACGCGACTGCCACCCTAGGATAACCCTAGGGGAATCTCAGGTTGAATCTCAGAAAATCAACTCAGATTACTGGTTCTCATTTTTAACCCCCGACGCAAAAACGACGGGGTGTTATAAGTTTGACGTGTCTGTGTGTGTGTGTGTGTGTGTGTGTGTGTGTGTCTGTCTGTGGCATCGTAGCTCCCGAAAGGATGAACCGATTTTGATTTTGTTTTTTTTATTTGAAAGGTGAATTAGTCGCAAGTGTTCTTAGCTATGTTTGATGAAAATCGGTCCAAGATGGCCGCCGCTACAAAATAGTGAATTACATATTTTTTCACAACTTCGTCAATATGGGTATCAAATGAAAGGGCTTAACTAGTAGAATACTATACACGATGATACATTTCAAATCCAAGATGGCCGCCACCACAAAATGGAAAATTACATTTCGTGTCGGGGGTTTTCAAAATTTTTAATTTAGGTTAGGTTATTCATATTAAAAAGCAGTGATACGCTAGCTTGACCAAGTGTTACTGCTTTATATTACATGAGAACTAAACATACCGGTGAACTGTGGGTATATATATACAGGGTTACAGGTTAAGTCGACCTAGATCCGTTAAGGGCGTGTAGTACCCATCTTTTCTGACATATTTCACTATAGAACACCCTACCCCAAACCTAAGCGTTTTCAAGAAAATCGACATTTAAATTTAATTTTTTACTAACTTTTTTAACTTTCAATCGTTCAGAACAAAGTATTTAGTTAACCTACGTAGGATTATGGTTATTAAATTCATAGAGCATCTTAATTCGCATGTAAAAAATCAATAATAATAATTATAAGATGCACTAACTTCAAAATATTGTAATTAATGGCAAAAAATCGGCAATTTTTATTAAAAAAATTAAATGTCGATTTTCTTGAAAACGTTTAGGTTTGGGGTAGGGTGTTCTATAGTGAAATATGTCAGAAAAGATGGGTACTACACGCCCTTAACGGATCTAGGTCGACTTAACCTGTAACCCTGTATAATGTAACACCTTATTTATACACTTAGTACGCAATAAAACTTTTGAATTTAAATTTGAATTTGAAAGTTTGCCAGTAAAAAAAGGTAGAATTCGGGAGATTTTTTTAATAATAATAATAAACCTATACGTTACGTATTTTATAAGGTAAGTAAATAACTAATAAAAATTATAAATATATTTCATTAACCGTCTACAAAAAACACCATTCAACAAGACGCAAAAACACTGGCCACAAACAAAAACCAAGATTAGATTAGCCGATATTATACATAAATGCAATATTCAAGATCACCATTGTCGTCTACCCCGCCCAACGAAAACATTTCTTAATTAAATAAGCCCCGACAGGTGGATATAGCTACAACGAAATCTAATATACCGATAGGAATTCCCTTGAGTCTCTTCCACACGAGAATGTTATTATCGCGCGATAATCATGAAATTCGCTCTTAAGTACCCGACTTGGACGTGTTCTTTGGTTCGTACCCCCAAATATAAAAAGTTATTGCGTAGTCACTTCAGTAAAATTATTTTCTTTTGATTATGATGACTTCTGTGATCTAGTGGTTCGAGTACCGGACTGCTGATCACGAGGTCGTGGGTTCGATTGTCACAGGACATAAATATTTATGTGCTGCATAGGTATAAGTAGGTATTTGTGTTTGTCTGTGTGTTTCCTATGTATAAGTAAGTATTTACAAAAAAAAAGTATATAAGTATTATATCCATTGTTTCGTACCCATAGTACAAACTCTGCTTAGTTTGGGACTAGATGGTGCTGTGTAAAAATGTCCCCAAATATCCTGTACCTCTGTTCTTTATTATGTGTAATGTGTGATGTATATGCTGTTGGTGTACCTAATATAAATAAATAAATAATCGCAATGCATATAATATTATCGTAATCGGTCTCGTAGTTCTTGGATCTGCTACGCTGAGGAGTTAATATGGGTTCTAAATATGAACTGATTTCAGAGAAATTGCTAAATATGGCCTGTTAAGTCTCCCTCTTGGTGAATTTACAGTAGCGCTGGTAATGTAATACAACTTATCGCAATAAATTAATTTTTTGTTGCAATGCACAATATCACATAATAATTTTGAAACTGGTATACAAGGTACCGATCGTATTCATGTCGTACGTATCTCGTAGCAAGTGGAAATCTATAGTCTCTGCCTACCGAAACAGGCCTGAAAATATTTATGTCTGTATGTATGAAACCGAGACTTACTGCCACGGGTGCACCCCACGATTATTTATATTATCGCAACTCTTAAAGGTACTTTGAACAAAAATCCGATAAGGTACAACTGTCTGGCAGCGCCTTTATTTTTCCTCCCAAGGCCAAATAAAATTGTTCAACGAATCAAAGAAGAAAGAATGTTTTTTCGGCTCTCGCTAATTTCCTTTAAAGTGTTTTACAATTAATTTTATTGCGACTCTTTGTTCGACCTCTCGTTTGTTTACCCGAGCATTAAGTAATAAAAAGGTTTTTGGGTTACTTTGTTAAGGAATTGGTTCCTATATTAGATCGAATGACGACTGACGACTTGCGGGTTACTACTACGGCTTTTAACAACAAACAAATGCCCATCACTTTAACGATTTTGGCCTAGAATGAGATATTTTTACAGCTATCTTATGGGTAATCGCGGGCCACTTTACACTCACCATCAGGGTGAGATTGTGGTCAAGCGCAAACCCATCCATAATAAAAAAAAACTACCGTGGAGTCGTGGACCTAGCATTAAAAAATCTGAAGAACGATGCCTAGTAGTAGACTTACTATTACGGATATTATAAGTACTTAAGGACATAATAATATAAAGATATATATTATTACGGAATTTATTACGTTATATTGCTATTATTTCAATCACGAGTCCCGACATAGTGGATGCTTTACACTTTACAGCACACATGTCATACACACATTATTTTAGTAAGTACCTGACAAGAATAATTCATGTGAGCCAACTAAATAAAAAGCTTTTCTCACATTCTCAAATCAACACGAAAACAAGGCTCTATGAATTTCGCAGCAGCTCTAGTGGATCACAAAGAAAAAGCGCAGAGTCTCGCGTTTGAACTCAATTTAATTACGCTCCATACAAATCTTGTATAAGAGTATATTTTATACAAAGTTTCATTCGTACAATTGTAGTCCTTGTTGAATAATATATTTTTACTTTGCGTCCAATTGTCGAGCGGGACTCGGAATTTTTCTAATTCACTCGCTCCCTTGTAAGAATTGAAGGAGTCACGCAATTTCTTTTTTTTCTGTTATAATTTGTTGGAGTTTTGATCGATATTTCCGTGATAGCGTAGAATAATAATTTGAACTAAGTACAGAGAATCTACTCTACCAATCCAATCTCAGCATTTCTTTGAAGTTTTCGTTGTCTCTAAAATACTGGTCTGCCAGCTTTCATTTATTCATTCATTGATACTTATTTTTCAATTAGGTATATAAGATTATGTATATAGATTAGCTTTCCGCCAGTGACTTCGCTCGTGTGGTCTGGGTATTCTACTATATAAAAATAAGTCGGGTTTACCTTCCTGACGCTATAACTCCAGAACGCACGAACCGATTTCCACGGTTTTGCATTCGTTGGAAAGGTCTCGGGCTCCGTGAGGTTTATAGCAAAGAAAATTCAGGAAAAATTTCAACAGAAATGCGGGTTAAAAAGGTTATCAAGACCACGCGGGCGAAGCCGCTGGCGGAAAGCTAGTTTCTTATAAATTATATCTTATGTTACTCGGTAAAGATGTAGCTTTTAGCTTTATTAATATAAGTAAAAATAACAGATACAGACATAAGATATAGTATACACACCGCCAATGTGTTCATACAAAATGTCATACAGATTTACGCGTTTTCTGGAAAGATTCTCTGGAGTGCTCGCTAATAACGAGATGAGAATTGAAATTATTTACGAATCATGTTTACAGCAAAATCACAGAAGCGGATTCTACTCAACACCAAACATTGTATCAAAAGTTCCTAAGTACAAAGAAACTCAAGTTTCTGCGGTAATAGGTAAACACTAAGTGCTAATGCCCTACTCGGACTAGGTACTATAAAGTTTACACCTAGATTTCAAAGTTCAGTTCAGTTTTCTTTTTACTCCGACCATTTATTGAAAAAAGAAGGTGATTTTCTCAACGCCTGATGAAAAATAACAGAGCACAATACATTTAAATAAATACTTCAATAAAAATATAGAACTATTAGCGTCACGCCCGCGTGGTCTGGTGTTTCTAATGGTGAAAGAATTTTTGAAATCCGTCGAGCAGATTTTCTATTCAACAAACAACAATGTAATAAAAAATACAAAAAGAAACCAAATTACATAGTGCTACTCTACTAAGACCGCTGACGCCGCAATTGCACTTTGACTTGTTTATTACATTAATTCGCTGATGCACCTATGACGTCCATCCATTTCACAAGTTATTTTCGATACAAAATTTGTAAGAAGAATTATTTCATATTCCTACCTCGAAGTGGAATGGTTATTCATTAATCTTGTAATTATTTTTTTTCAATAAATTACTTTTATAAAATCATTTTGGTTTTTTTTAGATCTTTCTGCTGCTGCAAACGTAATAACACACATCTTTCATAATATTAGTTTAGATGTCAATAACAAAATATTAAATCTGAATCTGAAAAGGTGACCGACTGACTTACTGACCGATTGACTGACTGTAATAGCAATCTATACAGCTCAAACCACTGAACGGATTGGGCTGAAATTGAGCATACTAGTTATTATGACGCGGCCTACTAGATTTATATTTTTGGCGTGATAAACAGAATAAACTCCATGATTTGACACCCTGCGTGGTTATATTTTTAAATGCTCCTATCCACCTTCGCCAATTCTGAAAGACCTGACTTCCTCGTAATTAGGCATCGTATGCTAATAATAATATTAATCAACCCATATACTGTCCCACTGCTGGACACGGGTCTCCTCTCAGTATGAGAGGGATTAGGCTATAGCCCACCACGCTAGCCTAATGTGGGTTGGTAGACTTAACATGCCCTCGAGAAAATCTCTTAGGCATACAGGTTTCCTCGCGATGTTTTCCTTCCTTCCTTAAAGTTATATATATATATATAGATTTTCAAAAGTTAGAGTCCAGTGCAGGTAGTCCAGTCCAGTGGTCATACTCCTAGGCTATCACTGCCTTATCCTATGCTAAGGTATTGTAAAATTAAAGCCTTAAAAAAACATGCGTAACACCGCAGGGAAAAGTTAATTTATACTTATATCAGTAAAATAATAGTATCAATAATATAATAGGCACCTACTGGTACATACAATCACTCACATTTTTCCTATTAGATTTTTTCTAGTTATCATCGCCATTTTCCTTATATTCGTAATACTCTTGCAGTCCTCGATAATTTGTCAAATGTGGTAGACGTGATCCATTACTTCTTGCCCGCCTTGTCTCTAGATTGATTTATTACAGTTGATAGCTAATTGTGATACGTGGAGTTGGAATTCTGTATCCTCGGTATTGTAGGGTATTTTTGTGACTGCCTCAGTCTGGTCTGGTGTCTTTTGCCCGGCTAATCTCCGGAGCAAACTAGTTCTCGAGTAGAGACATCTAGGCAAACGTAGTGTAGGATGCCCACCGGCCAGATGGAGTGACGACTTTGCAGAGACTGCCGAAAATTGGGCTATGTGGCGTTCTACTAGAAGAGAGGCTTACGTCCAGCAGTGAACAAATACAGGCTGATGATGATGTATCTCCGAAATGGTTGGACTAATTTTGATGAAAGTTTTATTGACAAATAGCTGATGTTATAAGGAGTAGTCAAGGCTACCTACTTCTCTTGTAAAAAAAGATACTCAGAAAAAAATATCCACGCAAAAATGATGATTAGCATATTATCTATTATATTGGGCCTCGAGTGACAGATAGTTTTTATTTATTTTCATTGGTATCGCTGCAAACTGTGAGTATTGAAATTATCACCTCCGAGTCACAAGCTATGGAAGAGGTCAACGTTCGCCACACTGTCTGCGTTTATATTTTGTCTACCGACTGATAACCGATCGACTTACTTATGTCTGCTTCGAGTAGGTCGACTTGGCTAACAATGACGTCCACTAACTGTCTGAGATGTCAATAATAGGACTATTATAATACTAAAACAAAGACAAATAGGAGTATTTTGTCTACATCTTAATACAAAAATAACGTATTCGATTACCCGTAAAAGCCATTTGTTTATTTGTCTGTGCTTTGAGGCTATTTATTCTCTTCTATTTGTTTGTATCAGATTTCATCCAAGGCTATATACTTTGGGTGGAATATATTGCTGTGTTTTCATAAAGATTTGTATAGTGATTAGAACATGTAAATAAAGAACTTGATTGGTCTAGTCGTTGCAGCTGCTAAGCGCTAAGACCCCGGTTTGAATTTTCAGGCCAAGAAAGAAAGTATTATGATCTTTTTCTACGAAATTCCAAGTGATAGCTCAAATGTCGGGCGCGCTAAGTGCTGACTGGGCTAATAGGCGTCACTTGGCTAGACGTTAGGCAAGAAATATCAATCTTTAATTGAAAGGGACTGAGGCTAACATCAGGCATGAGTTTCCTCTTGCCTGGCGTTACAAGAAAAGGCGCATGTGTGATGACCAGAATAATATGATTCTCTCTATAATGCACAATCATTTCCATCAGAAAACTGAACAGCAACAAACATTCTACAATACCCATTAATCTAAAAACCAAAACAAAAATAAACCAATCCAACTTCGATAACACGAAACAACTGATCTGGTACCGGCAGGAATATTTTCGGCGAATTCTCGGGAGTTTCGCAGGCGAAACGTCGAGCAACTGGGCCGATAAATTAGGCAATTTGCGGTCACCGTCCGGGCCGAGCTGCGTGTTTCGTCCCAATGTCCGTCCTCTAATTAATTATCAACATGTACGATCCGCTGCGTATTACTTAATCAACCATCAGAATGTTAACTATTCGTATTGATTGCAGTCTTTTGCTTGTTCATTTCGTTGAGTGTGTGTTTATGGTTTGTATTTGGTTTGTACGCATTTGTGTGATTGGGTTTTGGTGCGTGAGCTGTACTGTTATTGGACGGGTTGCGTTGATTGGGCTACCATAGATGAAACCGTTTTGGAAAGCCTGTATTCGATATTTAGTTTCGAGTTAATATTTGTCTATGTATCTATGCTGTTAGGTTTTCCCTCGTACTGTTTTTTTGTTCTGGAAATAAAGCATTTACTTAAAAAGAAAGGAGCATTATTTTATGTTATTAAAAATAAATAAGAGGAGAACAAACACTTGAATCTTCACGTTAAATTCAATTTGATCACAGCTTTGTCTGTTTAAATGAATTACATGATCTTTCTTCTTAAATGCAATTTTTTTTATTATTTAATAAACATACAACATAAGATGTAGCCATTTTTTTTGTACTTAAATACATCAGAAACACCCAGACAAACACAAACACTTAAATATATTCATCACATAAATATTAATGTTCTGTAGGAATTTAATCCACGACCTCGTGATCAGCAGTCCGGTACTCAAACCACTGGTCCACAGATGTCGTCAATAGTGAATACAACCTCCATAGTACAATGAAAGTAATTAATAAGGTTTCTGTCGACCACCACGTGTGTTACGTCACCAATGTTCTTATTTATCGGTTCCAATTCCCGGCCATTAGGCCGACAGCTAGCTTATTAAGTCTGCTCACGACATAGACTAATGGGTTGTGTTTAAAATTTACCCCGTAGTTATTATTTTTATGATAAGTGTAGCACTTATGTGTTTTGGGATTTAGAAGAGGCACAAATTAAAACAATTAATTCAGCCGTTTCGCTTTGCAAAAGGATTATTTACTGATAATTTTAAAACCATCACGATTGTATTCCCTGAACTGTTATAGGTATGAACTTTGCACAAATCTAAACTTATATAAAAAAAAATCATAGAAAATCCCAACAATACTGCTCAGACTGGGAGTCGAATACAAGGGCGTCAAGCGAAGTAGTCGCTAACGATCACCAGGCTAAATAATTTTATAGACACATGTGATGCCGGGGCGGATCGCTAGTATAGTCATTAAAAGAGATGAATTTGAACACTATGAGATTGTATTTTTTTTTCACTAAAATTTTTGTATATTTTTTAAGATATTTTGCATAGAAAGAAAGGAGGAAAGGTAGGATTTAGCATAGCTTAAAAATCGTTTGTAAAGTAAGTCATGTCTATATCGGTTGAAGTGTTATTGAAACTGAAGAAAAGTTGCAATTTGATATTCGAATCGACAAACGAATAGAAACAAAAATGGCGGGCTGTCACTAATGTCATTTCCACACATTTTCTTTCTACACGTTTGTCGATTCAAATGTCAAAATGCAACTTGTCTAGCCCCCATGCATCTTTTTTTCTATTTACATTTTTACACTGCACCATCTAGTCTCAAACTAAGCAGAGCTTGTACTATGGGTACTAGACAATGGATATAATACTTATTTACTTTTTTTTGTAAATACATACTTATAATATATAAGAAACACCCAGACAAACACAAACACCTAAGTTCATCACATAAATGTTTGTGTCTTGTGGGAATCGAACCCACGACCTCGTGATCAGCAGTCCGGTACTCGAACCACTAGACCACAGACGTCGTCAAATTGTCGTCGACGTCGTGCATCATCAATAGATGTTACCAACGTCATTATGACGTAAGAGTTTGTATTACTCGAACAAATATTGTCATAGTAAAGCCGAGGTAGATCGCTAGTATAATCTTGCAAAGAGTGTTACGCTAGAATCCAGTATTACTGGGACTACAAACAAATATATCAGCACAAATCTCATACACAAACAGACAGACGCAGAATCTATATTTGTAAGACGAATTGTTTTCACGAGAACCGAAGCCAACTAGCGCGGAAATATAATTAATTACTGTTACGGAGAAATTACAACAGCAATTATTTCTTTGGCCCACATATGGAGGTAGAATTTCGATCGCGTATATTGTTGTTCCTTGAGTGAATTTACTCAGGCTTTTATAAATTAACCGATTGGTTGGGTGAGTGTGTGAATGTGGTCTAGTGGTTCGAGTACCGGATTGCTGATCACGAGGTGGGTTCGATTCCCACAGGACACAAATATTTATGTGATGAATATAAATGTTTGTGTTTGTCTGGGTGTTTCTTATGTATTATAAGTAAGTATTTACAAAAAAGTATATAGGTAAGTATTATATCCATTGTCTAGTACCCATAGTAACAGCTATGCTTAGTTTGGGACTAGATGGTGCTGTGTAAAATGTCCCAAAATATTTATTTATTTATACTGTTATTTATTTAATGCAGTGGAAAAGGATACTTTAGTAACTATCTGCTAACGGGTTCAATACTTAGATCTAGCAATATGTTATTGAATTTTTCTATGAAAATTCTCAGTAGCAGCTCGGAATTTGGATTTGTGGCCTATTAATGGCAATACGCTTGCCTTGCCCCTATTACAATGTACTTAACAGTCAGGTGAACTGTGGGTGTACCTTAGTACTCTGTCTAACCTTTCGGGGAATACAGGCGTGATGGTATGTAAAATTTATTAATAGGTACCAAACATCGTGTAACCTTGTATAAAAGGTTGACCCAAAAATTACGGGCACAAAGTGGCATTTTAAATATTTATAAATAATGTGATGTCATTATAAGAGTGACACTTAACGTGGGTCACATAAGTACCATCGAACGTGTGCGACAAGAATTCTAATGCATTCGGTTTATAGATAAGTGGTTCGGTGACGAATCAGTTACAATTACGTCGAGTTTAGCTTTTTTTAAAGAGCAACAAATATCCAAGCTACAATCTTTCGCATTTATAATATTAGTAACATTAAATTTCTTTCTGCAATACAATAGATTCATAGATTCAAAGATTTATTGCATACTAAGTGTACATATAGGTGTTACATAAAATTTCCTTGTACTTACAACTTAGCGACCGTAAAGTAAGGTATTGTGACATCATCTTAACTCGAAAATGGTTCAAAAATTATCAAATTAAGGTAGGTAAAATAAGGTAGGTAGGTAACATGGACTAAAAAGTTAATATCTCTATTCTTAGAAGGGACCATCATTCAGAACAGGTTTTCTCTTAGTTATTATTTATTAACAAGTATGTGCAATGGTTGGGATGGCCTTAATATTATCAACTAGCTTTCCGCCAGCGGCTCCGTCTGCATAGTTTGGGTATTTCTTATTAATTATAGCCTATGTTACTCGGGAAAGATGTAGCTTTTTAATACTGAAAGAATTTTTCAAATCGGTCCAGTAGTTTCTGAGCATATTCAATGCAAATAAACAAGCAATCCAATATTTCCTCTTTCTTATTATTTGGGTTAGCCGCCTTCATGAACCTCGTCTTCAAAGAGTATGGAATATACGGTAATGGGGACAACACAAAAAATCCCATTGGGTCGAAGTGTTGCTGGCTGTACCAGCCCCCATAGCGAGATAAGATTCCTCTTTATAATATTACTATAGACAACAAAATTCCAATTCTACCTACAAAATCATGTTTAATACAATACCATCCATAAAATCCAGTCCACGGAAACTTGAAACACGAAACGATCGAATAAAATTCGAGTATAAAAATGCAACAAATAAAATGATGTCCGCAGAAGTATGCGACGCGACGCCCAGTCCAAATATTTGTAGCATAAATACATTTGCAAGGCGCGAAACGTCCCATTTCGACTGAATTTCGATATCGACATGAAGTTCCGGACGGTAGGATGTATGTAGATAACAAATTCAAATTCAAATTCAAATATTTTATTTCAATTAGACCATATAAATAGGTACTTTCGAAAAGTCAAACTAGTTGCACGGTTCCAAAAAGTTGGACTTATGGAGACGGCAAGAAACTCCATAGTCACTCTTTTAAAAAAAAAATTATAAATGGTTACAGTAATCATTTAGTTTTGAGGATAGTGCAGTCCGATACGTAAAATTAAAGAGTACATACCTATTAAAAAAAAAAAAAGATAGCTATAAGCAGTAAGAGCTGACCAGTCCCGACAGACAGCACCCGTTCACGAGCATGACATCGTCTGTATTCCCCAAAGAGTTTTGCAGAGGTGTAATTATAAACACTAGCGTTCTTAGTACAAAAGATGGTCTAAGTTAAACCCAGACTAAAACTATATCCATCACTTTCTAACGTAGTATGATAAATAACCTAGCCTAAATAAAAAATTTTGAAAATCCCCGACACGAATTAATGTAATTTGCCATTTTGTGGTGGCGGCCATCTTGGATTTGATATTTATCATAGTGTATAGTATTCTCCTAGTTAAGCCCTTTCATTTGATACCCATATTGAGGGATTTGTGTAAAAATATGTAATTCGCGATTTTGTGGCGGCGGCCATCTTGGACCGATTTTCATCAAACATAGCTAAGAACACTCCCGACTAATTCACCTTTCAAATAAAAAAAAGAAAATTAAAATCGGTTCATCCGTTTGGGAGCAACGATGCCACAGACACACACACACACACACACACACACAGACACGTCAAACTTATAACACCCCGTCGTTTTTGCGTCGGAGGTTAAAAAGGGATGCGCTATTTTAAAATCGGGGTTTTTCTTAAAATTAAAACTAAATAAACCTAAAAATATCAATAAACTGGCAACACTGTTCCAATGTCACACAGCGTTACACTGACAGTGACAATGACCTAATTATAAACGTCATCAGAAAAACCCAACACTGCTCAACCTGGAAATGGAACCTAGAACCTCAGGCTCAACAGACGATGGCTTAATCACAGCAACACTACTCTATAATTTAAACGTACACACAGTAGTGTAGGTACAAAACCTACTAGTGCCTGGCAACATTAATATTAAAAAAACTTAATGGCAATTTTTTTCATGCATCAGCAAATAAAAACTGTCCTCGAAGGCATTATGTTACCCACGGCTACTCGACACGGTCATAACTGGGGCAAGAAACGATGTTAAACGAATTGCAACTGTCTTGTTACAGCAACATAATATAAAGTAGCGTGGCACATTACTTGTAATTTTTTTAATGAAAAAAGCTTTGTTCATAATCCTTACTAATATTATAAATGCGAAAGTAACTCTGTCTGTCTGTCTGTCTGTCGCGCTTTCACGTCAAAACTACTGAACCGATTTAAATGAAATTTGGTATACAGATAGTTTAGAGCCTGAGAAAGGTCTAAGGGGTTGAAATAGGGGATGGAAGTTATAAGATATATTCAGAAGACGTGGGGAAGCCGCTGGCGGAAAGCTAGTTTATTATAATTGGTGCAAATTGGTATGGTCATATTTGTATAGCCTACATAAGTATGTGAGAATTCATTTTTGTCCAACCCACGATACGACTATAATTTCTTAGTGTCCAGTGGAAAGTAAGTAAAACCAAAACATAGTATGTTACAAAACAAACTAGCAAACACATATATAACATACATTGCACCGTTGATTAAATTGCATCAGCACCAATACCCAATCATTATACTGAACTACGTGGCCGAACGCCTCGGCCAATTTCCGCCGAGACGGCACCAAAGCCGAAAGCCGAATCAGCTAATACCGCTCTAAGAAGCCATTTTTGAAATAGCCACTCGTTCGTCCACAATGAGACAGGGTGGATCGCAGTGAATTTCTCTTGAAATCTTCGCTATTGAGCGTCAAAGAGCCATTGTATTATAACTGATTACAACAGGTAATAGATGTGAGGATATCACAATGGGATGTTGATCACGCTTGGCTGAATGTGTCATAGTGGTCGGAAGGATTGCAAGCAATTTGTCATCCTTATTTATTGAGATAATGTCGATTTTAAATATAATTTTAGAGGGTTCTAAATCGCGTAGATATTTTCTCTTCTATTCCATGGCTTTCGAAAGAGAAAACCCTGCCTATTTTATTTGTACTTGGCCGTTCTTTAAACTGTAACTAAACCTTTTTATTTGCACAAAGAGCTTGCTATTGAGAATTTCAAAGAAAAACCTAATTACAGTTTGCCGGTCTGACAGTCGCGGTT
The DNA here is from genome assembly GCA_946251955.1 of Acronicta psi. Lineage (NCBI taxonomy): Eukaryota > Metazoa > Arthropoda > Insecta > Lepidoptera > Noctuidae > Acronicta > Acronicta psi. The sequence continues at coordinate 11,641,927 of OX276476.1, forward strand.
AGGATTAATAAACTTACGATGCAATTATTTAACTCGTTTATTTAAGTCCGTAAAATAAAATATTATAAAACCTCTTTGTCCGTATGTCAGTACACTCAGATGGGTTCGAGTGGAAACGATTTCGGAATATCCTTACGGCCGATTCCTGGAAGGTGCTCTATTCAATTTTCCCTAAGATATAGTACATACACGATAATATACGTATTGTCTAATTTATCCTTATTAAAACTGTACGCCGTTGAGGGGTTGGATCGTCCCATTGTTAGAATCTCGCGCAAATTATTTTTAAAGTTTCTTTAGTGGCATCATTGGAGGTTCCGATCGGGTACAATCATCAGTTTGAAGAATTTTTTGAGAAAAATGTCGGACGTTTTTTTTAATATTTTTAACATGCATCTAAAGGCTCATATGTCACTGGTCAAAATGGCTTGATCCAAGATTTAGGGCCTAAAACCAGAATAAACGTAGAATTTATTGTTATTGTTTTCATTAGGGCGACAAAGCCCTTTAAATAAAGATAAAAATAAAGATTTAGGGCATGTTTCATCACCTCTGGATAGCCGCTATCCGCCGGATAAATTCAAAAATGGAACAACATTTGTATATAATTATCTATCAACTAATTTAACGGGAACTTTTTTGGAGGTAGTGAAACAAGCCCTTAGGAAATTATTGTCTGTAGTTATTTTAATGACGAACACAACCTTACATAACTACAAACAAATGCTCCCCTGAGAGCAGCCTAATACCAGCCACATCCAAAGCCAGTCCAGGTAATTGCTGGCCAATCACCGGCCTCAATCCCCGACGCCTTAATCACTCTACTACTCGACACTACCCTCACGCCATTACGAAGCATAAAGGGTGTGATCATTTATTACCTACACAATCGGCATCGTTAATTCTGTATACAGTGTGATATGGTTATGATTGAAGGGGGGATAATATTAGGTTTGAGTATAAGAGATGATACTTAGCAGAAAATGCGTAGGGGTGTTAAGTACCTTAATAATCTCACTGCCTTAGGTTCAGCGCACACCATGAGCAGCATAGCGGAGAGCATATTTTATGACACTCGAAAATAATTTTTAAAGCCTTTGACATAAAGCACATAAAATGTTGACAAGCAAATAATTCTCGCGTGGTTTCGAGGCCAAATGAACAAACAATTATGCACTTTATAACAATAGCTTTAAATACTGATTTCTGACACTTACGCGAATACTAGACATTGAAATAAAACTGCTTTTTGTGGATTTTATCACGTTATATTGATATTATTTTAATCCCGACGTTTCTTTAGTATATTTATGTATCACTAACATCCCGCCAGCGGCCTCGGCCGCGTGATCTTATAATTTTCCCCCCGTTTTTGCAACATTTTGCATTGCTACTCAGCTTCTATTAGTCGTAGCGTGATGGTGTATAGCCTATAGCCTTCCCCAATAAATGGGCTATCTAACAATTAAAGATTTTTTTTAATTGGTCCAGTAGTTTCGGAGCCTATTCAATACAAACAAACGAACAATCAAATCTTTCCTCTTTATAATATCAGTATAGATTAGCAAAACAGGTATTTGCTCTTCTTACACGACATGTAACACCATCCTGTACAAACCAATACATTATTTTCCTAAAACACGTAACGCATTTCTCAAGACTGATTGCATACACACATATGTAAAGTTTCAACCGCCACGAAGATAAATTATGTCTATTAGTATCGAGAATTGTATAGACTTGTGTGTAAGGTATTTGTTGACCTCCAAAGCTATAGGGTGCTATTAATATTCTGGAAACATCAATCAATTACTTAAGAGCAGTCTTGTATGAATGGTTGTATATTGAACTAAGTATTAACTGGGGTTTCAATCACACATCAAAAGATTTTTTGTGAAAAGAGTTTATTTAAATTGTTATAAAATAAATCCTGCAGTTAATTTCACTGCTTATAAGCAGTAATAGCTTAAGGGTACGACCACTGGACTGCCAAGTGAAAGGTCTCGAGTTCGAATCCACTGCACGCACCACTGACTTTTGGAAATCATGTGCGTAATGAAAAAAATGTGAGGAAACCTGCATGCCTGCGAGATTTTATCGACGGCATGTGAAGTCTGCCAACCAGCATTATGCTATGGCATGGTGGACGATAGCCTAATCCCTCTCATACTGAGAGGAGACACGTGCCCAGCAGTGGAAAAGTTTAAATATGGGTGGATGATGATGATGACTTAATTTCATCTGCGTGACATTCGGGTTTAGGTGGTTTTAATACTAAAGATAGGGCCGTTCAAACATTTGACAGACGCGTAGGGCCGTTCAAACATTTGACAGACGCGTAGGGCCGTTCAAACATTTGACAGAAGACGCTAAAACTAACGCCATCTTTGTTACTATCGCATGGCATTTGTTTTTTAGCCGATCGCGATTTCGGCTTAGAGAAGACCATGGGGGCCAGACAAGTTGCATTTTGACATTCGAATCGACAAACAAAATGTATGTAATTGACATGAGTGACAGCCTGATTTATCGAAAGCTTGTGTCATTTCCAAACATTTTGTTTGTCGATTCGAATGTCAAAATGCAACTTGTCTAGCCCCCCATTTTGGGACCGAGCCTATTGCCACTAACCGGGCACAAATCCAAACCCCGAACTGTACTGAATTGAGAATTTCATAGTGAATTGAATCCAGGATCGTAGAATTCGCGATTTAGACTATTAGGCCAAAGAGTAAAAAATTCAAGAAACGCCATGATCTAACCGCCTTCAAAAACACCCAGGAACTAAAAACCGAAAAAAATAATTGGTATTGGAGTCGGTGCCAAACAAACAACGAAGTTAAATTTTTTCATTATTTTTTTTGAAACAACAAATACATACAAAAAACATAATATGTACAGTCGAACTGAGAACCTCCTCCTTTTTTGAAGTCAGTTAAAAGTACATAAAAGTACACGTGGAGGAGTCTTAGGCAAGCTAGTACTTAATAAGAGCTTAATCGTAACCATACAATTAAACCTAATTCCACAGCTGCATGTATTATGTAACTAATATGTGCCGATCTAAAGCGGTGTACACACTATCGATGCAAGTCGTGCGGCTCTTTGATACATCTCTCGCATCAGATGTAACAAGCCGTGTGCATCAAGGCGTACGCTCCCCACTATGGGGACTTTACGCGTTGATTCACAAGCCAGATATTCATAGGGGGTTACCACCAACTGTAGGTATTGTCAGATGAGTTAGCTTCACTGTTAGAATAATCTTAATATAGGTTATTGACAAATGGTAAGTGTGTTTATAGTCCGCGCTGAAGGTATATGAGCGGCGGGACGGAGGGGCGGGGGCGCTTGCTTTCGTTCACAGTAACCCGTCGCCTCACCCCCGACCCTACCTAAGGCACGGCCAACTAGTTTCACGCGGACTATAACATTGCAAGCAATAATTTTATTGTTTGTCTAAGCTCAAATGATACTAGGCGCGCATGTAGGTTTCTTCGCAAATTTTAGGCTTAAATAAAATTTTCCTTCTTTCTTTCTTGCTTTCTTTCTTTCTTTCTTTCTTGCTTTCTTTCTTGCTTGCTTTCTTTCTTGCTTGCTTTCTTTCTCATTCTTTTTTATATCTTTCTTTTTCTTTCTTTCTTTCTTTCTTACCATTGTAAGTGAGCGATCATTAAAATTAATAATACTCACATGCTTACGATAAGTCAGAGGTGCGTGCCTAAGAATCAAACTCGAGACCTATAATTTGGTAGTTCAGGGGTCATATCCTTAGGCTATCACTACTTTCTTATGCTCTGGCATAATATTATGTATAGTCGACCATAAAATTGCTTTACCACTTTCGACAAAAACTTTTTGTAAGTTAAAATAATCCTTGTTGTTTTGTGATGTGCAAACGACATTCACTCTAAGGGTGTTAAACGAATTTTATGGTCGACTCATCATCTCCCAGCCTTTTCCCAACCATGTTGGGGTCGGCTTCCAGTCTAACCAGATGCGGCTGAATATCAGTATTTTACACGAAGCGACTGTCATCAGACTTCCGCAACCCAATTTCTGGGCAATACCAATATTCGAAGGATAGACTGGTTGTCAGGCTTTTTGACTTCTGACAACCACTAACGATTGTTATAGGTGTTCGTATGACAACCGGGACCGACGGCTTTACGTGCCCTCCGAGGCACGGAGGGGTCTCGATGTGTTGAGAATGGTCACGCATCCATAGACTGACCTCGGCAAGTGCAGCTTAACCTTGCAGATCGGTTGATCAGCGTTGCTATAACTAAGCCACGAGCTCCTCTAATTTTATGGTCGACTATACAATAAAAATAATATGATGGATACTCTACGCATAGAACAGTATACCTCTTTCCAATAAAACGTCATAATATTAACCGCTGAACAATCAAAACACGTTTCGCTTCCAATCACATTGGGTTGAACACCGTCATTAGTAAATTGCCACCAATTAATTAATTGTTACTGTCAATAAATACACTGACGAATTATGTAGTAAGTGCTTGCATAGTCCATAGATATATAATTATCTATAAGTACTAATATTATAAAGCTGAAGAGTTCGTTTGGTTGAACGTACTAATCTCAAGAACTACTAGTCCGATTTGAAAAATTCTTGCAGTGTTAGATAGCCTGTTTAACGAGGAAGGCTATAAGCTATGTATTATCACGCTAGAACCAATAGGAGCGGAGAAGCAATTAAAAATGTTGCAAAAACGGGGAAAAAGAAACAACTTCTACGAGAACGAATTCGCGGGCAAAGGCTTATATATATGTATGCCATATTCGCGGTGAATACGAGTATATTTATCAGCTTGTAGCGTGATATATGTCGCTACGTTGCCAGTATGGCGGGATGAGGTGTTATTGTCTCTCCCTTTGGATGGGAGAACATCTCACACCTCGTTCCTCCACAAGCCGAATGTTATTTGGCTAACAGAAGACAAGTGAAGTTTTTAAGCGGTTTCATGAACCAGAAAACGTACTGGCGTCTCATTGTAAAACATCAGTTTCCAGTGAAAGTATTTAGGAAAAAAATGCACTGTAACTGTTCTGCGCGGGAGTTTTGGGCGGCCGTAGTTCTCGACTCGTCAATTCACACGCCCTCGAGAAAATCTTACAGCTATGCAGATTTTACGCCGTTCTCTGGCCTCCTTTAAACATTGCCATTTGTCTCGATCTTGCGTTACTCGCATCCAGGTTGGAACTGCGACTTATATTCTTCAACCTATCTTACTACAGGACGTGCGATGCGTAACGCAGGACTCAGGACGCGGTGTGTGTACAGTTCTCGCCAAACTTATTGTCCGGGTTGAAGTTGGCACGCGCTAACTTTAAACCGGCCGTAAAAATCGGAGAAAGAAAAATATTGGATTGCAATGATTTAAAACGACAGCCTACGACTTCAGCTTTCGTTTATATTTATTACAATCTAATATTTTTCTTTCTGCTGGCTGGGTCAAAATTAGCACGTGCCAACTTCAACCCGGACAATAAGTTTGGCGTGAACTGTATGCAACCTCCTTTATCAGATTGACTCCGATAAGACTATAACCACAGCGCACTAGCGCAGTAATTACAGGTTAGCTTGGTGGTGGTATACGCGACTGCAATGCTTGAGATCCTTAGTTCGATTTCCAGTCAAGCGAAGTGGTATTTGCAATTTTTAGGAATTTCTCAGTAGCAGCTCGGGAGTTTAGATTTGCGCCGGGTTAATGGCGTAGTCTGGGTCCCTATTACATGTACATTATCACACCTCTGCCCAACTTTTAGGGAAATACAGGCCTGATGGTATGATCTCTAAGCTTGTTTTGCTTTCTATTGGACAAAACTATAGTCTGTGCGGAACTAGTTGGCCGCGTCTTAGGTATGTGAGCGGCGGGACGGAGGGGCGGAGACGCTTGCTTTCATTCACATAAACCGGCCACCTCACCCCCGTCCCTACCTAAGGTGCGGCCAACTAGTTCCGCGCGGACTATAGACAACTGCATTCAAGTAAAAAAATAAAAACTAAACACCACAAAGCTTCAAAGCCACAGTATAAAATAAACAGTATTCTCAAACTAAACTTTACCTGAGGCGTTAAAAAAAACGAACAAACTTACTACATATTTCATTGTTTCAAAACTTTAGCATTTCTTCACATAATAAAGACTCCCCGAGATTTCTTGTTGCCTACAGCATCATAAATTAGGCTGTGTTGTAACAGCTGATCTCTAACTTCAGGTTAAAACTACGTTCATCCTACGGGGCATTGAGGTATTAAGTAACAGTGATGAGGTTTTTTCATAATGTTGCTATATTGTGAGGTTTCGTCTCTTGGCTGTTGGGAGACTGCTACTTTACTGTGTTTGTAACAAAATAGTTTTTGTTACAGAACGTAGCTGGTTTTTTCTTTCTCTGAAATCATTTGAAAATAAATGTTTTTTTTAGTTTTTACATAAATAATACCAGTGATCATGATCAAACTACAGACATAATAATATGGTGCATAACTAGTGAAGGAATAACTTATTTCACAGAGTGTCGTCTTTAGCACATAATACCTCAATGTACCAGCGCATGTTTTGTTCAAACCGAGTTAGTTAAAACAATGTTGATGCAACTCCGCTGGAATTTTGCACCTGTTTCAGTAAGGAAAAGAAAATATTACTCTTTGTATGAGTTATGAATTTGTTTTGTTAAATGGGTATTAAAATTTTACGCTTAAATGAAAATCAGATGCTACATAAATAAGTACGTATTTTGAATAAGAACATTTAATTAAATCTTATGTTTTTGGCAACAAAAGAAAAAAGGAACGAAAATAATATGTAAAGTATATATTGTTCAAAGTAGTTGTTCAAAGCTTGAATTCTTCTTATGCAATATTGCGTTGCTATGGTAACTGGACATGTAAATAATTATCTATGGTCTAGAATCAATAGATATCAGCTTGACAAGAGAAAAACATGATTAGGCTGCCGAAGGAGAGTTATCTTTTCATTAAAACTTTTTTGATCACGGGTTTGGTTTCCCTCATAAGGCCGGTTTACCTTTTTACCCAGTGGCCAACATCATCATGTGGAGGGGGGTACTGTTTCCACCTAAAAGACCACCCCAGAGGCCCCTTATGTTCCCTGGCTGGAGGCACAAAAGGTGCCTCGCCACCAAGCCCGGTTAAGATTCAAAAGCTCCTGAGCTAGAATCTATATCCGTCCTAAAAAAAAACCCCTTATGCGACACCTGCTAAGGGCACATCCCTGTGGAATCTAAATTAAGACCTAGTATGATAACTTGCAAAAAATAAAACAAAAACGTTCTGATCAAAACTATTTATTAAGATCAACACACATCTCTCTTGCTCTTACTAAGCTTCCTCTTAATCCTCTCAGTGTACGCAGCCACTATGTTAGACAGCAGCGGGAGAGCTGATGACTTCTCATCATCTCTTACTCCTACTTCTGTACAAAGATCTGCCCTGCAATTACAGAGAAAAAGAACTTTAAAAAGAAGGGATTTATTCAGTTGACTTTGAAACAAACGTTGAACAAAATATATTCTGAACTCACTGGATGACTATTTTGTAATAATTATTTAAAAATAATTTAACTGGCATGGACTATTATCAATTTAAAAAAACGCACATCATAAATCACAAGCTATTGGTAACAATTATCTTATAAGAAAGAATTTCTGCCAAATTTATCTAGTGACCGAAGGTGCTAATGATTAACGAAAGGCCCTGGTTTCAATTTTCACGTAGAGCAAAGAGCTATTTAACAATACCGAATAACTTATTTTTCTACATAGAATTTTATAGCAAACCCCAAAGCGTTTTAGAAGCTCGAAGTGTGAATTTGTGTCCTGAAATAGGGTCGTTCCTTATTACATGAGATCTAAACTTTAGTACTGCTCTGCTTTTAACCTTTATAGGAATACAGGCGTAATGATATGTTAAGTTATATAAAAACAACTTATTATACATATTTGAAAAAGCTATGGGCAGTAAAACAAAACAACCAACCGGGATCTTTTATTGTTTGGCATGGCAGCTTCTGACATCATCACCGACGCAGTGTACAGGTATCCATTCCACTCCAGATACTCTCTTACTAATTCATTGACGAGAAGAACTTCTTCTGTGGGAGCGGGGGGTGAAGAAGCAGCTCCAGACGTCTGTCGCTCTTGGAGAAGTTCTGTCACTTGAGCTCGAACCTGAGAAGGCGTAGGTTTATAAAAACTCACTTAAAAATCTACTCTATCCAGAGCCCAGTTATCCATATGGCAGTATAGGTAACTGCTTAGGCGCCCCGCCAACTCAGAGAAAAAAATGAAAATCGGTCATCATCTGCTGGGCACAGGTCTCAGTATGATCGGAATTAGGCTATACCTAGACCACCACGTTAGCTAATGCGGGTTGGCGGACTGCACATGCCGTCGAGAAAATCTCTCAGGCATGCCGGTTTCCTCACGATTTTTCCTTTACCGTTAAAACGAGTGTTAATTGCATTTTAGCAAAAACAATGTATTAAATTACTAAAGTCGGAAAAGTTTCAAAGTATGCAATGTCATTGTTTGTAAAATAAGCATAAATTAATTTTAAAATGATAGGTAAACATTTATTCCAAAAATTATATAGAATAGTGGTTAATACCAATCCCCAGAAATCATTCAACAACACGTATTGTGTTTCCACCACCACACAATTAAAAATAAATTAATCAGCTCGTAATTTTATTTAAACATTCGGGTGTAATTCAGCTGATTTCATTCGTATTATTAAGAAAACCACAGTGTATAGTGGCCACAAACATTGGTAGCAGAATGGGATATGAGAGTAGCATATATGTAGAGTTACGTAAATTTACTAAAAAACAGTTAATATTTTTGTCTCAGTATCACCCTAAGGTCGACTGGTAGAAAATGCTTTTGGCATTTAGTCCGCCTTTGTACTATTTGTGCATAAATAATTAAAATGAATAAATAAGGTTCTTCATGAAACCACAAAATAAAGCTTAATCAATTAAACAATAAAGCTTTAGTTACCTATCTGATGCATAATTAAGATCAACCTCAAAACTGCAAGATCCAAATGGGGATAGCTGAAAAGACTTAAGCAATGAATTCAGCTTGTGACCTTTTGGTCAGTGGCAGTGGGTGTGGCACACAGCTTGAAGGACTGATGGCCGCTGGAGCAGAAATGTTCTTAAGTGCAAACCACGTCTCCGAGAGTGCAGCGTGGGGAGGGCCTCCAACGACATGGACCGACGACGGTTAAGGTCGCTGAGAGTCGTTGGATGCAGGTAGCATACGGTTCTTAGAGAAGTCTATATGGGGGACGACTTTTTTTATTCTTTGGACTTCTTTTGGCTGATATGATGATGTTACAGATTTTGCACTGTTAGCCGAAACCCAGAAAGATACAAAAATTACTTGTAAATGTTTCACAATCACATACCTCTGCATTTATTTTACTTAAATATCCATTCTTCTTGAGTAGATCTTTGATTGCCGCCAAAAGTTCTTTCTCCGATATGGGTTTTTCGTTCATTTTACAAAGCTAAAATATTTTCTAAAATCCACAATATTGATTCTGACTTGACTTTGACAGGTCCCAAATAAACAAATATTGTTTTCGATGTATTTATCTTGCCAGTGGTAATTGATTTATGAAATAACTGTAAAAAGGTTAAATTTTTTTCCAATAATACGTTTTTGTGTATGAAAATTTATTTTTTATTAGGATTTATAAAAAAAAACGTTTATAAAAAAAAATTGCCTTGAAACTTACATTGATCGACGCAGAAAAAAAAATGCAACCCAACGATATATATAACTCATTTTGGCCCCAGTGGCCCTTAATATAAGCCAACGGAAAAGGCTGATGAATGAATGATGACGGTTTCGTGACGATGCAAAGGAGGAAGCGCCGAATGCGAAGCAGTAAGAACCGCTGCGGCAAGGCTCCGACTGAGCCCAACATGAAGCTGCGAGCCGCCAAGCCGAACACCCCGGTGTATGTCTCCCGCCTGCACTATACCACTACGGCGGAGGACATCGTGGAGTACGTGCGTCAGAAGACTAAGTACACGCCGAGGGTGCAGTTACTGGAGTCACGCCGGAACGTGAACTTTAAGGCGTTCGTGGTGCGAGTACCGAATTCCTTTGTGTGAATGACAATAAGTGCAAAGTGAAGTGTTACTAACATAGTCTTGAGCCTTATCTACTAACACTACTTTGTATAAATGTTTTATATATGTTAGCTTATAAGGTATATATCTATGGGCCAGATGCCTGAAATAAGTGATTTATTATTATTATTTCCTTTATTCATTTTTTTACATATTATTTGTATTTTTAAATATTTTTATAAAAAATAAAAAATAGTAGCCCACCGGTATCGGGAACAGAGTCCAAGCTACCGGTGGTCAGGGCTCCAGGGAAAGGAACCTCCTAACAATACGTGCCGTATCTAGGAGTACCGCTTTCTGTATCAAGCCCTTGATCCAGCCATTCAACGAGAGCCTTCTTAGATGTTGGTCGAGGCTCTTGGCTATTAAGCCATTGGCAGACACAACGATCGGTCCAATGATCGCCGAATTCACCTCCCACTTGTCGACAACCTCACGTGCCAAATCAAGATACTTTATTATTATTGTTATTAAGCGTATTTTCCTTTTCACTGACGATATCATTACTTAAACTGCTTGCTTAACTGCCTTTACCATCAAGTAGCAACCTCGGTGAGAAAAGGTTGCGAATGTTTTATAATTGTTCACTAAAGGTGTTTTAAGATTTTTGTTGTGTTTCTAAAACACATTGGCTTACTTAAGTCATTATAAGAAGTTATGACTTTTATGCCCTTGTACCTAAGGTGCGAAGTCATCTATTGATCACAATCACAAGGTCCTAAGTTTGATACCCGAGTGAAGAAAAATATCATGAGGATATTAAGAAGGTTACATTCAAAGGAGTGTGAACTCCGCACAGCGGGACAGTAAATAGATTGATGATCATTTATGATAACAAGATACTTTAATTGACATAATTCAATTCCCAGTCAAATTCAACACTCCAGTTCCAAGAAAAGCAATTCCAATTTTATAAAGAAAAATCTTCGTAGAATTAAACTTGCCTTTACAAATTTAGGTAACCGTGGTATAAAATTCAAATAAGCGCGCTCCGGGGAGGCTTTAAGTGATTCAATTCCAGTAATAGGAGGTTAACTTGAGATACAGTTTAAAACTTGAAGCTGAGAGCGTCGCGTATAAGTCCGGAATCGATGACGTAACAGTCTATACGTCAGAATTGCAAAACTGACGTGATTTGATTACTTTGCAATAAGTACGAAATTTTTTGTCAATTAAAAAAAAAATTATTGGTCCTTTGTGACTTTTGTTTATTTTAATAAGTTTTTTCAATTAAGGTCTTTAAAAGGTTAAGTTTTTCATTTCAATTGTTTGTTTTTGTGTATGATAATGATAACTTCGCCCATTACAAACTGTGTTAGATTTATCTTTTTTATCTGATAAAATATTAGTTGGTTGATATTTTGTTTTTGGATTATCAGGTTCTAAGAAACACTACTGAAGGCTTGAAGTTGGTTTACTTTATCAACAAAGTTTTACTGTGATAACTCAAGAGAAGTAAACGAGGACTTAAGAAATACATAAGAAATTACTCCAATTTCCAAGAAATTACTGAATTAGCCTTTTAGATTCACATTTTAAGTCTTATTTAAAAAATATAAAGTATATAAACATAAAGTAAGCACCAGTCCATTTATTACCTGTACACTGAAATCTTTTGTTGTCTGTACATCACAATGGGTGCAACCCTATTTTTACCCCGAGACTTTGACATATGGTATAACGACCTGCGGGCAACTGCAAGCGCATTCTTCCTGCAGTCGGAATAACGGTACCTCTAACTAATGTTTAGCGCATTAACTTAAACTGAAACTGTTTCGTTGGAACGTCGGTTGATAAATAACTGTTTGCGGACAGCCCTATATCTCATGCTGCATCGAGTGTTGGCTTATAAAATAGAGTGGTGCTATTTAGCCGGTACTTTTAAATTAACTGACTTTTATCTAGGTATATATAAAAGCGAAATACTAATCACTGGTTAGGGTACTATTCAGAACAAAGCTGCCGACTTAACAGTTGACTTGAAGGATTTTCCACACCCGCAATATTTTTTCATCATCATGACATCATTCATCATCATCTTCCCAGCCCTTTTTCCCAACCATGTTGGGGTCGGCTTCCAGTCTAACCAGATGCGGCTGAATATCAGTATTTTACACAAAGCGACTGCCATCAGACCTCCGCAACCCAATTTCTGGGCAATACCGATATTCAAAGGATAGACTGGTTGTCAGGCTTTTTGGGCTTTTGACTACCACTAACGATTGTCATAGGTGTTCGTATGACAACCGGGACCGACGGCTTCAAGTTCTATCCGAGGCACGGAGGGGTCTCGATGTGTTAAGCATGGTCACCCATCCACGGCCTGACCTCGGCAAGTGTAGCTTAACCTTCCAGATCGGTTGATCAGCGTTGCTATAACTTAGCCAGACATCATTTTGGAGTAAAAGTAGTTATGAGATTTTTTGTCTTTGTTGCCTACGGAAGCCTCAAAACACAAAGACCTAATGGATAAGGTGTAGGTCCAGTTTGTATTTTTTATTTGAGAGGGTACCTAAGCGTCAGAATAACCCTTCATCTTTATAAAATGCAGAAACGGCATTCTAAATCTGCCTGCAAACTGTAACCAACAAAACTAAGCTAAAAAACGCCATTCAACACGCCAGTAGTTTTACACTTGGCATAAAAAAACTGGATCCAGTAACAGAGCCTCGGAACTCGTTCGCAGCAAAAAATTTAAAAGAATAGTCTTTTTCATAAAGGCATCATTCACCTGGGAACCTTTGAGCGTACTCATTCGAACATGAAAGATTGAACTCTAGGACGTAACATTTATCAAAAACTAGCTTTTGTCCGCAACACCGTCCGCGAGGCTACGCTAAAGCTGCGCATTGATTTGACGCGGCAAACTATCGAATCTGACGCGGCAAGTACGCGTAATAAAAACAGTGTTGCCGCGTCACTAATTTACTAATTTAGTGGTAGCAAAAATGATATCAAGCATTAGTCGTAGATAGTTTATCGGTATGTTTAGTTCCTATGTAATAACAGGTGAACTATTTAGCAAGATATTATTGCCATTTACAGGTCGACTGACGCTGCGATCGATCTAACCAATTTTTTTTATCTCTTGTTGCGAGGCCAGTAAAGGTCATTCAGCCGCACTCAGTTAATAAAGCTTTGTAAATGAGAAAACTCTTTAGACATATATTTCAAGCCTAGCTGTGTTTTATTTCCTTAAAAATTTATTCTGTATTGGATTTTGCAAATGTTTCTAGATTGTTTTCTCATACTTGTGTAAGTATCCTTAAACTATTGTATCAGATGTAACTGTAAAAAACCAAAATTTAAAAGAGTAACCATGGAATTTCTTGCCGGTTCTTCTCCATAGGAAACGACTAATTTGGAACCGTGCACCTAGTTTCGACATTTCATAAGTGCCTGCATAAGGTCTATGTGAAAATAAAACTATTTTGATATTTTGAAAGCGTAATTATATCCGATATTATATTTACATAACTTGTCTCAAGAGGTGAGCATATTTTTTCACTCGCGGCAAATTAATAGATTTGGCGCGATTGAACTGAAACCGCATGGTGGCTACGCGGAGTGAGGTGCGCGGCTTTACTGTTTTTATTTCTGTCTCAACGAAATGAAAAATAGCTTTGTTTACGAACCGAGAATTAATTCGTGTGTGGCTACAATTATCGGGCAAGATCCCACCTTTCGAGATTTCTATTTCTTCTATTAAGAGTGAATAGATCGTAAGTTGATTTTTTTAAGGCTAATATCTTACTTTAACAAACTTTTAGGCTATATACAGCTAATAATACGTCTTTACGTAGAGTAATTCATAATAGTCGTTTTCAAACTATTTTGGGATAAATTTGATTTAAAACGATTTGGCATTGTGGCCATTGTGGCATAAATAAATGCAGTGTATATACTCCTTGTGTTTTATTTCGTAACCCATGGACGAAGCACCTAGTAAAAGTTCAAGTCGGATAGTAATATTTGGATACGGTTACGGTACTATAGCAGCTTTTTTTACTACATGCTGCAATAAACATTTTGACTTTTCTCTCCTATTTATAGTTATATTTCTAAGTATTCTTTTGCATAAGCTTTTAATTACCATGGAGTTTCTTGCCGGTTCTTCTCCATAGGAAACGACTAATTTGGAAACATGCACCTAGTTTCGACATTTCATAAGTGCCTGCATAAGGTCTATGTGAAAATAAAACTATTTTGATTGATTTTGATTTGATTACTTCTTTGATTTTCCATAGTATGTCCCTCGCCTCATTTTCCCAGACGTTATTTAGCCTTTCTAGAAAGATATTGTAGAACAATACAGAACATACATGAATATGAAACAGAGATTTTACTATCAACAACAGGTATGTTACATAAAATTGAAATAGGTGAACCAAAGACAGTTTCAATAAATTCCTGCGAGAAAACTTTCAGAAACACACGTTTTATGGTATTGGACTGATCCGTCTCTAGCATAACTCCAGTGCATGGATAACAAACATCCGATGCGGGGAGACAGTACAGAAAATACTGAATAATCACGTTACATCGCCGAGCTCACCCGAAGCTTTCCGAGCGGCGATTTTCAAACTTGGAATGCTAGCCGAAGTAGAAGCGCAGTTTGCCGCCGACCGCTGTATTGTGCGGACGTGTTGTTGTCTGAACAAATATCTTCGGTCGTACGTTCTGTGTGGTGGTGATCGAGTGGTTCATGTTGTTGTGTTTGACGGTATGAGGACATAAATGGTGTTTGCTTTCGAAGATTTTAGGACGTAATAAGGTAAGGGGGGTTTTTCATTTTTTTATGTTTTTCAAACAGAGTTTCTTTGGGTAAACATTTTTATATGAAAATATCGTAACTGATTTTTCGTCGGTTGAAAATTAAAAACTTTGTAAGGATACAAAGGAATATAAATTATTTGCACCGACTTTTCACTTTCAGAACGTAGGTCTATGTATAAAAATCATCATAATTTGATTATTGAGCTCGAAGGATTACATGTAACAATGCCTTAACTGAAATTTCATCACACCACAGCGAAAACACTCATACATAAATTTTAATTCTGAAGTAATATAGCGAGATTAATTCTGCAAATTAAATTTAGTCCGCCGTTGCCGCAAATGTGAATATGGTGTTTGAAGAATATTTCGTAGCGCCTCGCTACACCGCGCTACGAGGTGCTACGAGGCGCTACGTTCTCGCTACGAATTGCTACGAGCTAATTGAACTTTAATTTTATTTTCTACTGGGAATTGAGCTTCTCTGGGAGTTAGTGATGAGATTAACTTTAGAATGTACTAGTAATGTTGCTGTTTATTTATTTATAGTGTAAGTTGAGTAATGGAGTTTGGTATAATAGTTTGCAGCTGAAATTCTATTAATATTTAGGTAATAATTAGCCTGTCCCGGTTGTCATACGGTGTCAGGATATCGATATTTTACTGAAATTAGGTCGTGAGTATTCGTCGAGGTCAGACAACAGTCGCTTTATGAAGATTTTGAATTTTAGCTGCATCTGGTTAGACTGGGCATCCGCCCCCATAATACTTGGGTATAAGGGCTATGATATAGTACTCGTATTCTATACTAATATTATAAAGAGGAAAGATTTGTTTGTTTGTTTGTTTGTAATGAATAGGCTCCGAAACTACTGGACCGATTTCAAAAATTCTTTCACCTTTGGAAAGCTACATTATCCCCGAGTAACATAGGCTATATATCATCACGCTACGACTAATAGGAGCGGAGTAGTAATGAAAAATGTTGCAAAAACGGGGGAAAAAATTATAAGACCACGCGGGCGAAGCCGCTGGCGGGAAGCTAGTTATTTATAATTCGATTTCCGCCAGCGGCTTCACTCACGTTAATTGGGTATTTCTTATAAATTATACCCTATGTTACTCGGTAAAAATGTAGCTTTCTAATCGTGAAAGAATTTTTCACATCGGTCCAGTAGTTTCGGAGCCTTATCAATTCAAACAAACAAACAATAAAATCTTTCGTCTTTCTAATATAAGTATAGACTGGAGTCCGGGGCGCAGCTTCGCCTGCGTTTTCCTGTTTTCTAAACAAAAAAGTTTTGATAAAAACCTTGTCCAAAATACGAACACAACACTAAAAAATCGGCCAAATGAGTTAGGCCATTCTCATGGGATTACTTAATGGTCATACGATTATGGTAGTAGGCCAATATTGATGACCAACGAATGCCTTTCCCGTGAGGGTATGGGTTATTAAACAATTCGTTTTAGTTCTCTCTAATTCTGATCGGCATTTATGAAGAGGTGCAGCGTAGGACGGTCTCCAACCAGATGACCTGATAAAGATTTAATGTAGGTGGCATATAACCGGTCCTTGTGGAAGTCTATAATAATAATATAATATAATAATAATAATAATTTCATTTATTTCTCTTCCACAAATTATTTCCACAGCAATTTACATCAACACTTAAGAGTACAAAATAAAATAGCTACAAAAGAAATAATTTGTGGAATGATCTATGGGGAAGCCGTTGTACAGCAGTGGATCTCTGTAGGCTGTTATGATGATGATGATGAAGAGGCAAAAAAAGGCACTGTCTTGCTCGGTTCTAAGACCTTTCGAGGTTTGACTGGCTGGTGAGTATCCTTACGTCGGAGTATGTTTTTAAGGTAACTTTGTCTGTGTTCCGAGTCTTGGACGTGAGAGCCAGTTCTCCCTCTCAGTTGTTTTACAGTCAATTATTTTTAACGGTCGCAGGGAATGTTTTGGTGGGATCTTTCACCGCGCTCAATAATCGCGGCGTAAGGATCGGCAACGCCTATGATGTCGCAGGAATCCTTGGGCGACTTATTAGCCCGTGATGCCTGCAACATCATAGGCGATAGAAATTTTTGCGCATATAAACCATAAATATCATCCCTCCATCTGCTGTGGTTGGGTATAAAAACACTACGAGAAATTTCACGATTCAAATACAAAATAAAGAGAATTTCTTCAATACGTAGTTATTCAAACTACCCGACAAAAGACATTTATACCGACGTTAAACATTCCATATTCGTTTTATTGGAAACCCGCTTCGCTTTTTTTGCGGTAAAACTTTTATTGTATAAGAAATAGTGGTACATTTTCAGCGGTTTTTTTGCCGTACACCCGTTTCGGTTGAAATGGTTTTGAAGAAACTCTTTAAAGTTCTTTGAGAACTGTTTAAAGTTGGTCAATGAGTTTTTTTTTTTCAAATTGTATAAGATTTTTAGTACCGAGAATTATAATATTTCTACTTACGTATTTTTTTTACTTCACGGGTTTTAATATGTTTTTTATAATTCAAGTTTAATTATGTCGTCAATAAGAACTTCAGAAGTTACACTAATTATACCATTACGCATGTGTTGTGCGAAGGGTTAAGCAGAAACATATAGCCAGTACGTTTACGTCCATAGTAAAAAGGGCGTACTTAATCCTAGTACCATTAACCGGGCAGAACTTCAATCTCAGAGCTGTTCCTGAGAATTAGTAGCAGCTCGTAACACTTAATATTCAACCCATATACTATCCCACTGTTGGGCACGGGTCTTCTCTCAGTATGAGAAGGATAAGGCTATAGTCCACCTCGCTAGCCTAATGCGGGTTGGCAGACTTCACATACCGTCGAGAGTCAGAGTCAGAGGCCTTGGATACGAACTACGCATCTCTGTTTTTATTTTCGTGACACTTTTAAAAATACACACAATTATAAAAATATGGACAGTTTCAATTAAAAAAAATATATATTTTTTATGTATTGACTTGTGAGAAGCATTTCATGAGATAGCTTTAATAATAATAATAATAAATCTTTACTATTTTGCTACATCGTCGTTGTTTGATATCAACGAACTTCAATTATCTTGAAACTCATTTTGTTGAGTAGCCTTAGATTATGACTCCAGATTTTTATTTGATTATCTGTTATTTGTGTGGTTGATATTATATAATATTAAATGAAATAAAATGAAATAAGATTTCTTTCTTCAAATAGGTCTTTCAATAATACTTTTACAAGTCAATGTTTTTAATTATAGCGAAAGTAAATCTGCCTATCTGTCTACATTATCATGACTGTACCACTGAATCAAACAATAAATTGTATCCTGGGACAAATTAGGATTTGTCCCAGGATACATACTGATGGATGGATACAGGATACATACATACATACTGATGGAGTTTTTAGGACATGACGTAGGCGTCATGTCCTAAAAACTCCATCAGTATAATAAAGTGAATAAAACCATGAGCTAGTTACATTAGTTTTCATATTATTATCATCATGACTGTATTCTCCGAAGGGTTAGACAGAAGTGTAACTACTAATGTACACCAACAGTTTGTCAGTATGTTAAGGTCCCAAGTAGAGGGGCGCGCCTATTGCCAAATATGTTAAAGGGTTATATTTGACCCGGAAGCCTACACTCAACTTATCGACTAAAAACCCCATCGTACCCTCATGGTAACAAAACTCCGGTGAAACAAACAAACAAAATAATCAAAAGTAACTTAGCGAACGCTTAGTATAACAATTTGGTGGCTATTATCACAAATTGTTACAGCTTGTTGTAAATTATACGGAGTAAGGAAGAAATTTATTAATATACATACGAAAATAACTATCTAATTATTAAGTTCAGCTTATATAGAAGTTTCGTAATTACTAAACTTGTATTTTACTTCTCATTTTAACTTCTATTCTTTCTTAAAGAGTGATTGCAAGAAATTTTAACAAATATTTTTAGGAATTGCCTTAAAAATGAATATTTGGACTCTATGTAGTCACAACATAAGCCAAACTTGTGGTATGGGTACTAGACAATGGATATAATACTTACATACTTTTTAAATACATAACTACCTACTTATAATACATAAGAAACACCCATACTGAGGAGGACTAACACTAAATAAATAAGACATTTTACTTTATTTACTGTAGAGCGCAGTATCTTAGAAGTCCAGGTATCAAACCGTCAAAGATCAATTTACAAAAATAAACAGACGATTAAAGTTTGTAGACAGGGTAGGTGTTTGATTTGAGCGGTTCAATGCTACGTTACAAACCAGTGTTCTAGTTTGTATTCACCTTTACACCTAGTAGGTACTACATTAGTACATTATAGGTACACTTCATTTATCTCGCTGAGGTTATACCGTTCGATAAATTCCCTAAAAATATCGCAGCAAGCAGTATTTCTTTTCCCATATAGAAATATAGCTATCACTTATAACTTCAATCATTAGCAAGAAACTTGAACCAATTATATTGCCAGAACTACTTCATAGGCAATAATCAATATCCTTTTGTGCCAAGTTTTGTTGGTATTCCAACGATAAGGTTAGTATTGCCATATATATAAAACTATCTTGTGTGCTAAGTGTAGTTTCATCGAAAAAAGAGGAACCATAGAGTTTCTTGTCGGTTCTTTTTTATAAAGACAGGACTAATTTAGAACATAAACTAACCTAAATTAAACATTTAGAAAACCCCCGATACGAAATGTAATTTGCCATTTTGTGGCAGCGGCCATCTTAGACCAATTTTCATCAAACATAGCTAAGAACACTCCCGACTTATTCACCTTTCAAATAAAAGAAACAAAATCAAAATCGGTTCATCCTTTCAGGAGCTACGATGCCACAGACAGACATACACACAGACACGTCAAACTTATAACACCCCGTCGTTTTTGCGTCGGGGGTTAAAATCTACTTTTAATTATGAACACAAGGTCGAGCCAAGTTGTAATGGGTATTTCTATGATATTCCCAGTAGCAGCTCGAAGTTTGGTTATGTCCCCCATTAAGGACAATAGGCTCGCCCGCTATTACATGGAACCAAAACATACCGGCGAATTGGGCTACTCCATAGATAATGATCGATATCTTTTGTGCCAAGTTTTGGTGGTATTGCAATAATATGATAAGCATTTCTAGTTAGTTATAGCCCTTTTAATCTTGTGGTCTAGTCTAGCGGAGTGTGAACAGTGATTCCATGTCGAGTGAAGGATTTCTTCCAGTTTAGAATAATAATAATAATCGTTGAATATTTGTTCTCCGTGAATGACAATGGGCTTTGTCTTTTACATAGGACCGAGGATATCGGAGAATTTGTAGTGGTTATAATGATAATAATAATATTTATTCAGAGAAACACTAAATTTACAAAAATACAATATACATCTTAGAAATTATTAATTAGTTAGGTTAGTTTAATTCTGCCTACCCTTTAGGGAATATAGGCGTAATATAATGTTGTTTTTGCCATATATGTATAACGTTTTGTTCCTGAATGTAGTTAGGTACGTGTGAACTTGACACTTTTTATTTTTGACACCTGTACAAGTACCTTTAAAGCTTATGATAAATGGGATAAAGGATTAAGTTTAGTAATGTAATGATATTATTAAAATTGTGGTAGGCAATGATCGCAATGAATATCTATTACAATATATAGTGTAGTTTATATGACCAGATGTATGAAATAAGTAGACCTAAATATACCTGCAAACTGTGGGTGTATATTACTACACCTCTGCCCAACCCTTAGGAATACAGGCGTGATGGTATGTTGTGAATAACATGATTACTTTTAATGATACATAATATAATTATGGTTAGCTTAGATATCGGCTTTGTATGTATTTAAATGCATGAATCATCATTATCTTCCTAGCCTTTTCCCAACCATGTTGAGGTCGGCTTCCAGTCTAACATCTGGTTAGCGGCTGAATGTCAGTATTTTAAACGAAGCGACTGCCATCAGACCTCTGCAACCCAATATCTGGGCAATACTGATATTCGAAGGCTAGTTTGTTTGTCAAACTTTTTATGCTTCTGACTTGGTACCATTAACGATTATCGAATGTGTTCGTATGACAACCGGGATCAACAGCTTTACCTGTTTTCCGAGACAGGGAGAGATCTCAATTTGTTAAAAATTTACATTTATCCAAAAACTGACCGTGGCAAGCGTAGCATCACCGTCTGCATCTTGCAGATCGGTTGAACAACTCATAAAAAAAAGTTTTATAATTCGTGTATTCATGCATTTAGAGAGGCTCATGGCTAAGTTATTAAACTTAGCCACGAGCCCCTCCAAATGCATGAATACACGAATTATAAACCTTTTTTCCATTCTCATCAGATACCTTATTCCTTTTCAGAACTCACAATCTCCTTGTATTTTATAATACCAACTTAACAACAAAAATCACTTACAACAAAAAACACAGCAATATAACAAAGTTCTTATTTTTACGAGAAAATTCTTCGCTTAGTATTTATCCGCAGCCTTTCTGATACTTAACTTTCCTTTTATAAGACGTATTTTGAGGAATAAATATTACGGGTATAATCGAACCTTCTCGAATCAATGTTTATATAAGCTTTACTGACAAATAAAAACTACTAACTAAAAATCTAAAAACAAGCTCTGTGATGTTGGAAAATGTATTGCAGGCGGGACAAGCAAAGAAACAATTTTGTTTATGAACGAACAGCTTGTCCCGCCTGCAATACATTTTCCAACATCACAGAGCTTGTTTTTAGATTTTTAGTTAGTAGTTTTTACGCAGTCGGGTTTTTTGTTTCTTTTAATAATTGATTTTATTTCCTTCTTTTTAGTTTATTAATCATCATAGAATCACTAGATAGATCCTAAATGATGATTTAAAATATAAATTGATACAACTAAAGATAATTTTCAAAATCAGTTCGCACATTAAAGCGTATAAAATCCGCCATATTGATTTTTTTTAAATTTCAGTACCCAGTGACAGTCGTGCCATCAAGACGAATCTAATGAGGTGTCATTTATCTAATTCGGTTGAGCCGTTGAGTAGTTACGACCGGACATAGGAACGGACATACATACATACATACATACATACATACATACATACATACATACATACATACGCGTCAAACACATAACCCTCCTCCTTCGGCAGTCGGGTAATAAAGGTAGTCATACCTACGTACCATCACGGCTGTATTCCTCGGAGGGTTAGGCAGAGGTGTCCTTATGTGCATCCACAGTTCGTGATTACGTCTCATGTAATAGGGGGCAAGCCTATTGCCGGCTCAACCAGGCTGAAATAAAAAAAGGTGAACGTTTTCAATTCCATATAACGGAATTACGTTATGTAGGGACACTGCTGATATATATTTTTCTGGCCAGTACACTTTGTAAATACATAATATGACTAACTATAACGACCTGATTGGATGCGGGGAGACATCAGCAGTGTCCCTACAGTCAAAATAAGTTTTAGTGTAAATGTTTTCATTTTGAATGGGTCAATAGGAAAATTGTACCCAGTCAGTCCATATAATAGGTGGCGAGCCTATTGCCATCGACCAGACTCAAATCAAAACTCCGAGTGGCCACTGTGAGTTTACCCCCCTAAAACCCCAATTAAATCGACCTGTGATTTAAACCTAAGACCTTAAGCGTAACAATTGCTTTTACGACGACTAAGTTTATAAGGTAGTCACTATTATAAGTATGCTAATAAACGACCCGGTTAACTGCAGCGAGTTACTTGAGCCGACTACACTTCGACCTCCGCATTATGCAAGTTATATGCCTCATTACATTATGCAAGTTACCGGTATAAGTAAGAGATAACTAAGGTAAGGATGTAAACTGCCTCGTTAGTTGTGTCGTGCTAATCGCGAAGGCAACGCGAGAGTTCCTGGATTCTATTCCAGTAGGTATAATTCCGACATTTTCCGCTCCCAAAAAAGGATGCATTTTTTTGCCTAATTTTATCAGAATTTGTTTAGTGGCTAAGGTTTGAAAAGTTAAAACAAACAGACAAACTGACTAAACATTTTCGCATTTATAATACTAGCTGCACTGCACTTGGTTTCACTCGCATCGCAAAATATTTTTTTATACTATGTGTTACTCTGATGTATAAGTTATAAATACTGTAAAATTTCATCGGAACCGTTCAGTAGTTTTTGCGTGAAAGGGTAACAAATAATCACCCATCCATCCTCACAAATGTTCATATTTATAGTTTTATTAGGGTAGTTTAGGATTAGCATAGATATTCTTCATTCAGATTAATGAATCTATCCATTAAATCATAATTTATTGGGCAATTCATTAAAGGTAACACGAAAATATAATGGTTAGGTAACCGTTCTCCCCTTTAAAGGGCAAACCTAAACTCAATGTCATATCAAAAATAAACCTCAATGTCACTGGACAATTTATCGATATTTATTGAAGTGTCCATTGAATGCTTTTATCGGGCTATTAGTAGGGATAAGTACTTATCTAAGTGTATTTTTCACCTATTTGAATGTGTTTAATTTGTTTAAAGTACCTACCTAAGTAGAGACCTATTGAAAAATAATTCCTAAATCATAATTCTTATACTGAAAAAATTATACAAATCGAGTTATATAGTTTAAGATATAAGCGTTAGAAGTTGGTTGATTAAGTGGGTGGAGAGATTCTCTGTCCCTTTCACGCATTAACGAATGTTATAGAATATGTTTGGCGTACTTGTTTGTGAGGTCGCAAGTAAGTATAGTGCGATAGTTAAAATAATTTTCTTATTTTTTATTTTGTTTTTACTTTTTGGGCTTTATTTATGACCAACTCTTTAAGGCCAAAAAAAATCAGTTTAGTAGCCTAATAATTATAATCATAATATATTGTGGGTACGTTTATTTTCTATAACGTAATATCACACATTGTTGTGCGTTTAAAAAGGCCACAGCTCAGCATATGCTGAAGATATATAGGTATATCTACAGCGCTGATTTTCAGCTGAAGCCTGAGGACACATTGGCAGCTTCAAACAATAATTTTATAAACTAAATCTATTTCTTTTTTCTATTCACAAACAATACATTCACTCCTTATTTTCTAAATTGTTAATTTTTAACACATTTACACACTTTTTTATTAACTTATTATTTTACTAACACATTTATCATTTCCATTATTATCCTATGCTTTAAGACATCCACTCCCAATTGTATTCCACGAACGGTTAGGCTAAGGCGTACTAATGTACGCCCTCAGTTCGCGGGAAACCAAAACCTCGAGCAGTCGAAATTATGAGGCAGTTTCTTTTCTCTTTAGTTTTTATATACTTGTGTATTAGATAGGTACTTCAAACACATCTCTCACAAACTTCGCCTTATCGGATCCGACAACAATCAGCTTTTTGATGGATGTAAATCGATCGAAACTTTATTATTGAACAGCGGGACTTATAAAAACTTCTACCAGATATGCCTACACTTTTTCCTTCGATAACTTTTGAATCGGAAATGTTGAAAGTTAAAGGAAAGTGGCAAGACAGATGAAATTATAAAAAGATTTTAATGGACCTAAAGTCGTTTCGCCTAAATGTTTGGTTGAGTTTGCTCAAAGGAATGGTATTTATTGAACTGGATTTTTTTTTCTTTTGGTCACTTTTGGCTACATCAATTTATTAAAATTTTGCATCTTCCTTTTTTAATGTACGGGTATACCCAGATAATTTATTAAGTTAAGGTTTTATGCCAAACTTAAGTGGGACTGGGCAGGCCATATTAGCCGCATGCCAGACCAGCACTGGGCTGCAATAATAACTAAGTGGCATCCTACTTCGAGGCGACGACGAGGACGCCCAAGTCGTCGGTGGCGGGACGATTTGGATTGTTTTCAACCAGACTGGTCCACAGTCGCATGCAACCGACTGGCATGGAATAAGAGGGGGGAGGCCTTTGCTCAATTTTGGGACAGTTTGGGCTTAAAATAATAATAAAGGTTTTATGCCAATAGGGGGCTAACCTATGTTGCCATTGACTGGACAAAAATTAAAACTTGAGTGGCTAATAACACTTTTGCTTGACTTAGAAATCGATCCGGGACCTCGTACTCAATCTCACTTGAAACTACTAGACCACTACTACCACTTGTACTAGGTCTAATGTAAGTAGATAATTGATATCCAATGATACAAACAGCTATTGTGGCCGGTTAATAACAATAGGCTCCCCCCCCCCACTTATATGGGACTAAAGCATGCTTTAGGTCCCATATAAGTACAGTTTGCCAGTGCAAACTGTTGGTGTACAAGAGTACACCTACACGTAACCCTTGGGGAATACAGTCATGGCGGTATATATATGATAACTATTTCAAGCATAGTTTAGTTAATAACTACCTTTAGGCTGGCAGGCTTTACAGATACAATTTTAGTCCCGACCTCTAGGTCCGGTCTCTAGGGCAGAGTCGGCAAATAAACAATTTTAATTATAAAACCGTCCGCCCTTAAAGTTTCTATATTTAAATGAATAGTCTATACTCTATACAAATGCCGGGAATCCCGCGCATGTTGTTTGAAGTATACTAATTCTAAAATTAAAATATTTCAGTGGCGCTGTTTCAGAGGGATTTCTATGCGGTGTTTGCAAAAACTTTGTTATTACAAGTCGAACTATGAAACGGGCTAGTCACAGACAAAGTCAAATATGTTATTTCAATTAGACCATAATTATAAACGACGATGTCTGTGGTATAATGGTTCGAGTACCGGACTGCTGATCACGAGGTCGCGGGTACGATTCCCACAGGACATAATTATTTATGTGATGACTATAAGTATTTGTGTTTGTCTGGGTTTTCTTATCTATACTATACTAGCTTTCCGCCAGCGGCTTCGCCCGCGTGGTCTTGATAACCTTTTTAACCCGCTTTTCTGTTGAAATTTTTCCTGAATTTTCTTTGCTATAAACCTCACGGAGCCCGAGACCTTTCCAACGAATGCAAGACCGTGGAAATCGGTTCGTGCGTTCTGGAGTTATAGCGTCAGGAAGGAAAACCCGACTTATTTTTATATAGTAGATATACTATACTAAATAATAATATTAATAATATAAAGAGGAAAGATTTGATTATTTGTTTGTTTGTATTTAATAGGCTCCGAAAAATAGGCTCCGAAACTACGGGACCGATTTGAAAACATTGAGAAATTAGCTTAATAGACAACGTATTATTTGAGCTTACAACCATTTGAGAAATACACTAGGTATATTTGGTCATATATTCACCTAATCACCTTGTATATATTTATATCCGAAGCAAATTTGATAAATCGCAGTATATTGGCGAAGAGAACATTCATCTCTGCTACACCCATTACAGTAATGGTAGCGTCATTACCGCAGACCTCTACAACAGGGCATGGAACGCAAAAGTTAGATGTGTGTAATGCATTCGCATTTATCAAGACGCCATGAGCTACACCATAGCATTATAGGGTAACAAGTTCTTTAATGAAATTCGGTGTTTCCGTGAATTTCAATCTTGAAGTTTTCAATGTTTGTTATTGGATCATTTTTGATTATCCTCTTGTAGAGTGAGTACACTTTATTTTTAAATAATAGGCAATAGCTCTGGCTTTATAAATTACGAGCTTTCCGCCAGCGGCTTCTCCCGCGTGGTCTTATAATTTTTTCCCCCGTTTTTGCTATATTTTTCATTACTACTCCGCTCCTATTAGTCGTAGCGTGATGATATATAGCCCATAGCCTTCCCCGATAAATGGGCTATCTAACATGGAAAGAATTTTTCAAATCGGTCCAGTACTTTTTGAGTTTATTCGTTACATACAAAAATACAAAAATACAAATCTTTCCTCTTTATAATATTAGTATAGATATAGATTGTAGAAGTCGAGCCAACCAGGCTAAGTAATGAACATCATTAAAGTATAAATAATATTGAAAGTAAAATTTAAATATTAACGGAATACGCTACCCGAGTGGGTCTTCCCTGATAGATAAAAAATCTGCGTGTCTTTATCATGAGTGAATTGGTTTCTTCTAGGCAAACGCGCTCCATCATAGCTCAGGTGGCTCGATAGCATGAGCTCATCTTGCAATTATAAAAAATAATAATTCTCAAATAACACAAGGATTATGTATGCCTATAATGAGTTTGTTTTTATTCGGACAATGTTTTTATCCGGTTTGAAGTTAAAGACAATGTTTTTATCCGGTTTGAAGTTGGCACGAGCTAACTTTACACACACACACACACACACACACACACACACACACACTCACACTCACACTCACACTCTCTCTCACACACACACACACACACACACACGCACACACACACACGCACACACACACACACACACGCGCGCATACACACACATACACACACACGCACACACACACACACACACGCACACACACACGCACACACACACACACACACACGCGCGCATACACACACACACACACGCACACACACACACACACGCACACACACACACACACGCACACACACACACACACACACACACAGACACGTCAAACTTATAACACCCCGTCGTTTTTTCGTCGGGGGTTAATAAAATCGGGGGGGTTATTAAACGAAACAAAACACCCGACTGCATAAAAAGTACTAACTAAAAATCTAATAACTTTTTTTAACTTCATGTAGCCAGTGACTCTTGTGCCATCAAGACGAATCTAATAAGGTATCATTTATCTAAATCGGTTCAGCCGTTGAGTAGTTACGACCGGACATAGGAACGGACATACATACATTCATACGCGTCAAACACATAACCCTTCTTCGGCAGTCAGGTAAAAAGCATGCCGCACTTCATCACCTCCACATAGTCAGCTTAATGCCTCCTTTTAAAGCAATTCACGCGATTTAATCCGATGAGTTTTAAGCACAAAGTGCTTGAGATTCATTGGTTCTAATTATAACATAATCGAAGTGACAATTTCACTGAGATTCACTCCATTGGTTCAGACGTATTTAGAAGCTTCAAACAAAAAATAAGCGTAAGGTTCGGTGGTACTTTTACATGGTCTTCAAATAGAAATTAAATGGATTTATTGGGTTTAGTTACTCATTTATATTATTAGTAGGGATAACACGAGTATGGATTTTATTTAGATTTATCTATCCGGATTATCCTCAAACAGTAATCCAATGTCCAAAGCTCCTTACAAAGTCTCTTTGCCTTTCAAAACACTAATCTTATGTAAAACGTTTGGTCAATACGTAGCCCACTAGATTTATTCGCCGTCCATTCTAGATTTTTCCACAGGAAATTGAATTCTATGTCGTCTGCGGTACCTACGTTTGAGAGGAAACCTTGCTATTTTTTCTTTTTTTTTTCTGGTTCTTTTTATGAAATGTGTTCCATTTTTACTTTTACGGCGTAAAAGTGTTGGGTATTTTTTTGCTGCTTAAGTAAAATAAGTTTAAGTAACTGAGTGGTGTGGCTTTTTGTAGGTGCTTATAACATTTTGGGGTTGCATTAAAGCAGGGTTGGTAAAAGCTTGTTGTGTTTAAAATATTTACGAAGTTGCGGTTTGACAGCTCTTAACATAATGACTGTATTTCCTTAAGGGTTAGGCAGTGGTGTGCTAATGTACACCCACAATTCTTCGCTATTCTTCTTCTTCTTCGAAGTGCCTCTCCAATTACTGAAGGTTGGCCGTCACTTCAGTCTGTCCTTCGCTAGACGGGACAGTTCGGCGGCACTATTATTGATGCCAGTCCACTTGCCAATATTTCACAGCGCACAACTTTCTTCTTCCAGCCACTTTGCCCATCACTATAAGTTGCAGCAGTTAGGTATTATCTCTCATATCGTGTAATATGATTCAGATAACCAACTTTTATATTTGAAGGTCTGCATAATTGTGCGTTTCTGACCGGATCGACGAAGCAATTAACCATAACATGTTTTTTAACAATATCATGATATTATCATGATATCTTTGTTAACAACTAAAATTTAAAAGAGTAACCATGGCGTTTCTTGCCGGTTTTTCTCCAAAAAAAAATCCGACTAATTTTATATGAAAATAAAACTATTTTTAACCCCCGACACAAAAACGACGGGGTGTTATAAGTTTGACGTGTCTCTGTGTGTGTGTGTGGGTGTGACCGAGGTTAGGATATTACTGATTTTGTTTTTTTTTATAGATTGACCAGTCACAAATTCAAACACTGAGCTGCTACTGAAACTTTCATAAAAAATACTAAAGACACAGGAATCGAATACTAAAAACCAATGACGTAAAATATTATCCAAAAAATAGGGTAAGTAAGCCAATTTTACTCGGAATATTTTTTCCTTTGTAGTATATTTATAATAAAAAAAAATAGAAAAAATATCAATCTGCATAAAATACATAATTACCTATAATTTTTTGCTTAGCCATAAGGCCAGTATAACTACATATTTCTCACTTCGTGGCATTTAATTGCAATCCTTAGAACTCGTACATATCGCCACAGTTTCTAAGAACAATGCATATTTAAAACTCCTATCAATTCTTTAAACGACACAAGTTACCGTTAATAAGCTTTTTAACGAAGCTTAGTGGTGAATTAAAATTATTTCGTTAAAACGTCAATTTATTATGAAATATTTTGTTTTCACATGCAACGTGATATAGCGTACAATAAAGGGTTTATGTTTTATAATAGCACGATGTTTGAGCCATCAAATTAGCGATTAATTTTAAACAGAGAATCTAAACCGATATAAAAAGGAACTTACTTTATTAATTTGTAAAATATATAATAAAAAAATGCGTATTTGTGTGATTTAATATTTTAATACTGTTATGGATACGTAATTAAAAAATTCTGATTGATGTTCTTTTTTATTTTATTAAAATTATACTTTTTTATTACGTGCAGTTCTAGGAAGACGAGAAGTTATTCGTCTACCTACTCTAAAGGGCCTTAAAGTTTTATTTTTAATTATTGTAAACTAACAACAACCAATATTAAAAAAGGTTCAACATAGTTTGGAAACAGCCAAGATTATGATGTTTGCTCTCGCACAAAGATTACTAAAACATAAAAGCCTCTTTCTATTAAACTTTCAAGTTGATTCAACATTCGCTCCAAGCCGACGCAATTCTCGGAACGGTGCAAATAATTTTTCACTACCTTTACTTAGATTTATATCGAAATTCTTATCTAGATCGACGCTTCGTTTGCTTTAAAAGACATAGAATTTATGCCTTTACAACCTGAAATAATGATTCACTTGGTATGTTTCTTTCAACAACGATATGTTGGATGAACCATCATGTCTGCATATCCCGAAAGATAAGGCAGTGGTGTACTATATACACCCACAGTAAAATAAGTTTAGGCCTCATGTTCACGGCACTTCATGTTACGGTGATAACGGTATACGATATACGACGAACGGTATACGATGGCTCGCCCCCTATAACGGGGGCGAGCCTATCGCCGTAAACTGAACACAAGTCCAAAAAATATCTAAGTAATATAAAAGTAAGACAAGATAAAACCGCTTATTGTATCATTTATAACTCATATGATTATTCCTTAGATTGGTTTTTAGTGTATTACTAGACATTAAACTAACTATTAAAATATCAGAAAGTTTCACTAAAAGAACGAATGGGGTGTAACAGGGTTCAAACTTGACGCCAGCGAAGCGGGAAAAAGTTAGTAATTAATGATAGACTTGATGAATCTGTCCCTGAGACAGAAATTGACAGGACTATAGATTTGCAGCCCTTGTGATTCCTATTCAGATGTCTCGTCACACTTAAAAACCTTTCCTTTTGGAGAGCGAGGCCTTTGTCCTGCAGCAGAATATTAAAATCATGATAGATAGAGGAATGCTGTCGAGGAATATAGGTGCTGTTATGAATCCTATTTTAACGGTTACTCACACACACTTGAAAACCTATAACTTACCATTCGAAAAAGGGAGACGGAGATCTTTACTCTGAAGGGTAACAAAACAGAAGAGGTGGATCGATACCTATCGGGGAACACAGTGTAATGGTATGATGGAATATTTCCAATGTTAATAAAGCTGAATTTTATTTGTTTGGTTGGTTGAACCAAACAAACTGAAACACACGGCTAAACACCAAAGAAAGAAAAAAATCTTTCAGTGTTAGATAGCCCGTTTATCGAGGAAGGCTATAGGCTAAATATCATCACGCTACGACCAATAGGGGCGGAGTAATAATTAAAAATGTTGCAAAAACGGGGGAAAAAATTCAACTTTTACGGGAACCAAGTCGCGGGCAAATGCTAGTTAATTATAGACGGCGATACTTTGCAAACAGTCCTTACATTCTAAACGAATATTGTAATGTACCAGAATCTATCCACAAATATCAGTTCGCAATTCTCGTGGCCACACACTGAACCTTGTAAAATTTAAACCGTTGCAATGTACACTTATGGCGTTGAATCTGCGAAATTTAATTTACGGCAGGAAACACGTTATACAGTGGAAGCCTTTTAATGAATAGAAATGTAATTGTGCGCTGCGGTGCATGCGAACCGATCCTCATACATAATTATGTGGTGTTGTTTCTAGTAACATCTTTGCTTTAATTAGAATTTAATGTGCTGAGTTGTTTACAATGGTTCCTATGATTCTGTGTATCACAATTGTTTTGTGAGTTCACTCAATATGCCTGCCATTGGCCAAGTGGCCGATGTTTGATGTTGAAGAAAGAAGAAAGAAAATAAATTTATTTGTATAGACGAGACACATACAATATATGGAATCACAGACAGAAGTAATATACACTTATGCGATGTATGCGCCACATCCACACAAAACGGCCATCGCTCAGCTAAATGTGACACGTGCGCGGAGCAGAGCCACAGGCTGGTTTTCAGCGACAGCCCGCGTCGACATTATGACACCTGCATTCGGACGGTGCAGCTTTAAACCTACAACCTAATACTAATAATAATAAAATATATTTTATAATAAATAATTAAATATATGTAAATGTTAATAATTATTGTCATAATTTATACATTAAGAGATAATAGAATACATACATAAGCAATATTTATATGTTCTGGGTTCAATATTCAGGCGGAGCAATTAACTATGTGGTAGGGGTCGGGTTTTTATATGAAGTTCTCAGTAGCAGGTGTTTGGATTTATGCTCGATTGTAGGCAATAGGTTCGCCTCCAACATAGGACCTACTGGAAAACTGTGGGTGTCATATAAGTTTACCTCTGCCCAACCCTTCAAGGAATATAGGCGTGATGGTATATTATGATTTAGATTGAAATATGCACAATTTTAATCATTGTTTTACAAACTTATAAATATGTTAAACAATACGAATTATTCGCAACATTCTTAATAATACTGGGTATTTTTATCAGAGTAAATCAACGAGAGGATATGTCTATAAATTGTTTTTAAAACCATGGTGTTTTCAGAATCCTAACTATGTTACCCACTTTATGTTCGATTGCAAGCTTAGAGGTCACACTTATGTCAACCTTTCAGACGAATTAAAGTATCATAGTAAACGGCAAGAAAATGACGTAAACACAAATATTACTACTACTGTGATCGTAAAGTATTACTACGATCAAAATCCCATTACACGCACGTCACGCCATCCAAGACACCACATGACGTGTTATATAACACACATTTCTTTTACGCTACGGTAATAGTACGTTAATATTAATTTAATAATAAACTGTTTAGTGTTATGTTTGTTACAATACACAATTTTTATCAATACTTCAAGAGAAATAAAAAATACTAACTAAAAATCTAAAAACAAGCTATGTGATGTAATCTAAAAAGTAGGAAATAAAATCAATTATTAAATGAAGTAAAAAAGCCGAATTCGTAAAAAGTACTAACTAAAAATCTAAAAACAAGCTATGTGATGTTAGAAAATGTATTGCAGGCGGGACAAGTATAAAACAATTTTGTTTATAATTCATGTTAATATAAATTTAGATTAAACGAATAGTTTGTCTAACATCACAGAGCTTGTTTTTAAATGTTTAGTTAGTACTTTTTAATAAGTCGGGTTTTTTTATTTAATCATTGATTTTATTTCCTTCTTTTTAGTTTATAAATAAATCATCATAGAATCACTATTAAATATCCTACATGATAATTTAAAATGAAAATTGAAACATCTAAAGATCACTTTCAAAATCTGCTCGTATATTAAGGCGTATAAAATACATATAATAATATAATATATCCTGGGACATTTTTACACAGCACCATCTAGTCCCAAACTAAGCAGAGCTTGTACTATGGGTACTAGACAATCGATATAATACTTATATGCCTTTTTTTTTTTGTAAATACATACTTATAAAATATAAGAAACACCCAGACAAACACAAACACTTAAGTTCATCACAATAAATGTTTGTGTCCTGTGGGAGTCGAACCCACAACCTCGTGATCAGCAGTCCGGTACTCGAACCACTAGACCACAGACGTCGTCATACATACATACTTACATACATACATACACGTCAAACACATAACCCTCCTTCGATTTCATATTAAGTAATTCTCGTCATTCATGAGGTGATATTACTATACTTTCATCGGCTGTGCCTGTGGTGATTGCCTACCATCCGGTGAACAAGTATATCAGTTGAAAAATGAGTGATATTCATGCAAATTTGTCATTAAAATTGGTTCGCGGTTGTAGGTTAAATTTTTATAAATTTTAACTAAGAATTTTTATACCTGTTTCGCGCGATCACTATTTTATGAAAATGCGAGTAAGCAAGTTTAAATGTAGCAGAGTTTATAACCTACATTCTTTGTAAAATAATTAATATTTTAATATATAAAAGTCACGCACGTCACACATTATAATTTTTTGTTACTAGTATTTTTCTTTTTAAGCTGTTCACCCTTCTAATTAAATTAATAACTACTGGACGCCATTTTATTTCCTTTCCAGAACAATAAATAAAATAACTAACCATTCAACATTGAAATAAACAAGGATGTTTTAGTTACTCAAAATTAACCAAACATTTCCGTTTGTGTGATTGATGAGGATATTTTTCTTTTTAAAACGTTAACCCTTCTGATAAAACTTGTATTTGCTAGACGCCATTTTATTTCCTTACCAGAGCAATAAATAAAAAAAACATTAAAGTGCGAGTCGGAATCGCACATAAAGGGTTCTATACCATATTTAATTAGTATCAATAAATATCTTTTTGTATTTTTTTAAGCATTTTCCATGCTAAGATTACAAGTTATTTTTAATGAAGGAAAAAATCGGCTGGCGGGCAGGATTCGAACCTGTGTCTTCTGGTTCATTACACCAGACGCTTTGACCGCTAAGCTAAAGCAATCTCGACGCAGGTTCGAATCCTGCTCGCCAGCCGATTTTTTCCTTAATTAAAAATAACTAGTATCGATAAAATAAGTATTTGTCGTTATAGTGGCACTAAAAATAGAAACTGTATAAATTTCAGCTTTTTAATTTTTCTCTGAACCTACTACGGTTCATGAGATACAGCCTGCTGACAGACAGACGGATTGACGCACGGACTGATAGCGGAGGTTTAGTAATAGAGTCCCGTTGGCACCCTTCGGATACGGAACCCTAAAAATTCTAAGGAATAATCGGCTTCAGTCTAACCAGGTGCAGACCTCTGCAACCCATATTCGAAGGATAGATTGGTTGTCAGACATTTTGGGCTTCTGATTACAACTACCACTATATTACTGGCCAGTTACAAATAATAAATAATAATAATATTTTTGGGGACATTTTGACACAGCACCATCTAGTCCCAAACTAAGCAGAGCTTGTACTATGGGTACTAGACAATGGATATAATATAATAAACTTATTTTTTTTGTAAATACATACTTACTATACATTGAACACACCCAGACAAACACAAATACTTATATTCATCACATACATATTTGTGTCCTGTGGGAATCGAACCCTACTACTACCTACTCGAACCACTAGACCACAGACGTTGTCAATAAATACTTATCGACCTAGCTGAATGGGTGATGGGGGACGATATTATACAAGTTTCATCTTTATTTAATAAAATTAGGGTTTGTGATATCAGTAAAGCAGATATCTTTTATATATTTTGGGACATTTAACAGTACCATCTGTCCTAAACTATACAGAGCTGGTCGTCAGACATTTTGGGATCCCATCTACCACAAAATTTGTGACCGAACGTTTTGCGTGCTCTCCCAGGCACGGCTGGTTCTCGATGTGTTAAGAATGCTCAGCTATCTACAGACTAATCAGCGTTGTTATAATTTAGCCATGAGCCACAAGCCATAATTTCTCATTATCATCCCATTCCCTACAAGTATAATAAATCTTACAAGTCAGGCCCTTCGCACGGGACACATTATATAAAAATATTCTTTGCTCTTTCGTAACCCCTAAATGCCAGTGCAAAGGCAATAATAGTACAATAACATCAGGACCGCACGGAAAACCTGAGCACGACTGTTATGGCGAGATTCCAACCGTAATGCGGGGATACTCTGCAGTTTTCTAGCCATTTTAAAGCTCCAACCGTTCTGGTTCGCAATGCTATTTTTCTTTACACCTACAATTTAAAATAGGCAGTTTAAGAGATAATTTTTTGTTCCATTTTTTTGGCAGGATGTGTAATGTTTTGGGGAGATATTATTGCTGCTGTAGTTAGGCTTGCTGCATATCGACCCATTTACTGTCCTACTGCTGGGCACAGGTCTTCTCTATATGAGAGTAATAGTGCGGGTTGACAGAAGTATAAGAATTGCTTAAAAACAATAAAAGAAAACATAAAAAGTATCTTACGATCAGTATTTCCAGAAAGTAACCCCTTACCATTCTTTACTCACGTCAACGAGTACACCCTGTCTGCATGTGTCTTTTATAGTTTTATTTCGAGTAGAACTTTAGCGAAATGTCAAGGTATTTACGGTCCAAAGTACCGCGGCCCCAAAGTATGTACATACTAGGGTATCCTCGACAACAATCTAAATACATGTCACTGTTGTAATTTTAACGCAATCCAGTTAATTTCAGATGGTAAGTTTTGTTTGTTATTAAATTTAACCTATAGTTATTAAGTCCTCACAGAAAATGATGTTAATATATTTTTCAATTAAATAAAATGTACATGTTATTTGTGTAGGTTGTTAAATAAAGCGGTTTCATATTTAATTACATTTGAAAGAATTGTTCGTCATTTATGATGTTAATATAATTGGTACGGGACATAAAATCCCCAGTAATTATTATCGACCATACCTAGGCAGCTGTTGCACAGTGTAAACAAACATATTTAACTACTAGCTTCCCGCCAGCGGCTTCGCCCGCGTGGTCTTATAATTTTTTCCCCGTTTTTGCTACATTTTTCATTACTACTCCGCTCCTATTAGTCGTAGCGTGATGATATATAGCCTATGTTACTCGGGGATAATGTAGCTTTCCAAAGGTGAAAGAATTTTTGAAATCGGTCCAGTAGTTTCGGAGCCTATTCATTACAAACAAACAAACAAACAAACAAACAAATCTTTCCTCTTTATAATATTAGTATAGATTACGATCCTAACGCGATTAAAAAAACATTCCATTTTACTCTGTAACTTGTCATTTTTATAACCAGAAAATTTTGCGGCATTTTGAACCCTCAAATGACCAAGTATCTTATTAAACCGATTCATTTTAGCGTGTGCGTGAACTGTCAATTCATTGCCATGTATCTGTCATCATTACGGGCGTCATTTCGTTCCGTTCCCCTATTCTCTGGTTGTCGCATTATGCAGGTTTATATTAATAATGACACGCCCGTTGCTGCGTAAAATGGAATATTTTTGGGACACGTCATTAACATGCCTGTCTGTTACTGAAGGAATACAGTGTTTACCAACCCGCATTGTGTGGATTTCAGACGAATAGTATTGTTAATTAAATACAACGCCAGTATTCGCTAAAAGGTTCAGTAGCGGTGTACTAAATTACACCCACAGATCGTCGCTATGTAATATAGTTATTGTCCAACTATTCGATTGAAAAACGATTACTAAGAACAATAGATTTATTAAGTCCCTATTTTAAGTAGACGGTACGAAAGTACCAATCAGATTATATTTAATAAAAAGTTCGTAATTTAAATTCAATTGTACGACAGAACTCTAGTTCTTTGTAACATTTTTATTTGACTAATGAACGTAAGTTTGTAAAAGTTTCGAAGTTAAATATCTCAGTAGATAATTATGAAACATTAAACGTAATAATCACTTAACTAAATTGAATTGTTACTAATTTTGTAAAAGGAAAGTTAGATTGTAGTTAGTAGTATATTAGGATTGATAGTATGAGATAACTTAGCATAATACATTTTTGCTTTTTAGAGCATTTACTTATACAATGTGTTAAGAAAACCCTGTCCGACCCGTGAAGGTATTATTAGGTATCGATATTAGATTACATTTATGTAATCCTTTTCAGTTTCAAGTAAAAAAAAAATCCGAATAAAAGTAAATATTTTTTTATAAAACAATGTAACTTAGATACATAGCTACGGGGGTAATCATCACAGGTGCCAAATATACCACGGCAGGTGATAGTGTTGTCACATTCAATAAAATTGCTAAATTTTGGGTAATTTTGGTAATTTTTGGCCTTACTTTTATGAATATTTTATTTATTTTATTTTATTTGGTAATCTTATTGGGATACCTATATACCCCTTTCGGGTCGGACAGGGTTTTTTAAACATATTGTATATTACTGCGTAAGGACTGGGCGGACCGCATGTCACAATGACACCCCCAAACTTGGTCCCAAAATCGTTTTCTCATAACCGAAGTGAGATCGGCTAAAGTAAAAACAAATGCCATGCGATACTTACAAAGATGGCGTTCGCCAAGATAGGGATCTTTAGTATTTAAATCAATGTAGAGAGGAGCTTGTGGACATGTAACAAGTCTATATACAAAAACATTTGCTTAAAAATCGTGGCTACATGAATCAAAAAAAAAAAAAGATTTTTCTTATGTTTTCAATTTTTTTATGTTTTTAACATAAGAAAATTCTTTTTTCAAAATGATTTTCAGTGAATTACTGCGTTCATAAAGCAGAAGACTTATAATCCCCATCAGACCGCAGTGTAACCGCTTCCTAACATGGAATACCGAATAAAAATCACGAAAGCAATTGTACTTGCAAAACATCCAATATCCGCGAACCAAACATAAATTTAACCCTTTTTTCACATTTGCAAAATTCAATTTTCACAAATGTTTTTGTGGTAATAATACGACATTAATAAATAAACATAGGGTAGGAACACTAATAACCAGGCACGGACTTAGATATTCAAGGCCGTGAGGCAATTGACAGCTGGGGCACGTTCGTTTGGGCAAGAAAGTCAACTTTTTATACTACTTTTACTACATTGGGTTGCAATGGTCAGACAGTTACAGTTAAAATTGCAGTACTTTCGAAGATATTGAACCAACTCACTTTTTTTATATCTATGCCTTTTTTCCTACTCTGTTTGTCAACTGACGAGCTTTAGTGTGAGCTATCTTTGATTGTATTAGTAAGAAAATATCTTTTAAATTAGGTATACATAGCGAAAGACGGTATGTATCGTATTTTTCTTTTACCGTTTATGTATTTAGTTAAAGTGTTATGGTCGAACTTCCACCACCTGGTGAACACTAGTAAACATGAATAAATAAACGTAAGATATTTATGATAACTTGAAAACTGAACTTATACTTCTTTTATTTTCATTCGACCCTGGTATGTGCTTCAGCGGCTGCGCTGGCCCGTGCTTTGTTCACATAGGTGGAAATCCGGGCCTGCTAATAACACGTCTATTTGGCACCGGGAAATTGGTAAATCGCTGTCGTGGCCCGCTTTGGCCATTCAATACAAAACGGGAATGACACAAAGAGATCCTGGCTGACAAAGCATCGTTGTGGTCACAAATGCGTGAGCCATACGCAATAACTGCTGGCTCGTACTTGTTCCTCTTTATTAACCCCCGACGCAAAAACGACGGGGTGTTATAAGTTTGACGTGTCTGTGTGTGTGTGTGTGTGTGTGTGTGTGTCTGTCTGTGGCATCGTAGCTCCCTAACGGATGAACCGATTTTGATTTTGATTTTTTTATTTGAAAGGTGAATTAGTCGGGAATGTTCTTAGCTATGTAATGAAAATCGGTCCAAGATGACCGCCACCACAAAATCCCAAATTACCTTTCGTGTCGGGGGTTTTCTAAATGTTTAATTTATAGACGTGTTTGACAATGGCTTTACCTATTTATTTCTGTGGACTTTTGTTATGCTGTGGACTTTTATAGTGGCGAAAATATGTTTCAATTTTGAACTCCTTACAATTTATAATAACCACAATTTTTAACCTCCGACGCAAAAACGACAGGGTGTTATAAGTTTGACGTGTCTCTGTGTGTGTGTGTGTGTGTGTCTGTCTGTGGCATCGTAGGTCCCGAACGGATGAACCGATTTTGATTTTATTTTTTTTATTTGAAAGGTAAATTAGTCGGGAGTGTTCATAGCTATGTTTGATGAAAATCGGTCCAAGATGGCCGCCGCCACAAAATAGCGAAATACATATTTTTTCACAACTCCCTCAATATGGGTATCAAATGAACTGGGCTTAACTAGAAGAATACTATATACAATATGATAAATTCCAAATCCAAGATGGGAGATGGGGAAAATTCTTTATAAGTACCTAAATACATTTTTAATAGTATTTAATAGTAATGGTATGGAATGTAATTCTATTTAATTAGTGTAATTGGTCTATGACCGTTCTAGTTAAATTGTAAAATAAAATTAAGACTACTAATTGATTTCTAACTCATGAAATAATTTTCTTCTTTTCAGATAATCATAGTGGTGTCAAGTGAAAAT
Source organism: Acronicta psi (assembly GCA_946251955.1). Taxonomy (NCBI): domain Eukaryota; kingdom Metazoa; phylum Arthropoda; class Insecta; order Lepidoptera; family Noctuidae; genus Acronicta; species Acronicta psi. The sequence continues at coordinate 11,681,877 of OX276476.1, forward strand.
GCAAGTGACTTAAGTGTAAAGTGTTCAAAATGAAGACCTCTAATTTAGTGTTGACACTCATTTGTGTCATTTCACTCACGTGCACGCACGCCAAAACAGGTGAGCTATAGGCAGTAAGCGCATTTCAGGGGTATTCACCCTATTAAGAATGCTTTTAGCCGGTCGCTATTGACGTGTTCGAAAATTAAATCAGTTTTAAAATCACATAGAACAGAATAGTACTGGCGGTTTTAATACAAAAAAAATATTGATGACATACTCTCGATACAAGTTTTGGTTGAATTGACTGAAATAAATAATTAAAGAAGTGCATATCAGACTTCGCCGCATATTTAGGGTTCCGTTAAGTTCCGTACCAAAGGTTAGTCCGCAAAATCAAGTTGGTTGTAATAGGAAAGAGGGAATTTCAAGGGAAAAAATAATATAAATATATTGGTAATTTGTTAACAAAATACACGTAGGTAATAATAAACATTATCACGTTATATTTTTATCACACATACACTGTGTTAAAAAACCCTGTCCGAAAGGGGTATACCTATAGGTATCCCAATCACATTACCAAAAAAAAAACAAAATTAATAATTAAATTAATTTTTATTTAATAATGGTAATTTTGAGTAAAAAAAGACGATCCAGTCGCAAATTTGCTGAATTCGCGCGAATGGCGTGCGATCGTCCGCGCTCACTAGAATGCTATTAAATTTTAAATAATAATAATAATACCTACTCGTCAACATCTTCGATCCATAGACAAGAATATAGACCATCAATTGCAATTGCAAACTATCACTCATGATTGATACCACTGTCTGTGATAGCAATTTTAATTGAGACTTCAAAGTGACGGCTCGTTAATGTTAACAACTGCATTATTAGCTGTCTTGTCAGAAAGGGAATAGCTTCTCTTTAATGATGTATCGACATCAATTGCAGAGAAAATACATGAAAGAACATGACATTCGCCAAGGTGGTACGGTCAGCGCCAAAAGTGACTGAACATTGTCATAAAAACATCACAACCTCAAGATTTTTTATTCGATTAACAATTCTAACTAGCATAATAGGTACGAGTGTTATATGCACAGAATTCGTACCATATTTTTGGGTTAGAAGCGTTAGGTTAATAAAGATGAAAGTATAAAAATATTAATATTTAAAAAATTGTGTGGTTTCAGTCTTTTTTGGTGTTGACTGTACATTGCATTGCCAAAATATTCTGCCGCTATGATAACATTATTGTGTTCGGCTTAGCCAGTAAAATTACTGCCATAAATATAAATAAAATAAATATACTCTGGGACATTTTTACACAGCACCATCTAGTCCCAAACTAAGCAGAGCTTCTACTATGGGTACTAGACAATGGATATAATACTTATATACTTTTTGTTGTTGTAAATACATACTTATAATACATAAGAAACACCCAGACAAACACAAACACTTAAGTTCATCACAATAAATGTTTGTGTCCTGTGAGAATCGAACCCACGACCTCGTGATCAGCAGTCCGGTACTCGAACCACTAGACCACAGACGTCGTCCGAAGACCGTCTGCCATAGAAAACTTAACAATTAAGGTCTCAAGATGACAACGGGTTAATAATATATACTAATATACTTTACTAATATACGTTACTAATATACTTTACTTCTAATCTAAATTTGATCCGTTTTACTGAAACATTCAGCAAAGCTTTGCTCGCCCTGGAAATAGAACGTAGGATCTTGCGCTCAACAGCCACCTTTATAGCTCGTTGAGGAAATTGATAGAACAATTTCCATGAAACAGTTGGTTGTTTCTAATTACAAGAAGCCTTATTACTTTCATTTGATTGAGAACTTCAATTAACATTTGAAAGTGATTTTGAACTCGCAACGAAGTATCAATTTTAAAAGCTGTAGATCTGCAGCAGCTTTAAGTTAGAGTTAAAGGATTTAATTTTCACTTTTTTAAAGTTGCAATTTGAGTTTAGGGATGAAGACTTACTATTAAGATAAACAAATATGGGGGGTTAAACAAGTTGCAATTTGACATTCGAATCGACAAACGAATAGAAACCAAATCTATGGAAATTACACAAGCTTTCGACAAATCGGGCTGTCACTAATGTCATTTCCATACATTTTCTTTCTATTCTTTTGTCGATTCGAATGTCAAATTGCAACTTGACATTCGAATCTATCCCTCATATGATATCTATGAGTCTATCCCTCATAGGCCGATTAATTATTATATTTTTTTTAAATGTAATTTAATTTAATTTTTATTGTGATAACTGTATTAATACCTAATTAAATATAAATGATAATATTGTTATTGTATCGTACCAAATTCCACTAAAATATTAATTTTGCAGCGCCCTTGCAGGGTTTCATATTGATACCACAAATTATTGTAACATCCTTATTACATATGAAAGCAATAAAGATTTGAATTTGAATTTGAATTATAATGATACTATGAGATCTAAAAAAGAAAAAATCATAAATGTTTGTAAGTTTGGATGTTTGCTGCTCTTTTATGGTAAAACGGTTGAACTGATTTGGCTGAAATTTGTAATAGAGATGGCTTATACCCTGCATTAGGACATAAGCTACATTTGAAACCCGGAAAATTCAAAGTTCCTACGAAAAACGGGTTCAAAGTTCCTAACTCCAAGCGGGCTAAGCCCCAGGCATAAGCTAGTAAATACATAATTTACATTAATTTACTTCAAAATCTAGACTCCAACTACCTAATACCTTAAGCAAGTATACATACACTAATCTGGGGTTGTGATGTAAATCACATGCAACCAAAGAGGATAAATTCGCACAGGGTTTGTTAACAGAATAGTTAATCCTATTCAAATAACCCATTACCAATTCAGTTAATGGAACACTAGAAGTGTTTAAATCAAAATGATTTGTTGTTTTGGGTATTGTTTAAGGTAGGTAAGTTAAATGATTAACTATCTAAATACAACTAAAACTGGTTGGATTTAGAATATCTTTGAATTTACCAATACATTAGAATATCTTAGAAGCAGTGATAGCCTACGGGTATTACCACTGGACTGCCAAGTCAATGGTCTTAAGTTCGAATCCGAGGCACGCACCTCTGACTTCAAAATCATATGCGTAATTATCATTCACTTTAATCGTCAAGAAAAACATCGTGATTAAACCTAGAAGCTGGAGAGATTTACTCGATGGCATGTGAAGTCTGCCAACCCGCATTAGGCCAGCGTGGTGGACTTATGACCTAATCTCTCTCATACTGACAGGAGGCCCGTGCCCAGCACTGGGACAGTGTATGGGTTGATGATGGGAATATACCAGCACGCTTGTCTTAAATTAGACAGAGATACACCTTTACCCAATCTGTAGATCTACTGTAGTCCACGCGGAACTAGTTGGCCGCCCCTTAGGTAGGGACCGGGGTGAGGCGGCGGGTTACTGTGAACAAAAGCAAGCGCCCCCGCCCCGCCGCTTACACACCTAAGGCACGGCCAACTAGTTCCGCGCAGACTATAAGTACACTTAATACACCCACAGTTCGCCCCTATGTTTTGGTCCCGTATAATAAAGAGCGAGCCTATTGCCCTCAACCAGACACAAATCCAGACACGCAGCTGCTACTGAGAATTTCATAGAAAAATCATCATCGTCATCATCTTTCTGCTCTTATTCCAATTCATTCGGAGTCTATTAGCCGTCATTTCGACATTCAATTCATTAGTGGCCATATTCTTTCTCACACAGTCCATCGATCTTTTCTTTGGTCTTCATCTCCCCCTATATCCATCCACGTTGATGCTGAAATCCTTTTTAGTAACATAACTCCTGATACTATTATACGATCAAAAAGGTAGGTACAGACATGAATCCCTGCGTGTTTCCTAATGCGCTTTACACGTCAGTCAGACACGCAAGCCGCCCGCTTACAAACAGATTTGGAGGCGCCCGGACACAAGCCTTACATACGCCAACAGACCTCGCCAGCTTTCACTGAGAGATGCTTTTAGAAATGCCATAACATTAAAATATTATCTGATATATTTGTATTTTTTAAGCATTTTTCATGCTAAGAATACTAGTTATTTTGATAAAGGAAATACATTCTAAATTTACGTGTCAAGGTGACTTTATTTAGAATGTGAAGGAAGATTTCGACTTGGCAAATAGGACTCACGATGGCTTATCGGTCATAGCGTCTTGTGTAAGTAACCAGAAGACGCAGGTTCGAGTCTTGCCCGCCAGTCGGTTCTATCCATCATATTTTTGGAGCACCTGTATTTTAATTTCTATTTGAGAATAACAAGAATGATATGGTTTGCACCTCTAACTCAAACTCAAAACATGTATTTATAATTAGATTTTTTACTTTTCTAGGCCCATTTGTGTATAGGTTAAATAGAGAACTAAGTTTTTATAAGTTAAATTATTTTTGCTGCAAGAAGCGAATAAATCAGTACCTACAAAGCATTTCTTATGGCCAAACAGAAGATTTACTCGTAGTTTTATAAAGTATTATAAAGTTGCTTTTATTTTAAAGTATTCACTTTAAAATAAAAGCAACTTTATAATTCTAATGTTTTTGTAAAATCAATAATGTCACGTATCAACTACAAATTATAACAAACAGACGGATAATTCTGAGTTTGCGTGTTGGTTGGGCTGCAATTAATTCAGTAACATTGTGTTTATTGGATTTGCGAAGTAATTACCGACTTGTATTGTAAAGTGTTGATGTTACTGCGGTCAGTAACTAGTCGATATGGTTAGTTCGTTGTTAAAATTTTGAGCATAGTATCGAGTTAGATGTAAACATTTAGTATAAGTAGATAGAGTTTTACATAATTATTATAACTTTTGCGTTTTATAACATAACAACCATCACGCCTGTATTCCCCGAAGGGTTCGGCAGAGGTACCGGTATGTTTAGGTCCCGTGTACTGCTACTGAGATCTTCATAGAAAAACCCAACACTTAACACTTTGTTCCACCTGGGAATCGAACCCAAGACCTGTAGTGTAGCAGTCACGCTTACAGCATTTTATGCATAATTTTGAAATTTTTCCACCTAAGTGATCAATTCGATTTCTTAAATGTTTCTTTATCTCCTGAAATTAATAAAAATCTATCTTTTATATTCTTTGTTAATTTTGCTCGATCGAAATTGAACTTAGGCCGTTACGACCACTACATTTATAACATAGTTTCAATATTACATACCAGACCTATCTGTGGGTGTATTAATATGCCTCTGCCTGTCCCTTCGTGGAATCCAGGCGTGATGGCATACTATGTTATTTTTCTGCAACAATATGCCATATAAATAACAACGTCAAAAAACTTTGTTTAGGAGTTATTATGTCACTTGTTTTGTTTACGATTTATGCGTATATTTTGTTACTTTCCTGCTTCCCATACGCACTGGACGACTAATTAATTGTATGTCATGTGTATGTTATTGTATGAGTCAGACAGAGAAATTAGAAGTCTAATCTTGATCAGATAAACTTATCATGTAGGATATGACCGGTAGTCTGCCTGCCTAGTGGTCCTGAGCTCGAGGTGCCGGGTTCGATTCTTAGGTCGAGCAAATTGTTGGGTTCTATGGAATTCTCAGTTGCTACTCGGAGTTCGGATCTGTGCCCAGCTAATGGCGATACGCTCGCCCCTATTTGTACCTAACCAAACCGGCCAACTGTGAGTGTACACTCACAAGCAAAAACATGTATAGGTAGGTACACTAACAAAAGTTCTGAAGCAATTTTTTCATGAATGAACGATTGCAACTTTGTATAACACCAATGCCACTATGGTATTGTTTCGTAAATACTGTGTTCGTAATATTAAAAAAGTTCTATTAGTACTTTAGGAGAAAATCGCTTTAACACTTTTGTTAGTGTATACATGTTTATGTCTACTACTAAAACTGACTGACTGAAATCTTGCTGCTACTGGGAAAATTCACATAAAAACCCAACAACACTTTGATCGACCCAGGATCGACACGAAGATCGAACCCAGGAGCACTAGAATAGCGTGCTACACACAAACACCCAGCCAAACACAAGGAAATAAATAAATGTATCCTGTGACAATCGAACCCACAAACTCGTCATCATCTGTCTGGCCTAAGCTGAACCAGATCCCTTTCAGCGCAGCCGTGACGCATAGTACTTTTTATTACTTCTATTTTATATTATTCTATCTTATCGATTTTTCTCTTTACTCGGTAAGTTATGTACGTCTCTCGCTTGCAGCTGAATAAATAAATTATGAATATAAATATCCTGAGACATTTTTACACAGCACCATCTAGTCCCAAACTAAGCAGAGCTTGTACTATGGGTACTACACAATGGATATAATACTTATATACTTTTTTTTTGTAAATAAATACTTATAGACAAACACAAACATTTATATTAAACACTTAAATATTTGTGATGAAAAAGAAAGATATTTCTTTCTTTTTTCTTTCATCAGCAATCCTGTGGGTACTCGAACCACATACGTCATCAAAGTGTATTTACACTAACGTAACAGATCGTCATCAGTCATAAATATAAGGATTGCTATATATACGGAGAACATTATCTGGAATGAAGTCTTTTGATGCGATAAAATGCGGAAGCCACTGAGTTATGACGTAGCCACATATATACACGTAATAAGGTATGTTGGATATTACCTTCTATTTACGATCAATATATCGGAATGAACTGCTCATATTTAAGTACCTAAAATATCAGAAATCAAACTTTATCTCAATGGAATAGAATTCATATCGCAATGTGCTGTGTGTATTCTGAAACAGTTCTTGTCATTGAGATATGCCTACGTATTTTTTTTTTTGATAATATAAAATAGAAATCTGATGATCACTGTGGGTACTTAGATGTACGCCTGAACAGATGAACATATTATTATATTATGTGATAAATAAACGTATAGTACAGTTTTCGCCAAACTTATTGTCCGGCTTGAAACTAGCACGAGCTAACTTCAAGCCGGACAATAAGTTTGGCGAGAACTGTCCAAAATTCGATAAAAATTAGAGCTAAATGATACCATCACGCTTAGTATTCCCCGAAGGGGAAAGGTGGGGAAGAAAGGAAGGGTAAAGGTGTATGGCTATATACCTACCGTTCGTCATATGTAATAGGGGGCGAGCCTATTATCATCAATTGGGTACAAATCCAGAATCCGAGCTGTTAAATTTCAAATAAAAACCCAATAAGACTTTGCTTTATCTGGGAACCGAATCCAGGAGCGTAGGGTTCGCGCTTAGCACCACTAGTCTTAGAAATACTCATCCTAAATACCATCACGTCTGTATTCCCGAAAGAGTAGGCAGAGGCGTACTAGTGTACACCCACATTTCACCGGTATGTTTAGGTCCCATGTAAGAGGGGCCAGCCTATTACCATACAAATCCAAACTCCGAGCTGTTCCGAAATTTCAAATAAAAACCCAATAAGACTTTGCTTTATCTGGGAACCGAGCCCAGGACCGAACGTAGGAGTCGCGCTTTGCACCCAATTATAATATTACCCGTTTAACATTTTCTTTTATATAATAAGATCTTGTTGACACAGCAACTTTATTAAATATAAGTACCGCGTTTCGTACAGCCAAGTAAGAAATGTTTATTTGCAGAAAATGTTTGATGTCTTTGAACATAAGTAATAAGAGAGGGAAATATATCATAAACAGATAATATTATCCTGAAATTAAACGTTATATACAAATTGGACTGAATATTATAAGGCTTTAAAGTACCTGCGGCCCTTATCTACTATATAAAAATAAGTCGAGTTTTCCTTCCTGACGCTATAACTCCAGAACGCACGAACCGATTTCCACGGTTTTGCATTCGTTGGAAAGGTCTCGGGCTCCGTGAGGTTTATAGCAAAGAAAATTCAGGAAAAATTTCAACAGAAAAGCGGGTTAAAAAGGTTATCAAGACCACGCGGGCGAAGCCGCTGGCGGAAAGCTAGTGAAGGATAAATATTACTTATTAAAAATAAAAAGGTTTTTTTTAAAGTGTGTATGACAAGATGTATAAACGCGGAGGAAGTTTAAGAAGTATGCATGAATCGTAGCAAGTGATGGTCTCTAGTTTCTGCCTGCCCCTGTGAGAAAAAGGCGTGAGTGTATGTATATAAGGTTTTCTATCTTTATATCTTCTTTCTATTTATGTTATTTTTTAACGTCTTCAACGTATTATTGCTGACATTTAAAGCCAGCAATAACTTGGTAATATGAAATAAATAATATTTTTTTAAGCATTTTCCATGCTAAGATTACAAGTTATTTTTAATGAAGGAAGGGTATTTATTTATATACTCTTTATTGTACACCAAAACATTAACACGGACAGAACAACATGATTTTAAAATATACAAATGGCGGCCTTATCGCGACCAGCGATCTCTTCCAGGCAACCTTAGGATACATCACCTTTAAGATGTAAATTAGAATGTCAAGGAAGATTTCGACTGGCGAGCGAGGCTTGCGGTAGCTTAGTGGTAAAAGCGTCTGGTTTACCGAACCAGAAGACGCAGGTTCGAATTCTGCCCGCCAGCCGATTTCTTCCTTCATTAAACATAAATGAGATAAATAAATATTTTTGAACATTATTTAAAGCACCATCTAGTCCCAAACTAAGCAGAGCTTGTACTATGGTCACTAGGCAATGGATACAATACATACTTTTTGTAAATACATATAATAACATAAGAAACACCCAGACAAACACAAACACTACAACACAAGTTCATCACATAAATATTTGTGTCCTGTGGGAATTGAACTCACGACCTCGTGATCAGCAGTCCGGTACTCGAACCACTAGATCACAGACGTCGTATATTTTCCATAGACGATGATACAAAAATATGCTTTCGTTTCGTCGATCCACGCAAAACGGATCAAAACATTAGCCGCCATCTTTTATACCACATAATGTATCCAATATTTAGGAGCTGATGTAATTTCACGGAGCGATGGTTAGGGAAAGCATGGGATTTTGTTCCAGAAACCTCCCCCCTCTCTTCACCCATGCGGTTACCGACCCTTAAAATGAAAAGCCATGGGTTTTGCCTCTAAATTCTTAGTGTAACCTCGTCTGACGTCACTGCTTTCGAAATATTTTGACTGAAGCTTCATAAGGAATCAGAAATCTTACGTTGCTTAACGTATATTTAACTTTCGTCTTCGTAGTTAGGGTTGATTTTCGCTTGGATGTTTCTATACTGTCAGCGATAGATGAATAATTTAAATCAGTAGCGATTCAATACTTTGAGTAATCTAACTTTTTAACAGTGTCATTATCAATTTTAGACCATGAATATTATAAATAGTTTTACTATTCATAATATTCATCGTTAGGCTGCCTGTCCTGGAGCGGAGCGAGGTGGCGGAGCGAATCGAAAAAATATTAACCAATAGGATTGCATAAAATTTCCGCTCCACTACAGTGGACGGGGATTTGCGAGCTAGTTTAAAAATTCATACTTTTTTGGATACGGCGCGTGATAGGTGCGAGGCGGTGACGTGGGGCAGCCGAGTGAGGTGGCAGGGAAACGGGCCGTCGTTCGCGTATGACTGAACTGACCGCCCGCCGCCCTCCGCTCAAATGACTCGTCACGTGAACTCGGCCTAACTCTGCATTGTCCGTAACTCCGCTCCGCAATACTCGCTAGCTCAGCTCCGATGCCTCGCTCCACTCCTGGCCAGTCAGCCTAGTTGGTAGTTAACCTTGGTGTTGGGTTGGTTTGTGTCAGTTCTGTCACTGAGCAAGAATGTGCTAACATTATTGTGTAGTAAAATCAAAAATGTTGCCAGTGAATGACAGTGATTGTGACGTCCTGGCGACGAAACGGATGAGTCTGTCCGGTAACGGGTACCCGAAACCAGAAGACTAGGTTCCTTCCTCTAAGCAGGTTACCCGTCTTTATGAACCACGTCTTGAACGAGTAAGGAATATACGGTAATGGGGACAACACAAAAGATCTCATTGGGCCGAAATATTGCTGACTATGCCAGCTCCCATAGCCAGTTAAAGAGATGAATCTTTATGGTACTGTTGTTTATACAAACATGGGTGACACTTATGGTTCCTAGACCAATGATGCAGATTAGAATAAAAACAAAATCTTCATACTGATTTCTGACACTTACGCGAATACTAGACATTGAAATAAAACTACTTTTTACGGATTTTATCGCGTTATATTGATATTATTTTAATCACGACGTTTCGGACCCTTTACAGCGTCCATGGTCACGGGTGACTAAGGTGGTAGGCGTCTTGACGTTTCAATTACTAACAGCTACCCTACATTTCTGTTAATCATTGGCAATCCGATTCACGCAGAACGAGCTCACCGTATCCTTCGGTCTTGCAGTTTTAGGCTTGGACCCAGCCATCTTCTCTATTGAAATTTGGATGTTTTTTAATTTCGAAACGTCGGGATTAAAATAATATCAATATAACGCGATAAAATCCGTAAAAAGTAGTTTAATTTCAAAAAATCTTCAGTTACTTTGGCCAGACGATACCTTAGCATGCTATGTAGAAAATGCCCCATTATTCTGCCAATTTCCTTAATTATCCCAGGCATTTAGCGCAGCGCTTCGGTCCCAAGCATTCATTTAAAAAACATTAATCTTTTATGCTAACGATGTTTCTGTCTATCATTAGGCTTTTAGTGTACGGATGGACTAGGTAAATACTTTTGTTTGGGTCTGAAACACCGGTAGCAATGCCAATCGTCCATAGTACCTATTTGTATCACAATAAATATTACTAGCCCCGTGGGGCTCGTGGCTAAGTTATAACTGCGCTGATCAGCCGATCTGTAAGGTTAAGCTACGCTTGTGGCAGTCAGTCTGTGGATGGGTGACCATTCTTAGCAGGACGGCTTTAGCGAGCTGTAGATCCCGGTTGTGATACGAAAATCTATGACAATCGCTAGTGGTATAGTCAGAAGTTCAAAAAGTCTGACAGTGTGACCAGGGGGGCTAGACAAGTTGCATTTTGACATTCGAATCGACAAACAAAATGTTTGTAAATGACATTAGTGTCAGCCCGATGTGTCGAAAGCTTGTGTCATTTCCATACAATTTGTTTGTCGATTCGAATGTCAAAATGCAACTTGTCTAGTACCCCCAGTCTATCCATCGAATTTCGGTATCCGCCGAATATTATAATATAAATATAAAGTATTTCCCAGAAATTGGGTTGCGAAGGTCTGATGGTAGTCGCTTCGTGTAAAATACTAATATTCAACCGCATTAGAAGAAGAGACATTACTTACTCTGTAGCGACATCTATCAAAGCTACATAAGAACTTGTATGAAGCGTCAAATCCTGATCCACAGTGGTGACCCCGACGGTCCCTGTGTCTCCACAACTCTACTATATTATGGTGATAAACGTTTGGCTTCCGAAAGCTGTCACCTAGTTAAACACGTCTTATCATCACGCCTGTCTTCCCCGAAAGGTTTGGCAGAGGTGTACTAATGTACACCCACAGTTCGCCGGTATGTATAGGTCCTACGTAACAGGGGGCGAGCCTATTTCCAAGCGGCTAGCAACTGAAAATTTCATAGAAAACCCTAATGACACTTTTTGATCTCGGAATCGAAAATAGGACGTCTAGCGTTGCATTCCGCGTTTAGCACCACTGAACTAACAAGGCAGTTTACATGCTTACCTTACTTACCTCTTTCTTATACCGGTAACTTGCATAATGTAATGAGGCATATAACTTGCATAATGCGGAGGTCGAAGTGTAGTCGGCTCAAGTAACTCGCTCCAGTTAACTGTGCCGTTTATTAGCATATTTATTGTAAATGCCTTATTACAATACATACCATCACGCCTGTATTCCCTGAAGGGGTAGGCAGAGGCGTACTAATTAATATACACCCACATTTCGCCGGTATCTTAGGTCCCATGTAATAGGGAGCGAGCCTATCACCAATAACCGGGTACAAATCCAGACTCCGAGCTACTACTGGGAGTTGCACAGAAAGCCCAACAACACTGCTCGACCCGGAGATCGAACCCAGGACCTCTAGCGTAGCAGTCGCGCTTGGGACCACGAGACCAACAAATTTGTCTTATTAACATAGTGTATCGAACCTAGGACTTCGAGCAGAGATTTACGTTTAAAAACTACTACAGGGGCACGGGTCTCCTCTCAGTATGAGAGGGATTAGGCTATAGTCCACCACGCTGGCCTAATGCGGGTTGGCAGACTTCACATGCCGTCGAGAAAAATCTCTCAGACATGCAGGTTTCCTCACGATGTTTTCCTTCACGGTTAAAGCGAGTGATGATTTCAAAAGTCAGTATGCATGCCTTGGAGTCGCACTCGAAACCTTTGACTTGGCAGTCCAGAGGTCATTCCTAAGCTATCATTGCTTCTAAAAACTGCACTGACGACAAAAGTCCGCCAAGAAATAATTTAAATACTCGATCGATGGATTGCGTGACCAGAAAATTAGTTCGTAGTACAAAAGATTAGCGTTGCCTTTGCAGAGGGAAAGCAAATTCACTCCTGATTGCTTCTGAATACATTTTCAGTGTAATGCATCACTGAATTTGTGTAAACTGATTTGTACATGAACTGTTTGTTAGTGATGAAAAAAGGATGTAATTATGTGAAACTAGTATTCGCCAGCGGCTTCGCCCGCGTGGTGTTAAAAATTTTTTCTCCTGTTTTTGCAACATTTTTCATTGATACTCCGCTCCTATTAGTCGTTACGTGATGGTATAAAGCCTATAGCCTTTCCCGATTAATGGGCTATCTACCACTGAAAGAATTTTTCAAATCAGTCCAGTAGTTTAGGAGCCTATTCAATACAAACAAACAATAAAATCTTTCCTCTTTATAATATTATTAGAGAGTATAGATATAGGTCCTTGACCTGTATGTCACTTTAAAGACAAAAAACGAAACTGCCTCGTTAGCCTAGTGGCCCTAAGCACGACTGCTACGCTCCTAGGATCGATTCCTGGGTCAAGCAAAATGTTATTGTGTTTTTTTTTTAAATTAGGAGGAGCTCCGAGACTGGATTTGTGCCCGACTATTGGCAATAGACTCGCCACCATATTATAAGGAACCAAAACATAATGGCATGATATAAATAATCAACCCATATACTGTCCCACTGCTGGGCACGGGTCTCCTCTCAGTATGAGAGGGGCTATAGTCCACCACGCTAGCCTAATGCGGGTTGGCAGACTTCACATGCCGTCGAGAAAATCTCTCAGGCATGCAGGTTTCCTCACGATGTTTTCCTTCACCGTTAAAGCGAGTGATAATTTCGCACATGATTTTGAAAAGTCAGAGGTGCGTTGCCTTCGATTCGAACTCGAGACCTTTGACTTGGCAGTCCAGTGGTCACACCCCTAGGCTATCACTGCTTCCGTGCAAATGGCATGGTATGAAAAAAAGAAAAAGAACTACATTCTTGAGTGTCATAGGCTATGTTTTGTTATTCTAACATGGAACCGAAGGAAGATGTGGGCAAAAGCTAGGCCTACTAATATTATAAATGAGAAAGTTTGGATAGATGGGTGGATGTTGTTACTCTCTATATGAATTTTGGCACAGAGATAGACTGTAGTCTGGAATAGCATATAGGCTTTTATCCCGGTCAAATGTATGGTTCCCGTGGGATAGATTTGTTTAAAGAAGATAAGTACCTATAGACAATTACGTGGTCAACATAGAATAATAAAATTATTCTATTCTAGAATAATTAAATTATTCTATTCTAGAATAATTAAATTATTCTATGTTATAATTAAATTAGAATAATTAAATTATTCTATGTTATAATTAAATTAGAATAATTAAATTATTCTATGTTATAAATTGTTATAAATTTATAAATTTTATAACAAATACCCAGACCACGCGGGCGAAGCCGCTGGCGGAAAGCTAGTCTATACTAAAGCTAAAGTTACAATCCAAATATCTTTTGTTAGTATTCCATTCCGCTCCGCTTTTGCATATCTTTTTCAACCATAATTTACAACGTACATACCAAAAGATAAGATCTATGAATGTCAGTTTAATAATGTTATAAAATATAGACGGTCACAGTATAGAAAGGAACAGCAGTGAAACTAAGCCTAGTTGAAAAATAAATACCTACGCTCCATTAAAGCAGTAGGGTTGTAACTTATAATGTTTTTTTAAAATAAAACATTTTGTTCTGTAGTGTTCAATCAATCTTATTGAAATAACTAGCAATTTCAATGAGTATACTCACGGCGCCGGTTAATGTCAACCAAAGACAATAGGTAGTTTAAAACACGAAAAAAGTTTAATATCAACACACAACAACTTGTAGAACTATAAATCTTCAACTTTGTCATTACGGTGTAACCTTTTACAAGTTTTGATCAAACCGAGTTCAAACGGCCGTATACTACGGAATACTCTCGTAGCCTTTTTAAAAAGATCGCGGAGATAAACTTAAACCGCTTAGGGGTCTCGTCGATGTGATATGTGTAAGTGTGCCGTTTCGAGCGTTTGTAGCCAGTTTCCGGACTGTTTCATATTATATTGACTGTGACCCGGTTCAGTTCAACTCTCGTTATACCACGAAGGTATTTCCCTTTTGTAAATTCATCATTACGATAATTTAATATGCTCAAGCGGTCGGCAAAAGTAGGTCGGTACAATCGGCCGCAAGTTCGTTGTTATAATGGAGATTGTTAAGTGGTTGAGTGTTAAATAGAAAACAAGCGTGAGGAAAGATTTATTCTGACAAGTTTAACTTTTTTGTAATGTTTTTATTAAAATAACTGCCTTGTAAAGGCTCGTACAGACTATATAACATAACGTGTTATATAACATTGCTATATAACATGTTTCAGATAATGTGGACACTGAATGTTATAAAACGTGTACAATAACATGTTATTGATATGTACAACAATAGCACTGAAGAACGACAAACGAAAAATATGGTTACATAACATTGTTATTCTAATGTGTACAGTATTGTTTTATGTTGCAATGTTGAATAACAAGGTTACATAATGTAGACGTGTTATAAAACACAAGTTATATAATATGTTACGTAGTTTGTACGCACCTTTAGTCTAGTGGTTTCAAGAGCAACTGCTGTGCTAGGTCCTGGGTACGATTTCCGGGTCGAGGAATGTATTGTTCGGTTTTTCTGTGAGATTCTCAGTAGCATCTCGGACTCTGGATTTGTGAACGGTTGACAGGAATAGGCTTGCCCCTATTATATGGGACTAAAACATACCGGCGGGTGAAAAGCACTGCCTAACCTAACCTTTCGGGGAATTTGAGCGTAATGGTATGATGTTTATCGCGCAATCTATGCTTAAAGCTGACGAGTTTGTTTGTTTGTTTCGTTGAACGACTTCAACTTCTACGGTTGTTTTTTACTAACTATAAAAATTGACAAAAATATCTTAACGATAAGATATTCCATACTTATACAACAATATTGTAAAATGTTAATGTCATTCGAATCATTCAATTCTCAAAACAACATTTGTGTTTAAACAATTAATATAAAAGCATTTTCTCCACTAGTATTCAGCATACGATGGTAGATAATTTAGGAGCGCTAATCACAGGGTGCCGGTTCTCTTTGTTAGGGTAAGGCTTGATTGATGATCCGACTTTGCCGATGTCGGGCTAATCTTCAAACAACACACTATTGGATCCATGTGTAAGTGTGTATGGAGCCATTTTGATGGGTTTTGTTGTTTTTTTTGTAGGCTAGATGAATGTTCTTTATAGCGATATTCTGTCAGTAAATTCATACGTACTAATATACATAAATCATCATTATCATCAATCCATATACTGTCCCACTGCTGGGCACGGGTCTCCTCTCAGTAGGAAAGCGATGCGGCTATAGTCCACCACGCTAGCCTAATGCGGGTTGGCAGACTTCACATGCCGTCGAAAAAATCTGTCAGACATGCAGGTTTCCTCACGATGTTTTCCTTCATAATTACGTATATTAAATTAAATTAAAATTTTCTTTATTCGGACAACAATAATCCATGGTGTTAGTAACAATTTCTTATATCTAGTGTGAGTAATAGTCTAAAATAAATTCGCCGCAATCTGCACGAACAATGAACAAGCGCGAAACTCACTCGTTCATTACCCGTACAAAGTGCCTCAAAAAAGGGAGAATAAATACTACCCGCCACTGTTTGCATATGATTTGTATATGATTTCGAAAAGTCAGAGGTTAGATTTAACTCAAGACCTTCGACTTGGCAGTCCGGTAGTCATACTCCTAGGCTACCTATCATCATCCTCCTGCCCTTATCCCTATTCACTTGGGGTCGGCGCAGTATGTCTTTTTCTTCCATACATCTCTATTAGCCGTCATCTCATCATTCACTTCCTTTGTGGTCATATCCTTTCTCACACAGTCCATCCATCTTTTCTTAGGTCTTCCTCTTCCCTTATATCCATCCACATTCATGCTTAAAACCTTTTTGGTAACATGCTCTTCACTTCTACGCATCACATGTCCATACCACGCTAAGCGGTTACTGCACAACTTTTCAGTAACCGGTGCTACTTTCAAACTACCTCTTATATACTCATTCCTTATTCCTCATTACCTACTCCTAGGCTACCTATCATATATATTTATCCTAAATTTAATCTGCCACCCCGGGCTGTGTTTGTGATTGTCCTACTGTGCTGATTTTCATACGGGGTTTCCCCGGCGCATTTCGCATAAATTGATGAAGTTGAAGTAAAATTGACACAAAAAAAAAAAATGATTTTCGTTCGAAATGTTTCACATCGCTGGCGTTATCAGCTTATTACCAGACGTCGTGAAAATCACGTAGACTGTGTCCCCCATATGACACTGACAAGCTGACATTGTATTAAGGAGAAAAAGTATTAGGTACGCCTATTTTTTTCCCGCCTTTATGAGTAATGATCGTAGCATACTAATCTTTGAAGAAACAATGATATAAATATATAACATGTCGAGTTTTTGGGCGTCGACTGAATCTCGTTACACTAGAGGTCCTAGGTTCCACTCCCAGGTTGATCAGTGTTATTAAGGTTTTCTATGAAATTCTCAATATCAACTGAGAGTTTGTATGTGTGCCTGGTGCAATAGGTTCTATTCATGGGACCCAAAATTACTGGCGACCTATGGGTGTACGTAAGTACCCCGTTGGTGAAGACAGACGTGTCGGTATAGAACTTGTCGTTTCTATACTAATATTAAAAAGCTGAGGAGTTTGTTTGATTGAAGGCGCTAATCTTAGAAACTACTGGTCTGATTTGAAATATAATTTCAGTGTTAGATAGCCTGTCTAACGAGGAAGGCTATAGGCTCTAGATTATCACGCTACGACCAACAGGGGCTGAGTATAAATTAAAAATGTTGCAAAAACGGGGAAAAAATCAACTTTAACGGGAACAAAGTCGCCTGCTCGAAGGCTAGTTTGAAATAAAACTAAAATGCTACCAAGGATGTTTTTTTTCTCCCAGAAGTACTCCCAGTAGTAAGTCTCCCACAAGAGTTAGTAAAAGTCCTTTTGTTAAAAAGTAACAAAAGTTAAAGTCTTTATGTTTGTGAAGCCCTTGAGTAATGTTTTAAAAGTTTGTAATGTTGCAAAAGTTTTGCAGTGTTTGGCATTGGCATTGGCATTTTGTTATATCAAAGAGTAGGTAGTAATTCGTTTCTTGTAATTTTGAAATAACATTAAGTTTAACAAGCAGTGATAGCCTAAGGTATGGCCACTGGACGGCTAAGTCAAAGGTCTTGAGTTCGAATCCAAGGCACGCACCTCTGACTTTTCGCAATTATGTGCGTAATTATCACTCGCTTTAACGGTGAAGGAAAACATCGTGGGGAAACCTGCATGCCTGAGAGATTCTCGACGGCATATTATGAAGTCTGCCAACCCGCATTAGGCCCGCGTGGTGGACTATGGCCTAATCCCTCTTATACTGAAAGGAGACCCGTGCCCAGCAGTGGGACACTTAATGGGACACTTAATTAACTATTAAGTAGTTTTATATACATATATAAAACTAGAAATTATATTATCAGGTACAAAATATGTTCAGCCGAATACGCTACACGCTTCAAAACAAAAATGTACCTATTTATATTTTTATACTGAAGGGCATGTAAAAATATTTGTATTCAATCAATGTCACAATTTCCAATTATATACAAGCACGGAGCGCCCATTATACGTTGACATACGGAGAAAAAGCGAAAGAATATAAATGTATTGAATTCGTCTTGTCTTGTCTTGAAGTGTCAAGATATACTGGGCATAGTAACCTGGAAATTCTACTAATTTGTTAATATTTGAGGTTATTGAACTATACAGGTGCTTTCACTACTTTCGTTCCCACATTTGTCTTTCATAATGTACATCATTTTGACGTAATTTCATTCCATTGTATAATTTAATTAGCTCAATTAATTTAATTTGCCTTTCACCGTCTTCCAGAATAAGACTTAAAGACAAATTCGAAAATTGTGTTGTTTAATATTGTATGAATATTTTATATAGGCCTTAATTTTAATCATTCTTATATCACAAGCAGTGATAGCCTAAGGTTATGACCACTGGACTGCTAAGTTAAAAGTCTCGAGTTCAAATCCAAGGTACGCATACTGACTTTCGTAATCATGTGCGTAATTATCACTCGCTTTAACGGTGAAGGAAAACATCGTGAGTAAATCTGCATGCCTGAGAGATTTTCTCGACGGCATGTGAAGTCTGCCAACCCGCATTAGGCTAGCATGGTGGACTATAGCCTAACCCCTCTCATACTGAGAGGAGACCCGTGCCCAGCAGTGGGACAGTATATGGGTTGGTTATTATTATTATTATATCATCACGGAATAAAGATTTTTATATTATTGGTTCCTGCTATGTTATACTGCTATGCATTTTGGCAGAGGTATAAAATTGTATGATATAAGATGTTTTTACTGTGAATAAACACTTTCTTTCTTTTTTAAATAAATATTTGCCTCATATGCCTCATTAGTTTAATGGTTTAAGCGCGACTGCGACGCTTGAGGTCAAACTGTCGATCCCAGGTCGAGGAAAGTGTTATTGTCATTTTCTATTTTTTTTTGTAGGAGCTCAGTTAGAGGTGCCTGTTTAATGATAACAGGCACATCCCCTGTTAAATAGGACCGGCGGATTGGAGAACCAAACTTCGCTATTAGGAACATCACAGGCAAACCCAATAATATATGGCTTGACTCAGAATCGAATGCAAAATCTAATGCTACGCGTCTATGACGACTGAAGTTGGTACAACACTATACCTGAAATTACATTAACACCTTAACCTGACTAAGCACATATCATTTATTCAGCCATTGACGTCACATTACTATACATCTCAACCTCAACAATAAATTCACCTCACTATAAATAACACCAATTCAAAACCACACATAATTCCACCAACAAAGGAGCTTGTGTAACAACACTAAGCATTCGTACCTCGTAAAATTTCCTACTTGTATTCATCAATCAAATGGGGGTTATTATAATGTAAGTATACATAGACGCGCTAGTACGAACGAGGTTAATCACGCACCTCACGCCTGCGGCATTGTATTAGATCTTTATTCACAATGACGAATGAGGTTTTCCTTGATTATTTCCTTCTTTCGATATTTTTGCACGGTGTTGGATGAAGACATTTCGTTCAGTTGTTATTTTGTGTAATAAAGGCAGATGCCTCATTAGTGCGGTTGTTAAGATGTGTTCTGATTTTGAATTCCATGTCGTGCTGTGTTACTGATTTTTTATTCCTTACTAGTGCGTTTCCCTGTTTTTACCTTTCATATTTTTCTGTTTTTTTTTTCTCATCATAAAAACCTTCGTCAGACTTCATAAAATAAAACAACAAAAAACATGCAAATCAGTTCAACCGTTTTCGAGTTTTGGGCTTAGCAACATATTTAGTGATTATTTTTTTTATTTGTAGATAGATATAATAATAAAGATTACGCTTGGAGTTTGATTTGCGATAGGATTATGTTATTGTAGGCTCACCCCCCATTAATTATCTTCCTGCCCTTGTCACAATTTCTTTGGTGTCGGCGCAGTCTATCCTTTTCTTCCATTCATCCCTGCTAGCAGTCACCTCCTCTTTCCATCATATCTACCTTAAGCGCAATCCATCCATCTGTTCTATGACCTTCCTGTATCCCTCCGTCCTTCAACATTCAATGTCATCACTCTTTTAGTGACATGCGTTTCATCACTCCTCACGTGTCCTTACCAACACAGGCTCGCCCCTATTACATACAGTTAAATATATCGGCGTACTGGTGTAGGTATGCATAAACCTATTCACCTCTGTCTAGCCCGCATGAAAGTACATGTCTATTCTATTTCTATTTATCTTCGGGGACGCCTGCAGGCACCAGGCTGGCGATCAGTCCTCTTGTTGGGATTATTTCGCCCAGTTTCCAATTTTTGGTGGATCCCTTCATGGGTTAGTGGCGCTTTGCGTCGCCATGGGTTACTGGCGCTCGCCGTCGCGAATCTTCTGATTGCTTTGCAGAAGTCCAACAATTGTTTGATTGATATTTCTGCAAGTTGCTCTTCGTTTACTTCATCAGTTCCTAATATTTCCCATGTAGTGCATACATTTTGCATTCTGCTACTAGATGGAAGCTTGTTTCTTCTGCTTCCCCACATGCTGGGCATATGGGGTCTTCTTTTATTTTAAAGATTTTCAGGTGTCTGTTGAGGCGACAGTGTCCTGTTGCAATTCCTACTGCTAGCCGTATGTTATCCCTACTCATATTGAGTAGTTTTTGGGATTTTTTTTCATCATATCAATCAAAGTACAGGTCTGATGATAAACCTATATTCGGGATTGTAATAGGAAAATAATACGTACTTAAAGAGTGCATTTTTCCTCCTTCCCTCCTTTGATCCTCTTATGGGTTGAATTTCAAAAATCCTTATCGGATACATCGTAACAACCGCCAAATTTCAAGCTAAAGGCTTTGTAGTTTGGGAATTTCGTGATCGGCGAGTGGAATGTACGCGCAGGTCCGATTTAATGTCGGTATAAATATAAATAGCATACCATCTTGCCAGAACCTAAAAGGATAGGCATAGATATATTATTGTCTTCTTTTTTCCTAGCTTTTTCCCAACCATGTTGGGGTCAGCTTCAAGTCTAAGCAGGATGTGGCTGAATATCAGTATTTTACACGGAGCGACTAACTACCATCAGACCTCCGCAACCCAATTTCTGGGTAATACCGATATTCGAAGGATATACTGGTTGTCAGGCTTTTTTAGGTTTCTGACTACCACTAACGGGACGACGACCTCGGAGCGGCACGGAGGGGTCTCGATATGTTAAGAATGGTCACCCATCGACAGACTGACCTACCCACAAAAATAATATTGATAGAAAGATAGAAACCTTACATAGGAAAATCAAGATCTTATTATGCGTAAACCGATAAAAATATACGAAATAACAACACACATCATTATTATATAACACAAAGATAACTAAAAAGGAAAATACAAAGAAAAAATAACATAAAGGGAAACTTAAAAAGCACAGTTTTATTCAGAAGAGTATATTCAGTGCGCTCCTTTTGGATTGTTAAGGTTTTTGTAACGGAATGAATGAAAAAACAACGCTAGAATATTCCGCTCACGTATTTCGTTCGGTAGGGTTGGCGAGAGGCGGCTTATGTGCCTCGAATTAGACCAATTAGTGATGTCTCTTTCCTTTTGAGTGCGTATTTCCTTAAATTAAATTAATTACGACGTGCTTATTAAGTCACTAAAGAAAAACATAAGTACTTAATAAGCTTAGTTTTTGCGCGTGATGGTTTTCATCACGCTTGTATTCCCCGAATGGTTAGGCAGAGATGTACTAATATACTATCACAATATACCCACATTTCGCCGGTATGTTGAGGTCCCATTTTTTTATTTATTTAAATAATTACTACGACTGCCTCGTTGGTCTAGTGGTCCCAAGCGCGACTGCTACGCTAGAGGTCCAGGGTTCGATCCCCGGGTCAAGCAGTGTTGTTGGGTTTTTCTGTAAAATGCCCAGTAGCAGTTTGGAGTCTGGATTTGTGCCCGGTTGAAGGCAATAGGCTCGACCCCTATTACATGGGACCTAAACATACCGGCGAAATGTGGATGTACATTAGTACGCCTTTGCCTACCCCTTCGGGGAATACAGGCGTGATGTTATGTTCATTAATTACTACGGATCCACCAATTACAGTAACTAAAAAAAACTAAATTTATTAAAATCTACGAAACAAAGCAAATTAAATAAAAGAAGGTAAAAAACACTTGCGTACCTTCCTCTAACAGTACTTCTGACATACCAATATGATCCGCTCTCATTCCGCACTCATCCGCAAACATTTATTATTATTATTTATTCCCATGTAAAAGGGGGCGACCCTATGGCGACAAACCGGCCACAAATCCAAACTGAGCTGCTAGTACTAAGAATTGCATAGAAAAACTCAATAACACTCCTCGACCTGGGAATCGAACCTCGAGAGTAGCAGTCGCGATTAGGACCACTCGGCTAACGAGGCAGATGCGCAAAAAATATACCTCAATAATTATTATTGAAATGTGGTGGCCAGACCTTTTCGATTCGATTTCCAGATTGGGCATGGTGTTACTGCGTTTTCTGATAAAATGTTAGTAATCTTTTTATATAACAAGAGTGGTAAACAAGCATGCGGCCCAGTTGATGGTAGGCGGTTACCACAGCCTATTATATGGTTAAAGAAACTTAATTCTTAATAAAACATATAACATGTCACTTACTTGAGAACAATAGGTACTAAAATAAGAAGATTATGATAATAGGTTTAGGGCATTCGTTTTTCCCATATTTCTCTACGGAGGTGAAACGTGGATATACTGAGAGAAACTGAGAAAAAGAAGATAGACGCACTGGAAATGTGGTGCTGGAGAAGAATGCTTGGCATATCATGGACCGAATTCAGAACCAACGTTTCCATACTAAGCGATCTCCGCGTCCAACAGCGTCTTTCGTCTATCGTCCAAGGTCGCATTCTCACTTTCTTCGGACATGTTTCTCGCCGGGAAAACGCTTCTGTAGAACGCCTTGTAGTACAAGGGAAAGTTGATGGCACAAGAGCTCGTGGAAGATCACCAATGCGCTGGACAGACCAGATTAAAGCTGCATTGAATGGTCCACTGCATGAGTGCACCAGAAAAGCTGCGGTACGAGAGGAATGGTGACGAATTGTGAAGCGTGCCACCACCCCTGATGTGACGACCACGACCACTCTGTTAAGAGTGTAGCGACTAAGAAGAATAGGTTTACAACACTGAATCATAACTCACTCGTTGCCAACCTAGCAAACATCTCTGAACTTCCATTTAATTTTTTTTGTAGTAATTACACCATAGAAAAGTATGCAGATGCCTAAAATCGAATGGACAATAAATATATGAAATAAAAAATTGCTAAATAAGTGCCCAATTTCGGCTACTTTTTCTCGGAACACAAAAAAGACAAATAGCTCTTTGTAATTTTCTTTTCGTCTGCTTTTTAGGCTTTGAAAAGCTCCAGGGTAATAAATAAGTAGGCGTTGCGTAAAATTCTTTTACTGCTTAGGGAAAAGTAAATGTGTGTGTGTAAAACAGCAATTTCATGTACCTACGAGTCGACAAAATACTGTATAGTTGTTTTATCTCATGAAGGCCGCAAAAGAGGTCATGCAAATCGGCCCAAATGAGGTACCGAAGGTACACGTATTGGAAAAAATAATCTGTATTACGCTGGTTCAGACTGTAGTTGTAATTTTTTTTAATGTTGACTGAAGGATGAGAAATACAACTTTTAATTTGAAAAAAATCTATTATCTTTCTCGTACTGATTTCATAGTAAAAACTGTCAGTGTCTGTTTCGGAATGTCAAACGCACGCCATTACGGCAGATTATTATCAGTTTCATAGTGATTTCATGGTAAAAACTATCAACTTGACAGCTGACATGTACCGCCGGTACAATTTGAGCTGAGTTGTATGGGCTTTTGATGACCTCCATTATTGTAATTTGAACCTTAAGGATAACTCGGCGTGAATTGCAACAATTACACACGAAATTGACTGTCTCGCGCTTGAGGTCTTGAGTTCCCCAGCCGAGCAGTGTAATTCGGTTTTTATGAAATTCTCACTGGCAAATCGGAGTTTAGATTTGTGTCCAGTGTATGGCAATAAGCTCGCCGATTTTACATGGGACCTTAACATACTGTCGAACTGTTGGTGTACTTTAGTACACCTCTGCTGAATCCTTCGGGAAATACAGGCAAGTATATTTGCTTATATCGACAATAAAGTTAGGTCAATAATAGTAATGGACATCGGCGTCTTGAGATGGTCACCATAAAGTCATAAACCCATATAGCACCATCCCACTCTTCTTAAACTGAGGGGGATTAGGTTATAGTTCTGCTAATACAGGTTGGCAGACTTTAGACACCGTTGAGAAAATCTCTCAGGCATGCAGATTTTTTCATTATATTTTCCTTTATCGTTGTAAGCAACTGACAATTATTTATACGCGCATGATTACGAAAAGACAGAGGTGCGTGCGGTATAGTCGAAATCAAGACCTATGTATTCAAATCTGATGAAATCGTATGATGTTTATTACTAAAACTTCCTAATCATTGGACGACACAAGCATGATAGTAGGTTGAAACTTAATTTTCACATAACCTCACGGGTCTAAAACCGCAATTAATCACCACTATATTTAACCATTATAATCTAAAGAAAACTCGAAACCTGTATACATTATAACATAACAAATTAACGACACCCACTGCCTCGGGGACTGCCTAATAAATGAAGACAATTTAATCCCGTAGAAATACAAATCGCTTGTCTAATTTATTTCGCGAGTTGAATTCGGCGAGATTTGCCTGCTTCGTCTCTCGAGGGATGTCGCGTAGATGTAGAGAAATATGTTGCGTATTTTTATGTTCGCGTGAGTTGCTCTTTCATGTGTTGAGCCAAACGTCTCACAGACTGCTTTATGTGGCATAAACACGTGTTTTGCATATAAAAGATATTAGGAATTTTAGCAAATGATTTTCAAATAAATAAATAAATATCCTGGGACCATTTTTACACAGCACCATCCAGTCCTAAACTAAGCAGAGCTTGTACTTTGGTTACTAGACAATGGATATAATACATACTTACACATAGGAAAACACAAATACTTATATTCATCACATAAATATTTGTGTCCTGTGGGAATCGAACCCACGACCTCGTGATCAGCAGTCCAATACCCGAACTACTAGACCACAGACGTCGTCAAATCCTAATAATTTAAAAAAGAAACAGCTGATCGTGATCAAAATCAAAAAATAGTGGCGACTTGAAATCGGACCCAGAACCTTATGCTCGGCATCTGCGCTTAACCAATCTTCTTCTTAAATTTAAGAGCTCAGCTCATGTCGGTGGAGCAATCGCCACTGTTCTCGAGCTTCTGCCTTTCGTTTTACCTCTTGATACGACTCGCTCCTCACTTTTTCCTTCACTTGCTCTATAAAACTTCGTCTGGGTCTTCCCATGAATGAAGAATGTGCTTAATGTGCTTAACCAATAAAAGATATACTCAATCATTCTAAATCAATATTTTAATTTCTCCGATTTTTACGGCCGGATTAAAGTTAGCTCGTGCCAACTTCAACCCGGACAATAAGTTTGGCGAGAACTGTAAAATACTTATACCTACTTAACGAATAAAAAATCGAACCCACGACCTCTAGCATAGCAATCGAACTTAGGCTCACTAGGCTAATGGGGCAGTGTCATCACCATCTTCCTGCGCTTGTCCCAAGGGTTGCACATCTGTATACCTCTAAGTCAAAGTTGAACTGTTATACACCCATATTTTTCAGTACCTACGTTTTATTCACTCGGGTAACTGAATGCAACCCTTCTCCCCGAGAGACGCAAGCCCTAATAAAAATAGACAAATATCAAAAGAATCTGTTTTTCCTAAAATACCATCAAACAAGTTTCCTGCAACACTAAAGAACTTCGATAAGTTTATCAAGGTGCTCTGCAAATGATCAAAGACGGAAAGTTTGTCGAAGTCGGTAAATCAATTATTTTAATCTACCTTAGAGACTTCTCGGAAAATAATATTCGAGAAAAATATCAGGTACATTTTCTATTATGAAAATGAACCTGTTATTTTTCTCGAATTCTACTTAGCTGTTCATCTTGGTTTTGAGGGAGTTTCCCAAAATACTTTTTGAGCAGATTTTTGCCGAGACGCAATTATCGATGCAGTGCTATCACTGCTATCCGGCTATCAGGCTATCCTAGGGATTCCTTGACTGTCCAGTGGTCGAATGACCACTGGACAGTCAAGTCCTAGGTCAAGTCAAAGGTCTCGAGTTCAAATCCAAGGCAAGCACCACTGACTTTTCGAAATAATGTGTGTAATTATCTTTAACGGTGAAGGAAAACATCGTGAGGAAACCAGCATGCCTGGCAGGCATGTGAAGTCTGCCAACCCGCCTTAGGCCAGCGTGGTGGACTATAGCCTAATCCCTCCAATATTGAGAGAAGATGCCATGCCCAGCAGTGGGACAATTAATGGGTTGATGATGATGATGATGAACTATCGATGATTTACGATAAAAAACGACAAATTGACTTAACGATAAGATGACACTGAAACTGCCTCGTTACTCCAGTGGTAGTAAGCGTGACCTCTACGCTCGAGGTCCTGGGTTCCATCCCCGGGTCAAGCTATGTGTTATTGGGTTTTTCTAGGAAATACTCAGGGGCATCTCGGAGTTTGAATTTGTGTCAGGTGAACGACAAAAGGTTCACCCCCCTATATGGCACCTAAACATTCCATCGAATTTTGGATGTGCATTGGCACACCTTTGTCTCATCCTTGTTTGATATGATAGTTAAGATGACATTACAACCTGTCAAAAATCATTTGACGGATAAGAACGATATTATTCGATATCATGTTACGACGAATCCATGCCGCAGGAATTTCAAATTACCTATTACAGCTGGCTAAAACATTAGGGGTAAAGCATGACTTGCAGCAACAGTTTATAATGAACTTTGGAAGTGGCGGGAGTATAGACTTTGTCTATGACTGGCACTTAAACTTTGCCACGAAGGATAAACATTTGCGAGTAGTACCTATTACTTACAAAGGTAAATTAACACTATAGTTGTTGAACAACGTCTTTAGACCTTGCTCGGAGTTACAACAATTATAATTTACGTGGGTACTTGTAGCCCACCCCGGT
Source organism: Acronicta psi (assembly GCA_946251955.1). Lineage (NCBI taxonomy): Eukaryota > Metazoa > Arthropoda > Insecta > Lepidoptera > Noctuidae > Acronicta > Acronicta psi. Next base: position 11,709,261 of record OX276476.1, read on the forward strand.
TTTGCACGGGTTAAAATCTATTTAGATTACTCCAAGTAAAATGAGCAAGTGAACTGAAGTGAATGAAGTAGTGATAGCATAATGATATGACCTGACATATCATAGGTACGAGTACTGAACTGCTGATTTCTGATTTGTCTACAGGCCCAGGGGGTAGGGTCGACAAACGAATAAAAACAAAATGTATGATAATGACATAAGTCGTCGACAAATCTGACGTTTTCAATTAACATGATTCCCATACATGTTGTTTTTATTCATTCGTTGACCCGTTGGGCCTGTGGATAAGTTGCAATTTAATATTCGTATAGACAAACGAATAGAAACAAAATAATTATTATGGGAATGACACAAACTTTCGACAAATCTGACGTTTACAAATAATGTCATTCCCAATTTCCCATACATTTTGTTTCTATTCGTTCGTCGACCCGAACGCCTGGGCCTGTAGAAGAGTTGCAACAAACAAATAGAAACAAAATGTACGGGAATGACATAAGCTTTCGACAAGTCGGGCTGTCATTAATATCATTTCCATCTGTAAATGTCATTTTATCAATGCAACTTGTATAAAGTGCCTGTTCATAAATTTATGGTCACATCCAGTAAACATAACTCCATGCTCAATGTTTGAATACGCAACATGTTCATCAGTTGACCCGCGGTATCATTAATCACAAGTTTTTGCCTCATCTAACTGGATGCGGGAGTTGAGGATATATTCCGACGAATTACTACTACATAATTTTCTTTTGGGTAATCTCGTGAGATGGAGAAAAAGTCGAGTACGTATCTATCTATTTTTTGTTGGCAATATATTTTAGCTTGCTGTATAATGAGAAATGAAGAGATCCGTAGAAGACCAATAATAGTTGACGACATAAATGAAAGGACGTAAATTTAGAATGTGATAGCAAATCTCAACCTGGCGTGTAGGATTCGCGGTGGGTTAGTGGTCATAGCGTCTTGTGTATTTAACCAGAAGACGCAAGCTGGAATCCTGTCCAGTCAATTTTTTCCTTAAGTAAATAACTAATAGATTAAAGACTTAAAAAGCTCGTAGCTCATTTACCACTTTTTCCGGATTTACACCGAGAATGCAGGTGCGATGATAAATGCGATGACAAAAAGGATTTATAAGGTTAATAATGTCAGTGGAACCGCCGCGAGGCGACGCCCTGGAAAGACACACACAAACCTTATTATAATAAAATAAATAAAATATCCTGGAACATTTTTAAACAGCACCATCTAGTCCCAAACTAAGCAGAGCTTGTACTATGGGTACTAGACAATGGATATTATACTTATATTTTTTTTTTTGTAAATACATACTTATGATACATAGAATTATTGGTGAGGTCCTTCTAAAAGGTGCGTGGTACTCACAATCAGCGCTTGTGTATACAGCAATAAAGCAGTTCTTTCATAATAATAATTTAATGTTTCTATTGTTTCAGGTTACTTTTGGCACATAACGGACTTCCACTATGACCCGCTGTACACATCACAAGGCGACACTAGAAGACGTAGGTATATAATAATTAACTATTTCTAAGTTGATAATTATGTGATTATCATAATTACCAAAACTCCTTCTAATCGTTTCAATTTTAGAACTCTGGGGGGCTAGACAAGTTGCATTTTGATATTCGAATCGACATACTAAATGTATGGACTTGACACAAGCTTTCGACAAATCGGGCTGTCACTAATGTCATTAACATACATTTTGTTTGTCGATTCGAATGTCAAAATGCAACTTGTCTAGCCCGCTGTGCGGCTAAACGAATTGCAATTTGTTGTCGAATAAAAACAAAATGTATGGAAATAGCACGAGCTTTCGACCAATCGGGCTGTCACTAATGTCATTTACATACATTTTGTTTTTCATTTGTTTAATTAAGTCGTTCTTTTGCGCTAAATCTACAAACACGATGTATACAAAAATTGAGTTCAATTTCGTTTGATATGGCTTTCGATTAAAAATCGATGGCAACTTCGAACCTTCGTATCAGGTGATTAGGTTGCTATTTGAATAATTTATTACTTCTAAAACAAAGTTTGGGCCTAATCGGTACTGGTTGGCGGTATTTATTTTTAGAACACGACCCGTAGGTATAAATTTTTTACGATTGGGAAGTGTCAAAGGTCCGTCGCTATTTGTAAATGTTTAACCAGTCTACAGGGAAATTTTATACCTAAACATTCAAAAGACTGTATAATCTATTGTTAAATGTATTTTTAGTACCTACTATCTACCTAATAGTATTTTAGTCTGATGACATCTCTGTGCCCTTACCAGGCTTCATGTTGACCCTAACATCTATGTAACACCTAAATATGTAACACATGAACCCAATAGAGAACTTGAACTGGATAAAAAAACTATGGTTGATATTTTTCACTCATTTATAATTTATGAAATTGACATACTTAATATTATATTGAAATAGTACCTACTCTATTTATTAACTCTGTGGTATGTAACTTCGTGGTCGAAATTGTGACGGTTCGATTCCGGATATATGTATGTCAAGGGCAGATCACCACCTCCTAATAACTTCTGGTTAAATTACTTGGTAGATAATTAGATACAAAGGAGGTCATCGAAATCGGCCCAAATGATGTACCGAAGGTACACTTTTTTGAAAAAATACTCTTTATTACGCTGGTTACAACTCTAGTCGTACTTTTTTTTATGTTGACTAGGTGTTAAAAAAAAGTACGCCATTTTAACACACTATTATCTGTTTCGTAATGATTTCATAGCAAAAACTGTCAGTGTCAGTTTCGAAATGTCAAACGCATGCCATTACGGCAGATTATTATCAGTTTCATAGTGATTTCTTGGTAAAAACTATCAACTTGACAGCTGTCATGTACCTCTGGTACAAATTTGGGCTGAGTTGTATGGGCTTTTGATGACCTCCTTTTGTTCCATTTTGACTTTATCCAGCGCTAAGCGGGAATCCAGAAGTGGTGAAACAGGCCTTGTAACTCTTTTGAATTGAATTCTAAAATGTATATTATTGTAGATTGCCGCAGAGCAGACGAGCGAGGCAGCTCAGGCCACCACCGAGCGCTGGGCCGCTTCGGAGACTACTCCTGCGACAGCTCCCTCGAGCTGATAGAGTCGGCAGCGCGGTACATGCGCACACGACATTCAGAAAACGTCGAGTTCGTGCTTTGGACCGGGTATGTTCTATATCAAGTAAAAACTGTTCTCCCCAGTTACACGCAGTCATATTTTTTTTCCCAGTTACGTGGGCATTTCCCAAAATCGTTTCGTAGTGGATGCCTACATCATAATAACTATCTTATGTGCCAAATTTCGGTCCAATGCATTCAGTGATTTCAGCTATTAATAGATCAGTCAGTCAGTCAGTTAGTCAATCACATTTTCTTTTTAAAAGATAAGAAAATCTTTAAAAAGTATTACGGTAAATCTCTTAAAAAAAAGAAGAGCTTTTTTTAGAAGAGGTTTACCGTTTACATAGCATGTAAGAAATATCTATCACAAGACAAATTAAATTCATGTGCAAATCAGAATTCGATTATTACTTTCAGAAATGGTATAGAAAAAAAATATGAAGGTTTAGGCTCCGCTTAGCTGGCGAGACGTAACATAATCCTATATACTGCAACTTTGGGGTGCTTAATCACCTTGATCAGCATCTTAGCGTGTAAACCATGTAACCAGATGCGGCTGAATATCGGCATTTTAAGCGTAACGATTGCCATCAGATATTAGGCAAAGAAGAGTTTTGATGTACCAAGTATCCAGACCGATTTGTGGACGTATTACTAAGATACGAGCGTATACTGAATAAATTATTAACTTACAGCGACATTATAGCAGCACAATACACGGGGAATGAAGATGACAAGTACCAGGCTATCAGGAACATGACGGATCTTCTCAGCAGAACGTTCAGTTCACACTTCGTGTTCCCAGTGCTCGGGCACTTGGACCCAGCGCCGTCCGAGAGTCTCACAAATCTTTGGATGCACTGGCTTCCTCTAGAGGCACTGCAGACCTTTAAATATGGTATGTTTTATATAGATGCTGTTACCTTAGTACCGATTGTGTATTTGAACGTGGACGAAGCATATGAAGTATGTAAGAATCGCAGAAATTGGCTTTCTGTCTACCCTTAAAGGAAAAAGGCGTGAGACGGTATGTACCAGTTGTGAGTTGCTATTGTTTAAGGCAATATAGTTTGCTTAGGTATCTTGTCAATCAGAAAACCTCAATTATTCTTTCATTCTTAATATCAGAACAATATTTTAATTGGCAACTGATTTATTAATTTAAACAACTACCTGATAGGGAAAAGTGTCATAGATACAATATAAAGTTAATATCCACGAGTTCTTATATTACTTAATTAATATCGACTTGCGCTCAAAGTAGAAGATTAATTTGAACAAAAACTTGCATAACAACGTTTCTTCGCAGATCTAAATCATAACAGAATCCTATTAAAATTCCTTAAAATGTGCACTGCAATCAGCACTACCAACATAATACAGTATTTTAGATGCAACGCCTTCACAAGCTCTGCAGACTTTTAAATATGGTGATTGTTTTGATGTCTTTAGACTAGAGCGGCCAACTTTCCTGCCATCAGTTCTAAGTTAGTGCCTGAGTCTGCTTTATAAAAGTTAGAATTTCCGGTAGTTGTCGGGAATTGCGAAACACGGTCTTTGCCAAGACAGACTGCGTATTCGACGTTTTTAAGCTTTTGAATGCTCTGTGCATTCGAGCTGTCTGAATTGAAAATAGTTGTGATAATTTAGGATCATTTTAAAGTATAGGTATTTAAAATAATTTTTCAACCAGGTGGATACTACACAATAGAGCAGAAACAAAGCAAGCTTCGGATAGTGGCGCTCAACACGAACCTGTTCAGCATCCGGGAATCGAACAACATACAAGCGCGGAAGCAGTGGGAGTGGCTGGACGCGGTGCTTGACAAAGCTACTGCGAATAAGGAAATGGTAAGAAAATATATTATGATTATACTCATCATTATCATCATCCACAGTCTTTATTATCCCACTGCTGGGTATAGGCCTTCATCAAACATTGCCATTTGCCTCAGTATTTACACAATATCAAATCAAATCAAAATTTATTTCAAATAAAATACACAGAATGGTTTTGCGGTGGTTACTGCACTAAGCTCGGGGCTTGTATCGCAGATACTAACAGAGTTTAATCATTCCTATTTTAACATTGTTGTATTCTGGACTCCGTAGATATCATAGGCAAGTCGCAAAAAATTAAAGTTAAATTACATTAAAATTAAATTAAATTCAGTTAGAATTAATATAATTAATCTTATTTTTAATTACTTAATCCTTATCCTTACTAATATTATAAATGCAAAAGTAACTCTGTCTCTATGTGTGTCTCGCTTTCACGCGAAAACTACTAAACCGATTCAAATGAAATTTGGTATACTTTTTAATGCGAAAAACGGGCTGTAAGAGATTAAAATTGGGGATAACATTTATAAGGAATACCCAAACCACGCGGGCAAAGCCGAAAAACTAATATAGATATATAATCTAGATATATTTTAAAATATTTTTCAAGTGCAAACGCAACAAAATATTGACAATAAAAAGGAGGTCATCAAAAGCCCGCCAACTCAGCCCAAATTTTACCGGCGGTACATGTCAGCTGTCAAGTTGATAGTTTTTACCATGAAATCACTAAGAAACTGATAATAATCTGCCGTAATGGTTTTGCGTTTGACATTCCGAAACTGACACTGACAGTTTTTACTATGAAATCATTACGAAAAAGATAATAGTGTGCCAGAATGGCATGATTTTTCTCAAATTAAAAGTGTTTTTTAGAGAAAACTGGGTGATAAACCCAGTCAACATAAAAAAAGTACGACTACAGTTTTAACCAGCGTAATACACAGTATTTTTCCAATAGGTGTACCTTCGGTACCTCATTTGGGCCGATTTCGATGACCTTCTTTGTTTGGGAGTTCACCATTGTTCTTTAAGAAAGTAGATTTTAAGTGCAGGGGCACGCCACCTATTCCAGTCAGATATCCACGAAAATGGCGTAGTTCATCACTTGACATTTACGTACATTCATGACGCATACAACACTATATCACATGAACTAGAGCTCGCTTCATAAATATGCGCACTTCCACCGGCTCCGTTTCAAAACAGTGTTTTAACAAGTAGTGGTATTACGGTACCGGAACTGTAGGAAGTCCGGCCCGGTACCGGGCACGGTACGGCGGCCCGTAATAAATTACAGATTAGAAAACCGTTAATCTAATCGCTGCTCCTTAAATTGCCTCGGATTTTTAAGGGGATGTTTGTTTCTAGAAACGACCCGAATCAAGTTGTATGCTTCGCGTTTGTTTGTGTAAAAATAATTTATTGGTAGTATAATGTTTTATTTATTTAGAGCCTGTTTCACCACAATTACCGCCTCTGAATAACCGATATCGAAGAAGTTTTTTAGAAATTAACCTACAGGTAATTTAACGGGAACTTACTACAAGTTGGTGAAAGAGTTAGTAGATGAGAGAAATTAGTTAATTAAATTAAAAATCTAGAAAACCCCCGACACGAAATGTAATTTGCCATTTTGTGGTGGCGGCCATCTTGGACTTGAAATTTATTATAGTGTATAGTATTCTCCTAGTTAAGACCTTTCATTTGATACCCATATTGAGGGAGTTGTGAAAAAATATGTAATTCGCTATTTTGTGGCGGCGGCCATCTTAGATCGATTTTCATCAAACATAGCTAAGAACACTCCCGACTAATTCACCTTTCAAATAAAAAACAACAAATTCAAAATCGGTTCATCCGTTCGGGAGCTACGATGCCACAGACACACACACACACAGACACGTCAAACTTATAACATCCCGTCGTTTTTGCGTCGGGGGTTAAAAAGACATTTATTTATAAGGAAAATATTGACCTATCAATGCACAGATCAGTCCACGGATCAGATTGAACTGAAATTTGGCACACAAATAGTTATAATGTAATAGAGAGGTGGGGCACAGCCATTTATCACTCAAATCTGGAGCAGCCCATCGGGGAAGTACCACCTTACGGAAAACTGCAGCCAAAGTTTCTTTACACTCATTCTAAGAGCAAAGTGTCTCATTGTAGAGCAAATTCAGCAAAAAGTAAACAGATTTGAAATAATACAACTTTTTACGGATTTAATCGCGTTATATTGATATTATATTAATCCCGACGTTTCGGACCCTTTACGGCACACATAGTCACGGGTGACTAACGTGGTAGGCGTCTTGACGTTTTAATTACTAACAGCTACCCTATATTTTTGTTAATTATTGACAATCCGATTCACGCAGAAAGAGGTCACCGTATCCTTCGGTCTTGCAGTTTAGGCTTGGATTTAGATTTAATTGAATCTTTAATAGGGTTCCCAGCAGATGGTAAGACCCAGCCATCTTCTCTATTGAAATTTAGATGTTTTTTTAATTTCAATGGCCTCACGAATCATTCTGGGTAGAAATCGGTTTTCTTTTGCGAGGACTTGTGATTGATCAAATCTGATGTAATGCTGGGCCTTGTCAAGGGTGTGTTCACAAATTGCAGACTTTCTGGAACGGCGGTGTTTGACATCGGCGATGTGTTCTTTTACGCGGGTCGTTATGCTTTGTTTAGTTTAGCCTATGTAAGAGAGACCATAGTCACATAATATATAATAGTAAACTACTTAAGTATTTAGATACTGATTGCTCCAAACTTTCCAAATTAACATAAAGCACTTGACAGTACTATCGCCACAACAAAGTACGTTCAAACTGATATGAATTTCCTGGTCCACAATTATGAATCATTGTAGCCCGGCTGTAATTCATAGCTGTAAATGGCCGCGGTGTTCCGCCACAGTGGAGCCGATACAGTGAATCAACTGCGAACATATCTACGATTATAGTATTAAGTGATAAGGTAAAATGTGTGTTGTAAGTTGTTATGCTTTGTGTTCATTTCTTACTCGGAGCAGTAGCTTAATATTAATGTATAAAATTTGAAATGATATTTATTTCTGCAAAAAGATCTTTTAAAGACACCTTTAAAAGTCAATATTACCTTAGCGGTCGTAGCGTTTGATGTATTGAACCAGAAGACGCAATTTCTAATCCTGTCCGCGATTAGATTTTTTCCTTAATTAAAATAATTGGTAACCATAGCATAAAAAATGCGAAAAGAAAGTTAATATTTTTCATTTTTTAAATAATGGCACCGACATTGAAAATCTGTCAACCTCGTCAAGAAACGTCATGAAACGAACACGTCATGAATATTTTATAATATTAATATTTCCAGTAGCTGCCCGCTTACAATGATGGTGAAATATTTATCACTCAGACCACGTGGTTGAAGCCACTGGCGGAAACTGTGTGTGCTAGTCCTTATTAATACTATAAATGCGAAAGTAACTCCGTCTGTCTGTCGCGCTTTCATGCGAAAACTACTGAACTGATTTAAATGAAATTTGTTACACAGATAGTCTAGAGCCCGAGAAAGGATATAGGCGAAACGTAAAACGGCGGAAAAGGGTTGTAAGGGGTTGAAACAGGGGATATAAGTTATAAGAAATACCCACATCACACGAGCGAAGCCACTGGCGGAAAGCTAGTGGTGTATAAAGTTGTCCTGCTGATAAACTTATACTGTATTACAAAACAACATTACTACATAATACGATAACGCAACAGAACACAATAGAAATGAAATAAGGCCCTTGTATTATTTTGATTCATAAATACATTTTGTAGCCCAAGCATCAATCCTTGTCATGCGCGTGATTATTGTCGAAAAAAGGAAATTGTAAATCACACAAAATACGAGTATAAAATGGTTTACTGGTGTAGTGAGGCGTGATGTTCGATTTCTAGATTAGGGTTCACGTAATTGTGTTTTTTAACGAAACTCGCTGTTTATTTCTTCTACAAAGAACATTTGATAAAATAATTCAGTATTTGTAGGAGAAATAGGATTATCCGAAGATAATCCGAAAAAAACAACGTCTGTGGTCTAGTGGTTCGAGTACCGGACTGTTGATCACGAGGTCGTGGGTTCGATTCCCACAAGACACAAACATTTATGTGTTGAACTTAGGTGTTTGTGTTTGTCTGGGTGTTTCTTATATATTATAAGTAGGTATTTACAAAAAAAAGTATATAAGTATTATATCCATTGTCTAGTACCCATACAAGCTCTGCTTAGTTTGGGACTAGATGGTGCTGTGTAAAAATGTCCCAAGATATTTATTTATTTATAAATAAACTGCTTGAATACCCAATGCAAAATGATTAATTTAAATTAATACGGTGGGGTACCGAATAACGTCTCAATAATTAGTGTGACATAAAGGCTTAAAATTAGAAAGGACTAATAGCTAATTAAGACGGATGAGTAAGTTTCTGCCATGGCGTTTTCATCAGGCGCTCCAATAGTATTGCTTAACATTTAGACTGAATGCTGATAGCTTGTCCCGCCTGCAATACATTCTCCAACATTACATCTACAGCTTGTTTTTAGGTTTTTAGTTAGTACTTTTAACGCAGTCGGGTTTTTTGATTAATTTAATAATGTATGTTATTTCATACTTCTTAGTTTAAAAATCTTCATAAATTCACTCAAAAATTATACATAAAAAAATAAAGGATTGTAATAAATAAAAACGAAAGCTCAAGTCGTAGGCTGTCCAATATTTTTCTTTCCCCGATTTTTACGGCCGGATTAAAGTCATCTCGTGCCAACTTCACTGGACAATAAGTTTGACGAGAACTGTCCCTATATTGCAAATTACCTAGATGAAACACGAGTATAGTATGCAACTGATTTACTGGTTGCGGTTCCAAACGTGGCTACTGAGCGTGAGATCTTAGGTCCGATTACCAGATCGGTTATTCCTATAAAATTCTCAGTTACAGCTCGGAGTTTGTCTTGTAACTTATGCCCGGTTAACGACAGCAAGATTCTATTGTATGGGATCTAAACATATCGGCGAATTGAGGGTCCATTTGGTACACCACTGTCTAGCCATTTGGGGAATACAAGCTTGATGATAACGTCCATCCATCCTCCTAGCCTTTTCCCAACCATGTTGGGGTCGGCTTCCAGTCTAACCAGATGCGGCTGAATATCAGTATTTTACACGGAGCGACTGCCATCAGACCTCCGCAACCCAATTTCTGGGCAATACCGATATTCAAAGGATAGACTGGTTGTCAGTCAGTTACGATAATAACCCTCCTCCTTTGGCAGTCGGGTAAAAAGTAGGCGAAATACTTACATTACAATGAAAACAACAAAATTATTTTACATCATGTTATCTTACTCAATCTCAAAAGGAAATAACAGAATAAACCACCCCTTTTATTTGAATACAGAATTATCATTAAAACGCCAATCACATCATTAAACAATACAGCCTTATCATCCATTGAAATGATGCCATAAAAAGAAAAAGCTTTACCAAGTACAGTCGTGAGCGTGAATATGTATATAGGTACTTAAAGATTCGAAAGTATTTTTCTTATTCTTGTTTTTTTTTAAAAAATGACGGTTGCAAAATTTTAAGAAAGTTTTCATCAACAATTATTTCTATATTTATTTAAATATAAAATTGCGGACTAAATGTCCAAAACACTTATATTTTAATGTAGAAAAACATAACAAAAACAAGACGAATTTATAGTATTCATTAATTAATTGTCATCATTATAGTATTGATTCAAAAGGACTATGTTCGTTAATCTATATAATTTTAATCAAAACTTTACTTTAAAATAAAAATTACTTTTGAATTGTGACAAGTGTATACATATTTTTGCTCGTGACTGTACAACGAAGCCTCAAAGATACGGGTGTTCTGATGTCAGAAGTCACAGTGTTGGGAAATTCAATTTATTCCTCCCATACTGTCTGTTGTGTCCTGTGTTTAACACAATATATCCTGGAATGGTGTTGGGATTAAATAATAAACATTGTTAGAGTTTTGTTATACGTGGTGTCGCTTGGGTCTCAGACTCCGAGAGAGAGTGCATTATCAATTTATCATATATCATAATGTCAATTGTCAACTGTCAATGTCAGTGTCGCACGTCTCTCTACCGCGCCCTCTACCACAGCACGCGTAACTAGTTTATTGTAATAGGAATTCTATTCGCAATACATCACATCTCTTTCTTACAAAATATTTTGAAAAACATTTTTATTATTATTATTACTTATTTTAATACTTATAAGATTTAACCTTATGATCTTACAAACTCGATCACTAACAATCTGTTTTCAAATGTATGTATTTTCAAACTATACCCAATGTACATTTTGTGTTGCATGAGAGATAAATAACCCTTTTATTTTATTATTTTAGGAAAACTTACAGCTAGTACAGTCATATAAACAGTTACATAAAGCAAAAGATAGTTTTCACATATTTTATTGTTTCTTACTACATGTGGTAGATTGTCTGTTATATTTTACAGCTGATTGTTTATATAATGAGACTTTTGATATAATTTGTGTGTGAACATTACCTATTCCTGACCCTTTTTTTTTTATTACTATCTCTTAGATCGGCCCTGAAGTAGCATTGTTTAACATACTATAATTTGTTTAAATGGTATTTGGAATACATTTTATAGGTAGGTAACTATATTTTCCATAAATGTTATACATGATATTTATATCTATGCCTATATAAGACATCAGAAATCATTTATTTACTTTCAATGTAGGTGTACAGTTATAATTTTGATACAGTCATTATAATGATTATGTCCCAGTACATCGTACCTTTCGGCATGCAAATACATAAAATTTAATTTATTATACCTTCCAATAACACTTATTAATAAGTTTTGAATAATACTATTGCAATATAAATTAGAAATAAATATCAATTTTATAAATTATCATCATCTAGAAAATCTAAGATATTATTAAAATTCATTAGTAAGATTTTAATTTCAGACATCTTTATTTTCTCAAACCATAGGGTCTTGTGTGAGATGAAAACTATAATTTATTATAATGTATACAAAACGATTTTTATATAACATAGGTACTTTATGTAAATAAATTTCATTTCATTTTATTACCCAAGGTCTGCATGTTTGTTATTGAGCGTTTTAATTTAACAACAGCTTGTTAGTTATAGACAATTTATTTAAAAAAAAACTTGTTTAACTTAGCAGGGTTATTGATCTGTTTTCCTTAAAAGTCTACTAAGCTTAAGAACCTTTAAAACTACCCCTGTAATCATACGTTCTCTGAATGATAATTAATTTATCCAAAGTCGAGTATTTTGTTTGATGGCCATGCTTTATTTTTATGACATTATTTTATACACACATCGAATTGATGATAATGTCGTTAATGAAGTTCACGACTCCAAAATAAGGTAACAAGTTACATATTTTCAAATTTGGGAATAGTCTATTGTGTGGATGATTTTCTCGAATAATTACGGCTTGTTTTCTCGTCTCGCGCAAATTTTATAATTTTGAATTACTTTAAACTTATTTTTTTTTTTTTTTAATGAAGGAAAAAATCGGCGGGCGGGCAGGATTCGAACCTGCGCCTTCTGGTTACTTTAAACTGTTACTATTGTGAAACCCAGTCTAATGGATGTCAGTAAGTAAATAAATCTTCCAAAAACAATCTATAAGTAATTTTTTATTTATAGTTTTATTTATAACGTATTGGTAACGCGTGGCATTTCATAACTAATGACTTCTGAGAAGTAACGCCGAAACAAACTCAGAATCATTGATATCTGATTGTTGATATGGTCATGCCATCGCACGAAGACCTGTATGACAACTTTAATGTCATTAACACAAAGTTCAAATTACAATCGTTAAATTGTCGTCTTGAGACAGAACGTCTTTAAGTACTACTCGTACAATATGATTATTAAAACAGTATTTATAGACTCATTGGTTTTATTATTTGATCATCCTTAGTAATTATGTTATTTATTAATTACACATGAAACAAAGTTTTGACAGATAAATCAGTGCCCACAAAACTGTTATAGTTAACAGATTGACTCTGAAACTGTACTATGTTGTATTAATATTATTAAACGTTGCATTTAGAACCCGAGTGATACTCAATAGCAGTTTCGATTCTGTGTCATCTTGACAACTTATAAGTCGCTTTAGACTTATGGGAGCCGACTATAATACAAATTTGTTATGAGTTATGACTAACATAAGCCATAGATAAACTTTGGTTTTTTAACTATTTTATATATTCCATGTTTGACTTACATTGCTTTCCGAGTCAATCAGCGTTGATACTTTAACGGTCTCAACTTTACAAGGAATGTTATTTGGAACGTCATTGAGTTATCACTTCTTAGGATGGTTTTGCATTGGTTGCGATAATTTCCAAGGAAATTATACAACTTGGGACCTTTTGTACATAAGTATCTATTTGGTTGATACTGTTGATATCTAATTTTTTTTTTTTTTTTTTTTGTGACTTTGCTGGGTCAGAATGATTAAATTTCTTTAATTACGATAACAGTATATTGGCTTCTGTAATTTATCTAGTGATAATCGCCTATTATAGGTATCCCCTGCACTCTTCAGTAAGTAACTGGATCGATAAATTACTTCTAAGTCAGTAACAGTACTTAATTCTTGAAGACGAATGCGTGACAAGAATTTATATTTTTTTTTTCTTGTTTGATAAATCTAAGCAGGTATCTTTTGTGTAGTATCAGTTAAAATTTAGTAGGTGTCTTTTAGATTTTACTCTTTGATAGATACCAGATTTATCAAAATAATATAAATGTTTAAGCTACATTTCAATTTATAACTGGGATTGTTCATTTCATAATGAAAACAGCATGTACTTAGTAGGTAGGTTCCGACTGTACTATTTTTTGACGTGTAGCTACTGCCTATACCATATAGTTTACTATATTATATGACTTTGTAAGCAAGTAATTTCCAATACAATTTTGCGTTTAGGGTGGTGTTGAGGCTCCCGCGTTTTTGAAGTGCCTCTGGCATGTTCGCAGACGCGCGCAGAGACTGCTTTTACGCGATCATGCGAAAATGTGCCATGTCACTGGTGCGGGCGAGCGCTAACACCATCCTAGCGATGGTTGCGAGCAGGCTTGACTGCTACGTCATTAGCTGCTACTTAATTTTCAGTATAATTTTCTTTATTTTTTAAGTATCTGTTAATAATTTGTGTATATGAGTTTACTTTGCCTGAATTAAATTTTATTATTATTATTAAGTATTGCATACACAGATATGGTCTAACCTCAGTGTACGAGGGAACTTGATTGGTTCATCTATTGGAAAATTAACGGATTTATACCGATTGGAAACTTGATGATAAGTGTTTCACCCATTTGTAATTATGTCCTATTTACTTAATATTTGAAGAATTTTAACCCATTGGGGATTTGTGTTTTTTCCATTTTATATTTGATGGGATTTCACCCATCGGGTTTTTTTTTTTTTGTAATTCTTGATGGGATTTCACCCATTGAGAACATTTCTTTTTAATACTTGATGGGATTTCACCCATTGGGATTTTTGTCTTTTTAATACTTGATGAGATTTCACCCATTGGGATTTTTGTCTTTTTAATACTTGATGGGATTTTACCCATCGGGATTTTTTTTTTGTAATACTTGATGGGATTTCACCCATTGAGAACTTTTCTTTTTAATACTTGATGGGATTTCACCCATTGGGATTTTTGTCTTTTTAATACTTGATGGGATTTCACCCATTGGGAACTTTTCTTTTTAATACTTGATGGGATTTCACCCATTGGGATTTTTGTCTTTTTAATACTTGATGGGATTTCACCCATTGGGAACATTTTGTTCTTTTTCATTTAATACTTGATGGGTTTGCACCCATTAGAAACTTCCTTTTTCGATACCCATTGGTGACTTGATACATTTTAAGTTGGTTTTAAAGATATTTATTCTCAACAAAACGGTGACTTGCATGAGAACAACAAATTACATTTTCGAAGTACCCACTTAATCCATATATTTCTTTGGAATCGGGTGATTTGGTATCTGTTAGTTTGATAGACAGTTAACCAACTGTCTTTAACTTCTGGCAGATAATTGGCCTTACATATTCTTTAATGGTTGCTAAAATATTATATATCTATAGATATACTATTAAACATTGTTTATTTATTTTATTACTATTATGTACCTATTGCTCATGTGGTGACTTTAATTTCCAATTATCAATTTGATGGGTTTTAGCCATTGGCATCTACTTGATAGGTTCTACCATTTGGAAACTTGTTGGGTTTTCCCATAAGCAACTCTTTATGGTGAACTTGTGTAGGTTTCATTCCTACTTTACTGTTATATATATATATATTTTTTTTACAACTGTAACTTTTAGTGTTTCAACAGTAGCTGTAGGTTTGTCTCTTGATCTCACATAGGCTGTGTGATGACTTTTATATTATAACACAAAGTTCAACTTCAATAATTTAACTGCCTTAGTGAGATAGAATACAAACACATTGTGCTACTTAGGTGCCGGGATAAGCTAAGTGAAAGTTCACTATGCCCATCATAATACTTATTTATATTTATCTTATTAACCGCCCTTATTGCTTGCATAACCTTTTAAGGATTGAAACAATAGGGAAACTATTGTTATGACATATGAAGACATAACAACCAATAAGTATAGGTCACTTGACTGATTAACTTATTGGATTCATAAAATTTTTACCATAAATACAGCCCAAAACAAAACAAAATGTATATGTTTGTAATAATTATGTAAATTACTAACAATTTATTGTTATCTTAGAAAGACAACATATTATATTCCAGTATGACATCACATTGCAATATGCCACATGAATTATATACTTACATCTTTAACTTCTAGTATGAAAAATACTAAATATATTTAATTGTGCATGTTTTCAACAGGCCTCATATTTTAATCAATCCAACATCAGTCGAATTCCTTATCATGTATATTATTGTGAGATAAAAATCTCCATATAACATAAAGTAAGTATATGTTTTATCACAATTTGTGGGTAGCTGTAACTACCTGGTCAGCAGCTACACAACAATAAGCAATTTATTTTGGTCTATATTAGCAGGCTAGTGTGCTGTATTTAAAAACTTACTGTGACCATTGATATAAGTCAATGACTGTGACTAATGTTATCAGTTACATAGAGGTAGGGAGTAGTAAATAATTACAGTGATTGAATGCAACACCTCGAAGTCTTGCATATTTATTTGTTTACCTCTCTTATCCCTTTCTTTTGAAATGTATTAAGAAACGTAATATACTTAAATACTTGGTCTTATTTTATTGATAACATTAGTTAGTCTTTTTATATTTATTTTGTCACTCACGGTTTTACCTCGTCGCCAATGTTGTGTCCTGTGTTTAACACAATATATCCTGGAATGGTGTTGGGATTAAATAATAAACATTGTTAGAGTTTTGTTATACGTGGTGTCGCTTGGGTCTCAGACTCCGAGAGAGAGTGCATTATCAATTTATCATATATCATAATGTCAATTGTCAACTGTCAATGTCAGTGTCGCACGTCTCTCTACCGCGCCCTCTACCACAGCACGCGTAACTAGTTTATTGTAATAGGAATTCTATTCGCAATACATCACACTGTCAATACACTCTGAGCCGGGGATTTAAAGTCAATGTTATATATAAAAATGTATATTTCCTTTGTTCGGAATGCGTTGGCAACACTCAAAACCTTTTTGGGCGAGGCTTTTGAAAGGGGTAGTCAATAGTTGGGTTTAAGGGTTGAGTAAACGGAGGCAGATTCTGTAGTTAATGTTGAATAGACGATCGAATTCAATTTGAATGCTGAATAATGTTATCTATATATACTAACATCATAAAGAGGAAAAATTTGATTGTTAGTTTGAATTGAATAGACTCTGAAACTACTAAACCGATTTGAAAAATTCTTTCACTAATATAAAGCTACATCTTTACTGAGTAACATAGGCTATAATTTATGAGAAATAACCAGACCACGCGGGCAAAGCCGCTGGCGGAAAGCTAGTTCTATATTATAATGGATAATTATAGATAATAACCCTAGCATTTTCCAATTATTTATTTATGCATTATGTACAGAAATGTACAAAGGCGGTCTTAATGCCCTAGGCATTTTCTGCCAGATAACCTTTGGGTGATGCAGAGACAAACAAAGTAGATGCATTTATAGGGCAAGAGTGAGAGGTTAGAGACAAAGACTATTACGGAATAACTTGAGTATAAACTTACTTAAATACTAATATATATAACTAATAAACTAAATGAATAAATACAGCACATAAATACGAAGTATAAATACAATACATAATATATACAAAATAACACACAACAGATGAGAAAAACAAAATCAGAGTCGAGATGAGTCTAACATTGTTTTATCCAGCAAGTATTTGCGCACATTGACTTATGTTTTTATTGAATTATGTTGGAGTTGGTTTCCATTTTAACAGATACAGCTGAATATCAGTATTTTACAGGAAGCAAGCATTATAATTTATTAGAATTATTTAGTATTATAACGACCATCAAACCTCCGCAACCCCATTTCTGCGCTATAGGTACCGACATCTTTAGGATTCAATAAACTAGTCATCAAGATTTTCATGATTCTGACTACCGCTTACTAAACTGTAATGGATGTTCCTATGACAACCGGGATTAACTGTTCTCTAGGGCATGAAGGGGGTGTCGATATGCAAGGAACGATCACCGATCTATAAACTGACCTTAGCAAGCGCTGTTTAATCTCGCTGATCGATTATTACTTAACCATAACCTTAATCCTATTTATTGAAATAACGATTTTATTTATTGATGTTTTATTGATTTTTTTTTTTTTTTTTTAAATGTCTGTACAATTTAATTCGTAACAAAATGTATAGCATCAAGCTTTTAATTATAAGTTAAGTCTTAATTCGCTATTTTACTACAAACTAAACGTTCCACGGACAGTAGGAGATTGACGACGGACTTTACACTTTCATACCGACTCACTATAGTATTATATCTACTGACATTTTACAGGTTTTCTCGTTAATTTTATCATTCATTCGTCCTGAAATTAAAGTCTTTATAGCAAAATTACGAGCTAAACTTAGACGTATTTCTAGGAAAATATTTCATCCTCGTTTAATCAACGTTTCATCTATATTTTGAGGAGTAAAATATCTTCCCAAAGCTTTGGAAATCCTTATTAAGATCCCCTTTGGTGTTGCAGTTCGATCGCTTCAAAGGTACACAAGATTCAAGGTCTGTAAAAGATAAAATTTTATGCTCGCATATAAATTCTAGCTTAATAGAAAAATTTACGTCGCAAAAGTTTATGCAATCGAAGCTCCGTACAGCTCTCAATGTTTCAATAAGACTCAAAAATGTTTTCTCAAAACTTTAACGGCAATGTAGACTTGCACATTTTACAGAGCGAATTTAGAAAGTTTAGTTGATAAAGAGCTCGAACTACTTCGTTAGTGTAATGGTCTTAAGTGTGACTGGCATTACGATTCCGAGGTCCTTGGTTCAATACCCAGGTCGAACAGTGTTATTGGGTTTTTATATTTTACTATTATTTTACTATGATTTTTTTTTATTTGAGAAATTTTACTGTAATTTTTTTTTTATTGAGAAACGAACATTATTATCTGTAAAGTATGAGTATTCAAATTCAAATTCAAATTCAAATATTTTATTTCAATTAGACCATATAAATAGGTAGTAGGTACTTTCGAAAAGTCAAACTAGTTGCACGGTTCCAAAAAGTTGGACTTATGGAGAAGAGCCTTACACATCAAACTGCAATAGACTCATAATTATTCACAACAAAAAATGTTACTGTCTGACTATCTTTTTTTTAAAAAGAGTGACTATGGAGCTTCTTGCCGGCTCTTCTCCATAAGTCTTACTTTTTTGGAACCGAGCAACTAATTTGACTTTTCAAAAGTGCCTATTTATGGTAAAAATATTTTGAATTTGAATATATAATAGTTACAGTTACAGTAGCAGCTCAGAGTTTGAATTTTTGACAATAGACTCGCCCCATTTAACATGGTACTTAAAAATACTTGTGGACGGTGAGTGTACACCTCTGCCTAACCCTTCGGGGAATACAGGCGTGATGGTAAGGTGTTGTTGTATGTAGCGCATTTTGTTTAGCGACTTCGCCCGCGTGTTCGCCTACACTTCCAACAAATATCATTACATTTTAGCCAATAAATACAAATACTTGATAAATAACATACTGCAGTCGGTGCCGTAGATTTTTAGTTTACAGACAGACAGCCACATGCGGTGGAGGACTGCGTTTTATAATATGAAGTGATATAAATCCATTTCTCTCTGTCAACAGGTGTACATAGTAGGGCACGCGGCTCCGGGGTCCGACTCGCGGGATCCCTACGACATGTCAGCGGATGCCAACGCGAAATACCTCCGTATGGTGCGGCGGCACGCCAAAATCATCGCTGGCCAATTCTTCGGACACCTCCACGCTGATACCTTCCGAGTTATTTACGATAATGGTAAGTGAACTATCGTGTTCTTCGGAGTATTCCCTCTTTTACAGCACCCAATACACTAAACACTTAATATAATTATTCCCAAATGTTGTTACTTAAATAAAAAACAAACCGCCTTACCGTAACAAACATAAAAAATACAGTCGTATTGACAACCTCTTCCTTTTTTGAAGTCGGTTGAAAAAGAGGTGCTTTAAAAATTGGTGCTGAAACGTAAATAGTTATGTTCTTCGTCTATTTCGCTTCGCTAGCGGATGCGTATTTGTCCTTATTCTATGTCAGGTGTGCGATACCCCGCGTGGGGATATCTTAGAAGACAATACCTCACTGCCATTCAGATTGTTAACAGTGATAGCCTAGGAGTATGACCACTGGACTGCCAGGTCAAAGGTCTTGAGATCGAATCAAACGCACGCTCCTCTAACTTTTTGATATCATGTGCGTAATTATCACTCGCTTTAAGCGTGAAGAAAATATCGTGAGGATTTGAAGTCTGCCAACACGCATTATACCAGTGTGGTGGACGATAGCCATACCCTCTCATTCTTAGAGGAGACCCGTGCCCAGCAGTGGGATAGTATATGATTTAGATTGCTATTTCGTAAGAGGCGATAAAATATCTCACCTGCGCTGTGAAGTCTGATTGGCTGGCGACTACCGTTAAATCAGAGACTGTCGTAATAATCATTCGTATCTGTCGTAATTGTCATACTTCTTTCTACGTTTACTGCGGGTTAAGTAGGAACATAATAATCTTGTTTAAATTGAAATTATAAGAAAACACACTGCGTTTATTGAGCAAAATTGCTCCCAACTCAAGTAGCCCGGTAATTGAATTTTCTAAAACGAATTCCAGTATTGACTTAGAACATACCATCAAGCCTGTGTATTCCCCAAAGGCACAGAATAAATAATAACAGAATGGCCACTCTCCGCCCCTCTCTAACGTCAGATACCTCAGGTCCCCCGCATTCTGCCGGTGTTCTTGCCGGACGGACTGCCAACAAACCCTACGCACTCTCACGCACACATTTGCATTTGCACGTGTACAAACGTAATTTAGACAAGTTTGACATTTGGTATTGTAGTGTGCAGTGGTATCGGAAAGTTTGTATGGAGTGTCACAGGTGTGCCAAAGGGACGGCACGGGTGTATGTTTAGGTCTTATGTAATAGGGGGCGAGCTGATATACCACTAAATCCAACCTGAGCTGTTACTGAAAATTTCCTAAAAAAACAATAACACTACTCGACGACCTAGGGATCATCTTACAATGACACTATGATGTGTGTTATGTACATCATAAATGTTACACTATCACAATTCATCCAAATTTGCTAGCAGTAAACCTGATGAATACCCAAACAGTTGTTAGAAGACTTAAAAGAAAAATTCCTCAAGACCTCATTTAAGAGGCTATAAGAATAAACGGAGCAGTCACTGGACAGCTTCCGTACAAACCCGATAATAAATACCAAACATATTTCTGAATATCTGGAAAAATGATAGATTGCAATAGGAATAATTCATAAAAAAAAATGTTACACTATGGCACATTATACATACAGGTTATTATGAATTTTACAAGTAGGTACTGAATTTTCAAAAACTTGCAAGGACAAATATTTTCTAAAGAGAAAATTAATTTTCATGTAACTTTACGCGGTACACTACCAGGGAGGCTAGACAAGTTGCATTTTGACATTCGAATCGACAAACAAAATGTATGGAAATGACATTAGTGACAACCCGGTTTGTCGAAAGCTTGTGTCATTTGCATACATTTTGTTTGTCGATTCGAATGTCAAAATGCAACTTGTCTAGCCCCCCAGTATGCCAAATTCAATTTTAAATCGAAAGCCAGTGTGGGAATGATTGAAGGAATTAATAAAATTGTTCTTGGTTTTGGTGTGCAATTAAGATAATATCTATCTATTTCAATTGACCCACTAGTTTTGAAAAATAGGTAATCTAATAAGGACAAACATATTTTTCTTTCTTCTGAAAATGCCTAATGTTATGCCTAATTTTATTTTATTTTTATTTTTTTATCACTAGAATAATTTTGCCTGTTTATATATTTAATATACTTTGTATACAATTGGTTTAAATGCCGTTAGGTATTTTTTGCCAGACAACTCTTTGGTGATGTAGAAATAATAAGAACACAGATGCACTAAGTAGTAAAATTAGAGATAAAAATGTAAACTAATCTGTAACGGAAAGGTTAATTCCTATTAAAGAGAGATACCTACTCATTAAAAATTCACCCTATACAGTTTGTATGTACGTAGTGTATATATTATATTTTTCATTCATCATGAACAGTGGGAGCTCTCTCGGCATTAATTAAATAATGTCAGCGAGTGTCCGTTGATTATTTGCACGAGATATACTCTGAAACAAAAGGCAGCCAATAAAGTCGCTTTATTTACTCTCTCGACGTGAAATATGTTTTCATTTATGCTCCATATTGATCTCTCTTTGTTTGTTGTTAAGTAAGAGAGAGACTGGAGGAATAATGGGAGGATTGTGTGAAAGAAGAAAGTTTATATTGCCCTATTTTACAGAGACTATTATACTTAGACCTCTTTAGTGATTGTCACGTCTAAAAATTACATCATCATCAACCCATTAAATGCCCCACTGCTGGGCACGGGGCCATAGGCCTAATGTGGGTTGGCAGACTTCATATGCCGTCGAGAAAATCCCTCAGGCATGCAGGTACCTAGATGTTTTCCTTCACCGTTAAAGCGAAAATAAATACCTAAAAAAATTACATACTAGAAAATGCAAGTTCATTTTACGAAATTGGTCCAGTTAACTGACATTAGGTACAGTAAGTAGTCTCCAATCTTTATGGCTGAAGTTGGCGCTAGCCGCTGAGCAGAATGCAAATTAGTGTACCTATGCCATCGCATATTTCGTTCAGAAAAATATAAAAACGAAAGCATACGACTCGATCTTTCGTTTTTATTAATTTCAATCCAATATTTTTCTCTATCCAGTCTTTTAGGAAATGATTGGGACCTCCTGTATTTTAATGAACTCCGCCTGCCTGTGATTATGTATTTGTACACAATATTTTCATATTTCCACGAATGTTCTAATCGTCGTTACATTTTCCGGTAAAAATATAAGACAGAAAATAATTGGCACACAATTTAATGCCAAGCTTGGCTTTAGATATTGTTTGTAGCTCCAAAATGTAGCTCAAAGAGAAAATAGCCATACAGATATCGACGGTGGCATCAATTAAATAATTCCAGCTTACATTCACCGTGTTTCAGCAAAAGGCAGTCATGATGTTTTATTTGGCGCTGGCGCTCGAATAATTACCGTAAAACCGGTTTATCGGGTACGAGATGACATTTTCTGAAACCAATAAATTCTGAAACGGTGTCTGGTAGTTGTCACGAAATTGCGCCGTGAAATTAGAGGAGATGACTAAAAATGTTTTATTGTGTTTTACAGTTTCCGTTATGGAATCTTCTGGTATTTGCATGATTGTTTTTTTTATCTTAGATTGCGCTTGACCACAATTCGCCTGATGATAAGCAACGATGTGGTCTACGATGGAGCTCGCTTGCCTAGAGGAAACGATTCACTCGCCCATAAACAACAAATAATATAAAACCAAAGTTTGAAATTAGACAGAAATAAAGAAAAATGATTTATTTGTATAGGTACATTCCGAGATACACTAACTGAAAATAAACTTACAAAAGGAATAAAATCTAGGTCAAAAATAGAATTTTGGTGTGCAACGAAACTTTGCAAGGCAAAACAGCAACAATTCAATTTATTGCTAAGGCTCGAAACATCTTTTACTACACAATCACAATGAATAATCTCTTTGTCTAGATCGACCAGTGTCATGGACTTTCATGGCTCCGTCAGTGAGTCCTCACCGTGATCCAGCTGACTCCTCCAACCCTGGACTCAGGCTGTACAAGTTTGACACCAATACAGGAAAGGTAATATAAATACGTAAAATGTTGTCTATTTTTATACTTTTTTCTGTTATTGTTGTTGTTTGGTCCCTGTCTCTAGTTTTACAAAGTTTTTTGTTTTTCTTTTGCTTAAATAAATACAGTACCTAGCTATTTATATTTATTTTACAAATATGATAATGGTAGAAAAATATCGGGCTCAACAATATTTTAATTAAAAACATTTGGATCATATAAATAATATATTTCACTTATCCATAGTCACATTTTTTTATTTGTTGTCTAGAATTATTTACTTTAGGTATTATCAAAGATTACAAAATAGTAACTTGGTAGTTGTTACTACATTTTATTGAGAAGTGTAGTGCAGATAGTAAGTAAATTTTTATTAGCTACGGCATGTTTCACCACTTTCGGATGGTTTCCGTTAAATTACTTGAAAGATAACTATACAAATTTGGTTTCATTTTTTTATTTATCTGGGGGTTAGCGGCTAACCAGAGGTGGCAAAACAGACCCCTAAAGATTAAAAAAATATTCTCCTCTTTTTATCTTTATATCTTTTTACATTTTTCTTATCAGGTGTTAGACTACACCCAGTACTACTTAGACCTGGCGGCTGCCAACCGTAACGCGCCGGAGTGGACGGCGGAGTACAACCTGACACAGTACTATGGTCTGCATGAGGTGTCAGCCACGTCACTGCACAACTTGGCTGACAAACTGCAGATAGGCACGCCGCATGAGACCAATATATTTCACAAGTAAGCATTAATGGTTGGAGTTTAGCATGATGTTCATTTAGATGTCTTTACTTGACACACAAAATATTTTAAAATTTATAAACAAGTAACCATTTGATTATGCTATCGCTTTTAAAAAGGCAAAAAAAACACTAATATGGATTAGTGAACCTGTTACTAAATGAAAAGATTTTGTGTGCGTTTATACTACGCTAAACTTTTAACGCGGTCTTGGATTTTCTATACTAATATTATAAGAGGAAAGATTTGATTGTTTGTTTGTACAACTACTGGACCGATTTGAAAAATTCTTTCAGTGTTAGATAGCCCATCTAACGGGGAAGGCTATAGGATATATACCATCACGCTACGACTAATAGAAGAGCGAAATAGCAATGAAAAATGTTGCAAAAACAGGGGAAAAATCATAAAACCACGCGGGCGAAGCCGCTGGCGAGAAGCTAGTCATTAATAAAGAAACAACCGCAGCATAGCCTCACTCTCAAGAAGATACACAGTCCATGATTGAAATGGGTGGAATATTTTAAGGCTTGATAAAGTAAGTGTGCAAACTATAACAAACTTTTAAACAGGTACTTACGCGCGTACCGCGTGCGGCACGAGAGTTCAGAGTCGTGCGACGGCGCCTGCGCACATCAGCACTTCTGCGCAATCACGTGCCTAGAGCACGTAGCTTACCGACAATGTGTAGAAGCAGCCGCGAGCGCGCTCGCCGCTGCTGGGGACTCCGCTTCGCTCACACTACCGCTCTTCAATACTTTGTTGATTTTATTCGCATTTCTCGCCGTCATTGTGTGAATCGTTTTAATGTCTGCCTATACGCATTGTACAGTGAATTATCGAGATTATTTGTGTAGTTATTTCCTTTTTATATGTGAACATGTGTATATAAAGATTGTCTAAGTCCGTTTTTAATGTATTTTCTTTGAAATAAAACTACTTTTTACGGATTTTATCGCGTTATATTTATATTATTTTAATCCCGACGTTTCGGACCCGTTACAGCGTCCATGGTCACGGCCTCACGGGTGACTAAGGTGGTAGGCATCTTGACGTTTCAATTACTAACAGCTACCCTACATTTTTGTTAATTGTTGGCAATCCGATTCACGCAGAACGAGCTCACTGTATCCTTCCTACCCAGGATGATTCGTGAGGCCATTGAAATTAAAAAACATCCAAATTTCAATAGAGAAGATGGCTTGGTCTTGCTGCTTGGAACCCTATTATAGATTCAATTAAATCTAAATCCAAGCCTAAAAATGCAAGACCGAAGGATGCAGTGAGCTCGTTCTGCGTGAATCGGATTGCCAACAATTAACAAAAATGTAGGGTAGCTGTTAGTAATTGAAACGTCAAGACGCCTACCACCTTAGTCACCCGTGAGGCCGTGACCATGGACGCTGTAAAGGGTCCGAAACGTCGGGATTAAAATAATATAAATATAACGCGACAAAATCCGTAAAAAGTAGTTTTATTTCAGTGTCTAGTATTCGCGTAAGTGTCAGAAATCAGTATGTATTTTATTTTTTACCCTAATCCAGACATCAAGAATAATAAATAATTTACGACGCTAAATTGCTAACCTAACTGTCTTATTAACTAGCATTCTATACGTACATAAAGTCTGCCATATTTTTAAAATATAAGGCAAAGTTCATAAAACACAGATTTCCGCTGAAACACGTGCTTTGAGCGCGATACAGTGATCCTAACATTTTAGCCGCGAGCTCTTCCGCTCACTCATTCCGTTCAAACATTTTATTTTATTTAGTAATTTTCTTTCTTTGCTATTATTGATACGCATTGTTATGGCAATCACAAACAAACTGCATACATTCGAAATGATAGCCGAAAAATCAACAATAACACTAAATAAACACGCGTTGCTACAATTGTTTTTTGTTGTTAAAATAATATTGTTTATGTACTTTTTTCGGTGTTAAAAACAACAATACCTATTTTACGGATTCCATCTATTTACAATATCAATATACCGAAAACACCGCGAAAAGTAGTTTTATTTCAGTGGTAAATTCATAAGTGATAAAATCTGTTTTATAGTGTTCGGTAATTTTACTTGAATAAATTTTTGTAATTCTACATTTATTTTTAAGTTTCGGAACTAGGTATTAGGATAGTATTGTATTTAACTCAAAAGTTAAATTGAATGAATGTTTATTACCTTTTGACTTGTAAATATTAATGGGCTTCTAAAGTATGACTATAGGTTTTATAGTAAATTTTATATAAGTAGGATAAAAATGAGCGTAAAGAGGTAGGTCAGACGGCATTTGTGATAACGCTTGATACGTGAAGTGATTAGGAAAGTAAACATTTTATTACTAATGATCATTTGTATAAATAATGCTTACAGACATTCTAGTCTTCTAGTACCTAACTATAAAAAACAATGTTAAAGATCGAGACTGGAAAAATGACATTTTTTAAATATAAAAATGTTAACGTTAAAGTATTTCAAGAAACATTTCAAAATACTAAACGTCAAATCATGAAAATCTAAGATTATTTTATTACTCTTTGTGGGTATTAAATTAAATCAATTGTGTTTTATGTAAAATCATTTTAATTTTAATGTAAATAATTGACTACATTAACATCGTTAAAATCTACGGTCTCTGTAAATAGTTATAAATCGCGGAATTATAATTAAAACTTTTTAATTGGACTTTCTAAGTCAAGACGTTTTCATTGTTTGATGTTGTTTCATTTACTGGTGACGATAGAAACAAATATTAACAAGGTTAATTGCTGCAAAAATATATAAAATAATGTATGTCTTCGTGTCTTAGGGACCTGGTTCGCCACCCTCAGATAGCCGCTAACCACTGCATAAATTCAAAAATGGAACAACTTTATATAAATTTATCTGCCAGGTAAAACAAGCCCTAAAGTGTGAAAAAACTGATATTGTTTGTTAAATCATAATTTACAAAGTAAACTTATAATTAATATAATACTTAGACATAATATTAAAGTTTAAAACGCTGTAAATAGTTACAACTGTAATTTAATTTTCAATTTGTAAATGAGGAACAACTAGTTAATAAGTAAATATTTAAATTGCTTAATACAATTGGTTTTATTGCGGTGACCAATAAATTGGTTTTTGATATCCAAAATTATATTAAATTACAGTTGAATGAAAAATATTGGTTTCATTTTAATATAAGTACAATTTTATATAGTTAAGAAACATAAAATTGTTAATGTAATCGGAGAAAAGTAAAAAACAGTAATTTGTTTTTCAAATATTGCAATGAACTGTAATTTTTAGTCAATTTTTGTAGCAAATATATTGTTTTCATTTAAAATAATTATGAATGTTCCCATATTTGTATCGACTGGATGTTTCAATTAATTTTTAATAAAGAATTATAATCAAAACGATGACTATTATTAAAAAAAAACAGTTACCAACTTCCTTGACAACGATAAAATTAGAAAGCAGACCAAAAATGGGACCGTCTTAATCCGAAGATTATTATAACTTAGGTACACTGTGTGCCTGTGGTCTGAAAGATTCTATAGTCTCTGTCTACCCCAACGAGAAACAGGTGTGATAATTACGTAAGTATGTATTGGTATAATATACGTATCACAAAAATAATATACAGAATTATATGGCTGAATAAGCGGACGAAAAGGACTTCCTACCCCGACCCCAAGTAAACTGGAAAGTGTAAAATGAGCTATCTAGATGACTGATTATTTTTATAGCCTTGTGTACAAGTTCGTAAGTAGCCGATCAATAAAAACGAGGAACAAAACAAGGAAGTTATAAGCATTTTAATTTTATGCTAGAAAGAGAGCGTATTATACTGCTGCCTGTACAAATTCTATTAGGATTTCTTACAAATTCTTTTAGGATCTTATAGGATTCAGAAAGTGGACGTCAATGGAAAGAGATCTTCCGGGTCTGTAGTTACAATGGGAGTGCCGCAGGGCTCAATTCTTGGCCCATTTTTATTTTTAATCTACATTAATGATTTACCTTACTTAGTTAGGGATAATCACGAAATAGTGCTGTTTGCAGATGATACGTCACTACTATTTAAACTCAAACGTCAACAAATGATTACTGACGATGTAAACGGTGCCCTCTCAAAAGTGGTACACTGGTTTAATGCTAATAATTTACTTTTAAATGAAACGAAAACTAAATGTATTAAGTTTACAACACCTAACGTAAAACAGGTGAAAACCAGTGTACCTATAAATGGCAAAGAATTGGAGCTTGTGGACACCACTGTATTTTTAGGCATAACTTTAGATTCAAAACTTCAGTGGGGCCCACATATAGATAAGTTGTCGAAAAGGCTTAGTTCTGCAGCATACGCAGTCAAAAAGATACGTAGCTTAACTGACGTAGATACTGCGCGTCTGGTTTATTTCAGTTATTTTCATAGTGTGATGTCGTACGGTATTCTGTTGTGGGGAAATGCGGCCGACATACAAACTATTTTTGTGTTGCAGAAGAGAGCTATTCGATCAATTTATAATTTAAGTCCCAGATATTCACTGAGGGATAAAGGACCATGGGGGATTTTGTATGGACACCGTCCCCACCCACCAACAGACATGGGATGACTTTTAATATGATCATTAGGAGCCACACAAAGAGAAATTAAAAGTTTTTAAAACGAAATCGATGGGGTTTTAAAAAAAAACGCAATAACGTATCTACAAAAATGGGGATAATTTTGTACAAATATCAATTATTCTCTTATAAAAAAACAAATGCATATTACTATCATATTCTGCAGATAAATAATAATAGAACTTGTACAAAAAATTCGTCATCGATCAGAAAAAAAAAATGTTTGTTACCTACTATGATTTTTCTTATTTCTGTTGCTAACATATTTATGGTCTACTTAATTAGCCTACTTCTATTGGTTGAAAATGCGGCTGAGCGTGAAGAGGTCCTGGGTTCAACTCCCAGGTCGAGATTTTTTTTTATTGGAGTTTTTCTCTAAAATTGAGAAGAGCAACTTGGAGGTTGGTTTTCTGACCGGCTAAAGGCAGAAGAAAGGCTCACCCACTGTTATATGTGGCTTTAAACATATCGCCGAAATGTTAGTACATAAGAAGTTATGCCTTTGCCTAAACTAACCTAACTTTTTCTGAGCGTGTAAAAATCCTCCCGTGAAAGGCGATGCTTTGCTAGGGTTACAGGAACGACGTTTTATCCCTCCGCGAAATATAACCTAACCTTAACCTAACTTAATTCTTTGGAGAACACAAATCCCAGTACCGGAATACCCCCATATTTGGGAATTATCGTCATAGGAAAAAAATCTCTATTCCATAAGACTTTTCAGATGAGATTGTTTAGAATTCTCTTGGTTAGTGGTAACGAATGTTCTCTTCATCCACACTTAAAATATTTTAAAATCCCAATACCGGCCAAACCCTACTTACTTGAGGATAGTCGTCATAGCAAAAAAATCTCTATCTACTGAGATCTTTTATATGAGATTAGTTTGAATTCTGTTGGTTAGTGGTGACGACTGTTCTAATCTACACTTGAAATATTTAAAAATCCCAATACCGGCCAAACCCTACTCATTTAGGGATAGTCGTCATAGCAAAAAAATCTCTATCTACTGAGATATTTTACATGAGATTGGTTTGAATTCTGTTGGTTAGTGGTAACAAATGTTCTCTAATCCACACTTAAAATATTTAAAAATCCCAATACCGGCCAAACCCCACATATTTGGGGATTGTAGTCATAGCAAAAAAATCTCTATCCACTAAGACCTTTCACATGAGATTGGTTTGAATTCTGTTGGTTAGTGGTGACGACTGTTCTAATCCACACGTAAAATATTTAACAATCGCAATTCCGGCCAAACCCCACATATTAGGGGATTGTCGTCATAGCAAAAAAATCTCTATCCACTAAGAATTTTCACATGAGATTGGTTTGAATTCTGTTGGTTAGTGGTAACGAATGTTCTCTAATCCACACTTGAAATATTTAAAAATCCCAATACCGGCCAAACCCTACTCATTTGGGGATAGTCGTCATAGCAAAAAAATCTCTATCCACTGAGACCTTTCACAAGAGATTGGTTTGAATTCTGTTGGTTACTGGTGACGATTGTTGTTCTAATCCACACTTAAAATATTTAAAAATCCCAATTCCGGCCAAACCCCACATGTTAGTAGATTGTCGTCATAGCACAAAAATCTCTATCCACTAAGACTTTTCACATAAGCTTGGTTAGAATTCTGTTGGTTAGTGGTGACGACTGTTCTAATCCACACTTAAAATATTTAAGAATCTCAATTCCGGCCAAACCCCACATATTAGGAGATTGTCGTCATAACAAAAAAAACTCTATCCACTAAGACCTTTCACATGAGCTTGGTTAGAATTCTGTTGGTTAGTGGTGACGACTGTTCTAATTCACACTTAAAATATTTAAGAATCCCAATTCCGGCCAAACCCCACATATTAGGGGATTGTCGTCATAGCAAAAAAATCTCTATCCACTAAGACCTTTCACATGAGATTGGTTTGAATTCTGTTGGATCGTGGTGACGATTGTTTTAATCCATACTTAGAATATTTAAAAATCCCAATACCGGCCAAACTCCACATATTTGGGGATTGACGTCATAGTAAAAAAATATCTATCCACGAAGACCTTTCACATGAGACTTGTTTGAAATCTGTTGGAGGGTGGGGACGTTTCTTCCCATTGTCCTTTACGGAAATTAATGTGATGACTGTTCCATCACAGTACATTTATGAAAATATACTGTATGCACATAAAAATATTGATCTCTTTAAAAAACGTAGTGATACACATAATATTAATACCAGGAATAAAAATAAATTTATTGTTCCCTCAACTAGGCTCCAGAAGATAAGTAATTCATTCAAATGCCAATGTATACGCTTTTACAATAAAATCCCAAGCGATATTCAAAACCTCAGCCTGAACAAATTTAAGACGGTTGTCAAGCAGAAGCTGTATCATAAAGGTTACTTACACGGTGAAAGATTATATAGATGACAAAAATGCTTGGGATTGAACTGTTCCAATGAACCAGGTTATTGATTTCATTATGTTTTTTTTATCTGACATTTAATTTATATCATTACTTGACATTGCAATAATCTGACATTTAATTTGCATCATTATTATCATTACCTATTTGACATTGCAATAATTATGCTACGTGATTTTATGTATGTCTTATTGTGTCATTTTTTATTGAGAAGTGAACTTCATTAACTGTACAGTATGAGTATTCTGCAGCTTTTGATGTTGCTTTAGTTATTCTATATAATAAAATAAAATAATAAAATTATAACCAGCCCGAGGTAGAGCTTGTCATGCTCACTTAAATGTCCTGCTGATAGTGGCGTTGTGTGTCGGGTCTTTTTATTCCCTACAACATGGTTGAGTCAAACGGCGCCGATACACACGTCATGCTCGTGAACGGGTGCTGTCTGTCGGGACTGGTCAGCTCTTACTGCAATGGCTATGTTCTTTTGTTTGTTTTTTTGTCCATTTTTTTTTTTTTAGTCATACACATCATACTGCATTATACTCACACTATTCATCACAAAATTTTATTGTTACTCGCCTATATTTTTTTAAAAGAGTAACTATGGAGTTTCTTGCCGGCTCTTCTCCATAAGTCCCACTTTTTGGAACCGTGCAACTAGTTTGACAATTCAAAAGTGCCTATTTATATGGTCTAATTGAAATAAAATATTTTGAATTTTGAATTTTTGAATTTATTAATACTCGATAAGCAGGAAAAAGACAGAGCATCCCCTTTACCTAATGATTTGAATTATATTTTTCACTCAATTTAATTTATTTTTAACAAAATCCACACCCGTGGCATAAAATTTAATTTAAAAATATTGTCCACGAATGGCAATCGACAAAAATATTGAAAATTGCCCTTCGTGGAATACGCCAATTGCCATTCGGATAATTGCCATTGAAATAATTGACCTTCCTGGAATACACCGATCCTATTGTATACAAAAGAGTATTATATATTATATATAATTGAGTACAAAACCTTCCAAATGTTTTCTACCAAATATAAATGCTACGCTTAAGACTACCTACAATAATACAGTAGATACGTACTACTCTGGCGGGATGATGCGAAGTACGTGACGTCACTCTATCTGAGCGGATTAGCTCCATACCCTGCATTTGCGGCAGCAGTAATACTGGCGCTGGATTGACGTCATCTATTTGGATACGGTAAGGATTTTCAAACGGTATTTGATATTTTATTACCAAAATTTTACTTACCAAAATGAAGAAATTTATGATTTCTTTCTTTTAATAATTAAACTTTTAGTTAGATTTTGTTTTTTAAAATTTTATGTACATAATTATATACAGTAAATAGTTAATAATACTATTGCGACATTTTGCGAAAGAGACATTCTGCGAAAGAGGCAGTACGAGAAAGCGACATTTTGAGGAAGATACATTTTGGGAAAGCGCCATTTTGCGAAAGCGACATTATGAGAAAGAGACATTTTACGACCGTAGACATTTTGCGAAAGCGACATTTTGCGACTAAGCCATATTTAGGGCGTGCGGGGTTAGAAAAGTGACATTCGAATCGACAAACGAATAGAAACAAAATGTATGGAAATGACACAAACTCAACAAATCGACGAATCGAGCTGTCACTAATGTCATTTCCATACATTCTGTTCCTATTTGTTTGTGGGTTCGAATGTCAAATTATAACTTGTCTACAGGTCCGGTTTTTCCACCAGTAAGTTCCCGATAATTTCATACAAATTTTGTTGCATTTTTTAATTTTGCCGGGTTGTTAGCGGTTATCCAGAGGTGTGAAACAGGCCCTTAATATTATGTAGCCATGTACTAAGTACATAATATACATTACAAATTTAACTACAGCCTGTATACCTTAAAATAGAACCAGAACCCGATTTTTCACGTTTTTTTTTGCACACATTGTTTTAAATTCTATATAATAATAATAAATCGGAACCAACCTTTTATATAAACATACAATATGCTATGCGACTAATTATTTTTTATGGCCTCATGAAAAAGTTTACATAAATAGGGCCGATTATCAAAAACAAAATTTAAATTGGTTCAAAAATAACGAAGTTAAAAGCATTTTAATTGTATGCTAGACAGAGAGCGCACTATACTTACAAATGACGTCAAAAGTGCGTGCGCCATACTAATTCTATACTGGCACTCGTTTTGCGGGAAAGTGACAGAGCATCCCCTCTCAATCCCCACCAAAAACTTTTAACGCATTTATCTCAGAAATTTTTTGGTCGATTTAATATTTATTTTCAATATACGAAATATGCTGATTATATTTTTCAATAAGCTTGTGATTATTAACAAATTCAACACCAGTCTTTTCCCTTATTTAAGCTAATTCTAAACATTACGACAATAAAAGATAATGTGTTGGGTCATTTCTTACACAGCACAGTCTCGTACCAAACTAAGCAGGGCTTGTACTATGGGTATATATTAGAATTGATACACCTAATACATAAATTATATACACTTTTTTTGTAAATACAAAAAACAAAAACAGAATTATTATTTTTCCAAGAATTCTGTCTCCCAACCCACACGTACCGAGATGAATCTCGAAGAAAACTTGATCAACTTAACGTTATACCGCATAATATTAAAGGTATCGCGTTTAGCATAAGCAAGTGGTGTGTATGTACAACTTGTCATGCAAATTTATGCTAAGTACAAAAGTCGATACGCGATCCCTTGATAAAATGGGAACATCTTGCAACCCATGTATACTAAAGATGTGTGACAGTGCACAAAACGTTCGCAGTAATATCATTTATAAAGAAATCAGATAGATACAATTTTTCGTTACAAAAAGCTATAATTATAATATTATTATTATTATAATTTTTTATAAAATTTTCTGCTCCAGTAGATACAGTCAGCAAAAAAGATAACTAAACAGGCAGATAATTACATTTGTGTTTTGAAGATTTTGTAATAATGTATTACACAAAATTTGACAAAACGCAGGAATTATTATCTTCAATACTTGTACCGAAGACAAGAAAAAATAAGTATATACTAAATAGTTACATACTCTTGCGTGTGCGGTGAGACGAGACGCGAAACGAGCCTAAAGATAGAACTATAATCGACCTCAACGATATTTCTTTCTAAATGTCGATTTTGTGCTTACATTTTCATTTGAATTAAAATTTATCGTTTTGTATTGTTATAAAGCTACCATTTTATCTAAAATATGTTTATTTTTTTTACACAATAATTTCAAAGATACTCCCACTATAACTTACTGATTTTCATTTCACTGTGGCGTGGCTGTTTAGTCTATGTATAATCGAGAGCGGTAGATTCTTGTAAGCACTTTTAGGCCACATATCTGACAAGTTCTTAATTAACTAGGTAGCAGAAAATTCCAGGAAACCTCTCATGACTTCGGAATTTTCGTTTAAATAATGTAGGTAGGAAGTATCTGTTACTAAAATATTTGAATAAATGAATTTTGAATGTTTTGTAAATTGCGAGGGGAAAATATTATGTTCATTTGAAGTATAGCGTTACATTTGTTAATTCAACGTACAAAAACGTACCTATGTTATGACTAGTGATTTGCCTGTGACTTCACCCGCATAAAACTCAGTTTTTGTAGGTAATTCTTTCCGTGGGAACCCACAGTTGGGAAAAAGTTTTATACTGGGTATGTGATATTCCAAGATTTATAAGCTGTTTCTTTTTAAATTCAGCCAAATTCGTCAAGGCATGGGGGCTAGACAAGTTGCAATTCGAAATACGAATAGAAAAAAATGTATGGAAATGACACTAGTGACAGCCAGATTTATCAAAAGCTTGTGTTGCTTCATCGATTCGAATGTCAAATTGTAACTTGTATGGCCCCCTTTTCGCCTTCGATGTGAACACAGCAGATTACTAATTTTTGGGTAAAAAACATTTCCCAAAAAATCACATGCCAAAGTATGTTTCCCGAATTTTCATTTGGCAAAAAAAACATTTGGCAAAACAACTTTTCGCAATTTTACAGTTAGCAATACTATTTTTGGCAATTTATTGTTTAACATGGCCGTGTTTCATTTTACCAAGTATTATGTAGTCAAATATGGTTCTATAATAATTATATTATTATACAAAGCAATTCCGGCGCTTCGCCGGCCGCTGTCGCGGCACTTGGGAAGTAAAATTTGACGAAAAATATTGCCAAACGGAACGATCCCGAACACAGCACACTAATAATAATATGTTAATTAACAGATCACTCTAAATTTAAACAGTTGATTTCCGTATCACTACAAATTAATTCATTTTATTACAGTTCGTTAATTACGTTACATGAAATAAATGTAATCTAGCATATCAGTGTTTTAATATTTCATCATTTGAATATAAAATATTCATTTTGTACTAAAATTGCTATTTTTGAAACCATGGCACGAAATTGTGATTGATTTATTCATATTAAAGCTCATATAAAATTCTATCAGCTCACAAACGAAACGTGATATGTATTTTTTGCTATTTTTAATAAACATGAAATTATTATTATACGGGAAATACAGGCGTATGATAGTATTTTATTTTATTTTTTTATTTTCAAAAAGTACAGTAATGGACTCCAGCTATAATACATTCAAACTCAATAATTCATTAGTAACAGTTTCATTTGTTACAGTTTCTGTGTGTACAACATAGAAATATATAAACAAGTATATATGTACCTAAGTATTTTTTACACAAAACATATATACAACTTCACGGTCTCAACTAATAAGATGCAGCGTTAAATTACAAATAACAAAATTGGTTCATGAATAACAAAAAAAGTAAAACTACAATTTAAAATTAAATTAATACATAATGATGTGTTACCTTTTATCCATCTGCTCACAGTATTAAATACATCCGTTCATCTCATTGTAAACAGGTCACACTTGGATGATGATGCCAGTAGAGTATTGGGCAACGTAAGTAAGTACCTATATAAGTAATGCTTTAATTTTTTTTATACAATGTGGAAGGGACGTCGACGCACAAACGTCGTGACAAGGTTTCACTCAAGGTCAAAAATAAAATGACCTAGGTCATTCATGTAGAAAATCATCGGTTATTACAGATATTGACATTTTTGAGCACGCAGTGTATTGCTAAAAACGCGATTATAACGCTCCGCGGTGAATGTTATCGCACGCGCGATCCGAAATAAATGAAATAATGATTTTTTAATTATAAATCTAATTTGGTTAGATATAAATAATGATTTTTTACACGTTACGTTAAAAAAGTTACAGAAAATTTCAACGCAGGGGGGTCCAGAATCATGTACTTAACTCATGGTATTCGGATGTGCGTCGATGTCCCTTCCACCTTGTATATATATACTTAACATTAACTACCGATAAAGATCAAAGGTCGGCGATAATGTCGCGTGAACAACAACGTTCACGAACTCACAATTATAGTTAATATTTTCTATTGTTTATTTATTATTTCGTTATATAAAAAATGTAGTTTAATGTCGTCGCTTGCTCCGCTTTGAGCCTGGCCTTGAGTCCACGAATAATAGAGGCGTTCCAGCTTCTGATAATAACAATTGTGTGGAAAAAAGTTGAACCTTAGGGTGAGGATAGACTATTTAACAAAACATAGTTATATGTAACATAGTTATATAACATGTTTTAGAAATGTGGAGACGAATGTTATAAAACTCGTTATAACAAGAAGTTAATTAGCATATTATTAATATTTACAAAAATGTTATATAATTTGACATTGTGGACAGCACTGCAGAATGACAAATGATACTGTTGTATAACATGGTTATATTGCATTGTTATTGTAATGTGCAAAGTATTGTCTAATGTTTCAATGTTGAAAAATAATGTGGGCGTGTTATATAGCATAGGGTTATACAACATGTTACTTTAATTTGTACTCACATTTGGACTTTAGATTACAATCAGGCAAATACGAGCCGCTTAGTGGTAAACGGCAATCGCAGCAAACAGACACTAGCAACACCGTAGTATTTTCACTGGCTACACTGCCCTTTAATGAGTATTACTATGAAATCCCCAGCCATTTCCATTTACCACTTTAACAACAAAATAAATTATACTTATTATTGTAGTTGGATATTGGAACCCTACCCAACAAATTAAAACAGTAAACCAATAAAAACATATACCGTAATTACATTTCTTTACGTCCATTTCGGAGCATTAATTAAACTCCACGAAATTACTGCATTAAAATAATTCTCCTCTCTTTATCCGTTTATTTTTTCTGAAAATAAGGCAGTGGAAAACACGTCGGTAGCCGCCCGGTGACGCCCGAGGGCTGTACATATATTGACTTACACGTGCAATCTTTTTATCGTTTTTAATATTCAGATGGAAACGTGTAGATATATGTATGTCATTCTTTCATGTCTATGTTCATGTAGTAAACATTTCGTTACACGTAATCATCACGTCTGTACTTTCCGAAGTGTGTCTGTAGTGGCACTGTGTGACAATGTTACTTCTGGGAATTTCTTGACAGCAAAATTCAATTTTGGCCAATTGAGGTATGATAGAACAGTTTTTACATACACACTGTACGTATATACTCAACAGCTTAATAGTACTTAACCGTCTTACTGATATATTAGTCACAAGCACAGCGGCTAAGCGTCAAGTTTTGGCTTTGATTCGCAGATCAAAGTAAAGTATTACTTGGTTTTCCGAAAAAAGAAATCACATAAAAAAATAGGAGATTAAATTATGGGCCTTATAAATAATAATAAAATCATTTATTTCGAGTAACATGGACTCATATAGTTAGTAACAATTATTCTTACAAAGTATGTTAATAAAACATACATTACTTATACACTAGATTCATCACTCCAGAACCAGGGGGGCTAGACAAGTTGCATTTTGACATTCGATTCGACAAACAAAATGTATGTAAATGACATTAGTGACAGCCCGATTTGTCGAAAGCTTGTGTCATTTCCATACATTTTGTTGATCGATTTGAATGTCAAAATGCAAAATGTCTAGCCCCCCAGTACTGGTGCCGCAGAGACCTTGGAGCAGCGGTTCATAAATGAGCAATTAGGTCCGCTACTTATCATACACTACTGGATACTGTTGGCGATCCCTCTCAGCCTTACTATCAGGGAAGTGCATCACTTCCGCATGACTGCATAGAAGCAATCGACACAAGCATCTGCGGACATCCTTAAGGCGCTGCAGTATCGAGCCCCATCAGCACCCTGAACGCTTATTACATGGGACATAAATTAATGTACTGTCGAATGATGGGTCCCGTCAGGAAATAAAGGCGTGTTAGAATGTTATGTTATAAAAACTACAAATAACCGTTCCTTTGTCTATTTAAAATTATAACGCAAATGGAGGTACCATTTAAATTCTACTAATAAAATTTCAACCCTAAATTGCTACCTGTATTCCCTACGATACTCGAAATTCAATCCTTTTACACACCCACCTTACTTTTTATATTCATTTATTCAGTACCAGGGGAACATCGGAGTTCCCAATACTGACCTACCTATGGTTAGTTTGTTCGTTTCCACTCGAATAACTTCCGAACTCCGATGCGGGTGTCCACAAAATAAATATAAGACCTTTTGCACGATACTTCAGAAGCTATTTTTTAGATTGAATTAAAGATAAAGTTCTGTTGGTGACTTGTGGGACATCCTATGAATATATTTTTTGTAAATATACTTCTCTTCTTCCTAGCCTTTTCCCAACCATGTTGGGGTCGGCTTCCAGTCTAACCAGGATGCGGCTGAATATCAGCATTTTACACGGAGCGACCGCCATCAGACCTCCGTAACCCAATTTCTGGGCAATACCGATATTCGATGGAAAGACTGGTTGTCATGCTTTTTAGGTTTCTGACTACCACTAACAATTGTCATAGGTGTTCGTATAACAACCGGGACCGACGGCTTTACGTGCTCTCCGAGGCACGGAGGGGTCTAAATATGTTAAGAATGGTCACCCATCCACAGACTGACCGTGGCAAGTGTAGCTTAACCTTGCAGATCGGTTGATCAGCGTTGGGACAACTTGGCCACGAGCCCCTCCTTCCCCTTTTCCCTCACTTCGTATCCTTAAAATAAATTCAAAATTATAGTCTCGATCTGCTGAGCTGCTAAGCACAGGTTTCTGCGATAACTAATGATAAATTATATTGACATGTTCGTGTAAATAGATCTATTAAGGACACTTTTAACAGTCAATGAATTGCCTGCATCAAGCTCATTGCCATCAACCGTGGACAAATTCAAAGTATGAGCTGCTTTTGAAGAGAATTTCATACAAAAACCCAATAAAATTCTACTCGACCCAGGAATTGAACCCAAGATCTCTAGCGTAGCTGTCATATTTAGGACCAGTTGTTAATATTTAGTTTAAGACATCTACGGTAGGTCGATAGATAGATCATACCTATATTGTTTCAAATTAAATATTTTTATTTCAATAAGCCCATATAAATACACCTGCTAACAGTAACAATTATTGAGAACAGCAATGAGGATGATTTAGCTTGATATGTAGATGCAGAGATTAAAGAGAAGATTTATAAAGGTACTTTAATTTTTTAGTGTTGGCACTTGACTCCCCTTGCCCGATAGTTTTTGTTATTATTATTTTTCAGAAATTTACGTAAAGGCTTGTGTTACTTTGCTTAAAGGCGTTACCGCTGTCTGTCGACTTAATCCAAATTTCAAACCTCAAAAAACACAAACAAGTTGCCTGAAATCTTTATTAATTAATGTTACGTTAAATTACTAAAACAACTACAGCACAAAGACGGGAAAATTAGCGAATTAAATTTCTTTGCCTTTAAGCTCAAATTAAGTGTTTCCTTTGTACATAACATCACGCCTGAAGAGGTAGGCTGAGGCGTACTAATGTACACCCTCATTTCGCCGCTATGTTTAGGTCCCATGTAATAAGGGGCGAGCCTATTGCCATCAACCGGGCATAAATCCAGACTAAGAGCTCTTACTGCGAATTTCACAGAAAACCCAACAACACTTTGCTTGAGCCGGGGATCGAACCCAGCACCTCTAACGTAGCAGTCGCGCTTAGGACCACTAGACCAACGAGGCAGTTTTCTTTGTACACAATAATTATTTAAAATATCTTTCGTAACTAAAACTGGGTCTTGAATATTCACGCGCCTAAAGTACCCCAGAGGTAAAGTTAAAAGCTCACAAAAAAATATACTCCATTTTCTTGCAAATACAATTTTCTTAAAGTACCTTGATGTAATTATTTCATTTAAGTATTTTTCTACTTATTCCGATTATTTTAAGGTATCTATTTTAATGAGAATAGTTGACTTAAGCTGTTGCTATGTCCTCCACTGAATAAACGAGGACTTTCATTCTACTTCTTCTTAAACTTTTTCCCAACCATGTTGGGGTCGGCTTCCAGTCTCAGTTGCGGCTAAATATCAATATTTTACACTAAGTGACTGCCATCAGATCTCTGCAACCCAATTTGTGGGCTATACCGATATATGAATGATAGACTGGTTGAAGAAGTCTTTCTTTACTATGGTATAGCCGGCTGTTTTCCGCAACTCCACGTCAATGCGCGTATTTTGCGTACTTCCTACGTTCCTTACTATAATATAAGTAATTTGTGATGAACGATACGAACGATAGCTTAGCACTTTCAATAGACTATAGAATATATATAGTGTAGTCGACCATAAAATTGCTTCACCACCCTTAGAGTGAATGTCGTTTGCACATCACAAATTCTATTTTTGCTTTAGTAAACTTAAATTTGAAGGAAGTTTCTGTCAAAAGTGGTAAAGCAATATTATGGTCGACTATACCTAATCAAGTTAAGATAAAAACCGTGATGTCATTGTATATGACACAGCGTGTCATATAACTACCATATCGTATCCACGCTGACAAAACCGCTCGTAGAGGCTACGTATACTAGAAGAGTTTGTTCGTTTATTTGAACATGCACGGAATAAATTGTGATTTTTTAAATTTTTTTTTTTTGATTGGCCGTTTTTTTGAGGAAAGTTTTACGCTATTCAACATCACGCTACGACTCTTAGGAGCCGAGTAAAAAGAGAAACAAATGCGAGTGAAACAAAGGGCATCAGCTACTTCACTTATCACTACATAGTATAAAACAAAGTCGCTTTCTCTGTCCCTATATCCCTATGTATGCTTAAATCTTTGAAACTACGCAACGGATTTTGATGCGGTTTTTTTTTATAGATAGAGTGATTGCAGATGAAGGTTTATATGTATAATACATACATATATAGTACAGAAAATACAAGAAATTCAAACCCATGCGAAGCCGGGACGGGTCGCTAAAACATAATAAAAAAATTTTAAGCGTTTCATCTGCTTCAATAAGCAAGACAACTTGTAAGTAACTTCACTAGAAATCGATACAATTATTTGCCTACAGCCTTGTTATTTAGTATAAGTGCTTACTGTTAGGTAAAGTTCGGGCAATTTACTTTGTGAAGTACTTATAGTTTACTTTATACATGCCTGTGTGAGTTCGACTTCGCCCTTATGACTAACGAGGACATTAAAGGCTTCGTCCCGACTGTCTCTGCCACTGCTATGGGCACGGGTCTCCTCTTATTCTGAAAGGGGTAAGGTTATATTTAGTCCACTACGCTGCCCTAGTGCCCAGTTTGCGCCCAGGATCTATTTTTCATATTTTATCAAAATCGGTTTTGGCATATAAGAGGCGCCTATTACGTACTTCTTCCGATCCGATTTCGATCAGAATCCGTGAAAATACGGTCCGGAGTAATCGTAGAATTATTTGTTAATTTACACACTAGATCCGATCCGACGACTACTCCGGGCCGTATTTTCACGGATCCTGATCGGATTCGGAACGGATGTAGAGTGAAATCACCCTTACGGTTAGGACTCCCCCAAGGTACGACGCACTCTTTGCTTCACTTGATTTAACAATGTTAACTAACCCTTAATTTTCACGAACGTGCACAGTAACTAGACCAATAAAAAATAACAATCGATTTGATTTTTCTGGTATCATATACGGCTAAAATTTCTTCACCCAAATAGATGCTGGTTAGGACGATGCCTTATCGCTCATCTACTTACGTCAAACTTTAAATCTTCATACCATTTCAGACTTGGTATGTAATTAATTGTGAAATTAAGCGTATCTTGATGTATTGTGCGCAGAAATTATTATAAGTTAAGACGCAATATTTTTGATTAGTTATGTTTTTTTTTCAATAACCGAATTATAAAAAGATTTAGAAAGCAGATAAATAAAAAGAATTATTATTTTTGAATGTAATGTATATTATGTTTAACTCCTAACCCCTCTCATTCCGAGAGGAGACCGGTGTCCAGTAGTGGGGCAGTAAAACTGCTGAGTAACAAAAAATACAGTAAAAGTAAAAATTGGGCGCTTTGTCATTTAAAAAAATTAAGAATCAATATCGAACCGTGCTTCAATAAATCCAGTAAGGCGTTTTAAGAATATCCAACTAATATAATAAATGTGACTGTTTATTAGTCCTTTACGCAGAAAGGGGTGGATGCAAATTTATAATAGAGAGCATCCCCGGAATTCACACATATAATGTTTTTTTTTATCCCGATCGCGGATTTCTTCGGTAATAATTGTTACAAAAACGACTAGAGCGTCGCCACGAGTAAATACTAGTAATAAATAAAATCACTCGCGAACAAACAAGCAATTATTATTTCTGTGTTATTTTGTGATTTTAGAGACACTAGCCCCATGCCCATTACACTCCAACATAGCTTCATTTCCATTCAAATAAAAACATTCATAACCCTCCACAGGTCACAGAGTAACAAATTTTATTTAAATTCAGCATGGTAAAATACAAAACGAATGGGTGCGGACGCAATTAGCGACGGCGCAGCACACGCAGGGTTAACGTTGCGAGTTTTTCTGATGCCACTCGTAATTCAAGTTTAGCTGTATTTGATGACACGCTAAAATCACGCTCAGGGATTTTTTAAATGCAGCTCTTTTCGGATTAACCTAAAATATTACTGTTTTAACATATTTTTATATGAAACGCATGTTCACCGCGTGATCATCCTATTTTTTCGAAGGCCGCGGAAATTTCCCAAAATCGTTTCTTAGTGCACTCCTACGTCATGTAAAGAATACTTTCATATACAAAGTACATTGTACGATCAGTCAGTCAGTCAGACAGTCAGTTTCTTACTTTCTATATATAGATAAATATAAAGTATTGACCCATTTTGATGTAAGACGGATTTTACGAAACTCTTTTGACGGATTTTATCGCGTTATAACTAAAAATAAACATAATAACAACGATAAAATTCGACTCATTTGTTAAAATCGGGTAAATTTTACCCTTTTCGATCCCAGTTTAATGATTTGTCACTTTTAAGGCACAAGTACACTTATATTTAAAAGTCCTTTTATTTAATCTGATCAGCAGGTTTTACAGATAATAATATACTTATACAGACTAAGCTCTTTACCGTTCTATTTCCGTAGTCGACTAAAAAAGATAGATCATCACCAAAAACAAATTTAAGCTGATCGTTATCATAATAATCTTGACACTAACCCTTTCAGCGATTAAAAAGATGATAAGACCAACAATTTTCTTACTAAAATCTCATTAAAATTTCCCAAAATGACAACGACACTGAGAAAGGTCTTTCCCACTTAAAAATAGGATTTTCGCCCAAAGGCGGAGTGTAGGGCAAGGTAATCAATCTTAATTCGCCAGACAGTCGACTCAAAAGAATATATTTTCACGTTGACTTGTAAGGACATTTCATTATTTTTATTCTCGCCCTTCGTCGTAGAAAGTCGGTGTTATTCTTAAGAAAATCGATTGAAAATCTGTCA
Source organism: Acronicta psi (assembly GCA_946251955.1). NCBI lineage: Eukaryota > Metazoa > Arthropoda > Insecta > Lepidoptera > Noctuidae > Acronicta > Acronicta psi. Next base: position 11,753,604 of record OX276476.1, read on the forward strand.
TGTTATATCTTTTGTCTTGAACATTGTTCTCAAATCTTTTGCCATTGTAAGTTATTTGTAATCTGGTTTTATTGATGTCGGAGATATTTAATTTACCTTTTGTTAACATAATATTCCTTTTCATGAGATGTTTTTACATTAATCTGTCATTATCTCACATTTATTCTAATAATAGCTATAATAACATATACATATAAGTACCAGAAATGATTATAAAAAGCTTTACAATATATGGCACTTATTCTATGTTAGCATAGTGGTCGGTAGCGTGACTGCTACACTAGAGGACTTGGATTCGATTCCTGGGTCGAGGAAAGTTATTAAGGTTTCTTGTGAAATTCTTTTGTAATTTTGGGTTTGTGGCCAGATTATGGCAATAGGGTCGCCCTTTGTTATATTCGGGCGAACTGTGGGTGTATATTAGTACATCTCTGCCTAACCTTACGAAAAATAAGGGTGTGAGATATGATATGACTGTATATTTCTAGCGTATATTTTTAACCCCCGACGAAAAAACGACGGGGTGTTATAAGTTTGACGTGTCTGTGTGTATGTATGTGTGTGTGTGTCTGTCTGTGGCATCGTAGCTCCCGAACGGATGAACCGATTTTGATTTTGTTTTTTTTTTATTGGAAAGGTTTAAAAGAATTAGTCGGGAGTGTTCTTAGCTATGTTTGATGAAAATCGGTCCAAGATAGGCGTCGCCACAAAATGGTGAATTACATAATTTTTCACATCTCCCTCAATATGGGTATCAAATGAAAGGGCTCGACTAGGATAATACTATACACTATGATAAATTTAATATCCAAGATGTCCGCCACCACAAAATGGAAAATTACTTTTCGTGTCGGGGGTTTTCAAAATTTTTTATTTACGTTATGATTATTCTGATTTTCTAGAAAGTTCATCAAGAGCTTTAAATACACAATATTAACCCTAACCTCTGCCTAATCCTTCGGAGAATAGGGGCGTGATGGTGTTAAGCCCGGAACAAAAAAAAACAGGTGTTAACCCTGCTGCTACCCACAAATATTTAACGCAGTTGTTTGTACCTTTCTTCTTCATCTTAAAAGTTCGACAAAGTCATCGCCCTCAAGTTCACAAGACGTTCATCAATATCATTACGGTGAGACGCTGACGCGTTGCACTTATCATAAATGTATGCGATTACTAAGGGACGAACATAATCAAACACTATAATAACCCAATTGTATCGCCGCATTTCGCAAGTAGTCACGTTCGGAGTGCGCTCAACACCAATATTTGGCCATTAAAACTGAACAAACAATGTTGTTCCAATGTTTCTTGTTTGAATTATCTGAAGTACTTTGCTCTCTGATAGTGGTACTTAGTGGATAAGCCGTTGATAATGCTTGCTGAGGTTGACGCGAATGTTTAGCTAAATTAATGGTGGTGGAGAATTGTTTTTTGAGGGTTGAATTTTTAGGTGGCTATTAGGTTAGTATATAGGTGTGTCGATTGTACACACAGTACTATCGTATGTGTGACACGCAACGCACGTATCGCACGCAATGCATGTTTCCCACGTATCGCACGAAACGCACGTATCGCACGCAATATATTGCACGTATTGTGTAAATTATGTACTTATGTGAAAAAATAATAGCCAAAAGGAACTGCTAGTGTTCGTTCTGCTATAAAAATTAATATGCCTTGTGAACCATTTTATGCACATAAAGTTACAGTAAATAAATAAGTATAAAGTCATTCCGAAAATCATTGGCGGGCATCGTCGGTCTAGTGTGTGTGGTCGCAAGTTCGATTTTTCAGTTTCGATTGTCAAATTATTATTAGATCTTCATACGTAGAAATTATAATATCGTTCCTCTTGTGGGCTTTTATAATACGCCTTCCTTTTCAAGAAAACATTAACAATCAGATCATGAGCAAAAATGTCATGGTTGCCCTGTAATTTGTTGATTTACAATTTACATTAAAACTTTTTTCAAAGTAGGGTAAAAAGCCCTCGTCGTAAAGTCCGCAAGCACTTCAGTACCAACTGTGACTTCCAAAGATTGTAAAACTTGGATAAGACTGAACAAAAAATTTGTAGTCTGTTTCATAAAAATGTTTAGCACTTCCACCGTTAATATCGATAGCCATACTATAGTAATAAACGGTTTACTTAAAATTAAGTTTGCCATATTTCACTATTTATTTCTAATCTCGGGTTAAGAGTGAAAAGTGATGCAGTTTTACTGTTTATTAAAATCGGGACTCCGTTGAATATTATCGGTATTTCTCCATAAACATAAACTACACGTGTATATATAACAATATATACTCCTGTAGTAGTTAGTAGTGTAGTTTTATTTATAATATGTTATGTATATGTTTGCTTGTATGTAATAAGTATTTATGTTTCTCATCACACTGTTGTCTACATTTCTTGTTTTAAATTCTCCTCTCGCAAGTCTGCTGGGAGAGATTTCTGTAGAAATAAGCAGTACCTTTGTACAATATTCTTAACTGTATTATAATTTTCTGTTTTCTTTAGTGTGTACATAAATAAATAAATAAATAAATAAACGGGATTTTGCAGTTTATAAAAATTTTCACTTTTAAAGTTAAACAATATTCGCAAAAAACAGAATATCTACTCGTAAATACTACCAACCCAGAAAATATTCAAGGGTAATTCTAGTCTCCGTTCTTAAAAATGCTGATTTACACGTTACACGGAGCAATTTAATTTTAGCAAAGACGATGCAATTTATTTATTGCTTTAATTTTATTGTATGGAACAGACAGGAAACTTGCATCGTGTATATAGGCCTTGAAAGTTAAACTTTCTTCCAAATTTTTATATTCCTAGTGTGCTAACAAAGGACAACAAAGGTACTACTAAAGTCCGACTGTACGGAGTGGCATTCAGTGTATTTAGTCAAAACTTTTTGGCCACTTCTGCTGGCTATCTCAATCCGCTTGTATTTGACAAGACGATTTATGAATGTATTTACATTTTTTTGCCAACTTTTTTTCTTAAAACTTTTCTTTTTGTTTTAGGTACGTTTTACCTTACATTTTTTGTCAAAGTTAGGCAATTATTTTTAAAAGATTTACGACGATTGTTCAAGTGTGAGTTTTAATAGTGTCCCCAGAAGATTATCTTTCGTAATCCCTTTAGGAAGAACACTGTCCACACTGAATTTTCGTTGCGTGATAATTATGCCATACTATCCGTTTTTCACGAAAGCACTCAGAGTTTGCAAAACTATTATAGGGAGCAAGCTTTCTGCCATTTGTTGGCAATTAAACAGACTTTTCCAACCAAAGAATTTCAACAAGGATCTCAGGTTCTTACGACTACTTGCTTGATAGATCAGAAAGAGATAGGTACAAAGTTTGGGTATTTTAGCGTCTTTTGAAGAAATTGAGAATAACAATTTCTATATAGTTGCTAGGTGCTAAAGTTGTTTTGTAGTATGCAAGAATAGATAGGCTAGTATTATAGATTAAGCTGGTTATTACCATTACGGCCGAATCCGAATAATATACAAAATACGACTTAAGTTATAAATGTTTCAAAATTCGACAAGAACACTACAGGAATTACCTATAAACCCGTAAATAAAATTCACGTTAGAAGTCACATTAGTTATTTTATATTAGTTTTATATAAATTGAAAAATACATTTTGACTTCACTTTTTTTTAATCCTTCTTCTTCCTTGTTCCCTTACTGTTGAGGATCTCGACTATACGTTGTTTGCTTGCACAGACTGCGATTATATATTTTTTTTAGTCTGAGTGATTTGCTTCATAATTATGTCTATTTCTCACAATGTACTCAAATATTTTAAGCTATATATCTTCAATTGCAAATAAAATCTCTTACAAACATACATACACTCACGCCTTTTTCTCACAGAGGTAGGCAGAAACAAGAGACCACCACTTGCTATTATTCTTGCATACTTCTTTAGCTTCCTCCACGATCCTACATCTTGTCATATACACAAATACATCCTCCTCCTAGCCTTTTTCCCAAACATGTTGGGGTCGGCTTCCAGTCTAACCAGATGCGGCTGAATATAAGCGAGTCGAACGGTTGGAGTCTCGACACAATGTAGATTTTAATTCTTATGTGGTGAGAGTGCCGACCCAACATCTGACGACCTATATGAAAGAGGAATTTTGGCCAAGAGGGGTAGTGTTCCGGCGGACACCGCGCGACACACGACGCCGTCTCTTCGTGTGAATTAGTGTTTAGTTTACTTTGTTATGTATGTATAGTATTTTAATTGTTATAAGTTTATTATATGGGCCTTGTAGCCTGAATTAAACAAATAAATAAATAAATTAGTATTTTACACGAAGCAACTGCCATCAGCCCTCCGCAACCTAATTTCTGGCAATACCGATATTCGAAGGATAGACTGGTTGTTAGGATTTTTGGGCTTCTGACTAACACTAACGATTGTCATAGGTGTTCGTATGACAACCGGGACCGACGGCTTTACGTGCTCTCTGAGGCACGGAAGGGTCTCGATGTGTTAAGAATGGTCACCCATCCACAGACTGACCTGGGCAAGCGTAGCTTAACCTTGCATATCGGTTGATTAGCGTTGTTATAACTTAGCCACGAGCCCCTAATACACACAAACGATTTTAAAATATCGAGCCATCAAACGCCTTTCTTAAAGAAATAGAGATCTTCTAGCATCATTGTTTAATGGTTTAAGTTATTTTTCAATTAGAAAACTTTATTTCCAAAGGGTGAGTTTGGTGTGCTCAGTATTAGTGCGAACTGGTGAGCTGTCCAAACTTTGGTTTAGCGTCGGTCTATCCAATTACCGACGAATCACTTTAGTTATTTCCTGCTTGTGTGTGGCTATCCAATTGTTGGCTCAATTAACGATTAAATCATTACGGGCATCAAACGAAGTTCTGCTTCATAGGTATAGTTGTGTAGCGACATCTATCGCGCTACATAAGAACTTCTACGAAGCTAAAATCCTGAATCGCGCAAGTGAAGTTTACCATGCAACTTGCATATATACAACCGCCCGACATCAACCGTCGGGCAGTGGCCCGCCAGGCATAACACCCGCCTGGTCGGAGGATCCTCCCTTTGGTGCGAGGGACAACACACCTCGTCCCTCCACAGTGGTGACCCCGAGCAAGAACATCAACGCAGCCTTCGAAGACCAGCAGCTTCGTCATCCCCTCCCCTCCAGCACACGAGCAGCGAGTCACACAGCCAGCCAGCACTCTTCCGGCTTTAACGGGCATCCTGACCACACGCCTGCAGCGGACGCGCATACCTGGTCAGACCCCTCAGCCAACATCAGCAACTTGGCACAGCACACTGCACTTCGGCCGGTCAGCAAGCAGAGGACATCTCTCCTGGTCGACGCAGCAGCCAGCCACTACGCTACACTGCACCACCTCGACTCACTGAGGACTACGCAGCATCACCCCGACTCACTGGGGACTCACCGCACTACAGTCCCGACTCACTGCGGACTACGCGGCATCGTGTTCCGACTCACTGGAACACACTCCACTGGCACTGGCAAGCTCTCCAGAAGCACTGACCGCGGACTCTTCATCGACCTCCGGTCTCGGGGGGGAGTGATGTAGCGACATCTATCGCGCTACATAAGAACTTCTACGAAGCTAAAATCCTGAATCGCGCAAGTGAAGTTTACCATGCAACTTGCATATATACAACCGCCCGACATCAACCGTCGGGCAGTGGCCCGCCAGGCATAACACCCGCCTGGTCGGAGGATCCTCCCTTTGGTGCGAGGGACAACACACCTCGTCCCTCCACAGTTGTTTTGTTTTAAAAAATTCTTTATTTGACAAATATAAATAATACAGAAAAATAAATTAATAAGGTAACTGGGTAACAGTAAACAGTGCAATTCAGTAAGGTGGGTCATAGGTCTGGTGGTATTGGGTTCAATTCCCAGTTCGAGCAATGTTATTGATTATATCATATTTCTTAGTTGGAGATCATAGTCTAAAAATAATTAATATATTTATTGAATTGAACACATATTTACATAGTAAATAAACCCACCGAAGTCTAGATTTGTGTTCGGTATTGTGGCTTAATTTTGTAGTCGAATAACCAAACTAAATAAATATATGGATAAAAACATCTGTTGTGACAAATCTTGTGAAATAGTATTACCTACGCAAAAATGTGTCAAAACTGTTGTTAGCTGCCTACATACCAAACCCTAAAGCAGATAATAGTTTAATCGTTATAATCGCGTTTTTAGCAATACACTGCGCGCTCAAAAATGTCTCTAACTGATCATTTTCTACATGAATGACCTAGGTCATTTTATTTTTGACCTTGAGTTAAACCTTGCCACGACGTCAGTGCGTCGATATCCCTTCCACCTTCTATAGGTATATATTATTGTTATTATTATATCACAAAACATTTTACATGAAAATATTTTTGGTGGGATAGGTATATCACAATCTTTGTCAGAACACAGATTGCCTGTATACCTATCTCTTTTGTTGACAGTACATTATAATGATGATGAATAACAATACGTGTCTGCATAACCCTTTGGGTATACACGCGTGATGATATGCTATGTCAGTATCACATCCATCATGATTTTTTTTCTCTGTTAAGGCCCCAGTCTAGCTGTGCATAACAAACGAATTCAGTATATTGACAGTTCGCGGGCACGAACCCCGCGAGGCACCCTCTGTATCATCCTGTGATACGTAAATTACAAAGTGTAGAGCAGTGCTACGAAATGAAAGTTGCTCTACTTTACAAAATAAAATATTTCTATTTATCGGCTGGCGGGCAGGATTCGAACCTGCGTCTTCTGGTGCGGTACATCAGACGCTTTGACCACTAAGCTACCGCGAGCCCCAACGAACTGTAGTGTACCGTGGTGTACCGAACCAGAAGACGCAGGTTCGAATCCTGCCCGCCAGCCGATTTTTTCCTTCATTAAAAATAACTTGTAATCTTAGTATGGAAAATGCTTAAAAAAATACAAAAAGATATTTCTATTTAATTATAATGAACAACACTACTGTGGCCTGTGGGATTATACCCTGAAAATCTGAAAAAAATATCTGTCGGTTGAAATAATTTAAGTACTTTATGATTTATGGAAACGTAGATATTTTTAGTCGAGGTTTTAATTTCGTTTTAACAGACATGAAAAAGAAGGAGGTTGATTCACTATAAGGTCAAGTTCCAGGAGATGGTTTGCTTTGGAGTAGACCTTTGTATTTATTTCTTGATCTAAACTGGTTAGAGGATGAGCAAAATTCAGAGCGAGAAGTACTGCTATAGCCGTCTGGCTATCATCAGAGGTGTGTAAACTCAGCTTTCAATGAGCTAGATGAACCAGATCACACGGGTTTGAACCGTTGAGCTTATAGCTCAGCAACAAAATGACTAGCCCATGGCTCAATTCAGCTCTTATTGTATTTGTAAATCCCTCCACAGATTAGTCTTGTAATTCTGTTACAAATTTCTTTTAAATTAAATGGGATTTTTGTTAGCCATATTTCATGTAAATCTATTCAGCCGTTCAAAAGCTACAGCTTATGTCCTAGTTGGGATTAGAAATGTTTAACACCAAAAAATCGATCAAAAGACCTTTAATCTGGGCACATGAAGTGGGGTAAATGAAAAACCGCGTGCAACGGTTATCTATAAATATACTGATCTATCTATCTATCTAGATAGATAGATAGATAGATCAGTATATTCATTCAGCCGGTAAAACCCACTGCTGAGTCAGGGCCTCTTCTCTATTACGCCACTGCCATATTAACCGACAATCGGGAGGTGATCTGCCCTGCAATCGTTTACATCCAGCCAGTATATCATATGTCCATCTAGCTCGTGTTTGTACACCTATAGGCACCACCTCACCTTCACTTGGGGTCGGCGCAGTGTTTTTTTCTTACGTACATCGTCGTCATTCTCACACTATTCATCTTTTCTTTGGTCTTCCTCTTCTACTATATCCATCCACATTTATGTTCAAAACCTGTTTTGTAACTAGGCTCTTTACTTCTACGCATCATAAGTAATATGTCCATATATCGTAGATAAGCGGTCACTGCACAACTTTTCAGTACTTTTCACACTCACTTTCAAACTACGTCTTTCTCACTTTCTAACTATGGTCTAATGACCAGATAAAGGTAGATAGGATAATGGTCCACTGCAGGACTAACTACGGAAACCGAACACACAGGACTTCATCATCATTGAGAACACAGGAGTGGGTTTTCAAGGTCGCTGGGAGTCGTTGGAGGAAGGCGGCATATAACCAGTCCTTGTGGAAGTCTATGGGTGAGGCCTTTGTTCCACATGCACAGTGGACTTCTTTTGGCTGATAATTATAATTATATTAGGATAGTAATTATTCAATTTGTGTGATTCAAACCGGGGAGGGTCATAGGTAAATTTTTGGGTGTCGGACAAACTTGTTACCTAGTGGTAATAAGTTAACGGACCATAGTAACGAACTTGTTTCCTAGTGATAAAAAGTTATCGGACCATAGTAACAAACTTGTTACCTAGTGGTAACAAGTTAATGAACCATAGTAACAGACTTGTTACTATCGCACTTTACTGCTAACAAAACAGTCTATGTCTGTTATTAATGTAAAAAATGGCGTCGAGTTGTTTCTGTACCCAGGTGTTAACTAGGGACAGAGGAATCGGGACCATAAAGTTAGACGGACATCCAAGCGTTTAGGTGTCCAATAAATGCCTAAACACACCGCATTTTTTAAAACAATCGATCGATTAAACTGCTTGTGGAAAAAAAACGCGCGTGTTCGGGAAACGCGCGTCGGAAATAATTTCTGAGAAATTGACATAAAAATAATGAAGTAGAGCAAGTTTCAATGCCCGATAGTACGCCAGCAAGGTTAGAGAGAGAGCAAAATTTAGAGCGAGAGGTACAAATTTGAATTTGACATAGAATCCACGTCCAACCGCTACGACCGACTGGCCGCCTCTAAAGAAATTGGCTTGAGATTTTCGTTTATAAACCGTGCCTGTTGAAAACACTATAAAAAATATTTGTGAAGCAGGTACACATTTTTTTTAAATTGGTTGTGTCATTTAATACACGTACTTTTAACTGATCAAATTATTTCATCAATATTTTTAGTTTTTATTATGAAAAAAACCGTTTGTTTTGGGACCAAAAACAGGAAAATTTGATGATGTTATGACACTCGGATTAAGAAAACTAAAGGTATAATTAAAAATCTACTCAGCGCATTTTGAAGACGACTATCTTAAGCTAATTTTGCGCTGAGTAGATTTTTGAATTTATTCTTGATTACCCCGATTAACGTGCACAAACATGACTCTAAATGGCGTTGGGCGCGAGAGCGCCATCTTTGACGCCTGATTTATATAACATAAACTAACCAGAGGAACATGAAAAACATACGTAGATAAAGCTAATATAACATATATTCTATCGCGATAAAAATATATGACACTATATCCTTCCTTTCCTTAAAAAAACGTTGCGAAAATGAGCTAATAATTTGACAACTGCCAAATTTTGCTAGACTGGGGCCTTAAACGAAAAAACATATCAATCATTGTGTATCTTTGCATCTATGATACAACGAAATTTTAAGAAGCTTTGGCACATAAAAATCTTACTCTGTTATAAAACATATTCAATGTATAAAATGATGTTTCATTAGGTCATCAGTTGATTTGATTGATTGATTGTTTTGACTTTTTCCCCGTAGAGGTTGAGTATTTTTCCCCGCTTTTGCTACAATTTTTATTTATACTCAGCTCTTTTTGGTCGTAGCGTGATGATAATTATATAGTCTATAGCCTTCCTCGTTAAACAGGCTATCTAACACTGAAAGAATTTTTCAAATCAGACCAGTACTTCCTGAGATTAGCACGTTCAACCAAACAAAGAAATTCTTTAGCTTTTTAATATTAGTATAGATAATTATGTTCTACGTATTATGCTTTATCATAATACCAAAAGAGGTCCACTGTTGAACAAAGGCTTCTACAATGACCAATATGTTGCCTGCATCTTATGATGTTTAGGCACACATTTTCAATTTGCCGTAAAAAAAATTAAACACAGAAACAACTACATCAATTAAGCACTCAAGAGCAAATTTTAAATTAAGAATACATAATACCTTTTACGAGATAAGTATTACCTGTCTCAAGACGCCGAGGGTCGCATTTATTCGGTAATTCGGCTAGCTACTTCGTAAATGCAGGGATTAAACTGCCGGGGTCGCGACTCAGGAAAAATGTATGAAGGCTGAATAGACAGGGGCGCTCAATTAGTGGCAGGGATTACCAGACCTGATTATTCCGTGATGAAGGTGCTTATGAAAAAATTAAGAAGGAGCGGTAAACATGTTGTTTTGTTTTTCTGAAAATGGATTTCTTGGAAAAGGTATATTACTTGTAAGCCACGTGCGGCTTGTGGTCTAGTTATTTTTTTAAATCGCTCGGGAATTTCGCCTAATCCTGTCTTAGTTGAGGTTACCCTGGTATTTTCGTCGCCATCATGTTTTCTGTGTTTTATACAGGGTGGCGTTTAATTACCCTGCATTCTTCTAGCAGATGAATCAGACCTCAATAAACAACCCACATCAATAAAAACATACCTTACATTTTTAATTTGACATTCCCTTTAATTTCGTATGCAAAGACAGCGCGGACGTTGAACTTAGCTATACTAGGTATTTATCTATCCAGAGATAGCTTCCTCCTAGCCTTTTTCCCAAGCATGTTGGGGTCGGCTTCCAGTCTAACCAGATGCGGCTGAATATCAATATTTTACACGGAGCGACTGCCATCAGACTTCCGGAACCCAATTTCTAGGCAATACCGATATTCGAAGGAAAGACTGGTTGTCAAGCTTTTTTTTAGGCTTCTGACTACCACTAACGAATGTCATAGGTGTTCGTATGACAACTGGGGCCGACGGCTTTACGTGCTCTCCGAGGCACGGAGAGGTCTCGATATGTTAAGAATGGTCACCCAACCACAGACTGACCGCGGCAAGTGTAGCTAAACCTTGTAGATCGGTTGATCAGCGGAGTTACAACTTGGCCACGAGCCCCTCTTCTATCCAGAGATAGCAAATATAGCAAATACATAAAAAAACGCTCGTCCGCTGCCACGTAGGTCAATGTACCTGCGGCGGTGTACAATTTTGTGAAAATTTTGGTCAACTATATCAGTTTATCACGGGATTGCATAAATAAACAAATTATAAATTAGTTATGTCAAACATGCACGTTACCAAGTAGTACTAGTAGTTCCTAGTACAATAGGTACGTTGAAGCAGTACAGCCAATAAAATCACCACTCTGTATATTTTTTGTAACCGTATACTGCAATTGGGTTAGTTATTTCGTATATTTTTAGTAGAGATTGCAATTTGCAATATCCCTGGTGAGACAGGGTTGGCATACACTATGAATACAGCTATCAATGCAAACGGTTATGACAGCTGTATTGCCAAAGTCACTACACCGCAATCAAGGCAATACCGTACGAAGTACTAGTGAGACATAAAACCGAGGCAGTGATACGTAGCGGCGATCTTAGAGCTGATGTTTGGGTAACCGGCGTTCCATTGGGCGCGGTGCCAGGTCACCCGGTTCCAATGACATATGTCACACCGAAGTTCGGCAGCGATCACTCGTATTGCGATTAGGAAGTTTACTTTGGGTTGTTGTTGAAGTAATGTTGGTGTTAGAATTGATTTACCCGTAAGTGCTGAGACTTTGAATAGATTTTTCGGTTATTGTGAATATTCTATTGCATATTTTTAAGAGCCAAGTGAGGAAAACTACGCAGTAGTAATAATGACTGAGAAGAAAATTATTACCATTTCATCACACCTGTATTTCTGTAAGAGTTAGGCAGAGGTGTACTAATGTACACCTACAGTTCGCCGATATATTTAGGTTCCATAATTATAACAGGAGAGGAAAGATGTTTGGCCACTTGATACGACACGACAACTTCTTTAAAACCATACTAGAAGGGAAAATTGAAGGAAAAAGAGGAAGGGGAAGACCCAGACGAAGTTTTATAGAGCAAGTGAAGGATAAAGTGAGGAGCGAGTCGTATCAAGAGGTAAAACGAAAGGCAGAAGATCGAGAACAGTGGCGATTGCTCCACCGACAAGAGCTGAGCTCTTAAATTTATGAATGAATTATAATAGGAGGGGAAACTATTGTTACTAAAACACACAAATCTAAACACCGAGCGGCTACTGAGAATTTCATCGCCTAACACTCTGCTGTATACAGAAAAAGTTATCTTCGAAATTACAACTACTGAAAAAATTTAAGAAAATTTATTCTAGAATACTATGCAACATTTATGTATAACACAGATACTAGATTGAAACCACAATTGGCGACCATGAGATATATTACATGTGAACTAATTAAGACAGAATTGACCTTCAGATTATTTGAGAATTTGGTTCATAACCATGTTCTTTCTGACATCAAAACTTACAAAATTCACAACGGTGTATAAATGAATTCATAGCTAAATATAATCTTTTAATCGCTTCATCCCCTAATAAAACATTAAAGCGGACAATTTTCAAGACAGCTGCGGTGTAAACACGGCATATAATTTATCTTTACGAGGACTGTGTAATGCTTAGGGAGATATGAACTGGGGTTTCTGAGACCCCGTTAAAGTTCAGGTATTTAGGTCGATTATGGGAAGTGTGTTTTCTTTTTATATTCGTGTTAAACAATATAACATACTACTACATACTTACTATATTCCAAGAATAGCAATTATTTTAATGGCAACTATCCGAACAGCAATTGACGTATTCCACGGAGGACAATTTTCAATATTTTGGTCTATTTTGGTCAATTGCCATTCGCGGTCTATATTTTTATAATGGTAATTGACCAAAATATTGAAAATTGTACTTCGTGGAATACGCCAATTTCTATTCCGATAGTTGCCATTCAAATAATTGCTATCCCTAGAATACATCTTTTTGTTTATTCCCTGTTGTGTCACAGGTCACCGATGTGTAAAAAGGTAGGTAGGTGTATGAGTAGGTACTACATACATGTAAAAAGGAGGAGCCTATTCCATTAACCGGGCATAAATCCAAACTATGAGCTGCTACTGAGAACTACACTTTATTTGAACCCAGGAACCCTTGCGTCGCTGTCGTGTTCATAACTCCGAAGTCTATTTGACAGTTCGTACATAAACTAAACCATAGGGAACCCTTCTCTTTCTAAGCGTAGATCCGTGCCTAGCCTAGCAGTGCAGGTGCAGTAAATAGGTTGACTTTTTGAACTCCAAACCCATGTCTAGCTAGTCTTATAGATGCTGTCATAATTTTCTATATTCTTCTAAATGTGATAAGAAAGGCTATATACAAGTTTTATTCGAAAAAACAAAACAATATTGTTAAACTTACCTCATTACAAACAATAAAAAATATTATTGTCATATTTTATATATAATATATATATATATATATATATATATATATATATATATATATATATATATATATATATATATATATATATATATATATATAATCAACCCATATACTGTCCCACTGCTGGGCACGGGTCTCCTCTCAGTATGAGAGGGATTAGGCTATAGTCCACCACGCTAGCCTAATGCGGGTTGGCAGACTTCACATGCCGTCGAGAAAATCTCTCAGGCATACAGGTTCCCTCACGATGTTTTCCTTCACCCTTAAAGCGAGTGATAATTACGCACATGATTTCGAAAAGTCAGAGGTGCGTGCCTTGGATTCTAACTCGAGACCTTTGACTTGGCAGTCCAGTGGTCATACCCCTAGGCTATCACTGCTTACTTATTTTACTTCTCAGAAACTTTATTTAAATTACGAATTTAATTTTTTGTACCGAAGAAGCCTGTATGATACGACCAATTGGAACATTTCTTGGTAGACGACATTGAGATATAAATTTCTCTCGTACTTTAAATCTTTGAATAATATTGTCTTGGAAACTACAAAACCTGAAATGGAGAAGAACTGTCGCAAAAAAAGGCAGAAAAGAAATATAGCCACACCCACAAATAAATATCTATTCAAGCGTTTTTGAAATTCCGACCTACATGGCGATGAAATATTTTATAGAATATCGTAATAATAAAAATTTGTAGGGAAGTCCAAACAAATAATAATTACTATATATTTAAGCCCAAAGTCACGCAGACGAAATCGTGGGCAACACGTTAAATTGTGTATCATTTCAGAATTGCCACGAAAATACAAGAAGACTTTTGTAGGAATATTTTCTTTGTAAAAGACAGGAAACCATAAGTCAGTGCATTTCTCGACTGTAGTATTCGACTTTGGCATGAAGGGTTATATTTCTAATACGTATTCATTTGGACCGACAGTTGAACCGGTTTGAATGGCGGGGCCCACAATAGCCACAGTGTATTGTTAGAGTTGCTTACGAGTAACTAGTAACGATCCGTGGCTTCACCCGGGTACGTTAAAAATAACGATAGTTTTACTATGCTTTGGTATTTTGACTTGGAACATATACCATCATGTCTCCTAAGGTGGTGTAGTTACACTGATATATCATTGGTATGTTTAGATACCATGGGCACAAATGCTTACTCCAAGCTACCGAGAATTTCATCAAACCCCCATAACACTTTGCTCGACCCGGAAATCCAACCCTCGAGTGTTTTTCGTATTTTTTGTAAAAAAAAATTTTTTTTTTCCAAAGCCCATGGGAATTCCCCAAAAAACCATTTGTAGCAGATATCTACGTAATAACAACTATCTGTGTCGCCAACCCGCATTAGGCTAGCGTGGTGGACTATAGCCTTATCCGTCTCAGAGGAGACCCGTGCCCAGCAGTGGGACAGTATATGAGTTGATGTTGAACTACCTGTGCGCCAAAGGACATGGCTAAATGAGTGCTTATGACACGTATAAGAAAGTCGTCTCACTAGCCCGTGACATTCAGATATTCATTCATTAATAAAATTATTGTGTGCTTATAATTCTTATAGAGTTTTCGACAACTGATCAAGTAATTAAAACATTTTAACTTGATGACCAGACGCCCTAGAAAACCTGCTGATGACCGGCCGTGTGGAGGGCACCAGGAGTAGAGGACGCGCACCTCTGCGTTGGATAGACACAGTGAGGGAGGTTGTTGGAACGAACTTATAAAAGGCCATACACTTGGCACAAGACAGAGCAGTTTGAAGGACGTATATAAAAAACATTACCCATTATAGTTACGCCCCTCAGTCATGAGGTAGTGACTAGGAAGAAGAACTAGATTTTTTCAAATTGTTTGAAAAAATAGGTAATGTGGTTATTAAACCTACTTTTGTAGAAAATTAAATACCGTCGAACGTCAGAAATGTGTCATCTGACTCGTTCTAGATCTGACGCTCGTTTATTATTGTCTTTGACTTAAGTGGAAGTTTGTACTTATTATCGTAGAATTTTACAATTTGTTCTGAGGAATGTAACATTTAACTGTTACAATCTAAAAAGTTCCCGAAACTTTCATCATGAGAAATACAATTAATATTCAGATATTCAGAATTATTTTATTACTAGGTTCAATGTTTATACATTGTATAGGCAGTCGCCCAAACTCAATTTAGCCATGTAATTTTAGCCAAATTCGTTCAGTGATTTGAGCTCTGTGTCAGTCAGTCAGGTTCTCCTTTTATCTACTATATAAAAATATATGTATATACATATTTCCTACATAAAGAATTATTTGCTAGTATCGCTAGTCTGAAGCCTGATTAAGCACAGTCTGCCTCCCACCAATGGATATTGCAGCAAAGAAAATATTTACCACGCCAAGCTTTTGAGCTGAAACTTGTTTTTCCTTTACGCTACTGGAACGTATTTGCCTTTGGAATATTTTTCCGCCTCCGTCCCTAAGGTACGAGGATTTGAAAACACGGATCGCTGATAGCCGACTTTATTCTATTACAGAATTCTTCGGCCAACGACTTTTATTTACATTTAGTTCTTTTGTTTTTTTTTACCGTATCAAACGTTTCAGTTTTGAAAATTCGGTACATGTATATTACGTTTCATGTGTATTTTCTCTCGTTACACTATTAATGCACCTACCATTTTTTTGTCTCTGCATCACCCTAAGGTTCGACTGGTAGAAAATGCCTTCGGCATTAAGTCCGCCTCTGTACTATTTGTGCATAAAGTTAATAAATAAAATATATGGTGCACCACGCCTCAGAGATTATTATTACGGTAATGGATGCGCATACGTTTCCAAAGTTAACTAAGTGTCCTTGTAAATGATTTTAGTTTATTATATTACTTTTATTGTAACCTGAACAATAATTTCATTGCACAGTCTTTCGCTTCGAACCAAACTAAACATGTTTAACTGGCACCCATCCACCATAAGTACCGAATTTTCAAAACTGAAACTTTTGATGCTGTAAAAAAAAACAAAAGAAATTGCTAAATTTGCCAAAAAGCCTTTAACCTTTTTCTCCTAGTCTCAATCTTTAAAGTAATCATTTTAGTCGATACGAGTAGAGATAACAGAGGGTAGTTCAGTTTTTAGTCGATATGAGTAGAGATAACAGAGAGAGAAAGAAACTGTATCCAACATTAATAATTATGGATCTATTTTTTATTATCTTACCTTAGTAATGATTTAATAAGGATTTAAGGAATTAAATAGGTATGACGTATCTACGAAAATGTATGATCTTTTTGGTAAATATAATTATTTTTATTATTTTTATACATGTAAATGTATAAAGAATTATGAGGAGGATAATGAGCAGTATCAATTATCCGAATCACGTTTTTAACCGTCTCTTTCCAATCCAATTAGATTGTTCAGTACTTCCATCCCATCCCACGCAAATAGAGCAATGTGAATACAAAAACGCGATTGTACTATTTGACAGAACAGGTTTATTGATAAACCGTCATCAGGGCATTATGAAAGCCAATTTATAGGGAATATTTCAGTGCAAATAGCGTCAGTTTGACACGGGTGTGACGCGGGATCGCAAGTGGCAATTATAGAAGAACGTCAGACTACGTCACCTGGCTTCGCAGCGTAAAGATGTTATTTTGAATATTCGTTTGTTTATTTCTCTCTTTTCAAATCTGTGAAGGTCGATGACCTTGAGCCTAGATAACTTGAGCTTTCGATCAATCGGGCGCTTATAAATATTTTGTTTGGGTCAGTTCGGTCGCCGATTGAAATGTTTGATTACAACTTGTCTACTTTAAAACAAACGATCATTCTATAAGTTTGTTACCTTGTTTCTTCTCAGAAACATGTCATCCCATCACATCACATAAATATTTGTATCTGTGGGAATCAAACCGATGACCTCGTGATCAGCAGTCTGACACGAACCACTAAACCACAGGAGTCGTCAATTAGATGATCATTCTTATGCAATTAATATACTGGAATTAGGCCCCAGCTGACTTTATCAATATTGCAAAAGGATAATATTATGCCTTATAAATTAGTCCGGTAACCGTAAGCGCAACTGCTTTATATTCTTGGAATCAATACTTACTGAATTTTTGTAAAATACTGCTGCATCTTACTATGACAACTCTACTAGCAACTCGGAGTTTGGAGTTAGCAATAGGCTTTCTATCTACATGAGACTTAAACACACAGACAAACTTTGATGTACACCTCTGCTCTCTTCGGGGAATACAGGCGTTATGGTAGGTAAGTATTAAATTAATGAGTGATCACATTGCACATAATCGACTTTACTACAAAATACCGGTTATGCACAGACATGTCGTTCTTAATGCTTCGTATCGTACACGTGTTGACTTGTACAAGGGTTATCATTAATACATACACATAGGACACGCTATGTGCATTATATTACATATATTTTTATGTACAGCCAACATAAGAGAAGTATTACAGGCAGATAGTTATATCTGTGTTTTGACAAAGATTGTATAACAATGTAGGTATTACGCAAAATGTGTCAAAACGCAGGCGTTGTTAGCGTCTTACATACCAAACCCTAAAACAGATAATAATTCTATTTAGGCATATCACAATCTTTGTCAAAATACAGATATCCTGTATACTTTTTTCTTTTGTTGACTGACATACTTACCTGTGATATGATTTTGATAACAGAGATTGATGTGAGAACTATAGACATTTACTTAGCTTCGGAAATTAGAGGCTCAAGAGGACTTTATCCGCAACGCTTTTTATACAAAATAAGTTTGGTCCTTTGTTGAATTAATTAAATTCTACAGTTACAATCTTAACACCAATAGACGTGTCTATGGTAATTAAAACTTTATTTATATCTAAAAGTAACACGATTTTATAGATTTTCTTAAAGATAGGTTTTTTTCATTAATGTGAAATCAAATTCGTATAAATCTATGAGATCTATGTGAAAGAAAAATAGATATGCGGTTACGGCTCCGTTTCGTTACTCTTTAATCGGGCACAAATCCTAATTCCTTGCTAGTTACTAGGTACTGAAAAATCCAATAACATTTGCCCGACCTGGATCACTTTAATTTACTCAAGTAAGTATATCATTCGGAGGCTTATTTTAATTTAATACAGAAAAAGTAATTTCCCTCGCACACTCTTGAAGATTTCCAGTATCAAATATTACTTACACTCCAGTTCAACACTCGAATTTCGATCTAAAAATTCGTGTCGATGTCAAAGGTTTATTTTATTGTAAAAGGTCAAGTGCGAGTTGCTTATAAAACGAAAGGAGGTAAGTATATAATTTTGCATTAAATAAGATTTTTTCTATCGTATCGGCAGCTACACAAAATTAATTATTAATGTGTGGACAAAAACACATAATTCCTCATTGCCATTTAGATGTGCATCTCTTTAGAGGTGAGGCGAGGCGAGGCGATGTGAGGCGAGGCGAGACGATCCAACCTTATGTTGAAGTCCGTTTTAAAGCACCGTAAATATTTACTGTAAAATATTTTCGTGATCTATTTCGGTAATGGGATCTTTGTTTTTAATTAACAAAACATCACACCGTATCCCTTTGAAAGGTTAAGGTGGAGGCGTATCTACTGCTATAAATACACCCACAACTGCCAATTTTTAGGTTCCATATTGGGAATGCGGATTCCATCTTCTGATAGGTATTATTTTTCTGCTGGGAACTCTGCTCCTGGGATATCTCAAAACCTATTTATATATAAATATTTATATTGTATTTTGTATCAACAAATGATAAGGGCCTGTTTCATAACCTCTGGATAGCCGCTAACTGCGAACTAAACTAAAAAATTAATTATTTTTTTTATGAATTTATGTGTCAGCTAATTTAACTGGAGCTTATCAGTAAGCTGTTAAACAGGTCCTTAATATCTTTTTAAGCATTTTCCATGCTAAGATTACTAGTTATTTTTAATGAAGGAAAAAATAGCTAGATCGGGGTAGGTAAAAGAATCTGATAAAATTTTAGTTTTATATATATTTAATTCGCCGTTACTTACGGAACCCTAAAACTCAGGTCGGCGAGGGTACGTTACGTTCTCGTTTCACAAAATTACAATTTCACACATTTCACTGACCCTGTTGATATACGAGCTATATCATTTACAATATTGAGGTGAAAGCCCCAGTTGCCAACCATTGGAATTTAATGATAATAATTAAAATAATATTGTGGCGCTTGTCGATACGTTTAAAATAAATAATAATCATTTCATTCACAAAAAATACAGAACATTATGATATGACACAATTTAATAAAAGTCAACTATTATTTAATTATGTGTAGAATTTTATTTTATTTTAGTCTCCTGTGTTTAAAATACAATTGGGCCTAGTAAGTTAGGTATAATAAATTATTTTTTCAACGTAGCAATAAAAATTATCGCTATGAAAATAAATTTATATTTTTACAAATTTGATAAAAAAGTATGAACATCTCAAAATCTTAAAATATACATTTTCTTGAATTCACTCAACATTATGACAAAATGACATCACTTTCAGATTTCTAACTTTCAATATTTTTGTTTTACATTCAGCAATTGGTGCTGTCTCCCTATTTGCGTATTCGTTTTAGCGAGTAGATGGCACAAAGACTTGACGTGGGCTTCACTTTACAGAATATGAGATTTTTTCCAATAGTTTTTCATTATGATGTAGGTAAGTAGGGTTACGATATAATATACCCACTCAACGCACCCTTTTTGGTGTAATTCCAATTTGAAATTCAATATTTTTTATATGCTCCGTTTTTAATTTAATCTTTTAAGCAATTTTTAATTATAGTATCTCATATTGCAAGTATCTGTCAATACATAGGTTTACAAACAAACCTTTTACCTAACCGGTTATACAGAAAGAACTAAAATAAAATTAACCTTAAAATTAAATGAAACCCCTGTAAAAGCTAAATGTTAAAACATATCAAAATAATTAGTGACATATACATATTATATTATACGGTGCACGCTTTTGTGACCAAAACGCGCAAACTTGCGGGCGCAAGCTAGTCTTACGATTTTTTCCCCCACTGACCCATGACCTTTGTATGAAGTATAAAGGTTAATTACCACTAAACTATGCATTAACGAAATGAGTCAAGAATAATAAGTACATTTACATTTGGTTGCAATAATTACATTATAATGATGTAATTATTCATTATCATTATCTATTTATCGTTTTCTCAACTCGTACTCTCAACTTGATTTCTCCTCCCCAAGCCACTCTAGTGCCCAACACTAGAACGGAAAGGGGCTTCCTCACGATGTTTTTCTTCACCGTTTCAAGTCAGTAAATTTTCGTGGATCTTCTATCTTCTGGAAACGTTACTAGATTAAAGCTATGTGGAGGAGTATTCTGATGCCTAGGTAAACCAATTTGGGGGTTCATTTGTAGGTACATAATATAAATATTTTATATACTAGTCAGTGATACACACAACAGAGGTGCGTGTCTTAGATTCAAAGTCGAGACCACTAGGCAGTCCAATGGTTAAAAAGACCACATAAATAGGCACTTTTGAAAAGTCAAACTAGTTGCTCGGTTCCAAAAAGTGGTTCTTATGGAGAAGAGCCGGTAATTCCATAGTCACTCTTTACAACTAGGATATCACTAGCTTTTTAATGTCCGCCTGTATTCTCCTAGGGGTTAAGCACAGGCGTACTAATACACACCTACAAGATATTCAAGGTCTATGAAATCAATAAAATACATTATACATTACAAATACATGTATTATACCAATTCTTCATAATATAAAGACTTTCGTTGCTGCCAACGTTACTCAACTTTGTACGACTAACCGATTCACGTGTACCACAAAGTTTCAAGCCGGATATTGTACAGGAGATTGCAGAACTCTGTTTAAAAGCCCACCAGGGATTGTCACGGATATTTTGTTATTTTAAACACCTCCTCAAATATATTGCTATTTTATAGTGGCAATATAAAGTTAGGGTTCGGATTACATACATTCGATCTCCATGAAACTCTGTGCTTGGGTATTGGGATTTAGATGTCCCCTTTATACGGTCGTGCTAATAAAAAATATCGGTTGTTACACTTTGTTTTAAAGTTAAGTACCTACACATGGGAGACCTAAAAAATACGCATCCAATTCATCATCAGCAACTCATCAATCGTCCCACTGCTGGGCACGGTTCTCCTCTCAGAATAAGAGGGGTTAGGCTATAGTACACCACGCTGGCCTAATGCGGGTTGGCAGACCATTCCATCCATAGTTAGATCTGCTAAAAGTCTTTTACGACCTACTAATAATAAATGGTGACAGTTGTATGAACCTTTTCATTATTATTATCATCATCATATCATTATTATTCATATATACCTTTTCATAATCAGCCATTGCAGCGTGAAGGATTAACATCGTGTTGGATGTTAATCCAAGATGTTAATCCTTCACGCTGCAATGGCTGAATGGATTTAGGTGAAATTTGAAATAAACATAGCTTGAATAGAAATAAGCGAAGCATCGCACATTAGCTTTTTTATCTTAATCGTGGTTACGCACGGGAATAATTATGAATCTAAAAAAAACCCTTAAAATATAGTTAATGTGTAAGCCTTTTTTATGTGTTGTTTTTTGCAGATAACTTTTCTGTTTAATTTGGCTGTCTGGTCATGGGTTCTAAGAATGCTTCCAAATCCTTGAAAAAATAAATATTAAGTGTTTGTAGATTATTCACAAACGAGGCCGAATCTGAAGAAATACAATGAAAAAAGAAAAACAAATACATAATAATATCATAGTAAACTTTATTGTATTAGTAATACTTGAAAACATTAGGTATTGAATATTTGAAAGA
The DNA here is from genome assembly GCA_946251955.1 of Acronicta psi. Lineage (NCBI taxonomy): Eukaryota > Metazoa > Arthropoda > Insecta > Lepidoptera > Noctuidae > Acronicta > Acronicta psi. The sequence goes on from OX276476.1 coordinate 11,775,973, forward strand.
TAATTTTTCCAATACTTATCATTATTCCTTTTTGGTAAAACGAACGACGAAAAAGTTTTTCATAAAATTCCAAGGTTCTACAATAATGACGTCTTTACAAACAACTTTGTATCTACTTCTGAAAGCTACTTTTAAATTAAGTCTTTTTATCAAAGTAATCAATAACTAACTTATTTCTGTGGCTTATACTAAAGTTATTTTAAGTAATACAAAGAAACTAATATATTTACCATAAGTATCCATCTTTGGTTACAAATTTTTTTTTTGGGGACATTTTTACACAGCACCATCTAGTCCCAAACTGAGCAGAGCTTGTACTATGGGTACTAGACAATGGATATAATACTTATATACTTTTTTTTCGTAAATACATACTTATTATACATAGAAAACACCCAGATAAACACAAATACTTATTATTCATCACATAAATATTTGTGTCCTGTGGGAATCGAACCTACGACCTCGTGATCAGCAGTCCGGTACTCGAACCACTAGACCACAAGGAAGAAGGAGCGTACATGAGATAGCTGATGTCTAATACGATTTCAACAAAGTAATTACGATAATATTCAACATAATTTATGATATCCATGAGAAACTTAACAAAATCTAAAAAAAATATATATCACAAAATATTCATTCGAATTTATCAAAGACCTAAGGGCTTTTACCACCTCTGGATAGCTAACCACCGGATAAAACAAAAAATAGAAGGAAATGTGTATGAAATTATCTGCCAAGTAATTTAACGGGAACTTATCAAGGGGTGGTAAAACAGGCCTTAAGACATATAATTTAAAGCTCAATTTACACCTAAGTAATACAGGACGGCAATTAAATATACAACACAACAACTCTGCAAATATTGCACAAGCAAATTAAAATGACACTAAACTTAATTTCTAAGAAGCTTTAACAATATTATTAAAGAAAGAAATTGGCTTATAGTGCAGAATAAAATATGAAACTATTATAACAATTTCCCGCTTCACTGACTTCAGTCATATTACGTGGCGCAACGTGGCTGCATCTAAACGTGCTCTATATACGTATGCTACCATTATATCCAGAGCATCAACTACCGCTATGCTCAACTGTACAATGGCCCTTACAACTCCTTCGGCTTCCGCATCATTGTACAGTCGCTAACAGCCAAATACATTCCCTATTCTAAAGTGGTTGCAGAGTTGTTCACGAAACGCGTTCAAAAGGCTCAAACAATTTGATCGTCGACGTACCCCAACGCCCTAATTCTGCTGAAGCCGCCGTCTGGTGCCATAGTTACTCTAATGTGTGTGATGACATCCGAATCACAGTCGAAATAGTGCTCATTATGGGCTGATAGCTGTAATTGAATTTGTGGGTTTAATAAATTGGGTTTTGTAAACTAAACGGCGTCTGGTTTATTTGAACTTGCTAATGAACGGGCCAATTTGGAAAATGGTACTGTTGAGATAAAAAAGGTCAAACGGGAAATATTTTTGATTATTATGATTTTGATTATTATAATTATTTAAAAGAGGAATATTTCGAGAAATCTTTTCCACACAAATCTAAAATAGAAAAATAAAAGTAATAAAGAATCCTACAAAGAAGGTTAGATTCTGATAAAAATGAAAGAAGGTTCTTACCTTGCTAGGCTTCAAAATATTGTGCCAGTTTGCCACTGTCTCAGGATACCAATCAACGTGTCCCAGATAGGCCCCCTCAATCTTCACGGAGTCAGGATAATTTCCTTTAAAGTGGTTGGTGTCCACACAGATTTGCTTAATCTTTCCTGGAAAGCCTAATTTGAAGATTGCCCACTCTTGACCTATAACAAACGAATTGTAACTTTTATTTTAATTTCCAAATTCCAAAAAAAAAAAATCTTAATAATATATCTTTTTTTAGGTATAATAAAGATCATTTACTTGGAAATTACACATTAATTAATAGATTTTCGGTTTTCTTTTTGCTTTTTGTCTACAGATTTTTAAGGTTAATATCGGTTTAGGAAAGTCACCTAATTAGGTGACTGTAGGATGACTGTAGGCAGCACACCAGGTGGTTACTACAGTCATCGTCGCCCTTAGGATACTTGCAAAAACAGAGGCTTTGCTGGTGCATTACCCGCCGCAGTTACCAAGAGGGATAAAATAAAACGTTCCTTATTTAAAACTCTAACACCGATTGTAGACAGCGTATAGATTAAACTGGTAGATCCAGAAGCAAGAAATTTTGTACGGCAGTTCCAAAATAATGTAGGTGAGTACTAAGATAGGATTTTGGGGAAATTCCCGATTTGCCACTAGCACAGCACACCGATAATTATGAATAGAATTAAGAGCATTATTTGCAGTTTAAGTAAGCGTTTATTTATTTTTTTATTGGATGCTTATAGACGAACGTTTTACGTTTCAACGTTAGACGACGTCGCGGTAGGCCCAAAAGGAGATGGCGGGACGAGCTAGACCTTTACTGGAAGGATTGGCCACAGATAGCCCTTAACCGTGACGAGTGGAAGGCGGGTAGGGGGCCTTTGCGCTGCAGTGGGACGATAACGGCTGATAATAATAATAATGCTTCTAGAAATTTGCTGTATTGTAAAAAGAAATAAGGTTGAGGATATACTTTCATAACTGATTGGAGTTGGTTGATATTATATCCATCAAATAGAATGAAAAATGAATTCCTGGAATTGAGTTGTTAAGACACTATTGTTCCTCTAAGCAAACGTTCGAATTCTTGGAACATGAGATATGTAATTGGAGCATAAAGTTTGTATTTTCTTATTTCTTTAGCAAGAGAACACAATATGTGAGTTTTTGGGGTTCGTCTTCAAGTACATGTAATGATATAGCGTTATTGTGTTTTGTTGTATATAAACTCTTAAAGACAGCCCACAATTGCAAGTTTCAATGGAATAGGCTTACGTATCACCAATTCAAAATACACGTGTATCATAGTTATATACATACTTATATACATATATACCATCACGCCTGTATTCCCCAAAGGGTCAGACAGAGATACACACGCATAGTTCGCTGGTATGTTTAGGTTCCATGTAATATAGATCGAGTCTATTGAGATACCTACTGAGAATTTCATAGAAAAAAAAAACAATTACACTGCTCGACATGGGAACTACGATAACGAAGCAGTTCCTTAAAAAAAAAACATAATATTATTTACCTGTACTCTTCATGGTTCCATCATCATTAGCTTCAATGACATTGGGTCTGTCCAATCTTCGTGCTGTTTCCCAACCATCCGACATACATTTACCCTTTGAAGGCTTAATTACGTTCTTGGGGTGTCCGTAATGGGCGTTTGAAAAACCTAAACAAGAATAATGTGCCAATTAATTGGAGAAAAAATATGCTGTATTTAGGGAAATGGAAGAAAAATATGTAGTCTCTGAATAAATAAATACTTTGGGTAAATCTTCACACATCACTATCTAGTACTAAACTAAGCAATGGATACTAGACAATGAATAAAAGAATATACATATAGACTTTTTGTCCTATAGGAATAAGTCCTCGGATAAGTTGAAGTGGAATCGTTTGTCTTGGTATGGGCACGTGATTAGGAGGTATGAAACGCATTTGACTAAAAGACTAATGACATTGAATGTTGAAGGACGAAGAGAAAAGATGGATGGATTGTGTTAAGGTCGATATGATAGAAAAGGAAGTCAATGACGAGCGAACAGGGATGAATGGTAGAAAAGGATAGGCTGCATCAAACCCAAATAAATTGGGACAATGGCAATATGATGAGGAATCGAACTCATTGAACAGTCCGAATCACAAGACCACAGATGTCGTTAATCTATACTACTCATAATATTATAAAGAGAAAATACATAATTCATTGTTTGTTTGTCTGAATTGGCCCCGAAACTACTGCCACTTGATAGGATACCAAAAAATAAATTTACTCTTTTTTTTGCATGTAACATTCGTCGTATTGATTTTGTTTTTGTAAAATGTAGCCATTGTTACCGGGACCATAATAACGGATATAACTAAATAAACAAATATCTTAGGACCAAAATAAATAAATAAATATCTTAGGATATTTTTACACAGCACCATCTAGTCCCAAACTAAGCAGAGCTTGTACTATGGGTACTAGACAATTTTTTTTGTAAATACATACTTATAATACATAAGAAACACCCAGATAAACACAAATACTCATATTAATCCCATAAATATTTGTGTCCTGTGGGGATCGAACTCACGACCTCGTGATCACCAGTCTAGTACTCGAACCACTAGACTACAGACGTCGTTAAAATCAAATGAGTACTTAAGGCGCTGTAGTGGAACATACGTAAATAGGAAGATACATAGACTGCCTAATATAAAACTCTTCCTTCGGCTTTTTGCCGTGTCGTCCGGTAAAAATGCCTTTTAAGACACCGACGACACTGACAATGAGGTAATTTGTAATGAATTATGAAAAACTCTTTATCGTAGAAACTACTGGACCGATTTGAAAAACTCTTTCACCATTGGGAAGCTACACTATCCCCGGATGATATAGGGTATAATTTATGAGAATTCCCCAGACAACGCACATAGTATCATAGTATTGAATATGATTATGTAACTTACCTTGACAAGAGGCACCGTTTAGCAAGGACACTAGGTCTATAATTTGATTTCTTGGAGGCGGCTCTGGTTTCGCTTCCCCGAATACCCTGAGGCGTGCGATCCCTCCGTCTGGGTAAATGTTCACGCGAATATGCGTCCAAGCATCGTCACTTAAGACCTGAAATTAAATAATCTTGAGTATTTGTCCTATATTTAAAATTTTATTGCAAACCTTGTTCAATTTTTTCATTCTATTTTTCCAAAAACGCTTACTAATTTGTTTTAAAGTAAAAGTTATTTTCTGTAAATCTACTATAGAATTTTATTATGGTTTATTTAAGTATGTTATAAATTAAGTTAAGAACTTGATCTAAAAGTGAAAAAATGTTACCAAGTCCTCTATATTTTTAAAGAGTTCGAAGTTTATTTTTGAAGTTTTAAAAAGTAAACTGCTTCTCAGAATACTTTATGATGAGAATATCAAAGTCCAATCGAATTTATTTAAAACTTTTTGCACTACAAACGCAAGCTCCATTCATCTTATTTTCAGAAATGCAATTTAAACGAAGTGCGATTTCGGAACAGTTGCAATTTGAAAGCATTGCAATATATTATATTGGGGACTTATATATACCAGTGTTTTGGTATGAAGTGTCAATCACTATCGCCGCACAGTTCATAGCATCTAGACGTACAAATCTTACGTTCAAATTTCGATACACCACCAAAGGATAAACCTATTTCAAGGAAAATAAATTGGAAACTAGCCTGAGCTTGTGTTAAAAATGGAGTTCGCATTCAAGTTAGGAAGTGCTGTTGCTATCTATAATTAAAAGAACAATTGAAACATTGACTTGTTAAAATAACTTTAAGTAATTATTTCAGGTTATTATTGTTAACTTGGTTGGAACCGAATTTACAATAATTTATTATTATAAATAAATAAAAATCTTGGGACATTTTTTACACAGCACCATCTAGTCCCAAACTAAGCAGATCTTGTACTATGGGTACCTATACAATGTATATAATACTTATATTTTTTTTTGTAAATACATACTTATAATAATTATAAGAAACACCCAGACAAACACAAACACCTTCATCACATAAATGTTTGTGTCTTGTGGGAATCGAACCCACGATCTCGTGATCAGCAGTCCGGTACTCGAACCACTAGACCACAGACGTCGTCACGTCGTTGTATTATGAGTGATAACATCATTAGGGTGACCCTTCAGTCAACATAAAGGTATGTTTGTTTTTCATTAGTATTAAAAAAAACTGAGTTTCTATAACCTATTTTAAAAATTTCAATAAAAAAGTCTGCATCAATGATTTAAATTAAAGTTGAAAAGCGTAAATAACGCTGTGCGAATTGACAGAACAATAAAGATTATGAATTATTTAAAACTAAAATCCAAAGGGCCTTTCATCTTTTTTATTAAATTTGGATTCAGAACATGAAAACAATTAAAATGCAGCATCAATTATTTTTTTGGCCAGTGACTGAAATACCTAAAATTTATTTAGCGGTGAAGACTCCCAAGTATGTGTTCAATGTTTAGTTTAAACTTAGAACATAAACATCATTTTTAAAATTACCTTCTGGAAATTGAGCCTGGTTTCCTCATAGCCGGGCAATAGGGCCGTAACGGGCACTATCTCATCCCATTTGTCAGACTTAAGACGTTCGATATGTTTCAAGTCGAATTTGTTGCACGCTGTGCCCATTTTGGAAACTCTTGTTGGAATAGATTCTTCTTCTGTAACAATAAAAATATTTTCGTTTATGTTACGAACTATATTAGGATATTGTACGTTATTATATATATGTATATACGTTATGGGGAATGTTCCTGATCCCATAGCCATGACGCAAGGGTAAATTATGGCAAGTGCGGTTTCAATCAATTCAATTTCAATCGGTATGGTCGGTATCGGTAATTTCAGTCGTTAAAGCGGTATGGTCTCCCATACCGCCACTTTAAAAATTAAAGAAGTAATTTTCACAATATGTACCTGCGTAAGACTGTACCTAAATATTAGTCCATCGGGTATCGTAAGATACGCCTAAACATTAAAGCCTGTAAATGTACTGCAACCTGCAAAAACTTTGTTCCCCTATGGATCCTCAAGGACCGTTGCTGCAGTAAATACTGCTTAGTAACCAGCTATTGTAGTCAAACTTATTAAAGTTTAAATGCACTAAATCACCTGACTAATTAGTGTTATAACGGGTTTATTTTCAAACTGACTGTATCACTGTCTCGTCTCGTTTAATGATTGTAGGTGTGATCCTAGGTAAGATTTCCAAACACAAAGTGTTTTTGAGTATTTCAATGAAATTGTTGCTTCCTTGAAGCTTGGAGTTTGGTTTCGTACCCGCTTTAAGACAGTATGTACCGATTACATGACCCTAAACTATATTTGGAAAGTCGTACAGCAGTACGTATACCTCTGCCTAACCAGGAACACAGGGGGGCTATACAAGTTACATTCGAATTTTCACGAATTTAGAAAAGTTGCAATTTGACATTCGAATCGACAAACGAATAGAAAAAAAAATGTATGGAAATGACATTAGTGACAACCCGATTTGTCGAAAGCTTGTGTCATTTCCATACATTTTTTTTCTATTCGTTTGTCGATTCGAATGTCTTATTGCAACTTCTCTAGCCCCCCAGGCTTGATGATATAGTATAATGAATTGCTTGTCTTGAGGGTTAAATCTTTTTATCGATACATAAACAGTACATTACACACACATGCTTCATTTGTCCTGAACTATAGTACCTTTACCTACACATTACTCTCAAAGCACTTAGTTCTAGCCCAATGAGGCGTGTCTGGGCAATTCGCCAATGCTATTTACTGGACACTCGTTAGTTTTGCCAAAGAAAGTCTTGGAAACCGAGACTCTATATCCTGAGAACTCATCAATCATATAAAGAAAGAGTATTTCAAGTGTATGAGATGTTTCAAAAAGCTTTCTTTGTATGTGTGTGATTATTTTCTTTGTTGTCTTTGGAATGTGTCTAGAAGTTTTTAAAACTAGTGACATCTAGCGTACATTTACTTTATTAGACTGCTTAACAGCTGATCTTGAAGTAAAGTACACCGAATCCTCCATTTCACACACACATACATTAATTTTCGTTAAGTTTATACATTAGTTATACATTAATTGTCTACTTATATCTCCGCTAATACTCATACTATACATTTGGTAGTAATTATATCTGTTTACTACGCCTAAACCGCAGAACAGATTTCGATAAAATTTAACAAGTGTGAAGTTTGAAGTTTGAAGAGTGTATCCTGAGGAAGGATAACTCAAAAAGTCCTTGGGATGTTAGTGAAACCATAGGTAACCAGCTAGTCATAAAATATAAATTGATACATACCTATAAATAAATAATGTACTTAAACCAATGGGAACATTTTAGTAATAAAACAATTTAAGCTGAATTGACTTGAATATAAAATAACCACTTTACATTTCAAGTAAATGAAAATGTCATGTTCCCTTGTCAAGGAAAATGTAAATTGATAATAACTTCATGCATTTTGCTTCCACATTTTTATCTAAGAAAACAAAAAACCAAGGAAAGTACTGCAGGATAATTTCAGTTTCCTGGTAACCTTGGAAGTAATTTGTTAGTAATTAGTAATTAGTCAAATAGGTAAATTGGTAAAACTTTTGTCTTTCTTTTGTCGCAATAAGACACGTTGAACATGACTTATTTCAAATCGCTACATATCGCATTTAATTTATGCTCATGTTATAACCTTTTAAAGGTCGCAACAATAGCTTCACTATTGTTTATTTATTTATATAGATACCCGGCATGAATGCATGAAAGGGTTGCATCTCATAGGCAAATGTTTAATTCAATTACGAGTGACGACGTCTGTGGTCTAGTGGTTCGAGTACCGGACTGCTGATCACGACGTCGTGGGTTCGATTCTGTGGGAATCGAACCCACGACGTCGTGATCAGCGGACACAAATATTTATGTGATGAATTAAGTATTTGTGTCTGTCTGGGTGTTTCGTATGTATTATAAGTATGTATTTTCAAAAAAAAAGTATATAAGTATTATATATCCATTGTCTAGTACAAGCTCTGCTTAGTTTGGGACTAGATGGTGCTGTGTAAAAATGTCCAAAAAATATTTATTTATTTAAAATTAAAAAAACCCTAAAAAGTACGAGGAAAAAAGTTACAACAGGGAAATGCAGAGGAAGCTCCACACGCGTCGCTAGTATGAAATTAATGCATTTAAAATGCTTACCTTCAGGCGTCAAGCAAGCTGCTTGTATCGAGTACTTCGGTGCATAGTTTCCTGTGAAGTACGCTGTATCCACTAACAAACCTGCAACAAAACACATCTTACTAATATTATAAATGTGAAAGTTTGTGAGGATGGATGGATGGATGTTTGTTATTTTTTCACGCAAAAAATCCTGAACGGATCTGGATGAAATTTGGCACAGAGATAGATTATAGTCTGGAATAGCACATAGGCTACTTTTTATCCCGGTAAAATGTATGGTTCCCGTGGGATAGCGGGCGAAGCCGCTGGCGGAAAGCTAGTATCTTCATAAACGGTTAGACCGATTTGTATAAAATTTTGTGTGCATAGCGGGTAGGTCTGAGAATCGGCCAACATGTATTTTTCATATCCCTTAATGATAAGGGTGACCCACCCCTATATGACAAAACAATGTTTGCCGGGTCAGCTAGTTTGGTATAAAATTTCTTGGGTACAAGATACTTTTTATCAACGAAGCACTTTTTATAGGTCAGTGTTTATTACACAATATTGTTATCTAAACAAGACAAAATATCAACATAAACAATAAATATTAAGTAATCTGTGGATAACGTAGTGGGTAGTATATTTGTTAAGTTTTATGTTATTACTCCTATGTATATGCTAAACGCTCGGTGTACTAATTAAAACAGGCAAATTAATCAAAATCACAAATTTAAACTCCGAGCTGCTACTGAGAATTTCATAGAAAAACTCATTAACACTTTGTTATACTAGACTACCGAGGCAGGGCTAGACAAGTTTAATTTTGACATTCGAATCGACAAACAAAATGTACCTATGTAAATGGCATTCGTGACAGCTCGATTTGTCGAAAGCTTGTGTCATTTCCATACATTTTGTTTTTCGATTCGAATGTCAAAATGCAACTTATCTAGCCCCCCAGCTATCTACGATTACGATTATCTTCAAAATTGTTTAATTGTGGATAGGTATGACTGGCACTAAATTGGCTTATACAGAGTGGTGAAATAGAGAACACATTAACTCTGCATTGTGTGATACCGGCTGAATACATAGACAATTAGAAAAAAAACTTTAAAATCAACATACCCTGTATAACGCATTTCGTTGCTAACTTCAAGATGCACCAGTCATGACCGGCGATCCTCTTTCTGCGAGTCTCCCACCCATCCATCCACTTGCCGTACTCCGTGTACTTATCCTCGATGAATATCGGCTCCGAATCCAATAGCATGTTCTCACATGTTGCGAAGAAGTCATCTGTTGCGAAGATTACTTCTCCACCAGACTGTGTAAAGAGAATTTTTGGTGAACTTGACTTAGGATATGTGGTTTTTTCTAATCATTATGTGTCTTTTTAATGAGATGGCGGCCAATCAATATTTAAGAAAGAAAAATACTTACCTACTGCACCGACCCCCAAGTGAATTGGGATAAGGATAGGAGGATGATGATTCAATGTTTTTTTTTATTTATTGTACCCAGAAGGATAAATTATTTCTCATTTATTAAATATCTGGTATTTAATAAATTTGAAATAACATTGGGAGAGAAAAAATATAATATAAAGGTTACTTCTTGTCTTCTTAAAAATCTACATACCCTACTAGACTGTACTGGGTTAATATCTCATAAATATATTTAAAAAATCGGGGCTTGAAAAAGATACTTTGGTATCCCTATACTTAGGATAAATTAGTAGAAAAACCTACAATTAATAATTAATAGATATGAATAATTACTTCCCGTGTATAAAAAGAAAATAATAAGCACTATTAATAAATAAATAAAAATCCTATCGAGATTGTCAAAAACAGGATAGGTATATGATATGCTTTACAATAGAAGAGAACTCACCCCAATACTCGCAAACTCACTAAGCTCAGCAAACGCAGGAACAATTTTCTCAATCATCTTACTCACTGGAATAACGAGTGACTTAATTCGAGCTCAACCACACACTGATAAGGAGCTGTCTCGAATACCTTATATATACCGTTTGTATATAAACAAAACTATATATAACTACTATTTATTTACCGCATTTCTATAAATGTATCTAGTTTTTGTCCCTTTCTACGTGTTTGCTACGATAATAGGACCTTAAAAAAGTAACTGTTTCGTTTCGGAACGTTTTGTACTAAATATAGAATTAATTTAAGTAGATTTGTCTAATACGGTGATAACGCGATTTAGTCACAGGTAGGTACTTAAAAGTAACGGGATAATATTATGTAAAGGGCTTAATTTTCAAATCATACACGTCTGATTGACCCCTCGGGGAATACAGGTGTGATGACATAATGTTTTTGTTGTCAAGATTTGTAAAAAAATAACTAGGTTACATTTTAACACATGTTGCCAAAAATCTAAAGTATCATTAAGATTAAATAGGGTTATCACGTATTTTAGTTTAACCTTGACTAAAATAAAAACTGAATTATTACATAAACAATAAATTGTGATCTTATCGGTGTTTTATTATTGCAAAAAAATGATCTTAGCTTTTTATCTTTACTTTATCGAGTTTTTACTTTGCGAATTTATATTGTTCGTTATAAAATAGTGTCTCAATGTGTCAAATTAACCAATTAATACATTTTGGAGGATTCATTGAACCAAACTTAGATTTCTTTCGTAATAAGACTGCGTGGGGTGGACTGGGGTGTATAGCTTTTTCTCATTGATTTTTCTCCCTCTCTTCTGAAACTCTCATGGATCCCTGCCATTTGAGGAGATGGCAGTGAGTGGAGGAGTGACTAAAACCACATTTGTCTTCCCTTGCCTTATATAAAGAACTCCATTCGTATAAAGCTCAAAGGGACCATTGTAATAGGCGGGCGAGTCTATCACCAATATCAATCTATTCAATTTTATGATGCAATTAAATGTAATAGTTCACACCTACTAAATCATCTGGAAATTTCTGCTTTTTTTTACCTTCATTACCACCAGAAAAAAAACAACAAGAAAAAGTCTTTTGTTATCCCAACCACAGAAGAAGCATAAAAACCTTAACAATTGAATGGTGTGGTTTAAAAAAAAAACAAATACGATTATAAGTATTTTTATCCATTCCTTTCTTACAAGGCTGTTTGAAGGTTTTATTTAAATATGGCGTGTTTTATTTATGGCTGAAAATAAGAGAAATAGTGGCAAATTAAAATACAAGGTTGATTTTAAACAGAGGATTTCCTTGAATATTTTCCAGTATTTTTTTTACTCAATCCTGCGTTCTTCTGGTGTGGATCGTGTGATCAGCATGAATAAATTTATACATTATTATGTAAAAAACTATACACATTTTTTTTTAATATCAGGTCCCTGCGTATTACAATTTTTATGGACTTGGAAGAAGCAAAAGAACTGCAAGAATCGTCGCTGGCCTTCTGTAGTTTTTGCCAACTCCTATGGGAAAAAAAGAGAAAGTATACGCATATTATTTTTTCAATGTTGCCAAAATGGTAGACACTAAATCATTTTCCGATTCGCTAGTTACTCGAAAAGTTGTTACTTACGTAAGTTGTTCCTTGATTCGAACTTGTAGATAGGTACTATTTAGATATCTAAACCGGTATTACATTTATCATCATACCTGTATTCGACGGAGGTTTAGTCAGTGGTGTACTAATGTATCCACGGCCCGCCGATATGTTTAGGTCCCATGTAAAATAGCCGAGAGCTCAAGTATTACTGCTATTTAATGAACATAGTCATAACTTTTCCACCACTAAAGTAAATAAAACCCAGTTGATTTAATACACGCTTAGTATTTAACCGAAGTTTTTATGTTTTTAATTTAAATTTTTATAATCTTCATACCAACTTTCATTTTCTTTTAACTGCTCGTAAATGTCTATTTGGTAACGATGTTAAATTTTGATCGAATTATTGCCTTATTTAGCTGAAATGTCGGAGTATTCCCATTTGAGCACCTTTTATAGAACACCCAATACATTGAGCATTTAATATAATGTATTCTCGAATGGGAATTACAAAAACAGCTGCTCTAAAAAAGGTGCTCAATCGGGAATAGTCCAAAAAGTCTACATCTCTTCATATCTTCATGAACTATCTAGAGTTTGCCCCAAAATATAAACATTCACGTGTCAGCTACCCAGCAAAAACTTTTTCACTGCGCCGGTAGTAGGAAATGTTCCTCTTGCTTCCAGCGCAGCGCATCCCTCGAAGGAGCTCTGCCAACCTTAGGTCAACACACAAAATATGTGATCTCTTTACCTATGTCTCTGTCAACATGCTAAGGTTACCTTTCGTTGACTAAGGCTAATATTCAGAGACAACTCTAAGCGTAAAGTAGTGCTTCCGTGTGTCAAATTATAATAAATATTTGCCATACAGAAGCGTAAGTTAACGCTTAGCGTCGTTTCTGAATTAGTGTCAGCTCACAGTAGCTAAGAAATGCCTTTATTTCGATACAAAGTCTACATTTCTTACAGACCAAGAAATATCTACGAAGTATACATTTCTCCATGAACTCTCCAGAGTCACCTTTAGTTGACCACTCAAATCAGACAGCGCACGAGTGACTGTCATAGTCAGGTGAAAGGTCACAAGCTCATTAAAGTAAAACCGGTTCGAGCCACGAGTCCCAGGTCACTAGGTCGTTTAACACTGATAAGGCGGCAGACATTTGCAATTGTATATTTAATTGATAAAACAATAACATTTATGTTGGTTTAGAATTAGTTATATCTTACTAATTTCTGACACTTACGCGAATACTAGACATTGAAATAAAACTACTTTTTACGGATTTTATCGCGTTAAAATAAAATACTATCAATATAACGCGATATAATCCGTAAAAAGTAGTTTTATTTCAATGTTAGTTATATCTGTTCAATATTAATTAGGTGTAGGTAGGTACGTATTTTTAATTTACGTTTTAATTTAATGTGAAGTTAAAATTTATGTACGCGAACGCTTATTTTATGAAAGATTCTATGGCGTTCATTAAAAGAGGCCTATGTACAGCAGTGACAGAATACGGACTTATGTAATTGAAAAAAATTATCTCAAAAAGAAATTTACACAGTTTTAAACGGGTTAATTTCGCAATCAAGTTATATAAAAGGTTAAATGAATAATAAAATAATAGGTTAAACTAAAATAAAAGGTTACATTTCATATTTCAAATGAAATAATATTTAGGTACTTCTTACAATATAATGCTCTACGCTAAGTTGCTTACACAATTATTATACACAAATAATGAAGGTAAAAAAGGATAAAAACGTTGATATAAAACGTTAAAGGATAAACATTAATTTTTAATTTTTCTAAAATAAAATATTTACATCAGGTAAGACTCAAAACTATGCGCCGTGACGATTTTAGCAAGTTCCAGTAAAAATACAATATCTGAGTTTGGCAGACTACAGGCTATGAAAAAAAAAACATTCATGCATGCACCTTTCCTCACAATGCTTTCCTTTACCATTTAAGCGAGTGATGATTATTAATTTTTATGAATTCAAAAATCAGTGGCGCGGGCATTGTATTAAATTTAAACTCGAGACTTATGACTCGGTAACCAATCATAATGGTCATATTACTGGGTTATCATAAGAACGCCGCTTTAAGGCGCAATATTACTTAATCCTATTTTGCGTCTTCCAATATTAAATCACTGTAGTTTATCATATATTACGCCATATTTTTTGTGATAATAACTGCAGTTGATATCACAGTCATGAAACTATAACATGTTAGGTTGAAGATTAAAAGTATAAATGTGTGGAACAGCTGTCATCATCAAGCCAGTTATCATCCATCATCAATCAGTGCTGGGCACGGATCTCCTCTTAGAATGAGAATGAGAAATGAAGCTATAGTCCACCATGCTGGCGTAGTGTGGGTTGGCAGACTTCACACGCTGTCGAGAAAATCTGTCAGGCATACAGGTTTCCTCACGGTGTTTTCCTTCACCGTTGTAAGCTAGTGATAATTAATTATTAAAAGTCAGAGGTCTTGGATTGGAACTCAAGACCTAAGACTTGGCAGCCCAGTGGTAGATAATTATTATTTATCTAAATAAATATTTTTGGACATTTTACACAGCACCATCTAGTCCCAAACTAAGCAGAGCTTGTACTGTGGGTACTAGACAATGAATATAATACTTATATAATTTTCCTTTTTTTTGTAAATACATAAGAAACACCCAGAGAAACACAAAATATACTGATAGTCGACACATAAATATCTGTGTCCTGTGGGAATCGAACCCACGACTTCGTGATCAGCAGTCCGGTACTGGAACCACTAGACCACAAACGTCGTTACAACGAGATAACGTGTATTAAATCAGACCAGTCACTTTATTTTGTAGTGCTGATAATTAATCTGTGTTCACAATCTTACGGTGAAATATACATGAATTTACACCTACAATTATTCAACAATAGAGTTCAAAATAACTCATTCAATATTCGATACAGTCAACAGTAAGACAACACCTACATTAATGTCAAAGCTAGCATAAATATCAATTTAAATTAACAGCTAGAGATCTTGAAATACAGCTAGCTAATGTCCCTAGCGGTTCTCGGAGAGGTAAAGTCTACGTACAGCTCAGAGGTATCACCTTTGCACATAATACATTTCAAAGTAACGCTCAAGTATCACACTGAGTTATTTAGTGGTCTTCGTCATATTCACGGTATTGAAGGATCGGTTTGGTATTTGAAATTCGTATTTAGATATTGGAGCGTGCTCTAACGTCGACCGCTTCGTTGCTTAATATTCTAATAATCTAATATACGGCGGCTGTGGTCTAGTGGTTCGACTACCGGACTGCTGATCACGAGGTCGTGGGTTCGATTCCCACAAGACACAACCATTTATTGTGATGAACTTAAGTGTTTGTGTTTGTCTGGGTGTTTCTTATGTATTATAAGTATCTCTCTACAAAAAAAAGTATATGTATCAAGTATTATATTCATTGCCTAATACGCAGAGGTGTACAAATGTACACCTAAACATAGGTTTAGGTCTCATGTAATAGGTGGCAAGACTTATATCAACCGGGTACAAGTCCAAACTCCGAGCTGCTACCGGTAATTTCACAGAAAAACCTAACAACACTTTGTTCAACCCGGGAATCGAATCCGGGACCGCTAGCGCAGCAGTCACGCCTGTAACTGCACCAACGAGGCAGTCACAGTTCCAAGAGATGATTTGCCATTATATAAATACTTCGGCCGCGTGGTTTGAGTATTTCTTATAACTTTCATCCCCTATTTCAACCCCTTACAGCCATTTTGTCGCATTAAAAAGCCTATATCCTTTCCCAGGCTCTAGACTATCTGTTTACCAAATTTCATTTAAATCCGTTCAACAGTTTTGACGTGAAAGCGCGACAGACAGACAGAGTTACTTTCACATTTACAATAGTAATAAGATTGATGTAATGCTACGTACCTCTAAAATATTCGCTAGTAGACTGTAAGATAACTACAATGTATCATTGTATAAGGTGAATACCCCGTATATCGGTCTATGCATGCGTGTACTCATTGCAATGACATGTATAATACATTCGCAATAAGTTAAATGAAAGATTGTAAATGCCACTGTGACCTCATCGTGAGAATGGAAATATTATGTCACCCGTTTAAAGAGTGAATTGAGATGGGTTCACTAAAGTTTGACAGTTGTACAATCGAATGAATGACTGATTGACCGAAATATTTAATGAGAACGAACATTTGTTTTGAGTCTTTGTGTCCGTTAATTATATCCTTGACACGGGAATTGTTACCTAGAGTTCCACAGTATCCACTTCACACAAAATTGACGATATTTTGTTAGGTTTAGAAACATTTTGCTTATTTAAGGACAACCAACAAGGCGTACACCAAGATCTCATAGAATGGATACAATGACTTGTTACATTTGTGTGGAGTAGCCTCAATGGCTGCCACATCATGCATTATATCTCGATAATTAATAAAATACAATTTAATTATTTATTTTGAGAAACTGCAATTATTAAATAAAGATATAGATAATCTAATCTAAATAATTCAAATTCAAATTATTTATTTCAGACATTAGAATCCATATAAATATTCTATGATTAATAATTAAATGATTACACAAATAATAAATAATAAAATTAAAAACACACACAAATACAAACAAGATACATATTTTTGCGTCCCTACAATAATGGACCTACTAATAAAGATACCTGATAATAAAGAAACCCCTAAATAGACCTAGGCGTCAAAGTACATTATAGGGCAATGTACATATATCTCTTGTAAGAATTTACGCAACCGTCCTTAGCTACATAGATGTAATCAGAATGAGCAACACCCCGTTATCACCAGTAGAAATTACCGGTTATGTCCAGTTCGGTAGACACGAAGGACAAAGATCGGTCCGTGCATTTGATTCGAACAGCTATGTAAACAAACTGTTGGAGTATTCCTCTGGTAATTTATGATAGCCTAGTACTTCGGGCTGTGAACTGAATTCACGCGTAGTTTTAATTAAGGTTATCTCTATTAACCTGGTGCATTGATCACTTTGGTAATTATGATATTTATTCCCTTTAGTTTAGAAACGTGTCTCAAGTATAATAATATCATAACTAGTTTTTGCACGCCGCTTTTCTCGTGTAAAAGGAGGTCATCAAAAGCCCATATAACTCAGCCCAAATTTGTACCGGAGGTACATGACAGCTGTCAAGTTGATAGTTTTTACCATGAAATCACTATGAAACTGATAATAATCTGCCGTGATTGGCCGTAATGGCGTGCGTTTGACATTTAGAAACTGACACTGACAGTTTTTACTATGAAATCATAACGAAACAGATAAGAGTGTGCCAAAATGGCGTGATTTTTCTCAAATTAAAAGTTTTTTTCTCATCCCCCCGTTATCATTAAAAAAAGTACGACTAGAGTTTTAACCAGCGTAATACAGGGTATTTTTTCCAATAAGTGTACCTTTGGTACATCATTTGGGCCGATTTCAATGACCTCCTTTGAATCCTAGTTCCACTCCTTCACATTTTTTTCGCAAGATTTTACCATGTTTTATTAGTTATTTTGTTATTTGGGGCAGTAACAAATCCAACTAATCAAAGATCAGAAAAATCGGTCCAGACTCCAGCCGTTCTTGTATGGTGTAACTAACCCGATTTTGTTTAATAAGAATTCTTCTGTACATTTTATGCAACAGCTAGCAGCTCAGAGTCTGGATTTGTGCCCCGTAAATGACAATAAACTCACACCGTATTTACATGGGATCTATAAACCTCTGAATATTCCCCACCGACTTCAGAGGCTTTACCAGCCTCCTAACCGAGCGTAAGGTGAACTACCACACCTATACGCTCGCATCAGAAAAACCCCTCCGTGTAATCATCCGAGGTATCCCCAAGGAGATAGACACGGAGGACATCCTTAGCGACCTTAAGTCGCAAGACATTCCCGCCCTCGAGATCCATCGCATGCACGGTGGCCGCGGCGCCACAAAATATAACATGGTGCTCGCAATCATCGAGCAATCCGAGGCTGCTAAAGCCATTTTTAATATCCGCTCCGTCTGCCACTTGTCCGGCATTCGGATCGAAAAACCCCATAAGGGGGGTCCGATCGGGCAATGCCACAATTGCCAACTTTATGGTCACTCTGCCCGCAATTGTCACGCAAAATCCCGGTGCGTGAAATGCCTAGGCGATCACGCTACCGCGGACTGCAGTCGTCCCAAAGACAGGACGCTCTGCACAGAGCCACCCAGCTGCGTTCTGTGCGGTGAACAAGGCCATCCGGCCAACTACCGAGGCTGCCCAAAAGCCCCAAAAATCCCTCGAAAGCATGCAAATCGTGCCTCTGCTAAACTCCTGAGGGAAAGCCCCTCGGCGGCCCTCCCAAACCGTCTCAGCCCCCAAAGGCCCTCGCCATGGAACGCACTGAACCATCAGCAAGCGTTCCCGCCCCTAAAAACGCCACAACATGTGGCCAACATCCCTCCCCTTATGGGTATTCCTTCCCGCGCACCGGCCTCCCAGGCCACCATCGTGGGAACATCCCAAGCCCACCCGGCCGAGCCCGCAAAGGTCTCTCGACCTGCACCCGCGCCTATGCCCGCGCAACCCCCCTTGTCTGACTGGGACACCTGTCATAAGGCGTTCAACCTCGTTCCCTACGAACGTATAACAAATATGGCCAACGCCCTCAGAGCCAATGAGGGCAACGGTCAAGCCATCTTTGAAATTATAGTGAAGAATGCTGATCTAATGCATGCATTCACCAGTGCTTCTTTTACAAATGGCGGTAAATAAAGGCAGAACCAAACCCCGGTCCCTTAAAATAGGTTTTTTCAATGCAAACAGCATGCATGGTCAACGCGATGAGATCGCCACCTTCCTCCGCGATCATCAAATAGACATATTCCTGATACAGGAGACCTACCTCAAACCCTCCAAGAGAAACCCTGGTATTGCAAACTATCACATAGTGCGTAATGACAGGACTCGTTCTCGAGGAGGTGGTACTCTCATTTATTACAAAAGGTCCCTGTACTGCATCCCCATGGATCCCCCAACCCTCGAGCATATTGAGACCTCGATATGTCGAGTAGGTATGACCGGACACCAACCGATCACCATCGTATCGGCATATATCCCACCTGGCAATGCTAGGCTTCACCTCCGCCCCGACCTTGAAACCCTCCTAGGCTTAGGTGACTCAGTTATCATAGCTGGAGACCTTAACGCGAAAAATATCGCGTGGAACAGCCACTCGAACAACCAGAGAGGCAGAGAGCTGGATAATCTGAGCACCTTGCTTAACTATGACATAGTCGCCCCAATGACGCCCACCCACTTTCCCGCTGACGTAAACCACCGACCTGACGTACTCGACATAGCCCTCTTAAAGAACGTGAACCTAGGTTTGCGCTCCTTGGAGACGCTACAAGAGCTCGACTCCGACCACCGACCTGTGGTCATCAAACTAGGCCCTAGGACAGATCCCTTAGACCCAGGTCAGCCCGCTCCAACAAAGGTGATAACGGACTGGAGTAAACTCGAGGAACGCCTTAAGTCGACTTCATCCGTTCACCTGGACGCCATCCCCGACTCATTACTGTCAGTAGCCGACGCGACGGGCGCGATTGACTCCCTCACTGGTCACGTACAATCCGTGTTGAACGAATGTTCGCGACAGATTCCAGAGGAATTTGATGACCGCTGGAATCTGCCGGAGGATGTGCGAAGGCTGATGACGGAGAAAAACGCGGCTATCAGAGCGTACGATAGTTTTCCCTGCGAGCCGAACCGCACTCACATGCGCAACTTACAGCGCGCTGTAAAGGAACGCATAAGTGAGCTGCGCGAGGCCCGCTGGGACAACTTGCTGAAGGACCTGGAGCCCACCCACCAGGCCTTCTGGCATCTGACTAGGAAACTCAAATCCGACCAAGTTTCCACCATGCCCCCTCTGAATCGACCAAACCAAAGGCCGGCCTTTGACGATGACGAAAAATCCGAATGCCTAGCAGACAGTCTAGAGGCACAATGCTCGCCCAGCACTCTACCTGTAGACCAGGCCCACCTAGACGAGGTGAACGCCGAAGTCGAACGTAGAGTCACCCTCTCTCTATCCCCCGATAATCTTACGGCCCCAGTAAGTCCCGCCCCCTCCTCCCGCCCTGACCCCGACCCAGACGACTCCGTCCCCCCTGTCACTGTGGACGAAGTCCAGAAAATCATTAAGAATTTACGACCCAGGAAAGCCCCCGGATCAGACGGCATCACCAACAAGGTGGTAAAGCTCTTCCCCGCCCACCTCATTATTCTAATGACCGCCATTTTCAATGCGGCTCTAAAAAATAACATCTTCCCACAATCGTGGAAAGAAGCCACCGTCATCGGTATCCCCAAGCCCGGCAAACCCAGGACTGAGCCGTCCAGTTATCGCCCCATAAGTCTTCTTAATGTCCTAGGGAAGATTTATGAGCGTCTAATCTATGCCCGACTAAAGGACTTTGCCGAATCCCACAATCTCATTCCCGACGAGCAGTTTGGCTTTCGAACCAAACACTCTTGCATCCACCAAGTGCATCGCATAGTCGAACATATCAGCGCTGGTTTCCAACGCGGTATGACGACTGGCATGCTTTTCTTCGACGTGGCGAAAGCCTTTGACAAAGTCTGGCACAATGGCTTGATATACAAGCTGTATTCCTTCAATGTGCCGGATCGTCTCGTGCTCATCATTCGAGACTTCTTGTCAAACCGCACCTTTCGCTATCGCATTGAGGGTGGTACGCTATCGTCCCCTCATCCTATCCGAGCCGGGGTCCCTCAGGGCTCCGTGCTCTCTCCGCTCCTTTTCACGCTGTACACCAGCGATATTCCCAAGAGCTCAAAGTCACAGCTGGCCCTATTCGCTGACGATACGGCCATCTATTATTCCGGCATTAGCCTAACAAATATCACCAAAGTCCTCCAAGCCTCGGTCACTGCCCTTGGAAAGTGGTTCAGGAAATGGAGAATTGAGGTGAATCCCTCCAAGAGTGCAGCGGTTCTCTTCCACAAGAGTTCCAATCTTTCCACTCAAGTCCAACCTATCTCCCTATTCGGCCAACGGATCCCTTGGGAACCAAAAGCCAAATACCTGGGCGTGATTCTCGATCACCGACTCTCGTTCCGAGAGCACATAAAGACGGTGCGTTCGCGCGCCGCTTTCGCTCTCGGCCGCCTGCACGGCATACTCAATGCGCGCAGTAAACTCTCCCTTAATTACAAGGTGAGAATCTACTTGATGTGTATTCGCCCCATCATGACCTATGCGAGCGTCGTATTCGCTCACATTGAAAGTCCCGCAATCCATAGGATGCAGACCCTCCAAAACCGTTTTATGCGCAAAGCCACGGGCGCCCCGTGGTTCGTGCGCAATAGGGACCTCCACCTCGACCTAAAACTGCCTACCATCAAGCAGTACATGAAACGCGCCTCCAAGCGTTATTTCGATCAGGCCCCCCTCCACCCAAACCGCCTAGTAGTCAGTAGCGTAGACTACAAACCCTCCCTGATAAGTAGAGTGCGCCGCCCAAGGCACGCACTCACTTACCCTGACGACCCGATTACCGTAGCACAAGAAGCACTCAAACAGGCTCGACGCCATCCGATTTACCGTCCTCGCCGGCGAGGCCCGTCGCGAAGACCCCGAAACGGTACCCCTCCCCGTCCCTTGCTCGAGCCGGCCCGCGCCGAGCCAGTAGTTTTAAATTCGTCCCTAAATAATTTCAACCCAGATCCAGCTGTCCCTAGCTGTCCCCCCAGCAACGCCCTAAGCCGAGGTCCGAGTCCCGTTAGGGGACGCCCTTAGCTGCGGTTGCTTAGTTTATAAGTGTCCATGGCTGGAGGCACAAAAGGTGCCTCGCCACCAAGCCCGGTTAAGATTCTAAAGCTCCTGAGCTAGAATCTACATAAAAAAAAAAAAAAAAAAAAAAAAAAAACCTCTGAATATTGCCCCTTCGGTGAATAAAGGTGTGACAGTTTGTTTTTTTTTAAAGCCGTAAAAGTAGTTTCATTTCGATACACTAATCCTTTTCCTTACTAATATTATAAATGCGAAAGTAACTCTGTCTGTTTGTATGTCTTGCGCTTTCACGCTAAAACTACTGAACCGATTTAAATGACATTTAGTACACAGATAATCTAGAGCCTGAGAAAGGACATAGGCTACTTTTTAATGCGAAAATAGGGATGTAAGGGGTTGAAATAGGGGATGAAAGTTATAATAAATACCTAGACCACGCGGGCGAAGCCGCTGCGAAAGCTAGTATAGTATAAATAATTCAAGTTACATAACAACTAAGTGACCTAATGAAAAGATAACGATTAAAAGATCATTCATTAGTAACTGTTTTTATTTCTATCTCATTACACGCGTTACTGTAATCAAATGGAAGAAAAAAAAACAAATCGGTCAAGGTCGTACCGATCTTCACGCGGTTAAATTTAGAACGTATTTAATTGTTTTTAATCTAACACTTTTTTATGCCATTGTGTTGTTTGAAATAAGAATAGCAATTTTTTTTTTATTATTAATCAATAACTCTCTTTTCTTTATATAATATCACTTATTAATAGTTATTTTTTATATATTTCTTATTAATAGTTAAGTATTACCAACTAAAATCTGTATAAAATTCTTACTTAATTATTACTCTTACTCAATTATTACTAACTAAAATTCTTACTTAATTAGTAGGTAATTTACTAAGTAATTATAGAAGATACCACAAAATTATTCTTCTTCTTATCCTATCGACAGAAATTTGATTTTCCCAGAAACCACTAGCGGCCTTTCCTTCTTAATGAATGCAGCTGTCGGAGGATACATACAGAATAAGCTAATGACGTTAAATTAATGGGCAAGTTCAATCAAAATAGCAACATCTAGATTATAAATAATAAATAAATAAATATCTTGGGACATTTTTACACAGCACCATCTAGTCCCAAACTAAGCAGAGCTTGTACTATGGGTACTAGACAATGGATATAATACTTATATAATTTTTTTTTGTAAATACATACTTATAATAGATAAGGAACACCCAGACAAACACAAACACTTAAGTACATCACATAAATATTTGTGTCCTGTGGGAATCGAACCCACGACCTCGTGATCAGCAGTCCAGTACCCGAACCACTAGACCACAGACGTCGTCATAAACTTTATACATTCCGAAAGCGAGCATTAAACAACATTTAAAACATGTTCCAAAGAAAAGTAGAAACCAGCATTTTTAAAGTAGAGGCTTTGAAAAGTGTTGCATACAATAGGCGACGACGTGGCATCCCTAGGCGACGGTCGTCGAGTGCACTACTTCCATTACCCGCTGTGCTTACGTTGATATATTACACTGCGGCTTATAGCAATTATACTACTCTGTTCTCAGCGAAATAGACGGCCAGTGCTGTGCGAAGGAAATTCTTGCTTAGGTTTTATTGAGAGTGAAAATAATTAATATTATATTGATCTGCGGGGCAAAAAGGCCGCAATAGTGAGTGATTTTACAAATATAGAAGACTTTTTTAGGGTTCCGTACTCAAAGGGTGCCAATGCCACCCTATTACTAAGCCCCCGCTGTCTGTTCATCCGTTCGTTCTCTGTCTGTCAGCGGGCAGTATCTCATAACCCGTAATTTAGGTAGAGAGTTAAAATTTTCATAGAATTTCTATTTCTAGTGCCACTATAGCAGTGATAGCCTAGGGGTATGACCACTGGACTGCCAAGCCAAAGGTCTCGAGTTCGAATCCAAGGCACGCACACCTCTGACTTTTCGAAATCATGTGCGTAATTTATCACTCGCTTAAACGGCGAAGGAAAACATCGTGAGGAAACCTGCATGCCTGAGAGATTTTCTCGACGGCATGTGAAGTCGGCCAACCTGCATTAGGCTAGCGTGGTGGAATATAGCCTAATCCCCCTCATACTGAGAGGAGACCCATGCTCAACAGTGGGACAGTGTATATGGGTTGATTATTATTATTATTTAAGTGACACTATAAAGACAAATACTAACCATTCGTGGCGTGGTGGTACTATGTTTCACCGGTTTGTTTTGTGTGTCCATGTAAAATAAGACAAATCGCATTAACCAGCTCAAAATCCAAAATCCGAGCTGCAGTCTGCTGTTACTATAGAATACAGCTTTATAAATAATAAATATCTTGGGACATATTTTCAAAGCACCATCTAGTCCCAAACTAAGCAGAGCTTGTACTATGTGTACTAGACAATGAATATAATACTTATATACTATTTTTAAATACATACTTCCAATACCACAGACGTCGTCGATATAAAATATGAAATTTATAAAACAATCTACATAAAAACTGACATGGGAATTGATAAATTGAGCCGCTGTCATGTTTTTTACTACTAATTCTTTGAGGTAATCCATTGTTATAAACCAATTAATGAATATTCCACTGCTGGGCACGGATAGTTCTCTCATGAGAGGGAAAAAGCCATTAGTGCGCTACGCTACGTTAGACTTAGGTACTTAAAAATTCACTTTAAAATAAAACCTACTTTATCTTAACTGTTTTAAAAGTGAATTTCAATTATACATAATTCAATAATATCAGACTTTTAAGCTGTCCAAAATTGAAAATTAATTTTACACAAACCCTTAAGTGCAATATGATTAAGGGCCTGTTTCACAACCTCTGGATAGCTAACCGCCGGATAAATAAAAAAATAGAACAAAGTTTGTATGAAATTATCTGCCAATTAATTTATCGGGAACTTATCAGAAGGTGTTGAAAGAGGCCCTAAAAGTTTTTTCATTCATTCCTTTTGATTGTCATTTGTTATTGCTGGAGCATTCTACGGTCGAGAAGGTAATTACCAACCACTTAATTGAATGAGTTTTAAACCGAACTCAGTTCTTTTCCAAGAATTTAGTTCTTTTGCTCGGACTATTTATTTAAGCGGTGCTAATTGCTCTATTAAAAATATCATTAGTAACAGTAAATTTAGTTTAATTTAAATTGAGATTGAAAACAATCATGTTCAATCACTTGATGAATAAAATCTGATGCTTAAAATATACGTTGAATTAAACCGTCTCGAAAATCTACAATGTTATATTGAGATGGAATATTTCAGTGAAAAATAATCTCCAAAATGTTCAATGTGAAACTATTTTACATTCAATAATATTGCTTTACATGCTTAAAGCGAAAGGAATCGTCCATTGAAATGCGAATTCCAATAATCGTAATCATAAAAATGTACTTGAGCATCTGATACTTTACGATGAAACATTAACATGGCAACATAAAACGTATAATTCGATAAATAGACAAATTCTCATAGCGCATCTTTCGCAAGAACACTTTGATGGCTGCATTTTATTGCTACAGAATCGTTAAACCATTTCCACGGCTGGCATCATCGTTCCTAACAGAAGAAAATTCGCTGGTAAACTAGAAGACAGAAGCAACGCACACTTACAGCAATTTCACGCACACAATCAAAGGCCTGAATGTTGAGGTCTTGTGTCTAATGTATATAAATGTGTCTTAGGTTTGCTTGTGTGCGTGGAATGGTCGCGAAGCTGCCGTAAAGCGGGCTACTACTGACGTTTGTCACGGACGCTACACACTGGACTATCGTATTCTGTAACCAACGACCTGTCCCATGCTCCTCATAATACATGATGCCCTGGTACATGCCTTTACAATATAGTTAACGTTAACTCGAATAGTTTGTGTAAACGTAATTCGTTGTTAATGTTTGGGTGTACAGAATTGTTTCACGACTTGCCGTTTAGATATGCTGTAATTTTGTAACTGTTATATCGTTGTCCTTGTCACACGCATGGAGTTTTAAGTGTTAGACGGAGATAGCGGAACTCAAATATTATCTCTGTACTTCAAACTCAATTAGTAAGTTACAGTGAAGATAAATTGCAGTAATATTATGGCACTGATACTATAAACTATATAATATACTCAATATATAAACCTTCTGCTTTAAAGTTTTTGCATAATACATTTCTATAGAGGTATGAGAAAAAACAACTTATTTCAATTTAAATATATTTGCAGTGACATCATCGATTACTTTCCTTGGGTTATCTTAATACTAAGGGCCTGTTTCATTTGTCTGGATAGCCGCTATCCGTATATATTGAGGATAAGCATATAGGGATAAGCATAGGGATAGATAGGGATAAGCAATTTTATTTA
This sequence comes from Acronicta psi, assembly GCA_946251955.1. Lineage (NCBI taxonomy): Eukaryota > Metazoa > Arthropoda > Insecta > Lepidoptera > Noctuidae > Acronicta > Acronicta psi. Next base: position 11,802,630 of record OX276476.1, read on the forward strand.
TAATTCAGTATTGTTTATAATAATTTAGACGGAACGAATAGCTTGTCCCCGCATATAATTCAACAAATCATCTGCAAATAATTTAACAGAAACTTATTAGGAGGTAAGTTTTATTGCAACCAAAAATGTGTGTTATCAACTGTACAGTAATTTTTATAATTCCGTGAATTTTAAACGTATCTAATCAAAAAGCTCCAGTAATTAAAGAGAACTGACGAAAAGTAAAAATTCTAGGAAAAGTAATAACAGCGTTACTCTTCTATGTAAAAGTTATTTACGTAATTATTTTCTACAATTTTAGCTAGAAGGCTGTTGTCAGCTTTCATGCTGATAAAAGGACCTAATTAGGTCTTTGACCAATCTATTAACGAACGTGAAAAAAAAAGAAAAAAAAAACAATTCAGTCCACGCAGAGGTGTATTTACAATTTTAAACCCACAGTTCGACGGTATAAATAAGTCCCTTTTAATATGGAGATATCCTATCGCCATTAATCGGGCTCAAATCTAAGCTGCAAAAATTTCATAGAAAAACCATATAACACAGACCTAGACGGATCCAGAAATCAATCCTCAAGCGTATCAGCAGCTCATTCGATCACTAGTGATGTGTAGTTATGCGCGAGCATACTTTTAATGAAAAGGACATAATAAAAGACGACTCGAAAACCACCTTAAAGCAGTCCTCAGGGCCTCGAACGTCGGACGAAATCTCACAATTGAATCAACTGTTTCCTAAATTAGATGTACAAGTACTTGTCCTCTCCGAGAGGTTTATTTACAAATCAAATTTTTGCGAACCTTTGTAACCTCATTTGGCTCGATTTACCTAAGGCATTCTTTTTTCGCATCACTAGTGAGATATTTTCGGCTTTTTGGAATCGGGTCTGTGACCGGCCGAAATGTCATTTAGGCCGAAAGAAAAGGAAGGTTGTCTCTAGTTTTGGAATGGATTTTCGGCTTCGGTTTAGAATTGGAAATTTATAGTATTGTTGATTTATATTGGAGTTGTGACATTCATGAATATTTTTTACTTACGTGAGAGATTCTATTTCTTTTCTTACTGTTTCAAGAGTTGAAAATAACTGGAAGAAAAGAGCTAAAAGATCAGGCTCTTAGGCGTTCACTAAAAGAGGCCTACGTCTAGCAGTGGATGAATCATCATCAGCCCGTACTCGTCCAATGCTGACCGTAGGCCTCTTTTTGTGAAAGCCACAGAGCCCAATCTTCAGAAATCAGCTCTTTTCATCAAGTCACTGCCAGCTGCCTTTCGCAAGTCATCACTCCAGATGACGGGCTAATAATGATGATGATGATGATTAAGACACACGAGGAGTCAGGAAATAATAGAATAATAAGACTATATTCATATAACTACATTTTTTATTCACAGATACTACAAACTACAATTTAAACTGCGCATACTACCAACTGCAATAAAAATGGCTTACAATATAATCTCGGTACATATGCCTTCATTTGTTAACAGCCCCCAAATCCTGGATGCATTGCAAAGTCGTTTATGTTGCAAAATGGCCGCGTCAGATTTATAGTGTTAGCACGTATAATATAGTGTTACCAGTTAATATTCTTGTAACTTTAGCCAACATTTATTTGAACTAAATGTTATTTAATTATTACAACATATTTTCTGCACTATTTTAATGGTCACTGCTGCTTCTAACCCCGCGTAGGGACAGGGCCAGACAAGTTGCAATTTGAAATTCGAATCGACAAACGAATAGAAACAAAATCTATGGAAATGGCACAAGCTTTCGACAAGTCGGGCTGTCACTAAAGTCATTTCCATATATTCGTTTGTCGATTCGAATGTCAAATTTCAACTTGTCTAATACACATTCGTCGTTGTCGTTGAGGGGCTGTATCATGAAGCATGAGCTGTTGTCATTCCAGTGCGAGAGAGAGATGAAGCTATACAAGTTTGGTAGCACTATCTCTTTTTCGCAACGTAACAATGTTGGCCTTAGCACTTCATAATAAAGCCCCAGATCTGCATCTCGTAAGAGGCGAGAAAAGATTTGACCAGGTCGGTGGTAGGACATTTTAGGTTATGAGGAGCTAGCGACCACCCTTACATTGGAGTTTGTTGCAAAGCAACTTAGTTTATGTTCTGAATTTTATGAGTGAGAGAGAGCAGTTTCCTTCTCTCGATTGCTTTGCAGTCATGGGCTTTTAAGGGTTGGCCACTCTTACAGCAACGACCAACAGGTGATCACAGGAGACTTAAATTTAAGCATGTGTTCTATTTCTGGGTCGTGGAGTGTCATTGGGTTGATATATTAGCAATTAATTTGCTAATATACCAGTAGCAGCTCTGATTTTCGGTTTGTACCCGGTTCATGGCAATAGGCTCGACCTTATATTATTTGTCATAGTATTACAAATAGCATACGAGTACCTACCTATAATTCACCAAGTAATGAAACCAATTAAATTAGAGCTAGCAGGTACTAACGCAACTACTCCAACTATTTTCCTCATTCCACTCTCACACCGCGTGTACGGAAAACTTCTGATACATTGTATGTTTTCCTTTAATTCCAAGATCAGTCTGGCAACACCTTACGACTCCACACTATCTGGGTTAGAACAATTTTATCAGGAAATTACTTTTAGTTTTCACTGTAGGAACTTTGTTTTTGTTTTCCTTTAAAAGGAAAATTTATGAGTTTGTCCGGTTTCAAATTTAGAATTGTTATTTATTTGCTTGGAGTTTCGTTGGGTTCTTGGCTATGGAAACAATAAGGGTTTGAAATGGCAAAAGCGTGTTTTATCGTAACTCTAAACTCTAAACTTAGATCACTAGATCTTTTTAAAGATCACTAGAAATGTTTTAAATATAGTATAGGTACGTCAGTATAAAAATATTATATTCCAATATCAACTCAGCATTGTGTCATGATGTCGTATATTTCGACCAGAGATTTAATAAACTGGTATTTACCACACTCCCTGCCAAAAAGTTCTCTAATTCATTTTTCTAAATTAAAAATCTCGTTTAAGGTTCTGTGCCATAAGACCTACTATATTAAGGGCTTGTTTTACCATCTCTCGAGAGCTGTTAACCACCGGATAAATTTAAAAATGGTACAAAATTTGTATAAAATTATCTGCCAAGAAAAACTTATCAAGAGATGGTGAAATAGAAATAGTTTTAAACTTTATAAAAGAACCTACTAGGTACTACAAACCTATTGACTAAGGTTGAACAAAACGCAGGAAAGAAAAAGTTCTAGTGTAAGCGGGCCTGTCATTACACGCAAATCCTTTACAGCGCGAGTCCCGCATATACTGGTAATATTTATAACTTTATATATAGCCTGGTTGGCTCAACACAGTGCACTGTATGCACTGGCCGTTGCAGGGCCAGTCTACAATTTTATAAGTGTCAAATTCGTTAATCGAAGACTTCGGCATTGTTCGATTTTTACAGTTTTTCCTACAAAATCTGTCAGTTCTCGTGTCATTTAGTGTCATGAGACGACCGTTATGAATTTATGATACAATTGAAATAGCCTTACGTCTGTATATATATTGTTAGGGATTTTATAAAAATAATGTTCAAGACTACCCGCCTATTTTCATAATAACTGTGTCGGAACGTATAAAAGGCTTACCGGAATATCATTTACTCTCTTCTGCTCGAGATCTCGGATAGTACAGACGTGCTATGTCCGAACCTTCGCCACTGGTAATTGTGTGAGTGATATCGAATCTCTGTCCGATCGTTGTGTATTTTGCTATGTATGTTAATGCTAATTAGATCCTGACTATGTAAATTGTTACTTTGGCCTACGGCCCTATTAAATCTTTGTGTTACCAGTGTACTTAATATATTTTTTTATTAATAAATTCTACTTCTGTTTTACAAAAACATAACCCATTACCCATAAATTTACCCATTCTGTTATACACTATGTTAAGAAAACCCTGTCCGATCTATCAAGGTATTTTAGGTATCGATATGAGATTAAATTTATGTTTACATTTAAGTCGGTTTATAAGTAAAATAATACTCCGGATGTAAGTAAGTGAAGATGAAGTAAATGATTCAATACAAGGGCAATCGTCACATGTGGCATATAGTCATTAGGGTGTCCCTTAAATATTAAGTAGAGAAAGTAAAAGAAGAGCAAGACGTTTGAAGGTTCTAAATGACACTGCTGAAAGGGCTCTCAAATTAATACAAGATTTTGACGAATTTATCACGTTTTAAGCAGAGCAAAAACAATTCTTTTTGCGCTGTGTCCAGAAACGTAGAAATTTGTATCCGGACTGTAAACAAAATACACTAAACAGAAGTTACCTTGGCTGATTGTTATAATTTTATGTTTTCAAATAAGGATTAGTGTTCACCTTATTTCATTTTAACTCTTATTCACCTAATTTGTTGCATTTCTATTAGTTTTATAGCAGACCGAAATATCAGGACAAAACAAGATTTTTAATAAACTTTGAAGCTAAGTCGGCACGGGTTGCGATCGTGCTAGAAAGCTGAAATTTCATATTTGAGTATATGTAATGTTCTTTGGGGAGATGAATAAAACTCGAGTATATCAGAGCACCGCTATAATCGAACTGACAAGTAAAAAGCTTAAACCTACCGACATTATTTTATATTCTTAAATACTAACTTATTTCTAGCTACCTACGTTACACTCCTCCCTGCTAAACTAATACATATAATTTTACTTATACTTAAAAATGTATCTTAAACTTAAACAACTAAACCTTATAATTACAAGCCTTAAGTCTACATTGTCTTACGGCGCGTTGTGGATTCGGTGGCACTGGATGCAAGGCAACCTGAACTTCATCTGAACCCTGAGCATCTACTGCTGGTTCCTTACTCGACTGTGCCGCTGCACTTGGCGACCCAACCCGCTCTGGTGACCCCTCCGTCTGACCTCGCTCCACACCACTGCCTTCTTCAATACCTGTCTCCTGAGAATCTGTGTTTGATCGTTCCGTAATACTAGGACCACTAGATACTAATGATAATCTACCTCCTGTTCTCCTACGTAACTGGTCAATATGCCTATGCACTGTTTCGCCGCTTTGCCCTTTAACTCTGTAGTTGCTAGGACCTAAACACTCTACTACTTGACCGGGAATCCACCTCTCCCCTTTTAAGTATTGTCGATACCATACATCGTCTCCCTCTCTCCCGATACACCTATTCGCCCCTTCCACAGACTCAACCTGTCTCTGTTGTGCTCGATGTACCTTGTTTTCCCTATCTGGTTTGAGAATGTCCAGCCGAGTACGTGTACGCCTGCCTAATAAAATCATTGCTGGGCTTTCCCCGGTAGTGGAATGTTCTACATTCCTGTAATGCAGTAGAAATGTCCACATTGCCCGATCTATATTTTGTTTTTCTAACATAGCCTTTTTAATTACTCTTTTTAAGAGTTTAACAGCGTTTTCTGCTAACCCATTCGAAGCAGGATGGTAAGGGGCTGTAAAAATGTGTTCGATTCCGTTAGCTTTTGTAAATTCTTGGAATTCTTTCGACGCGAACTGTGTGCCATTATCACTAACTATCTGTTTGGGCAAACCCCATCTACTAAATAGTTCAGTTAGTCTATCTATGAGAATAAATGCGGAAGTGTTCGACACGTTAAATACTTCCAACCATTTGGAGGTAGCATCCACTATAACTAAGTATGTTCTACCCCCTATGGGCCCCATATAGTCGATGTGTATTCGGCTCCAGGGTAGGTTTGGCCAAGGCCACATGCGCGGTGACTGCCGAGGTGGTGCATCCGCCTGAGCCGCACACACTTCACATCCCCGACACATTTGCTCAACCGCTTCATCGACCCCGGGCCACCATACGTAGCTTCTTGCCAAAGCCTTGGATTTCACTATACCCATGTGAGGTTCATGTAACATTAATAAAACCTTACTCCTACAAGCCACCGGTACTACTAACCTATGACCCCACATTACACATCCTAATTCTTCATAAAGTTCCTTTTTCCTATTGAAATACGGTCTTAAGTTCGTAAGTTCACATTCGCTAGGCCAACCATCTCTTAAATAACTCAATATCTTTGACAATTCCGCATCTCGCATTGTTTGACGTTTAATATCATTATGATCTAATAACAGTGACTGTTGCACAAAGTGCAAATGCGTTTGCTCCGGCTGTACGGCCCTACCTTGTTTACTCGGCGCTAACGGTAACCTTGAAAACCCGTCCGCTATATTTTCATCGGTGCGTACGTACTCAATAGTGAACGAATAAGCTGATAAGATAATTGCCCACCTTTGCATTCTGCTAGCCACCATAGTTGGTATGCCAGTATTCGGACCAAATATTGACACTAAAGGTTTATGATCCGTACGAAGGATGAAGTTACGACCATATAAATATTGGTGGAATTTATTCACACTAAATATAATCGCTAGGGCTTCACGGTGTATTTGAGAATAATTTTTTTCCGCTTCGGTAAGCGTGCGCGACGCGTAGGCTACCGGTCGCTCGCCCCGGTCACCGGGCTGTGAGAGTACCCCCCCTACTCCGCGTGCGCTTGCGTCACAGGTCAATATTAAAGGTTTTTTAGGGTCGTAATGTGCCAATACTTGCGCTCCAGCTAGAACGGACTTAATTTCTACAAATGATTTTTCGCATTCCGTTGACCAATGCCATTCCTTACCCTTTTTTAAAATTTCATATAGTGGCACTAACTTACTACTCATATTCCTAACAAATTTACCATAAAAATTTATAATTCCTAAAAATGACCTTAACTCCGTTATATTTGCCGGCCTAGGAATGTTAGTTATGGCCTCCACCTTGGATGGGTCTGTTTTAATCCCTTCGCTACTAATAACATAGCCTAAATATTGTACTTCTTTTACTAGGAACACACATTTATTGCTTTTTAATTTTAGACCATAACGATGCAATCTACTAAAAACCTCGTGTAATGCTTCTAGATGTTCTCGTTTGGATTTTCCGCCTATAATCACATCGTCAAGAAATATTTCTACATTAGCAATTCCGTTTAACATATTACACATAATTCGTTGAAAAATCCCGGGACTCGACGACAGACCGTACACTAACCGATTATACCTATAAAGACCCCTGTGTGTATTTATTACTGTATACTTCTTCGAATCGTCTAACTCAATTTGATTGTAGGCCTGGGACAAATCAATTTTAGAAAAATAGGTTGCCCCACTAAGTTTAACTATTAAGTCCTCGATTCTAGGCAATGGATATCGATCAATCAGTAAGACAGGGTTTACAGTAGCCTTATAATCAGCACAGATTCTCAGCGAGCCATCGGGTTTATTTACCGGCACCAATGGTGAGGCCCAGTCGGAGCAGTCCACGGACTCGATGATGCCGTCCCGCAGCATGGCATCCAGCGCGGCGTCGAGTCGGGCGAGCAGCGCGTACGGCACAGGTCGCGCGCGGTGGAACACCGGCGCTGCGTCATCGCGAACGCGCAGCGTTGCCTTGCCTCCAGTGTACCGCCCCAACCCGCCGCTGAATAAATCCTTATATCTGTTTAAGAGTTCATTAATCTCATTAGACATATTAACTTCCTTCCAATTTACATTGTTACAGCTACTAAAGACTGGGATTTTTATTTTTAACTCTGTTAACCACTGACGGCCCAGCAAAGAAGTGGTACCCCCCCCTATTACGAATAATTCTAACTGTTTACTAAAATCCCCATAAACTACAACCGGTTTAATTACTCCTAAGGGTTTAATTTTTGAGCCGTCATAAAAATTTAAAACTAATCCACTATGTTCTAGCTTGTGAGCCCTGAAATACTTCTTATAAGTTTCCTCACTAACACACGATACCGCTGTACCGGTATCAACCTCCATGGGAATAGTAACATTATCAATACTTATGTGCAACTTTACCGGTCGGTAGTCGTTCAAGCATAGGTGATGAAAATCCTCTTCCGGAGATCTTTCCTCGCCGTGTACCTCCTCATTGGCATCCCCGTAGTATACCGCTGAAGGCCTGAAGCCGCCTCCCGTCGCGTTCATTGCCCTGTCTGGGCACACACGCCGCAGGTGTCCAGGGCGTCTGCAGCTGCTGCACACGTAGTTACGAAACCGGCAAGCGGAATAAGTATGTTCCGTAGCCCCGCAACCCGTACAGTTGAACCGCCGGCCGCCACCGCCAGCATGCTGCCTCGAGCTGGGCGTGGAGCTGAGCCGTACAGGCCCCGCCCTTGTAACACCCCGTACGGACGACCGTGCGGCCCGCGATGCATGCCGTCCGGGGCCCCCTCCGCTGTCGCTGTTACTGCTGAGCGCGTGTACTGCCTGTACCGGCGTCCCACTCCCCGCGTCTCCTCCTACCGCCGCCACCGCCTTGGACTCCACGGCAGCCGCGTCGCGTTCCGCCGCCTCCAACGAACTCGCCAACCTTACTGCATCCGTATACGACAGCGTATCGGCCTCCGCAAATAACCGTTGGCGAATAATGTCACTCCGCAAGCCACAGACGAATTGGTCTCGCAAATTTTCATTTAATGATTCCTTAAACTTGCAATGCCGAGCGAGTTTTTTCAGTTCAGCTACGTACTCGGCTACGTTCTCGTCGCTGGCTTGTCTCCGTTGCCTATATCGATAACGTTCCGCAAGTACCGACGGCGTTGGTTCTAGATGCTGACGCAATAGTTCTACCGCTCTGACATATGTTAACTCCGCTGGTTTATTTGGGCTTGCCAGATTACACAGCAATTCATATGCTTCATCTCCCATAACTGCGATTAGTGTGGGCAATTTCGTGTCCTCGGTGATTTTATTCACTTTAAAGTACATGTCTAACCGGTCCACGTACACTGACCACGTGCCCGCCTTGACGTTAAATTCTTTAATTTTACCGATAGACATTTTGCTTCGTGTACACCCGTGATAATACACAACCGTAAACACAATCACACGTGATATTGTTCGAAATAGTCAATCCTCGTCGCCACTGTAATGTTCTTTGGGGAGATGAATAAAACTCGAGTATATCAGAGCACCGCTATAATCGAACTGACAAGTAAAAAGCTTAAACCTACCGACATTATTTTATATTCTTAAATACTAACTTATTTCTAGCTACCTACGTTACAGTATTCGCATTTATAAAAAATGTAGAGGGTATGCATATCGATTAAAAAAAAATTTTAAAAAAATTTCATATAAGGGACACCCATCATAGAGTCATATTTAAACATTTCTAGATTTTGTATAAAAATGCACTTGTAAAATTTGGTAATATGATTGAGTTTGGCCCTTTCGGATCGGACAAGGTTTTTTAACATAGTGTATAACAGAATGGGTAAATTAGTTTGCTAGACGCAGTGCCCCGGCAATCCTTTGTGTCATCAACAAAACAAAGTTATTCATATAAAAGTGGGTACATGCTATCTCGGGGTTGTTTTAAAAGTTACTGCTCTATATTCATTTGACCTATTTTGTCCACATTTTGCTGTACGAAAAGGATTTTCTGAAGAATTTTGTAAATGTAGAAAAGTTTTATGAAACAGCTGCCAACCTCGTGCCATCTCTTTCGTACTGTAGTTACAGTACTATGCAAGAAAGAGATAGCATTACATCATTTCACTTATTTCCTTGTCATACCTAGCCTTCAAGAAAGTTATATAAAATTGGATCATCGTCTCTGAGAGCTTATTTAATAAGGACACCGTTTAGGTCCCATGAATTAGGGGCGAGCCTGTACCATTACGTCGCTACATATCCTCAGAGCTTCGAATATTTTTATCTGCACCTATTATAAATGTTCACTGTAGCTTAATTATTATTAAGAAATATGTATTTTAGTTTTAGCTACCACATAAGTTGAAGAACTGTTCATCCTTTGTAAAAGAATTTAAATTAAAAAAAAAAAAAAAATATACGGGCATTATAAAAAGCAGTCATAGCCTAGGGGTATTACCACTGGACTGCCAAGTGAAAGGTCTCGAGTTCGAATCCAAGGCTCGCACCTCTGACTTTTCGAAATCATGTGCGTAATTATCACTCGCTTTAACGGTGAAGGAAAACATCGTGATGAGACCTGCATGCCTGAGAGATTTTCTCGACGGCATGTGAAGTCTGCCATCCCGCATTAGGCTAGCGTGGTGGACTATAGCCTAATCCGTCTCATACTGAGAGGAGACCCGTGCCCATCAGTGGGACAGTATATATGGGTATATATGGGTTGATTATTATTATACGGGCACAATTCCAAACTCAAGCTGCAAATAAGAAATTTTGCTGGATCCGGGAATCGTACCCTCGAAAGTAGCAGTCGCATTAAGGACGTAGGTTAGCATAATATGTCGGTATTTTGAAAATGATTTTAATCTGAAAGCCAAATACTATCTCTGCTTGCACATTAATTATAAAATAAATAAATAAACGAATATAAATGCAGCTGATAATTAAAAATCATTCATTCCATATTTATCATTAAATTCGTCATTGGAAACGCGTCATTCAAAGTTAACGTCTGATGCATTTCAAAAATACGTTTTTCATTAATTCCAGATCAATTTCAAAATGCAAAGTAATACGTATTTCATGAAAGGTATTGAAAATTTTAATTATAATTTATCATAGCTATCAACGAGCGGTGGAGGGATTAATTAAAATGGAAAAACAACTCTGATTACTAGTGCTCATTTTTAGGGTCCCGCACCTTGTGCTAATTCAAATTCAAATTCAAATTCAAAATATTTTATTTCAAATAGACCATATAAATAGGCACTTTTGAACAGTCAAACTAGTTGCTCGGTTCCAAAAAAAGTAGGACTTATGGAGAAGAGCCGGCAAGAAACTCCATAGTTACTCTTTTAAAAAAAGATAGTGAGACAGTAACATTTTTTTGTTGTGAATAATATGAGTCTAATGCAGTTTGATGTGTAAGGATTAATAAAATAGAAAGGAAAAGAAAATAGCCATAGCAGTAAGAGCTGACCTGTTCCGACAGACAGCACCCGTTCACGAGCATGACGTGACAGCTAAAAGGACCCTATTACTAAGCCTGTTCGTCGGTCCGTCCACCCGTGTGTCTGTCAGCGTGCTCTACCTACCACAGGAACTGTAATAGGTAGAGAGTTGAAATTTTCACAGAATTTCTATTTCTATGGAACCTCTAGACTTGACTCTGTCTGACCCGCACTTGACCGGTTTTTTCATGCTAAAAAGCAGTGACAGCTTAGTGTTAACAGCGGAAAGCAACAGGACCACAGAATCATTATCATCAACCCGTATTTGTCCACTACTGGACGTAGCCCTATTTTATTGAACGCCAGAGAGCATGATCTTCAGCTCTTTTCATCCAGTTGCTGCCAGATACCTACCGCAAGTCGTCACTCTTCTTGGCCGTCACGCGCCTGGGTGTCTTACACTAAGCCTACCTAGATGGTACGGTTCCTCGAGAGATGTGACTTGCCGAGGCGGGACCGACGACCGATCATGGAAAAAACTAATAGTAAAATACCATCGTATTTTTAAGGGTTATGCAAAGATGTAATGATGTACACCCAGATATTGCAAGTGTGTTTGAATAACATTACGTAATAGCGGTGCGAGCCTATTGCCATTAACCGGGCACGAATCCACACACCGAGCTGTTATTGAGAATTTCAGGGAATAAGAAGTAGGTACTTAGGCTTGTCCACACACATTTAAAATTACACCAAAGAGGGAAGATTGATTTTTTGTTTGTTTGTGTCAAAAACTACCATCATTCTCCTAGCCTTTTTCCCAACCATGTTGAGGTCGGCCTCCAGTCTAACCAGATGCGGCTGAATATCAGTATTTTAGAGGGAGCGACTGCCATCAGACCTCCGCAACCCAATTTCTGGGAAATACCGATATTCGAAGGATAGACTGGTTGTCAGGGTTTTTGGGCTTCTGACTACCACTAACGATTATCATAGGTGTTCTTATGACAACCGGGACCGACGGCTTTACGTGCTCTCCGAGGCACGGAGGGGGTCTCGATGTGTTAATAATAGTCACCCATCCACAGACTGACCTCGGCAAGCGTAGCTTAACCTTGCAGATCGGTTGATCAGCGTAGTTTTACCAAAGCTACGTCTTTACCGAATAACATGGCTATAATTTATAAGACCAGACCACGCAGGCGAAGCCGCTGGTGAAAAGCTAGTTAAGAATATTATTGTACATACCTAATATATATAATAATAATAATAATAATCAACCCATATACTGTCCCACTGCTGGGCACGGGTCTCCTCTCAGTGATAGGGATTAGGCTATAGTCCACCACGCTAGCCTAATGCGGGTTGACAGACTTCACATGCCGTTGAGAAAATCTCTGAGGCATGCAGGTTTCCTCACGATGTTTTTAATAATTACGCACATAATTTCGAAAAGTCAGAGGTGCGTGCCTTGGATTCGAACTCGAGACCTTTGACTGGGCAGTCCAGTGGTCATACACCTACTGCTTTACTTTATTATCCCTAATATACTTTATACTTATTGGATTCTGTTATAAGTCTCTAGCGTATAAATGGAATTGGAGCAAGTAATTTAGAAGTCTATCCAAGGAATTTATTCCAAAACCAATATAAAAAATACTGGTGTACAATTTTGTTTCGAAGGCTACATATTCCTAAATCGGTGTTTAGGGAATTTCATATGAAAAATTGAAGTTGCGAAACCAGTTTTTTTCTTTGCGGATATTCCAAGCACTCTCAAACATGAACAAATGGCTAACCTGACTGCCACGAGACAGCGTTTTTGTCTGACTATCACTATCTCGTATCGAGCTATACAAGGTGGAAGGAACATCGGCTCACATCCGAATACCATGAGTTCAGTACATGATTCTGGACCCCCCTGCATTGAAATTTTCCGTAACTTTTTTCATAATTTTTTCAATTACTTCTGCAGTTTTTTTTACTTGAACGTGTAAAAATACATTATTTCTATCTACCTAAACTAGATTTATAATAAAAAATCATTATTCCATTTATTTCGGTTCGCGCGCGCGATAACATTCACCGCGGAGCGTTATAATCGTGTTTTTAGCAATACACTGCGCGCTCAAAAATGTGAATATCTGTAATAACCGATCATTTTGTACATAAATGACCTAGGTCATTTTATTTTTGACCTTGAGAGAAACCTTGTCCTTGTATACATAAATTTCATGTATTTTTGTAAATAAATCTTTTAAAGACACTTTTACAAGTCAATATAATATAAAACTTTGAATGTCTGTTTTTGTAATTGGCAACACACATCAAATAATTATCGTAAAGCTTTTTCGGGCTTCGGGTACCATTAAAGTGTTATATTACATAGGGTACTCGTATTTTTGATGGTATATGTATGGTGTTGATTCAGCGACTGTTCATGTTTTCAGATTATACGAAAAACGATCTTATTTAAATGAAAAAGTATATTATTTAAAACAACAGTTCAGTGCATCATTCATATCCCCATACAAAATGGCATAACCGAAAATCTAGCGAACTGTTGCTGATTCAAAATAAAAAAGGCCATTATCTCAGCGAATGAAAGGGTTCCGGCGTATTCTCTTTTGTGTATTTTTTGTATGGGTTCTGCAAATGATAGCAAAAACGAAACGGGGAACCTAGATCTTTTTTTGTTTCGCAACTCTACGTGGACTAGGCATGGGCAGTTCTATAAACAAGTCAATGAATTTTGCTCATGCAAAATGAGAATTTCGTTTTTTTTTGTGGAGGCTGAACTACACTCGTGGACATATTAAGCAAAACGCAACAAAATGGAATAATGAGCATGAAGACAGTTTTGTGATTATTACGGAATTGATTAAAATGTACATTAAATGAACTATTTGTGAAAAAAAATTTTACAACACAGAAAACATAGATACCAAGCTAAAAAGACAACAAAATATATAAAAATCGTAAGTGCGACTGTCACGCTACAGATCAATTCCCGGGTCAAGCAGTGTTGTTGGGTTTTTCCAGCTCGGAGTTTGGATAAGCGCCCAGTTGATGGCAATAGGCTCGTCCTCTATTACATGGGACCTTGAAATACACTGTTATAGTGTGCCAGTAGGTACCTTTCTCCCTAACACCCGTCAATGTCATCAACGTAATACATTATCATAACCGAGTATCTAGCTTGTCAACATGGAATATTCTGATCTACACACACAACAAAGTATTAAGCCGACGACAATAGACAAACGACTATCGATAATCTTGAACAACTGCACTTTAAGATACACTATGAATGAACGGAAAATATTAGTAAGATTAAAATTAATGAACTTTAAACAATGAAGAGTGATTGAACTATCAAGGGGGTCTATTCTGCACTACAATCGTAAACTGTTGAAGAGACAGAATACAGAGGCTATGCTTTGTGGTGTCACACTCCATTTACGAATGATTGGTGCAACTGTCTCGAGTATCTCGCGTGATATCACTCGTGATGAAAGTTTTCCACTCCATGTGAGTTGTTAGGGTTGACACGTTGGAGCTAGCTGCATCAAAAACAACAAATGCTGTGTGTGCGTATAAATAATAAATTACCTAACTATCTAAAAGTATTCGCACACGATATCCTTTTAAGAAAAAGCTACATGGTTATGCAAAAATAATTACTATAGCCTAAACGAATACTTTGAAAAACATTAATAACTCATGTGTCTTTTCTACCAATTTTGCATGATATAAGTTAGTTTTAATAAGTACCTACTATTATAAATTACAGAAAACACGCTGCCTATTTCCTTCAACAAAAATACAAAACCAAATAATTTCTCCAAACAATACACTTTCAAACAATCAACACCAGACCTCTAATTTCTACGTTCGCGCCATCTGCTGCCAAGTTGTCGTCGAAAAGTCTCTGTGATATAATTTACTTGAGCCACAGAGTAAAAAGTGCAGTGCACTAGCAGTACGTGCTTCGTCTGTTCGTTGATTTAAAAAATTAAGTCTGCACTCTGCACCTTTGTCGCAACGATTTTCGCTGAACTAGCTTTTGTACCGATTCCCGTGGCTCCATTTGTTGAAATTACATTGGAATCGTTTTATAACTTCTGTTTTGTTTAAATTTAAATCGAACTTCCTCATTGGTCTAGTGGTTCCAATTGCTACGCTAGAGGTTCTGGGTTTGATCGCCAGGTCGAGCAGTGTTGTTGGGTTTTTCTGTAAAATTTCAGTATCAGCTTGGCGTCTGGTTTTGTGCCCGGTTGATAGCAATAGGCTTGGCCCCAATTATATGGGGCATAAACATACCAGAAAACTGTACAATGACGCTATGGAAGTGGCGAAGTTTTGGGGGAACTAAAGTTAAATTAGAAATATTCTTACAATCGACACGCAGAAGAATACACTCCTGCGATCTAACCCTTCGGGGAATACAGGGGTGATGGTATGTTTTCCGTTTGTATGCTCTCAAACTTTCAACCAAATTGAACTCTAACCGTTAATAATCAAGTACTAAAATAAAAATGAGTGCGCTGAACAAACATTCGTGTCATATTTTGTATTGGCAGGTGTAGGAACCGACCTAGTTGGAAGCTTAGGAAAAATCAATACACTTTTCCACTATGACTTAATGTCTCAATAATGTATCTAAGGAGTATAATCATGACGTCACTGATAGTTTTAAAGAAAAATAGGGTTGTTTTGAATTCGTCTTTTTTATGTGTATATCTACTTATTTAAATGAACTCTCCATGCGTCTCCATGAATCTCCTGCCATGTAGGTATATACACGGCGTCTATTCGCCGATTGAGAATCGCCGATTTGTAATTATTTAAATATTTCTTCTTCTTCTATTTAAGAGCTACGCTCTTGTCGGTGCAGCGTCTTCCACTGCTGACTATTGAGAGCCAACTCCTGGACCTCCTTATACGTCGCGACTTTCAGTTTCTCTTTTATCTGTGTTATGTAGCTCATTCTTGGCCTACCCCTTCCTCTCGTTCCCCCTATCTTTCTGTGATTTTTTTTATGAATTCGTCGCGACGTTATAAGGTGGCCTATCATTTTACCCCTTCTGGTCTCTTTGTCATTCAGTAACCGCCTTTTAAAAATATTATGTTTAATAAATCATTGAGATGTCTCAATGTTATTAAAATGGTTCGGAATACATATTTTTATGTCTATAACGCGACGTCTTTGCCTATTGTAAATCACTTTCGACATGATTCGTAATTATTTAAATATTAAAATATAATTATATTGGTTAATCATTGCGATGTCTGAAAAGGTCTTTAAAAAAATTAAAGCTGTACATTAAGTTGTATTACGGCTCAAATTGTACCTTTTATTCTCTGTCTACCCCCGAAGGGTCAATATACCTTATACAAAAGTCATGTACCAAATAAAAGACGACACCTAATAACGGCCAGACCTTTTATAACACTTTTAATTGCTCAATGTAAACTTGTACTCGTGTGCTCAGTTAAGGCCCCGTGCATGCTCTCTAGAGGGTTGTAACTGAGTTATAGATCCCTTGACGACAGTTGGGATGACCGCGCCAAGATGGCCAACAAAGTTTGTGGAAGACATTGAGGTATAAAGTTTCATCGTCCTAGAGAATTTACCGGGAAGGAAGCTAACAGACACGAGAGCACGGGCGTAAGACTTTGAGGCAGTTTTAATTATGTTTCTTAGAAAACAATCTAGCAAATAAGAACATAATTTTCCGGAGTTATTATGATTCTTTTTTTTTCTCTTTTGTAGGTTTTACCTTCAGTATATTAGCCCACGTTCTTAAAACGAAGACGGTGGCGTGGTTTTAGATTGGTAGAAGTCTGTAATAAGCTTTTATATGGGAGATACAAATAAAAACAATGGCATAAAATAATGTTAATTTTATTTTCTTAATATTTACTCTTAACTTTTAAGGTTGATAATACTTGTATTGTACAGTAAGTTCAACAACTTATGGGGCAGTAATTGCACTGTATTCTTCTTCAGTATAACTCAATGGCAAAAAGATAGTTGTGTTGGGGTTTGGGACACTTGCTATTGAATTTTGAGACAGTTCTGTCAACAATCTGGAATGTCGTGTTGGTTGTACTAAAACAACATTGTAGAGCTTCTAGTTATGAATTTGAATGTTGTTAATTTTACATTATCAAGCATGTATTTTTTGATAACACAATTTTGCTAACATACTGATTTCTGACACTTCGCGAATACATCTGATTCACGCAGAACGAGCTCATCGTATCATTCGGTCTTACAGTTTTACGCTTGGATTTAGATTTAATTTAGTCTATAATAGGGTTCCTAGCAAATCGGATTGCCAACAATTAACAAAAATGTAGGGTAGCTGTTAGTAATTGAAACGTCAAGACGCCTACCACCTTAGTCACCCGTGACCATGGACGTTGTAAAGGGTCCGAAACGTTGGGATTAAGATAATATCAATATAACGCGATAAAATCCGTAAAAAGTAGTTTATTACAATTTTATTAATTTTGTACTGAAATCAAATGTAACCATACATACACAGCTTCACGCCTGTTTCCCATAAGGTTGGGCAGAGACTATAGATTTCCACTTGCAACGATCCTGGCACACCACTTTCACTTCCTCTATGTTTATTAACCTCCCCATGCATACTCGTCGGTTTAGGATGCTCTTAACCTTGCCTTTTTTGAGAACGTCCGCAATCTGGTTGTGGTACATTTGCCGAGGTCGACCTCTTCCAACTCTTCCATTCCAAATGTACTCAATGTTTTATTTATCTTTTATTTCTTGTATTTGCATTTTCATACAATTAATAAACACAAGAAATAATTATTAAACGCCTGCATATAATTATGATGCATAGATCATCATCGAACCATATTATACTGTTCCACTCCCTCGCATGCCTCTCTTCTCAGAATGAGAAAGATTAGACGACAATTCACCACGCTGGCCTAGTAACATGTAAGTATAATTAAATGTAGATAGAATATTTTTTATTGTAATAAAAATGCAGAATGACGTCAGTGTGGGTGTCAGCGTAGACTACGGTTAGACCTCAGTGTTTGTGAAAATAAAATAATTGTGCTAACGACTGTTCTCATTTATCAACTGTTCTTACTAAGAGGTACTATAAATAAGTTTGGCTTCAGTACAATAAAAAAAATTAAGCACACAACTCGTAGTTAATTAAATAGCTTGGGTTCAGTTAAAGTAAACTTCACGTACCTAGTAAATTAACGTGATTTTTTTTTTTTAATTTTGTTTGATATTTTTTTGCTTATCAGTTTTATGATTGACGTTAGTCTCGCCGTAAGTGCTATGGTCAAGGTTCTGGGTTCGATTCCCGGGTGGAGCATACAAAACCGAACTTGCCATTATGTCTGTATTCTCCAAAGGATAGATAGAAGTTTACTTTTAGGTACTTGTAATGTATTTATGTTTACCCACATTATGTGATTATCACGGCATTGCATATTCGCGCTGTCATGTCATTCAGTTTGCATTATACATAGTATAAATATTAGTTCACTGGTATGTTTAGGACCCATATAGTATGTGGCGAGTCTATTGCTAATGTATTTGCATAAACCGGACAGAAATCAAAACTCCGAGCTGCTACTAAGAATTTCATAGCACAATTTTCACAGGAATTTTAAATATTGACCTTATTTGATTAAATAATTACCTATTTCAATTTAATTAAATTTATAGGCGGAATCTATAGGCTTCAGTTTTATATTGTGTAACCTATTATTAATATAATTATAAGCTGTTTGTTTCCCTAACATAAATTAATAAATATAAGGAACCATAAACCGTCTCTGAATGAATCAAATTACCTTTGAACAATCAGCCTTTTTCCGTTCACAATAAATTACTGGCCGCTCAGAAACACTAGGTTCCGCTTAGAATAGAATAGAAACAATGAGATTCAAAGCTACAATAGAGATGCACATTTGACCAACTTTTAATATCAGCGAAGCGGAATAAAAGCGGAGGTGCGCCTCCGGAGAGCTCATTTAGACAAATTATGCACGTGCATTGTGAAAAAAATAAAGGTAGGTAACAAGTAGCTGGTAGAAAATGATCTTTTTTAAGGATAGCGCTCACAAACGGAACCGGAACGGAATAGCGTGTGGAAAATGTATGTGAAATCAGAAATTAGTGTAAAATGAACTATGTAAATATATGTATAAAAGTATTATATGCGAGTATATTATCTCGAGTTCAAATCCGAGGTATGCACCTCTGACTTTTCAAAATCATGTGGTTAATTATCACTCGTTTTAACGGTAAAGGAAAACATCGTGAGGAAACCTGCGTGCCTGAGAGATTTTCTCGACGGCATGTGATGTGGTGGACTAAAACCTATACCTTCTCATACTGAAAGAAGATGATGATTATAGTAATATATTATATTAATAGTAAATAAATAAATATCTTGGGACACTTTTACACAGCACCATCTAGTCCCAAACTAAGCAGAGCTTGTAATATGGGTACTAGACAATGGATATAATACTTATATACTTTTTTCTTGTAAATACATACTTATAATATATAAGAAAAACCCAGACAAACAAACACCTAAGTTCGTCACATAAATGTTTGTGTCTTGTGGGAATCGAACCCACGACCTCGTGATCAGCAGTCCGGTACTCGAACCACTAGACCGCAGACGTCGTCATGTAGTAGTAGGTATCTAATAAGAACAAAAGAGAGAGTATAAAATCTAATTATTACAAACCATCAGGCCTATATTCAGTCACATGTCAGTGCTGTTTTCTCAGGAACGAGTCAACTCCAAGCTGCTACTGAATTTCTTGGAAAAGATCAGTAAAAGTTTGCCAAAACCACTAGACTAATCAGACGATCTGTATAGTTATAATAAAATTAAATATTCGTAGCATCCGTTTGTACCCAATTCTCTTCTGGAACCGTAATGTTTGCTGTGTAAAATATTTATATAGAAGCTTTCTAAATTATGATCACAAATGGCTTGTTTTTAAAATGTCTATTGCATAATCTAAAAATACAGAAAACTTGAGAAACTCTCTCATTTTAAGTCAGTTGAAACGTCTCATAGAACACATCCACCAAGCTTTGCTGACGTATTCACATATGATGACAAATGTATTATGTGGCATCAGTGTGTGGTTCCCCTAAGGTCGCGTGCGTGGATTTGTTCTTGTTTGTGAATGCATTTGTTAGGGGGGAGAAACAATAGGGGTTGTTTTCCGAGGGAACAATAAGAGTATCATGTTACTTGCTTAGTAAGTAAGGATTAATCTCAGCCACGCTCCTGGGTAATACGCGATGTATTCATCTCGCTTCGTGCATTTTAATGTTGAGACAATGTCTACTTCGTTCTAGACTTTTCTCCTTATAATGAGGGCCAATTTTCTTAAAGAAAATGAAGGTGCTTTATTAATTCTACCGTCCATTATAAAGTGTTCTATTACTTACGTAGATACTGTTTGAATATTGAATCCACAAAACTAGAAATATGAAAAAGATAAACTTATTTTATCAACAAAAAAACTATCACAATAATTTGCCACTATATTTCAAGGAAGTACCTATAGTTTTGTGGGGATTTTGCGGAACTACATTTTTAGTTGCAACAGTGTTTCTCTGACTTTGTGCATTTGTTTAATAAAATGCTATATTTCACTGTCATGAACATTTACCAGTGTTTTAGTTTGTACCTTTGTAAAAAAATAAATTTGCGGTTAGAGCATTTACAGGGTACCGGTATCCATCCAAACACCGAAAAGTAAATCCATTTTACGATGTGTTCCAGGAAGAGCAATTATTTGAATTAAAAAGCTACTATAACAAAATTGCCATTCACCACTTGGCCACCTTATACGCCACGACGACTTCATAAAAAATATCATAGAAGGAAAGATAGAGGGAAGGAGAGGAAGGGGTAGGCCAAGAATGAGCTACATAACACAGATAAAAGAGAAATTGAATCGCGAATCGCGACGTATAAGGAGGTCCAGGAGTTGGCTCTCAACAGAGAGCAGTGGAAGACGCTGCACCGACAAGAACGTAGCTCTTGAATAGAAGAAGAAGATAAAATTATAGTCCACGAATGGCAATTGACCAAAATATTAATAATTGCCCTTCGTGGAATACGTCGATTGCCATTCGGATCATTGCTATTCAAATAATTGCTATTCCTGGAATACATTAATTTTAAGTTTTGATGTTCTTAAAAAATAGCCATATTCAAAAGATAATAATATAACACTTGCCATAATGTACACCTTTGTGTCATTCCTGAATAAATATCTAATTTCACTTCTAAGACAGAGATCAGCGTCACAAATCTAGGTACTCGGCCCATTTTCTTTGACACCGATCGTCTACCATCACTATATAAGCCGGGAGTCGTCTCCAAGGAAAATGTTTGCACTTTAGCGTATTCCCACATCTCTCGGACTGGGAATAGATAGTAGCTCCGTTCCACGTCATATCGTAAATTTAATTTAACACTTCGGACGGGACGGTTTTACCATCCATTTGCTTTTGAAAAACAAGATGGGGCATGTGGGGATAGTGGTATTTTAAAGAATGGTCCTTTGAAGCTTAACCTTGTTTTGAGCTCTTCAATAAATATGCGATTCTTGTACAAATGACAAAAGAGATATACATTCGGCTAACGGCATCTTTGTTTTGACAAATATTTTGTAACAGTGTATCACGTAGTGTGTATCGAAAGGCTGGTGTTGTTAACAGCGTACAAACTTTTTGGCGGATAAATAACTAGGTGTGGCTAGATTCAGATGTCGGTCACCGTCTGAGTGACGACTGTATACCTACCTAATTCTTTTGTCGTACTAGGGGTATTTAGTCTGAATCATTGGTCCTTTGGTCCGCCAAAGGACCAATGATAAACTTTGGTGACTTTAAGAACAAGATTGTTCTTCGTATCTGTGTCATATCTGCTGCTGCAAAGATGAAATGGATAGGTACGAAAATTTTGAGCACATAGCATTTGGTTTTGAATTCTAAATAAATACTTCGCAAGATGAATTCTTGCTGAAATTTTACACTCTGAGACAAAGACATAAGCTTATTTTCAGAAGCCTTTTGGGATACTGACTTAACACAGTGTTAGTATATTTATCAAAGCATCTAAATCCATTGGGATATAATACACTCTGTATTCCTGCTGTACTAAACACGATCCTTTGACAGCGTTGTCCCGCTCTTGCCTTTGTTGTCACTCACAGCGTTTGATTCAATTTCATGTTGTTTGGTTTCACACATTAAATTGTGAATCTCCGTACCACAGTGGTTGATTTATACCATGACATTATTTTTAGATGAGGGAGGGGCTCATGGGCACCAACCACACTGCGCTTTATTCAAATTCAAATATTTTTATTTCAACTTGACCATATAAATAGGTACTTTTGAAACATTAAACTAGCTGCACTGTTCCAAAAAAAGTGGGTCTTATGGAGAAGAGCCGGCAAGAAACTCCATAGATACTTTTTTTTTAATATGTGGTAACGGTAACAGTTTTTGTGAATAGTAATAAGGATGATGCAGCTTGATGTGTAGAGAAGTGTAGAGATTAATGAGTAGATTGACGACGTCTGTGGTCTAGTGGTTCGAGTACGAGACTGCTGATCATGAGGTCGTGGGTTCGATTCCCACAGGACACAAACATTTATTATGATGAACTTAAGTGTTTGTGTTTGTTATGTATTATAAGTATGTATTTACAAAAAAAAAGTAAATAAGTATTATATCCATTGTCTAGTACCCATAGTACAAGCTCTGCTTAGTTTGGGACTAGATGGTGCTGTGTAAAAATGTCCCAGGATATTTATTATTTATTTATTTATTAGATATTAGAATTGAGAAGATAGCCATAGTAGTAAGAACTGACCAGCCCCATCAGACATCACCCGTTGATGAGCATGACGTGTGTATCGGCGCCGTTTGTCTCCACCATTTTATAGGAAATAACCCCGATATACAACGCCACCATCAGCAGGAAATTTAAGTGAGAATGACAAGCCCAGACCGCGGGGATAGTTAAGCCTGGGGGCTGAATTCATCACGTGGGCCCAAATTTCCCCTATTGAGTATTGTGTGCACGCAGTGCGTGTCGTCAAAATACAGGGCAAGGGTTATAGGGAAAGTGAAGGCAATTGTCAATTGTCGGTTTTAGTCAGTTTTTAAGAGTCCAACATACCCTACCGCCTCCCGGTCGCAGGGATCCATAAGGACTTTTCGCATCCGAAAAAAAAGGATGTCGTTAGCGGGAGAAGAAACCAAAGAAAATAATTTTATTATCTTTACGAATTCGCTAATCGTTTTATTTGCCATTTCTCAAATTACCTGAGGCTGTAAATCAAAAGTTGCTAGTTTTAATGGCAGCAGTCTTTGGATATTTTTCCGTAATCATGTTAACTTATTCTTTGACAGTTCATGAATTTACTACCAGATAACCTACCACCATCATCACGCCTGTATTCCCCGAAGGGGTAGGCAGAGGGGTACTAAGGTACACCCACATTTCGCCGGTATGTTTAGGTCCCATGTAATAGCGGGCGAGCCTATTGCCATCAACAGGGCACAAATCCAGACTTCGAGCTGCTAGTGGGAACTTCACAGAAAAACCCAACAACAGTTTGCTCGACCCAGGATTCGATTCCAGGGCCTTTAGCGTAGCAGTCACGCTTGGGACCACTAGGACTAGACCAACGAGGCAGTCTACCACCAGATAGTTATAATAAATCAACAATAGACCATGGCGCCTGTATTCCCTGAAGGGTTAAAAATGCTCTTTGTTATTCATCATCAACCCTTATACTGTCGCACTACGAATCTCCTTTCAGAATGCAAGGGTTAGGCTGGCATCGGCTGGCATGTTTAGGTCCCACATAATAGGGGGCGAACCTATTGCCATTAACCGAGCATACCCCCAAACACCGAACTACTATTGAGAATTTCACAGAAAAATCTAAAAACTAATGTCAGTCAAATAACATTTTCTCATCTGGGTATTTCGTATAAATTCTAACCTATGTTATTTGATAAAGATGTAGGTTTCTAATGTAAAAGAATTCACTGATTTCTGACACTTACGCGAATGTTTGAAATTACTAGAAAATACTAGACATTGAAATAAAAGTACTTTTTACGGATTTTATCGCGTTATATTGATATTAATACAACGGATTTTATCGCGTTATATTGATATCAATATAACGGATTTTATCGCTTTA
Source organism: Acronicta psi (assembly GCA_946251955.1). Taxonomy (NCBI): domain Eukaryota; kingdom Metazoa; phylum Arthropoda; class Insecta; order Lepidoptera; family Noctuidae; genus Acronicta; species Acronicta psi. Next base: position 11,826,844 of record OX276476.1, read on the forward strand.
TATTGATATCAATATAACGCGAAGAAATCCGTAAAAAGTAGTTTTATTTCAGTGAAAGAATTTTTTAAATCGATCTAGTAGTTTCAGATACAAACAAACAATCAAATCTTTCCTCTTTATAGTATTAGTATAGATATCTGATTTTGCTGCTACGATAATAGTGTACCTATACCCAATAATTTTTTTTTGATAATTAAAAAATTGTGGTGTATAACTGCACCTATGTTCCAACCTCATCAATTGCACCACCGAAATAATTAAAAACGTACGTGTTTTAATAAAAGAATGTTGCTCGTCAGTTCCCGCCAATTCCCTCGCGTGTTCACTCCAATTAATATTACGCCAATATTTATTAATTTTGAGTATCAAACTGATGGGATTTTTTGAGTGTCGATTTGCAAAAAAAAATGTTAAGCCGATTAAAGTTGTCTCATGGTTGTAACCTAACATAATATATGAAAACGCCTCTATTCCTCGAAGAGTTAAGCAGAGGCGTGCAAATTAAAACCCACATTTACACTCAAAGATTTAGACCCATGTAGCAACTCCAAACTCCGGAGTCCGGGCTGCTACCAAAAATTTCATAGAAAATCCCAATAAAACTTTGCTTGACCTAGAAATCGAACCCAAAACCTCCAGCGTAGCAGTTGCACTTAAGACTACTAAGCTAAGCACGATGGGTCATGGTTGTATTGTTAATCATCTATTTAAAAAGAAAAGATAGAAAGAAATACTTTTTTCACACAGAACACAGACTAAGTATAAATAGTTATTTGTTATACAAGAGTGCAAAGTTGCTTTTTAACCGCGTGCTCAATTTTGATGACCGAGCAAGCGAAGGATTCTAAAATTGAATCACGAGCGGAGCGAGTGATTCAAAAATTAGAATCCTGAGCGTCAGCGAGGGAATTAAAAGAGCACAAGGTGAAAAATCTTTGCACTCGAGTGCAACACGTAACTTTTCATCCCACCTCAGCGAGGAAATAACTAAAAAAAACATTTACAACCACAGGATACTTTTATTTCATTTTAGGTATTAAATACTATATGATAGGTAAGTTTTACAGAATACCTATTCTTTAAATTATAACAAATAATACTAGGTATAATTAAGAGAAATTGAAAGTAACGTTGCTACAATTAATTGAGTGTAATATTTTTGTTAGGTATTGTAATGTTGGTGTTAGTGACTTAAAAAAGTACACCAAGAAAGTTCCGGTAGGCTTGTTGAAAAAATATCGATACATCGATATATCGATATTATTTTTTTAATGTATCGATATTTTTGAGCGATATTTAATATTTCGATATAAAATTCAAAGTATCGAAAAGAAAATCTATATTTTTTACAGACCAGTAAACATTTATAAGTTTTAAGATTATAAAATCCCAAAAAGGAATACTTTTTTTATACTTAATTTTTTTTAACAAAGTATATTTAATGTATTTTTTGTTTTTGGTCGACTTGATTTGTTGTTTTATAATTTGGTTTTTAAGATATATCGCCCATATATCGATATTTTTAAATAAAAATATCAGTATCGATACTGATATTTTCAAAAAATATCGATTCGACATATATCGATACTTTGTTGCGATTAGACTCGGAACCTAGGGAAGGTTCCAAGTCTGAGTTTTTAACAAATTAAAAAAAAGTTGTATGATAAATTCGGCGCCAGGGGGGTAAAAGCACGATGTTCTAAATTCAATTTACTTTGTCTCTCTAGAGGATAAAAACGACTTTTGCACTCAGATATCGAAGAGTAAAAATAGTCTTTCCGAGATGGAGGGATGAAAAAAATATTTACTGCCTTCTTTCAAAAACCTTATTTTTTTTAATATTAAAAATGTCAAAGTAGGTACTTATTCATCAGTAATATTTAGTTCACAGATATAAATCACTTGAATCACAGTGATCATTACGACAATACCACAAAGGATGCCACTGCAGTATCGTCCGAACGCCACGTTTTCTTTGAAAATAATGGAGACACAGATTTCTTTGAAGACACTTAAAGATACAGTACAATGAAAATAATGAGAAAGAAACCAGTACCGAGCGCAGTTAGTATTGCATCGACGTCACAACATTAACATTTTTCATTATTCATAAGAAGTTACTTTGGGAAACTGTTTGTGTTTATTTTTGAGTCATTTAACAATGTGTTCATTGAAAGTCATTAACTTAGCCTTTTACGATAAATTCACAACTTTATTTACATTAATATCGCTATAAAAAAATGTTGTTTTGGATATTTGTATTCTGTTTGTAATGAATAAACTCAAAAAAACTACAGGACCATTATGAAATTTCTTTGCCTATATTATCACTGAGTAATATTTTATATGTCCCACTGGACGTATAAAAAATATTAGGCTATAATGTTACTCAGTATGGCAACCCGGGCCAAACCAGCACGCTGTATATTATACATCGTAAAATTTAAAACTAACTATGACATGATGAGATTTTTCATATATTTTGTCGAAGAAAAATGTCAAGGATTGAAATTATTGGTATGACAACTGCACTATTATCAAAGTCATTGATTGAGATGCGCTAACTTTAATCTATGTAAAAGCTTAACAAAACTTTTTGTCCAATTCAGTAAAATAGCATACAATTTCATTGAATTGTTATCCTCAAAATACGTACGTACCTATATTTTTACATTGTAATCAATTTCGATAAGTCTAGAAATAAACAGTCATTCAATATTCAAAAGAAAAATGGCTTCGTTATTCAAAACGAATTAAATAGCCCAATACTATATTAACATAATAAAAAATAAACGAATAAGCCAATACAGTCAATTAAAAAAAAAAACAAAACAAATGTTCCATAGGCACGATGTTGTCGCGCCAAAATAGTAAAAAATAATGTTAAAACATTTGACACAGCAATCGCAAGCACTGCAAATAAGAAATGAAAATTTAAAAAAGGAACGTTTCGTTCAAATAGTGAACACCGTTTCATTACTGCACGCCGCGGAATTGAAAATACTTTGCGTTGATTTTTTACCTCCCAAGTCTACTGTTGTTTTCCTTTGCTCTGGTTTTGATATAGACTTTGTATAAATTTGTTTTGGATCGGAATTGTTTGGAGCTAAGCGGTAGAATATGCGGGAAACGAGGATGTTGAGCCAGTGTTATGAGAGGCAGTGATTTGTATGTATTATAAAAAAGTATTTTAAAACAATTTGAAACGTTTAAACACATTCATATATTTATTTGGGTTAAATAATTAATAATATGAACCTAAGTAAGTAGTTATTTTCAATAGATTTCATATTTTAATGTAGACAAAACTACTATGACAATATGCAAAATATTGTAATAAAAGTTTACTTATGTTCATTTACGTGCAGGTCAGTGCAGGCTATAAAATAAATTTATTCAATCAAATGTTACCTATTTCCATTGATTTACAATAACGACTGGCAATTTATCATGAAATATTAGGGAAATCCTCTTATTTAATAGCTTTATTCATCATAAATATGACGAATGGTTTCATAAAAAATACTGGTTGTATTAAAAACCGCCCCAACCTTGCTTTTTATATAGTGTTTGCATTTTTTTTAAACATTACATAAAATATGTTATACGAAAATTTATTTAAAATATTTATTCCATTTTTAACATTTTAATTATGGTATCCCAATAAAATGAATGTCCATAAATAACAAAAAAATATACGCCATAATTTATACGTGAAAATAATATTTAAACTTGTAACATTCCTTTCATCTTCAAAATTTTTCTTTTGACACTGTTGAAAAAAAAAACAACCCGCATGGCGTCGCCGCGCGGGCCCGCGCAGTCTGTCGCCGTTTGACGCGTGCGCGTTTTTAATATCAAATAATAAAATTAAACCGGTAATAATTACTGTTGGTGGACTAAATTGTGATCGACAGTATCAAACAAAGTTTCTAGTGTAGTGATTAGTTTAATAAATACTTAACAAAAAGTGTCTGGTGCTCGTGAGATTATCACACTGTTTTGGCGATTGCTAAATTCTAGCTTCATCGACCAAAATGTAAATGAATAGTGTAGGTAAATAGTGCAATGAGTGAACAGTCACAACTTAATAACAAAAGTGTCTAGGGATTGTGTGATTGTGAAAATAAGAAACAAGCAGTGTCAGCGATCGGTGAGTACCCACTACCCACCCTCCAAATTTTATTGATGTTCTGCCTACGGTGTCTTATTTTGCCAATGTTAAAATCTTTATTTGAAAATCAATACTACTGTGAAACGAAATGTGTTGACGAATAAAGATTTTTTATGAAGCTTTCAATACGTTTTTAAATAGGTAAGTATGTTTTTGTATAAATTTAATTTTTACTTTTGATTGTCTTCATAGTCACGCCAATTGTATCACAAAGGATATGGCTGAAATGGGGATTACCTATGTATTAAGTACAAAAGATTATTTACTTAGTGTTTAATTTATTATACAACTAGCTTCCCGCCAGCGGCTTCGCCCGCGTGGTATATAATTATACATATAAACCTTCCTTAAGAATCACTCTATCTATTAAAAAAAACCGCATCAAAATCCGTTGCGTAGTTTTAAAGATCTAAGCATACATAAGGACAGACAGACGCGACGGAGGACTATGTTTTAAAATATGTAGTGAAGGAGACCTCCAGTGTCTTGTAACAGTTGTTTCTGTATTGTGGCTTATGTACTTATATTATCTTGACATGTTATTTAAGCAAAATCCAATTTCAATGTAATGTAACTTATTCACGTTGGACATTATTTTTAGTTTAATATAATACCGTTTAACATTTACGAAAGTGATACTACATCAGAATTATATTGCAAATATTTTTAAATCGCAAGAATCTGCCCTTTAAGCCACTGTCACTCTTATTCTTGATACAGCTACGTATAACCACAGCCTATAAATCCACATACACCATAACATCAAATACGTTGGCCTACTGTGTTACTTTTTACACTGTGGATCCAACCACCCATAAAATACTTACGTCAACCAGAAATTGCATCAGCAAATCAAACTCCAATATCCTTTATTAATTCCCGACTGTGCCAAGAACGTGTTGCTTATTGCTAAGACAAGCAACACTTCTGAATCGTGGCACTATGACTTAATCTTTGGGAAGCTGCCAAATGAGTTAATGGTTGATAAGCCAAGGTTAATTTAGCTTTGTTTCCAGCTGCCTGGGTACTCGTAGTATTAAATTTAACTAAATTGGCTTCGGGAGTGCCTTGATTGTGTAAAGCCTTTGTAGTAGTAAACTGTGCTATTAAATTGTCGGCTTAATAAGCAGGATAGTCGTTTGCACTTATTTGCCGTAAATAAGGAAGAAATATGTTTTATTATTTGTTTTCTTTAAAATCAAACACGGCACGCATTCTGATATTAGTTAGAGTACTGTATCATAATGTACTATTACGCTTGTATTTATTGTAGGGTTAAGCAGGTCATAGTCCGCCGGTAAGCTTTAGGTATTATGTAAAGGAATCGATTGATATTACCCAGTCACAAAATACAAACTTCAAGCTTCTACTAAAATATCATGTTACATAAAACCACATTATATTTGACATAGGAATCGAACAGACGTTTAGCTTAATAAGCTAGACCATGGTGATAGTTGTAGTACTTTATAATTTCTTACTGTAACAAATTACTCCATACTCGTATGGAGAACACAATGTAAGTTATTTCCGACAGTAAATGTTTACTTTAATGATATAGTAGATTAAATAAATATCCTGGGACATCCTGGGACATTTTTTACACAGCACCTTCCAGTCCCAAACTAAGCAGAGCTTGTACTATGGGTACTAGACAATGTATATAATACCTACTTATATACTTTTTTTTGTAAATACATACTTAATATAATATAGATATAAGAAACACCCAGACAAACACAAACACCTAAGTTCATCACATAAAGTTTGTGTCTTGTGGGAATCGAACCCACGATCTTGTGATCAGCAGTCCGGTACTCGAACCACTACACCACAGACGTCGTCAAATGATTATTTATTATTATTTTAATACTCAAATTTTCGAGCCCCAAATTCAAAAAAACTTTAGGTAACTACTCTTTAACCTTTATACCTGAACTTATCTAAACTATTTTAAACAAAACATAATCAAGATTGAAGTTATTTTAATAACACTAAGCTCGATGCTTTAATCTTCATCAAATACCCTTATGGACAAGTTCAGACAAAGCCGCGGGGACCGCTAGCTAAACGAACTACGATTTTAATCCCCCAGTTTGTTAGAAAGCGCATCGTTAAACCAGATTTATATCCAGGTGGAGGATTAGTGTCTGCTATTCAGGAGCTAAGGATTTTAAGTTCAAGTGGACTTCTTTCAAAGAGCTCCTTAAGAGCCAACTTTTACGGAGCAGGCGAGCCGAAAAATTATGATGTTTCATTACGTCATAATTTTAGCTGGTTACATCTTAATATTTTTTTAATAGTTTTATAAGATACTAGTTTCCCGCTAGCGGCTTCGTCCGCGTGGTCTTGATAACATTTTTTCCCCCGTTTTTGCAACTGTTTTCATTGCTTCTCCGCTCCTATTAGCTGTAGCGTGATGGTATATAGCCTATAACCTTCCCCGATAAATGGGTTATCTAACACTGAAAGAATTTTTCAAATCGATCCACTAGTTTCGGAGCCTATTCAATACAAACAAATAATCAAATCTTTCCTCTTTATAATATTAGTAGAGTTATAGACTAGCTGTTACCCGCGATGTTACTCGGGTTCATATTCTTTTTTAAATAAATAAAAGTAGCCTAAGTTAGGCACTCTTTATAAAATTAGCTATCGGTAAGTTAAAGTCCCGTCAAAATTTGTACAGTTGCGAGCAATAACATGTATATACACTAGCAAAAGTGCTAAAGCGAATTTCTCTTAAAGTACTAATAGCACCTTTGTGATATTACGAACACAGTATTTACAAATACTGTGACTTCTGTGATATAACAAAGTTGCCACACATATTTTTTTAAAAGAGTATCTATGGAGTTTCTTGCCGGCTCTTCTCCATAAGACCCACTTTTTTGGAACCGTGCAACTAGTGCAACTAATTTAACGTTTCAAAAGTACCTATTTATATGGTCTAATTGAAATAAAATATTTTGAATTTGAATTTGAATTTGCAATCGTTCATTCATGAAAAAATCGCTTTAGCACTTTTGTTAGTGTTTAGGTATATGGCTGTGCTCGTGACTTTACTCTTTATAAAATTAGCTATCTGCGAGTGAGAGTCCCGTCAAAATTTATTATTAGCATTCCTGCTTAGTTCAGCTTGTGTGCCTTTTAATGCAGGCTTTGATTAGTGCTTTGGAGACGATACCTTGCTCCCAACTACTTTCACAAAAGATACCATCAGCGTGGGATTAAGTTAAATACCAAAGTATGTTTTGCTGTAGAGTTTACCTACCGGCGTGGGCTTATCCGGTTCTGAAAGTCAAACAAAGTTCACAACGTTTGTACAGCTCGGGATTATTGAAAACTGTGACGTCATCAGATTTATGATACGAGGTAATATGTTACGCAAATACTGGTTATGTAACATAACATATTGTAAATCAAACAGTGTGCACTATGCGCAACAATGTTGTTTTTTCTTTTTTTTTATCTAGAGTTTGCTACAATAACTACTAGAAAGTTCCCATTATACGAGTTTTACTTGGCAGTAAGCATAAAATTTTTGTTCCAGTTTATAATAAATTCCGGCGGTTAGCGACTAGAGGTACTTATAGAAAAACTCAATAATATTGTTCGAACTGGTTAATCGTACCCGGGACCTCGAGCGTACCAGTGCCGCTTAGAACCACTAGCTAACGAGAGAGTTACATCATGTAAACGAAAAAATCTTTTCAAGCATTTAGTTAGTTTTCTTACTGTATTTTCCCTTCTCCAGTAAGCAATGAAAACAATGTGCTTAACAACATGATTTTTTTCACGAATCTCTAGCTATAATTTTTACGTGAGTGATACGTCGATATAAGTAAGTATGAATAAACATGATTGTTAATCTATAAACTCAAAACTAACGGATCGATTTTAAAAATTCTTTCACCATTGGATTTTTTTTCCTCGCGCAGTGTAGCTTCAACTTATAATTATGTATGTAACTTTAATAGTAATAATATTGCTCCTTTCTTTCTTTTTCCTTTTTTAGAATGCTATATTATTTCGGAGTAAAATAGGTCTATTTTAGGCATCCCTTCTACCCTTGCAAGGCGGGTCGGGTAACTAGTATATTAAAAATGAAACCCTCTATTCCAGTGAACATAACATTATAATGGACAGTAATAAAGTGTCACTTTACAATTTACGACTACAATATAATTTTACAAGACTGCAATACGAACTGATATTAAAAACGTCGCGCCTTACATTTGAGACAAGCCATAAATACAAGCCTTATTCTCGAGTGAATAGTTTTATGTTAAAGAATAAATCATAAAGAGAGGTCTTATGTTTACGCGCATTTAAATTTCATTATTTTATCTCAATCGGTAGAGGATAACTGCTTTATAATTAAGTTTCAATATTTGACCCATATATATTGTACAGGTCCATACAAACATTTGTAAAATTGTAAATGTAACTGGATAAATGACAAATTTTTGCAAAAATAGCTTAATTGTAAAAAAAATCCCTTTTAAAAAACAAGCTTTTATTATAACACTCTAAACAGAAGAAAAAAGTTATCAAACCCATCAACAATTATTTATTACATAAACCCAAACACTTGAGAAATATTGAGACAAGCTTCTTAGATATAAATAAAAAGCAAAAAGACAGGCTTTATTTTTATTCTACTTAGTTTTTTAGAGAACCGTTCTTCATGATTACACAAATAAGACTAGACTTTCAATAAGAAGCTATTCAGCTGCAAACAAAAAAACCAACAACAACAGACGTCGCAATACAAGTAGTAACTATTTGAATACAATAAAAATTCATAATAAGGGTTAACTCACACCATGAGCAGAGCAATTTTTAGGTACATTGAAAAATTAACTTAATTACTTTATACTATGAAGAGCAAAATGAAATATTTAAAAGTAACTTGAAAAATTTAAACTTTATAGAGCAAAATATAATACCTACCTATTTATTTATTTGCTTTTGAGAAGGCTTATAGACTAATATTGTAATTGTGATAAATAAAGGTACACTATTTGCTGCACTATATTATGTCAGAAAGCAGTACTATACTATGCGCGCACGCACATCGTGCGTGCATTGCTGCGCTGTCAAGATATTTTTTCAGTGTTCACAGAAAATTTTGTAGTCTGGGGGCTAAAATGGCTATATTTCATCATTAGCCCCTATTCCTCCACTGCTGGGCGTAGGCCTCTTAGTAAACAGAGCTGCCTACAGAGCCCAATCTTCAGCTCTTTTCATCCAGTTTCTACCAGTTGCCTTCCGCCTCACCACTCAAGAACCCGTTTACTCCAATGTGTGTTGGTTCTCCCTTTAAGCGTGCTAATCCTTTGAGCTATGTCAGTTACTTTGGTTCCCTGGCGGATAACTTTATTGAGAATTATCTGCCCCTTATGTGCAGCTTTGTGTACGCAATTCAAATTATGATTCATCAAAATTGCCCCCTGCTCGAAGTGTGTACTAACCCTAAGTTGGTACAGATAACAGAAACCTACAGAATTACTTGACATCGTATGAATCGGGTGCGCGCACAAAGCATCTCCAACGACTATTGTTACTTACTGAAGCATAATTTTTTTATTCCTTCTTGAATATTTATCAAGGATTATGAAAAATGTTTCTGTGAACTGTATTCTTCATATTTGAAGCTATCTACTGTGTACATCGTATTTCTTTTATCAATTGCTTGTTGTTTGTCAAAAAATATAAGGTTTTTTGTCTAACAAATAGGGCAATCTAACAAAAAGGGCATTATTTCGAATCTTACTCCGAAATATTTTTATTTTGGAGTAAAGTTATAACGAATGAAAGCAACAAATTCATAAATATTTATACAATTGAACTTTTAAAACTCTTTCTAATATTAAATCTATCTATATAGGTTATGATTTGGTAAAAGAAAAATACGATTTTAGGCAGGATTAGGCGAAATTAACTAATTTGGATATTGAGGAATGGACTAGGTAAAGGTCCAGGCAAAAATGGACACAAATAGCCTAACAAAGAGATAAGTGGAAGAAATGGGGGGAGGCGTTTGTTCAGAATTGGGACAATACAAGCTAGTTAAAAGATATAATATAAATGTAACCTTAGGTTTTGGTTTGCAATTTACATGCCAATGATAAAGAGTGGATACACACTGCATTGCACAGTCTGCTTAAGTGACTAAGAAGCAATATAATATCCAAAAAATATTTTTACAAAAATGTTAAAGTTTCAGATAATTTCTATTTCAAATTCTGTTAACCCCAAAAGATAGAAAGGGCACGAAAACAAAAGCTTTCAATCGCAATTTATAACTTTAAAGCAACATAGTGAAATGGCCGCGGTTAACAGTAAAAGTAATAACATTGATCCACAAAGTTCTCAAAGCGTCGTTTTCTAAACGATTGCTCGTATTATTCGGGTGTCCAGGCTTTCTGTGACCAAACGTGACCAGTTGACTGTCATTAACCGGTAAAGGCTTTCATCAACTACATTGTAATATAACATCATGAATCTAACAAATACTTTCAATAGAATATTTCCAATAGAATCCTTCAAATAGAATACTTCCAATAGAATATTTTCAATAGAATACTTCTAATAGAATAATTCCAATAGAATACTTTCAGTAGAATACTTACAATAGAAAACTTCCAATAGAATACTTCCAATAGAATACTTCCAATAGAATACTTCCAATAGAATACTTCCAATAGAATACTTCCAATAGAATACTTCCAATAGAGTACTTCCACGCAGAACGATATTTACACCATGGACACGACAAGAAGAAGATCAATATACCATCGCGCTTGTATTCCCCGAAGGGTGTATCACAGTACATATACGCTCACAGTTTTCCAGTATTTTAAGGTATACACATGTCAAAGTGAGTATTAACCGTGCACAAATCCAAACTCAAAGCTGCTACTGAGAATTTCATAGAAAAAATCCAATAACAGATTGCTCGAATCTAGGACTTTGAGCATAGCAGTCGTGATTACGACCTAGGCTAAAGAAGCAGTTGTACATTGTAACGTTTATACGTAACGTAAACTTACAAGTGTAAGTTTACGTCTGCGAGTGGTTTCTTTAGTGGCTAACTATGAATCCAAATTGAATTCCGAATTTATTCCTTTGGTTAAGTCTAGCAAATCTCTTACATTGTTGGAATTGAATTTCGATTTGTTGAATCTGGATATCTAGTGAATTCACTTTTAGTTTTTACGCCGCGCCGATACCAATAAACTCAGACAGTAGATTAGCTTAATAGAGATAGGGACTTGACATTAACGGCCATGTTTTATAATAGGAAAAATAAGTCGAACTGTCAAGCATAGAATTAACCCAGGATGAAATGGACCCCTCTCATACTGAGAGGAGACCAGTGCCGAGCCCAGCAGTGGTACGATTATAATAATATAATAATAATAATAACTTTATTTTATAAAAACACAGATTAAACATGTTTTATATTATGACAATTTAAGCTATATGGTAGTAACACAATGCAATACAAATCAAGGAACTAAAATCTGTGCACAAAAGGAAAACCCTGTCTCTCAAACTAGGTAAACCTGTATCTTGAGAGAGATTAATGGGTTGATGATGATAATGATGAAAGGAAATAGCAGCGAGGACTTAATCATCAACCCATGTACTGTCCTACTGCTGGGCACGGATCGCCTCTCAGTACGAAAGGGGTTAGGCTATAGTCCACCACGGTGGCCTAATGCGGGTTGGTAGATTTCACATGCCGTCGAGAAAATCTCTCAGACTATTATAATATATATTTCCTGACGGTTTTCCTTCACCGTTCAAGCGAGTGATAATTACGCACATGATGTCAAAAAGGTGAAGTGGCAGACGAAAATGACGATGTGGAAGAGACAAAAATCAGACGTGCCTTGGATTTGAACTCGAGATCTTTGACTTGGCAGTCCAGTGGTCATATTCCTAGGCTATCACTGCTTGTAATGCTTAAGTGTGCCTTGACTATAACAAATAAATGTCATTTCATCTTTCTTTCTTGGTCATCCTTATGGCATTTAAATACTTTAATTATTAAGTACCTACTATCGATAATTATCTTTAAACAATGGAAAGAAAGGATATCGTACTTTGAACTTAGAGCAACTATACGTTATAACATAACAAGTACTGCAAGTAAAACTAGTTCTGAACTTGCATAAATTGCCTCGGCTTAGTTTCCTGTACTGATTTCCCATGTAATAACCGTACAGAAGTCTTTGAAAGATCCGTATCGGCTTATGTTGCCGCTAAAATTGTGGGTGAACCGGTCTGGCATGGTTTAATATTGGGTTAATGATCTTCATTGGCGATAAGGTTGCAGTCTGTCTTTGTTTGAGTGTTTATTGCTGCTGTGACGTGGATCGACTAACAGAAAGGGCTTCTATTTTATGCGTTTCGGTTTTTTGGTTCAGTTTTTTCGTTAGCCTAGTGTTCTAAGCGGGTTCGTGGCAAAGTTATTGCTTCGCTGATCAACCGATCTGTAAGGTCCGCTTGGTGCGGTCAGTCTGTGGATGGGTGACCATTTTTAACACAACGAGACCCTTCCGTGCCTCGGAGAACACGTACGTTAGTCCCGGTTGTCATACAAATCCCTATGACAATCGTTAGTGGTAGTCAAAAGCCAAAAACGCCTGACAGCCAGTCTATCATTTGAATATCTTTATTGCCCAGAAATGGCGTTGCAGAGGTCTGATTGCAGTCGCTTCAAAATACTGATATTCAGCTGCATCTGGTTAGACTGGAAGCCGAATATGGTCGGGAAAAAGGCAAGAAAGAAGAAGAAGATAGGCCTATGCTTGACCGCCAGCTGGTCTGATGTTAAGCAACGTTACGGTCTACAATAAAGCGCATTAAAAGCCGATTTACTCTTGATTTAAAGACACCCAGATATTATTATTTAACGGGGAAGACCGATTCAGAAAGCGTATTCCATATTTCATATAAGTGGACTTAGCATTACGTTCGGATTTTTTGGAATATCCACCATGATAAAATGACGCGAAATCTTGGTGTACAGCAGTACACCTCTGCCAAATCCCTTAGAGGGATACAGGCATAATTATATGTAATTTTTCATTACCAATTTTCCAGGATATTCCATGTTTTCAGGAGTTGAAAACTGCTGTAATAGTTACACACTAGTAACACGACCTCTTTACACAGGTTAACACAGTAATATTTCGTTTTCACCGCATGGTACCAATTTGTAAGATATATTTTCCCGTTTGGAATAGCGAGTCGGAGCCGTCTCGTAACCGTCTCGCAGCACGTGTGGTTCCGGACGTGAGTGGCAGATGTGTTCACAGTCTGCCGGGCCCGTCTCCCGACGTCACGGATACGGGACGGGATTCTGTTGAGATTTTCTAACAATAATACTCGTTTGCGGGATTTTATTTTAAATCTTATAAGGTCAAGATTTTTAAAGGGGCGTACTTGTTTTGTTGGAGATTTGTGTTGTTATCGTACCATTAGCTTGGAATAATCATCATCGTTATATCAGCCAAAAGAAGTCCACTGCTGAACAAAGGCCTGCCCCATAGATTTCTGCAGTTCTCGAATGGAAACCCCGCAACAGAAAGCGCAGCCTCCAATGAGATAGAAGGACATCGTCTAAAATATTATTATCTTTTAGCCAATGTATACAAAAACTTGACATATTATATACTAAAACCTTCCTCCACCAAGAACCATACATTGGTGAAAACAGCATGAAAATCAGTGTAGTAGTTTTTGAGTTTATCGCGTACAGACAGTCAGACAGACGCAGCGGAGGATTTTTATGATATGTAGTGATAGTGATTAGATAGATAGATAGAATATTCTTTATTGCACACCAAAACCAATTTAAAGAACAATTTTATAAACAATAAATGGTACAATGATTAGCATTTCATGATGGTAATGTCATCTGTAACGTAAACAGCAATGTTCCTTCTTTTTAAGTTTAATAATACTGCTAGAAGAAAAAAAGAAACAAAAAACATTACCTTTTCGACAGTCGGGTAAAGTTGCGTATGTACGTACCTAGTAGTTGAGAACCTTTACACATACAACCACTGACCTTTGCTAAATTAGAAACACGAAAACGACTTCCAGCGCGTTACGTGGCGACAAGAATGGTAATGTAATCTGAATACAGCACTTAGTGTTGACCGGGAAAGGAAAAACACTGAATATGTACAGTACTCGCCAATCTTTTTGGCCGGGCTGCAGTTGGCGCGAGCAAACTTCAAAAATTAGAGAGAATAAAATATTGCATTAAAATTAATGAAAACGATGGCCTACGAATCGAGCTATTGTTTTTAGGGTTCTGTATCCAAAGCGTGCCAACGAGACCCTATTACTAAGCCTCCGCTGTCCGTCAGTCCGCCCGTCCATCAGCCTGTCACGGGCTGTACCTATCTCCTGAACCGTAATAGTTACGAGTTCAAACTTTCACAGTTTATACCTATTTCTAGTGCCACTATAACGACAAATACTAATGTTATTGATAGTTAAAAATTGCACGGAACCCTTTATGTGCGGGCCGACTCGCACTTGACCGGTTATTTAGTAATTATATTCCTGTCTTATTCTCTCTTCAATTCATGCCCGGTTGCAGTTGGATCGTGCAAATTTCAGCCCGGCCAAAAAGATTGGCGAAAACTGTACTGCGCTACGTCCTTCAAGGAGAAAAACTTAACGTAATTTGTGCCTGTATTTTTCTGGTTTCCTTTGCAAATGGGACACATAATTGGGGTCAAGAGTATACTTCTTTATTCCAAATCGTTCTTGTCATAAGAATGTCTGGGGATAACCAGATTTTGGGCGGATTATATTATTAGTTATAGAATTGGTATACTTACCTGCTTAGTGAACGCAACAATGACTTGGATATCCCATTATGAAAAATATTATGAAGAATAGAAAAGGCCTCTGGTGTTGCGGTGTCCATGGATGGCGACAACTACTAATCAATGGTGGACAATCATAATTATAAATTTATTGTGTAATCTCTCTTATTGGAAACTTTAATAATCTATAGTAATATTATAAAGCTGAAGAGTTCCTTTGTTTGGTTGAACGCGCTAAAGTCAGGAACTACTGGTGCGATTTGAAAAATTCTTTCAGTATTAGATAGCCCGTTTATCGAGGAAGGCTATAGGCTATATATCATTACGTTAAGACCAATAGGAGTGGAATTACTATACCCTGGTGACAAATATTGCCAGTTGCTTTATATAATATATTTTTTAGTATTAGCTTCACGCTTTGTAAATGGGAGAACTCTCTAGACATGTATTTCAAGCCTAGCTGTATCCTATTTATCTTTTAAAATATAATCTGTAATATATTTCGCAAACATTTCTAGATTGTTTTCTCATATTGTTAGTATCCATATATTGTAGCAGATATTGTAAAAAACCAAAATTTAAAAGAGTAACCATGGAGTTTCTTGCCCGTTCTTCTCCATAGGAAACGATTAATTTGGAACCGTGCACCTAGTTTCGACATTTCATAAGTGCCTGCATAAGGTCTATGTAAAAATAAAACTATTTTGATTTTGATTCTCTTCAATCAAAAATTCAAATCAATAGGAGCAAAGTAATAATTAAAAATAATGAAAAATCTACTTCGACGGGGACGCAGTCAGGGCAGGGTATTGGGTCGTTTTATATAATACTACCTGCTATCCCACGGGAACCATACATTTTACCCGGATAAAAAGTAGCCTATGTGCTATTCCAGACTATAATCTATCTCTGTGCCAAATTTCATCCAGATCCGTTCAGTAGTTTTTGCGTGAAAGAGTAACAAACATCCATCCATCCATCCATCCTCACAAACTTTCACATTTTTAATATTAGTAGGATCAGGTCTTCGAGATGTTCAGCTATATGTACACCCCCTTTATGTCGGTACATATGAACATGATAATTCTATCCCACACAATTAATGCCTATTACTCTAACCATACAATTATATTATAATTACGAACGTTAATATTAGCACTTTCGAGAAATCACAGAGATTGTTAACATGATCCCTTAATTCTCTATTCTGATGTAGCGAATATCCGCCGTAGTGGATTTGTGAAATTCGCCTATTTGCAATAAACCTAGAATTGTTATTGTTTACCATGGAAACAATAATTTACAGTCTATACCCACACGCATAACACACACACAAACACATGCACGCACAAGCAGTCTCTGAAGACCCTTGATCTTGTAATGTATTTTATTGCATAAATGTAATGAAATAAAAATGGGGGAAAACACTGAGGCTGTAATATGAAGGTTTAGAGCCATTGTCGTTTAAGTGCGAGAGACCTATACGAGTTTGATAGCACCATCTCTTGTTTGGAACGTAGAAATGTTGGCCTTCGCACTTCAATAATATAGGCCCGGATCCCTGTACCACAAGTGAACCACCTTCCACAGAAGTCCGAGCTTCTGTATAATACTGTAGTATTTTTATGTCTATACATATTCTATCTTTTTTGTATTTTTTTAAGCATTTTCCATGCTAAGATTACAAGTTATTTTTAATGAAGGAAAAAATCGGCTGGCGAGCAGGATTCGAACCTGCGTCTTCTGGTTGGGTACACCAGACGCTTTAACCGCTAAGCTAGCGCGAGCTCCGCTCGCCTGTCGAAATCTTCCTTCACATTCTAAGCTTACGTCTTAAAGGTGACGTAGCTACATCTATTGTGAAAAATGCTTCACAACCGACACGACTAACATTACAGGTATTTCGATGTCGTATGATGTCACATTACCTATTAACTATCTTTTTTGTATTTTTTTAAGCATTTTCCATCCTAAGATTACAATTAGAATTAGAATTATGGTTCGAATCCTGCTTCATTAAAAATAACTTATACATATTCTTTTTTATTTATTGATTTATTTTGAATAAACGAATTTCACAAATTCCCTGCAACATATTCATTCACGCCTTCGTAATGGTTACGTCAGCATATAAGGGTTATTTAAACACCCTCGATCAATAAATCTTCATGTTCATGTAGCAGTTCGATGGGAAAGACGACTTGTATAACAACTAAACATGACGAACTCGGCAGTTCTAATACCTCAAATATTTGGTATGTACCAGCTTTCCGCCAGCGGCTTCGCCATGGCAAAAAATCCAACAAATCAAAGATCATAAGAAAAAAGAAAGAAATATATTTATTTGGACAATGCCCAGAAAACATATGGTACATTAAGGCGATTTAAATACTAACGACTAATAGATAAACTAATAACATAATTCTCTCATAAACTCCCAGGCAAGCAAAAAAGGCATCTAGGATTAGCTCATTGTCAAACAAAAAGTACTTGACGCTGTTCACCTGGGCCCCTGTTTATATGGGTCTTACATAAACGATCAGGCGTTCTTAGGTTATAAATGGTGTAACTAACTCCATTTTGTATTATATGTATGATGTTCTCGGAGTATTATGTCCCGGTTTAGTCCAAACAGGCGCAATGTACACCGAACGCATCTCAAAGCGGTGAGATAAGCACGGATAAGCTAAATTAATGCAACGTTAACAAGAATTACGTATGTACTGACGTCATACTGACTGATGGAGGGAGAGGATTTACAGAATTATGGGTAAGTTATATGTTAAGCAAGCTGAAATGGCAGTGGGCTGGGTACATAGCTCGTAGAACTGATGGCCGCCGGGGCAGAAAGGTTCTCAAGTGGAGAGCACGCACCGGAAAGCGCAGCTTGGGGAGGCCTCCGACGAAAAGGACCGACGACCCGGTAAAGGTCGCTGGGAGTCGTTGGATGCAAGCAGCATACAATCGGTCCCTGTGAAAGTCAACGGGGGAGGCCTTTGTTCAGCCGCTCTTATGGCTCATATGATGATGATGATGATATATTATGTTAAAGCAATTTCATGCAGCTGAGATGATTACGAGGAATGTGTGGAGTTACAGGAATAGTCAGGGTCAGGAATAAGAGGTGATAATAATTATAAGAGGTAGTTTGAAAGTCGCAACGGTTACTGAAAAGTTGTGCAGTAAAAGCGCATGGACATGTGATGCATAAAAGTGATGTGCATCTCAGAGTTTGAATTTGTGCCCGATTAATGGTAATAGGCTCACCATCGTCTACATGGGATCTAAACGTACCAGCTAACTGTGGGTGTACATTTGTAGCCCTTCGGTGAAGATAGGCGTAATGGTATATTAAGTATTATTATTTATTCCGAAATCCACTCATAAATTAGACCCACAAAGATGTCCATTAAAATATTCAGTATCAGAGACGACGCACAATAATTCCTGGACGCTAGTCACCCAACGTATGAGGAATGAGACGTGGTAGACGTTGTAGACATGAAATACGTGCTGCGCATGTCTGAGTAGTACTGACGTGTACGAGAACGCCTGTACATCTGTTATCCCAACTTACATTAGTCGGGTACCGATAAGATGCTTTTGTGTGGTGTATGCAAAACGGTGTATCATATATGTCCCGCAAGTTGATAATATGCTGGAACCTTGTCTAATGAACCTCAAAATGACGTCATCCAACGTACTTGCTAGCTAGTAGTGCTAACGGGTACTGCGAACGGTTACGTAATTTTACGTCATCAATATGGCCGCACGACAATTATCAATTTACGGGGCTTATAAAGCTGTTGAGATCTCAAAAGAGGATAGTAGTTTTGAGTTTGGTATGTGTCTGAAGCTCTGTGCTCACATAGCATCGTATTAGGTACTCTATAGATTTACTAAAAAGCGTGTATAAATCAACGTGTGGACAACAAAACTCACAGCTAGAAGGTACGAAAGCAAATCCATGCCGTGATTATTACTCGACGTATTGCTCAATCGTGTAAAACCGTAGGTAGTAGTTTAGAGACTGATATTAAAGTCCTAAATAAGTTAAAGTCTAACGTCATCAGCTAGTGGTACCCGGTAATGATCCGGAAATCGAACCCAGCGTAGCTGTCGTGTACCACATGTACCACTAGGGGCAGTTTTTGTTGAAGTTGGTAAAAAATGATATTGTAGTCGGGGCCAATCAAACAATCAAGGAAGATCATTTAATATATTTTTAACCCCCGACGCAAAAACGACGGGGTGTTATAAGTTTGACGTGTCTCTGTGTGTGTGTGTGTGTGTCTGTCTGTGGCATCGTAGCTCTGGAACGGATGAACCGATTTTAATTTAGATTTTTTTATTTGAAAGGCGAATTAGTCGGGAGTGTTCTTAGCTATGTTTTATGAAAATCGATCCAAGATGGCCGCCGCCACAAAATAGCGAATAACATATTTTTTCACAACTCCCTCAATATGGGTATCAAATGAAAGGGCTTGACTAGTAGGATACTATGCAGTATGATAAATTTTAAATCCAAGATGGCCGCCACCACAAAATGGCAAATTACATTTCGTGTCGGGGGTTTTCTAAATTTTTAATTTAGGATAGGTTATTTTAGTGGAAAGTCGATGTATTTTGTGGTTTTCTCAAGGATTCCATTGAGGACCAAATTGAAACGGGAAGCACCAGCTTTCAAATAAAACAAGAATCATCAAAATCAGCTCACCCAGTCAAAAGTTATTCTACTGAATACTAGTATACTTTAATACCATTTTGGATAAGTATGTTGTATTATCCTTTCCCAAACACCGTGTACAGGCTATTCCCAGTTTGTCCAAACAAAGTTTTTCCCCCATTCGATCCAGAGAATCTTTAACCGCAGGAATCCCGCCCATCGAGTGCAGGCGGTCGTTTTTCACGCCACATTAACCGAGAATATGTCTCGTGTCCGACATCGTACACACGCCTATCGCGGTTACAAGATAACTGCATGTATGTAGATATAACATTTTACATCTCTGTAGTATACTTCATAGTGTATGACAAAAATGTATGAATTTGGAGGAAGCAGAAGTATGCAAGAAACGTAGCTACTCTGTAGTTCTGGTTTCCCTATGAAAAAGAGGCGTAAGTGTAAGGCTTAATTAAATTCATTTTCAACTTTATAACCTTAATATCATAATCATAATCATTTAATCTGCATTCATGTTGTTTACATAATGGTGGTATCATATTGGATGGTATCAAACATGAACCCTGTTAGGGCACAACAGTATTTTTAGTAGGTACTTAAATATTAGTCTCACTCTCAATTACTTAACACTATTTTACATAAATCTATTTAATATAACAATCTCTTAAAAGAAAAAAAGGGTCCGAAAAGTCGGGATTAAAATAATATCAATATAACGCGATAAAATCCGTAAAAAGTAGTTTTATTTCAAAATCTCTTAATTAGTAATTTTGCTGGATGTCGGTTTGTACATCTTATAATCTGAATGTTAATATATTATATTAATATTAATTATACTGTATATAAATGTTGTTTTGTATAAATATCCTGGGACATTTTTACACAGCACCATCTAGTCCCAAACTAAGCAGAGCTTGTACTATGGGAACTAGACATTTGATATAATACTTATATACTTTTTTTTTATGTAAATACATACTTATGATACATAGAAAACACCCAGACAAACACAAACACTTAAGTTCATCACAATAAATGTTTGTGTCCTGTGGGAATCGAACCCACGACCTCGTGATCAGCAGTCCGGTACTCGAACCACTAGACCACAGACGTCGTCTAAGTATGTATTTATCAATGTATTAAATATTATTATTATATTAAGTATACTATTTATAAGGTTTGTATTGTAACTATTTACTTCTTAGGCTAATATTCAGAGACGAACTAAGAGGAAACTTATGCTTCCGTATGTCAAATTGTTAATTCGACATACGGAAGCGTTACTTTACGCTAAGCGTCGTCTCTGAATATTATCCTAAGAAGTACTTTACGCAAACCTGACTTAAAAATAAGGTTAAAAAGTTGAAACTTAATTTAATTATAACGCTATATATTAATGTTTTGTACTCCTTGTCTAGATGAATCCATACTATCTGAATGAATGACTGGTCCGACCGGTTTCGGTCACGGCGACCGCTTTATGGACTCTGTTGTCGCTGGTGAGCTCGCATGTGGCTTATATAGCCAATTTTCTTGGTAAAAGTTCTAGAGCATTGAGGGCATGTGAGCTCACCATTGACGATATTGTAAGAAAGAGCCGCAGGTGGTCGGGCTTTTAATTCATCGCGCTTGGCGTCAAGCTCAGAGCGCCGTTGCATTTCTATATACTATCTATACATATAGTATACCATCACCATTTCAACTTTCAGCCAAATCGGTTCAGCCGTTTTGCCGTGAAAGAGCAACAAACATCGAACAACAAATTCGACGACGTCTGTGGTCTAGTGGTTCGAGTATCGGACTGCTGATCACGAGGTCGTTCGTGGGTTCGATTCCCACAAGACACAAATATTTATGTGTGACACAAACTTAAGTGTTTGTGTTTGTCTGGGTGTTTCTTATATATTATAAGTATGTATTTACAAAAAAAAGTATATAAGTATTATATCCATTGTCTAGTACCCATAGTACAAGCTCTGCTTAGTTTGGGACTAGATGGTGCTGTGTAAAATGACCCAGGATATTTATTTATTTATCGAAACATCCAACATTACAAACTTCGCCTTTATAATATTAGTAAGATTTAGACAAAGACAAACTTTTTCCCGTAGGTCGATCGTGTTACATTTCCACTTGACAAGGCACAAGGTGCCGACACCAACTCTATTCCCTCTATAAATTGAAACCAACCAAAAATACTTCACCGCCGGAATGTACCCGGTCGTGTGCCGTGGTCGATCGCTCTACACGGTACGTTACCCGGATAGATGTACAGTGTCCATCATTGTCCGGACCCTTCTACAGCTATGTGTCAGCAAACGGCGTCACTTTGACCACCCTTATTAATTTGATTAAACTACAATCCACTGTAAAATGACCCCTATAGTTGGATGTTAAAGTGGCAATTTAGTTGGCAGGAAAAACAATGGATTTTGCAACTTAATCCGTGCTTCGTCCGCGTTTAATCAATTATTAATCTCGGTGACGAATATTTTATTGTAGTTATCTCGTAATCCAGCTGACCGTATCTGTATAACTGTTATGATGTGAAAGAAATTTAACCTCAGTCAGGATACGTACCCTCAGGGTTGCACACCGGAGCAATAAGGCAGCTGAGATCTCTCCTTAGAAATGTTGCATTTTTTTTCTATTTACTGACGTCAGCATTAGAAATCATTTATTTTGTATGTTTGCGGTTATAAATCTTCGACTCGTGTGTTCAAACATGCTGCTCATCTCAGCAGAATCCGACGCTTACAATAATACAATTATATTTTCACACCTTCATCATCATCACTCTGTATTTGTCCACTGCTGGACGTAGGCCTCTCCTAGTGAACGCCACAGAACCCGATGTTTGGCTTTCCTCATCCAGTTGCTGCCAGCTGCCTTCCGTAAGTCGTTACTCCACCTGGCCGGCGATTGCGACCAAATTTGCCAAGGACATTGCATCCTGTGAGGAGAATATCCTTTGTTCGAAAAAGTCCTTTGCGATTCAAGTGAAACCACGGGTAATAGTTACTTAATAATATTAATATCTGTAAAAAATAACATCTGACTGTTCTATCAACGCACAGCTTAAAAAATTGAACGGTTGGGACTGAGCTGTTATTATAATATTTAACAGGTATCCGCTAAGAAAGAAATTAGGGAAATTCCCACGGGATTGGGAAGAAATAGACAAACGCTTGTAACACCGCGGAGCAAAACTAGTTTCCTATACGTGTCATATCAATAAATAATATAAGGTATAGTAATACTGATTGTTTAAGCTCGTCTAAGTGTTGTCAAGTGTATTGTGTTTACTTTGATTAACGAGTAGATATCAAATTAAATTAACTAGATATTGAACTTATGCCATTTTAGTGTTGAAGTACTTTAATCAGTATGTTTGCTTACTTACCAAATAACAATAACTATAGTTAGTTAGTGTAGTTTAGTTTCACCAATTCAGATATCAACTCTATTAGAGAACATTCTTGTGATATTTTATGATTAAACTGGTCGCATTATATATATGAAGCTTATATTTCATATACACACTTGTGAAGTATTCACAATAGATGTCGCTCCGTCACCTTTAAGACGTAAATTAGAATGTGAAGGAAGATTTCGACTGGCGAGCAGGGCTCGCGGTGGCTTAGTGGTCAGAGCGTCTGGTGTACCGAACCAGAAGACGCAGGTTCGAATCCTGCCTGCCAGCCGATTTTTTCCTTCATTAAAAATAACTTGTAATCTTAGCATGGAAAATGCTTAAAAAATACAAAAAGATAATATATACACACTTACCATTTTGTATGATTCTTTTTAAAATTCAGGAGTCATTGTCGCTCTGTACCTTTTTTTGTAAACATAAGATGAATTAAATCAATTTGACATTCGAATTGACAAACGAATAGAAAGAAAATGTATGTTAATGACATTAGTGACAGCAATTTGTCAAAAGCTTGTGTCATTTCCATACATGTTGTTTCTATTTGCTTGTCGATTCGAATTTAAAATTACAACTTGTCTTTTGCCCAGGCTTTCAATTTGAAACGATTTTCCTTACACGAAGCATTTTTTATTCTGAATATTATTACTGGTGACAAATATTTAAACAATGTTATATCGATACGATCATAAAACATTGCAACTCTTCACTCCAATTTTATCGACATAAATCAAGATAAGCCCTTCAACGATTGCTTAAATCGTGGAAATTTTGCAAAAGCTAAACTTGTGAAGTTTGTACGTGATGTGAAAATCGAATGGCCGAAGGGTAAACGACTATTGTTTTTTACAAATGCCAACGGTATATCACTGGCCGGCTCTATTTGGTCTGTTCAGTTTTTTAACCGTTTAATGCTGATGTTTGAGGTTAAAAATCGAATTGAGTAGTAATCGAGACTGTTTTGTTACATTTTAGAATTTTATTATATTTTAAGCTTTGTTCCTTTCTTAAATGTTTTTTAGTTAATTGATGCTCAACTGTTGAACAGTTTAATATTATAACGATCTGTGAAACTGTTCATATTTTGTGAACTGTGTATTTTTTAAAATTTCACAAAATATAATTATAGCATATTTGGAATGCACAAAAGACAAGAATAAAATAATCTCAATATAATGCGATAAAATTTATAAAACACTTTTCTTTCTATACCAAACCAAGTTTCGACTTCTATAATAAAAAAGTACAGAAATAAATAAAAAGTAATAAATCAAGCCCTTATATAATAGTACTCCCATAAAACTTTTATAACACAATAACCATCAGTCGAATGTAAAAATGTATTTTCATCCAACACTTTTACTTTTACACGTAATATTTAAACTATCAATAAACAAAACTAACTACATCAAACAATTTAAACACAGTGTTAAAAGAAATTAACACAGTTTAACAAACTAAATTTTACCTATCGCTTATTTGTTACAAAACATCCAACCAATTCAATTAAGTTTTAATAAAAGCACAACCTTAACCCTTATTGTATAAACTGGGACCTTTTGTTGGCACCGGAGAACTTCTCAGTAATTAACTCCGCTGTCTTTCCAATCTTGACCCCGGTAGTTACTTACGTGAGCCCGGTTCAAGTTCGATACAAAGAAACAATGAGAAACTCCTCTACTGACGTGTTTCTACTTTGAGGTTTTCTTTAAATAGGTTTTAATATAGATACTTTTACAGTGCGACAAGATTATTTGATGTAGTGTTTGTAATTGGCAGTAACTTCGCTTTGTAAGTTACCATTTTGGTAAAATGTTTTTTGGTCATTTTGTTTGGTATGTCATGTAAACTGCCTCTTTGGCTTAGTAGTTGTAAGCACGACTGCTACATTAGAGGTCCTGGGTACAATTTTCGAGTCGAGCAGTGCAGTTGTTTTCTGTGAAATCGAGACTCCGAACTGGGGTCTAGGTTTGTGCCCGGTTGATGGCAATATGCTCACCCCCTATTACATGGGATCTAACTAAACGGCGCACTGCTTACCCTTAAAGGAATACAGGCGTGACGATATGTTATTACTAAAAGCACACGCTGTATTCAATCACTATAATATGAAACCACTATTGATTCTCTATAATCCGATGCCCTTTAAATGTCAATGGGTACCAACTAACAAGAGACATACTTATCTACCTATATAAAAATACATGTAGGTATATTAAAATACGTGACTAACATCATCAATCATATTGAATAACCACGAATTTTTGGTCAAAATATTTTCATGTTTTTTTGGGTAAGAAACCGAGCTTTTCAGCAATTGATCTGCAAGGTCTAAGTGAGCTTTCCGCGGTCAATCTATAAAGGGGTGACCATTTTACTGAATATATAAAAAGACAACATAGATATAATCTTTAAGTTTCGTAAGTATATCTTTTTTCTTTAAGAAGTCACCTCCAGTTTCATGGTTGCCTAAAACATAACATAATTCCTTCTATAATGGGATGGAACCCGCAATTCTTAGGGAAAAAGCCTATCACTCAGCCGCTACGTCAAACGTCTTAATCAAAAATAACTCTTTCTACCTTTTATCGTCACTATATACTACAGAAAAACGCCGAAACAACTACCTAAAAAAGGGAACAAAACTAATTAATAACTCTGTCTCAAATCCGTGACGTAAGCTTGTGAGCATGACGCAAAAAACTCCAATATCCCGGTACAAGTTCAGTCGGGGTGTCAGTGCAAAAACAATAAAAAACAATACGGGTCAAACTCATATAACTTCGAGCTAACTTCATTAATTAAGACTTCGGACCTGAAGCTTCAGCCACAGTAAATATATTATGCAGTAGTACGTCATCATGCCGATGTTGAAATACATACAGCCATCATAAAATAGGAGGATCGTTTGACATTTCTCATTAACGGTATTAAACTAACTTTGAAAGAACATTCAATACACGAATTCGGAAACTAGAATATAATTTTTAAACAAATAAATATGTCGTTATTTTTAACCAATTAACAAAATCATACAAGAATAGTTAAATAGTTTGTAACTAAAATATTTTTTTTTATTTTGCTTTTCTCCAAAAATTATCTATTCCTGTACCACGACTAGGTAGTCTATGCCTACAGATAATAGATATTGACGCGATCGTGGCACAGGTGACTGTCTATCACTCTAGCAGGAGCCGTATCGTGAAGTCTGTTTGCAGTTCGTTTGATCACGTCTCACAATAATAACGAAGTCAAACTACTGGTAATTTATGTACCCTGTGCTTCAGCATAAGGGAATGACTGACTGTGATAGACTCGACGGAATATTTTTTATTGGTTACTTTGTACAATCAGCAACGAAAGTATCTGAACACGATGCAATGACGCTTCTGCTACTAAGCTCCTGAGACTGAGTCCACTATTTGTGATGTCGAATGTATTTATAATTCACATTCTACACGTCAGCGTCTACGAGTCGTGAGTAACATCTATTGATGACACAACCCTTACTTACTTTAGAGAGCAGCTGCTAATTTAATAATGAAATAATGTTGCTTTACCCTTTAAACTACATATTTTTTGTTATAAGTGATATTACCACTAAACGATATAAATTGTTCTGTTTTGCGTTTGTTTGTTTTTGTTCTTATCTATTTAATTACCTGCGTCCATCCGGCTATTCCTCAAAGGTTCGTATTGATAAAAAAAATGTCGACTTCTTTGGTCTATCCAACTAGCAAAAAATCGGTGTCCGATCAAAATAGTTATTAATTTAAGCTGTCTGGACATAAACGTGCCCATTAAATTTTTACACCAACATTTTCACGTAATACTTTTATAGACTAGCTTTTGTTTGCGGCTATTTTTGCGTGAATATCAATTATCGCGATAGCCTCATAGCCGTCCTACAAAATTGGTATCACAATCAACAACTTTTTAGAAGAGTACTTTGAATAACACTAATTGTTTTCGGCAAAAAGCCTTTGTCAGGAAAAATCATCCTTTTGATCTTCGAGCTTTGTGCTATTTTTTTTAATAGTTTCAGTTTCAAAAGGAGGTTTCAGTTTTATACAGTACAGCATAAATATAATAAATAACTACCCTTCTATCTAGGAGGTGTTTGGCAGAAATGTACAGATTCCAATAAGTTGATCGGTATATTTTTTAGTTGCTACTAAGAATTTAATAAAATATTTTCTGAAAGAAAGAAAAAAAGAAAAGAAAGAAAAAACATTATTTTCTGCACACAGAGTAAAAACACAAACAATAAAAAAAAAGTTTACTGTAAAGCTTATAATCTATGATATTAACAACAACAACAACAAAAAAACTATTCTAATTAAACATAAACACTGAAATGCCAACTTAGCTATTTTGTAGCTAGATCCAGCTATTTTGCACCCTGACAACTACCTTTTCAAATAATAATAAATAAATTATAAATATATTAAAATTAAAAATAAAGTAAAGTATACAGTATACTCTGGGTAAAAATTGTAATGTAGCTGTAATA
This sequence comes from Acronicta psi, assembly GCA_946251955.1. Classification (NCBI taxonomy): domain Eukaryota; kingdom Metazoa; phylum Arthropoda; class Insecta; order Lepidoptera; family Noctuidae; genus Acronicta; species Acronicta psi. The sequence continues at coordinate 11,854,510 of OX276476.1, forward strand.
TTGGCGCTTTAATGACATTCACCGACCTTATTGGTGAGGTCCTTCAAGAAGATTAGGTGCGTAGGTACCGGTGGCGGTTTTAGTCGGTATAATAATAATAATAAAATTTATTTATTTCCTCACCAAAACCGCAATACATTAGGTATCTTAAGCTTCGGTTGACAATCTATTATATACGGTTGTGAATCGCTGGAGCCTGAGGTAGGCGCTGTTGCACCTGTGTTGCAGGACACCAGGTCCCCACTCGGACCCTGGTTTACAGTTTCATAGCTGCCATATGCAGAGACTGGTTGGGCGGACGAAAGAGTAATAAATAAAAGGTAATAGTTATTTGTTATACAAGAGTGCAAAGTTGCTTTTTAACCGCGTGCTCAATTTTGATGACCGAGCAAGCGAAGGATTCTAAAATTGAATCACGAGCGGAGCGAGTAATTCAAAAATTAGAATCCTGAGCGTCAGCGAGGGAATTAAAAGAGCACAAGGTGAAAAACCTTTGCACTCGAGTGCAACACGTAACTTTTCATCCCACCTCAGCGAGGAAATGATGAATGACAAGATACTTTTATTTCAGTTTAGGTATTAAATAATATATGATAGGTAAGTTTTACAGAATATTCTTTAAATTATAACAAATAATACTAGGTATATAATAATATACCTAGGTGTTCGTGAGAGAAGTGGACTGTAGATGAAATTAAACTATGGTGGTTTTTTAAGAGGAATTTTAGTAGCACAGGAAGTATTTTATGTTACAATAATCGACATGACACAAACACTGACAGCAGAAAAAACAATACAATAAAATATCAAAAATAAAAACTATCAAAAACAGAACTGTTGCCAGCCAGTCGCCAACACTAGGTATAAAATAATTAAGAGAAATTGAAAGTAACGTTGCTACAATTACTTGAGTGTAATATTTTTGTAAGGTATTGTAATGTTGGTGTTAGTGACTTAAAAAAGCACACAAAGTACAAGTTCCGATAGGCTTGTTGAAAAAATATCGATACATCGATATATCGATATTATTTTTATAATATATCGATATTTTTGAGCGATATTTAATATTTCGATATATCGATGCATCGATATAAAATTCAAAGTATCGAAAAGGTATAAAATCTATATTTTTTACAGACCGATAAACATTTATAAGTTTTAAGATTATAAAATCCCAAAAAGGAATACTTTTTATATACTAAAATCTTTTTAACAAATTATATTTAATGTATTTTTTGTTTTTGGTCGACTTGATTTGTTGTTTTATAATTTGGTTTTAAAGATATATCGCCCATATATCGATATTTTTAAATAAAAATATCAGTATCGATACTGATATTTTCAAAAAATATCGATACGACATATATCGATACTTTGTTGCGTTTAGACTCGGAACCTAGGGATGGTTCCAAGTCTGAGTTTTTAACAAATTAAAAAAAAGTTGTATGATAAATTCGGCGCCAGGGGGGTAAAAGCACGATGTTCTAAATTCAATTTACTTTGTCTCTCTAGAGGATAAAAACGACTTTTGCACTCAGATATCGAAGAGTAAAAATACTCTTTCCGAGATGGTGGGATGAAAAAAATATTATTATATACCTAATTACCGTAATCACACTGTACAAAGTACTGTGTGTGCGTGTGTGTGTGAGTGTGTGTGTGTGTGTGTGTGTGTGTGTTTGCGTGTGTGTGTGTGTGTGTGTGTGTAAAAGCAGGTGTCAGAATGCGGGGGTAATTAGTTACGAAATATATTTATATTCAAAGTGCCAGGATGATAATATTACTTTTTGTATTTAACCAAGGGTGCCAAACTAGAAATATGCTATAGATAATTTAAGAAAACCACAAATACCATTATATCAATTTATATTACCACTTCATTATTATTTCTGGTAAGTAGGTAGTACAATAACGAAATCAAAATCAAATGGAAACTAGGTGCACGGTTCCAAATGTCGTTTCCTATGGAGAAGAACCGGCAAGAAACTCCATGGTTACTCTTTTCAAATGTTTGACTATTCACAATGACATTACAATAATTTAGGGACACTTACATAAGTATCTTTAAACATACATTAATACATTATACATTAATCCTATTATATCAGCCTACTCTTAGCAGTATAAAGATATTAAGAGAAATACACAAACACAAGATTAATACACAATTAACAATAGCACAGTAACAGCATAATAACAGCATAGTAACAATCAGAGTACTTAACTTTAACATCCAGCGATCGATCCTTGACTAACTTGACTATCTTGAATAGACTCACTGATTTCTAGGCTTACCTCCCTTAAATACTTTATCCAAACAATAGCACAATATTACCTATAAGGCGCCATTTTATGCCAATCACAATTCGTTAAACAATTTAGCAAAATAACATAAACATGGGCAATGATAATCAGATCCAATTCAGTAAAACTATTTTAAAACATGGTGTGATAATTAAGTAACTTTAAAACCAACAAAATGTTAACTTTAACTTCAATTGAATAAAAACATTTATCAATTGACTTTACTGTAAGCAAATCTGTATGAAGTAAGAAAGTACTTATTAAATTGAATCAACAAAATAAAACCCGAGGATCATTCTAAATATTATTACGTAATTTATATTCATCATACATAAATAGAAAAGTAAACATGTACTTTGTAATAAATAAACAGTAATAGATCATAACTTTCGTTCAGAAATTATGATCTATGCTGCAGAAATTATTTAGAATAAAACATTGAAGTAATATTTCAGCTAGAATACGATATAATTATATTATATCCGATATATATATCTACATATTCTAACACGGCCATACTGACATTACTTCGTCCTCGAAGTACAAATCTATTTCGATCTTAGTCTCACATCATCAAGGAGTACCATTAGATTTTATAATACAACAATTTCAGTACCGACAATTATATCAGTATAATCCGCATTATAATTTTGCTCTTATTGACTTACTATTAATACATCAATAACATTGGTCCACTGTCTCTGTCGTATCTACAGACAAGTACCAACGGTCAGTTGCATCATTTCTTTCTAGCCCCCCACACCTGCTGCACATGATATGGGCTAGAATAAGGCAAAAGACTTCAGCAGTTCTATCCTTTCAACGTTCCTCCATGTTTCACATTATAGTTCGAATATCATCTTTATCCTTATTAAACTAATATTAAATCCTCAACGTTACACAATCTAATAACATCATTACCTACACGATTACTTTCATAATCACTTTATTCTATGTACCCTATTTATTGGAAATAAATGATTTGAATTTGAATTTATTCATGTACAATTCAGGTTAGTTATACTGCTACAAAATTTAAAAGTAGTAAACCTACTGCCATATAATATATCATTCTTTCAAATATTCCGTTAGGTAGGTACAATGAGTATCATTCAAAATTAAAATTATATTTGTATTACCTTTTTTTTTTAGAAAATCAAGCTACTAAAGCTATAGGCTTATTAAATTTAACAACTCTTATTGTTAAATTTAATCGCTCGGTCAACCTGACATCATCATAAAGTAATCTTCTATTTATACTAAATCATAATCTTTCAAATTTAATAGACTGTTAAGGTGGGTATGTTTCTAAAATTCAAATGTAATATTATTTTTTCTTCACAAATTCAAGCTACTAAAGACATACCTACTGCATTTACAACTCGTTTATTTTGACGGAAATAATCCGACATCATTTTTCAAGTCCATACAGCAAATAAATAACTTCTACTTCTCAAAAAGGGCTAAAAGTCAACCTAACAGAATAAAATTATTTAAAGAATAAATACTATGTCGTCCAATTGACCCATCACAATAGATTTTCTCGACTTTGGTTCGTTCTCAAAATGACAGATGTCTCATAAATAACACTTTCTGTGAATTTATAAAAAGTGACTACCTACTTTCTATTAAAATACTGAAAATATTTCATGACGGTTTACATCGTAATATTGTAAGCCCATACAGGCCTTACCAGCTTTTGCAACGGTTATTATGTAGTTTCCTAGCCTTCTTCATGCTCAGCAAGCAAATCGAAGATTCGACGTTGTTGCGTCACCTTGCACTGCGGCTGTACCTTTGTTGCAGATCGGAGCATCACCAAACAGCACCATTAGGTTCATAGTCATCAGAGCGAAGTTGTCTTGGCGATGGTAGGCTTCATCAATTTTGCAAATCCATACAGGATACATTCTGAAACTGTCACAAATAGCTTCAGGTCACGTGGACTAAATCGGGATTCTGCATCCCACTTCTGATGTCAGAATGCGGGGGTAATTAGTTACGAAATATATTTATATTCAAAGTGCCAGGATGATAATATTACTTTTTGTATTTAACCAAGGGTGCCAAACTAGAAATATGCTATAGATAATTTAAGAAAACCACAAATACCATTATATCAATTTATATTACCACTTCATTATTATTTCTGGTAAGTAGGTAGTACAATAACGAAATCAAAATCAAATGGAAACTAGGTGCACGGTTCCAAATGTCGTTTCCTATGGAGAAGAACCGGCAAGAAACTCCATGGTTACTCTTTTCAAATGTTTGACTATTCACAATGACATTACAATAATTTAGGGACACTTACATAAGTATCTTTAAACATACATTAATACATTATACATTAATCCTATTATATCAGCCTACTCTTAGCAGTATAAAGATATTAAGAGAAATACACAAACACAAGATTAATACACAATTAACAATAGCACAGTAACAGCATAATAACAGCATAGTAACAATCAGAGTACTTAACTTTAACATCCAGCGATCGATCCTTGACTAACTTGACTATCTTGAATAGACTCACTGATTTCTAGGCTTACCTCCCTTAAATACTTTATCCAAACAATAGCACAATATTACCTATAAGGCGCCATTTTATGCCAATCACAATTCGTTAAACAATTTAGCAAAATAACATAAACATGGGCAATGATAATCAGATCCAATTCAGTAAAACTATTTTAAAACATGGTGTGATAATTAAGTAACTTTAAAACCAACAAAATGTTAACTTTAACTTCAATTGAATAAAAACATTTATCAATTGACTTTACTGTAAGCAAATCTGTATGAAGTAAGAAAGTACTTATTAAATTGAATCAACAAAATAAAACCCGAGGATCATTCTAAATATTATTACGTAATTTATATTCATCATACATAAATAGAAAAGTAAACATGTACTTTGTAATAAATAAACAGTAATAGATCATAACTTTCGTTCAGAAATTATGATCTATGCTGCAGAAATTATTTAGAATAAAACATTGAAGTAATATTTCAGCTAGAATACGATATAATTATATTATATCCGATATATATATCTACATATTCTAACACAGGCAATGCGTGACCAATATTACTCGAGAAATATATCGAGCACCTGGCCGGACAGCCCGACATAACCATCCTGCATCCCCGAGCATGCATGAAGCACAAAATAATGTGCCTTGAGCGAGGAAATCCCCACCCACAATTTTTTTTTACATACCTACATCTTTAATAATATTATAACGAGGAAAGATTTGATTGTTTGCTTGTATTGAATAGGCTCCAAAACTACTGGACCGATTTGAATAATTCTTTCAGTATCTTTTTGTATTTTTTAAGCATTTTCCATGCTAAGATTACAAGTTATTTTTAATGAAGGAACAAAAATACTGGTGTACCGAACCAGAAGGCGCAGGTTCGAATCCTGCCCGCCCGCCGATTTTTTCCTTCATTAAAAATAATTCTTTCAGTGTTAGATGGCCCATTTATCGGGGAAGGCTATATGCTATATACCATCACGCTACGACTAATATGATTAGAGTAGCAATGACAAATGTTGCAAAAACGGGTGAAAAACGTTATCAAGACCACGAGGGCTAAGCCGCTGGCGGGAAGCTAGTACATAATATTTACCAATATATTTTTAACACTATACTTATTTCTTTGTAACTCAGTTCATCAAGATATAAGGTACGCACAAAAAATTACATTGACCTTTTAAAACATTTTAATATTCCTCTTTTATGTCCAAATCAGTTCAATCAATCAAAGCTGATTGAGTGAACAGATTTGGAAGTAAAAGTCATTCAAATGATTACCTTAAACATTTCAATTTCAAATTTTATTTATAGAATTTTCATCTTTATTCGCGAACGATATTCAGTGATGTTTTCGTTTGATAAGATTGAATTTTAATGAGAAGATAGTATTGTACTTACGTAATTTGGTTTTAGGTACAAAATTCAATTTGTTCGTTATAACTGCCTGGTTAGCGTAGTGGTAATACTGTTACGCTCGAGGCTCCCGGCTTCGAATCCCATGACTAATGGTATGGGTTTACATGAGCCCTAAATATACCGGCAAACTGTGTTTGTAATGTAAAGGCAAAAACATTTATACACTAACAAAAATGCTAAATAGATTTTCTCCTAAAGTACTTATAGAACTTTTATGATATTACTAACACAGTATTTACAAACCAATACTGTAGTGACATTGGTGTAATCTCAAAGTTGCAATAATGAAAAAATCACTTGTTAGTGTATAGGCACATGTTTTTGCTCGTGACTGTGCAACAGTTAAACCTAGAAGAGTTTTTTTTTAATTTAAATACATAAATACCTACCATCACACCTGGTTTCCCTGAAGGTGTAGGCAGAGCAAGCCCAGAATTAATCATCATCATCATCATCATATCAGCCTACAGAGATAAACTGCTGAATAAAGGCCTCCATAGACTTCCACAAGGACCATTCCCATCATGACCTATGCGAGCGTCGTATTCGCTCACATTGAAAGTCCCGCAATCCATAGGATGCAGACCCTCCAAAACCGTTTTATGCGCAAAGCCACGGGCGCCCCGTGGTTTGTGCGCAATAGGGACCTCCACCTCGACCTAAAACTGCCTTCCATCAAGCAGTACATGAAACGCGCCTCCAAGCGTTATTTCGATCAGGCACCCCTCCACCTAAACCGCCTAGTAGTCAGCAGCGTAGACTACAAACCTTCTCTGATAAGTAGAGTGCGTCGCCCAAGGCACGCACTCACTTACCCTGACGACCCGATTACCGTAGCACAACAAGAAGCACTCAAACAGGCTCGACGCCATCCGATTTACCGTCCTCGCCGGCGAGGCCCGTCGCGAAGACCCCGAAACGGTACCCCTCCCCGTCCCTTGCTCGAGCCAGCCCGCGCCGAGCCAGTAGTTTTAAATTCGTCCCTAAATAATTTTAACCCAGATCCAGCTGTCCCTAGCTGTCCCCCCAGCAACGCCCTAAGCCGAAGTCCGAGTCCCGTTAGGGGACGCCCTTAGCTGCTGTTGCTTAGTTTATAAGTGTCCATGGCTGGAGGCACAAAAGGTGCCTCGCCACCAAGCCCGGTTAAGATTCCAAAGCTCCTGAGCTAGAATCTACATCCGTCCTAAAAAAAAAAAAAACCACAAGGACCGGTTATATGCCACCTGCATCCAACGACTTCCAGCGACCTTTATCAAGGCCTCCCCCATTGACTTCCACAGAGACCGGACGCATGCTACCTGCATCCAGTGACTTCATCGGTCCATCTCGTTAGAGGCCGTCCTACGCTTCGTTTTCCGGTGCGTGGTCTCCACTTGAGAACTTTTCTTCGAGGCAGAATTAACTGGGCACAATTCCAAAATCCGAGCCACTATTGAGAATGTAATAAAAACCCAATAATTATGCTCGACCTGGAAACCGAATTCCGGACCTCAAATGTACCACTCTTCGAAGTAGATTTTATATATGTTATCGGATATCTCAAGACTATAGTTGCGGCAATACCTGGAGAATTTCCAAAAACCGTTAACGGATTTTCACGTAATTCAGTAACCCGTTTTAATATCGCGTGTTAGCTGTCATTTAATGGCCATAATAAAGCAAAGTTAGTTTTAATAAAGCCTATTATTTGCGTCGAAAGCAGTAAATATGGCTACTAAAATTATGTTAATTGATTGCATGATATTTCACTGAATTTTGTTGTTTATATTTACAAAAGGTAAACATTCGAGTAGTTTTATTTTACTAGTTATAGCCTGCAGCTTCACTCGCATCCCAAAGGCTTTTTAAGATCCTGATGAGCTATAATACTGTAAAGTTTCATTAAAATCCGTTCACTAGTTTTTGTAGAAAGTGTAACGAACGTCCATCCATCTAAATGAAGAAACCTGCCGGGCTAACATGCACGCCGCGAGAACATTTTCTCGACGCTTATGTCGTGCTTTTGTTTCGTTTTCGCACAAGAAAGAGCGAGACAAAAGAGTAGACAAAATTTTGTCACGGCGTGCATGTTAGCCCGGCAGGACATAATTTGTTTATTTATTTATAAGGCACACCAACAACGGTTACCCTAGCCTATGGACGCTCACAACACCAGGGGTATCACACCCTGAAAACCTGAACCTCTGAGTCTGAATCATAGTTGTGACTAAAAAGTAAGGGAAGAAAAGTGCGGTTTTTAGTCCTGACTACCCTACCGCCTTCCCTGGCAGACATGAGGATTTTGAACACCGTAAAAAAACCGTTTTGCTTAAATCATTTTAAAAAGAAGATAAGGTACGGTACGGTAGGTAAGGTACTTTAGCAAGTATCTTGTAACGCTAGCAACTTGTTAGCGACTTCGAGCTTATGCATAAAGAAACTCGAGAATCCATTAGAAAATAAATACCAGTCATTACTTACTTTCCCTTTAACAACAGACTCCTTGTGAATATATTATCTGTGCGTATAAGCACCCATTCGAGGCATTTAATCCCCCGTCTTACTTCAATGCAGACGAAAGCTGGATTTATAAGGAGCGTAGCAGATGTTTTGTACACTTGGCTGAATTTACTTTTGCTGGTATACGCGAAATGTATACTGCATTCTCGACCTTAACTTTTGGAGTGTAAACGTTAGAATTCCGTGACCAATAAGCTCAATTAGCGTAGGAGTTTGCGTTGTCCTCGCTACTCGTAAGATGCTTAATAAGTTCAGTGTATATAGCAATGGAATTATCGCATCTTTTAGTAGTGTGTGTATGTTTTGCATATTCCACCAGGGACATCTACGAGAACCATTTTAAGTATTTGGAACATTTTTCACCGCACCATCTAGTCCTAAACTAAACAGAGCTTGTAGTATGTTAGGTGGGCATAGACCAAAATTCTTCTCTGGTATTAAAAGTGTGCATAGTCGACTCGACTGTGGCTGTGACTTAGCGGTTAAGCCTAACATATTTAGAAAGAGGCTGGCCTCTTCAAAATGAAAAAAAAATTGTTGTCGGAGAGAAATTGTGGAAGAACGATTTCTTATTATTATTGTTTATTTTATTTCATTGTGTATATTGAACATTCTTAACGAGTACCAACTTTAAATGTATTAATTTTTAAATAAGATTTTTTAAATGGGTCCAGAAAGTCCAACAAATAAACTTCATGGACTCTCTTTTAAAGTATGAGCATTTTTCTCTTCCTCTCACATACTGGTACAATATAATGGTAACAGGATGCGTGGATATGTCATAGTCAACCCGTAGTCTAAATTAATTTAGGAAGGCTCTCACTAACCTAAAATGTATAATCATCCTATCTCTGCGAACAGTTTCTTTTAGTTCACTTTCTCTGGCATATTTGCTATACTTTGATGTAGTTAAGCATCTTAAAACGAAACTATTTATTTATTCAATTTTATGTAGCTTTCTTTGAATGAGTAACCGATCTTTTGAGACACGCTAAAGTTATAAAGAGCGTCAATATTTCGTGTTTACCCAACTGGACTTACCTACGTACCAGGTTCGCAGAAATACTAGAGAAAATGTGTTACTTAACAAAAATTTTATAGGATTCTAGGTTTTAGGATTATAAAATAATAAGCCGAATTTGCTAAGTATTTTTATATTCTGTTATGTAAACTCGTCCTAGTGGTAGTAAGCATGACTTCTAGTCTAAAAGTCCTAGGTTTAATTGCTAGGTTATACAGTGTTATTGGGTTTTTATATGGAACCATCCGCGGTTACCTGATTATTCCCAATTCCGTGTGAAATTCCCAAATTCCTTTGTAAGCATATGATTACGTTTTTTTTTCTGTAGCCATCGCTGTCCCACTTGGGCAAAGGCCTGCCCTAGGTCCTTCCATGATATTGTTATAAAATAAAAATATGGTTACCATCAGCTTTCAAGACTTAATAGTCACGGTATCCTTTAGATATCCTTTAGAAAAACTATTGCTATAACAGATGAAGGCATATAGTTTCTCAATAGCGGCTCGAAGTTTATTTGTGTCCGACTAATGGCTATAGGCTCGTCCTAATTACTTATGAGTCCTAAACATACCTTTAAAAAAAACAACAGTGCCGTCAAATCAATTATTATAATACAATATTTATATTTTTATATGAAATAAAACTACTTTTTACGGATTTTATCGCGTTATACAGCATCCATGGTCACGGGTGACTAAGGTGGTAGGCATCTTGACGTTTCAATTACTAACAGCTACCCTACATTTTTGTTAATAGTTGGCAATCCGATTCACGCAGAACGAGCTCACCGTATCCTTCGGTCTTGCAGTTTTAGGCTTGGATTTAGATTTAATTGAATCTATAATAGGGTTCCAAAAATATTTATATTTAAAATATATACACAATAAATATACCTCTATAGGTAGGTGCGGTAAACATTGATGTAACATAAAACGCGGAACTCGATCGCGGGCATATCCCGAGGCATGTTCTAGTTAACGGACGCAGGTGTATTTTCGTATTAACTCAAGAAATGTTGATTAAAATTAAAATCTATTAAAACATTAACTACCGCGTTGATCTAGCGGTTGCAAACGCAACTGCTTCGCGTGTAGTCCTAGGTTCTATTAAGAAAATATCAACATTCCACTTCCTAGTAATATTATAAAATATGAAAGTTTGTTTGGGTGTTCGTTACTCCGGCACGCTGAAACGGCTGGCGGGATTTAGCTGTGTCAATAGTTAATATATTATAATCAACCATTTTATTTTGGCTTAATGAATTCAGCTATGATGATATTGAAGAAATGATCATGCATAAATAACTTCATAACCAAACACACACAAGCATGCTCACGCGCACACACTTACACACACACACACACACACACACACACACACACACACACACACACACACACACACACACACACATAAACATTTTCACACACATAAACTCCAACTCTAATTAGTATTTTATGTTTTATAATAAGCTAGTGACATAATATTTGTGTTAACGAAAAGGCGAAGTCACTGGTCTCTGATATACAGTTAACACTAGTTCGGGGACCAGGGGATTCACATGTATTGTACCTTTTTATGTCAAATAAATTTCATTTCATTTCATTTCATTTCATTTTGAATTTTTGCAGTTTAATCTGAAATTTTAAATAAATAATTGTACTTGCACATTTTACACAGCACTATCCAGCCCCAAACTGAGGGATTAAAACTTATATGACTACTTATAAAAAATATATAGTATAATACATAATACGATAGATCCAGAAGAACACAAACAGTTATGTTCATCATATTAAAATCGTCGTGATCAGCAGTCCCACACATGAACCACTAGAGCACAGATGTCTTCACAAGTTTATAATTTCGTCGTCAGCATTATTGATTAATTGTCACTAATAAATTTATTAAAGCTGAGGGGCTCGTGGCTAAGATATAATCAATCTGCAATAAAAAAACTCACGTCGCGATCAGTCTGTGGATCCACAGACTGACCGCGACAAGCGTAGCTTAACCTTGCAGACCAGTTGATCAGTGTAGTTATCTTAGCCACGAGGCTCCTATAATATAACCACCAAGAATAAAAATTGATCAAAACCAAATACAAAGGGTGTACGATTTTATTGCCCTCAAGTGTATTCAATGTGAATGCTCTGTAAAGTGACGTCATACCACTGCACATAGCGCTTGCCACGTAGATTACCGCAATACAAAGTGCGGTGAACCATTTTTATGTGCTACATTGCAAAATATTTGTAGAGGTGAGTGGCTACTTGAAAATATGATGAAAAGTGAGAAATTTTCCTTCCAGATTAAGGGCCTGTTTTTCAGCTTACTGATAAGGTTCCGTTAAATTAGCTGGGAGATAATTTAATTTTTTTATTTATTCGCCAGTTAATGGATAGCCACTATCCGCCGGATAAATTAATAAATAGAACAAGATTTGTATGAAATTATCTATCAAGTAATTTAACTGCAACTTATTACGAGGTGGTAAACAGGACTTAAATAGGACTCGTTGGTTTAGTGGTCCCGAGCGCGACTGCTACGCTAAAGGTCCTGGATTCGATTCCCAGGACGAGCAATGTGTTGTTGGCTATCTGGGAAATTCCTAGCTTAGAGTCTGGATTTGTAACCGGCTTATGGCAATGGGCTCGCCCCCAATTACATGAGACTTAAACGTACCGGCAAACTGTGGGCTCCCTTCATACTGGCGTGGTGGTATGTATAACAGATTGATACCCAAAAACTCAACGCAAAACTGATCTAAATTCAACGTTCTTAGACTTCTGACTATCACTTAAGATTGTCACAGGTGTTCATACTATGAACAACCGGGACTGGTTGTACGTGCTCCCCGAGGCACGGAAGGAAAAACAGATTCACAGCCAAGTTATAAAAAAAAGAAACTACCCGAAAAGCAATACCGGTCTCGATAATAAAACCGTCTACGTAGAACGTTATCGACCACGGCTACAAATTTGGTGTCGTAGCCGTCGTAGCGTCGTAGCCTCGTAGCGTCGTAGCGCCGTGCTACGAAACGTGACCGGTGTACATGCGATCTTCGATGAGATCACAATGCTTTGTGACAAACGAAGCTACGATTTTTGGGAGTAAAGACTTATTTTGGACGAGATTTGTTGCTAACCGACTTCAAAAAAGGAGGAGGTTCTCAATTCAACTGTTTTTTTTAGATTGAAATTTTTGTTTTTACAAGTTGATGTTGAAAGCTTTTTAATGCAACTTTGGGAAGCTTTTTCATGAGTTATTTTAACAATATTTTTATACCCTCACGACTAATTCAACGTAGGGTTAGGCAGAAGTGTAATGATATAAGTACACTAACAGTTCACCGGTATGTTTAGGTCTCATGTAATAGCGAGCCTATTGTCATAAACCGGGCACAAATCCAGACTCCGAGCTGCTACTGGGACAGAAAAAAACAAATAACACTTTACGACCTGGGAATCAAACCCAGGACCTTTAGCGTAACAGTCGTGCTTTGGACCACTAGACCGACGACACAGTCTAACAATATAACAATGTTTTTTTTGAAATATCAACGACTCTTAAGAACATATTCTTTAGATTTGTTTCTAATATTTAAAACAGTATTGTAGGTACTATCGGCAATGAAAATGGCTGAACACGGCTAACTTTTGAAAATGTCAGAGTACCAAAACTTTCCAATAAATTATAATTAAAATTACATCATAATTATGCAAACTACTGGTACATAATCGGTTTATAAATATCTTGGGACATTTTTACATAGCACCATCTAGTCCCAAACTAAGCAGAGCTTGTACTATGGGTACTAGATAATGGATATAATACTTATATACTTGTTTTTGTAAATATATACTTATAATATATAAGAAACATCCAGAGAAACACAAACACCTAAGTTCACCACATAAATGTTTGTGTCTTGTGGGAATCGAACCCACGACCTCGTGATCAGCAGTCCGGTACTCGAACCACTAGACCACAGACGTCGTCAAAGGTTTGGTAACTTTTATATGATCAAAACGCCTTTTAAAGATTTCATCGTATTCAGCAAACTTTAGTTGCCAACTGTACTGTCAGAAGTTGCAGAATTGTGAATTACGGCAAGTTCTAAACAGATTTTCACTTAGTTTTAAACAGGCGTTGCACTGTCGTGTCGTCCAGAAGTCTAGAGACGTGACCAGTATGCATATGATGCTCGGCGATGTGCTCCTTTGTGACAATTGAGACTTCAAAGTTTAGAACGACATAAAATTGCTATGTTTGGAGGGACTCGTGGCCAAGTTGTACCAATGCCGATCAACCGATCTGCAAGGTTAAGCTGCACTTGCCGCGGTCAGTCTGTGGATGGGTGACCATTTTTAACATATCGAGACCCCCTCCGTGCCTCGGAGAGCACGTAAAGCCGTCGGTCCCGGTTGTCATACGAACACCTATGACAATCGTTAGTCAGAAACCTAAAAAGCATGACAACCAATCTTTCCATCGAATATCGGTATTGCCCAGAAATTGGGTTGCGGAGGTCTGATGGCGGTCGCTCCGTGTAAAATACTGATATTCAGCCGTATCCTGGTTGGACTGGAAGCTAACCCCAACATGGTTGGGAAAAGGCTAGGAGGAAGAAATTGCCTTGTTTGACCATAAAACTCATACCATCACGCCTGTAGTCCCCAAATGGTTAGCAGAGGTGTACTAATGTGTCCTATAAACCCACAGTTAGCCTCCAATACTACGAACCGCTGCTGTGTACAAATTACACTTACCCAACAACACATTGCTCAATCAGGGAATCAGCCCCAGGACCGCTAGTGTACCAGTCACGCTTGCGACTACTGAAATGAAACTGTGGAATTGTAATTACATAATATATTTGTTTAATTATATATATTCTGATTTCTGACACTTACGCGAATACTAGACATTGAAATAAAACTACTTACGTTATATTGATATTATTTTAATCCTATATCAATATTATTAATTTAATAATAAATTTAAATATATTCGTTTATTTTGGAAACTTCTCAAGCCCTAACTAAATGTAGTTACCCTAAGGTTGTCTGCAAGAGATCGCTATTAGTGATATGGCCCATTGTATGTCCCATTTATAAGGTACTAGCTCATAGCCAACGGCTTCGCCCACGTGGTCTTATAAACTGTAGCCTACGCCTCCAACAAACATCATTATATTTTAGCCAATGTATACAAAAAATTGACAAACTGTTATACTAAACCTTCCTGGAGAACCACTATATACATTGGTAAAAACAGCATCAGAATCGGTGCTGCAGTTTTTAAGTTTATCGCGAACTGACAGACAGATAGACATTCGTGGCGGAGGACTTTGTTTTATAATATGTAGTGATAGTGATAAGATTGTTCCTTACATTGGTTTTTGGACTCAAACTAGTTTGTCACCAACTTTCACTCCCAAGTTTCAAAATCTCAGCACGACGTGGAAAACTTGGTGACTCTTGGCCAAACGTGACCATGGAGTTGGGATTGCCCTTTGTTGGAACACAAAGAACCGCAGCGGAAAATTTTCATTGTTTTTGGACGTGACTCGACTGAACTTCGATAACGTGGGTCTCAACTGATAAGTCTGAATTTAAAGGGTGTGTGGGCAGATGTAGGGTTATTTGATGGCCGTTGTTTAGGGTTAATTGGAATATTGAGTAAGTGTAGACTAGATAGAACGTGAAGAATTAACAGTAAGATTAACATCTCATTATGTTAAGGTAAATAATGGAAGTACTTTACCCACATAACAGAACATACCATCATGCCTGTATTCCTATTCACCGAACGTGACAGTACAACACAACTTACTTCAAACTGAAAATTCAAAGAAAAGCGAAACCACGGCCAGTTACTAAAATTATATAGCTATAATAATAATAATAATCTTTATTTCACAAAAATTACATTTTAGGCCTTATATTATGTTAGTTCCTTTGTTTTAAACTCTGACCTCTGAACTAGGTGTATATACCTGTATTTCAGAAGTCAGTGCCCTCATTGTAATACTAGTAACTTACAAAATACACAAGTCTAATAAAAGAAACGAATCAATTATCACTCGTTTTAACGGTGAAGGAAAACATCGTGAGGAAACCTGCATGCCGTCTGAATTCTGACAACCCGCATTAGGCTAGCGTGGTGGACTATAGGAGACCCGTGCTCAGCAGTGAGACAGTATAATATGAGTTGATGATGAATAAAATGAACGATGACTTGAAAATCTCAAACGAAATGTACTGTGGAAGCTCTTGTCCTTCACAGTACCCGGGTTAGGGTATTGATAACTAAAAGATTATTTATCGTTAACTTTGTTAATTGGGAGCACTGAAACAATATCACATGTCATGGTGTCGGTGACACAACTACTTCTAGAACAATCTACGTCATTATTATTTTTATATGAATGCTTGCTAACCTGCCAGTTGTATACCAAATATTGGGAGCGACCTTTGTGGTCTCTACATCACATCCTACATCCTACTCGTAGATCCAAATATAATCCTAGAAATGCTAGAAACCCTCGTCTAATTCACCCAGTACCCAGACTTCAAATCAGTGTCAACATTCATTGAGATAACCCCATTCAAAGTGACGTTACGTATTAGTCTTTATAGGTCAACAACAGAGCGTAAAACAAGCTTAGGTTCAGACTGGAATTCGAGGAATATGCAACACCATGTAATTGCCAGATTGGGGTAAATCAAAGGCTTAGTCTATTTCACCACCTCTGGATAGACGCTACCTGCCGTATAAATTCAACAACAATATTTTGTATAAAATTATCTGCCAAGTAATTTAACGGTAACTTATCAGTAAGCTGTGAAACAGGCTTTAAGGCTAATATTCAGAGATGATGCTAAGCGTAAAGTAATGCTTCCGTATGTCAAATTTGAATTACAATTTGACATACGGAAGACTATATGCTTAGCATCGTCTCTGAATATAAGCCTAAGTCTCGAGTTTCGATACAAGGCATACTAATACACACCCACATTTCTCCGGTATGTTTTCCCTTTAATAGCGATGCGAGCTTATTTTTTTTATTGTGTCTATGGAGTTTCTTGCCGGCTCTGACCCGTGCAACTATGTAGTTTGACCTTTCATAAGTTCCTATTTATTGATGGCATAGTCTAATTGAAACAAAAAAATTTTGAATTTGAAATTTGATGATGAAGAATAAATGTATATAGACAATATTTGTTAATTATATACTTAAGTGGGTGTGTATGGCAAGATGTCTGGACGTGAAAGAAGCTAACGAAGTATGCAAGAATCGTGGCAAGTGGTGGTCTCTAGATTCTGCCTACCCCCATGGGAAAAAGGTGTGAGTGTATGACGAAGGAAAGCTTGAAACGATTTGTTCCTTCGATAAAATTTATAACTTTATAGTCCTTTATTTTACCATGGTAGAAAAATACTTTGGGAGATTCCTAATCAATCAATATTGTAAAACAACTTTATTTCACTGTGGAAACCCGTCCAGTACCCGAAAGCCCGGTCCCTCAAAGCACTCACTAATTAAAATGTACCCTCAGAAAAGACTTAGCGATAAAACGCAAATGTTGCCGCGTCAATCGTAAGGCTGATTTATGAATGGTTTTCATTTGCACGAATGTAACAAATTAGTTTATTGCAATTTGTATTTCGAATACGGACGCGTATATTTTGTTTGGAAATATACGGGGATTCATTTTTTGCGATCATGTGTTACTTGTAGACTGAGATAGACTAGTTGGCTGCGCCTTAGGTAGGGACGGGGATGAGGCGGCGGGTTACTGTGAATGAAAACAAGCGCCCCCGCCCCTCCGTCCCGTCGCTCACATATGTAAGGTGCGGCCAACTAGTTCCGCGCAGACTATAATAGTTGCACGGTACCAAAGGAGAAGAGCCGGCAAGAAACTCCATTCACTCTTATAATAAAAATATAGTATGATATTAACAACACTTTTTTGTTGTGAATAGTATATGAGTCTATTTCAGTTTGGTGAATAAGAATAAAAAATTAAATAGCAATAACATAGCAACAATAGCAGCACGTAATAGGAGTCTATTGCCATGTAGCGACATCTATCGCGCTACATAAGAACTTCTACGAAGCTAAAATCCTGAATCGCGCAAGTGAAGTTTACCGTGCAACCGCCAGACATCAACCGTCGGGCAGTGGCTCGCCAGGCATAACACCCGCCTGGTCGGAGGATCCTCCCTTTGGTGTCAGGGACAACACACCTCGTCCCTCCACAGCCATTAACTATTGTATTAATTAGTATACAGACAACATTATGAGGCAAGAGATTATAGGTTTTCACTTGCTACGACCCTAGCCCATCACTTTCACCTCATCTACGCTCATCATCCTCCTCATGCATGATCGTCGGTACAATACTGCACTTATTGATATCTAGTTCAATTGCAAAGTCAAGCAAGACGTGCCCACCTCAATTGCAATCCAGTGTATTCCATAAACGCGGCCGATCCGTCAGCTAAGCGCGACGTTTGTATTTTTCCAAGCGGCCGTGCCCACAATTGCCTTCATTTATATGTTGAACGTATTGACGTCTCCCTAAAGTCCTAACGACCATTCGTTAACCTACTTTATGATTTATTCAATAAAAATATTTATCCGATAAATAAAGGTAACCTTTTTATTTTGTCTTTGTAATCCAAAATGTAAGGTTATGAGAAGAGAGCTTTGAGATTCGAAATTATTGTAGTCTTTAAAGAGCTGTTTATTAACTTTTGAAATGTAACGTTGGTGATGTATTTTTCTATGTCTTGGGCTGTATAAGTAAACAGTGTTAGACTAGCGTTATAACCACAGGACTGCCAAATCATAGATCTCGAGTTCGAATCCCAAGCTGTGCATTATTATCATGTCACTGTGAACGATGTGCACACAGCATCCTATTTAATTTTAATTTGGCGATTGGTATATATTTGCATTTATCGCAAGCAAATACACTGACGTCACAGAAATGATAATATAATTGTTATGTCTTTTATATAACGTAAAATAAAAATTTCGAACACCCCCGACGCGAAATGTCATTTGCTATTTTGTGGTGGCGGCCATCTTGAATTTGAAATGTACCATAGTGTATAGTATTCTCCTAGTTAGGCCATTGGATATCCATATTGAGGGAGTTGTGAAAAAATATGTAATCCGCCATCTTGGACCGATTTTCATCAAACATAGCTAATAACACTCCCGACTATTTCACCTTACAAATAAAAAAAACAATATCAAAATCGGTTCATCCGTTCGGGAGCTACGATGCCACAGACAGACAGACACACACACACACGTCAAACTTATAACACCCCGTCGTTTTTGCGTCGGGGGTTAAAAAATGCCTTTTAAGACACCAACAACACTGACAATCACGTAATTTTTACTGAATTATGGAAATCTCTTCATTGTAGGAACTGTCAAATTGGAATATTCCAGAATTTATGAGACGGATAACTCAAGAGAAGTATTCAAAAGAGAACTGCGATCGAGTTTTATTAGTTTGATCATTTGAACTTCACAATCAGATATACAGCCAAGCATTCTTGAGTACCATTCGAAACTTTGTACATTCCAAAAGTGCCTAATCTATACTTGGCACAATTCCAAATTCTATGCGCTCTTTCGTCAAAACCGAAGTCAAAACTTAAAACAATGAATCTTCGTCGAGTCGAAAGACGTATTAATAATAGTTCCGTTTTGAACTGTGGTTTTATGAAGGACGAGTTTAAGCTATATAGCAAGATACGAATACCTACTTTATTCTTTGTTATCTTTGCGTTATAGTATGGTGATGCTAAATATAGTTATTTCTATAAGAAGCCCTTCTACTTATATTATCAATTCTAAGTAATAAGCAGCTGATCAATCTATGTGTCATTCATCAATTTTATTCTTTCTCTACTTAAGAACTTCATTCTTCTCGGTGCAGCATCTTCCACCGCTCTCTGTTGAGAGCTTACAACTGGACCTCCTCCCCTTGACTGTCCATCAGTGTTAAAAATCCCGTGTCTGTCGATCGACCTTTTAAAGGTCGATTGTTTCCGGTTTCGTATTTCGAGGTATTTGTTTACTTTCACGGTTATCTCTCTTGTTCTAACTTATACACAACGTACCGAAAAGGACAAGAATGGCATAGGCATATTGTTTATTTTAATATAAAATATTTATACCTTATGTACTTTATACCTTTGTCTTACCGAAGGTGTGAAATATTAAAAGTTTCTAATATTTTTATGTCTTATTTGACCTAAACACCGGTAATTACGGTTACAATTAGGTTGTAGCAGTATATCCCATGTATCCAGCACCTAGCCTTGTATTACTAGACCATTCATCTGTGTTAGAGCAAACAGTGACTAATGCACTTCCCTTGTCGCGGGCCCATCGCTCAATCAGGTCTTCAATTTGTCTAATTTAGAAGTAGCAACACGCATGCTTAGCGTTCTGTCATATGTTGGTAAAAGGTTTTGTGACAAGATTGATAGTGATGTAATGTAATACGTACACTCAGCAGAAGAGGTACATAAACAGCTAAAGACAGCAAATCTGTGTATTGTCTAAGATGGTACTTATTGTAAGATAGCCTTTGCCCGCGACGTCGTTCCCATAGAAGTTTTTTTTTATCCTGGGACATTTTTACACAGCATCATCTAGCCCCAAACTAAGCAGAGCTTGTACTATGGGTACTAGACAATGGATATAATACTTATAAATACATTTTTTTTGTAAATACATACCTACTTATAATATATAAGAAACACCCAGACAAACACAAACACTTATATTTATCACATAAATATTTGTGTCCTGTGGGAATCGAACCCACGACCTCGTGATCAACAGTCCGGTACTCGAACCACTAGACCACAGACTACGTCAAATTGAATTTTTTCACCCGTTTTTGCAACATTTTTAATCGATACTCCGCTTCTATTGGTCGTAGCGTGATGACATAGCTTAAAGCCTTCCTCGATAAACGGGCTTGCTAACACTGAAAGAATTTTTCAAATCGGACCAATAGTCCCTGAAATTACCGCGTTGAACCAAACAAACAAACTCTTCAAGCTTTATAACATTAGTATAGATTGTACAATAATGTTCCAAGCAATGTGTTAAAACACAGGAATGTTATTCCTATCCACAAAACTCTTTGGCAGATAGGTAATTAAAATTACATGTAACCGGAAAAAAATATCTGACTGACTGCAAGGATTGGGCTGAGATATGGCTGTTAACTTGGCACTAAACTACGTCGTTTAGTGACGTTTTAGTTGTTAAGACGTAGGCATCCGTAAACCACCAGTAACCCATAAAGGGACCAAAATTGAGATTTGGGCGAAATAATCCCAACAAGAGGACTGATCGCCCGTCCATCCGTAAAGAAAATATTTTGGGAATTTCCAGCGGGATTCGGAAGAAATGTGTGGACGCGAGTAACACCACGGGAAACGGCTAGTCTATACTAATATTATAAAGAGGAAAGATTTGTTTGTTTGTTTGTTTGTTTGTAATGAATAGGCTCCGAAACTACTAGACCGATTTCAAAAATTCTTTCACCTTTGGAAAGCTACATTATCCCCGAGTAACATAGGCTATATATCATCACGCTACGACTAATAGGAGCGGAGTAGTAATGAAAAATGTTGCAAAAACGGGGGAAAAAATTATAAGACCACGCGGGCGAATCCGCTGGCGGGAAGCTAGTTTATAATATAATTCTACGTCAAGACCGACGTTATTCGTTGAGTGTATACTTAATACTTTTGTTGTATGTTCATTAAGTAACTGTACAAAATTTTCCTATCTTTTAATGAACTGCCTCATTACCCTCTTGCTACACTCAAGTAGCTCATGGTTTGGATATGCGTCCGGTTAATGGCAATAGGCTGCGTCCTATTTCATAGGACTTGTACATTGGTACACCTTTGTCTTACCCTTCGGGAATACAGGCGTGATGGCATGGTATGCTATCTTATACAAGGTGGAAAGGACATTGTCGCACAAACGTCGTGACAAGGTTTAACTCAAGGTCAAAAATAAAATGACCTAGGTCATTCAAATAGAAAATGATCGGTTATTACAGATATTGACATTTTGAGCGCGTAGTGTATAGCTAAAAACGCGTTTATAACGCGCACGATCCGAAATAAATGAAATAATGATTTTTAAATTGTAAATCTAATTTGGGTATATAAAAATAATGTATTTTTACACTTTCGAGTAAAAAACAACTGCAGAAAAAATTGAAATGTTGATGAAAAAATGTTACGGAAAATTTCTACGCAGGGGGGTCCAGAATCATGTACTAACATCATGTACTAACATCATGTACTAACATGAACTCACCTCGTCGTCGCGTCGATGTCCTTTCGACCTTGTATACTTCATCATCATCAACCCATTAATTTTCCCATGGCTGGACACGGGTCTCCTCTCAGGATGAGAGGCTATAATCCACCAAGCTGGCCTAATACAGGTTGGCAGACTTCACACGCAGTCGAGAAAATCTCTCAGGCATGCATATTTCCTCACAATGTTTTCCTACACCGTTGTAAGCGAACGATAATTAATTTTACGGATCGCTAAATTTTCTTAATAATTACATAAAATATAAGTAAAAGGGATACCTTATACACTAAATTACGTAACGAGAACACCGAGCGGGAGCGCGTTTTCTCATTAGTAACCAGATGTTCTTGAAATTATTACTTCGGCTCCGTCGTCAAAACACTGGGCAGGATTCGCATTACATAATAGGCTATAAGAGAACAATAACATTTAATTCTCCTTTGTAGAATAATTTTATTTTACGAGCCTATCTTGCTAAGGAACAATCCATAAATATACTATGTTAATGATAAATTATATATTAATGTGAATAGATCTTTTAAAGTCAATGTTTTAATTTTTTTTAAGGAGTAGGCACCTGAATTTTCTTGCTGATGACCACTGAGAAGAAACGCCGCAACAAACTCAAAGAATCATAGTCTCTTTTAAAGTCCAGACATAATTATCAAATAAAGATATGTGAATGTTAATGCAGAGAAAATTATGCCATAATTATCATACCTATACACTCCCTAAAGGGTTAGGCAGAGGTAAACTTGCCCCGTGTGGGGACAGGTTAGGATACTCGCATCGGCATCTCGTAAGAGGCGAGAAAAGATATTACTTTGCTCAGTTGTAGGGGCTTTAGGGGTCTGACTAGCTCGCGACCACTCTTACGTCGGAGTTTGTCGTAAAAGCATCTTTGTGTCTGTTCCAACTTTTGCACGTAAGAGCCAGTTGCCCCTATTGATTGCTTTGTTAACGCATCAGCAACGCCCCTGGTGTTCCAGGTGTTCATGGGAGGCCATGACTGTTTACCATCAGGTAGCTCCTCTGTTCCTTAGCCGACTTATCCCATAAAATGCATATGTATAGCCACAGTAATTTGGGTGATAATGATGATAACTATTTAATAATAATCGGGATTACTAAATCATGCAGTGTTGTGTAAAAACTTCTCAAGTAACATAGTTAAATCTATACATCTATACTTAATATAATATAAAGAGGAAAGATTTGATTGTTTGTTTGTTTGTGTTTTTGTATTGAATATGCTCCGAAAATACTGGACCATCTGAAAAATTCTTTCAGTGTTAGATAGCCCATTTTTCGGGGAAGGCTATAGGCTATATTATCACGCTACGACTAATAGGAGCGGAGTAGTCATAAAACATAATGCAATAACGGAGGATTTTTTTATCGCGTTATACGAGTATTATCTATAATTTACATCCCGAAGTTTCGGATCCCTTACAGCTACATATGTTTATATAGTTTCAAATCAAACAAAAAAGCAAAAAGTTGAAGTACCTACTGCCAAAATTAACACACACAAAATTTAATACTGTCAGCATGAATCCTGATCATAAAAAGTCCCGAATCAACATACGTGGCGCTAATTAAAACTGGAGCGAGATCCAAAAAAGCTACGAAAATTATGTAACCTTAGTTTTTTAATTAAAATTTTATACAAAAATGTTTGAATTCGCCCGGTAAAATACCCGATGTGTTTTACAGGGTGCATTTAAAGCTAAAAGAACAGAATCTGGTACTGGAGCAGGCGTTTACTCAAGTCGCAACAAATATGGAGCAGCTTAGGTAAATTCACCACGGTCTTTCAGGCTGAGATGTATGCCATCATCGCTTGTGCAGACGAAAACATAAAAAGGAATATAGAAAATAAAAAGATCTATATTCTAATTGATAGTCAGGCATCAATAAAGGCCCTAACTTCCTACAAAGTTAACTCCAGACTGGTCCTCAATGCCATTAAAACGCTAAACAAGCTTGGTCGCAGCAAAACTGCTGGTAACAGCTAGTATATAAATATTAATGCCTACAATAATGTATCTGATCTTCGTGTACAATGAAGGGTATTGTATTGTATATTCTATGGCAAATTACGTCACAGTCCGATAAATTCCTCTTGACATCGTAAAAGCTATAATAAAGCGAGTCGTCGTTTTGACTTGCAAGGCTTCCCCTAACAATACTACTCGCTGTAAGCATCTAGAACCAGTGATGTACGTAACATAAAATTAAATCGATTCTCAAGTGTATATTTCGTTTGTTTTACATAGACATTTATCGTATCGAAATAAAATTCTAAATCTGTTATTTATTGAAATAAAACTACTTTTTACGAATTGTATCGCGTTATATTGATTTCGGACCCTTTATAGCGTCCATGGTCACGGGTGACTAAGGTGGTAGGCGTCTCGACGTTTCAATTACTACCAATATAACGCGATGAAATCCGCAAAAAAAATTGTAGTTTTATTTCAATGTCTAGTATTCGCGTAAGTGTCAGAAATCAGTCTATTATTTATTTTTAATTTTACAGTTTGCAGCAACAAAATTTTTGGTTAACTTACATTACAGTTCTTTTCAATTATCTTATTGACAAATCTTTTTTTAATATTGAGATAGGTATACTGCTTCGTGCATAAACAAAGACAATACCTAGTTATTAAATTTTGTTGTCTCAACTCTCTCACTGGTAAGCGACAACACCAGTAACATACTCATGCGTTGTCTTCTTGAAACCTTAGTTGTTAATGGCCTAGTTCACCACCTGTGGATAGCGGCTAAACACCGGATAATTTTAAAAATGGAACAAAATTTGTATTAAATTATACAGGTGAAGCAGGCCCTTAATTTTAGCAGCAGTATATTTGTCAATACAATGGTTCTGTATCAGACAAACTGCAGCAGCGAAGTCCAGAAACTTCAAAATCACTCTTTGCCAAATCTATGATCGACACGTCATATTTTATTACTATTCATATTTATACTATTATTCGATTCGCAACTTTATTGTTATTGGGCATCACTATTCGCAGTTGTCTGTTAAACCCGTGACACCGCTTGGATAACCACCAAATTACGTCGAATTCTTTTGTTGCCGATGAATAGTGTTGAGACAGCGATAGACACTGTTATTTCCCCTTTTTGTTTGGCTCGGATCCGCTGGCAAGATAAATTACTTAGCAGTTAAAACCACTGTTGAAAAATTCGAGGTTATGTATAACGTATTTTTTTGTGTTCCATTTTGAAAATTTGTTTAGGAAATGGAACGTATTTTTATTAGCTAAAGTAGTTTAATTAGATTTAGATGATTAATATCAACACTATTTTTTACCGACTTTAAATAATGTAGGTAGTTTGGAAAAAAGAGATCAATGCTGGCAGAAAGTAAGTCTAGAGATTTTGTTAATAATAACGTAGCTAAGAACTAGACGAATTCATGCAAGTTTTGATTCTTTAACGTAAAATATACATCAAACTAAAATACCATACGATACTTAAGTTGTTTTTTTAACTTTCTGAACATATTTAGATATTTAAAATGTTTTGTTATTATTGGAGATATCCAACGCCTGTTGTTTATTGTTTCATCACATTCCCGTTTTTATCGTGTACAATCAAATAAAATTACAGTTTAAAATTTAATATTCAATTTTAATTAAAGTTTATTAAATTTTACTAGGCACTCAAACATTGATATGTCTTCTCCAATTAATACAAGCATTGTATTCAAGACAAAGAGCGTTTATTTAATACAGCTTTTGTACTTCGAATAGCATTTTTCAAAGGCGTACAATTTCTTCAGTAGTTAGGTACTAGGTAGTAAATGATTACAAAATTTTAATTTAAAAATATGCTGGAACAACCCAAGTTTTCAACCTGAATTTTTGAGTTGTTAGTAGGTATTAAATTTATCAATTTACATACATTTCGTATACTTATAAATTGATAAGGTTTATTTTAAAAATAAAAAAGGAAAGCCTAAACTTACTGCCTCGTTGGCCTAGTCGGCATTCGATTCCCAACCGGGCTAACATGCACGCCACGAGAACATTTTGTCGACGCTTATGTCGTGCTTTTGTCTCGCTTTCGCACGAGAAAGAGCGAGACAAAAGAGTAGAGAAAATTTTATCGTGGCGCGCATGTTAGCCTCACACGACTGGTACGCTCTAGCGCCCTGACGCGCGCTAAATACGCGTTCTGTTTTTGACGAAGCCTTTAACTGTGGTCGAGGAAAAACCTTTTCTAAGTATCCCACTGCAGCTACGTACGTACATACATGTCACTTCATAATTTATTTACCGCCTCAAAGTTGGAAGAACGCCAAATCTAGTAAAACGAATCCGGCATTTCACCAACTCTCTTGCGGTTTTCAAATGAAAACGCTTGCTAAACTTGCGCGGATGAGCACCGTTATTTTGTAATGTATTAAGCATGCACGACCACCCCATTCTATTTTTAACTGTATAACTAAACTGGTAAGGTTCAAACTCAAAAGATAAAACTTTCGGTTGGTGACCAGATGATTACATAAAAGTACGGGGTTAAACTGTGAGCTTTTAAATAATGATTAGGTTCAGTTTTGGGTTAGTTATATTTGTGTTTGGGTAAAGTGCTGGTTTTATTTTAAGCGTTATAATGAAATAAGTGAGTGGCTAAGAGATTTATAGTTATTTTGTTTGTAAACGAAATTAAAAACTAACGTAACATTTTAAATAATTATATCATAAATATTTGTATAACAAGATGGACGTGGAACAAGCAAAAGAAGTATGCAGGAAAGTAAATGGCGGTTTAGGTTCCTTGTTGGTAGTGTTTACCTCGCATCTGTGGAAACGAGAATAAGTGTATAAATAATTGTTGGTTTTATATGTACCTAATGTAATGTTTTTAAATGCAAGATTAAAGTCATTCTTATTTCCTTCAAATCTCTACAATTATTATACCAGTGCATGCATTTCAATTTATAAAAATTCCATTTTTGAAATTGTAATCATCGAGATTTGTGTACGTAATACTTTCCGACTTTTCTGCGTGAGAGCTAGCTTTTCTGATTCGTTGCCTCAGTAACCAAAAAGCTAGCTCTCACGCAGAAAAGTCGTCCACTAATTGTCTAATTAAGTGACGTCATGCGGCGTACTTTCCAGATAGTGGTGCTAACGCTTACTAAGAGCGGTTACGTCATTTTTACGTCACCAAGATGACCGTCAGGTACATTATCAATTTGCGGAGCTTATACTGGAAGTCTCCATGGGTGGCAATGACTACTTAGTTACCATCAAATGGCAACTAAGTAGTCTCGTCTGCTCGTTTCCTAACAAAAACACTTAAGATAGAGTAAATTAGAACTAGGTTTGAACATTGAAATAAAACTAATTTTTACGGATTTTATCGCGTTATATTGATATTATTTTAATCCCGACGTTTCAGACCCTTTCCAGCATCACGGGTGACTAAGGTGGTAGGCGTCGGGATTAAAATAATATCAATATAACGCGATAAAATCCGTAAAAAGTAGTTTTATTTCAATGTCTAGTATTCGCGTAAGTGTCAGAAATCAGTAGGTTTGAACACTTTTAGTAACTTAAAATGCCTATAATAATTGTTAAACTTTTTGAATAACCTTAAGTAATTAATGGGTGGTAATAATTATATTCAAAATGTGTATGTACTTCATATAATACTCCATAGCAAAGATACACGAACAGGTCCCACGTCCATTAAATTTACAAGTTGAAATATTAGAAATTCCTTTATTATCCCTGACTTTTCGGAGCCATAATAAATTGCTTGTCTTTTGTTTCTTTGGACCAATCAAAGTGACATTGAGGCCATTAAATTGGCGGTTTCTTTTAGTTTAGTTACGAGTATTATCTTTAGTGTCGGATTTTATTTAAAAGTAGAAGTGGGTTTACAAATATGTAATAAATAGATTTTTATTGCATATTCAGTAAATCTTTTCATATAAGTTTCACCTTTGAATCTGATGGTCGCGTCGGCAAACAAACTCCACGTTGCTGAGTTTTGGGTTGGATAAGTGTGAGCACATAATTAAAAAAAAAAATATTTGCCATCGAGACACTAAGAAGACGAATCATTTTGAATCGACATCTGCACTTCGACTACCTCTATATTCAAGTCACCTATCTTGCAATCCGATACTAATGTGTATGTTGTCGACTATTCAATTGATATTTCGACAATTCTCATTTTTTAAGCACAGGGGGGCTAAACAAGTTGCATTTTGACATTCGAATCGATAAACAAAATGTATTTAAATGACATTAGTGCCAGCCCGATTTGTCGAAAGCTTGTGTCATTTCCATACATTTTGTTTGTCGATTCGCATGTCAAAATGCAACTTGTCTAGCCCCCCAGATTATTAGGTACTATATTTAATCATCTTGAGATTTGACATAATTATGATTGTGACCGTTATCTCAGTCAATGGCATATGACTTATAGTTGATACCGTTAATTTCGCACACATTCCCGCTTGTTTCATGGCCTTTAGGAAACAAGCAAATGTTTTGACTTTAATTATTGCTTATTCAAGTTGAGGTTGTTTTCTGAGTTTGTCCATTTTGAGTTAAAGCTCCAAGACGAAGGAATACGATACCGTTTGATTTCGATCTTCAAGAGAACTCACTTAATTACCGTTTGGGGGTGTTTGACAAAGAAATGTAATAGCAGTTGTATCAACGTGGTCTTGTCGTTTGTGGTTGACCGCATTTCGACTTTACTACCTGAGTAATAAGGTTGAAAGATGGTTAACGGCATTGATTTTCGCTTGTGAGGTTAAAAATGTCTAGAAATATTCCTGATCTAAGGCTAATATATCTATAAAAATTAATAAAATTGATTGTCTGTTTGTAATTTCAAATTAACAGCTTTTCAATAAATGCTTAAGAACGTATATTCGCTTTTTTCAAACAAATCTATTTTTAAAATGTTTGTTTGTCTATCTCTTTGTGCCGGCTAATATCTGTAACGGCTGGACCGATTTTGGCGGGACTTTCATGCGCAAATAGCTAATGTTATAAAGAGTTACTTAGGCTACTTTTATTTTAGAAATGTTAATTTATTTATTTTAAACTTGTTTCCCCTGTTTTTGCAACATTTTTCATTGCTACTCTGCTCCTATTAGTCGCTGCGTGATAATATATAACCTTAGCTTATATAGCCTTCCCCGATAAATGGCCTATCTAACACTGAAAGAATTTTTGAAACAGGTCCATTAGTTTCGGAGCCTCTTCAATACAAACAAATAATCAAATCTTGTCTCTTTATAATATTAGTTTATAGATAAAATGGTTGAACGTGAGTAACATCGCTGACAACAGCTAGTTATAAAATGCGCGGCAGTCAGATATTCCATAACAGTTGTTCCAAAGTAGAATTTTGTAAAAACACTGGATTTTTTAAAATAAAAGCTTAAAACACAAAAACAAAAAATCTATCGACTATCGAACTATTGTTTCTATTCTAACAAACACTACCAAATGGGGGCTAGTTTTTTTTATATCCTATTCTGTTATATTCTGCGTTTGTTGGATTTTATGGAGTGGAATTAAAAGTATAAATTTACAAGAGCACGCTACAGTAAAAATATTTAACGATTTCAACTGAATTGGTGTTGTTTACAATTTTTAACGCTTACATTTTTATTTTAACTATAGCTATGTTACTTTTTTAAATATGCGTTAGGATTATGATTACTATCATTGAACACTTATGAGAGTTGGTTCGGCTTTCAGTCAAATTAACTGAAAGGCAACTCAATACTTATAATATCAGTATTTTTTACCTAGACAGGTTGCAATTTGACATTCGAATCGACAAACAAATAGAAACAAAATGTATGGGAATGACATTAGTGACAGCCCGACTTGTCAAAAGCTTATGTCATTTCAGTACATTTTGTGTCTATTTGTTTGTCGATTCGAATGTCAAACTGCAACGCATCTACAGGTCCAGACATCCGCAACTAAACTTTTGGGTAAAACCGGGATCCTAAGAATAGACTGGTTGTCATTTTGGGTTTTTCACTACCACTAGGATTGACGGATTTACGTGCTGTTCGAGACGGGGGATCTCGATATGTTAAGAACGGTTACCCATCTTCAAACTGACTCCCACCGCAGCTTAGTCTTGCAGATCAGTTTATAAACGTAGTTATTACTAAGGACCACACCTATATGCCAATATCTTCGACCATGATTTGATAAAGGTTATTTTACTAAAATACCTAATCAGCGTAGTGGTTATAGGTTCTTAGGAATGAATTTGGTGTTTCTATTCCCAGTTGATGACAATAGGCTCGCTTCATACATGAGACCTAAACATATCGTCGAAATTTGGGTGTATATTGGTATGCCTCTGCCTAAATCTTCGGAGAATACTGGCACGATACTAGGTACTCATATATTTGATGATGTCATCAAAGTCATCCAATTTCTTTGTTTAAAGTGACTTTGGACAAAGGAATTTGATGATTATCGTATAGTCATACCATCCTTAGCCACAAACCCCGCCAAAATATTCACTAAAATAATGCAAATGTTATGCAAAGCGTCGTTCACACACCTCTGCAGCAGCGTTGTGACGTAGCGCCGTTCGTCACGGCACGCGATCCATTTGTAAAGGCAGCATCTGCTGGACTCATATCGCGCGATTGATAACACTCGCATTAATCCGAAAGGGGTCGCTTTAAAACTATTTCGTTACGGCTACTAGAGTTTTGAACGATAAATTTATAATGCTGTCGTTTTTATTGCCCGGTAGTAAAATTTTGTGTAAAGGAATTGTTTTAAATTGTGTGGAAACTTGACCATGGTTATTTAATGGAGATCTTGGAGCCTCAGTGTGCTATGGGTGGCCGTGTGTCAGTAGGTAAGCTAACAGAATACTAATTACTCCGCCTTTCCTTTCGAGAGACGGTGGATATCCATGAAGAGTGGCACAAGGACTGGCAATGCCCCAAAACTAGCAATTCCTCTGGTGTCAAAATTCTATAGGTGGTAGTGCCATCAAGGAATGACGAGATAGACACGTGCAATACTCGAGGCCTTACTAATTCGCTAAGCCGTTAAAGGGCTGTAGACATGGGCATTGTAGGCATTTTGATATTCAAATCCTATAGGGGGCCCAGACAAGTTGCAATTTGGCATTCAAATCGACAATCGAATAGAAACAAAATGTATGGAAATGACATCACACAGGGGGCCTAGAACAATAATTGCAAGTTGGAAACAAAAAGTATGGAAATGACATAAGTGACAGCCGATTTGTCGAAAGCTTATAATATAATTTCCATACATTTTGTTTCTATTCGTTTGTCGATTCGAATGTCAAATTGCAACTTGTCTACAGGCCTTGTGAAATCGGAAACACCACTCAGATAAAATGTAAACATACAAAAACAAAACACTGGCGTATTTCTCCGTTCCAAAAGTGACGTAAACGCTCCCTAGGCCCACGTTCCCTTTCCTAATGCCAATATTTATGTACATACGTGACACGTCATTCTCACACGAGGCTTACACTCATATTGCGAGTTTATCTCATGCCGTGTGACGTAAGAAGCAATTTATTTTTCTTAAAGACTCCGCGGTCTCATGAAGATTGATTGCCGAGCCAATGACGCAGCTCTGTCTGATTGACGTTGCAATTTACTTCGCGTTTTAATTTATCCAATCGTTGTCTCGAACTGCCTTTAAATTGATTTAGTTTGGCTGTATTGAGATGTCATTTGGTGTAGATGCTTTTTAATCTGGGGGATCTTTATGCCTAATGTTTTTTCTATGGAAATGGGAATAGCGCTGTAGCATTACGTAAGAGCGTGAGGATTTCGGTTCGATTTCCAGGTTCAGAAATTAGTGTATGAGAAACAGGAGAGAATTTCATAGACAAATTAAATTTTTTTGCTCGGATTATAACTATATTATAAATAAATAATAATATACAGATAGGTATGTACTTCAATACTTACACTTCAGCCTAATTCTTCGCGGAAATAGGCCTTGTAATGTAATGTGCCTAATTTATTACATAGTATTTTGACAAACGATTTTATTATGTTTCAAAACATTTTATTCATTGAATTATTTATTTACTTATCTCTAAATCAGTGCTAATGTGGACTTACAAAACCCCTGTGTAGAATTCAATGTACTTTGCAGCCTTACAATAACTGGTTCGCAAGCTGAAGTGGACTAGCCATTTCGCCCACTGGCCAGTTGAGAGTTCTATTGGAAACCGCCAATCGAAAAGCGTAGTTCGATTTTTAACGAACAAATTTTCTGTTCGAAAATTCAAATAAAAATGTTTTCTTAAAAAAATTATGATACTAGCTTTCCGCCAGCGGCTTCACCCGCGTGGCCTGGGTATTTCTATTAACTTTTATCTTCTATTTACAGCCATTTTTTCGCATTAAAAAGTAGCCTATGTCCTTACTCGGTCTATAGACTATCTGTGTACCATTCGGGTGTGAAAGCGCGACAGACAGCCCGAGTTACTTAAGAATTTATAATTTTAATTAAGGATAACATAGTCTCACGGTAGATTAAGCAGAGATGGTTGGTACCTTTATACGTATTTCCTAGTGCGCCGCTGTTATATATATATTTTTTAAATTATATGTAGGCAGTGATAGCCTAGTGATATGACCATTGGACTGCCAAGTCTGCATGCACGTCTCGAGTTCAAATCCAATCGAAATCATGTGCGTATTTACCGGAAAACATCGTGAGGAAAACTGTATGCCTGAGATTTTCTCGACACCATGTGATGTCTGCCTACCTGCATTAGGCCAGCGTGGTGGACTATTATAGCCTAATCCCTCTCATACTGAGAAGAGATCCGTGCCCAGCAGTGGGTAAATATAGGTTGATGATGAATGATAAATGTAACGATACCAGGATGACAGAAACCAAAAGAGTTTCTTTTACTAATCTTAAAACGGCATCTCTAAAACAAAACAGCATCAAGCAAGAACATCAAAGTACCAGGCTAACAGAAAACAGATCATGCTTTTGTGATTCATACTCATACACAATCACATTTATGTAAATTTAACTTTTTACATTGCCAAAAAGTCATATTTATTCAAATGTAACTTTTTGGCAGAGTAAATAAATACACTGCTATGGTAATGAGAACAAAGGGAACTAGCGGTGCCAAAATATGTAGACTACATCGAAGTTAGTTTCAAATTTACCCAAAACCCTCTTGTTTTCAACCCTGAAACACGTGTTACCGAACATTAGTTGAAAACCACCTAAGTTTGAATCGTCCGATTATTGAAATACTATGTGATTAAAATAAGGGTATTATTGGCCTTGACTAATGCCTAAACCAATAATATATGGTTGAGTCGAACGACGTTGATATAAACACGTCATTTTCGTGAACGGGTACTGCGCAAATTTTTCTCTTACAAACTTACATGCTATGACATAACATAACATACCATCACGCCTGTATTCCCCGAAGGGTTAGGGGGTAAAACTATTTCATCTTTCCTAAGGGGTAAAATGAAACGCCACCTTATAAGGTAGGGATCATTCATTTTACCCCTTCTTTCTTTGTGCAGATTTTCTTCGTTAATCATGCTTTCTGTCCAGCTCATTCCTTCCATCCTTCTCTAACACTAATAACTACCAAATAAGAAGTTATTTACGAAAACATAAGTTGGCATCACTGTTATTTACATCAATGGTAATCGGCTGCCTTAGGTGTCAATAAAATATAATCAGATCTACCAGTCAGGATGTAAACATGTTTACAAAGATCCTTTGTTAAATGAGTTTCTTCCTTAAGTCCATTGTTATGCAGGATAGCTTACAGTACTTAATACATTTTTATTAAGGCATATTTTCCCCGTGTGGGGACAAATTAGACTACAGTCATTCTCATTGAGAAGATCGGCATCTGCATTTTCTAAATGGCAAAAAAAGATCAGGGGGCTAGACAAGTTGCATTTTGATATTCGAATCGACAATGTATGGAAATGACACAAGCTTTCGACAAATCGGGCTGTCACTAATGTCATTTACATACATTTTATTTGTCGATTCGAATGTCAAAATGCAACTTGTCTAGCCCCCCAGGGCCTGTAGACAAGTTACATTTTTAAATATAGAGTCGACAAATGAACAGAAACAAAATCTATGGAAGTGACACCACTTTCGACACATCGGGCTGTCACTAATGTCATCTTCATGCATTCTGTATCTATTCGTTTGTTGTTATTCAAGGGAAGGTAAGTGCGATTTTTACTCGGCAAGAGTCCGATAGACCCTGCTACCTCACCGCATAGGAGGATCGATGAGAATTTTCCACGTTCCAAAGAAGACTGATTATACTGTATAAAGATCCACTTAAATGTTATCAACTTTCAATAACAAGAATGGTATTTACAAGCATTACATTAAAATCAATGCCCATTAGTTGAACACTTTACGTGACGTGTTCAACAATACAACAAGACCTCTCGCGACACTCTTTGATATTAGAAAATGAACTCCACTGTTCAAAAGATAAAGTCCACCATACCTTGATATGAACACTATCGGGAGGTCTCACATGAATGGTCGAATATCGGACAGTATTTCGTTATGCATTTCCCTAGGATAGGTAAATTGCATTGTTTAGTAGTTCAAAAGCTAGTTAACTTTACTATGTTGGCTCATTTAACTTTAAATATAAGGTTAACTTAAAATTTAACTGGATGTTTGAGTGGCAGGGGTGCTTTAACTGTTAAAGCAAAAGTTTAGATGATTATATACATTATTTGTTTGGTAATGAAAACGTATATTAGGTTCGTTGACTTTACTAGTACAGAGACAATTTGGATACCAAAAATGTACTGATATTATCTTTTTGTATTTTTTTAAGCATTTTCCATGCTTTCATAAAATTCATTTCATTTCATTAAAAATTCATTTCATTTATTCATTTCATTTCATTAAAAAAAAAAAAAAAAAATGTACTGATATTATTAACAAGTTAGTGCTTTGATGGGGTGAATAAATTTGGGTACAACATACCATCACCCCTGTATTCCCCAAAGGGTAGCAATTATTTCTATTAGTGAGGATTTGTGATTGGCTTTCTGGTGACTATGGTTTCCACTTTTGTCTATTTTTATAAGCTGTAAGTCCTCAGTGTACTAATACATGTTTAGGTGTAACCGGACACAAATCTACACCGAGCTGATGGGAACTTTCCAGAAAAACACAATACCACTGGTTGCAGTCGCACTTACGACCATTAGGCCAATAAGCTAGTTCC
Source organism: Acronicta psi (assembly GCA_946251955.1). NCBI lineage: Eukaryota > Metazoa > Arthropoda > Insecta > Lepidoptera > Noctuidae > Acronicta > Acronicta psi. The sequence continues at coordinate 11,889,983 of OX276476.1, forward strand.
CATCTATAATATAAGTATCCGAACCTCATAACTAGCGGTACCTACACTCCACGTACACTGACAAAAATGCAAAGAGGTACCACCATTTATCGCTGTTCTCGGAACGTTACACACGCTTTTCAAATAAAGCTAAAACACTGAAATTTTATTTTACGAAAATGTTGAATTTTCTAGCTGTACATTTAGGTACAAGTAGTTATTCCTCGCGGTTTCACTCGCGTCCAAGATTTATATAACAAATATTAGCTGACCCGGCAAACGTTGTTTTGCCCTTTAGAGGTGCGGACCCTTATCATTTAGAGGTATGAAAAATAGATGTTGGCCGATTCTCAGACCTACCCAATATGCACAGAAATTTCATACAAATCGGTCCATCCGTTTCGAAGGAGTTTGGTAACAAACACCGCGACACGAAAATTTTATATATTTTGGTATATTATAGCTTATACAAAAGAAGCCTTAATTAAGTTAGTCCTTATAACATATCTACGAGTGTCAGTTAGTATTTTGATACGACGACCCTTAAAATCTGACACGATATTCAATCATTAGAAACTATTTTTAAGCTAAAAGCAATAAAAAGTAATAGGAATCTAAAGCAATCCCTACAAGTTAATTTGCAGTATTCATTTTATTATTAGCTTTTCAAACTTGGTATTTTCTATAAGTACGAGTACATAAGTTTTGAGAAACAACATTAAGAATCTCAAATACTTTTTAATACAGTAAGTTTTTCAATTTTTAAAGTTGTTGAAAATTTTGATCAAATATAACTTCGAACTTAATATAATCCTACTAATGTAAATGTGAAAGTTTGTTTAGGTGTCTGGAACCCTTTCACGCTACAAAAGCTACACGGATTTGACTGAAATTAAAAGTAGAGATCAATTTTATATGTATGAAGTTGCAGTATTTGTCAAAGTAAATAAAAGTCTATTCGGTGAATCAAAATCAAAAATAAATATTTTAAAAATTATCACTATGCCAGATGAAACCGCTTTGTTAGGTTTTTTTTTTTGGTATGGCATCTAATATCTACAACAAGTTACCGTTAGACATTTTAAGCACCAACGAGTTTAAGAGTAAATTACCTATTTTTTTAATAGCCAAAACCTACTACACGATCCAAGATTTCTTAGATGATATTGAATAAAACCTGTTACAGTAAAAGCCCAAATGTAATGTAAGTACTGTTCAGTTGTCTGTTAAAAAAATGTTTTATAGCATTAATATAATTGTATTATTGTGTGCCCAATAAGCAGGACATAGTGGAACTAAAATTTATATTTAACACCTGTTTGTATTAACCTATGCTTACAATAAAGAGATTTGATTTGATTTGATTTGAGATATTCAGAGCCCTGAATTAATAGATCGGATACTACCACACCCGATTCTTGCGAGAATTACTACAGACATATTTTATACGGGCGGAGCTGTGGGCAGAAGACAGGTAATTGGTATTTCAAATTGTATGATAAAAATAATTGCGAAACTTTAGAATTTAAATTAATTCGGAAATCAAGGAAAAAAATGTATTTACAATAAATGTAAATTAACACACGCTCAGTTTTCTTTTTTTATTTTAATCTAGCAATAATAATTCCTTGACTCATCTTAATAAATTTTTCATCTGTTTACAAATTTCAAAATTTCACAACCGAAATCTATAGCTTTTCCGCACCTTTCCTATCCAAAACAAATGAAGCAATATTGTACAATAAACAAACCGATTACCCCTAAAATTAAGAATAACCAAACTTTGCGTGTTTGGAGACAGTAAAAATACCATTAATAAACCCATAGGCTCGGCTCGTTTAAACTTCCCCGCCAAATTGGCATGTATCAAAGTAACTACCTATTATAATTAATACTTACTTTTGTAATTTTATAGTTTCTTACCTTCAAGTCACCTTTGAATGAGTCATTTAGGGGACAAAGAAAAAGCTTGATAAAATAAAATATTAGTTTCGCCACATCTGGATAGCCACCTGATAAATTCAAAAATGGAACAAATTTTGTGTGTAATTAAGTAAGTACCAAGTAATTTAACGGAAACTTACTGGGAGGTAGTGAAACATAGTGATATAAAATTGCACTTTCACTTGTTTTTGTGGGTGTGAGCTATAAATCCTACTAATCCTACTAATATTATAAATGTGAAAATTTGGATGGATGGATGTTACACTTTCACGCAAAAACAACTGAACGTATCGACATGAAATTTGGCACAGAGATAGATTATAGTTTGGAATACCAAATAGGCTACTTTTTATCCAGGTAAAGTGTATGGTTCCCGTGGGACAAATTTATTTTAAGAAGATGAGTATAACAACTATATCATTAGTATCAACACATATTAATTTATAAGAAATACTCAGACCACGCCACTTGCGGAAAGCTAGTAAATACATATATATATATATATATAGAAGACTAACTGATATACAAAACCACGCATTTTTGTGTTATTTTAATAAATTATCGAGTTCGTTGTCAAGGTACGTTCCATCGTAGTTTTAACTGTCATGGCTGCAGTAATTTTAAAAGCATTTCGCAATAATCTGATTACCTTCAGTCAAATGGAGGTGGGAAAGGTTTTGGAGGGTAATATTATTAAAAATATTTTAAGGATAAATATTTAAAGAATTATTCTGTTTTATTTTTAAAACTATATTCTTTTTTGGGTTGTCCGACTAAGTGCTTGATAAACATTAGATGGATGTGTCTTAAATTACTGGATAAATATTGGATGAATGGATGGATTTGCGTTGAAATTAAGATTAAATTAAACGTAGATTTAGGGTTTGATTCCCGGGTCGATCAAAGTTATTGTTGGGTTTTTCTGTGAAATTCTCTGGATTTGTGTTGAGATTAAGATTAAATTAAACTTAGATCCAGGGTTTGATTCCCGGGTTGATCAAAGTTGTTGTTGGGTTTTTCTGTGAAATTCTCAATAGCGCTCGAAGTCTGGATGTGTGCCCGGTTGATGGCGATAGGGTCGTCCCCTATTACATGGACCTTAAACATATCGGTAAACTGTTGGTGTATAACGTACAGTCAGATATGTTTAAGTAAACTTCTGCCTATCCCTTCGGGAATATATAGGCGTGATGGTATACATGGTATTACAGCCAGTCTCGTTAACTGGCAGGACCTAAGGTACAAATAAGAAAAAAAAAACTAAAGTCTTAATACTAACCGACCTCAGCTTACTCCTAAAACGACCAAGAAGGTTGCATTGCACTTAATTGCACTCCTTTGAGTCGACAGTCTACTTCTATCATTTCCACTGACCGTCTCGAGTCGTGGAAGAAAAAAAGAAGTTATTATTAAAAGTGCGGAGCACATTAATTTCGCGACCTCAAAGAAAACTACGAGGTAAACTTGCTAATGTACTGCCAGGAAAATATACATTTTCATAATGAATTGAAAATGGCAGGGGTTTCTACTAGCTGTCACGTTTAACTTAAGTTACTGAGTCTTGTAAGCTGTAGGCATTTAGTATTTCTAAGAGAAAACATTGTTTTGTTCTTATTTTTTTTTGTGTTTCCACTAACGACCGGTTTGAATAAGTTACCTTTAGACTGTTTTTCTTACAGGAGATAGAAACTTGTTGTTAGCTTTATTAAACACTAGCTTTTTGCCCGCGACTTCGTCCGCGTGGAATAGTTACTATGTTCCATATGAACTTTCATCCGTTATTTCACCCCTAAATAGGTCGAAATTTATTAATTATTTTGCCCGCGGCTTCGCTCGCATTAAGAAGTATTATTATTAATTAGGTATATTTTTTGCGGCTTTAGTTTTGTTAAGCGTGTGTAAAAAACTCAAACAAACTAATACATTTACATCCTCCAGCATCCCTTATTTTATCCCCATAGGGGTTGAATTTATCAAAATCCTATTTAAGCGGACGTCTTCATCATAGTAGCTTCAATTTTTTATTTCAGTTCAATCAGTCGAAAATCTAAGAAGATTTATACAAACTTTCATCCCCTATTTTATCCCCTTAGGGGTGGAATTTATTAAAATCCTTTCTTAGGGTATGCCTACGTAAAGTAGATATATGCATGCAAAGTCTCAGCCCGATCGGTTTAAAATTGACAAAGTTTCATACAAACTTTCATCCCCTATTTTATCCCCTTGGGGGTAGAATTTATCAAAATCCTTTCTTAGCGGATGCCTACGTCATAACATCTACCTGCATGCCAAATTTCATTTCTCACGTTTATAAAATGTTTATAAAATGTTTCCTCGACGAATATGGGGCAATCCTATTACCATTAATTAACCGGGCACAGCTCCAAAATCCAAGAAATTGCCGACTGTCCCACTTTTCTCGATCTGGGAATCGAACCCAGAACTTTGAACGTAGTATTCCCACTTAGGACCACTAGGCTAACGAGGCAGTTTCAGTTTCTATCTATACTAATATTATAAAGCGGAAAGATTTGATTGTTTGTTTGTTTGTATTGAATAGGCTCCGAAACTACGGTACCGATTTCAAAAATTCTTTCAGTGTTAGATAGCCCGTTTATCGGAGAAGGCTATTATAGACTTTATTATGACGACGTCTGTAGTCTAGTTGTTCGAGTACCGGACTGCTGATCACGAGGTCGTGGGTTCGATTCCCACAACACACAAACATTTATGTGATGAACATTTATGGTTTGTGTTTGTCTGGGTGTTTCTTATATATTATAAGTAATAAGTATATATATTTACAAAAAAAAAAGAATATAGGTATAATATCCATTGTCTAGTACAAGCTCTGCTTAGTTTGGGACTAGATGGACTGTGTAAAAATGTCCCAAGATATTTATTTATTTATATCATCATGCTAGGACTAACAAGAGCGGAGTAGTAATGAAAAATGATGCAAAAACGGGGGAAAAAATTATAAGACCACGCGCGTAAAGCCGCTGGCGGATAGCTAGTCATTAATATAAATAAAACACATAATATAAATTACTTCCGAGAAAATAAGGCACGTCCCAAAAAAAGTCCCATAATTGAACATCAATCCATTTTATATCAGGCCCGCGAGATCCGAATCGAATGACGTTTGAAATCGATTCATGACTGTAACCAAATTATTTCAATCGCGATTGGCATTCGACATGCGGGCTTTAAAATCGGATATTTGTTTAAAATATTTTTTCCGGCCCTATTCTTTAGAAAATATCCTCACTAATTTATTATGCTGTTAGGAATATCATGACATTCTTCTGATTACACAGCTCTATAGAGTATGAATATCCATACCTCATGGCACTACAAAAGAAAATATATTACCTATATAAATAATATTATCTACTAGCTTTCTGCCAGCGGCTTCGCCCGCTATCCCACGGGAACCATACATTTTACCGGGATAAAAAGTAGCTTATGTACTATTCCAGACTGTAATCTATCTCTGTGCCAAATTTCATCCAAATCCGTTCAGTAGTTTTTGCGTAAAAGAGTAACAAACATCCACCCAAACTTTCACATTTATGATATTAGTAGGATTATACACATTTTCTCTTACTCTTCAGTTATTTGGTGGTATTCCATTCTACCTCGAGACAAATATTTGAATGATAAACAGACATTAAATTTTTAACAAGTATGTATGTACTTTCTTAACCTATCTTAAATGATAGGGCTTGTTAAATGGCTGTTTATGTTTAATTAAAATTTTGGCAATTTAACAAAAGTTTTCGTTTTGCTTGCCCTGATTGATCCTTCAGTACTTGGCTATTCGACCTCTTTTGTAAGAAATGTATTAAAACAATAAAAATCAATTAGTACATTAAACAAAAAAATCCGACTGCGTAAAAAGTACTAACTAAAATAAGCTCTGTAAGTACTAACTAAAGTAAACTAAAACAAGCTCTGTGATGTTGGAAAATGTAATGCAGACGGAACAAGCAAAGAAACAATTTTGTTTATGAACGAACAGCTTGTCGAACGAACGCAGTCAGGTTTTTTGTTTCATTTAATAATTGATTTTATTTCCTACTTTTTAGTTTATAAATCATCATAGAACCACTAGATAGATCCTAAATGATAAATTAAAATGAAAATTGATACAACTAAAGATCATTTACATAATCAGTTCGCACATTAAAGCGTATAAAATCGGCCCTTTTGTTTTTTGTTTAATTTCATGTACCCAGTGACACTCGTACCATCAAGACAAATCTAATGATGTGTCATTTATCTAAATCGGTTGAGCCGTTGAGTAGTTACAAGCGTACATAGGAACGGACATACATACATACATACGCGTCAAACACAAAACCCTCTTTCGGTAGTCGGGTAAAAATAAAGCGTGTTTGAGCGGCAAAAGAATTCAATAATTGAACGTCAACCTCTATCTTAGATCAAGCCTACGAGAGTCGAATTGGATGACAATAGAATCGATTCATTGAGGTAAGCGAATTGTACCGATTAAAGGAAATGGCATGATAGCTACCAATCTCATTGGATTCTTATTAAACATGCTATAGAAAGCCTTGGAGGGATCAACGGAAATAATTGTTTTTATTTGGGAATGAGTGCTATTGGGAAGTAGATTTTATTTGCTTTACGTTTATTTCGTCCAGAGATATATTGTTTTTGATATTTATAATATCTAAGTTGGATAAATTGTAATAAGTATGATATATAAAATGTACTAGTACTAATGTTTGAATGAATAAAGATTTTATTTTATATTCTTTTTACAACATCATACATAACATACCATCACGCCTGTATTCTTCGAAGGGTTAGGCAGAGGTGTACTAATGTACACCCACAGTTCGGTGGTATGTTTAGGCCCCATATAATAGGGGGCGCGCCCTACTGGAAATTTCACAGAAACACCTAGCAACACTTGCTCGACCTAGGAATTGAACCCGACCTCTAGGGTAGCCATCGTTCTTGGGACCACTAGACCAACGGAGTCTACACGAAGTAGTTTTTATAACATCCATGAAAAAAGCAATACTTGCAATGCAATTTTTTATTGATTACTAGGGACCCGTACGCAGCGTTCCCTGCGTTTTCCTGTATTTACTTTATTCCTCGGATTTTTTTACCATTCTCTCCATAAGAACCTTCCTCCGTCATTAATCAAACACAACAAAAATAAATCAGCCAAACATTTAGTGATGTAGCAACTCTGTTAGTGATTCATTTTTATTAATAAAGATTTTACTAACCCTTAAAAATTACGAAACATTTCAGTAAAATGTAAACATCCGGCAGCATTTACAACGTAGCTGAATGTGTCCGATTTTATTCATGAGCTCGCGCGTGCACCGTGGACGTATCAATAATTAGCACATTTGCACCATGTTGAATTTAAATTGTTGGTGTTGTTTCTTTTTAAATGAATAATTCCGTATGTTTTCCATGTTGATAGAGTTCAAATTATATTGTATAATTATTTTTTATTGATTTTTAGCATCGGCAGGGGCTCCACTTGCCGCGGACAGTCTGTGGATGGATGATCATTCTTAACATATCGAGACCCCTCCGTGCCTCGGAGAGCACGTAAAGCTGTCGGTCCCGGTTGTCATACGAACACCTATGACAATCGTTAGTGGAAGTCAGAAACCTAAAAAGCCTGACAACCAGTCTTTCCATCGAATATTAATATTACTTAGAAATTGGGTTGCGGAGGTCTGATGGCGGTCGCTCCGTAAAATACTGATATTCAGCCGCATCCTGGTTAGACTGGAAGCCGACCCCAACCTGGTTGGGAAAAGGCTAGGAAGAAGAAGATTGATTTTTTAGCATTAATAAATGCTAAATACATTCATACATTCACTCACGCCTTTTTCTCACAGGGGTAGGCAGAGACTAGAGACCGCCAGATACGATTCATGTAAACTTCTTTAGCTTCCTCCAACATTTATATATCTTGTCATACAAACACACCGGTTATGAGCCGGATTCTCACATTCTTCTTTAGCTTATCCTCGACGTTCATACATCAAATCATACACACGCCGGTTGTGAGTACTACGCACCTGACCTTTACATATTAATATATTTTTAGTAGAAATTTTGAAGAACTATGAGAGAGGTAGGGCACAGTCATTTATGGCTCAAATCTGGAGCAGCCCATCTGGGGAAGTACCTCCACCTTACAGAAAACTGCAGCCAAATAACACACTTTATCGTGTGTTGTGTTCCTGCAGTGAGTAAGGTCGCCAGAGCTCCTTCTAAGGATGCGCTGCGCTGGCAGTAAGAGGAATATTCCCTCAAACTGTCAGCGCAGTGAATCCCCCATAAACCTCTGATACCCCGAGTGATACCCCTGATGTTGCAAGCGTCTATAGGCTATGGTAACCGCTTACCATCAGGTGGGCCGTATGCTTGTTTGCCACCTTAGTTGTATAAAAAAAAAAAGAAAACTAACCTAACCTAAATTAAAAATTTAGAAAACTCCCGACACGAAATGTAATTCACTATTTTGTGGCGGCGGCCATCTTGGACCGATTTTCATCAAACATAGCTAAGAACACTCCCGACTAATTCACCCTTCAATTAAAAAAAAAACAAAATCAAAATCGGTTCATCCGTTTGGGAGCTACGATGCCACAGACAGACACACACACACACACACACACACACACACAAACACACAGACACGTCAAACTTATAACACCCCGTCGTTTTTGTGTCGGGGTTTAAAAATTCGTGCTCTAACAGAATTCGAACCTACCTCCTTCCGGTTAAGTACATTGGATGCTTTAGCCACTGAGCTACCTAGACTACTACCTGTAAGCCTGCGCTCGAATTTTCCCTTTGCTGAAATTAACTCGTTACATCCTAAAATTGACTGGAAAGTAAATTATGAGTTTTTTTTCTTTTTCAAAGTTTGCAGGAGTTCCCAACACGTTTAACGGAGGTTGACGTCCCTGATGAACTTTGAGAAACTTCGAGCCATAATAAATTTAAAGTTTGCTTGTAACGGTCAAGGGATTTTTAATAATCTCGATGCTAGGATGAATAAATTATTGGTTATTGAATAAAATATCCGAAGTTCGACAGGGGTGTTTCATTTGTTTGGAAAAGAAAAGTTTCAGAATATTCTGATAGGTTATGTATTGCGGCGAATTACTGTGTTGAAACTCAGTTATACTTTGTGGAGTGTTTTTTTTGCTGTATTATTTGCAGGGCTTATTTGATTTATATCTAAGTTGTGTTTGAATGTTTTTTATAAGTAAAGATTAATTCATCAAGTTCATCATCGTCCTAGTCTTTTTCACAACCATGTTGGGGTCAGCTTCCAGTCTAACCAGATGCGGCTGAATATCAGTATTTTACACGGAGCGACTGCCATCAGACCTCCGCAACCCAATTTCTAGGCAATACCGATATTCAAAGGATAGACTGGTTGTGCTTTTTAGGCTTCTGACTACCACTAACGATTATAGATTATACGATAGGTGTTCGTATGATAACCGGGACCGACGGCTTAATAATTAATTAATTAATTCATCAAGGCCTTATTAATCAAAAAAAATATCTGCTCTGTTTTGCAGGAGTAGCCAGAGGTGCATACAATTCGCTGGTATGTTTAGGTCTAATGTAGTAGGGGCGAATATTTTGCCATTAATCAGCAAAAGTCCGAGTTGCTACTAAAACCATTAATTAACTAGCTTTCCGCCAGTGGCTTTGCCCGCTATCCCACGGGAACCATACATTTTACCGGTATAAAAAGCCTATGTACTATTATTCTAGACTATGTTCTATCTCTGTGCCAAATTTCATCCAGATCCATTTAGTAGTTTTTGCGTGAAAGCGTAACAAACATCCATCCATACATACAAACTTTCACATTTTTAATATTAATAGGATACGTCACTCAATTGCAAAAAGTATCTTTTTAATTGGAATTCCTAAAAATCTTTTTAAAATAAAAGGTAACTAGCCAGTATATATTACTTACTGCACTACTTTCGACGCGAAAAGATAACATAAAACCAACGTATAGATGCACTTTCACATTTCATAATATGAGTATGGGTTAACAAAATTATATAACTACTCAATAGCTCTAAAATGTTAACGTAATTTTGTAATTAAAATACAACTATAATTAATAATATTATCTTCTGAAATAAGCAATAATTTCCTACACATTGATTTGAATTTCTGATACCATAGTTGGTAATAGGGAAAATATAATAATTATACTAGTTGGAACACGAGAATTGCTAGCAATTACGCCTAGTTTATAATTATATTTTATGTTGAGTTTTGTTTATTAAATATGTTTATTGCTCTATGCATCATGCTTTAAAATCCTATTAAGGTACATTATTCAATTAAAAGCTTTATTGCCTCACCTTTATAACAATAATAAAACATAACGTTTCATATACCCCTATATACCCTAAATGGTTCCGCAGAGGTATATATGTACACCAACAGTTGCAAACAAAATAATTTAAAAAGGACTAGGCAGAGTTGTAGCAATATATTGTACACATACAGTTCTCGAGTATATTTAGATCGAGCCATTATTAAGGCACAAATCCAAAGTTCAACCTATGACACTGCCAGACTTAGGAATCGAACCCACACAAATATATTTTTCAGCTAAATGGTTATTTTAATTGTGTCCCAATTCTTAGTTTATTAAAATAAGGTCTATTTTATTGGGCTTTAGTACTTATAAAATGACTATTAATAATTATAATTCTTTATTAGTCTTCTTTACTTATTAGGCCTTGCTTAGAAAATAATAATAATAATTTTAAATTTTAGCGGTCTTTATAAGAATAGTTTCACTAGAATGTCGCCACATAATAAAAATAGTAGCTAGAGAAATTATGTTGAGTTTACTCGCAAATGCAAGAATACATACATACATAGCTTCACGCCTGTTTCCCATAGGAGTAGGCAGAGGCTATAGATTTCCACTTGCTACGATCCTGGCACACCACTTTCGCTTCGTCTATGTTCATTAACCTCTCCATGCATGCTCGTCGGATTAGGGTGATCTTAACTTAACCTTTTTTGAAAAAGTCCGCAATCTGGTTGTGATACGTTCGCCGAGGTCGGCCCCTTCCGACTCTTCCATTCGTACTCGCCATACAAGAATGCAAGAACAAATGCAAGAATACTAATAAAATTATAATATACCTACGTTACATTACGCCATTGCAGCAAATATTTCACCTCTAATTACCCGGACACGTAGTTACTCCATTTGAATGCAGGTGCGTTAAACATTTTGTTAACGAATTAAATTTTAATGTTAAAATTTATGATAAAGCCTTCCCCTAATTGTCGAGTAAAATAACATTAAGTAATTCAACCCTAAGTATAATTACGAAAGGATAATGTCATTACGGTCGCCGTCTAAAACTTTTATGTAACTAAATAAGAGTTTAGAATAACAGAATTGTCGTTTACAATGTTTTGTGTTAGAGTCGGTTTAGCAAATTAGGATTACGGTCAATAAAGTTAGGTGATAAAAATGTATGAGTGTTGAATTGCTTAACTTTTCGTTTGTTTATTTGAAGGGAAGGGCTCGTGGTTAGGCAATAACATACCATCATGCATCTAATCCCTAAGGGTTCGGCAGAGGCGCAACTCGCTGGTATCTTTAATAATAATAATATAATAATGATTTATTGGTTAAAAGACAGATTGTAGTTACAGTTAAAGACAGATTGTTATAACAAAGTCGGTAATACAATTAATTTCAAATTTAATTTAATTTCAAATAATTTATTGGAAACAAAACAAGTTTACATAGTTATATGTCCGTTAACAACTGCATTAGTTAGGAACAACTGTGTCGCAGCCGTTAGCACCTCCAACACGGCAGAGGTCAGCTTTCAAATTTTTAATATATAAAGCACTCTAGTAATTATTTTTTATTAATAGACAAAAATTCTGGCAAAAGTTCTGTCCCCGTTGATAGGTTAGGTATAATTATAGATAGGCGGATTTTATGCGCTTTAATGTGCAGGCTGATTTTGAATATAATTTTTACGTGTATCATTTTTCATTTCAAATGATCATTTAGGATCAGTTGAGTGGTTTTATGATAATTTACAAAATAAAAAGTATATAATAAAATTAATTATTAAATGAAACAAAAAACCCGACTGCGTCAAAAGTAACCAATAACTAAAAAACTAAAAACAAGCCCTATGTATGAAAATGTATTGCAGGCGGGACAAGCAAAGAAACAATTTTATTTATAAAATAAATAAATAAATATCTTAGGACATTTTTACAAAGCACCATCTAGTCCCAAACTAAGCAGAGCTTGTACTATGGTTACTAGACAATGGACATAATACTTATATACTTTTTTTTGTAAATACATACTTATAATATATAAGAAACACCCAGACAAGCAAACACCTAAGTTCATCACATGTTCAACACATCAAATGTTTGTGTCTTGTGGGAATCGAACCCACGACTCGTGATCAGCAGTCCGGTACTCGAACCACTAGACCTTAGACGTCGTCGTATAATTTAGATTGAACGAATAGCTCGTCCCGCCTTTTCACGCAGTCGGGTTTTTTGTTTCATTTAGTAATTGATTTTTATAGTAGTAATGCAAACTAAACTTTTTGGAAAAAAAGAATATTTACAACATTCAAATTTTTAATTTGCTTGACTGTGTAAAAGTGCTTTTTACTGTCTTTTTCTAGCCTGTAACTCGTATATGGATGTCGACCCACAAAAACCTTAGTAAAAATTTCACTAAAAATATCCGGTTTCATGCAGGAAATTTCTAGGAAATGTTTTAATTTTAAACTGACCCGATTTTCGTTGGAGTAAATATTAATTTTGTTTTTTTATTTTACGTCTGCCTTGTTAATTGTGATGATAGCTTTTATGGTCGAGTTTTTAATGAGAAGGAGGTCATTGACCTTTGAGTATTGAAACAAGTGACTGTACTACGAAGCGTTGGCAGAGTTCACATGTATAATTTGAACGACCTCATTAAGTTGTTTTTTTTTTGGGATGGGTGCGGAAAATCTTCATACGTCCCTGCCATGTGGCAGGGTATGTCGGACTCATTCCAACTAAAAACACTAGTTTTCACTTGCTCTATGCGTCATGGGATCAGAAACATTCACTACGACCATAGCGGGTGCTTCATTACCCTAGTGGTCCTAAACGCGACTACGCTTGAGGTCCTGGATTCGATTCACGCAAAGTGTGATTTTTACAGTACCAGCTCGGCGTTTAGAGTTTGTGCCCGATTGATGGTGATATGCTCGCTCGCTATTACCTACGACCTTTAACTGACGGTTAACACGTCGTTAACGGTAATAAATTAGTACATTTCTGCCTAATAACCTGGGAATACAGGCGTGATGAATTGTTTATTAAATAATTTCTACAGCTGCCTTTTAAAAAAGCCTGGGGTCTAGTGGTTTGAGTACCGAACTGCTCACAAGGTCGTGGGTTCGATTCGTACTGGACACAAATGTTTATGTGATGTGTAAAGTGTTTGTATTGGTCTGGGTGTTTCTTACGTATTTACAAAAAAGTATATAAGTATATTATATCCATTGCTTAGTTTGGGACTACTGGTGCTGACTATGGTGCTGTGCAAAAGAGACAAAAAATAATAATTTAATATTAAAAATATCTCCTACTATCATATAGGTGTAAAAACAAAATGAATCTGAATTCAAAAGGGGAACATTTCCAACAGAACAGCGTTCCACGTAGCCGCTTAGACACGATATGTCCATTAAGCATTTATCTAGAATTATGGGCGGCAGTTAACAACATGCTAACTTGTAAGTTTTTAAAAATTCTGCATTACAATTTTTGCTCGTCTTTTTGTAAGCTAGAAACTAAATGGATGTGGAAAAGCAAATTTAATATAATAGTTTGTAGTAAGCAGTGATGGCTTAGTAATATAGCTACTGGGGGGTTAGACAAGTTGCATTTTGACATTCGAATCGACAAACAAAATGTATGGAAATGACACAAGCTTTCGACAAATCGGGCTGTCACTAATGTCATTTGCATACATTTTGTTTGTCGATTCGAATGTCAAAATACAACTTGTCTAGCCCCCCTGGACTGCAAAATCGTACGTGTCGAGTTCGAATCCAAGGATCCTGTGACTTTTCGTAATTATGATTAGCACTCGCTTACAATGGTAAAGGAAAACATCGTAAGGAAACTTGCATGTCAGTCAGTCAGTCAGATGCAGTCTGCCGGTGCACAATAGGCCATTCTCGAATGACTAACAATTCACTTACATGAGAACATTTAACTTAATCTGATATCACAAATATTTTAAATCTGGTCGGCGTACAGATAATTTAATAATAATTTAGTAAATTGTAGGTTAGGTTTAAATAACTTCACCCAGCAACTCCCAACACTACAAAGTAAACATTGCAATAGAACTTAGATTATTGTAAGTACATGGAACGAGCGCAACTAGAAGTGGCATCGTATGTTATTTTTGTTACGGTGTGTTTTAGCTCTAATCCCTTTAATTCTAAGGGGAGACCCGTGCCCAGCAGTGGGACGATTTATGGGTTGATGATGAAAAAGGGCTATGCTTCCTACTTTAAGCCGCTGCCTGCTGAGAATACACAGCTTCCTAACCTTTCGAGGATACAGGCTTGATAGTATTTTCAGCAAAACTCCTGAAAACGTTGGAAAAACTACTCATAACGAATTCAGCGTTCAGTCCATTAGCGACAGTATATAAATTACATGAAAGCTAAAATTCGCAGTACAAAAAACCGTGTGGACGAATCATTTCCCCTTTTAAATAATCAAAAAGTTATAATGGAAGCGTTTTCAAATGCGTATCAATTTTTTTTTATTTGAGCAGCAGAGGAGTATTCCGCACCGACTAAATACTGAATTTACTTTCTCAAATTCGTGATCACTTTCAACGTACCTACACAGAATTTGGGTCAATTAGCAATTGGGGAAGGGAGAGAGAAAGAGGAAGACGGTGAAACAGGAGAAAAAAGAGAGGCTTCTCTCTCCCTTGTGTAACAGAAGAGAGAGAAGCTAGGTATCTTCTTTGCAAGAATAACTTGCTCAGAGTAATAAGCGGCGACGCGGGCGGCTTTCCATGTGCTTTCTAGTTGGTTCCAGACCCGAAGAGTTTATTTTGACGACGTCTGGGGTCTACTGGTTCGAGTACAGGACTTTTGATCACGAAGTCATGGGTTCGATTCCCATAGGACACAAAAATTTATGTGACGAAACTAGGTGTTTATGTTGTCTGCGTGTTTCTTATATTGTAAGTATGTATTAAAAAAAAGTATAATATAAGTATTCTATCTATTGTCTAGTACCCATAGTACGAGCTCTGCTTAGTTTGGTTTTAGTTTGTTCTGTGCAAAATGTCCCAGAATATTTATTTTATTTTTATTTTCATCTTGCCTAAAATGATAAATCTGTGTTATAATTTGATACCCTATGGAATAAATGAGTTTTGTTTTCATCATCTTACTAATTAGCCTGCTAGATAAAACGTTTCAAACTAGTATTAAAAAAAAATGATTAAAGCTCTTTTTCCAGTATAATAAAATTAATTACGCCAAATAGTTTCAAAGCAAATTGACATTGATATTAATAATAAAGACTGATAAATACCAATTTCGGTAAAAGCAATAAATACTTCAAACGAAAATTTTGTAAAGTTGTAGGTGTATAATAGAAATAAGTTTCAAAGTGCACTGCATTTTGAAACATAACCCTGTAGTTGGTCTACGTCAAACGTAAATAGAACCAGCTTTTGGCGCTCGAACCTTTATTGACATCTGGAGAACTAAAATGCCAACTTTTGGTGAATCGCTTGCACAAGCCATGCCTGCCATTTCCAGGACAAGCTGAACTCTCATTGTAAGAAAAGTATATACGATGCAAGATTAGCCTACATCGACATGGTATGCAGCTTCGTGTCATCTTCCTAGCCTTTTTCCAATCACGCTGGGGTCGGCTTCTAGTCTAACCAGATTCAGCTGAATATTAGTATATCAGGCAATACCGATACTCGAAGGTTAAGCTGGAGCTTTTTACGCTACCTCTCTCTTCTCAGTCGGGCACTCTTGACAGAGTGGTCGTGGCTGTCAATGGACAGGGTTGCGTCCCGGCATCACCGCTGGCTCCAATGGCTGCTGTACGTCGAGCGATGTCCCTCCAATTCTGGCGACTTTCAGCATTTCGAGCACACTGTACTGCGGTGGATTGCGTAGCTTTGGTGATGAGGTCAATCCAGCGAGTTGGAGATCGACCACGAGGTCTCCTGCCTTCTATGCGGCCTTGTACTACAAGTCGCTCCATCGAGTCTTCATTTCTGGAGATATGCCCAAAGAACTTCATTATTCGTAATTGTACAATCGACGAAAGTCTGTCTTGTATGTGAAGCTCTTTGAGGATGGAGTTATTGGTGCGGAACGCTGTCCAGGGTATTTTGAGCATGCGTCTCCAACACCACATCTCTAGTGCATCGATTTTCCGGCGATCTTGTAGCTTAAGCGACCAAGTTTCAGCCCCATAAAGAAAAATTGGAAAAACCAGACATTTCATTAGTCGAACCTTAGTATTTTTGGTTATTCGTCTGTCTTTCCAGATTTTTCCCAGTCGCTCTACTGCTGACCTTGTGATAGCGGATCGGCGCTTGATCTCTTCTCCACATTCTCCATTGTTCGTAATAGTGGAACCGAGGTAGATATAGCTCTGTACTACTTCGCAGTTTGCTATACTCAGTGTACCTTTATCATTATGTTCAGCCCGGTCCACTATCATTACTTTCGTTTTATCCCTATTGAGAGCAAGTCCGAATTGGAGACTAGTGGTTTCAAGAAGAGTCAAGAGCTCCTCCAAGTCTTCTTTTGTTCTTGCAAGAAGGGTAGTATCATCGGCGTATCTTAAGTTATTTATCACGCGCCCACCCACTGATATACCTTTATCCCACCGCTCTAAGACAATGCGCATGATGTACTCTGTATAGGTGTTAAACAGTAAAGGTGACACGATGCATCCCTGTCGAACACCTGATTCCGTCTTGAATTTAGTAGAAAGGACGTCATCCACTCGCACTGCTGCTGTACCATCTTCATATAGCCTTTTCAAAAGTAATACTAGATGATTCGGCACCCCCATCTCCAGTAAGACTTTCCAGAGACACTCCCATATAACAGTGTCGAAAGCTTTGCGGAAATCGACAAAACAAATAAAGAGTGGCGTGTTGAATTCTCTGGCTTTTTCGATTATTTGTCGCAGCACGAGTATCTGCTCACGAGTGCCTTTCCCTTTTACAAATCCGGCTTGTTCTGGTGCAATTTGGCTAGTAAGGTATCCTTGTAGTCTCGTGTTGAGGATGTGAAGCATGACTTTACTTGCGTGTGATATGAGAGAGATGAGCCTGTAATTATTACATTTCTTGGTTGAACCTTTCTTGTGCAAAGGGATAAATATTGATTGGGCCCAGTCTTCTGGCCATATACCAGATTCCCACGTCTTGCAGCAGATGGTATACAAAAAGTCAACTCCAGTCTCTCCCAAATCCCTGAATACCTCGATTGGTATCTCATCCCCTCCTAGAGCCTTATTGCTTTTCAGGTGTCGAATAGCCGCTCGTACTTCATCCCGCAAGATATTAGGCTCCGGGTCACTGATTTGATTGGAGATGTATAGGTAGTTTGTTGTCGAATTATTAATGAAGAGAGATTTGCAATAGTCCTTCCAAACATCCACTATGTCTCCAATTTCAGTGACAGTTAAACCCGTATCGTTCTCTATTGCCCATGTCTTTGGTTTAAACTGGCGAGTAATTAGTCGCACCTTATCGTGGAGATCCTTGGTCTGCAGTTTGACGGAGTGTCGTTCTAATTCATCGCATATCTTTGCCAAAGCATCGTTGCGATCGCGTCTACAGGCAGCTTGTACAACGGATTTTTTGGCATTAAGCTCAGCAGCACACGCACCTTTAGCTTTTAGCTCTCTCTGCTCCTCCACTAATTGCCAGGTGTCTGTTGTCATCCAGTGCTGCCGTTTCACTATTATTCTTCTTGGCTGCGATTCTGTCACTGCATCTACTATACATTTCTTAGCAGAAACCCACAAGGAGTTAGAATCCTTGTTCCCGATTTCTGATCGCCAAGCAGAATGTTTGCTCTCAATCAATGTGGTGAGAGAATTCCTGTCCACTATTTTCATACGCCTGGGTGTTTTAGCCTCTCTTGTCTTTTGTAGTTTAAGCTTTAGTTTTCCGATGAGTAATTCATGATCAGATCCGCAATCTGCACCAGGCAAGGTGTGCGTGTTGGTGACCGAGCTTCTCCATCTAGATCTGACTAGTATATAGTCAATCTGATTACGACATGTATCGCCAGGGGATGTCCAGGTATACAACCGTCTCGGGTGATGTTTGAAAGTAGTGTTCATAATGGTCAGGTTGTTATTGGCAGCAAACTCTATCAGACGTTCTCCACGCTTGTTTCTAACTCCAAGACCATGCTTTCCAACGATGTTTCGAATACCATCATCCATTGTAGTGTCTCCCACTTTGGCATTGAAATCTCCAATGACAAGCAATAGCTCTCTTTTGGGAATGTCCGCTATAGAAGATTCCAGCTGTCTATAGAATTCTTCTACAGACTCATCACTGGCAGAACTTGTGGGAGCATAAACCTGAACGACGTTTAGAGGGGTCGGTGATGCGCTGAGTTTAACTGTTATAAGCCTATCACTAATTGATTTGTAGCCTAGTACAGCACTATTCCAAGTCTTAGGAATTGCGACGGCTACTCCAGAGAAGCTACTTTTATCATTTCCAGAAAAATATATGGTGTGTTTTTCAGAGTCAAAATGGCCACTTCCCTTCCAGTGTGTTTCGCTTAGTCCAGTAATTGTTAGCTTACAACGATCTAGTTCACGCTCTAACACAGGAAGCTTATGGTCTTCGAGTAGACCTCTCACGTTCCAAGTGCCGAAGAGTTGGTGTTTTCTTAACTTCAACCTTCTTCCAGTAGCATGTTTTCCATGGGACGCCTGGTTGCCTGCATCGCCATGGCCGGTAATCAATTTCACACCCTCAGCCCCGGAAAGCTCAGGGCGCCGGTCGCTACGCGGATCGCCAAGCAAACTAGCTTTGCATATCTGTGTGTCCATCATACAGCTCTCATGGGAGGAATAATGTAGTAGTTTCCCCTTGCTTTCTACATCGCGGTATTACAACCTCAGTGGCTATAATAATCCAACGTGAACCGTTTAAGATTCCGCATCCTCGCGCTTCACTTAGGTACTGATGGCTACCGCTGCCCTCCACCAGGATCCAGGCACTACGCCCCTGTGGCTCGCCTCCTCCGCTGGTTTGACCATTCCGACACCTGCTGTCTCCGCTCATTCCACCGTTGAGGTCTTCACCCGTAACCCCGGGCAAGGGTTCTATGCTATACCCCATAGACCTGGGTCCCTATCCGAACTTGGTCACCACTCACTCCGGCCTACTGAAGAGAGATGTGTCCAGCCCCGCGACGTGGACGCGCCGGACAGGAATTACCCCAGTGAAAGATAGAGAAGGTCACTCTACCCCTCCTGGGGCCGGGTTAACGATCTCGTATGGATCCGAGACCGAAGCCTACTACTAACGCTTTTCATATGGTGGACAGCAACCGAGACCGACGACTTTACGTGCTTTCCGAGGCACGGAGGGACCTCGATGTTACGAATGGTCACCTACCCAGAGATTGACTGCAGCAAGCTTAGTTTAGCGTAGTTATAACTTATTGATTTGATACTTATGTCTGGACTTTAAAAGAGAGACAATGATTCTCTAAATTTGATTGGGAATTTAAAGTAAATCATTGACTTTATGAGTGTCTTTAAAAGATCTATTTACAGAAATAAATATGATTTATTAGTATCATTTAGCCACGAGCCCCTCTATTTATGCAGTTTCGTTTAAGCGATTTAAAATATCATGAGTCGTCAAAAATAGCCATTTTAGCTACCCAAATGTACTGACTGAGCACAAGAGAAACCAAGTAAATGACAAATAGTACCGGTAAAATTAGTTCCAGCATCGAACGCAGTGTAGTTAATGAGAACTTTGTGTTTCGAACACTAATTTATTTTATGATTATTGATCGACTTTCGATTGCACTCGTAATTTGATTTCAGATTGTTGTTGTAGTTAGTGTTCAGGGAAAGTTTTAAGACGAAGTATCTTCTTTGAAATTATGGACTTTGAAGATTGGCCACTTAATCAAATACCAGTTTTTTATGTAGAATACATACACTCAATACACTCGCTTGTGTCCCTAAAACGCTTAATAGTAGAAATCGCGCCATCTTGGACAATCCGCCATATTGGATTTATAATGACGTTAGTTACCGTGGATTGTTTTCCAATTTAAACGTGTATGTAACTTTTCAGCCCAATCGGTTAAGGATAACTATTTTAAAATTCAGTCGCAAGATTTAACGCGAATATACCTTACCTTACCTGCTTAGTCTTGTTTTTTTGGGCAAAATAGGTAGCATAATCGCAATAACAAATATTATCGAGAAGTATCATATCGATAAGTCTAAAAAATTTGACTTTTGAGACTTACACTTTATTCGTTTAAATATCATAGTTGATACTAGCGCGTATACATTTATATCATCGCATAGGCATCGCGCTAACGACCACCAGACGAATAAAGCAGTTAGATAAAATGATAAATTGTATCTATAGCAAGAAATTACACACAGATATACCTTTTTTTTTTGTTTTTATTGCCTACAGTGGCAGACGAGCAGGTGGCCCACCTGATGGTAACTACCTACACAAAAGTTACATCGTTTTACTTTATTACCAGTCATTTCAATTAAATTTACAACTCCAGAATATTTTAACACATTTCAAACTGCAAAATTCCTTTGCAGAACGCAAAAACATACTCTAATTCACCTTGTGCCAATTCCAATTTGGCATCGCAAGTACGGAAGTCGGGCACAGGGCATTAAACATTTTTGAACCCTAGTCAGTAACAGATGCGGTGTCGTGTGCGCTGTCTAACGCTTACGTACACGTTAACGTTAAAGTCTGACACCAGTAAAATTTTGCTTCTTGTTCTTTTTTTACTTTGGGGTTGGGTGCTTTGAACTATTTTTAGGAATTAGTAGAACTAATTATATTTTAAAAATTTGAATTTGTACTAATCACTACATAGTATAAAACAAAGTCGCTATCCGCCGTCTGTCTGTCCCTATGTATGCTTAGATCTTTAAAACTACGTAACGGATTTTGATGCGGTTTTTTTTAATAGATAGAGTGATTCTTAAGGAAGGTTTATATGTATAATAACATACCACGCGGGCGAAGCCGCTGGCGGGAAGCTAGTGGAAGTATATTTTGACTTTACTGGTATGGGAAAAGGGGCGAGCTTATTGCCATTCTCCGGGCATAATCCCAA
The DNA here is from genome assembly GCA_946251955.1 of Acronicta psi. NCBI lineage: Eukaryota > Metazoa > Arthropoda > Insecta > Lepidoptera > Noctuidae > Acronicta > Acronicta psi. The sequence continues at coordinate 11,911,399 of OX276476.1, forward strand.
ACTCTAATCGGCTGCTTACTTGCTTTCCTATGTTTTGTTGTTATAAATTACCATTGTGTACTTAATTAATACAGTCATTATTTTAAATGAAACACAAATAAAAACAAAAGAACACGAAAAGTCGAAAGCTGAATGTTTTGTTTTTTTTTTTCAAAACAACAGAAAAAATCTTTTCAACCGACTTCAAAAAAAGTAGGAGGTTCTCAATTCAACTGTATTTTTTTATATTAACAATCTAACGGTTTTTACAATTCTATTGCGGTAACATGATGTCTTGATTCCTTTTTTCCGTAATTTTTTTGAATTTTTTTATAGTATTTAATACCTTCCGTGGGCCAAAAAATAAATTAGCCGAATTGGTCCAGCCATTCTTGTGTAATGCGCTTACCAACATTCATTTTTATTTATATAGATAGATTTAGCAATAATATTATCAAGGCTATCCCTTACATAAATGTGAAGCATGATATCAATCCTATTCCGTTTTCAAATTCTCAGTACAATATTTATTGAGAATGGATGTGTGTGGTCGGCGGCGTCCATCTTTCACGTCGATGTAGACTGGATATACAACGACGCAGATATATCGGGAGCTTGCATCCAACCCTGTGATTGACAGTCCATCGGGGCTTTGTTACCTGGACTTAGAATGAAGGTATTTGTGTCTTTTGTTATGTATCTGATCTATTCTAAATGTTACAACAGTATGCGATGACCGCCTTTTGATAACGTTTTTATTAGCCTGATTCTTACTAATATTATAAATTCAAAAGTAACTCTTAGCTCAGCTCTGAGTCAGCTCAATGAGTCAGATCGTACGGGTTTGACACCCCGAGCGACACCACGTATAACAAAACTCTAACAAATGTTTATTATTTAATGTCTATCTGTCTTTCTGTCTGTCACGCTTTCACGCCAAAACTACTAAACCGATTTAAATGAAATTTGTTACACAGAAAAAGCGAAAAAAGGGCTGTAAGGGGTTGAAATAGGGGATCAAAAGTTATAAGAAATGCCCCGACCACGCGGAAAAAGACGCTGGCGGAAAGCTGGTTTCCTGTAAAAGCGTGTCTTTTAGTTTTATTTTACTTATATTTATTTGGTTATCTACAAAGACAAACTATACAAATTATTGCATTGTCATCGGATCTTGATAAGTGTGCAAAATTTCAAAATAATGCATTCGTTTTGAAGAGAGTGAAGATCACGTTCAAAGATTCCGTTACATAGATCCGTTACCAAGCTAACAAAAACGTTATAATGAAAAACTAAAATAACTCTAAATAATCTAAGCCATTTATGGCTCAAATCTGGAGCAGCCCAACTGGGGAAGTAACTCCACCTTACAGAAAACTGCAGCCAAATAACACACTTTATCGTGTGTTGTGTTCCTGCAGTGAGTAAGGTTGCCAGAGTTCCTTCTAAGGATGCGCTGCGCTGGCTGCAAGAGGAATTTTCCCTTAAACTGTCGGCGCAGTGAATCCTCCATAAAACTCTAAGAGGTTTTTAGGTTCGGCAACGCGCAAGTAATAGCTGGTGTTGGAAGCGTCCATAGGCTACGGTAACCGCTTACCATCAGGCGGGCCGTATGCTTGTTTGCCACCTTAGTGATATAAAAAAAACTCAATTTTCCGTGGCTAATGCCCGCTACTTACGTAACGATATATCGTAGCGATTAATCTGAACAAGCTGATTTGCGCAGATTTATCGATCGTGTGTATGACAAATCGTTCGTTAAATTATCATACACACGATAGATACATCTGTGCAAATCGGTTTAACCTCGGTAACAACCACGACCCGCCCACAATGACTGCAAATATATTGTTTAACTTAATTAAACTTGCAATACCTATTGCAAGTCTGTTTCTGTCTTTATACTCCTTCAGAATGCCGGATCAACTATCGGACCAGTTGATCTGAAATATGTTGCCAGACCCATTGCTATAGCTGTTGCACAAGTTTCTCTGCATTAATATTCAATAGGTATCGAAGTCGCGATATTGCATTTCTGTGCTCCAAGTTAATCTCAAGTTTGATATCAACAACTCTGTAAATCAAAGGAGCGACGGCATTACGACAACGGAATAATGTATTGATTTCTGACACAGCGAAAATGTTAGACATTGAAGTGAAAATATTTTAAAATATGAGTTAAAGAAAATTACGGTCTACAGTATTAGAACCTGCGTCTCTCCAGTTAAGTACACGATGTTTCTATCTTCATACATAAATTAATATAATTAATCAATAAATGATCATTTAAGATGAAAATAGGATTTTGAAAATCAGCCCGCAAATTGAAGCGTATAAAATCCTACATCTTTTATTTTTTATTCAATAAAAATATTCACTTTAGCCTGAACTACCTGGGCGGGAAAAAGAGGTTGGCATAGATATCATAAAGAGTAAGAGAAAATAGACTGCCACAACATAATATCAATTTAAAAAAACAAGATGAAAACTTACAATCCATTGGTAAAATTTAGCTTTACACCTCCAGGCACATATACATAATCCAGATTGTCAGTAACGCGCCCTATCTGGCTGTCTCAAAAGTCGTGATGTGGAACAACCTATATCACATGTGACACATTCAGGTTACGCGGCCGGATTGCACCGAAAGTTAACCGGAGTTAAGACAAAGTTGCTGCCTTGTGTCTCTCGAAAAACTTTGTGATATTGTGTTAGGGATACGTTACGGAGTTTATGTGATTAATGTTGTATGAGTTACGGGCGAAATGTATTGTTGGCTGTAATAAAGTAATTATTTTATTAGTAGCGGCAGCTGACGGCTCAGCTTACCTTTATGCGGTCGCTGAAATTAATGAATTTGTGAAGATATGTTGATATAATTTCTTAGAAGCATTTTTTTACCATTTTGCTGTTAAAATATTGTACATTATGCCAAAAAAGGCCAAAGTTTTATTACTAAAGTAGGTAAAAAAAGTTCTTTTTTTTAAGTTACACCGTCAGACACCGTGATTACAAAGTTTTAGTTAAGTGCTTGTTAATGTAAACCTTAATTAGCCTACGAAATAAAATATTATCTGTATAAATTATTGTTTAAGAAAGAAAACATCATTTTGTTTGTCGTTTTTCACAATATGACACAGATTGTAGTTTTAAAGATGTTTTCGAATAAATTAAATGTGTGTAATTTTCACTGAGAAATTAGCTTATTTAACGACAAGTAAGTATTTTCTTCTTAAGCCGAGAAAAAAATAACCTAACGTTACGATGCCCTTTAAAGGTTATGCCGGATAATTTGCACAAGACATTCAACCAAATCCTAAAAAAATACTTTTTTAGAATTATTCTTAATCTGCGATTTATCTTTAGCACAACAGTGTAATCAGGCCCAACAAAAATACTTTGCTAGAAGGCGTAACACTGAAATTAATGAAGTTTCGCCCATTTCTAGAATTCTTTTCACGAAAATTCCACCGGTCTACATTTTCTATTCTAGATTTTAAGTGTTGAAAGGCAAGAACAAAATGTTTTTGAGCTACTTTTTTTCGTTGAAGATATATATTTCATGCTTGTCATGTATTTTTCATTCTAGTTAGGGAGTAGCAAAAAGTCCACTTTTTTTTTTTTTGTAGAAGATTGGCTCATGTCATTCTGTATTCTTTTTTTTGTAGTTTGTAAACTAAAGGCTCTCTTGTTCATGCATGGTTTCTTTACGTGGTCGCTGTACGGCTTGCTACGGTCGTCCAAAGGTCCACACACAGCGACAGGCACCTCGCCAGGAACGGGGCCTATTTAGAGCACACAATACATAGTACAAAGTAAAAAAAATTTAAATATTATTATTATAAACTCCCGCCTTCATCCCACAGATCACAGGAAACTAGAGTCCGCCCCTGGCTTACGATCCTTACATACTTATTTTTACCCGACTGCCGAAGGAGGAGGGTTATGTGTTTGACGCGTATGTATGTATGTATGTATGTATGTCCGTTCCTATGTCCGCTCGTAACTACTCAACGGCTCAACCGATTTAGATAAATGACACCTCATTAGATTCGTCTTGATAGCACGACTGTCACTAGGTACATGAAATTTAAAAAAATACAATCTGGCGGATTTTATACGCTTTAATGTGCGAACTGATTTTGAATGATCTTTAGTTGTATTAATTTATATTTTAAATCATCATTTAGGATTGAACCTAGTGATTCTATGATGATTTATAAAAACAAGGAAATAAAATCAATTATTAAAAGAAACAAAAAACCCGACTGCGTAAAAAGTACTAATTAAAAATCTAAAAACAAGCTCTGTCATGTTGGAAAATGTATTGTAGGCGGGACAAGCTGTTCGTTCATAAACAAAATTGTTTCTTTGCTTGTCCCGCCTGCAATACATTTTCCAACATCACAGAGCTTGTTTTTAGATTTATAGTTAGTACTTTTTTTTACTTCTTTCGCTATATTATATTCATAATATTTTATTTTTTTTATTTTATTTTATGACTGACTTAATAAATTGAGAATTATTGCCTGCCTCGTTTGTGTACAGTCACGAGCAAAAACACGTATACACGAACAAAAGTGCTAAAGCGATTTTTTCATGAATGAACGATTGCAACTTTGAGATAACATCAATGACACTATAGTATTGGTTCGTAAATACTGTGTTCGTAATATCACAAAAGTTCTATCAGTACTTTAGGAGAAAATCGCTTTAGCACTTTTGTTAATGTATACATGGTTTTGGTCGTGACTGTACTGGTCCCCAAGAGCAATTGTTATTGATTTCATTCCCGGGCCGAAGAGTGTTGTTAGGTTTTTCTGTGAAATTCCCAGTATCAGCTTGGAGTCTGGATTTGTGTATGGTTGATGCCAATATTAGGCTTGCCTATAGAAAGTTAAATATATCGGCGAACTGTAAGTAGGTGTAAATTTGTTAGTACATCTCTCCCTAAACCATCTTCAATACAGGCGTGATGGTATGTGTCAATAAATAGTTTTTTCTTTATTTTCTTATGGCTACGACATTATTAAACTTATGAAATTTCGACTTTGAATAAATAAAATAAATATCCTAGGACATTTTTACACAGCACCATCTAGTCCCAAACTAAGCAGAGCTTGTACTATGAGTACTAGACAATGGATATGAATATAATACATAAATCCTTTTTTTTTGTAAATACTTACATACTTATAATAATAGATAAGAAACTCCCAGACAAACACAAACACTTACATTCGTCAAATAAATGTGTGTGTCCTGTGGGAATCGAACCCACGACCTCGTGATCAGCAGTCCGTTACTCGAACCACTAGACCACAGACGTCGTCAAATGAATGTATTGATATAAACTATTAATATTATATATTATTGTATATTATATTAAGTTTTACTATGCCATGCCATGCTGCCAATAGGTGTCAGACCTTAGTTATGAAATGTTAAGGATATGTTTAATATATTATAACTTAAACTCAAACCGTTACTTGCATAACTTTGACGGCACCACTATCTTTTGACGTTTGATTGGCATTTTCGGGATAACTTAGCCTTAATATTATTACTAGGAATAATTATTCATTACTAATTGCTCCTCTTAAGATTGATAGAGGTTTGGACTATTCATATTTAATGGGCAGTGCCTTTAATATTCGTGAGGCTGACGTCAGTTATTGTGAGTTTATTGTTACCGCTGCCAATTACAGTCCTCCTAAGTTGTTCCCTACTGTTCGGGTCGTCTTCTAGGGTAGCCAAGTTGCAATCTAAATGTATGGGAATGACATAAGCTTTCGACACTGACGTTTACAACTGTCATTCCCATACAATTTCTTTCTATTCTTTTGTCGATCCGATGCTAGATTGCAACTTGGCTCGGCCCGCAGATGCGACTGAGTATCTTAATACAGAATTGGACCGAAACCAATACTGATATCAGAAGGATAAGCTGGTTGTCACGCTTTGGCCCCCTGACGATTATCATAGATGTTCTTATGAGAACTGGGACCAGCTGTTTTACATGCTCTGAGAGGCATGAAAGGATCTTAGTGTGCTACGATTGGTCAACTATCTTTAGACTGACCGCGACAAGTGAATCTTAACCAGCAGAAGTAGCAAGGGGGCTAGACAAGTTGCAGTTGATATTCTAATCGACAAGCGAATAAAAAGAAAATGAATGGAAATGATGTTAGTGACAGTCCGACTTGCCGAAAGCCAAGTCTAGTCAAGTCTGGTGTCATTACCATCCATTTTGTTTTTATTTATTTGTCGATTCGAATGTCAAATTGCAACTTTTCTAACCCCCCTGTGTCAAGTTTAGCAGTTAACTACTTATATTTACTACTGGTATGTTTGTCTTACCTAAAGTATATTCTATGGAGCAAACATAGTTGTTGTTCAACTTCCAACGATACTTCACCCACAGTATCCGGTAAACAATTAATATAACAAACAAAAACAAAACACTAAAACAAAAGTTTGGCAACAAAATTGTATAACATTTTTATGTTGATTGAATGATGAAGAATAAAAGATAGAAGATAAAAATTAATTAGTTGTAACAATAACAGTAACAGAAATTTTTATTTATTATGAAAATAATTGGGTAACTGTCTTCTTAGCCTTATGCGTTTGAGGTCCTAGATTCGATTCACAGGTGCATCAAAAGTGTTTTATGGTTTTCTCATTTAAATTCATAATAGCTGTTAGGATTTGTGACTAGTCAATGGCAACACGCTTACCTTCTATTACATGGGACCTAGACATATCAGCAAAATGTGGCTGAACATATCTAGACCTCTGACTAACCCTTTGAAGAATATAAGCATGATGGTATGATAATATGGATACAGGCATTTCATCACTTTCAACCGACTTCAAAAAAGGAGGAGGTTCTCAATTCGACTGTTTTTTATTTAATGTTTGTTACCTCAGAACTTTCGACTGGGTGAACCGATTTTGATGATTCTTTTTTATTCCAAAGCTGCTTACAGATTGGTCCAATAAAATTTTTATTGAAATCCGGTGAGCGGTTGTAAAATTAAAGACGAAAATTTAAAAAAATAGATGATATTATGGTTTACTCCGAAACCTCGCTGTCTGTGCCGGTCAGTGCGTTTAGTTGCCTGAACGAAACTAAGCGTAAACTTACGCTTCCATATGTCAAATTGTAATACAAATTTGACGTACGGAAGCATTACTTTACGTATAGCGTCGTCTCTGAATATTAGCCTAAGATACACACTGAGCTTTTAATAAAAAAAGGAACCGCAATATAAACACGTCTTGTCCCAGTTTTATTTACAATGAACTCTGGTCCTTCACGCGCCACTTAGGACCACAAAATTAATTTAAGTTCTTCATAAATTCTAAATTCAAAACCAAATTTTATGAACGCCCGAAATACCACGACAGACACAATCAAAGGTTAGGCAAACACTCCGACCTCTTTATTCAGAAATAAACCAAGGGTTTGCAACTCCTGAAGGACCCTTGAGCGTAGGGTTACCTCATTCTGCGACAGAGTTCAAATATCAATGGATCCGAGATTGGGAACATTACACTGTAACAAAATCTTTGTCTTTGAGAAATAAGATAACGTTGAAACATTTTTAGTTTCGTTTGATGAATGTCGCAAAATGTTTAGCAACTATGTAAAGGGGTCTTATTTATTTCCTTACTTGTTTTTTTTTTTTCATTTAATCACAACATATAGGTTCTGTCTCACCATCAAGGACTGCCTCGTTGACCCAGTGGTCCCAAGCACGACTGCTACGCTAGTCTTGTGTTTGATTCCTGGATCGAGCAGTGTTATTAGGTTTTCCTATGAAATTTTCAGTAGAAGTTTGAAGTCTGGATATGTGACCAGTTGCTGGCAATAAGTTCGTCCCCTTTTATGAAATCTAAACATACTATGGAACCTACACATACCGGTGAACTGCGGCTTTGCACAACCCTTCAGGGAATACAGGCGTCATGGTATGTTATACAAGGTGGAAGGGACATCGACGCACATCCAAAAACCATGAGTTCAGTACATGATTCTGGACCCACCTGCGTTGAAATTTGCCGTAACTTTTTTCATCAATTTTTAATCTAAATTAAAATCATTACTTCATTTATTTCGGATCGCACGCACGATAACATTCACCGCGGAGCGTTATAATCGCGTTTTTAGCAATACACTGCGCGCTCAATAATGTCAATATCTGTAATAACCGATAATCTTCTACGTGAATGACCTAGGTCATTTTATTTTTGACCTTGAGTGGAACCTGGTCACGACGTTTATGCGTCGATGTCCCTTCCACCTTGTATAAGTTATCAAGTTTCTAACGCTAAAAATTATGTGGCTACTATCTTTGGGGGATAAGCATTAAAAGGTTTAGTTCTAGGTTCAATCAAGGACAATTTTTTTATTTTATTATTATTAAAGCGTAGTTTCGTGAATGAGAAAAACTTCGACAACTAATTTATATAACTTGATTTACTTAATCGTTCTGATTGTAAGTAAAACCGTGGGAAATAGATAGTTAGTTCATATTAACTTGTTGTTAACAATTCTATTTGGAAATTGTTCAATATAATATTATCCTCTTTAAAGCGTCGTAACAAAATATTAATTTAAATCTTACTTACTTTAATAATTTTGACAGAAATATTAAAGCTAGTATTTTAACAAAAGTCATTAATAATTTACCCATAATATAGTAACAAGATTGAAAATGAAAACTTAAGCTTAGTACGATAGACTGGATCCATCAAGCCAAAATTATCAAAGAATTAGTTTAAAATTATCTCCACAATTTATAACAAAATTCAGCGCTGAATAGAAAACAGAAATCCTAAGATCATTAAAACAAACGTCTCGGGAGTCATTAGATGATTTCGTCTTTAAATTATTAAACGCACAAGTGGATAATAAATTCAATGAATACAGTATAAATTTCTCAACATCCCGCTGTAACGGTACCCCTACTAATTATACTGAGTAGTTTTAAGTGTACTATGAATCTGCTCTATAGTCGCTAGCGTGCTTCTATGACTTGGACACAAAAAACCATCTGACGCATCGTGGGCACGACACTACTTCGCTATAATATCCTGACAGGCTCGTCTTGATATATCTGATATTTATTGATTTATTATAATATAAAGCATTAGGTCAAAAATGACCTGAATGCTTCGAGAAAAGGATGGTACGGCCGTGCCGCGGTTTTGCTCGACTTGGCGATATTACAGATACAGATATTATAAAATAAATATCTACTTACAGTAGCTTGCAAGACATGTCTATCTAATATATGTCTTCGTAAAAATGGAAATAAAAATATATAATATAATAATAAAAGCATTATTGTTATTTTAAGAACACGACGCATACTTTAGCCAAACAGAAACCTTTATTTGACACATAATAAAACACACAAAAACCTTCATTAAAATAAAAACACCTAATTAAGATCACCTTAGGTAGTTTTTATTGCCTACAGTGGCAGACGAGCAAGCGGGTGGGCCCTGATGGTGAGTGGTGACCTCCGCCCATGGACATAAAAAACATTCCATTCAAGAGTTTTCCCGCATAAACATTTTTTTTCACGTCACGCTAGCGACTGTCGAGCGTAAACTGATGGTAGGGTCGTTGATGCTTTAACAATTAATTCCAAGTGTGTTGCAGACAATCCTTTAGCACAATATTGTAATTAGGTAAGGATAGATCCAATTTATTAGGTGTTGTATTCTCATACGATTAGTTTACACTCCTAGTTAGCATAAGGCGTTGAACTGTACATACTTGTATATTTATTTACTTGTTTGTATATTTATAAGCTTTCTACAGATTATTATAATTTGTTTTTATTTTTATTATCATAAAATATGTACATTTTATTTTAAATTATGTTTGGGAAAATTGGGAAAAACCATTTATGAATATTCTTGAAATTCATCATCACCCGCGCATATCAGTGGGACAGTAAATGAGTAGTCATTTACTGTCCCACTGATATACGCGGGTCTCCTGTCAGAATGAGAGGGTGTAGGGTGTCCATCACTCTCGACGTCACACGTCATGATGCCTCGCGGAGAGGTGAAACACGTGTCGTCACATAGGTTTGGGTATGCATGTTGCATTAATAACTTAGTTCTCTCTGCATGTGCATAATTAAGCGGGCGGGAGGGCGGTGCTCTCTCATCTCAGAATAAGCGGAATTAACACTAAATATTTTCATTGCAATTTATAGTCCATCACGTTGAGCTAGTGCGGTATGGCAGACTTCACAACGCCCGTCGTTAAGAAAATCTCACCGTCTCACCTAGATGTTTTCCTTCACCGTTTAAGTGGGTGAAAGAAACAGCGGCCCACGTGCTTTTGCACTGCACTGAGGTCGCCACATACAGGGCTAAGTACTTCGGAAACAAAAGTACCCTCCGAGAGATCGTCAGCAACATCAGAAATGTGCTGGCGTTTCTTGAGGAGTTAGGGTGGTTTGAGTAAACATTAGATATCCCCACCCGTACGCAAAATACGCGCATTGACGTGGAGTTGCAGAAAACAGCCCGCTATACCATACCATACCATAAGTGGGTGAAAGTTAATTATACTTAAATACAAACACACAATTGCCAAAAAAACCAAAGCTGCGTGAATGAATCAATTCGAACCCACGACCTACATTTTGGCAGGTCTAGTAGTCATGTGACTACGATATTGCTGCTGGGCTATTTTTTTGAGTTTTTATAGATCTCAACGATACAAAGTTGTTCAAAGCTGCTATCGATATTCAAATAATACAAAGAGCATAAGTTTTAATGCAATATAACCATTTTATGGATGTGTTCGCACTACACATACACATGAAACTAAATGAATTAACATAACTGGCAACATCAATATCATAAAGCCAATGAAGTCGGCTCAACGTAAACAAAGGTTAATCCGGCACGTGTACGACACATTATGTTAAATGTTATGTCAACAGGCAATGGTGTAATCTACTTTGTTAGTGCCTTCGAATAATGTAGGTAACAGGCTAAAACCTCGTTTGAGATGACGGAGTTTGGAATTAAGCGTATGCGTTGAGAGTGAAAGTGTTTGGGAGAATGTGTTTTAGCTTAACCCGTTTAGAGACGGCTTAGAATACAATAAAAATCCTCAATGCAATTCAGATCGGCAACTCGTAAGAGGTGAGAAAGAATGAACTCGCACTTCTGTTTGGAGGTAGGTCCCATGTAATGGGGGCGAGGCTATTGCAATACCGGGCACAAATCTAAATGTAAGCTGGGCCACACTCAGTGACGTCACTTAACTAATGAATAATTAGCTAATAGACCCAGTATATCTTAGTACGCTGACAAAAAATTCAAGGAAAAAAAATTGGCCAAGATAATTCGCCAGAGCTCCTCCTAAGGATGCGCTGCGCTGTAAGAGGAGTATTCCCTGAAACTGTCGGCGCAGTGAATCCTCCATAAACCTCTATGAGGTTTTTCGGGTCGGCAACGCGCGAGTGATACCCTGGTGTTGCAGGTGTCCATAGGCTATGGTAACCGCTTACCATCAGGCGGGCCGCATGCTTGTTTGCCACGTAGTGGTATAAAATAATAAAAAAATATAGTAGCCACTGTTTGTTAACGATTCATTCTCTGAGTTTGGGCCTATATCGCCTCTAGCGTCCACCTCAGAAACTAAGTTTTCCATATAAAATATTTCACAGATTTGGTTCTAGGCAACTGAGTGGCATCCCACTTATATCGGGCTTATTATTGGCTATAACAAATTACTATTATGCATTATACATCTATACTAATATTATAAAGAGGAAAGATTTCATTGTTTGTTTGTTTAAATTGAATAGGCTCCGAAACTATTGAACCGATTTGAAAAATTATTTCACCATAAGCTACATCTTTCCCAAATAACATAGGATATAATAATTATATAAAACCACGCAGAAAAAGCCAATGGCAGAAACCTAGTATCGCTTAAAAAATAAATAAAAGACTATGTTCTATCCAGAAGGTTATCCGCAAAATGAGTGTCGTAGAGTCCAGAAATGAGAAATATGCAATCCAAAAATATTCTACTCTTTTAGATGACAGTACTTACTTTAAAAAAACAAGCTCTGTGATGTTGGAAAATGTATTGCAAGCGGGGCAAGCAAAGAAACAATTTTGTTTATCAACGAACAGCTTGTCCCGCCTGCAATACATTTTCCAACATCACAGAGCTTGTTTTTAGATTTTTAGTTAGTAGTTTTTATGCAGTCGGGTTTTTTGTTTCTTTAATAATTGATTTTATTTCCTTCTTTTTAGTTTATAAATCATCATAGAATCACTAGACAGACCCTAAAAGATGATTTAAAATATAAATTGATACAACTAAAGATCATTTTCAAAGTCAGTTCGCACATTAAAGCGTATAAAATCCGCCATATTGATTTTTTTTAATTTCATGTACCCAGTGACAGTCGTGCCATCAAGACGAATCTAATGAGGTGTCATTTATCTAATTCGGTTGAGCCGTTGAGTAATTACGACCGGACATAGGAACGGACATACATACATACATACATACGCGTCAAACACATAACCCTCCTCCTTCGGCAGTCGGGTAAAAAGAGTACAAGTACAATATGATTTTTTAGAAACGAATATCTAAAATTCGTGTACATAAAGTAACTAAGTGTACAAAACACTTTTGCTTTTTACAAACCCAAGTCTCATACGAATAACAAATCCTAATTGTAGAAAAACTAATAAATCTAGAATTTTCTATCTTAACCATAATTTAAATGCATAACAATGTTCGCCATTTGTCGTTTCTCTCTGGTTCTTATCTGGCGTTCCGTCACCAACGAAACTCGGTGAAATAAATCTACATACTTGAGATACGGCGGGGGTTTTCTTGGTTTTAAGACTGCGATATACGCCGTTGACCTTGCTCGAGTGGGCGTTCCCGATGAATAACACCGCGCGCGCTGCCGCACCCCCTGGCACTGACTACGCGTTGCACTCACACATTGACTGGGCGTCCGACTGCCGTTTAGACTAGGGTTGTCTATATTTTTCGGCCGATTAAATAAATAATTTTAAATATTATAGTTTTTTATACGGAATGATAAAAAGGTTTGTTTGCTTGTTATTATTATCAGTGTTAGACTTTCAGATAATATATGATATCAATTGACAGTTTAAAGGCATGGCATAAAATGTTTTGGAGTTCTTTAAAAAAACACTTGTATTGAATTTATAATACCTCTACTGATAGAAATGTTTTCGTTGAATAATATTTTTTCTATAAGAAATTTAGATATGATACTGAAAGAACCTTTTGCTTCTTATTTATTTATTGCACGGAAAACTTACAGCTAATTAAAAGCTAAGTAGCAGCAACTTGGTCAGCTGATAGCCGATAACAAGTTTTTGCTTATATTTTTGCCTATATTTTGTTTTTTCTAACTAATTAGAAAAAACAAAATGTGTAGGCAAAAAACAAGCAAGTACCTACTATTAACAGATTTTGTCATAATAACATTCTTAATTATTTACTTAAAATTATTTTTTTACGTTTAACTCGCAAATCACGAGACCTACCCCTCTTGTCGAGTCTTGCCTAAAACTTCAGTTCAGTGCGGGACGAGACACTAAGCTGAATGGACCTGCGACACTTTTCTTTGTAAATCGAAGTACTTACATACTCGTAGTTTCGTAATACTCGCATCGATTTTTAGTAATCATATAATGGGGTTATTTTTGTGTCTGTGTACATAATAATATTTAATATTAGCGTGTATTGGTGTACATAAATTATTTAAATATACTTAGTCGTTATTGTAATTGTAATAAAGTAATTCTGTGCGTTATAATTATGTTTATTTATAATATCAAAATAGATGACAAAAGAAAGTGTAAAAATCATAATTCGAAATTAAAGACTCAAGAGGACAATACAAAGGGTAAAATGGTAAATGGGTACTTTTCTAATCTATATATTTTTAATATTTGTTTAAGATTTGATAACAATAGGCATAAACCAAATGGCTAACTCATATAGTGTGCGTAGACCATACTTCTTATATTTATACACTTGCCTATAGTTACAGTAAATCTAATTTACCTAGCTATCTGTCAATATTGCCGGAGGCCGTAGGTACCGCTGGCATCGCGTGCCCCGTGGAGGTATATTATAATGTATAAAGGATATTTTTTATACAATGCGCAATTTTTTTCAAAATAAATGTCAATTTCATAATCAACACCCCTAGAAACCTCGAAATTGATACCCATGTCATATTAATGAAAAAATAATAATATCCGCCATCTTGGATTTCAAAATAAATGGCAATTTTGTAATCAACACGCCAAGAAACCTCGAAATTGATACCCATGTCACAGTTATGAAAAAATAATGTTCGCCATCTTGGATTTCAAAATAAATGGCATTTTTGTAATTAGCACACCAAGAAACCTCGAAATTGATACCCATGTCACATTTATGAAAAAAAAATGTCCGCCATCTTGGATTTCAAAATAAATGGCAATTTCATAATCAACACCCCAAGAAACCTCGAAATTGATACCCATGTCATATTAATAGAAAAATAATAATGTCCGCCATCTTGAATTTCAAAATAAATGGCAATTTCATAATCAACACCCCAAGAAACCTCAAAATTGATACCCATGTCATATTAATGAAAAAATTATAATGTCCGCCATCTTGGATTTCAAAATAAATGGCAATTTCATAATCAACACCCCAAGAAACCTCGAAATTGATACCCATGTCATATTAATAGAAAAATAATAATGTCCGCCATCTTGAATTTCAAAATAAATGGCAATTTCATAATCAACACCCCAAGAAACCTCAAAATTGATACCCATGTCATATTAATGAAAAAATTATAATGTCCGCCATCTTGGATTTCAAAATAAATGGCAATTTCGTAATCAACACACCAAGAAACCTCGAAATTGATACCCATGTCACAGTTTTTGAAAAAAAATGTCCGCCATCTTGGATTTCAAAATAAATATCAATTTCGTAATCAACACCTCAAGAAACCTCGAAATTGATACCCATGTCAATTATGACAAAAAAAATGATGTCCACCATCTTGGATTTCAAAACAAATGGCAATTTCGTAATCAACACCCCAAAAAACCTCGAAATTGATACCCATATCATTTAATGAAAAAAATAAGTAGGTTCGCCATCTTGAATTTAATTTAAAAATTATTTTATATTATAAAGTTAAAATCAATAGGTACCTATAATTTAAAAAATAATTGCATATTAACACGCAAGGTAACATTGTACTTGAACTTAGTTAAAAAATAAAATAGTATCCCGAGCTGCTAAAATTTTGTTTTGTAGCTAGCACCGTGCTCACCTTATCAAAACATTGTAAGATTTACACACACTGATAAACCTTCTATACTACTACTATTACACAAAAGTATCGAGTATGTAGCTCCATTTTGCGGAAAAAAGTGGCACAGGTCCGTTCAGCACGGCGCCTCGTCCCGCACTAAAGTATTGGGCGACAGAGGGGCTGCTCAGGGAACTTGCGAGTATCGATTACGTAAAAAAATCATATAAAATAATTAAAAAAGTTTTTCAAAAAAGTGAGCCGAGAGTACTCTCGGCATAGTACTATTTAATATTCTGATGGATTAAAAAAAATCCTACAGTTCATAGTTTAAAAGAAAAAAGGTTGTAACGAAGAAAACGGAGGCTACTTTGGTCATTTATTTTTAATACTTCAAAAATGTTTTTTAAAAAAATCTGGCCCGAGACGCACTTGCTCTGTATCGTGTAGATTAACATATATTTTTTTTGGATTTTTTCCGATAAAGATTAGGGAGAAAAAACGTTTTAATGTACCCCCAAAACGCGCAATCCACGTATGTCGCCGCCTTAAAACACGTTTGTGAAACTTTGCTGCTGCTAGAAAATCGTAGAAGCAGGTAAAAGTTCAAAAATGTATGCTGGGATATGCAATTTTTAAAATAAAACCTGTTTATGTAATAGTAAAAGATACAGGTAAGCTAATAAGAAATATACTACTTTTAATCACAATAATTGTAGGTGCTATGGCAGCAAAATCTTAACTTATCGTTCGTCCTGACTGATAAATCAATGAACAGCCAAAAATGCTTAAATATAGGTTTATTCTATACTAGCTTCCCGCCAGCGGCTTCGCCCGCGTGGTCTTATAATTTATTCCCCGTTTTTGCTACATTTTTCATTACTGCTCCGCTCCTATTAGTCGTAGCGTGATGATATATAGCCTATGTTACTCGGGGATAATGTAGCTTTCCAAAGGTGAAAGAATTTTTTTGAAATCGGTCCAGTAGTTTCGGAGCCTATTCATTACAAACAAACAAACAAATCTTTCCTCTTTATAATATTAGTATAGATTATTAGTATTAGTATAGATAAGAAACGATTTTGGCAAAAATACCGCGACAAAAACGAGATCAATTTGTGTAAAACCGCGAGGCATGGCTATTCCACTATAAAAAATAAAACCAAAGTTAAACTGTCAATGTTTTCTAAATATCTTACACAAAATTAGATACAATTTTAATATAATATATTTAACATGTATGTATAATCTGCTTCAATCTACACAGTTATACCCATTATACCATAATAAAGTACCTACAATAAACAAAATTTGTTGAAAAAAAGATTGTTCTTATAAAAAAGGAAAAAAAATATTATTTTTTATTTAAAAAAATCCAATTTAACCCTTCATCTTCAAAAAAGCATAATTATTGCTATGCTGATCATAATGATAATTAAGAAGAGAAGAAGCCTTTTTTTCGTGCACAGGTGTCCAATAAAATATTTTGCTTTCACTTGCACAGATAACCCACAAAAGCTATATCGGCTATATAGTGTAATGATGTCATAACCCAATAACCCTGTTAGCATTTGCTAATTACCGTATCAGTCGACTCATCGCTAACGCCGGCGGCATACTATTGGAAAAATTATGAAGAGAAAATCCACTCATTAAAACTAATATTCTCTATACGTAATAGACGTGTGTTTGACATTCCGAAACTGACACTGACAGTTTTTACTATGAAATCATTACAAAACAGATAATAGTGTGCAAAAATGGCGTGATTTTTTTCAAATTAAAAGTTTTTTCTTTCTCACCCCCCAGTCAATATAAAAAAGTACGACTAGAGCTTTAACCAGCGTAATACAGAGTATTTTTTCCAATGAGTGTACCTTCAGTATATCATTTGGGCCGATTTCGATGACCTCCTTTAAACCTACTGTACTATATATTTTGTCAAGTGAGAGACGGGACGAGAACAGAATACAGCTAATGCACCGTTAATTAGTCGACAGCATAATTACGTCTTATTCACTTATAAATAATAATTAATTATTAAACTTGTATTCAATGTAGCGAGGATATTAAAATATCCTCATAAACTCCCATTTATATACTAGAGTATATTATATAAACCCCGAGGCTAATTATAATAAATATAAATAAAAAGTAAGTACTTTCGATTGTTTGTTTGTATTGAATAGGCTCCGAAACTACTGGACCGATTTGAAAAATACTTTCAGTGTTAGATAGCCTGTTTATCGGGGAAGGCTATAGGCTATATACCATCACGCTACGACTAATAGGAACGTAGTAGCAATAAAAAATGTTGCAAAAACGGGGGGAAAAACTTATCAAGACCACGCGGCCGAAGCCGCTGGCGGGAAGATAGTAATTAATAAAAAAGTAAGAAGGTCAACTGTTCTGAGTAGTGGGTAGTTGAATATTCACTGGAAGCAGCCATAAACATAATTCATAAAGATATTATAGCTGATAAAATTTTATATTTCTCTCAAGTTATCGAAGCCAAGATCACATTTTCAGCACGCGTGGCAAGCATTAGACCATTGCTTGGTTAGTTTATAATTTTTATATTTACACACAATAATTTACATTAAAAAAAGTGTTACAAATAAAAAAGCAAGTAAAAATTAAAGTAAAGCCGAGAAATCTATACTTTAACTATACTTATATGATAAAGCTGAAGAGTTTATTTGTTTGGTTGGTTGAACGCACTAATCTCAGTAACTACTAGCCCAATTTGAACAATTCTTTCAGTTCTAGATAGCCTGTTTAACGAGGAAGGTTATAGGCTATATATATTATCACGCTACGACTAAGAGGAGCGGAGTAGTTATTAAAAATGTTGCAAAAACGGGGAAAAAAATTCAACTTCTACGGGAAGTCAAATTCTGACAAGAATAGCAATTTCCACACACTCGCAAACCTCTACGTGGCGGCGGCGTAGTAAACGTCTACGAGATCAGAGATTATTGCTACTATGTGCTACGATTTGCTACGATGTGCTACGATCTGCTACGATCTGCTACGTTGTGCTACGATGTGCTACGATCTGCTACGATCTGCTACGATTATCTGATTCGTAGCAGCGTCTGCTTATTGTGCCATATTTAAATTGTCACATAGTATGTCTACATTCTTATTATTTAAATAACCTTATCTAATATTATGTACTTTTTACGGATTTAATCGCGTTACACTGGTGGCGATGATATACCTGATAATACCAAAAAATATATTGGTGGGCACGATTCGAACCTCTAAGCCACCGCGAGTCTTACCGTCAAGTCGAAATTTTCCTTCATTAAAATAACTGTTACAATTACTGACAAAGTGACAACCTGCCTATGCCCAATAATCAAACAAAGATACTGTACCAAAAATCATATCGTGGGCATATATAACTGAATTTATCCGACGCAAGATAATATAAAGTATCCTTTTTATAACAAAAATACAGTACGCAATATCTCCTACGATTACGTCATGTGCCCAATATGTCCCATTCCAATAAAACCTAAGTCTAACGTTTACAAATAGAAATAATTTCACACAATGCCGGGTCGGATTTCCCTACAAAATTAATTCTGGAAAACGGATATCTTTTCTTGTTCATACTAGTTTTTGTTCCCGTTTTCACTTGTGTAGGACTAGATAATCATAGACATAAGTATATGGGACGAACAAATATTCATTTTTGTATACCATTTTTAGGTATAACATAACATGCCATCACGCCAGTATCCCCAAAGGGTAAGGCAGAAGTGTACTGATTACTGATGTGATGTATTTAGGTCCCATGTAATAGAAGGCTAGTTATTGAAATAAAACTACTTTTTACGGATTTTATCGCGTTATATTGATATTATTTTATTATGTAAAGGGTCCGAAACGTCGGGATTAAAATAATATCAATATAACGCGATAAAATCCGTAAAAAGTAGTTTTATTTCAATGTCTAGTATTCGCGTAAGTGTCAGAAATCAATAAGAAGGCTAGTTAATTAGAAAATTTATAACACTGCCAAACCCGGGAATCGTATCTGAGATATCTCCGTCTCATCTATACTAATATTATAAAGAGAAAAGATTTGATTGTTTGAATTTAATGGGCTCCGGAGCTGAAGGACCGATTTAAAAAATTCTGTCACCATTAAAAAGCTACATCTTTACCTAGTAACATAAGCTATAATTCATAAGAAACCAACTTTTTCCCACAGATTCGCTCGCGTCAATTTTGAACCCCGTTTTAATTGTTATTCTGTTATTCGGGGCGGAGACTAATCCAACAAATCGAAAACCATGAAAATTGGTCCACCAGTTCTCGAGTTGTAAGAGTTGTAACAAACCCGACTTTGTTTTATAAATAAGAAGATATTAAAGATTAGAGAAGGTACCCATACCTCGCGAGCGAAGCAGCTGGCGGAAAGCTAGTATCTTTATCTATAGGTTATTAAAAATTATAGTGAACGCTGTAAACTTTAGTAAAAAAAAAACTTTTAACAAACATACAAATATTCGGCTCTATAATATTATTAATCAGTATCTATGTACCTTTTTCATACCAATGGATTGAAGGGATTCCCTTTGTTCTTGGTAACAAAATATTACATACAGAATACATTGTGCGGGTGTATTGAATTGGAAAACATATTCTTGCTTACCTACCGTGTTTGTGCGGGGATCTAGTGAAATATCTTTCCAGTTACTGTGACCTACATGTACTAAAACTGTTAGTGAGTTTGTTCGTCTTATGTTTTTCTTCACGATATTTTTTTGTAGGTACACTTAATGCTATTTATTAAACATCAATCCAGACTCCGCACTGCCACTTAGAATTCCATCAGAATCCCGTCAGAAAATCCAAATAGTACTTTGTTCAACATAACGAAATTAAAAAGATACTTTTTTCTTTTTTTCAGAACCGAAAACCTGAGACCGAGCATGTGGCAGAGGCTGGTTGATGTAAGCGATATGATTATCTAATTCTTCCAATTATCGTGTTAATGGTTAAAGTTTTGTGTAATAGTGTTTTTTTTTATTTTTTCCCTCTTTTGCTTTGTTCCGAAATCCTGTTTTTAATATCCATCGTAAATTATATTCTGTGAAAATGTACATGTTGTAGTAACTCTATTTAATATTGTAGGCACCTGTTTGTTTCCCAATAACATAAAAAAAATACTAAACCACCACCGAAAAAAAATTAGATATCCATTGAGGTCAATCGATACCTTGTTTTGGTGTTCGGAAATACATGGTTCCTTGTATTTAGGAAGGCTTCAGTTGGGCAGCAGTCGTGCTTACGACAGATAGACTAATAAGATAGTTGATGACGACAAAATATCCAGAATTATGATAAAATTCTCATTTTTCAAAACTCACATATAGAAATATCTTTCTTTTCAAAATCCACGACGTCACCCTACATCACTAGCTTACGAAAAGCTATCGCAAACGGAGGTATCGAAAAAGATATTGTTTTGTTATTGCCTCCGAGTTTCTTGGAATTTATCGACACAAATTGGACCGGTTTTCTGATTTTAATACTTGATTTACTTATCTTTACATTGGCAGAGGTACATGTGTGAAATGAAATGGAAAAATTACTTGATGTGGTGTGACAACACTGATAAGAATGTAGGATAGTAAAAGCATGAAGCGAAAAGGTGTTTTTAATAAATTGGCAGTGATTTTATTTTTCGGTTTGTAAAAAAAAATAGGTAGAATAACTGCCTCGTTACCCTAGTGATGTAATACCCAGATCAAGCAATGGTATTGGTTTTTAACCGACTTCAAAAAAGGAGGTTCAAGTTTGACCTGTATGTCTGTACATTCAAACCTGTATGTTTGTCCGCAATTATCTCGCGTTTGGCTGAACCAATTTGGTTCTATGAAATTTTTGATAGCAACTCGAAGTTTGGGGAGAGTTTTATAAAGAGGAGTCCACACGACATTAGATGACGCTGCGATAGGCCTAAAAGGAGATGGTGGGACGAACTAAACCTATATTGAAAGTATCAGTCGCAAAAAGCTTTAAATCAAGAAGAAGAAGTAAAAAGAGTGTTGGGTTGCCCTGCAAAACTTTACTTAGCTTTTTCTCGTAAAATCTTCTATCTAAATATCCGAAAGATGTATAGTTTTTACGTGCAGTAATGAATTCCCTTTAGGCCCGACATTTTAAGGCCATAAGTCACACAATTTAGTCAATAAAATTCAGAAACCAATAAAAAGAACTTATCTTCATCGCGTGTGGCCACAAATCGTTTACGAACCACGATTTGATTAAGCGATCTAAATTTCTCAGGGTACTGTTTTCGCTTTTTATCAAAACTAGCAAATAAGTTACATCTCATTTTGTGATAACAATCTACAGGAGAACGTCGGGTGGTCACGCGAACTTTAATAATGCAGTACTTTCTTTGTAGGTAATGTTTATTCGTTAATTCTGTTTTAAGGTAAATTTCATGTTGTTGGTTAATAGGTCAAGATAAAATGCTTAAAAAAACATTGTCCCATCATCGTCCCACTGCTCGGCACGGGTCTCTTCTCAGAATGAAAGGGGTTAGTCTATAGTTCACCACGCCTGGCCTCGTGCGGGTTGGCAGACTTCACACGGCGCGAGAAAATATTTTAGACAGGTATGCATGAAAAAAATATTTTGGAAATTAAACAAAGACACTAACATGTTGGAATAACTTTAGTTATTTAAATTAACTTATTGTAGTTTAAATAACAATTAAAATGTATGCAAAATCACCTGACCTACATGATTGTCTCAGATATTTTATGTGTTCACTTTCTACCCTACGAATGTCAGTCAGTCAATCAATCAGTTAAAAAAAAATACAATACAATTTGTAAAATGGTTGAGAGTTCAAAAAATCACTGTGCTTTTCGAAAAGGTGTTACAAAAAATACCTATAAACTTCGCTCCAACTTTTGAATTGAAAACATTTTGTGTAGGTACTAAATTAAGTTAGTGCCTATTAAGTTAGTACCTAAGTACCTACCTTCTTAAATTCTTGGAAATTATAACTCGACTTTTTTATCTGTAAGTTATAAATTATTATAATATGATACTCTCTTAAATATTTATTAATAGTAAGCGTAGGTATATAAAATATTCAAATATTGTAGCTACGTAATTTTAAACCTTATGCAAAAGTTATAAGCTTGATGATTCTTTAAAAGCTACCTCAAGATCTTATCAAAAATATGATCGATTGTGCGATGAAAGAAATACACTACGATATGAATTGTTAAAATTTTCTCCAAAGGGAATCTCTACCGAAACACAATCGCATACGATTCAAAATCGACTGCATGCCTATTTATTATTGTATTGTGTGTGAAGTACAGCATTGTAAAGCTGTTCGACTCTGTTAGATATCAATGAAAAATTGCTTTAGTTCTTTCTGTATTAGAGAAAAATATAAATAAAACTACTACCGATTATTTATTAGGCTAGGTACCTTTTTTACTCGACGACACGGCAAAAAGCCGATAGAAGGGTTTTATTTGTGTATGTGGTTCGATATAAAGGAAGAGGGAGACAAAACAAAAGATGGATGGACTATGTGAGAAAGGATATGACCACAAAGGAGGATGATGATAACCTTTTTACCCGACGACACGGCCAACCCAATCAACGACAAATGGAATTGTTGTGTCCAGTTTGTGGCCGTGGTCGCATGCTACTATGCCTATTAAGCTTGCTAACTTAAGTATAATATGGGCATAGGCATTGTGGCATGCGACCATGGCCACAAACTGGACACAACAATTCCTTTTGTTGTTGATTTCAATTCAGTAAATTGCTTATCAGGAAGGTGACATAGGAATTATGTGCTTGTTACATGATTTTAAGTTGATTTCTGCCGTAGTCGGCGGGTTGTAGTTTTTTAAACTTAAACTTTATTTGTTTACGCGGGGAAAGTTTGTTAAGGCGACTGGTCTTCGGGATGAAACCGGGGACTGTGGAAGATTTGTCCACTTAAATTACCCCTGTGGCCATAATAATTACATGGAGAAAGGTACTGCAATGCTGTTACCTTTAGAAAAATGCATAATAATAATGACGACGTCTGTGGTCTAGTGGTTCGAGTACCGGACTGCTGATCACGAAGTCGTGGGTTCGATTCCCACAGGACACAAATATTTATGTGATGAATGTATTTGTGTTTGTCTGGGTGTTTCTTATGTATTATAAGGATGTATTTACAAAAAAAAGAGAGTATATAATTATTATATCCATTGTCTAGTACCCATAGTACAAGTTTTGCTTAGTTTGGGACTAGATGGTGCTGTGTAAAAATGACCCAGGATATCTATTATTATTATTTTGCTTGTAACTGTACGTCACTCGTCAAACTTTGTCCAAATGTCACATTGATCAAGAATATTGGATGACATTTTTGATAATTTTATTAATAAAATATTAGCGCGAGTAACATCGTATAGCACGCGTTTCTTTTTTTATTTAGTAGTAGTCATCGGTATTCTTCTTCTTTACCTCTTAATCATCAGCTTATACCTCCAATAGACCTCACTTTATCCAACTGCTAACTTTATAATAACGTAGGGTTTAATCCTCAAGTATTTAAATAAGCCTTGCTATTACAATTAGAGGCGGCACGGTAGCAATTATCAAGATATTTACGACTTAATAACAGAACACGTAGGAATAATTAGAAGTTAAAAGCTAGTCCATGTTATTCTGTAAATAGGCTGCTAAGTGCTAATAGAACTGCATCAATGTCACAAGCTACTGAGCGTAAGGTAATAGCTGCGATTCCCAGGTCCAGCAAAGTATCGGCTCTCTCCCTATTTCATGGGACTTATTTTATTTTTTTAATCGCTCTTTTTTTGCATGTAACATTCGTCGTATTGATTTTGTTTATATAATATGTAGCCATTGTTACCGGGACCATCATAACAAATCGATTGACACCTCATTCATCAAAATCAGATAAGTACTTTAGGCGCTGTAGTGAAACATACGTAAATAGGAAGATACATAGACTGCCTAATATAAAACCCTTCCTTCGGCTTTTTGCCGTGTTATCGGGTAAAAATATACTCAACTGTAGGTGTGACTTAGGACACCTCTTCAATACTGGGCTGCGGGTGCGGCAGATATCTTGTTGATTCTCATTTGCCCAGTAATTTTACAGATTACTGATTTCACAGAAAATGGCATACGATAATAACATGATAGGTATTGCTTAGCGGCAGAATATTTGTCAAATAATTAAATCAAATCTGCAAATAGATCTTTTCAAAACACTTCTACAAGTACTCAAGAAGATTTATTTATTTATATATTCATGTACACTGAAGAAAACAGAAAATTATAAATATTTAGGAATATTGTACAAAGGTACTGCTCATTTCTACAGAACTCTCTTCCAGCAGACCTGCGAGAGGAGAATTTGAAACAAGAAATGTAGACAACAGTGTGATGAGAAACATAAATACTGTTACATACAAGCAAACACATACATAACATATTTTATATACAAATACACACAATTTACAACACAAAGTACCTAAATGTTTAAATTTTTTAGTACTATGGCACCGACAATTTTAACTGACGACCTTTGAGAATAAACACCTAAACAAATTATCAAAGAATCGTGGGCCCTTTTAAAATCTAGAAAAAGCTGATCTTTTAAATATGTAAGTGTCACAAAACCGGTAAACTGAAAAGGCTTTAAATAGAAAACGGCATTTTATGTGAATACTAAAATTTACGCACCCATAAAAATTAAGTTCAAAACACGAAATTTACGTAACTACAGATAAAATCGTTTTAAGGAAAGCTACAAATACACAATAATTTAAACAAAATTGCGTAGTCTTTATCAGGAAATTGCTTCTACATAAATTAAAGGAAGTAAGGGTTGCCCTATTTCCCTTTAATTTAAGCAATAATGATGCTTAATTATTTTTCCTGACAAGTCACAATAACTAGGGCCTAGGCATAATAATTGGTTACTAGTAATTTTAATTCTACATACAGGCAAACACGCCTGTATTTTCCGAAGGGTTAGGCAGCAGAGTACTAATGTGTGCCCACAGTTCACCAGTATGTTTCGGTCCCATGTAGGGGGCCTATTGCCATCAACCGGGTACAAATCCAGATTCCAAACTGTTTGTGTTTGTTCAGGCTAATCTCAAAAATAACTTTGCGGGTTTTCATACAGTTTTCAGTAATATATAGAGAGATTATTTAGTAACGGTTTGATCATACATCATTTACAAAATCAACATCTCCGCCTGGGCGATGCCGGGCGGGTCGCTCGATTGATCATAATAATTTAGCAAGTTATTGTAAATGCTTAGTCTTGGTTATAGCATATCGAAACCCTAGTTTAAGTACCACAAAGTTTCCAAGGTCCTAGAAATTTAGTACCCCACGTTTCCAAGGCTATGGTTTCAGAAATTTAGTACCTATCTACCCTATCTACCACAAATTCCATTTCATAATAATCTAGAATATCTAGCTAAATCTTCATATCACATCAAAATTCTCATGTCTACATCACGCAACGTTTGCGTGATGAACACAAAATTGTTATTGATTTAAAATAATTACAGTGGCGGCCAATCAACGCTGTACCGCACTGTACCTAAGTACAATAGAATAGTGATGCGACTCGAGTCACTTTTTACACGAGTGACTCGAGTTAAATTGAAAATTAACGACTCGAGTGTAAAAAATATCAACTCGAGTGATTTGGTCTAAATTACAGTGCCCAGAATCTCACATTCATATTAAAAAAAATGAGATTGATGTGGCAAGTTTGAGTAACCTTTTCTTAGAAAATCATCTGAGTGACTCGTTCCCTCACGAAACCACTCGAGTGAATCGCCCACTCGAGTTATAATCGAATGAAATTTTATAATGACAAAAGTCACTCGAATGACAAAATCTGATTAGTCTCATCACTACTATGGAAACACGAATGTTCGATGTTCACTATCACTAAGTACAGTCGCGCCGATTAACCTTTTGTGTGCTTTCCTAATGACAAGGACTTGTGAAACATTAAAATGTTAGGTCGGTCGGCGTAGTAATGGAGATATTGATTTTGTAAAAGCAGTTTTGGATACAACATTACTGAAGGGCTGTCGTAAATTACTCAGAAATATTATGATGTTTACTATTTACACAATAGAAAACCCAGTATAGTAGTGTATTGCTTTTATCAATAACGGTTAAACATTCTTGATTATGAAATTATACATAAATTCACGCCTTTTTCCTACAGACAGAAACTACAGAGTAACTAGAGACTAATAGCATAACATATATTTTAATTGTCTTAAGCAGTGGTGTGCTTTAGAACCCATGTAAAGGGGCCTTTTGCCAATTCCCAAACAAGCCACAAAGAAAATTTCAACTATATTTTTGTATTTTTTTGCATAAAAAATAAAATGGTTCAAGTTGGAAATCGAAACCACATGATGCTTTTCATCGTGACTAAACTATAATTAATTTATGTGAAAAGTTAATTCTTATTAGTGAAGGCTAAAGTGATGTCTATTGTAATAATAATATTATGATCCTACATTTTATAATTTCTATGAAGATTCAACGTAATACAAGATTGACTTATTTAAAATGGCCCACCCGTAAACAACACGAACGAAAAACATATATTAATCCTTAAAGAAATCGGGCACTGAAAAACAGTATTCAGAAAATTGTAGACACAGCAATTTGTTTCAGCAGTCTAACTAGAAGCAGAGGATTTATGTCGAGACAACCTTAAAACAAGCCGGTTTCTTCGGTTATCTCTAGTGATAAATTATTTACAAACGAAAAAATTTGTCGCGCAGCAACGTGACGCGTTTCCGCACGTTTTACTTATGTTGGCTGTCAGATTTGTGATTGGGATTTGTTAATTTTTGATTGGTTGGCGTTAAACGTCACGCGTAGAGCTCAGAGCAAAGCATTTTTTACGACACTCAAAAATAGACTCTAAAGCTATTTATTTAAAGTACATTATTGTTTGCTTTCGTGGCCTCGAGACCGCGCGAGCATTTTTGATCGTATTCAAAAATTTATGCACTTTATAATATCGATAGGTTTAAAGTTTATTTTCGATTGTCATAAAAAAACGCTCTCCGTTGCTGCTACGCAAAGTACTTAGATATCTGTTTACATAATATACATACACACACGCACTCACGCACACACACGCACGCGCACACACACACATACACACACATACACAGACTCACACCAAATTTTAATTACTTATTTTTATGTCAACAGTCTTTTTATTAATATTTTTCTTTGTATAATCATACAGTACCTATCGACTCCTCAAGAACACATTTGTTAATTAGATCTCAAGGTCTTCACGAGACAGGCTAGTCCTAGTGTGGAGACCTCTAGTCAAAATTTTCTTAGGTATATTAAATAAAATAGATATAATTTAATTTTAGTACCTAAGGAAACGTAATAGCAAATTGTTTAACGGAAATAAATGATTATTATTATAAAAGGAAGGTGACTGACTGAACTAATGCCTAGCTCAAACCACTGAACAGATTGGGCTGAAATTTGGCATACAGATATAATGACGTTTAGAAAGGATTTTGGGAAATTCTCACGCAATTGGGACAAATTAGATAAACGCAGGTAACACCGCGGTAAATAGCGTTAGTATTATTATAATAATTAAACTCGCTTTGCTCAATCTGTGATGTGTAAAATTCGACATGTTGCTTGTCTTGATGGTAAGATTACATCGACAAGCTGTCAATGAAGTGACATTGACATTTTGCTATAAAAATCAGAAAATTCAAAATTACTTATAATATGTCGTCTTACAGTCGTCATGGGTTTAATATAAAACGTTTAATGTTTAAAATGTTCAAAATTACTTATGTCAATGTCAATGGTTCCATGTTTGCATCGCTGGAAATGTCACCCAGGACCTCGATCCGTCACTGCACCTACTACCACTAATTCAGTGAAACAGTTGCTTATATGAAACTAGTAGTTAGTTACAACTAGTTTCGCAAAAGCAAGTACTATCAGTTTATTATTGCTAAACATTTTGTTGGATTCACTAGAATGTATTTATTCATAACTTGTCTAGTAACACGAACAAGGTGAAATAAAAGTAGAATATATTTACATACTACATCTGGCAACACTGCACACATAATAATTACATTAACATTTTAAATTTAATTATAATTCGCCAATAGCCAATGTAGGTGTGAGACTATACTTTTAAAATAAAAATTCGCTTATTAAAACTGACTACAAAATGGTTGTTCTATTAGAAAAAGAAAAGTGAAGTCTTTTCACTTTTGAATTTCCGAAATATTTTTATTCAAAACACCTGACTGAAAACGAATATTTTTATATGTATAGGCACTAATATAATAATGAGGTAAAGTTTGTTTCTCATATTATAGTCCACGCGGAACTAGTTGGCCGCGCCTTAGGTAGGCACGGGGGTGAGGCAGCGGGTTACTGTGAACAAAAGCAAGCGCCCCGGCCCCTCCGTCCCACCGCGCGCAGACGACCCTGCGCCTCCGTCCCGCCGCTCAGATACCTAAGGCGCGGCCAACTAGTTCCGCGCTGACTATATATAGGATATAACACACCGGCGAAATGTGGGTGTAAAATGTACACCTCGGGATGAATACGGGCGTGATGATATTTTTGTATGTATTAAAATATTTACATAATTATAAATTCACTATTATGTACATTCAATCTGATTGACTTGCGCGTGTGCTCATTATTTATAATTACGACAATATAATATTATTTTCATCCCACCATCTCGGAAAGTGTATTTTTACTCTTCGATATCTGAGTGCAAAAGTCGTTTTTATCCTCTAGAGAGACAAAGTAAATTGAATTTAGAACATCCTGCTTTTACCCCCCTGGCGCCGAATTTATCATACAACTTTTTTTTAATTTGTTAAAAACTTAGACTTAGAACCTTCCCTAGGTTCCGAGTCTAAACGCAACAAAGTATCGATATATGTCGAATCGATATTTTTTGAAAATATCAGTATCGATACTGATATTTTTATTTAAAAATATCGATATATGGGCGATATATCTTAAAAACCAAATTATAAAACAACAAATCAAGTCGACCAAAAACAAAAAATACATTAAATATAATTTGTTAAAAAGATGTTAGTATAAAAAAAGTATTCCTTTTTCGGATTTTATAATCTTAAAACTTATAAATGTTTATTGGTCTGTAAAAAATATAGATTTTTATACCTTTCCGATACTTTGAATTTTATATCGATGGATCGATATATCGAATTATTAAATATCACTCAAAAATATCGATACATTAAAAAAATGATATCGATATATCGATATTTTTTTAATAAGCCTACCGGAACTTTCTTGGTGTACTTTTTTAAGTCACTAACACCAACATTACAATACTTAACAAAAATATTACACTCAAGTAATTGTAGCAACGTTACTTTCAATTTCTCTTAATTATACCTAGTATTATTTGTTATAATTTAAAGAATAGGTATTCTGCAAAACTTACCTATCATATAGTATTTAATACCTAAACTGAAATAAAAGTATCTTGTGGTTGTAAATGTTTTTATGTTTTTAGTCATTTCCTCGCTGAGGTGGAATGAAAAGTTACGTGTTGCACTCGAGTGCAAAGATTTTTCACCTTGTGCTCTTTTAATTCCCTCGCTGACGCTCAGGATTCTAATTTTTGAATCACTCGCTCCGCTCGTGATTCAATTTTAGAATCCTTCGCTTGCTCGGTCATCAAAATTGAGCACGCGGTTAAAAAGCAACTTTGCACTCTTGTATAACAAATAACTATTATATTGTACACATTTTTATTTTATTTGTTTTTAATTTTATTTTATTATTATTTTATTTCTAATCGTAGTCGTAGCTGCCCGTGGCACCACTAATAAGGTAAGGTCATACCAGAATACCAGCGCTGTGGCATTAAACTTTTCTTGATGCCACAGCATTATGCTGAGGTAGGAACAATTTTTGGCTTCACGCAGGGTTGCACAAATATATATAGTTTTTTTTTTGTTTTTTTTTTTTATATTTTTGTTAAATTTGTGTATGAATCGTGTCTACTCTCTGTGCAAATCCAAAATAAAAAAAAAATCTTTCTTTCTTCTTTCTTTCTCATTCTACCAAATGCGCCATCACTATTAGGTGACATTAACCCCCATCCAATCACACATCACGATTGTAAAAGCATTGCAATTTATAATTTACAACAAAGCCTCATCGATCAGTCTCCTGGCTTGAACAATAGGTCGCGACTGCACCATTAGACACATGAAATATTATGAGTTCAACGCAGCGTTTGAACGCGGCCTTAATTTATAAGTTTCAAACACAGTATCGGATTATTTATTACTCTGAACGCCATAGGATCGAATTGAGTTTTGCATTGGGTAAATAACAAAAATAGGTTACATTATTATGTAATTTTTGCAATTAAAAATTTCATGATAGTAAGCAAAAAAATACAAAAAAAATAGCTTCTCTCCATACAGTAGTCGAGTTAATCGTTAGTTTCGTATGAAAAAGTACAAATGAGCGCATTTTTGCGTATATAATGGTCGGGCCTATGGTCATTACATGGGACCTATACATAGATACTGCGTAGATACTGTGGGTGTACATTAGTACGCCTCTGCCTATAAAACAAAGCCCTCCGCGACGTCTGTCTGTCTGTTCGCGAACTCAAAAACTACTGCACCGATTTTCATGCTGTTTTCACCAATGGATATAAAGTTCTCGAGGAAGGTATTAGTATATAATTGGTCAAGTTTTTCCCATACATTAGCTAAAATATAATAGGCCACGCGGGCGAAGCCACTAGCGGAAAGCTTGTATATTATAAGATAAAAAATAATATGTAAGCAGGAATAATAATTTCACAAACATTTTCATCTGTTATACACACGAACATGTAAACGTCGAACATTTCAGGGTTGTC
The DNA here is from genome assembly GCA_946251955.1 of Acronicta psi. Lineage (NCBI taxonomy): Eukaryota > Metazoa > Arthropoda > Insecta > Lepidoptera > Noctuidae > Acronicta > Acronicta psi. The sequence goes on from OX276476.1 coordinate 11,942,749, forward strand.
CCAAACGATTATCACGTTGAACACAATGCGTGGCAGGGCTTATCTCTTAATACCCGATGATAGAAAGGCGCTTGAGGCACCGAGGGTTAATAATGTTTAGGTGAAAACCTTATTCTGTTTGTGGGAATGAAAATATATTTTATTATTCCACATGAGGGTAGATTAGTGATACATTCTGCTAGACATGTAGGTATTAATAATTTTGTGAAATTGTAGTTTTCGAGAATGTTTATTTAAAGTACATTGTCGTGTACTTGGTGTTCAAAATTTAATTATACATTGCTTAATTTTTTTAAATTAGAAACTTATTTATAGATCTAACATACCATCACGAATGTATGGGCGTGATGGTATGTATGTAAGGGGAGGGAAAAGGCGTACTAATGTACACCCACATTTCGCCGGTATGTTTAGGTCCCATGTAATGGCACGAATCCATACTCCGAGCTGCTACTGGGAATTTCACAGATAACCCAATAACATCGGGGATCGAACCCAGGACCTCGCGTAGTCGCGCTTGGGATCAGGAGACCAACGAGGCAGTATATCTACTCAGAAATTATTTAAACTAGTACTTATCTATAAGGTGTAGGGTGTTTTAAGGATCTCCAATACCAGATGCGTTGCTCCTAACCATCAGGTAGCTTAACTGCTCGTTTGACGGCTTTAGCCATAAAAAAATGACAACGTCAAATTCATGGTAACTGTCATTTTGACGTTTTACATGTCAGAATGACAGTTGCTGTGTGATGTTCATTCTGAAACACTCATTTTGTCTATTGAGATATAGTTTAATTTTCTTTGTCGTTCAGATCATTTTGAGCAAGTTGTATATACCTATACCTATTATGTCTAGATATATCTGATACTAGCTGTACAATGAAGAAACGCTATTGCAGTGCATGTCTAGTGATCGATCGCTGACGGCGCCTTACGTGCGCACAGAAAACTGTTTCCTTTAATTAACTGTTACAGCTTGCGTGAACGTAACTGCAGGAACATAATAGTTATAAAAACATTATTTAGTTCCACTACGATGAACATAAGGGTGGGTACAGATTAACCCAGTAAATGTAGTTTGCACACCAAGTGTGCAAAAAAATTGGCGATTTTTTTTCTGATGGAAATTCGTAAAACTATATTTTTCCTGCTCTAATTTGCAAAAATTGTAGGGAAACGAAAAGGATGGCAATATTAGTCATATATGCACCCGCATACTGCACGTTTTCGCATAGGTTGCATTCTAATCGTGGGAGAGGTATCATGTTTCATTCAAGAAGAGTGTTGGTGTTTCTCCTAAATGACGCGTTTCTATGGCAGAAACTACAGTAGTTTATCCCTACCTCAGTGGGAAAGGGATTGTGCTTATGTAGTTCAAAATTGCCAAACAAAACTAACAGAACAAACTAGGTACGTTGAAAGCCATTATTTCTCAACCTAAAAATAATGGGTACTCAGTTTTTTTAATTTGATTTTTTTAAATGAAAATTTATACAGAAATGGAACGTTGTGTTACTTATTCAAGTCAATCGATTACTCATAAAACTCATAAAGGCAAATATACGGATGTTTATTTTTTATATAAAGGTAAGTAATATAAATCCATAATTCTCCTCTTCTTGAAATTAACCATTATATTCCAATTTCTGTCCTAGACGCTAACTAGTGAAATTGGAACTTAATCAATCCACAAGTCAATTTCAATATTGTCAAACTACACACATTGACTGACACACAAAGGGCCGTGACTCGCAAAATATTCCAAGTTCTCAAATCCATTAGTACGTCACTTAATTTTGTTTAAAGTTCATAATATTAGGCACGTTAGGCACAAAAGGTTGTGCGATGTCGTGACTCGGTTATAATGCACAGAGATATTGGTAGGCATCGAAGGGAATTGTGAATAGAAAGTAAGGTCGGCACGCGACTTGGTTAGGGTGACTGTGATTTTCGGAAAATTTTATTTACAATTGAACTTAATTTCATTGTTTAAAATTAGAATTTGGCAAGTCTGTAGAAAATAGTGTAGGTATATAATCTAATTTAAAGAATGTCACAGATTATTGTAAAAAATACATTTTAACACAATCCTATTTTAGGAAAAGAATTATTGTGTTTCTCTGCCTAAAATCGGCCGATTTTTTGTAAAGAAATGATGGTATGTATAATTATTATGTGATATCTATTTTACGCTACTCAAATACCTATATACAGTCCGTATAATATCAATGACGTCATACAATTAAGTTGTACGTCTCAGTCATGCGATGCATGTAACTACTGAACGACACAGATTCGTGACTGCATTGTATACCAGCTTTTAGTTATCGTCGCGTGCGTACAACGTTCTAGTTCAAGTGTTTATTTTTTATAGAATAACTGAAAAAAAACCTTTGTGACGATGTTGGTCAATTTGTATAAAACTTTGCAATAGTAGATATAATAGAGCAATGTAGCTATACAGCTAGGTGTAATATTTTATTATAGCTAGACATATTAATATTGTTTTTCCTAAAATGCTACGAAGAATGTATCGCAAAGTAAATTCATAAGTATCTTAAATAACAAAATAATTTTTTTTAAATGTCCTAGGAAATTCAAAATGATCACACTCATGGCCACCCTACCTCCCCCTTGCTACATGACTTGATTGATTGAGATGATTCAGCGTGAACGAATTTCCCGAGTGAAATAACAATTATGTACGTAGTGCGTACCTATTAATAATGATGTAACAATGACAATGCCACGTATTGTAGACGATAATCTTGGTTCATTATTTGGCAGTTAAAAGGTATTTTTAACCGACTTTAAAAAAGGAGGAGGTACTCAATTCGACTGTATGTTTTTTTTTCGTCCGTCCTTACCTCCGTCTTACTTTCGTCAATTGTGGACCCATTATGTTTTTTTTTGTTTGGACGATTATACCCCAAAGTGATCCCATATAAATATTATCGAAATCGACCAGGCGGCTTTTAAAAATGGTACAAAAACACATAGGTACATAGATGATATTTTATTTTCTGTTCATTTAGTTAGCCTACCCATCTTATATAGGAATAAACAAAGTACATTTACTTTCCACTAAAATTTTAAAAAAAAATGTAATAACAAACAGCCTTCAAAAAACACCCTGGGACTGACAATTAACTTATTAACTGAAAATTAAATTCTAACTAATTTGAAGTCAGTGCCAAACAAACAATCAACTGAGATCATCATCATTCTCCTTCGAACGAAGATCATCAGTTCAACATCACAGTCAAATGGTTTCCTTAGCTTAGTCGTTAAAAGCGTCAGGTGTTCGAATCCTTCCAGAGCTGAAATTTTTTGACGTTAAAATGTAGGTCTATCTTTGGTAGTTAAAATTGAATGTAGTTGTAGATTTTATCTAATTTGGAGTCATTATAACCAAAACAAGTAACAAAATTGAGTGTCTTGAAAGATACCACAAAGAAACACTGTGTACTCGTTATCTTTTATGAAGAAGCAACACTAAAACGCAACTCGGATAGCAAAATGTATTAAAGAAACTATTAAAAATAATATACTTGTACAGTCAACAAAAGAGTAAGGTGTACAGCCAGCTAACGGCATCTGTGTTTTGATATAATATGATGTGATATTACACACTTAGTGTAACTTGCAAAATATTTTAATACGTAGGTGTTGTTAGCTGCCAATATAATTATTATACATATATCAGAGCCTGTCAAGGATAATTATATGATACCAGCTGATCCCTGCGGTTTCACTTGCCACCACCAAGGGGCACACACCACACCTAAATAACTTTTTGAGAAAAAGGGTAGCCATGTCTTTAAGCCTCACTTTTCCAAATCCTTATCGAAATCGATTCAGAGGCTTAGCCGTAAAAAGATACGTCGAAGTTAAATTTGCATTTATAATATTTGTATTAAAAATTAAATCCTATGTTACATCGCAAATGTCGTTGCCTGAATACTTAACTATTTTGTAGATTGTACCAGTATAGAGCGTCCATTTCTCGTTGGAAAATCTCTAGTTTATTATGTTCCACAGTAATCATCTCAATCCCTCTTTTACGATGGAACCGACGCCAGCGTCGCTTCATTTCTCACTACCCGAATAGATTTAAAAATAAAAACATTAAACACAAATATACTTACTCTCATAAAACCATGACATCGCAATAATTTCAGCCGCACGCAATATATTTTTTCTGCCAATAATTCCTATACACGAACGGTTATACCCAGCCGTTACTTTCGTACTGTGCTTTATTGTTGAGGCTATAAAGACGAGAATTGATTGGAGAGCCATCATTGGGGTATTAAGCGCTGTTTAATCGGTCAGTTTTCACGTAGCGTTTGATAGCCCGTGCGTGATATTGAATACACATTGTTGTGGGGATCAGATAACAAGCTCCTATTTATGACGTTGTTCGGTAAACCAATTTCAATTTTAAACTTAATAAATATTTTAGCAATTTCGAGAGCAAACATGTGCGTATCTAGAAAGTTCACAACAATTTCAATTCATTGAAACTTTTGAAGTATTACATTTTTCACATTATTACTGAATATTTTTCTTTATTAATTGAAAATAAGCATCAGCTTTACTCTATACGTTAGTATAAAATCTGTAATTGGTTTCAAAAAGTCACACAAACAATTTTTTTTTATAAATTTAGCATTCCAATTTATTTTTTATTCCAATTTTTGTTTTGAATAATAATACTAGTGCAAACTGTGTGGGTGTATATTGCTAGGTATGTATCTGCCTGAACCTTCGGAGAACACAGGCGTGGTGTCAATTTGATGGTGGTGAGTTTATTTCAAAAACTCGCACAAATAGACATACCAGCGAAGTTTGGGTGTACAGCATTGCTCTGCCTAATCCTTAGGGGAATACCGGCATGATGATATACCCAAAGGATCAGAAGAGACGATCGTCTGTATGTCACAGGACTTACTGCCATAACCTCAGCGTAATGTGCTTTGATATTAAAGCTTTTACCGTTTTAATAGCTCTGACAGATGCTGGTTTATTTTTTGATTAAATCCTTTACTAGAAGCGGAGGTAATAAATCAAAGTTATCGTCTCTGGTTTGTGGTGTTTGTATACGGTTTAATATTGAGATGTGGGTATGACTGCCAAATGTACTGCTGTGTCATTTAAGCTGCTTTATTTTATTTAATCACTGCTACCGTAGCTATGTTGACGTTGTTTTTTGGATGTTGAAGTGGGTAAGTGGGTAAAAATGTCCCGCAAGGAAAAGGTTTGATCACAATAGATCGACTACGGTAGCAGTGATATTATAATTGCAAAACAAAGAGGGTTTAATAAAAGCTATCAATAATCAGAGAGGTACCTTAATGAGAGACTTTTTCCATAAGTCAGGAGTATGATGCGATATGATTGAAGGTTATATTAAGAGACACTTATATAATTATTTAAGATAACTAATTTACTGGGGACTCATTAACCTGGTCGGTGATTGCATTTTTCTATAAAATTATCAGTAGCAGTTCGGGGTTTGGATTTAAGTCCGATTAAAGGCAAAGGCACGCCCCTTACAAGAGACCCGACATACCGGCGAACTGTCCGGACTACATCAGTAAACTTCTGCCAAACCCTTCGGATAATACTGGCGTGATGCGTATTTTTTTTAAATAGTTTGTACATATAGGTACTAAGACGTTCTTACACCATATGGTGTGCAAACTACATTTACTGGGTGGATTGGATTGATAGAGTTGTATAGATGATAGAGTGGATTTACTGGGTGCAAAAAAAATGGCGATTTTTTTTATCATGGAAATTCGTAAAACTATATTTTTCCTGCTCTAATTTGCAAAAATTGTAGGGAAACGAAAAGGATGGCAATAATAGTCATATATGCACCCGCATACTGCACATTTTCGCATAGGTTGCATTCTAAGCGTGGGAGAGGTTAATGATAATAGGCATTTTCTGCCACACAACCTTAGGGTAAAGCCGAGATGTATATGTGTATGTTTATTGTGTATTAGCTTTCCGCCAGCTGTTTATATATATATAAACAGTCCCAGTATATATATATATATATACTGGGACATTTTACACTGCACCATCTAGTCCCAAACTAAGCAGAGCTTGTACTATGGGTACTAGACAATGGATATAATACTTATATACTTTATATACACACAATATACTCGTGTAACTCTCTCGCACCAGTTTATCAGCGCCAGTATATATATATATACTGGGACATTTTACACTGCACCATCTAGTCCCAAACTAAGCAGAGCTTGTACTATGGGTACTAGACAATGGATATAATACTTATATACTTTATATACACACAATATACTCGTGTAACTCTCTCGCACCAGTTTATCAGCGCCAGTATATATATATACTGGGACATTTTACACTGCACCATCTAGTCCCTAACTAAGCAGAGCTTGTACTATGGGTACTAGACAATGGATATAATACTTATATACTTTTTTTTTGTAAATGCATACTTATAATACATAAGAAACACCCAGACAAATACAAACACTTAAGTTCAGCACATAAATGTTTGTGTCCTGTGGGAATCGAACCCGACGACGACCTCGTGATCAGCAGTCCGGTACCCGAACCACTAGACCACAGACGTCGTCAGTCGGTTTCGCCCACGTGGTTTGGGTACGAGTATTTCTTATAATTTTCATCTACTATTTTAACCTCTTACAGCCCTTTTTTCGCAATAAAAAATACACCTACATCCTTTCTCAGGCCCTAGACTATCTCTGTACCAAATTTAATTTAAATCGGTTTAGTAGTTTTGGCGTGAAAGCGCGACAGACGGAAAGACAAAGCTACTTTCGCATTTTTAATATTAGTAAGGATGAATAATTTAATATTAGAAGTTTCTATTAATGTTAAGAACATAACATACTATCACGCCTGTATTCCCCGAAGGAGTAGGCAGAGGGGTATTAATGTACACCCACATTTCGCCAGTATGTTAAGGTCACATGTAATAGGGGGTGAACTTATTGCCATCAACCGGGCATAAATTCACACTTCAAGCTGCTACTGGGAATTTCACGAAAACACTTTGCTCAACCCGGGATTAGAACCCAGGACCTCTAGCATAGCAGTCGCGCTTGGGACCGCTAGACCAACGAGGCAGTCATGTTAAGAAAATGGTTGGATACCTAGCAAACTAAGCCAAAATAAAAGACTCCAATAAAATATCTTCTACTCAGTCCCAATTCCCAATCCAACGGAATACGATATAATTAAGTGACACAATATACTCGTGTAACTCTCTCGCACCAGTTTATCAGCGCCGCAGGCATAACGCGGAGTGACGTGGCCGTCTCCTCTCAACTCACACGATTATATTACGAACGTTTATTAACTTTTATTCAACCTTTCTGTGTGTTACCCGCTTTATTACACGAATAAAATTCTCGGAGGAGACAACGACTTTATAGCTCCATTAAGATTGGTTCACACCAGAGGGCTTTGCTGTAGAAATAATTGTAATCGAATTTAAAATTACTCTTATATTGGTTGAGAATCATGAATGTAATAATGGCGTAATCTATATAAATAAAAATGAACCACTAAAATAAACAACAACATATGATGCTGAGTGCAAAACTCGTGAACGGCTGAACCGATTTGGCTGATTTCTATTTGTTGTGTTTGATGAAGTCTGCGAAAGGTTCTTATAGAGAGAAAAACGTAAAAGACCACGCGGGCGAAGCTGCTTGCGGAAAGCTAATCTATACTAATATTATAAAGAGGAAAGATTTGTTTGTTTGTTTGTTTGTAATGAATAGGCTCCGAAACTACTGGACCGATTTCAAAAATTCTTTCACCTTTGGAAAGCTACATTATCCCCGAGTAACATAGGCTATATCATCACGCTACGACTAATAGGAGCGGAGTAGTAATGAAAAATGATGCAAAAACGGGGAAAAAATTATAAGACCACGCGGGCGAAGCCGCTGGCGGGAAGCTAGTTTGTTATAAAAAGAAAAGTAAAACTAAAGTGTGTATTGCCATTAAACAAAACTCAAATCTACATTCCGAGCTGCTACAGAGAATATCATAGAAACACCCAATAACACTTTGCTTGACCCGGGATTCGAACTCAGGAACTCCAGCGGAGCAGTCGGGTTAACGACGGCAGTTCCACTACCCATAAACAAACATCATTAATTATTATTTCCTCCTCCTAAAGTACATAATATATGTACTTATATTAAGTTGCACAACAAACGCGGAAAGGAAATGATAACGCAAGCAGGGGCTCAAGAATCCAAGATGGCGTACCATTAATCACGGGATCTCGTGGGGGAAGACGCCGCAGCCTCACAGATAGACGGACAACCACTGCTGTAGTTAATTTAATAATAGACTATACTTAAGTTCTATAAGCCCATTGACTTATATTATTACTGCGTAAGAACTAGGCGGACCGCATATCACAATGACACCCCCGAACTTGGTACCAAAATGGTTTTCTCTACACCACAGTGAACTAGTCAGCGATCGGCTAAAAACTAAGATGGCGTCAGTGTTTCTCTGTATAGCGAACTCGTCTGTCAAATGTTCGGCAGGTCCTATCTTTAGTATATAAATCAATTTATCATTGTATTAAAATCAATGTAGGTATTTAAATAAATATATTTACGACCATAAAATTGCTTTACTACTTTTGACAAAAACTTCTGTCCAAGTTAAATTTACTAAGGCTCATTGTCAATCTGTCACTTTGATCTTGTAAGCAATTAAAAGAAACAAAAAACCCGACTGCGTAAAAACTACTTACTAAAAATCTAAAAATAAGCTCTGTGATGTTGGAAAATGTATTGCAGGCGGGACAAGCAAAGAAACAATTTTGTTTATGAACGAACAGCTTGTCCCGCCTTTAGTTAGTAGTTTTTACGCAGTCGGGTTTTTTGTTTCTTTTAATAATTGATTTTATTTCCTTCTTTTTAGTTTATAAATCATCATAGAATCACTAGATAGATCCTAAATGATGATTTAAAATATAAATTGATACAACTAAAGATCATTTTCAAAATCAGTTCGCACATTAAAGCGTATAAAATCCGCCATATTGATTTTTTTTAAATTTCATGTACCCAGTGACAGTCGTGCCATCAAGACGAATCTAATGAGGTGTCATTTATCTAAATCGGTTGAGCCGTGGAGTAGTTACGACCGGACATAGGAACGGACATACATACATACATACATACATACATACGCGTCAAACACATAACCCTCCTCCTTCGGCAGTCGGGTAAAAATAGACCTTGTAGTTTTGTGATGTGCAAATGACATTCACTCTGAGGGTGGCAAAGCAATTTTATGGTCGACTATACCAGCCTTATTTTATTTAAAATTCGAATCTTTCTAAATTTTTTTAACTAGCCCCTTTTGTCCCAAGTCTGAGCAATCCTCCCCCCATTTCTTACATTTATCTCTTTGTTGGGCTATTTGTGTCCGGTTATCCAGAAAGGCATCCTAATATATTAGACAGGTATGTCTAATATATAGAAATAAGCCGTGACTGACTAACTAACCTATCAATACATAGCTCAAACCAGTGAATGGATTTTGCCGAAATTTAGCTCACAGATTATGACGTAAGCAATACCATACACTACTCGTAAGACCATTTTTTTTTTCATTCCACCTCTAAATTGGTAAAAGCAGATAGCAATTAAGATATACCTAGTACCCGTGGACTGTTAGTATACATGTAGGAGGTATACTTCTACCTTATTCACCAGAGATGCCGTGGTGATAAGTTATAAATTATCAGTCGACGCCACTCCTAGAAACTATTACTGAATTAAACCAGTTCTTTCTGGGAGGTTGCATCTTTAATTAAACTTTAAGCCGACAGATCCCAAAGGAATCTATTGGGGGCGGTACATTGTGTTAGGATATATGGATAAGGCATTTCAAATTATTGAAATTATAACTTCCGCCGTAACCAAGCGAAGCTATGATTAAATTTTCAGATCTAAAAAGTTATAAGCTTTGTCTATGGATTTTTTTTTAATCTTGGAGTTTGTGGCAAAAACTTGTTAATGGCGACTGCAGATTCGCTCCCTAGTCAAATGCTCTGTGTCTGGCAACCCAAGCGCCTGACACCTTTCGTTCTGAGAGCAGACTCGTGCACAGTAAATGGGTTAATGATGTACACCCTCAGTTCGCCCGTATGTTTAATTTCTATATAGTAGGGAGCAAGCCTAGTACGCGTCACTAACCGGGGACAAATCCAAACTCTCCTCTCTCTCCATGTCTCTCTCTTTACCTCTCCCTCTCTCTATATCGCCCCTTTCTGTCTACGTCTCCTCTCTCTTTACCTCTCCCTCTCTACCTCTCCTCTCTCTCAAAACTCTAGCGGAGCAGTCGCAACTACGACCATTAGGCTAATGCATAATTGTGTCATATCCATTTTTCCTAGTTGTATTTCTCGAACAGTAGCACAGAGCTACCAGATAAAGTCAGCCTTCTAGACTCATTTAACTTGGTTCTGTCGCTGCCAGCCATTCATTCCGTTTAGCTTTTCATTCTTATTGCAGCCTCATCATAAGCCACTGATTGACTTTAATTAATAGATGGAGATGAATAGAGAATAAAAGATATTTATTATCTTGATAAAATAATACTGGATCAAGACTAGGAATGTTTGTTGTGTGTTGTCAGTATACACAAGTTTTGTAACGATATCTTTGAGTATTTATAAAATTACTAGAGATAGGATTTTGACAAAACGTCCACACAAATATAAGTCTATTGACAGATTTTAATGGTGAACTAGATTAAGGTAGCAAGCAGAATGTAATTCTCAAACTATTTTTTTTACAGAATATTCATTCAAATTCAAGTAGGTACAATTATTTTATTTTAAGATTAGACTATATAAATAGGTACTTTTGGAAATTCAAACTATTTGCACGGTTAAAAAAGTGGGTCTTAGGGGAGGAACCGGCAAGAGACTTTATAAACACTCTTTGGAAACAATTGTATTGTGAATAGTTTTAAGGATTATGTTAATATTAAGATTACGTACTGACAGTAAGAACTGACCAGCCTATTGTAAAAAAGATTAATTAATTGATGTTCGTTTATGCGTGATATAAAACAAAGTAATATACTATATGCTTTTGGCTTGTCAAAATTTCCAGTTTGTGGCTATAGCTCCCATCCAATATCCTTGTAATGTTCCTAAATTAAACGAAGCAAAGCAAGTGTTGTTTCACGTCAAAACCGTTACTCAGATAATGCACTTTATGCCGCCAATCAGAATGGGTTTGTAAAAATCTATGCTAGTAGTCACTGGTATTCAGAAACACGTTACGTTTTGTTCCCTACTGCACTATTTTCCTAGGAATTGCTAGACAAAAATTACTTCGAGAAACTAGGAATATTATTAATATAATCATAAGCAGAGGTGTGCTAATTACATTGTATACCCACAGTTCAAATTCAAATATTTTATTTCAATTAGACCATATAAATAGGTACTTTTGAAAAGTCAAACTAGTTGCACAGTTCCAAAAAGTTGGTCTTATGGAGAAGAGCCGGCAAGAAACTTCATAGTCACTCTTTAAAAAAAATATAAATGGTTACAGTAATAATTTAGTTTTGAGGATAGTGCAGTTCACCTATATACTTAGGTCCCATGTAATAGAATGAATGAATGAATGGATCTTTATTTGCTATAAGTATTGGTACAGTTCCGTCTTAATTATATACCTAGATCCAAAACACTTAGTCATAGTGGTGACATGCAAATATTATGTTAAACATCATTAAAATTGTTATTTTTACCAAACATAATTAATTTGATGCGTTATTAACAGTCCATTTTTAATATTATGAAATAAGATTACATGCATTATTAAATTACTTAGGGCCAGTAATAGAGGGTCAAACATACCAAACACACTATTTCTTAGTTAAATTAGAATCCGATCCTCTCAACACGATATTCCCGAATCCTAGTAGCTTAGTCGGGTACGTAACAGGATTATTAGTAATGCAAGGACTAATACTGCGGTAGACCTCTACACCGCCTACTTCACCGCACTTCATACAGTAAATTAGGTATGTATACACAGTAAATGTTCTGATATAATAAGATATGTATGTTATCATGTACATATTACCTTATTATTTTATTTATTTATTTATACTACACACTATCTTTACAGGATAACCCAATACAATAGTGGTTTGCTCATACCAAATAAATTGAAAAATAAAATACGGGTAATACATCATCAAACATACATCAAAATCTACACTTAAAAATACAACACAATAAAATTTAAGAAAAATTATATATAACTAATAAAATTCAACAACTCACTCAAATTGCACGAAAATATAATCAACTAGCTTTCCGCCAGCGGCTTCGCCCGCTATCCCACGGGAACCATACATTTTACCGGGATAAAAAGTAGCCTATGTACTATTCCAGACGATAATCTATCTCTGTGCCAAATTTCATCCAGATCCGTTCAGTAGTTTTTGTGTGAAAGAGTAACAAACATCCATCCATCCATCCTCACAAACTTTCACATTTATAATATTAGTAAGATAAGATAAGAAGTAAGATTCTCTCGTGAACTCTCGTTCAATACACATATTGTGTGGACGAGGGGTGTTTTTGACAGTAGGTTGGTTCTGGCAACACTAGCGTGATAGCGGCCCGTCCCGGCTTCGCATTCAACATCCTACTAATCTTATAAATGTGAAAGTTTGTATGTATGGATGGATGGATGTTTGTTACTCTTTCACGCAAAAACTACTGAACGGATCAGGATGGCTTTTTATCCCGGTGAAATGTATGGTTCCCGAAGGATAGCAGGTGAACCCGCTGGCGGAAAGCTAGTTTATTTATACATCTTACTAATATTATAATGGCGTTTGTAATTATGGATGTTTTTGTTCTTTCACGGCAAAACGGCTGAACCGATTTGGCTGGAAGTTGAAATGGCATTGTTTCATTTTACTTAAACTTAAGATAAAATAATAAGTCGTTTTGAAAGTCCAAAGGACAGTTAGTTTGTTAGCAGTGGAAATAAATTTGTGTTTTGCTTATCTCTGGTTGCAGTAATTAAATAAAACAAGATGCTGAGCGATTTATAGGGCCCGGGGCCCATGTTGTCTGTCTTGACGTCCCAGGGAATACTACATTTTCCTCTATTTATTTTTTGGATTGATAAATGAATTTCTTGATGGTATAAAACATTTATATTTTTTAATTCCGACGCAAAAAGACGGGCTTTTATAAGTTTGACGTGTCTGTGTGTCTCTGGCATACCGGTCCGGAACGGATGAACTGATTTTACTTTGTATTTTTTATTTATTAAAAGGTGTATTAGTCGGGAGTGTTCTTAGAAATATTTGGTGAAAATCGGTCCAATATCAAATCAAAAGGCTTGACTAGTAGAATATGTACTGCATACCAAATTTCAAATACAAGATGACCGCCACCACAAAATGGCGAATTACATTTCCACATAATACAGTAAAGAATTACCTACATACCCGGGTCAAGCAAAATTTGTTGGGATTTTTTTTGAAAAATTCCCAGTAGTAGCTCGGAATCTGATTTGTACCCGGTTGATGGCAATAGGCTCGCCCCCTATTAAATGAGACCTTAACATACCGGCGAACTGTGGGTGCGTACATCTCTGCCGCCCTTCAGGCAATACAGGCGAGGGGATATATTTATGTATTATCTATATTAATATTCACAATCATGGCGATTCTATGTTCATCAGATGTGTTGCAAATAAGGTCATAAAAATAGTCTACATTATGTAAAAGTTTAACCTTTCAACTGTCAAGCCGATTTCCAACAAAAAATAACCCAAAACAATCAAGTTGCTTTCATTTCTTCATTATGAATGCTGAATGAGAAAAATGCTGTAAATGTTCCCAATAAAGAAATGATTTATTCCAACGATGAAACTTAACAATGTAGCCATCAGTTAGGAGTATTTCACTTGGTAGTTTTTACGACAGAAGTTGAGCGGCCGCCATTTTTATTAGTGTTTGTATAAAATACGATAAGCGGTAGTGATAGTAAGTGGTTTTGTTTTATCGGATTAGTTTCTTTCTTTGAAATTACTTGGGGCTCTTTATTTGAGGACGACTGGCTAGAATTTAGCTTTAACAAAAAATATAAATAAATAAGAAAGTGCGTATTAGTATTCGCAACTGGCAAATGTGTATGACAATGAAATCTCGCTAAACAGTAAAAAAATTACGTCATCAGGAAACTTGCGGATATTTCAGGGTGTTTCTTAGGTATTATAAGTACCTATGTATTTTAAAAAAAGACCATATATCTAAGTAAGTATTGTATCCATTGAAAAAACAAATACTTTCTCCACACACACACACACACTCGCAAATTGTGCACTGCTGTACTGTGCTTTCGCTTACTGTTATGAGGCCCGTGCCCAGCAGTGGGACAGTAAATGGGTAGACTATGTTAATTATATACGAGTACGACCCGAAAAAGGAAAGAAAATATAATTTTAACATAACATACCATCACGCCTGTATTCCCGAAGGGGTAGGCAGAGGCGTACTAATGTACACCCACATTTCTCCGGTATGTTTAGGTCTCATGTAATAGGGAGCACAAATCCGTACTCCGAGCTGCTACTGGGAATTCACAGAAAATCCAACTACACTATGCTCGACCCGGGGATCGAACCCAGCGTAGCAGCGTAGCGTAGCAGTCGCGCTTGGAACCACTACACCAACGAGGCATCTAAAATAATTTAAATACAATCATAATTATACCTGCACTACGACATCAACATGAAATAATTTATCACTTACACAGAACTTCAAACTACTGCAACAACTTATTTTTTCCGAATCCCCAAAGAAATACTTAAGTCATCCACTATCTGAGATAAACGAGCACCAAGCCTTCGCCCGTACAAATTTACCGTTTAAAAATGCAAAACAAACTTCCATAATATATTTGCAAGACACAAAAGTTAAATAGAAACATCGTGTGACAGTAGAGAATTTAACTTTGTTCTTAACAAATCGTCTTTAATATCTATTCTGAGACTGTGGCGACGCAACCTTTGCATTTTTGCACCCCGTTTTGCCTATAATTCATTCTATCTAGTAATAATGTTTGCTTGTACTGTAGATTTATTATGTACTAGATTTTCACCAGCTGCTATTTATATTTCTTTTATATTATAGCCTATGTGCCTCGGTAAAGATGTAAATTTTATAATGCTGGAAGAATTTTTCAAATCAATCCAGTAGTTTCAATTCAAACAAACCTCCTTCCCACCAAACAAACCAAATCTTTCCTTTGTAATATTGATATAGATAACTTGAATTTTATTTCGCTATTTTAGAATTTACTACTTATACCCAACTTATCTCCCTGCAAGGTAACCTCACTTTCCTTCTTCATCAGAGTTCTCTTCATCCCCTTCTCTTAAATTGAGTCAAGCACATCTTGTATTCCTTTTCGGTCTGTCGCAACCTCATTTGCATTTGCCAGCTGTTATATACCTACTCTACTGTGTTTCATCTTCAGAGCAGGAGTGTCTATCTATCAGATAGTGTAGAAATGGTACAGGCATTTCCTAACTGACGACTATTCCGGCAAAATCTTAACATGTCTGAAATAATGACTTATTTATTATTTGAAATATAATATTTACAAAAAACTATAAATTTTATGTGCCCCAGTTTATCTTTAGATTGCCCAGAAATTGCGTTGCGGAGGTTATCAGTTGAGTATAGGTTAGGAGGGTGTATTATAATTTAGTTGATCATATTATACTTTTCGTTTGTTATTTGCACACCACGAGTAGCCGAGATTGACTTCAGCCCTTTATATCCCTGTCTGTCAATCCTCATAGCCGAAAGGATTAGCAAGCTGAAGTGGCAGTGGGTGGGGCACATAGATCGTAGAACTGATGACTGCTAGGGCAGAAAGGTTCTCGAGTGGAGACCACGCACCAGAAAACGCAGCGTGGGACGGTCTCCAACGAGATGGACCGACGACGTTCGATGAAGGCAGCATACGACCGGTCCCTGTGGAAGTCAATGGGGGGAGACCTTTCTTCAGTAGTGGACCTCTTTTAGCTAATATGATTATCATTATACAAACCAAAAAAAAATATTACGTTTCGCAGACAAACCCCATACCGAAAGCTAGTGTTTCCTTTAGCTTCTGAGCAAGTTTTCTGGCTACCAGGTGGCGCGCTCGCAGACGCCGTTAACTTGTTACACAACTTCCACTAGAAATTGCTCCACTTTTTGTTTCCTTATTCTTTAGTACGGGAAGCAAATTTTCTCAACGTTTTATTATGCTGTTTTGTTTACGGAATTCGGTTGCGGTTTAGGTGTTAATTTGCCTGTCAAAAGTTATGAAAGGGGTTCGAAAAGACTTTAATCAACTTTGCAACATTTAATATAGTTATCACTACCAGTTACAAGGTTGGTTGCTTGGAAAACTAGTCAAAACAACTAACCATTTTAGCTTTTGGTAAATTCTAATAAAGAGGTTTTACCACCAAAACTAGACTAAGAAGAAAGTGAGGGAATTACTCAAAATCCTGCCAAGTTTCAAGTATGTAGACAAGACAGTGAGTGGTATTGTTTTTAGAGTTTAATTCAGAGGTAGCAGTGATAGCCTTGGGGTTTGACCATTGACCACAGGACTGCCAAGTCCAAGGTCTCGAGTTTGAATCACAGGCACGCACCTCTAACTTTTCAAAATCATGTGCGTAATTATCACCAGACTATAGCCTAATCCATCTTAGTCGCGAGGAGGCCAGTGCCCAGCAGTGAGATAGTATTATTATGAGTCTTTTGGGATTTGGCTTGCGCAATGGTGCGTTGAGACAGACTACAATGCAAGGGTGGTCACTACAAACAAATCTTAATAGGTCCTTCCACCGAGCAAAATATAGCTTTAATAATATCATCATCATCAACCCATTAATTGTCATCCCACTGCTGAGCACAAGTCTCCTCTCTGAATGAGATTAGACTATAGTCCTCCACGCTGGCCTATTACAGGTTGACAGACTTCACACGCAGTCGAGATTTCCTCACGCTGTTTTCTGTCACCGCTGTAAGCGAGTGATAAAATCAATTATTATTAGATAGGTACGCACATGGTTACGAAAAGTCAGAAGTGCGTGCCTTGGAATCGAACTGAAGCCCTACGACTTGGCAGTCCAGCTGGTCACATCCCCAGGCTATCACTGCTTTTATATACTTACTTACTTTTTAGTATAATATATAGATACTAAAACAACAATATCAAATAACATCACTCAATATTCTAAACTTCAAGTAGCAGTGTCTACAACAATATGCAAACATGTATAAACTGCAGGGTTCTTGCTTACTTAATGCTGTGACTGCTAAACTTGCATCTGCGATAGGCAAAGTTTTGGGCAAACGAAGCTGAACACTTGGGCATTATAGCAGACGTAACAGTAGGCAAACTTTAGATAAGCATACAGACGATAGTCAAATAGAATATTGCAATGTTATGAACAGGTGCGGTAAAGTATCCTATATGAAGATAATGAAGATGTCGGCAGGAGTGAGTGCGTTTTGTTTGACTTTTAAAATATACGAATTATATATTTTATGAATACAGTTACATGCTGCAACAGAAAATGCTGTGTGCCCAATGATACTGGATTAATATACATCACATTATTATTGTATATCTATACGAATCAAATAAATATAAAATTGAAGTATCTGTTTGTTATTTCGAAATAACAGCTTTTATCTATCTACTTATGATAAAATAATATCAAATTCAATTTTTGCCCGTCGACATAAGTTGGTAGAAATATTTTATATATTTGGAGACTGGCACCTAAACTTAACCGAAGCCTATATCTATACTATAATATTATAAAGAGGAAAGATTTGTTTGTTTGTTTGTTCGTTTGTAATGAATAGGCTCCGAAACTACTAGACCGATTTCAAAAATTCTTTCACCTTTGGAAAACTACATTATTCCCGAGTAACATAGGCTATATATCATCACGCTACGACTAATAGGAGCGGAGTAGTAATGAAAAATGTAGCAAAAACGGGGAAAAAATTATAAGACCACGCGGGCGAAGCGTTTTTATGCCAAGCGGTGTATGATACAATCTTATTACGACCCCTAAAGAAACAAGTGAGAGCCCTGACTTAAATAATATTCCTGTCTCCGTTATCACTCTTCAAAATCATTCTAATTGTGAAGAAAAATGTCAAGTTGTATTTACGAAGCCAGAATCAAGATAACCTCAATTTGTTTCCCCGACTCAACCCTAAACAGTTACTCGCGGCAAAGAGCGCCCATCTAAATTAGTTTTTTGCAAGGAAGTGTAAAGCGACTCAAACACTTCTTTCACTTTATCGTGACAAGGCGTTTAATTAAAAAGTTGAAAGCAATCAAAACGATATTTCAAGCAAAATGGGGGTCTGTTCGCGACGTCATCAAGTCCTATCGAGTTATTAAAGTCACCCAAGATAATAAATTTCGATAGAGTAAAATTCAAGAACGTCTGTTATGGTTAAATCCACATTAATTTTGTTAAATCTAATAGGGATTAGATGGTTGATTCAAAATGAAAGTTTAGCCGAGATTGTCGGTCCCAGATGAGTTTGAATTATTATTTCGCTTGGCGGCGAAGTGTTTTCAAATTTAATAAATTTTTAGATCCTATCGAGATTTTTTGCTTTCAGTATCTGATAGACGTCTTAAGGATTACATTGAGTAGGTTTCTCATCTGGATAAAGTATTGCGAGTTCAATTAATGTGATGAAAATTTGTTTTGTCATTAGATTAATCTGTCAATTTGCACAAAGACGGCTGCAGAACACGAGGTTCTCAGTTCGATTTCCAGGTCAAGAAAGGTGGCCCCGTCATGATCTGCAGTATTACTGCTTGTCTTCTTTCAAGCTTAAGTCGATATTTTAGCTGGTCGGAGTCTTAGGATAGGCACTAGGGTTTCTGCTCGAGAATTTTCGACTCTGGAAATCTCGAGAAATTTGTCTTTAGTCGAGACGGGAAAAAAATCTCAACGCCTCGGGAATTCCCGAGTCGTTGGCAGGAAAATGTTTTGTTTAATTAACCGACTAAAAATAAGATGTTATAATTTCGAAGGTTTATCCAGAGGCATTGGCAGCAAAAGGTTTAGTTTAATTATCCGACGATATTTCGATATTTCGACCGATATCTTCCTATCGAATCTATAGTCTCTGCCTACCCCTATGAGAAACAGGCGTGAAGCTATGTATGTATGTATATTTCCTGTTATACAGACTACCCGTGCTAAGCCGGGACGGGCCGCTACTAGCAAAGTAAAAGTCACAGGTTATAAACCGCATTTCACGTGAAGTCGCCATACCCGCGATCTCCAATAAGTCTGTCTGAACAAACGTACAGTGGAACTTGCCACGTTGAAACCAGTTTTACGATTGCAATAAGTGCACCCGAACTAGGGGCTCGTGTAGCCGTGCCAAATGCTACAAAAAACAGCATTTTAGAACTGAACCTTTATTTTTACTTGTTTTCTTCTATTTAAAATAGCATACCATCACGTCTGTATTCTCCGAAGGGTTAGCAGATGTGTTCCTGAATACATACAGTTCTTCGGTATGTTATGTTCTATGTCATAGGGGACCTTCTATACTATTATTAATCGAAGTAGACTATTATTACGTCATGAGGCCTTCGATCAATAATAGTATTGATCGAAGTAGAGGGCGAGTGTTTTGCCATTAGTCGGGCACGAATCAACTCCGAGCTATAGAAAATCCCAATAATACTTTGCTCGAACTGAGAATCGAGCCCAGGAGCTCTAGCGTAGCAGTCGCGTTTAGGTCTACTAGACTTAGGAGGCAGTTATCTGATTGGTAATGTAGCCAGTGTAAAAATATTGGGCTAACAACTGAGGCCTTAAGATGACATCGCACTAATTCCATATTATTGCTGTAATCAATGGTCTGCGAGCGAACCAATACAAACAGGAATAAAAAAGCAACCCTACTTCTTTGACGCTATTTACGCACACACATAAACGTGCACTAATGTCATTATTGCGTATGTAATTGTAGACATGGTATCGAACAGTTGCTTTAGAAAAATCCGTGGACTGGGATTGTTTATAGGGTCTGCAATGAAAAAACTTCTACAGCAAAAAAAAACTATACTAAAAAGTATTGTAGTGTTACGTCGTAGCTTATGTAATGACGGCACAGCTACATTTGCTACGCCCGGAGCGAACGTAGCGGGTTGGGGTAATTATTTTCTTGAGCTTTGTTGCACTGGTGTCGTTCTTCTATTTATTTTAAATATTAATGGTAACTTTACATAACATACCATCACGCCTATATTCCCCGAATGGGTAGGCAGAAACGTACTAATGTACATCCACATTACGCCGGTATGTTTAGGTTGCGAGCCTATTGCCATCAACAAGGTACAAATCCAGACTCCGAGCTGCTACTGGGAATTTCACAGAAAACCCAACAACACTTTGCTCCCGGGGATCGAACCCAGGACCTCATGCGTAGCAGCCGCGCTTGGGAACACTAGACCAACGAGGAAATGGTAACTTTAATAGTAAAAAAGAATATTTGCAGTAAATATACGTTCCTCTTAAATACAGTAAGCATCGAAGATCTCGGAATCTTGTTCTGTTTTCTCAGTCCTACTAAAACTATGCAAAAATAGACCTTAAATTATTTATACCTGTATTTAATTAGATTCGGTTTTTAGATATCTTTTAAGTTGTTTTATAAGTCGAGACAACATTTTGTAATACTTACTCATCCTCTACGGTCAACTAGGTAGAGGTGTACACTTTTTTGTATCAAATTCAAATATTTTTAATTTTTTATTTCAATTAGACCATATAAATAGGTACTTTAGAAACGTTAAACTAGTTGCACGGTTCCAAAAAAGTGGGTCCTATGGAGAAGAGCCGGCAAGGAACTCTTTTTAAAAAATATTGTGTGTTTGGTAACAGTAACAATTGTTGTGAATAGTAATGAGGATGATGCAGCTTAATGCAGTTTACATTAAAAAAGCGACCGCTATTTAAGGCTTAGACAAGGGAGTGTGGGATTTTTACCAACTGGAAACACTTCGGTAGCCTCCATCATCACGAAGAGGGAGAGTACG
The DNA here is from genome assembly GCA_946251955.1 of Acronicta psi. NCBI lineage: Eukaryota > Metazoa > Arthropoda > Insecta > Lepidoptera > Noctuidae > Acronicta > Acronicta psi. The sequence continues at coordinate 11,963,954 of OX276476.1, forward strand.
ACTAGCCACTGTGTTTACGGTCCCATATGAGACTGCCATTAGCTGGCAGTGAGACTTTTCTATACTATTTTTTGAATATAAATACCCAGTAGTACTTTTCTTGACCCACGCTTACAACTTCTAGACCAATTAGGCACCTAAAAATTACTATACAAGAGTATTTGGATGCTATTATACTACTTCCCATATATGTTGAGAGAGGTAGGGCACAGCTGTTTATGGCTCAAATCTGGAGCAGCCCACCTGGGGAAGTACCTCCACCTTACAGAAAACTGCAGCCAAATAACACACTTTATTGTGTGTTGTGTTCCTGGAGTGAGTAAGGTCGCCATAGCTCCTTTTAAGGATGCGCTCCGCTGGCAGCAAGAGGTATATTCCCTCAAACTGTCGGCGCAGTGAACTCTCCATAAACCTTATAAGGTTTACATAAGTTTATATAAGGTGTTTCGGGTCGGCGACGCGCGAGTGATACCTCTGATGTTGCAAGCGTCCACAGGCTACGGTAACCGCTTACCATCAGGCGGGCCGTATGCTTGTTTGCAACCTTAGTGGTATAAAAAAGAAATGTACTTTGGTTTTGTTTGTACCAATGTACATGAGAATTAGTGTAAACGCTACCGCTTGTCATTTGTTCTGTCTCCTAACAGTTGTAAACTATAGTGATGTTGACGCATTTTTCTTTATAAAACTTGGTCTTGCCAACGTTACAGTGAGTGATTTTTCATGTAGTCTACCGTTATATCGATAAGTTCAGTGCTTCGAGTGACAAACTACAGACGTACATTATTCTCCTTTAAACTATTACTAAGTTTATAAAAATCATTAAATTTGAAGCCCCACGGGTATATATGACACTTAGATAAAATGAGCTTTGAATATGTCGTAAGTGCTTTGTGAAAAACAAAAGAAATTTGCTTATGTCAAAAGTAGATAATATGTCAAAATATTATTTACTACTGTCAATTTCAATACAAAACTAGCAGAGTAAGTAAGTCTGTAGGTTTTTTTTAGAATTAACAGTAACAAATAAAATGTTCTGGGACATTTTACGCAACACCATCTGGTTCCAAAATACTAATACAAAACAATGAAAATAATACTTTATACATTTTTTGTAAGTAAATACTTATATAAGAAACTTGACTAACTGTATATTCATTCACTCAACATATTTAGGTATTTATTAATTGGATTAAATATACCATAATATATATTATAATATTATTTATGATGCTATGCTACAGAAGAACCAAGCCACCCAATGCGGGCACTATTTGTTTAAATGTAGGCAACAAAAACAAAACCCATTTATTGTTTACTAAAAGCATTTTAACTATTCTTATTGTATTTTTTCGATATTTTGATATTTTTTTCGGTATTTTTGCATTTAATGTTGCACAGATGTATATTGGTTTTTCTTATTACATTATATAACACTAAAATAATTTATTTTAGTTATTTATTTAACTCTTTATGCACAAATTGTACAGAGGCGGACTTAATGCCAAAGGCATCTTCTACAAGTTGACCTTTTAGAGTGATGCAGAGACAGTTATTAGCTTTCCAAGGAAAATAATCATTGAAAGACACTGATACCTTTCATAAATTTATTTATGACAACAGTTTTTATAATTAAAAAACTATGAAAGTATTTACATATAATTTTAATTAGGTATATTTTGTTCTTTGTAATGCAAAGTCAGGCACGATATATATTTAAGTTAATTATTTCATCATAATTTCCTATTCAGCACCGCGCGGTTATAATGTGATACTTATAACACTATTTACACAGAAAATAGTGTAAGAATATTATTTCTCACACACTGAATTTTCCATATTTTTTATATAATGTTATGTAATATTGTAATCAATTAACCAAGTAATCTATTAAATGTTATAACCGCAATCTAGAAGCACTATAAATATAATAATAGCCAGATGTGACTGCCAGTCATCAAGATCACGTCTTATTGATAATATGGACTCAAGTCCATTATTGAATGCCATATGCATACTGCTACCGAAGGTTTTACAAAAAATAATTTGTTTAAACTCTAGATTGACCGAAGCAAAGGATAACGTAATATGTTCAGATTGAGTTGCAAACATTAATATTTATCGTTCCCAATATGACGATTGTCAATCAACAGTGTATTAGCTACATTATAAAGTAGCAACCGTGTCGTAGTCACGAGTCCTTAAAAGAGAAATGAATATGTCTGCCTGAACTAGACCAACGTGATCTATAAAAATTAATAACAAATAATAGGCTCGAGAATCGGACTATAATTACCTAAATTATAATAATTATTATAAATAATGATAATTATACTTACTTCATCTTTTATTTACAGGTCCACTTTCACAAAGAAAAGTTTGATAAAAACACACAATACGACAATATATTTTTTTAAATGGATTACATTTATTAATCACAATTCGGTGTATTGGCTTATAAGCGTATGTATTTTGACTATGGCAATATTGAAATAAAATGATGTTTTACTCACTAAAGCCCCTTTTGGTTAGGTCATCAAAAGAGCACTTGTTCAAGCTTGCATCACACAAAAAGTCATGCGATTTCAATTTTATCGTTACAAAAGTATCCTCTTAATTTTATATAAATTTTTCTTGATACCTACACCTGCAACTTTTTACCCGACTGAGTCAGAAGGAGGGTTATGTTTTTCGAGAGTATGTAAATGTATAATTGTTTGGCACGCTGTGTGGCCTGAACGGCTCGATGGATTTTAGCTTCCGAGGTGTAGTTAGATTTGTATTTAAAGTGAGAGTGATACTGAGTATATCAAAATAATTAAAAAATGGCGGATTTTTGGCGCCAAATTAAAATGTTTGACACGGTCTGCAGCCTGAATGGCTCGATGGATTTTAGCTTCAAAGGTGTCGTTTGGTTCGTATTAATTGTGAAAGTGAGTCTATGATGATATAAAAACTAAAAAGTACCAAATAAAATAAATTATTCATTGTAACAAAAACCCGACTGCATTAAAAATACTAAGCAGGCGGGACAAGCAAAGAAACAATTTTGTTTTTATTTAAATTAAACGAATAGCTTGTCCCGCCTGCAATACATTTTAATACATAGAGCTTGTTTTTAGATTTTTAGTTAGTATTTTTAATGCAGTCGGCTTTTTTTTTTGTATATTGTTGTTGTATCATGCCATATATATCATATACATTGGTATCGCACCAATGTGGTGCATAGAGAGTCAATATTGCAGTAATTCAGTTTATATTATTTCTGTCAGATTATATATCATTTTCATGGGAGTCGTAGGTACCTATACTTTATAACTATTTCAAAATTTGTAAAGTAAGAAATACACCGCTGTAGTTAGATAATTATACCTATAGAGTAATAAATTGGTATAAAAATTAAGTGTACTAAAAATTCATTTATCAAAAATCCACGTGGAACATTACTAAACCTCCATATTCTACAAATGTTATTGGATAATACTCTTCTTGACGACTATATTTTATAGTATTTTACTTAAAAATGTATAACGTATTTTTATTTAATTCCATGCATTTTGTAATAAATTTTCTTTTCAGCATAGCTTTTGCGGTGTACTAAGAACCTAACAATAGCGTTGCTTAAATTCGGTTACCTAAAACCAAAATCACTTGACTAGATATTCATAATAGTATTGAATTATTATGATATGGTCACATTATGTACCCCACGTTGTCGTACGGTCCTTCATGTGTAGAATCCATAGTTACTATCGAGTCTGATCGAGGGGCATCCAGTTTTTTCTTAGTCGGTTTCCAAGCAGGCGTTGGTGTGAATAGTTCTTTGCCCCGCTGAAATAGAAGTAATTTGTTATAAAGAATACATCTTGATTGGTTTCGGATCTTTACTGAGCTTAGTGATAAACATAACATATTTATGGTAACTGTTTTGCTGACGACCGACGTCGGTTTTCCTTAGGTTTCGTGTGTGTTCTCCAATCTGGCGTTGGTGTGAATATTGCTTTGCCTCGCTGAAATAGAAGCGTCGAAATCAAAATGGTTATCTCGAACTACTGGCTGATTTTTGGATATTTACCGCACTTGGTTCGGTTAACAAGGTCACGTCACACAAATGCTTATCTCAAAGTGAATTGATATACTATTACTGCATTTTTACCAGTACAAATGGATAATTAACATGTGCTTGTCTCAAATTAAATTGCTATAAATTGATCTATTGCATATTTTTCACTTTAGTCATTTATATGCTCGTCTTAAAGTAAATTGTAATCGTTGTTCTACTGCATTTTTACACCTGTCTATCAAGTGCTTGTCCCAAAATAAATTACTATCATTATTGTACAACATTTTATTTACCTATGTCCATCAAGTGCGCATCTCAAATGTTTTTTTAAAATTAAACAATGTGTTAAAAATTATTCTAAGTGCAACACGAATTATTGAAAGAATAAAGTGATTCTGTAATAACAACCTATAGTTGTAATCGAATGTGATCACCATTGTTTATAATTTTTATACTACAATGTTTTTAATGTCTAAGCTATTTAAAGCATTTAAAATAATTTCTAGGCTATTGAAACATTTATTTTTATTAATTTCGACACTACTTATAAATTCTAATGATGAAATAATGATATAAATGTTCAACTACTGAAACCATTGTTGATATCTAAGCTTCTCAAACAATTGCTAATAATTTCTTAGCTAATCAAAACAGTTACCATAATATTTAATTACCAAGCTTCTTATTAAGGTGCATTCTTTATTGCGAGCATTAATTATAGAGAGATCATTTTAAAACTTCTAGCTTAAGCAGGGACTATTCTCGACTCAAAGTATCCACTACTTTGAGCCGAGCATTACTCAATATACGCAAAATGCTCGCAGTGTCGATGCACCTATAGATAAACACTTACATATCCATGGTACAAGGCCCATCCCAGGCCGACGGGGAATAGGATGAGTGTAGATAGCCCCACTGCCCAGCCCAGAATATCGGCGAAGAGCGGGAATACATAGTCTTCATATCTTGGTGGGGTCCAATCGGCAAATATAAAGATGAGAATTCCCTGAGTAGCAAAAATAAAGAAATTGTACATTTGATATTTAGCTGTCCGTGATGAAGATATCATGGTCAGTTATCTCGGTATCTTAGTTGTCCCAAGCGTTCAGTGTACTTACACTGGTGACATATTTTTAAGAGAAAAAACACCCACTTATCACTAAAATAATTTTAAAAAATTGCAAAAAAGCTAACTTTTCCCTGGCCTAAAAATCAAATCCGGGGCTTGTCGTTTCGCATATTCTAAAAAGACGTCAGATGTTTTGAGATTTTGACGACGTCTGTGGTCTGTGTCGAGAACCGGACTGCTGATCACGAGGTCGTCTATTCGACCCACAGGGCACAAATACTTTTGTGATCAACTTAAGTGTTTGTGTTTGTCTAGGTGTTTCTTATATATGGTAAGTAATTATTTACAAAAAAAATGGTACATAAGTATTTTATCTATTTTCTAGTACCCATAGTACAGTCAGCATCCGATATATCGTGGCAAACAAAGTGTTCAAAATGATCGGAACAACTAAGAAAATTAAACTTTATCCCCATGTGATAAAGTTTATTTCAGAATGACAGTTGCCGTGTATTGTGTTCGTTCTGAAATAGTCCTTGTGCCATTGAAATAAAGTTTAATTTTCTTAGTTGTTCCGATCATTTTGAACACTTTGTATGTCCCGATATATCTGATGCTGACTGTACAACTTATTCTTAGTTTGGGACTGTCTCTCTAGAAAGCAATGGACATAAAAGCTTAATAATAAAAATTGTTTTATTGTAAATTTACTTTTTAGTTAAAGGGTTTTCATGCTAAATTTCGGGATTCATAGGAGATTATGTGCTGAGTGGGAGAGGTTTCGTATAAATGATTCTAACTTTTTTAGCATATGCCTAAACGCCTATAAAAATACATACAGTCAAACATAGGGTGCTGTGAAAAAATGTGCCAAGAGATATTTAAAAAATATATATTTGTATGTTATATACCTCATTATTTTCAGTCAAAGATGTAACCCAAGATAGCAGTAATTACGTTTTGTAATAGTAGGTACAAGATTACTCTCACGCGCGCACAATTAATCAGATTAATTAACGATTATTGTTTCCATTACTTTATCAATCGATTAACTTGTGCGTGACAACTGGAACTTCACATTATGTTGAACAATATTACCTAATTATGCCTATTATATTACGCCATGAAAAAAAATTCACTTACGACCTTTTTCTATAACAAACATTTTACATACATAGACGATCTCGTATATCGTACTCTTTCATAATTATCTAGTCGAAAATAGAGCGATGAAATGATCATTCAGTGCTGTGATGTCGCGATGGCGTATTAATATATTAAATATCAAATCACTAAGTATATGTTTATGTATACGCGCAGTAACGTGCAGGCAAATACGATCCTTGAAATGATAAGGGACTTATGACCTCTTACTGTACTTACAAGACTGCCAAAAGGCACAAAGATGGTCCAGACTGACTTCCAGTAGAACCGCAACACTTTATTTAGGGGCATGTCCATTGACGCGAGGTCCTTCATGGCACGATTGATACCGTAGCTCCACGAAACTGACACACACTGAAAGTTAAAAATGATGAAACTGGCACCTTGTATAGCGGACTTTCAAATTTAAATGTCGAACCAATTATGTGAAAGGATTTGTCTTATACACACAGAAATTTTGTTTGCAAAAATGACAAAGTGAATTGTTATTATAAAAAATATTTACAAATGCTAAATAGTTAGTCCACTACAGTCAGTCTACCCGTGACAAAGGACGCTGTAAAGGATCCGAAACGACGAGATCTAAATTATAATAAAATAACGCGATAGAAACGTTTAATTTCAATGTCTAATATTTGCGTAAGTCTCAGAAACCATTAAATCCCAAATAAAATCTAGTGAAAGAGAGATACTAGCTCAAACTGGTTTCGAACCTGTGTCCCTCTAGTTAAGTAGACCGGACGCTTTTAGAAGCTACCGAAACACAGCCTCTGATGTCGAATTTTTGCTTCCACATTCTTACGTCTTAAGGTGATGTCAACAACATCTCCTGACGATACATTTTCTATCTTCAACCGACATGAACCCTACCTGAGATATATTTGTCTTTCACTAAAAACTTGATATTATCTGAATAAATAGTTTTATATAAATTTCAAATTCATAACAACATTATTAACCCCGATTACAAAATGAAACTTTATTAGTATTGGACCATACTACGTTAAGTACTTAATTAAAACCAAATATTAGCTTAATCTCGCTTAGGGTCTTACATTTTCAAACATTATATCATCGGATACATTAGCAGTGTTATTAATTTTGCAAATCTCTTTAAACTTGGCAGCAATTTTTATTATCTTTTTGTATTTTTTAATCATTTTCCATGCTAAGATTACAAGTTATTTTTAATGAAGGAAAAAATCGGCGGGCGGGCAGGATTCGAACCTGCGTCTTCTGGTTCGGTACACCAGACGCTCTGACCACTAGGCCACCGCTCGCAATTTTTATGTTCCTATCCACGCACTTTTAATAATATTCCTACATTTTTGACCGTGACTTACTGATCTATTATCGCATAAATAAAAATAAAAAAATAGCACTATGTTATGTTATTGTGACATAGGCATGGATCCAATAAGGATTAAAAAGGATTTTATTAAACTCAACCCCTATGATGCGTAACGGAGGTTCAAACTTTGCACGAGTGAAGCTACGTGCAAAAGCTAGTGTTTCCCTATCAGACTTCTGCAATAATATAAAGAAAAATATTTTCGATGTTTGTTTTCCGTTACCGTACTACCAAACAAAAGAAAATGGACTTTAACGCTTCCAGATAAAGTTAGTCTTACCTCAGCCATGCCTATCAGTAGGACAGCCCAGGAGGCCGTGTTCCAATCTAGGACTGTAAACAAGTAGACCCCACCGCTGAAACACATCGGTATCCCCAGAATGAAACACGAGAAACATGTGAATGCGGTCACCTGAAATATAATGTTAGTTACAGTTATTGTTTACAAAAATAAAACCACAAAAGAAGGACCAAATTAAATTAATTATGAAACATGATAATGACTTAACAGAGAACTACACGATAAAAAAATAGTTAAAATCGATGTTATAATAGATATTACACAACGAAAAATATTTTCTTGTGAACATAGAACCTATGTGTCACAAAGTATACTTTGTTTGATATATTATAATAATTAAGTTTTAAAATAATGGTGCACAAAATAATAGTACCCCTTTTGGCACACCAAGAGATGGATTTGCACAAGTTCTATAATTACCAAACAAAGAATATGAACAGAAGAAAAATAAAAATTTTACTATCGTAAAATATAATAATGTTTCGACGCACCCTCCAATAATTCTTCCTAAGATGTGGCCACTTGTCGACAATAGCGGTGTTTATAGCTTCGATACCAGCGAACTGACTACCTAAACCCAAGATGAATAACATCAAGAAGAATAAAATGGACCACATCCTCGCGATCGGCATTTGGAGCAACGCTTCTGGGTATGCGACAAAAGCCAAACCGGGACCTTGCTCTGCCACGTCTGGAAATAAAATTATTGGTTAGATGCTATATACAAAATTAACAACACTGTAGTGTGGACTGTATTATAAAAATGAAAAATTTAAAAAAATACAAAATTTTTCGATATTACTGAAAATCAGCCCCCTAGCGAAGTTGCAATCTAACGTTCGAAACAAAAAGGAATAGAAACAAAATGTATGGGTATGACATTTGTAAACGTCAGATTTGTCGAAAGTTTATATCATTCCCATACATTTTGTTTCTATTCGTTCGACTATCTGAACGTTAAATTGACTTGGCCCACAGACATTTCTTCTCAATATATAAAACGAAGTTGGAATAGTTACACCTACTTTAATTTCATTGTTCTTTAGAATCTTAGCTAGATCTAGTTATGTTCAATGATTCAAGGGTCCAAAACAAAAGTGATGCTTTCCGGAAATGTTTCATGTATTCTACCTATTCTTGAATCAGATTGGAAAATTATTTATAGAAATATGAGAGATAGTAAAAGCGGGTCTAAGGATAAGCTTATTGTCTTACGTGAGATTACCTTCAAGGAAGATTGTGGAACCGAAATGTGACATGACTTTAACGTAATTTTGTACGTGACCTAACGCGGTATCGAAAGGACTAAAGTCGACCTCGAAACCGTTTCGGAAATCCAATAAAGTTGATTTATTTAATGCTAGACGGTATATTGGGGTCAAATGTTTGACAAACCTGATATGATAAAATATTGATGTTATTGTGTAACACGTATAAAATAAGGATAAGGTTTTTGGCGTGACGCGACGAACAGGAAAAAGAAAATATTTCAAATCCAGAAACTACTTTCTACCAAAATTATGAATCCAAAGATGTTTATGATTTACGTTACTTAAAAAACATTAACGTAATACTAACGTAGTGAAAGTGATTTATATGCACATTCTCTGTCTCTTCTCTCTCTCTCTCTCAGTCTCTCTATCTCCGCTGTCTTCACAGTCTTGGTCATATTGTCCTAATTAGTATGATATAATTATCGCAGTTTGGATTTTTTGCCCACTGCTTTAATAGCCAGAATACCTGGCAATACGGTGCTACCGCCAGAGAAACTACAATAGCGAAGGGCCTAAGACCTAACTACCAGATAATATCTTAAAAAGAATTCGAAGTTAGAGACAAGTCCAAAAATATGCAAAATTCCAACCATAACGTGAATATCGCGTGGGTTACGTAAATATGGAAAAACCAAACATGGCCATGAGAAAGAACTAATAATTCATATACTTAAGAGCATTTTCAATATTACATGTTATCACATGATAAAAACCAGTTATACCGCTGTTATGATACCCTGTACATCAATAAAAGCTTTATCGATAGACGAAAAGTAATTAATAGATAGAAAGAGTGATTTACGGCAAAAACATTTCGCGTTCGCACATGTTGGAGTGTAGCGATGTTTTATGGGAAAATGCTTGTTTATTTCACAATAAAATTCGTAGTTTTTTGGCAGGACTAATAAAGGATTATGCGTAGAACAAAGCTATAAGTTACAATGAAAGCGTGATTTAATAGTATGTAACGTTAAGAGCTTCATGCTTTTGGACATTTTAGATTTCCATACCATCAAGGCATCAGTACTAATGCACACCCACAAAATTGTAATAATGTAATAAGGTCCCATGTCCCATGTAATAAGGGGCTAGCCTTTTGCCAATAACTGTGCATAACTTCCAGTTACTAGAATTAGTTGGAATTTCTTATTGTTGCGTAAAACCAATAGCTAATACAAACACCGTTGATAAAGAGGTCTTACTTTAATTAAATTAAATCAATTCACATCCACACTTTGAGCAGCAAGAATTGTCCCTTCACATATCGATCTGGAATTAATTCAACGGAACGTATCCTTTGTTCCAAATTTCCTATACAAAGCTTATCCCTAACAGATCGAACCGCACAAAGAACCAATACTCGAAGGTAACTAATACCACACACCACAATGCGGCAGAATGAAATATTTACAATTTAATCAATCCATTATCTTGAAACAGAATACAAACAATGCTTGCATTCGTAACATAGCGAAATCAACATGGGATCGAGTGTTCGCGGATCGAGAGGGCTTGATACAATACACAAACGCGGTAAACTGCGCTAGAGTTTGATTAAAAGTTCCTTTTTTCATGACGTTTTTCTAGTTTGGACACAAAAGCGAAATGTTTTAGCAAAAATTGGAGGCATCGGTGACATGCATGTAAAATCTACTACCATGGATGCTAAATTTAGTGATTTCATTGTTTTAGTACATAAAAAAGATGCATGAAAGAATGTCTATGGATAAAAGAGCTAAGGTAAATTTACAAAGCGAGTATGAAAAACACAGATAAATATTTCGTATGAGCACCTAATAGAATTTCGTCCTAAAATTAAATCAGTTATAACAACTCATATTTTCTGAACTGATTAACCCATCAATTATAGAGATTTCTATGAAACCAGCTATTTCGAAATTCTAGAAACTGTGAATTGACCCCTTACTAGAATTCGTGTAGACTGTAGCGGTATCTGAATATATTTTCGGCATTCACAGTTGAGACAAGGAAATTCCCTTGACGAATACTCGCAGGAAATCAATTTATCAATATTACGCTTCCTAACTTATTTATGGCAACACGTATTAATATTTATAACCGGTTTATAAATAAATCGTATTTTTTATTTGGGATTGCCAATCGTAAACTTATTGTTGACAATAATAAATGCTCACAACAAATCACACGTATAAGAGTTACAGTAAAGGATACAATTTTAACCTTATTCCAAATCATTTAGTTAACCATGATTTACTAATGTATAATATTTTCTTTGTTATTTTGATATTATCAAATACGTGAAACGACGCGATGCTATTTATAATACTCAACTAGGTGTCTCTTACTAAATTCATGTTTCAGAATTAGAAATTCATGTTTAAGTTTATGCTCTATTGAAACCGTTCGAAGGTTCTGGAATAAAGTTTGTTTTAAAAACAACTGCAATATTTACTTGCTCTTTTTTTAATGCGAAATTACCGCGGGTTGTGTTATATTTATTGTAACACCATCGAAAAACGAAAGAAAAGTGGTACTTAATGGTTTACTCACAAAACTGTCAACTGAAAAGTTGAACATTTAAATTATAACTATAAAAACAGTATCATATTTTTTGCCAATAACGCTTTAAAACTAGCGTATTTATATCAAACGATAAGGGCCATTTTAGTTTATTGGATATACCACTTAGTGTCGTAACAATGAAGATCATGTAAATGAGAGAGAAGTTGATGTCATAGTAATTACAAACCTTTTAATTATTATAGCATTTGTTCAATTCCAATCAACTTACAAAATGTTAGCTTTATGATTTTTTATTATAATGATGTAAACAGTTATTATTGATACATTTGTCTTCTAAACACTGTCATTACTAATTATAAATTAAAGTTCCCGCCGCGCTATAAGCTTATGGTTATTAAGGGAATTGGGGCAATCCCAGATACTACTGTACATTTTTTATCAATAGAAGGAGAGATTGTCTAGGAAGGTTGTAGGCTATAATTTATAAATCCATGCAAAGCTGGAGCGCCTGTTTATAGACAAAACATAAACAATAGTAAGTTAATCTAATAGCATTGCCGAGTACAAATGCATATTTAAGTGGGCTTCACTGTAGCGCGCATTGTTTGCGCTCCGTCCGCGTATGTTTGCGCCCCGCAGCATTGCAGTGCTCGGATTAATCAACTTGAGCTAATCGTTAAAATGCAGTAAGGCTTTTTATTCCACACCCAGTTTCGAAACCCTCTGATATTTGTGTTGTAGTTGTGAATGTTTTGGTTTTTGCGTTTGCTTTTAGTTATTCTAGCAAATGTTAGAAATTTGATGTTGTTGTATACGGTGAAGAAGACTACGTTTATGAAAAGGTTAAAATATGTGAAGTCCTACTATAGCTATTATTTTAGTTGTAGTTATTTCCTATATAGGTATAGCCCCTTTTATTTTACTGATTTAAGTAGTAGGTATATTTTTTTACTAAAAACTTATGCTGACTAACAGTGGCTTGTTAATATGTGATGAAATAATAAATTATATTTCACTTACCATCAACGCTTACGCCCATTAGCTGAGCCTGGAAGCCCAACACGGAGAATATGGCGAACCCAGCGTACACAGACGTGAGAAAATTGGCGAAGCTAACGAAGACTGCGTCAAAGTGACAGTTGTTGTTGAACTTGTTGTAGGAAGCCAAGGTGACAAGAGAGCCGCAAGCCACACCAAAGGAGTAGAAGATCTAATAGAAGAATTTTGTAAATTAGATGAATATGCAGATGGCGATATTGATATCTTATAATTATATATATACAGCTGTTACAGTATATGATAATTTTCCAGATGATAAATTATGTAATAGTAATGATTTCATAAGTTCGTTTTTTAATGCTAAGATAATGAAATAATAGAATACGTATAATAGCAACACAAATCAATAGTTTTAAAATAAATAAAATGCAGACTGAAATGCAAAGAAATGAAAAACTTTCATTTGAGTATTCGTGAAAAGAAAATAGATAAAAAAATTTCATCATTAAACTAACATAAATAAAACAACAAAAGCGTAGTGATTTGTGTTTTATCTAAAAAAACTGCAATAAATGTTGGTTCTAACGAACAACGTTTTCAAACAACTAAATATCAAACAAGCGCAAGTGATTTCCTTTTGTGCTTCACGAGACTATAAAATCGAATTAAATGGTTTTACGAATTTAAATTTTGCTGTATTGTTTATTTATTCCATTTTTTTGGAAAATATTAAATACCGCTATTCTGGTTACTTTTATTTTTATTGAAGATTTTTTTATACCTAAAACGGTTGATTAAATTACAATTCCATCAGGCATTAATAACTTTATTTAGATTCTTAAAATTCGTTGCAGCGATGGTTGAGTTATGTTCATTGCCATTCTCAGAAAATTTATTTAAAACATCAGAATTATTTCGTAAATATTTTGCAACAATATGAGTATGTTTTCTTTTAATATGAGTAAGCATATTTGAAAATTGACTAGGTTTACATTGTCATAGAAACAAACAGTATTGAAATTTGAAATTATCCGTTCTTTAACGTTTAGCTGTTAAATTTATACCTACACGCTAACAAATTGTCAGCCACCTGAATTATAAATCGAATATTTTATTAGTAAAAGCTCTCCAATATCTAATGACAGCTGACATGCATTGGTTGTTAATTTTTAATGTTTTTGTAAAATCAGCGATAACTACAGTTAACATGATTTTTTAATATAAATTTACTAATCACGTATTAATTTCATAATGTAAGGTAGCATACAAAAAATTACAAAGAGACTTACGAATTTAAAGATAATGAAAATAACTTATAAAGAAGTGCGATATAAAAATAATTATAAACACACCAACAAATTTTGAAGCGTACTGTAAACTTTTTAATTAAGAAATTCAGGCTAGAAAAAGTATAAATTGCCGTTCCAACAACTTTTCCAGATAATTAGGCGCCGCATTTATTTATTCATGAAATAACGGCCGCCATTACTGACAGAATTGTTTCCGATGGACCGATTTCTTCAATAGATTGATGTTTGTTGGCAAAGTCGTGAAAATTTAATTGCAATCCCCAATAGCTTTTTTACGCAATCCTCTTAAACTGTGTTTGGTATAAACAGATAAGTTTTTCAGTTAACATTTTAGGCCTTTTTGCGGTGTGGTCGATTTAAGTGAATTACGTGGTGCATTTTTCATGCCTGAACTCTTTTGATTAGTGAAAAGCTTTTTAATCTAATTTGTTTTAAAATTCTTTTTTGTTTTATATTATAATTTTAAGAGTTGACGCTTAGTGATAAAGAAAATAAGATCTGACAACTTTTAGACATTTTCGTTCTTAGAAGTGTTGCTACAAAATTAGCATTGTTATCATTGGTTTTGTCTTATCCGCTGACGATCTGGAAATAGTTTAGTGTTTCATTAAATTAAATTTTGGTTGATAATGGAATTTAATTCACAGCCATAATTATTTCGCTCATCCCTAGCTCCTGCCAATTTTCTTCTAAGATCTATTAAATACAAAGCTTCCCATCGTGAATATTATACCTGCGAAGCTGCATCCCCCCATACGCGCGCATCCAATAAAGTTTCCCAGTTAGGTGATAAGTAGAACAGAATTCCTTCAACAGCTCCTTCTAGAGTGACACCTCGAATCAACAATGCTGTCAACATGACGTAGGGGAATAAAGCAGTAAAGTAGACGACTTTACCCGCTGATTGAACACCCTGTAAAGACACGAAAAATGTTACACAAGATATACATTTTACGAAAAATAAAATGCTTCATCCAATCACTCACAATCACAATAATAAAATATGAAAATATTTTATTATATCCTTAACCAGGCCAGAAATTTAAAAATTAAAGAAGCTCACTCCTAAGCAAGTCCTATATTATAATTGTTTGACAAGACTAACTTTTTGTTTTGCATAAGATTTTAAAGTTACAGTTACTCATATTTTGCTTACCTTTATTACACACAGAAAAGCGAGAACCCAAGATAAAGCTAAGCATCCCACCAGGTGCCACTGTATCTGACCCCAGTTCTCCCAGGTAGCGTTACCTCTGCCTAGCACACGTTCACTGAAATAAAAAACTTAATTTGTATACGTATAGCTTAGGGCCTTAATTATCATCGTTTAAAGGAATTTCATATTGTCTTCCCGAAGTTTCCAACATTGGTAAATACCAATGTTAGTTTTGTTTGATAATAAAAAGTCGAAGCTTAATTATATTGTCATTCGAAATTCATGTCTCACAAACAAGCAATCATCTTCTACTTCCCACGCCCACGAAGTTTAGTATTTTTGACGTCACTATCAAAGTCTATAACAAATGATGGGTGCTTATCAAGTAGGTAATAGGGCTAATTTAAAGGATCATGACGGCTATGATAATGATGACGATATTGTTGCCTACTGCAAATTTGCTGATAAAAAAAAACAATAACAAACGGGTCCTCACTCTCAACAGATACAGATTCAGATTCAGACTTGAGATTAATATTGTAAGAAAAATCTACGATTTACAACAGAAAAACGGAAGATAGTAGTAAATTTGGAGCATACTTCAGTAAGATAATGCTATCGTAACAACACTAGACGAAATTCTAATTGTTAATTTCATAAATCTATAACGATAAATTTCGTCATGTTTCAGCGTGTTTAATCTGATATGATTTGTTTTAATCCGATAATACATAATGATAATTATCTCTAGTGAACAGTGGCTGTTGGCTGATTATAGAAAGGTCAGAACACTTCATAACTGTAAATTATTTATTATTTGAACAATAAATTTGTGTGAATTGAGATTTTTACATGTAGAGAATATAATGATGTCATCCAAATAAATTGTTTTTTAGAACACATAGTAGTTGTTAAACCACTGTTGATATTTTTATTTTTTTTATTTATGTTGTTGCAAAAGTGATTTTAAAGACAAACAGTACTATTAATTAGTAAAAATCTACTTAATCATTTTTTATAATAGGTATCGATGCATTTATATTAATTGAACGTATCCATTTTGTTGTCCTACCTCTCTAGGACTCTCATTTTCTAATGATAGTAGTAAGTTGCAAGTCGCAATGAGCATCTTTTTATAATTTATAATTAAACGCTTGGCTATTTACTTAAAACAGACAATTTATAACTTTACTAGTCCATTGTGTGCGAAAACAATAGTTGTTATAATTATGAAAATGATATCAACAGTAAATGGAATGTGAATTGCATAAGCTTATGTAATTCCTTACGATGATAAATGCAAAAATCTCACTCAAATTTAAGTTCACCTGTACTTTGAATTATCAGTTTCAGTCCGATGGATGATAAACAATATTTTATTTAATGGTAACTCACTTGTAATATTCTTCAGCAGCTAAAGTCCTTGTGACATTTGAATACCAGGGCACAGTCTCAGTACCGTTTAAGCAAGATAGTCCATCATATGGCCTGAAGCCTGTATCAATGCAAATCTGTCCAATACTCCTACATTGCCTTAAGTAGTATGTAAGATCTGCAGAGGTTCCAACGTTGTCAACCCTGCATTGTCGGTCATACTCGCCACTGTAACAAGCTGGTTAAATTCCTTATCTGATTAATTAAAACATGATTCTGTAAGTAATGGTCAAACTTTTGCTGTATTAACATTTGTTGCATGAATTGCTTATAATATGTTTGATCATGGAAAGCAAAAATAGTTCCTATCTTATCATTCATTTTATAATCCGTTAGTAGTTGTGATAAGAATTAATTATTTTTATTAAATTTATGATGAAGTGCTAATTTGAAATAATTACCATCAGTATTGAATGAATTTTCGCATGATCCCCAGTCCAGGTAACCGGCAATAGATACAATGGTGTAAAACAAGGTCCAAGCGACGATAATCATGTAATATATCGATATGATACTAATGACCACAAGTGTACAATACCCCAAACCAGTGAAGAAAGGAGATATTGCACTGAATGCCTGCAGAGGCCCAAGGCCAGTGTACTGGCCTACGTAAAGTTCTAGGTAGAAAATCGGAAGTCCAATAAAAATTAACATGAGGAAAAATGGAATCAGGAATGCACCTGGAACAAAAAAGCAGATTAACATAAAAGTAATATGAGAGATTTTATCGAAACTTGTCCACAAGTTCACACCCGCCGCCATAAACTGGTTAAAAATCTAGAAATAGAGGTTTGATAACGAAAGCCATACATAATGATGATGATGACCGGACCTTGTCAAGTAAGTAATTAATATCGCAAAAAGAACATACCACACTAGGTAATAATAAAAGTTTCCAACAGATTATTTGTTTGAGACTTGCTAATTATAATTTATCGAATTTTACAAACTTGTATAGTCTGCGCGGAACTAGTTGGCCGCGCCTTAGGTATGTGAGCGGCTGGACGGAGGGGCGGGGTCGCCTGCGCGCGTTGGTACGGACGGCGGGGGCGCTTGTTTTTGTCCACAGTAACCCACTGCCTCACCCCCGTCCCTACTTAAGGCGCGTCCAACTAGTTCCACGTGGGCTATAGATCGAAATCTACTTAAAGTATTTCTCGAATAACTAGCTAATTAAATTATTAAATAAATTATTTAAGATTGAAATACTTACCACCACCATTTCTATAACAGAGATAAGGGAACCTCCATACGTTTCCCAGACCAACGGCATAACCCAGACAGGCCAAAATAAACTCCAAAGGTCTTCCCCAGGATGCTCTATCGGGGGTATCACTTATAGAAGCAGGTTTCCTCCCATCGAACTGCAACAAAATCACAAATTGTAAGCATGCAATGTTCTAACAAAATTCTTCTCATAATTCTCCAATAATTGAACGTACCGCTGCCCAAGGATATAATAACCATCCATAATTCATGATGTCCTTAATTTACATGTTACATTTTTATTTGCTACACATTTAAGATATTTATTTTTTTGTTATATACATAACCCGAAAACAAAACATAAAACTTATAAACTATTAGCAACAGATTTTTCTTTGAAGAGACCAAGTTTTCATTTAACACGTTCACTGCGTTACGCGGAGTAATATACCTTGTACGAGGTCGGCGCTCAGTGCGGCGGTGAAATAGTTATTCCTTCCGGTCGTGCGGAGCAAATTTCTACTAGAAATACTAAAGTATGAGGGAGATGACCATAGTAAAGTTTGAAGACCTTCTTTAGTTGCACTTATTTTTTAATTAAAAACATACGAGGCGATATCTACCCTGTAGCGACAGAATAGCAAAAAAACACTTTATGTGCGGTACGAGGCATATACCGCCTGAAAACCATCTCGTACGAGGTTATCGATATTATTTCGTTAGTGTTGTGCATGAGTTGACAATTGACGGACGTTAATTAATAAAAAACTAAAGTTAATTTATGGCATAACTATGTCATTTTTGAACCAAACTCATATCGATTAAACAGATCTTACTTTATTGACTTTTGCTGTGAAGAAAAAAAAGTAATTAGTGGTTTTCGTTAAAATAGGGTAAATTAAAGTAGCAGAGTCGTACGAGATGCAATTTACCTCGCTCCGCACTGAAAATAAGTTCATTTCGGGATGATAATTGCCTCGTAACGCACTTGTTTGTAAGTACTTAAAATCACTAGCCGCAGTGAACGTGTTAAATAAAGCAAATAGTGCCGCAGCTATTTGCGTCAGATTGTCTAGTCTACTAGAGAATAAGTATGCAAAGTAGGTAAACGGCGAAAAATGTATGTCTAGGTCTGTTTCACAGCTTGCTGATAAGTTTCCATTAAATTAGCTGGCAGATAATATTATACAAAATGTTGTTCTATTTTTTTATTGATCCGGCCGGAATAGCGGTTATCTAGAGGTGGTAAAACAGGATCTAAATGTATTTTGCTCATGGCCCATAATTCAACAGAATTATAAAAGGTTTTAGTTATTATAATGCATACTTAATACAAATTCAGTTCTATTTAACTAGAAAGCTAGTTCAC
The DNA here is from genome assembly GCA_946251955.1 of Acronicta psi. NCBI lineage: Eukaryota > Metazoa > Arthropoda > Insecta > Lepidoptera > Noctuidae > Acronicta > Acronicta psi. The sequence continues at coordinate 11,983,155 of OX276476.1, forward strand.
TACTTAGATAAGTTAGTACTTAATATTAATCTGTGTATCCTTATGAATGGCTCATGGAATTAAAAAGTGTAGTAATAGTTGTTGAAATTAGGTTTAAATAATTAATAGGGCATTAATTGCCTGTTCCCCGCCTACGTAAATATAATGAGTTCATGTTAATAGCACTCCAGAAGGATACTAGGCACTGCTACTGATGAGTTATTATGAAGCAGTTTTAAGTTAACACTTCACAAATCTAGATACAATTTATCGATGCTAATTCATTAAGTAAAATCACGTCCTGGTTTTAAGTTTCCAGTGAAATTATGCTATAACAATATTCAACATTTTCTGGGCATACTTGTAGACCTATTATTATCAATAATCTGAGTAGTGTCAAAAGAAGATGTAGCTCTAGACAATCGAACGTAAATATAGTTTGTTTTTAGTTCTTGAAGCAAGTAATTACAAACACAATGGAAAACTAATTGTTATCGGGCGCCGGTGTTCGAATGATATTCGAAGTATTAACAAAGTGTTGTGGAAACATATTGAAATGAATAAAAAATACAAGAACAAACATCACAATCACAATGACAACTTTGATGACAGCAAAATTGTCAGATGCAATTTTCTAAAGCTGATCACTCACTGTGCAAAAAGATCAGTACATATTTAAAAAATACGAAAAACAAAGGTGTAGCCATACACACTCTTCTTTCTAGCCTTTTTTCCCAACCATGTTGGGGTCGGCTTCCAATCCAACCAGATACGGCTCCTTATCAGTATTTTACACCAAGCGACTGCCATTAGACACATTTAATTATTACAAAAACAGCGATATGTACATACCTAAGACAAGTCTAGGTCAAAAAAATACACTAAACAAACCATAATAGACCTAACTGTACGTCGTCGCCGTTGTTTATAACAATAAGGTCCCTACTCAGCGTAATGCGGCAGCGTATTGAGTCGCTACTGCGCTTTCAGTGGATATTCCACCCAAATGTTTATTCTTTTCTCAGTTTTTTATATTTTATATGATAATCCAGTCCTCGCATTCTTCGCCACCCTCAGAGGTTTTTAATTAATTTCAAAAACTTTCAATGCTACTACAAATTAGTAGACCATTATTATTTGAAGAAAGTCTAAAGCTTAAAGAAACCGTAACCAAAAATTAATGAAGAAGAAACAAGCTTTCGAACAAATTCGATTAGACGTCAATAGGTTCCCATTTATTCACAGAGCAACTTTCAACCTGCTCAATCGGTAATCCAATAATGCCTCCCGAACTGCTTTTCTTGTAAACTCTCGGTTAATGTATTCCAAAACTGGTGTCTTAGTTTTGTAATCACCAATAAAGTAATTATGCAAACTTTGTGCGGACGCGAAAATCGGGAAGTGTTCTGAAACTTAATCCCTTCAAACAAGGGAATAATCGTTCTCATTTAAATGTAAATGCGTTGAATTGTGACGAGAGCTTGAATGGAGTCGCCAGAGTTTATGTTCGATACGCTTTTCCGCTATTCAAATAATGTTATGCAGATCCTGTTACTTACAGAACTGCCCGAGTTCTTACACATACTTTAAGTTTATTACTCGTATAAGGAACAGCGACGTGCTTGGAGTAGATCTTGTAGGAGGATTATCATTTTGTAATGTAGCTACTCAATGGAATATTGAAGTTCAAGAAAGTCTGGATTAGATGTCTTCTTTATAGTTCTTCAAAACCAGTGTCACCTTGTATTAAACTATACGTAGGCTCGTCATCTTTTTCGTAAACATCCCGGTTAGATGTTGGTGTACAATTGTACATCAGTAAACACTTGCCGAGGTATACAGGTGCGATGTTATATAACAAGATTCCGAATCCACAACACACAGAATATCTAACGACTATTCCACAACCACAATTTCATTCGAAAACTCTCCAGGTACACATCGGACATTCTGTGATACTTATAACAATGGCTTCGCAAACTACGCGACATCAAAGTCATAACTACCAAAGTTCCCAAACTAACAATGATACCACAACAACCGGTATATGGTTACAGTGTTATGATTATATAAAATAAATTAAATTGTCTGTTTGTAATCTATAAATAAATAAATATCCTTGGGACATTTTACACAGCACCCTCTAGTCCCAAACTAAGTAGAACTTGTACTATGGGTACTAGACAATGGATATAATACATATATAATTTTTTGTGTAAATACATACTTATTATATATAAGAAACTATATACTACTACTATATTATATAGAGGAAAGATTTGTTTGTATTGAATAGGCTCCGAAACTACTGCACCGATAAGAAAAATTCCTCCGGTGTTAGATAGCCCATTTATCGGGGAAGACTATAGGCTATATACCATCACGCTACGACTAATAGGAGCGGAGTAGCAATGAAAAATGTTGCAAAAACGGAGGAAAAAAGTTATCAAGACCACGCGGGCGAAGCCGCTTGCGGGAAGCTAGTTTTAAATAAACAGCTTTTCACTAAATGTGTATGAAAGTATAATAATATACGTATATACTTACATCAAATAATATTTTTTAGAAATTATGTATGTTAAGAGTGGATAGCTCAATATACTTAAAACACAATTATACAACACTAGTTTTGCCGGCGGCTTCGCCCGCGTGGTCTTGATAACCTTTTTAACCCGCTTTTCTGTTGAAATTTTTCCTGAATTTTCTTTGCTATAAACCTCACAGAGCCCGAGACCTTTCCAAGGAATGCAAAACCGTGGAAATCGGTTCGTGCGTTCTGGAGTTATAGCGTCAGGAAGGAAAACCCGACTTATTTTTATATAGTAGATATAAGCCATAACTTAACTAGTCTCCTGATTATCATTTAGATAACACGATTATCTTTATATAGAGACGGCTTCTCGTAATCGACTTCCTCTCAATCGATCATCGTTATTATATTTTATATCGATATCATAGCAATTTAGGATATACGAAAGTACTAGAGTTCATTACGGTTTATCAGTTAAATCCTATATCTACATAATTATTAAAAAGCGGTGAATAATGCATTCATACTATCACGCCGGTAATTCCCGAAGGGTTGGGCAGAGGTGTTCTGCGGTATGTCTACAGTACGCTGGTATGATTAGGTCCCATGTAATAGAGGGCAAGCCTATTGCCAGTTACCGGGCACAAATCTGTTACTGGAAATAAAAAAAAAACTTAATAACACAACTTGAACGGGAATGGAACATCAGGACCTTTAGCGTAATAGTCGCGCTTAGAACCACTACTAATGAGATGTGTGAGAGATTTTCTCAACGTAATAAAATTAATTTTGTAACATAAAAATTATTGACGATTATGACAACGTCTGTGGTCTAGTGGTTCGAGTACCGGACTGCTAATCACGAGGTCGTGGGTTCGATTCCCACAGGACACAAATATTTATGGGATGTATATAAGTATTTGTGTTTGTCTGGGTGTTTCATATGTATTATAAGTATGTATTTACAAAAAAAAAGTATATAAGTATTATATCCATTGTCTAGTACCCATAGTACAAGCTCTGCTTAGTTTGGGACTAGATGGTGCTGTGTAAAAATGTCCCAAGATATTTATTATATTATTAGTTTGCTCAAGGCATTTGATGACGCATTGAAATATTTGTCAGCCATTACAAAACATACGGATCTGATATTTACATATGTTATTAGTCATGTCTTCGGCCTTACCTTAATATCATTATTTATTAAGTAACTAAATTTACTATGAAGCAACTTTAAGAACTGATGATGAGATAAAATCTTAAATAAATACAATATTTTAAATAAATCGGGAGATTATCAACTACCTTCATGGGATAATCGATGTTTTATCAGTAATCATAGTAAAGTGATTTGTAAACTACGTGAAATACATTATCTTAAGAATGTTATCAATAATTCTGTTGCAAAGGGGCTTGATTAAAATGTTATTATGTCTGTGGCTTAAGTGTAACGCGTGCTATATTAAAGAATTGATTTATGACTGATTTGGTCAGCTGTCCTAGGTTTGATTCCCAAATCTAGTAAAGTACTATTGGATGTTTAACAGACTTCAAAAAAGGGGGTTCTCAATTCGACTTATATTTTTTTGTGTGTATGTTACGCGATTATTCCGTCAACTGTGGACCGATTTTGAAATATCTTTTTTCTTTGGAAGAGTACAGGTAGGTCCCATGTAATAGGGGGCGAGCCTATTGGCATCAACCGGGCACAAATCCGGACTCCGAGCTGCTACTGGGTTAGCTAATAGGTTCTGCTCGACCCGGGAATCGAACCCAGGACGCGCAGCAGTCGCACTTGGGACCACTAGACCAACGAGGCAGTTCAAGTGCAAACCAATCCATGATAAAAAAAAACATTGGTATGTTTGGGAACTGTAGGATGTGTACAATAGTATACCTCTGCCGCCCCGAGGTATACAGACGCGATGGTATGATACACAAATAAACAAGCCGAATTCATAAGGGGGAAGTACTCATGATAATCTATTGTTCTGTAATAAAGTTGAGGATCGATCGGTGAAGTTTGGCAGAATGGGGTGCCTTGATCTGCTGGCCTCTGTACCTACCTACCTACCTTTTCGTTTTTCTATGTTCACTATGTTATAATATCATTATTTGGCAAATAAACTATTATTATTATTATTATAATGGATATCTTTTGTTTTACAACTTTGCGGAAAAGATGTCAATAACGAAACCATCTTCTGATAAAAAAATAACGAATGACGAAAATTTTTGGCCCTGTTTCACCAGTTTACACTGTCCTATACTTGGCAAATAATTTCATACAAAAAAGGTCATCGAAGTCACCCCAAATGATCTACCGAAGGTACACTTATTGGAAAAAATACCCTGTATGACGCTGGTTAAAACTCTAGTCGTACTTTTTTTTAATGTTGACTGGGGGATGAGAAAAAAAACTTTTAATTTGAAAAATATCACGCCAATTTGGCACACTATTATCTGTTTCGTAATGATTTCATAGTAAAAACTGTTAGTGCCAGTTTCGGAACGCCATTAATGCACAATATTATCAGATTCATCGTGATTTCATGGGAAAAACTGTTAATCAAGTTAACAGTTGATTAACAGTTTTTACCAAGGTAACAGCTGTCATGTACCTCCGGTACAAATTTGGGCTGAGTTGTATGGACTTTTGATGACCTTCGTTCGTTCAATTTTTTTATTTATCCCGCGGATAGCGGCTATTCAAAGGTGGTAAACACACATAAGCTACGATTTTATGTAATAACTAGCGGCCCATCCCGGTTTCGTCCGGGTGAACATTTTTATTGTTTTTATTTCGTGAATTTTTCCGACATTTTAATAGTTACTAGCTGATTCCCGCAACTTCGCTCGCGTTTGAACCCCGTTACACCATTTTTTTTTTTAGTTATTCTGTTATTCGAGGCGGAGACAAATCCAACAAATCAAAAATTATGAAAATCGGCCCATCAGTTCTCGAGTTATAAGTGTTGTAACAAACCCGACTTTGTTTTATATATTAGATTTTGGTGTTCGGGCGGAGACAAATCAAAGATCATAAAATCGGTCCAGCTGATATCGAGTTATCCCGACTATGTTTTTTTTTACTTAGTATATACTAATACTTTTAATTTTATCACGCTTACCCGTTGACTCCCGAGTTATTGATTGATACTTATTGAGTTATTTTTTATCGTATATTTGAGTCAGATTGCAGTCATCGTTTTAATACATCAAAAAGGTAAACAGCGAAAGTGTTAATGTTAACACTCTAAACTGTTAACCTTTTTGCATATTACTGAATAGGCATAACCGTTACCATTTTTGCTGTATTACAAATTTTAATTCGCTAGATATATTTCCTTTATAAGCTTAAATTGTTTGTTTATAATGCAAATTAAAAAAGAAATTCTTCCCCTAAATACCTAATCTATTAGAAGGATAATAAGAGGTAACATATTGACTAATTAATAGTAATATAAATAGGTAGGTACCTAAGTACCTATCTACTTAACGCAATACTGCAAAAAAAATCGGAATCTGGACCCACCTCATAATTAATATATTTTTTTATAAATAAAATATCCACAAAATGAACTTGCCTTATCATCCACAGTATATTCGCTACCAGCCATTTTGAATTAATGCATCAATTTTCGCTTTTTAAAAAAACACACCACGAACGAACATCACACCACACGACACGAGTTAATATGCGATTATGTCGCACCGTATCACCGATATAGACTGAAATGTGAATAAAATCGTAGTTTTTATCACGAGATTGATATCAGTCGAAACACCGATAAAGTAAGCAATAAAAAAATCTATAGAGGAAACAACGTCTTTCAACGTACATATCTTGATAGTGCTCGGTTATTTCATATTTGTAATTGAATTATATTGTTTGGGTTCTGTTTTAGGGTTGCGCAATAATTAGGTAAAAACTTAAAATCTATATAAATAAATATAATTTAAGTAGGTTACAAATTAACAGCTTTTCACTTAAAGCATATGCGGTACTTACCTACTAGAAATATTTTCGAATTTTTTGCGTATCTGTTTGTTCCGACTGATCTCTGAAACGCCTGTACTGATTTTTACGGGATATTCACTCGCAGATAACTAATGTTATAAGGTTTTTTTTTAACGTGAGTTACACCGCGGGGAACACCTAGTTATAAAAATAAAAATAAAATTAATCTATACCAACGTAATATTTTTTTTTCTATAAATTTATAGGTATATAAGCACACAGAAACACAAACACCTATGTATATAATGTTTACAAAAAGTACCTAGGTATAAATATTATCAAAAAGTAATGTATTTCGTAAATCCCTTGTCATAAAATTTGGGACAGTTTAGTTTTAGTCTAAATTAAGGTTAATTACATTTTTATATGCAAACATATTGCGTAGAACGTCAACAGGTTTCTTGTTAACACAATATATAAATTACACATTTATACGGTAAGGCCAAATTCACAGGGGGAAGTACCCATGATAGTGGATATCTTTTTTGTTTTACTGCTTTTCGGAATATGTGTCAATAACGAATACATCTTCTGATAAAAAAATAACGTCCTACGAAATTTAGAAATCAACTCCGTTTGTTAAAGTTTTTTTGGCATTTAGCTTGCTTATTATAATAATGCACTAACTTTGATGTATTTAAGGAAGGGCAATTATCTGAATGGCAAATTACGTTTTTTTAATATTGCCATTCGTGGACTATTTTTTTAGAAATTTTAAAAAGTAGTCCACGAATGTTAATAATTAACCTTATATTAGCGTTAGCAGACATGTAGCTTAAAAAAATTACCATAAGCAAAAATTAAAATTATTTTCATGTAACGCCTATGTGTTGCCGTGGAGTTTGTTGCGCCGTTTCTTCTTCCCAGTAAAAATTCTAAAAGGTGAAGACCGTTTTGCTGACTAAAAGAGATTTCAAGAGATCTACCTAGTATCCGCTAGGCCGCCGCGCGCCGCCACAAAATAGCGAATTACATATTTTTTTCACAAATCCCTCAATATGGGTATCAAATGAAAGGGCTAAACTAGGAGAATACTTACTATACACTATGATAAATTTCAAATCCAAGATGGCCGCCACCACAAAATGGCAAATTAAATTTTGTGTCGGGGGTTTTCTAAATTTTTAATTTAGGTTAGGTTATTACCTACTTTACTTAGCTTACTTACTTTAATTCTTCGCTATGTTGCGCAATAAAAAAGTACCTACTATTCCCTGTTGATATTTATTTTATACAAGGGTGGCAAACAAGCATGTGGCCCGCTTGATGATAGGCGGTTACCACAGCCTATGGGCGTTCACAACACCGAAGCATCACTAACGCGTTGCCGACCCCGAAAATGATAATGTTAACAAACCAAATTAAATTTTCAATAAAGCGTCTTCTGTACGCATACTCTTAATCTTTTTCTTAATAACGGATATCGCATAAATTACCGACGATAAAAAATACACAATGTATTGCAAATTGACGCTATCTTATCAATAGACACACAAAACCCGAACAGATATTTGCAGTAATTACTTGAGATACCTATTTATTTTGAACTAATTAGGATTTTCCTCGTTCGTGCAATTGTCGCTGTTATTGACATAATTTTCCTCATTTACATAATCTAAAGGGTTTTATGAATCCGTTGTCGGAGTTGTCTGGGGTATATCGTATCACCGCATTGTTTTTTTTTTAATTTATTATACTTATGTTACCTAATACAATAGTTTATAGTGAAATTAAAACTATATGCAGCCCGTGTGCATTCACTCATAGTGCAATTAAACTATTAACTATAAGCGCCCGCAGCGTGCGCGTCAGAGGCGCGTACTGCAGCAGGTTGGTGCGCGCTCGCGGCACCGATAACAGCAGTGGCTGACGCCGCCAACCCACGTACTCATCGGGAACACAGTCATATCCTGACCATTTGTAGAATGCCCGCATTATGTAATTTACCACGAATTTTACCACGAATTGTAAAATATTCTGCTGCTAGACCTACAGTTCTCGCTAATCTTATTGTCCGGCTTGAAGTTGGCACGAGCTAACTTCAACCCGGCCGTAAAAGAAAAATAGAAAAGAATATAATAAATAAAAACGAAAGCTCGAGCAGTAGGCTGTTGTTTGAAATCATTTTAATCCAATGTTCTACTCTCTCAGATTTTTACGACCGGATTGAAGTTAGCTCGTGGCAACTTCAAACCGGACAATAAGATTGGCGACAACTGTACCAACTAACGTCTCAAGATGACAACGTGCTAGTGATGGTAGGTACTGTTGTTGATTGCGCATAAAGACTAGGGTTGCCACTAATGACATTCCCATACGTCATTTTCTTTTTAGTCGCTCGTCGATTCGAAATTGCAAATTCTCTAGACACTCTGTGTAGTTTGAAACCACTAGAATTAACGGCGACTAATTAATTGCATAAATGTAATTTTAAGCATTATCATTTGCTTTGACGTTATTATCTTTAAAATATTTAAATTCCTTATACAGACGATCGTCTTTAAGATATTTGTCATTATATTAATGAACAAAGATATATAATCTTATCAAAATTATTTTTTTATTTTTTTTTTATTTTTTTTTTTTCTAGAATACAATATTATGATATTGAATCCTAATATTATTACAATCTAGCCAACTTAGGCTAATTAGTAATTTTAGTTTGACTTAGCTTTATAAAATAATATTACTAAGAATGTGTCCAATGGCACTTTTCTTATAGTCTCTAATTAAGGGGAAGACACTTTGTTTTTGTGTTCTATATTGGTAGCACTAACACTTCACTACATTACACTATTTTTCAACACTATATTAACTCAAAAGGCTTAGTTCTTTTGAGCCGTCTCACTATGTCCGTATTGTCGAGGAGCTGGATTGCCTCAACGTTCACATGTTGGAGAAGTCTATGTTCGTGAGCTTCTGCATACTTTTTAATAACTTCATCGACAAACTCTACATTAAGGTCCCGGTGGAGATCATCGTTTCTTACGTACCAGGGTGCATTAACTATTCCCCTGAGAACTTTGTTTTGAAATCGTTGGATAATAAGAACGTTACTCTTTTTGGTACAGCCCCAAAGCTGTATACCATAGGTCCAGACTGGCATAAGGACTTGTTTATATAGTAATATTTTGTTGTGTATGGCCAGAGAAGAATGTCTTCCAAGGAGCCAATACATCCTTTTGTACCGAAATTCTAACTCATCTTTTTTCTTCTTGACGTGAGCTTTCCAGCGAAGCTTCGCATCGAGCGTCATGCCTAAATACTTTGCCGTATTCTCATATGGTATGATCTTGTTGTTAATAAATATCGGATGGTAGTCTTCTTTATTGTTGGTGAAGTTTATATGAATCGATTTTGATTCATTTAACTTTATTCTCCATTCTAATGTCCAGTCATGGATATTATTAATGGCTGTTTGGATCTTTGTTGCGGCTTCTTCATGAGAGTTACCAACTGCCATTATGGCGGTGTCGTCAGCAAACGTTGCAATGGTGTTATTTTCTGGTTTAGGGATGTCACTGGTATACAAAAGGTACAGGACCGGACCCAGTACGCTTCCTTGTGGCACCCCTGCTGTGATCGTCTTGATTTCCGAGTAGGCATCCTCATGCCTTATCCTAAAAACTCTATCTGTTATATATGATTCTAGTACATCTGCATATGATCTGGGTAACATTTTTCTTAGTTTTGAAGTAAGGCCTTTGTGCCACACCTTGTCAAATGCTTGTGCTACGTCTAGAAAGACAGTAGAGCAAACCTGTTTTTTTTCGAGGGTTTTCTCAATTATATTTGTAATTCTGTGAACTTGGTCTATGGTAGAGTGCTTTTCTCTAAAGCCAAACTGATGATTTGGGATAAGATCCTTGGTTTCTAGTATAGGTTTTAATCTTTTTAATAATAGTTTCTCAAATAATTTCGACATGATAGGTAATAGGGAAATTGGTCTGTATGATGTTACTTCACTAGGTGGTTTTCCTGGTTTAGCTATCATTATAACCTCAGCTACTTTCCATAAATCTGGCACATATTTTAACCTTAGTGCAGCGTTGATGAGGTTTGTTAGCTTAACTAGTGCCTTTTTTGGAAGATTATGTAGAATTTCACCTGAAATAAGATCAAATCCAGGTGATTTCTTTGGGTTTATATTATGAGTAATTTCTTTCAAAACTTCTCTCGGTGAAACAAGCTTTATGTCGATATGTTCGTCTAGATATTCGTCTACCGTGGGTTCATGATTTATTTGTCCTTCATGTGGTTTGAATATGTTTTCAAGGTGTTCAGCAAACGTTTTAGCTTTTTCTTCATTGCTAACAGCCCATTTTTCAGGCCCAATTTTTATTGGTGGTATTTGAGTAAACGGCTTATTCAAATACTTAGTTGCTTTCCAGAGCGAGTAGTCTGTGCTACGGCTATTGGTTAACTTTTTTAGATAGGTGTTAGTTGATGTATCAATGTGGTTTTGGATTTGCCTTTTTAATTGTTTTGTGAGGTTATTCAACGTTTTCTTGTCTTGTGGAGACCTAGACTGGTGCCATAGTTTTCTTTGCTTTCTTTTTTTGGATATAAGTTGAACTATTTCTCTGGGATAATTATTGTTTCTCGTGGCCCTTTTTTTTATTTCTGGTGTGTTTTTCCAAACGGTCTGCTGTATTAATGTAACAAATTTTTCTAAATCCGAGTTCAGTTGTTCCGGAGTTTTGAGTGGTACTTTGAGGTCTACATTGCAGTTTAATTCTATTTTAAAACTTTCCCAGTCGGTATATTTGTTAGCTAGAATTAGATTAGGTTCTTTATATATAAAACTGTCAGTTATTTCTAGATATATCGCAGAGTGATCTGAATTTAAATCGTAACTCTGTTCTGTGCAAATATAGTTAGATGATAAATTTTTGTAAACAAAAAAATCTATCAGGTCCGGGATTTTTGATGGGTCTGTTGGCCAGTAGGTGGGCGATCTTGTTGATGCCACTTCGCATTTCGTTTCTTTTATAGCACTCAAAAGTTCTCTTCCTTTTGTGTTGGTTAGTCTGGAGCCCCAATATACATTCTTGGCATTGAAGTCGCCTCCTATAATGAATCTCTCTCCAAGTTCCTCAAAGAGGCCCATATAGGTGTCTTTTCGTATTGTATAACGCGGTGGACAATATATAGCTGCTACTGTAAGAGGATACCGCTTTGTATTGATACATATTGCGACGGACTGAATGTCTGGATCTTCTACTTTGTTTACCTCGTGATGTTTAATATTCTCTTTTACTATCACAGCGCTACCGCCTTTTCCTTTATTAGCCGGGTGTAGAGCCTGATAAACTTTATATCCTTGAAAGCTCATGTGTGATTGATTTGTAAAATGTGTTTCTGATATGAGGCATACGTCTACATTTTCTATATCTAGGACTACTTGCAATTCGTTTTGATGATTCTGCAGCCCATTACAGTTCCAAGCCATAATTTTAAACTTGTGGATCATTTTTGAAGCTTAGTCATCGCCGTTTTGGTGCAATTTTCTATCTTTTTAAGACGTTCATCAAATGATGTCATAAGCATTAGAATTTCATCCAATTTATTGTCTTTTGATTTGGTGTGCTCATTGCGTTGAGCGGTTGTAGTATTTTTAGCAGCTACTTGAGCATAGGAAACATTTTTATTTGTTGCTGCGAAAGCTCTGGTATTAGTATTTTGCTGTTTGGCATCAAGTGGCTTGGAAACTTGTTGTTGCCTTGTCACTGAGGGTTTCTTAACAGCCTTATTTCTTAATTTCTGCATTTCTTTAGCTATCATGCAGCCTCTGTAGTTTGCGGGGTGAGCTTCTCCACAGTGCACACATTTTGGCTTTTGTTCTGCTGATTTCATGCAGTCTTTAGTCAGGTGTTTTCCTGTGCACTTGACACACCTTGGTTCTTTGGCACAGTACTTCTGTGTGTGTCCGTATACCTGGCATCTCTTACACTGCGGTATGAGTTTTGTAGTCCTTAGGGGCTGTATATCAACCATGCACCCTAGTATTGATTTTATTTCGTATACTCTGCTTATGTCTTCATTGTTGCTGAACGTAAGCATGAACATATTAAGTGGCTCCTTGCTTTTCCAGCTTAATTTGTTGTAAAATTATTTTTTTATGTACACAAAACAAAACAGATCGGCTTACAGGGCTCACCAACGTAGATGTTGGTGTGCGTAAACTCAACGCGTTATTACTTCGCCTATTTACTAGTGTTAGCTTTACAATAACCCGTTGTCCACGCACACACTTGCAATTTCTTGTTGCTTCACATTATATAATCTAAATCGTTATGTTAGTATTCTAAATCTACTAATAAAATTCCGTTGTCCCAAACTGCTTCAGTAGTCTAGTGGTCGTAATACGTATTCGATTCCCAGGTCAGTTATTGGAATTTTCTATCACATTCTCAGTAGCTCACAATTTGGATTTTTGCACGATTAATGGCAATGGGCTCGCCCCCTATTACATGGGACCTAAACATACTGGCGAACTGCGTGTGTATATTAGTACACATCTGCCCAACCCTTCAGAAAATACAGGCGTGATGGTGTGGATTGTAATACACTGTTGTAACATCGGTCCCAGAAATAAAAGAACAGTCATGTCAATAACTCGAAACAAAATGCTATGCGAGAAATATGATAGGACGCTTTTAGATATATTGCCAGTGAGACAATAATTGACATTGTCGTTATGTTATACTGTGTATATTTTTCCCGCACTTCGTTTAATCCAATACGAGGGATGATTGACATACCATGTAATAATCTGTCTTTTGAATAACAGTTCTAGAAAGCAATTTTAAGAAAGAAAGTGATACCTACGTTTGTTCCTGTTTGTATTGTTTACATGTACATTAACGAACCATCACACCTGTGTCCCCGAAGAGTTTACAAGGAACGATTGATATCTGCATCTTTACATCACAACAACCCATTCACTGTCCCACTGCTGGACACCGGTCTCCTCTATGAATGAGAGGGGCTATAGACTATAGTCTACCGCAGCCTAGTGCGGCTAGGCAGAATTCACACCCGACGAGAAAATTTTCCAGACATGCAGGTTTCCTCACAATGTTTTCCTTCACCGTTGTAAGCGAGTGATAATGAACCAAGAAACATACTACATGAAATATATATTCCCTCTAAAATTTCAAAGATAATATTTGCTTCAAAATAAACTATTTTCTTTACAATCAACTTCTGAAACTTTCTATCTAATTAGAACGTTAATAATCCTGGGAGTTGAAACCAAATTGTTGATATTAGCCCTATTTTGTTTCTATTAAGTTAGCATGTCTAGAAAATATAATTACTTAAGTTGCTTTAATTTAGGTTTTGCCCGCAACTTCGTTCGTGCTAAGTTGAGTTACATCCCGCTAGGCCACTAGAGGACTAAGAGCAAAATTAACTATAATAATATCTATATTGTTTTAGTTAATTTTCTAATGTTTCAATAGATATTCTACTATTCTGGGGAGACAAATCCAATCATTCAAAGATTATAAAAATCGGTCCAGCCGTTCTTGAGTTATAACCGACTTTGCTACATACATATATGTAAGATTTTATTAGTCACATTTTTGTATTATACAATAAAATTGCGTTTAAATGTTAATCCTCATTAATTCATCTATATTTTTAAAGTCAGTCAGTCGATTCCAGGGTGAAAGCATTCTCCTTTGCAGCATGAGTCTCATTCAGTGTCAGCCACGACGCCACTGCCACTTCATGAACCAATTTCCAGTTTTCCATCCATAATTCGTCTGACATGTGGCAGACCTATTTAGAATCAGTTGCTATTAATAACTAAAATGTATTAAAAGTTTGCTTTTAATAGAAAAACAAAGCTCATTAAAGTAGCAAAATAATGTTCATAAAAATTGACCATCCACCAATAAACTCTTTCATATAATGAAGAATACTTTTCTCTATAATTGCCCATGTCTAAACATTTTATGAAATTTAAAACACTAGTCTCTTTGTGTTATGGAATGTGCTACCTACGCTACTAAATGCGCAATACTGTGCATAAAAACCGAACAGCTGCGATCAGCAATAAAAGAAAATTATAAGCAAAGCAAGCAAGCTTACAAACGTTCCGGCGTATCGTCCCGCCTCGCCGTTTTTGTTTTAAACTTACAAAATTGCTCGCCATTTGTCAGTCGACCTTAGAAACAACGGACGACCGTTTATACCCGTAATACGAAAATATATCCAGCCATTAGTATGGAAAAAACAGTAGTGGAGGATCTTAAGACAAATTGGAAAACACCCTGTTTTCAAATTACAAGAAATAATTTTCTACACAAACGACTAATGGGCTATGGATAAAAGATGTTTTAATTTACATAACGAGGGGCACTTTTGACGTTTTCATTTTTTTAATGACATTCTTCGCCTTAGGGTAGACGGTGTTGATCCTCGTGTTCAATGGGCACCTCTTGTCGGGATAATCGTAAAAATGCTAGCTTGTCGCTCTCAGCGTTCACAATGGTTTTGTTTTGTTATTTAGTTGAACAATGATTTATATATTGTGATAGAATGTTTTTGTGTCAAGTGCTTTTGATTTTTAGATCGTGTTTTTATTGCTTGTTAAGTTTTTATTTATGGTACTCTCTGATTCCAATGAAGAGTATCTATATAAATGAAATATAATATTGCTTAGAATTACCTAGTACGTACTAACAGCAAACGGAGCTATAGCTAACTACGACATGTAACAAAAAAGATTAAAACGTTTTGGTTAAATAATATGAATAAAAAGCGATAAAATCTGTAAAAACTTTATTGTAGTCGGATTTAATGTGTTTATTGAAACACAAACACAATCTTTTTGTGTTCTGATAAAAACATTGAAATTCTTATTTAATATACCTACTGTTATGTTACAGAACATTTAGGTTAAAACAATAAAAAGAACATTACCCTACTTCGATAGTCGGTTAAAAAGGGTATAACTCGACTTATGCTGTTTTTGTCTAGATTTACTGATTTGTATGATGATGTAGGTAACTAACTTTTACTTAAGAGGCCTACGGCCAGTATTAGAACGAATCTGAGCTGACGGCGACTGATACTTACAATAGAATCAGTCTTTCTATTTCAATTTCTTCACTATTGACGACGTCTGTGGTCTAGTGGTTCGAGTACCGGACTGCTGATCACGAGGTCGTGGGTTCGATTCCCACAGGACACAAATATTTATGTGATGAATATAAGTATTTGTGTTTGTCTGGGTGTTTCTTATGTATTATAAGTATGTATTTACAACAAAAAAAAGTATACAAGTATTATATCCATTGTCTAGTACCCATAGTACAAGCTCTGTTTAGTTTGGGACTAGATGGTGCTGTGTAAAAATGTCCCAAGATATTAAATATTTCCTTCATTATTCAGCTTTAATAATAATTTAGTACATATTCGTCACTTGGTTCGTTAAGCCACCATCCAGTTCATCACATACGTCATGTTACACCTGCCACAAAGGCTCAACCATTGTTTATAATTGGGTCTTAGTGTCGAGCCCACAACCGCGTGAATAAGACCGCGATGGACGCCGTTTTGCGAGAGCCAGTGTTTAAAGTTGATCCCCATAAAAACAGCTGCTAGCTACCTGAAATAACATATACACTAGGTATTGGATAGGCTTATTCATACATAATCATTCATTACCAGAAACCTTTGTTTATGTATATCATGAGTTGAGTGAGAAAATTGTAGCAAACCCTAAAATTTTCTCACTCGACTGGGAATATAGATGTAATCCGCACCACTGGAAGGCGCTGTGGCTTACGAGAGACTGACTTGGGTAGTCTGCTCGACCAGACAATGGCCCAGTGGACCCCTTTTAACATTTTTAGATTAGATTAGATTATTACTGTACAGGGGAGCTAGACAAGTTGCAATTTGACATTCGAATCGATAAATGAATAGAAAGAAGATGTATGAAAATGACATTAGCCCTATTTGTCGAAAGCTTTAGTCACTTCCATATATTTGCTTTCTATTCATTTGACGATTTGAATGTCAAATTGCAACTTGTCTATCCTCCCAGGGTGGCGATTTAATTGCCCGTATCACTCTAGCAGGTCAATGAGACCACGATATACATAAAAAGCGCACGTCCGCTGACGCGTAAAGCAATGTACGGCGGTGATGCATTTTGTAAAAAAATTAGGTTAACCACTAATCAATTTATCACGAGACTGCATAAAGACACAAATTATTAATTATGTCTAACATGTTATATGTTACCAATACTTCTCTACGTTATAGCAGTGCAGGTATTTATATCGCTACCCTCTATAGTAAAATATAGGAGATACGACATATTTTTTTATCACTATTTTATTAGCAATAAGTAGTAACACGTCCAAATCCACACACTTTGTAAGTGTCACTCAACGTTCAGGCCAAACACAGTCGATAAGCAACGAAATATATAATTATATACACTTATATAGTATAATGGTTATTATACTGTAATATTCGAATCACTGTGGAAATTCACTGTGATAAAAATATTATCTTATTATCACTTCTATAAAATTGTCGGACCACCTATACCAAACGTAATCTCTGTAAATTTCCATTTAATATCCAAACCGTTACTTATTATATTACAGGTAGTCATCGTAAAACTGGTTTATAATGCAATAAGAAAACAATCATGACTACTTTATCTTAAGTTAGTGCAGACTGGATTATTACGAACATGCGTTAGCGAATGGGTTTTGTGAAAGAAAAAGCACTTTATTTGTTTGCTCTGTGTTGAATAGTTTTATCACAATGTCGGAAATCCCATTTAAAATGAAAGATTTCATATATATTTGTATACTACTCGGGGTAGCCCAATAAGATACAGTTCGCGCGGTATAAGTTGGCCGGACTAAAGTTGACCGTTTGGTTGCGCAGAATAAAAATTATAACATAAACAATCCATTGCGCATTCAAACGGCGAACTTAAGTCCAATCATGTTTCCTATACTGTCTGTGGAGCACTCGGTCTAGGACACCTGTATAAATCTTTACATAGTATAAAACAAAGTCGCTCCCGCTGTTTGTGCGCTTGAATCTTTTAAACTACGAAACGGCAGTGAATGCAGTTTTCAGCAATAGATAGAATGATTCATGAGGAAGGTTTAGGTATACCATTTGTTAAGGTTTTGTGTAAATTGGTTGAAATATGAGCATGAAGGTGGAAGATGTTTTAAGAGAAGTAGGGCACAGCCATTTATGGCTCAAATCTGGAGCAGCTCATCTGGGGAAGTACCCCCACCTTACAGAAAACTGCAGCCACATAACACACTTTATTGTGTGTTGTGTTCCTGCAGTGAGTAAGGTCGCCAGAGCACCTTCTAAGGATGCGCTGCGCTGACAGCAAGAAGAATATTACCTCAAACTGTCGGCGCAGTGAATCCTCCATAAACCTCTAAGAGGTTTTTAGGGTCGGCAACGCGTCGAGTAAAACCCCTGGTGTTGCAAGCGTCCATAAGCTATGGTAACCGCTTAACATCAGGGGGGCAGTATCCGCCGTATGCTTGTTTGCCACCTTAGTGGTATAAAAAAAAGGTGTCACTCTGTGCGAAGTCAAGGGACAGGCCGCTGATAATATATAAATGGCTATATTAGTTTTTCTCGAGTGAAACTGCAGGCAGCAGCTAGTGAGAATTAAATCAATTTTAGCCACTATGTACCGAGCATTATTGCTCGGTACATAGTGGCTAGTACATCGCTTAACAGCAAATCCTTGTTCAATAAAACGATAATGCGGACCTTGTGATTAACTTCAACGTGATATCATCAATATTAACATGTAATGTTCATGAAAACAAAGAAATCTTGGACTATTTTATTTACTATTTTATCTGTCCTCCTACTTCCTACGAAAGGCTTAGGCTTTATGTAATAGGCTATTTTACTGATTATTTTTGATGGCCATATATAGAAGTTGACCATAAATAGAGCCTAAAAACCAAATTAATATCGGTTCAACATTATGAAAATTATAATCGTTTTATTTTATGCTGAAAAGAGAACAAACTATAGATATTAAAATTGCAGTACCTACAGTTCGATTCAAACATCATGGTTCGATTCAAACCTCATGGCGGCTCGGAAGTTAGCTACTCGCTGCGCAGTACCCCACCTCTCACACCCGCTGTCACATAAATTAGTTACTGCGCAGCGACTCGCCTCATGTTCCGAGGCGCCATTAAGTTTGAATCGAACTGTACGTTACTCAAATTCTTTACCTACTTAAACATATACGCCTACCGTAGTTTCGAACATACGTACATTAGAACCAGCCCCTCAACCATGAGTTCTATCGAATGTCTTTCGATAGGTTTTTTACGCATCGAAACGCTGTAATCTCATAGCAGATTTTAGTTCCTTACGTAACCGCTAGAGGCGCTGCGAGGGTTTTCCATACAAATATTTTACGGCGTCGCTAGTGAGTCTAGTGAAAAAAGCTCATGATCGAGGCACTGATTCATTGGGAATTCTGACTACCTAACCGTCAAAACCGACATCAAGTAACGTATATTATTTAGTTGTTTGTCAACTAAATACTATGTACAATGTTTGTTCGCGGGGAGCCAGGAAGCTGCACGTGTGTACCGCGGAGGTATTAATTAATGAAACCAACTCTGTGCTGCCGAAAGTTGGTACAAGTTGACGGCGGCGGCGGCGGCGGTGAGCGATACTGTGTTACGTGCGTAAACGAGTATCTAAAAATATTTAATAAAAAAAAATCACGAATGCAAAATGCGATTAGTCTATGAATAAAATTAAATTAAAGAGACAGAAAATATATATTAAAAGTACATAATTGAATACGAAGGGTTTCTAATTAAGGCATTTTTACTCGTTTGTTGATATTTTATTTACGGATAAATTCTTTGTATATTTTGTATTGTGTTCCTTTGCTGTAAATATTATAAACTACAAATATTAAAAACTAATTGATAAAACGATTTAATGTTGAACTGCAATGTAACATTAATTTAAAACCTTATTTTATTTAGGAATAACACACTTCCAGAGCACATTTCATTGTGCATTTGCATGTCGTTAATAAATGCTACTTGTAATGATGACAAAACCCTCCTTTTTCTTTAAACATATATTTTCATACCCGCTTGTCGCCTATCGCTTGGGACTTTTCTACATACATCGAAGGAGGCACACAATACTGCTTCGACGTATGAAGGAATTGGTAGGAAAGCAAACATATCAGTGCACATTTCGGTAAATAGGAGAAAGCACACATAGTACTAGTATTTCATTAATGACAAACTAGTCGCAAGCTCTAAAATTTTGTATAGGTGACAAAGATGGCTAATATCCCACCTATTTTCAGCTGACTAAAAATAAAAGAGAAGCAGTGCCTGGAGATAAGTAGCAATTTGACATTCGAATCGACAAACGAATAGAAACAAAATGTATGGAAATGACACAAGCTTTCGACAAATCGGGCTGTCACTAATGTCATTAATTTCCGTACATTTTCTTTCTATTCGTTCCTCGAATTCGAATTTCAAATTGCAACGTGTCTAGACCCTCTCTGAAAATGATTGTATTTTTTCTGCCTTTTAAAACTAAGTATACTTCTAACAAAGTCACTATTATGAAATAATTGTATGACAGTTAAATCGTAATTAAAAATATGCACGAAATGGTTGAGGTTTGCAATAAATTTTTCCACTTAGCGTAAACGCTATAAGCTTGTGACTTGTGTGTCGGAGCCCCGCTGGGCGGGACTATAACGCATAAATCTCGGCCGCAGCTCTTTCGTCGCTTCCTGCCGCGCCACGTTCGCGCCCTAACACCTTCAACGTCGGTGAAATTAACAATAAGTACTTTAACTTTAATTAAAATATTATATAATATTTAACTGGTTTTCATTATAATAACTTTATTAAAATGTTGTTTTGAAAGTTACTTAGGTATCACAAATAAATTTAAATTTAATTTACTCTTCGATTTCAAGACGACTATTTTCCACTGAATTTCAATAAAACATTGAACAGAACATAATACTATGAGAGCTATCACCCTTGTATTCCTAGAACCCCAATAATTAATTAGTCTGAGTTACAGTACCAATTTACATCTACCATTCGCCAGTACGTTTATATTCCAAGTATGGGCGACCCTAAAGCCAATTTTTAAATGCCAAATGTTCAAGATTTTTTCAAATGAGAGATTAATAAAGAGATCAGTAGAAGAAATGGAGGAGACCTTAACTCGGGATTGGGACAATACAGACTAAATAAAAAAAACTACCTTTTGCCAATTGTACGAGAAAAAGGACTAGTTTCACCACCTCTGGATAGCCGCTACCTGTCAGATAAATTCAAAAATAGAACAACATTTGTATGAAATTATCTGCCTAGTAATTTATCTGGAAATTATCAGTAACCTGTGAAACAGGCCATCCTACTAAAATTATAAATGTGAAAGTTTGTAGGTATGGATGGATGGATGTTTGTTACTCTTTCACGCAAAAAGTACTGCACGGATCTGGACGAAATTTGTCACAGAGATAGAACATAGTCTGGAATAGCACATAGGCCACTTTTTATCCTGGTAAAATGTATGGTTCCGTGGGATAGCGAGCAAAGCCGCTGACGGAAAGCTAGTATATTATAAAAATGATGTAAATGACCAAATCACAAAAGTCATTGATTCCATTAATCTGTGATTAATTCATAAACAATATGGCGGCAGGCTACGCTGTAATCCCGTACAACTCGATTCGTGAAGTACGCCCGGCTTGATTACATACATTTGCTTCACCCGATCGACTGTGAGCCCTGCCCTATTGAATTCGTAACTACATATTGTATTAATGAATGGAGAGGTGGTATAGCTAGAGATATTGTTATACAATTTGCTATTTTGTTGCGGTCATTGCTGCTGGTGCTGTTTAGGCTGCTTGTCCACTGACGCGGTGCGGAACGGTGAGGGAGGTAACAACTCGCCAACCAAACCGCGGAGACTTTGTGCAAATGTATTGCATAAAATCTCCACTCCTTTTTTAGTATTGATGGGTGTTTACCTCGCTCATCATTCCAGCACCTCTCTCTGCTCCAGTGGACAGGCAGCCTTACAACTAATAACAAATGTTTAAGGCCCTTTATTGTAAAAGCCTCTTTGGAGCCTGCCTAGTAATCCTTAGAGGTTGTTAATTTGACTGTTACGCTTGAGGTCCTGGGTTCGATTCCCAGACCGAGCAGTGTTCTTGAATTTTTATATGAATTTCTGAGTAGCAGCTCGGACTTCGGATTTATACCCGGTTAATAAAAAAAGGCAAAATATTATTAAAATATTACAAAATATGTGAACTGTAAAAATAAATCATATCTAAATGCCCAAGCTTCAATTTAAAAACTTTCATAATTTCTAGGAGAAAGAACTCGGTCAACAACAAAAAAAATCCTTTACAAAAGTTAGAAAATAAAAGATTATATCTTTTGCTTTCTTGAAATACGTACTAAACTTCAATACTCAAAACATTTGTCTCGTTCCAACGCAATAGGACAATCATTGCCATCGCCATTATTTTCGCTTATCATTGTCTGTGAGTATCGACTGGCGAACTTCAATGGTCCGCTTCATTTTGAGTGATGAGAAATTATCGATTAAACCAGTAATCGACATTACATTTTTAAAAGCAAATAAATTAATCGTACTTTAATATTATTTATTATTTCAGTAACAATAACAATAAAAGTAAAATATTAATAACTGTAGTAAAATTACTGTAAATAAATAGCCATCTGATTACACCATTTTTGTCCATATTATCAACTGATCTTCTTCATCGTGGAAGTGCCTCTCCAATAGGGGAGAAGACTGGTGTTGAATTTGTTAATAATCACACGCATATTGAAAAATAACATTATCATACTTCGTATATTGAAAATAAATATTAAATCGATCAAGAAATGTCTGACATAAATGTGATAAATTTTTTGGTAGGGATTGAGAGAGGATGCTCTGTCCCTTTCCCGCAAAACGATTGTTAGTATAGGATTAGTATGACGCACGCTACTTTTGACGTCATTTGTCAGTATAGTGCGCTCTCTATCTAGCATAAAATTAAAATGGTTTTAACTTCGTTATTTTTGAACCAATTTAAATGTTGTTTTTGATAATCGGTTTTATTTATGGTCAACTTTTTCATGATGCCATAAGTCAGTCGCATAACCTATTATTGGAGGTTGCCAGTCATTTCGGAAAACTTCAGTCTGTCATCTGATAGAAGTTTTTTATTCATTCAATGATTGAAGCTAGTGGCCGTCGTCGAAAACGAAACAAAAGCCCTGCGACTCTGCTCCAAGTATGAGTCTCTGCATTATACTGAGCAATAGCCGTTTTGCGTAGATGTGGCGCATATATTTACAACAGTATTATAATTATGTAAGTATCAATAAAATATTAGAAATAATATTCCAGATTATAATTGAAAACTTATCGATAATAGTTACTTTTCCCAACACTACAAAATGGTTCAACTGAAATAATTCAAGTGCACAACAAAGGGATCGGAACTATGTCGCATTTGAAGATAAGTATCGGAATCAGGCTTGTTATTTCCCTTGTCACAATGTATTGTTCGCGACCAACTACGAAACTGATAATACGACTTCATAGTAAGGCTATAAAGTAGATATGAGAAATACTATGCATCACTACACATTTTGTCTACCAATTGATGTAAATTTTTATTAAAGTTACGCTGGGTTTTATGCTAATGTCAGATACTAATCACGAATAGAATAAAAATATTATCTAGAAATATTATACCATTATTATATAATATTACCTAATAGTATAAATTAAAAACATAACTTTGTCGGTCTGTCCATTAACTTTTCACACCCAAACCACTGAACAGATTTCAATAAAATTTGACAAGGTGATAGATGCAGCTGACTCAGCACTTATAGCATACATAAAGGTTATCGTACCGTCTGAAATACGAACGAAACCACAGTTTGAAAACAATCTTATAACCCAACCTTTGCGAAAATGTGCAATATGCGGGTGCATATATGACTATTATTGCCATCCTTGTCGTTTCCCTACATTTTTTGCAAATTAGAGCAGTAAAAATATAGTTGATGAATTTCCATGGTTAAAAAAAATCGCCAAATTTTTTGTACACTTGGTGTACAAACGACGTTTAGTCCTTAAGGACCACTGCTGAACAAAGGCCTCTTTCTCCTCCTCCTCTTCCTCCTCCTCCTCCTCCTCTTCCTCCTCCTCCTCTTCCTCCTCCTCCTCTTCCTCCTCTTCCTCCTCCTCCTCTTCCTCCTCCTCCTCTTCCTCCTCCTCCTCCTCCTCCTCCTCCTCCTCCTCCTCCTCCTCCATAGACTTTCACAAGAACCGGTTACATGCCGCCTGCATCCAATGATTCCCAGCTACCTTAAACCATCTAACACGACCTAATAAACCCGGCCTTGCCTTCAGAAGGACACGAAACCAATGTTTTCCTACAAATGTTATTTTAGACCGTAGATACACCAGACTGGGTCGTCATTTGATTTTCACTAATTACTGGCTTTGTTCGGCCGCAATCCTGTACTGATCCTGTGAGTGTTCGCCAGTAATTGAGTCGTGTCTGCCTTTCCCTTTTATATTTTCCTTGAGTAAGGCGTTATGTTATTGGTATAATACTATTAATACAATTTTAGGTATTATCTTTGTTTTTACGAGGTTATTTCTATTCAGTGGGACTGATTGGTGCTTATGAGGATTTGTCGTGTTGTATTTGAAAGCTGTCCAAATGAATTGACACATACCATCACGCTTGTATTCCCCGAAGCGTTAGGCAGAGGTGTACTGTGTCTGTCTGTTACCCTTAATCGAACACAAGAACAAACTCCGAGCTGCTACTGAGAATTTCATAGAAAAACCAGTAACACTGATCAACCTGATAATCGAAGCCAGGACCTAGAGCGTGGCAATTGCGCTTTGGACTTTTAGGCTAACGAGGCACTCAATGAACTCCTAGTTCCGACTCCATACTTCTTTCTTGCATAACCTTTTAACAAGCTCTGGAAAGTTAATGATTCAATCGTTGAATAGCCTGCAGCGGCTGACTTATGGAGTAAATGCAAGGCGACTATGACAGGCTATAGTCCAGATCACTGGACTCTCGGCCTGTCATGGTCGAGGCAAATGTCACGAACCCGTTCCTATTGGGCAAGGGAATGCAAGCGTCTGACATACTTTGTCACCTCCCCGTGGCAGAAAATACATGAGGATTTAGACACCCCAAAATATGCATTGAGAGTCATTTAAGATGCTTGCCCTTTAAAAAGGTTCAGCAATTGCTGGACCATATTCTGGCAAGATCAGTTTTTAGTTTGTACGAGTACGACCAATTCATAGCTCCTCATCATCATCAACTCATTAATCGTCCCACTTCTGGGCACGGGTCTCCTCTCAGAATGAGAGGGATTAGGCTATAGTCCACCACGATGGGCTAGTGCGTGTTGACAGACTTCTCATATCGTTGAGAAAATCTCTTAGATGTTCACCTCAAGATGTTTTCCTTCACCGTTGTAAGCGAGTAATAATGAATATATTAATATGCACATGATTACGAAAAGTCAGAGGTGCGTGCCTTGGATTTGAACTCGAGACCTACGACTTCACAGTCCTATAGTCATACCCGTAGGCTATCATTGCTCCTACCCAAAAAAAAATACCACGTAATTCATAATACACAATAATTCACATCTCTACATTCCCTTAAAAAACTTATCAGCACAACGAAATTATTTACAGCAAAGTCCCCCAGGATTGGCACGGGTGTACATTTAAATAATTAATGTGCCAAATAGCCGGGGTCGGTAGCCGCGGTCAACGGCTAATAGCTATTCAGAGACCAAGGACTTAGTTTATTGAGCCAATTTCGGGGCATTTGTTGCTCTGGCGGCAACAAATCGAGACGGCCAACCAAGCATGTGGTGATTTTTTCTTGTTAACTTAGAAATACGATATCTTATTAAAACCTCTGTGGTTGTTTATTGTTTTTTAGGATTGTAAGCTGAAGTCAGCTGTAAGATAGTAATGTTTAAGAAATTATGTGAAATAGAAATTCGATATCTCAGACAGCAGTTTAGGTAGTTAATTTGGATATAGCGTCGGGTGTAAAGAGGGACGCAGGTTTGAATCCTATCTGAGTTCGTATTTTGCATACGCTAAATGAGTAAAAAATATAAAGGCACATTTCAGATATCCAAATTTCTTCACTGTTTTATTTTTCCATTTAAGCGAGTGATAATTAATTATTAATACGCATAAATTCATTTTCTCTCATTCATTTCTTTTGAAATGACGGTGAATAGTCAGCCCTTGGTTCAAAATTTGAGACCTAGCTTGGCACCATGGTTAAATACATATTCATAACCATTAGGCTACCACAACTCGCCAGAGCTCCTTCTAAGGATGCGCTGCGCTGGCAGTAAGAGGAATATTCCCTCAAACTGTCGGCGCAGTTAATCCTCCATAAACCTCAAAGAGGTTTTTCGGGTTGGCAACGCGCGAGTGATACCGCTGGTGTTGCAAGCGTTAATAGCCTTTTTTTTTTTTTTTTTTTTTTCTGTCGAGGTTGGAAATCCTCATGGATGTCCCCCGCCCCGGGGAGGGCGGGGGGGTCTGTCAGACTCCTACTGACTAAAACCAACCCCGGTGTTCCCACTCGCACTTGCGTCGGGGGCTACGGGAACAACGCATTCTTCCGCGGCCCCCGACTAGTGTTGGCCCGCCTGGTGTAGGGGGGGATACAGACACTCCCCCCCACGTCTGTGAGGGGCGCGCGTGGAACACTACGCGCCGCCGCCTATGGTCCTTGGGAGAGGGGCCGGCGGACTTCCCCGCGTCCACCGACCCCGGACCGATCCTCTATGGAGGCCGGAAGAGGGCATTATCGGCCCTCCTCCGCCGCCCGGTGCGCCTGCTGCGGAGCGGGATGGTACTGTGCATTTCCCTTTCCCTCTCCGCAGCCTCCTTCTGCGACATGACGTTTTCGCAGAAGGACAGCACTGCGTCCCACGACTCTTCGCTGCCGACCATGGAGCGAACGACGGTCGGCAGCGAGAGGTCTTCGCCCACAACATTGACGAGGGCACGGCGCGGCTCCTCCCATGCGACACACTCTACGAGCGTGTGCAGCGACGTGTCCTCTCGACCCTGGAAGCGTCCATAGCCTACGGTAACCCCTTACCATCAGGCGAGCCGTATGCTTGTTTGCCACCGTAGTGTTATATCAAAAAATAAAAAAATACTTTTTTCTTTATAACAGCCTTTTCATCGTCTAGGTACACGTGAAAGATGATGGATAATAATAGCATTATTAATTAAAAGATGAGCTCTGTCGGCTAATTAATGTCCTTAATAAATAAGCACCTGTCTTAGCAACACCTGCTCTTGATTACATTGAGAAACTAATTAATTTGTATAATATTTTATATAGGTACACTAGAATTTTTAAAAGAAGAAAGAATTGATCTGATGGCAGTCGCTTCTTATTACATAATTATTACATAATTAGCTGGAGGATAGGGGAAAAGCTGAACGTAACATAGTTGATAAAATGTAAGGTTAGGTTGGTGTATAAGTAAACACAACCATGATTAAAAAAAAGAACTTAAAATATTTCTTCTTCTTCTTAAATTTAAAAGCTTAGCTCTTATCGGTGGAACAATTGACACTCTTCTCTATCTTCTGCCTTCTGTTTTACCTCCTGATACAACTTCCTACTTTTCCCTTCACTTGTTCTATAAAACTTCAGGTGGGCCTTCCCCTTCGCCGTTTTCCTTCAAATTTACCTTCTAGTATAGTTTCAAAAAAGTTGTCGTGTCGTATCAAGTGGCCAAACATCCTCCTCTATACTCTATGGTAGATCTAATCTACTCAATTTTGGAACAGTACCGATATTCTAAGAATGGATTGCTTGATTCCCCTGTATTTCCCGAAGGGTTAGCCAAGGGTGTACTCAATGTACACCTTCAGAAGACAACAAGACTTGCAATTAAAGGGCACAAAAATAGTTGAAAACCCAATATCACTTTGCTCGACCTGAGAATTGAACCCAGGACGAGCGTAGCAGTCGCGCTTATAAACTCGGCTAACGACGCAGACAAAAAAAAATCCTATAACCAACATTCTAAAACACAATCTTTAAACTCCAAACCCTTTTATGAAGCAAACTTCGTTACAAACGACAGAAATTGCCACGTTTCGCATACATTGCACGTTTCTATTGCTTAACCATAACAAATTTATGAAACAATTCCCGTAATGTATATAAAATATCAGAGATCAGCATCACGTACACTCTTTATTAGGCCTGTAACGTACTTAGTACTGTTTTTATTGTAGCTGCATGTAAAATAGGTCCGTCTGTAATGGTCCAATTTTCCAAGTGAATCAGTTTCGAGTTTAGGATGTAGGAGAGTGAACTGCCGTATCAGAACTCAAATAACAGGTACTTGATTATTTTGTTACTATACTATACTTACTTGTATATGATGTTGATGATGTGATGTTATGTGTACTTTATTTGTGTATTCTTATGTAGTGATGTAGCGCGATAGACGTCGCTACATAGTTATAATAATACTAACTGCAAGACCGAAGGATACGGTGAGCTCTGCGTGAATCGGATTGCCAACAATTAACAAAAATGTAGGGTAGCTGTTAGTAATTGAAACGTCAAGACGCCTACCACCTTAGTCACCCGTGACCATGGACGCTGTAAAGGGTCCGAAACGTCGGGATTAAAATAATATCAATATAACGCGATAAAATCCGTAAAAAGTAGTTTTATTTCAATGTGTAGTATTCGCGTAAGTGTCAGAAATCAGTATAATACTAGCTGTTCTCCCCGGCGACACTCGCGGTCAACCAATAAAAAAATGGTAGCCTAAGTTACTCCTTATAACATTAGTTATCTACGAGTAAAAGTACCATCCAAATCGGTCCGGTCCACCCGTTTCAGAGATTAGCCACAACAAACAGACTAGACACACAAAAATTTTTACACTGGATTTTTTTATACAAGTACTGTTTATACTTTCATATTATGCATTTAGTGAACAGCTGATAATTTGAAATTACCAACATTTTTTTAGGACGGATGTAGATTCTAGCTCAGGAGCTTTAGAATCTTAACCGGGCTTGGTGGCGAGGCACCTTTTGTGCCTCCAGCCATGGACACTTATAAACTAAGCAACCGCAGCTAAGGGCGTCCCCTAACGGGACTCGGACCTCGGCTTAGGGCGTTGCTGGGGGGACAGCTAGGGACAGCTGGATCTGGGTTAAAATTATTTAGGGACGAATTTAAAACTACTGGCTCGGCGCGGGCCGGCTCGAGCAAGGGACGGGGAGGGGTACCGTTTCGGGGTCTTCGCGACGGGCCTCGCCGGCGAGGACGGTAAATCGGATGGCGTCGAGCCTGTTTGAGTGCTTCTTGTGCTACGGTTATCGGGTCGTCAGGGTAAGTGAGTGCGTGCCTTGGGCGGCGCACTCTACTTATCAGGGAGGGTTTGTAGTCTACGCTACTGACTACTAGGCGGTTTGGGTGGAGGGGGGCCTGATCGAAATAACGCTTGGAGGCGCGTTTCATGTACTGCTTGATGGTAGGCAGTTTTAGGTCGAGGTGGAGGTCCCTATTGCGCACGAACCACGGGGCGCCCGTGGCTTTGCGCATAAAACGGTTTTGGAGGGTCTGCATCCTATGGATTGCGGGACTTTCAATGTGAGCGAATACGACGCTCGCATAGGTCATGATGGGGCGAATACACATCAAGTAAATTCTCACCTTGTAATTAAGGGAGAGTTTACTGCGCGCATTGAGTATGCCGTGCAGGCGGCCGAGAGCGAAAGCGGCGCGCGAGCGCACCGTCTTTATGTGCTCTCGGAACGAGAGTCGGTGATCGAGAATCACGCCCAGGTATTTGGCTTTCGGTTCCCAAGGGATCCGTTGGCCGAATAGCGAGATGGGTTGGACTTGAGTGGAAAGATTGGAACTCTTGTGGAAGAGAACCGCTGCACTCTTGGAGGGATTCACCTCAATTCTCCATTTCCTGAACCACTTTCCGAGGGCAGTGACCGAGGCTTGGAGGACTTTGGTGATATTTGTTAGGCTAATGCCGGAATAATAGATGGCCGTATCGTCAGCGAATAGGGCCAGCTGTGACTTTGAGCTCTTGGGAATATCGCTGGTGTACAGCGTGAAAAGGAGCGGAGAGAGCACGGAGCCTTGAGGGACCCCGGCTCGGATAGGATGAGGGGACGATAGCGTACCACCCTCAATGCGATAGCGAAAGGTGCGGTTTGACAAGAAGTCTCGAATGATGAGCACGAGACGATCCGGCACATTGAAGGAATACAGCTTGTATATCAAGCCATTGTGCCAGACTTTGTCAAAGGCTTTCGCCACGTCGAAGAAAAGCATGCCAGTCGTCAAACCGCGTTGGAAACCAGCGCTGATATGTTCGACTATGCGATGCACTTGGTGGATGCAAGAGTGTTTGGTTCGAAAGCCAAACTGCTCGTCGGGAATGAGATTGTGGGATTCGGCAAAGTCCTTTAGTCGGGCATAGATTAGACGCTCATAAATCTTCCCTAGGACATTAAGAAGACTTATGGGGCGATAACTGGACGGCTCGGTCCTGGGTTTGCCGGGCTTGGGGATACCGATGACGGTGGCTTCTTTCCACGATTGTGGGAAGATGTTATTTTTTAGAGCCGCATTGAAGATGGCGGTCATTAGAATAATGAGGTGGGCGGGGAAGAGCTTTACCACCTTGTTGGTGATGCCGTCTGATCCGGGGGGAAATTACCAACAGACACTCCAATTTTATTTATTGGTATTGATTTACCATCCAACCCACGACATCCAGGACCGGACTGCTGATCACGATGTCGTGGGTTCGATTCCCACAGGACAGAAACATTTATGCGATGAACTGAAGTGTTTGTGTTTGTCTGGTTGTTTCGTATATATTATAAGTATGTATTTACAAAAAGTATATAAGTATTACCTATATCCATTGTCTAGTACTCATAGTACAAGCTCTGCTTAGTTTGGGACTAGATGGTGCTGTGTAAAATGTCCCAAGATATTTATTTATAGATAACTTTTTATTTATTTACAGAATATTATTACAGATATTTTATTGTACAGAATATTCTAGCGTTCTAACGTTCTGCCCACGGACTAACATGCACACAATGCCAAATATTATGCCACTTAGCAACGGTATGCTAACATTATTGTGTTGTAACCAGAAAAATTAATGGGCAAATAAGCCGTGCCTCAACCAGTTTATGAGTTGCTATCTACTTGCTTTCGCTAGCGACGAATTGCTTTCGGTAGCGACGCTGTAAAATATTTATATAGAAATCGCCTGCAACACCTCTAGCGGTTACATAGAGTACTAAAATCGGTTTGAGATTACAGCGTTTTAACGCGTAAAAAAACTATAGAAGATAATTCGATAGCGACGCATAAACTCATGATTGAGGTACTGATGTTTCAAGATTACAACGCGCTCGTGAAACTGGACTGGCGTCTATAGGCTTCAGTCACCGCTTACCATCTGACAGATAATGTGTCAAATTCAAATTCAAATATTTTATTTGTTAAACATAGGTAAAAAGTTACAAACTCGGTGGAATATTAAAAGTTCTTACAAAAGTATCACTATGTTTTACTATTATAGGCATACAAATATAAGTACATTTTTAAAAACATAAATAATTGCAGTATTACAATAGTCTATACATTTTATCATCCAAATATTCTTTAACTGAATAATATACTTTTTTAAGTAAAAAATCTGTAACCTTTTTCCTAATCTATGATTCTAATAATGTGTCTGCTTATTATCTTATATACCAAAAAAATAAAATTAAAATAAAAACAAAAAAACACGTCTACACAATTCACAAAAATTAGCCTACATTTGAATTCGATCGAATTTCTTTTATAGAGTGTAAAAGGTAAAAATACCGCCATCTTCTGTTTTATTACCTTATCAAGGTGACTTTAAATGACACAATGTTCTTGTCATATTTCATTTTATACAATTTATGACATAAATAAATTATGTGGAGCATGAAATTTTGTGAGTTAATTTACAATAGTTTTCAAAGTCAAAAGTGTAATATGTATTTTAGTGAAGATGAATTGCGTTTAGTTGCTGGTGTTATTATATACAAAATTATGCTTTTAAGGGTAACACTCAGGTGTAAATCCACACCTAGGTGTTACAAGAATGAGTAATTGTATTTTCTGTGTACATAAAAATTTATGCTATTTTGTGTCAGCATTCCTTTATCGTCTATCCAATTGCGATGAAACCTTGGAGATTTGCGTGTGCTAGCCTAGGAAGGTTTATGACAAAATGAAAACAAAAAAGATAAAAAAGGAGCATTTAAACGCAACGGGCATAAAAGGTACCTATTGCAAGCTGGGGGCACATCTAGTGGTTTATAAATAAGAGAATTATATTTTGTTAATGTCAGTTTCACATTGTACCTACGCAACTATGTTATATAAAAATTATTTACTATACCTGACGTTTACCTAGAACAAACCAGGCCATACACATTGAGGTATGAATACGAATGTATTAGATCAGTAAATTAACCTACTGACTTACTGAACAACTAAAAAAAACTATATTATAGTTCAACATGGACCCATGATGTTAGGTACGAACCGAACAATTACTTCCATATGTTTCTATTAACCGTTGTACTTTACTACATCATTAAAAGTCTTGTCACACATACATCGAACGCATGGCAAACTGAATGACGCAACAATAAATACGGTTCAAAGGGTTTTTATACCCTTTCAAAAACAAAAGTGTAACCTTGACCATTGAGTTATTAAAAACTAGAGAGAGAAAGTTGTTGCTATACATGTTGTAGAGTAAACACAACAACATCAGTAAGATCGATAGGGTTTTACATAAAAATTTATAATACGGCGCAAATAACAATATTTTTCTAATGAAACATAAACTAATTGCTGTTGGGGCATAATGGTTCTAGGGTAGAGTAGGAACGCAACGTAGGAAGTAAGAAGGCCTCCAACGAGATGGTTAAATGAAGATCGCTAGGATTCGTTGGATGTAGGTAGCATACAAGACTCTGTTCAGAAGTGAGTCTTTCGATTTATACGATTCATAATTGCAATGAAAACACCAATATCCTTATACACCACTACTAGAAAGCCAAGAGCTACGTTTTATTTCACTGTTCTAATACGATTGTGCGAGTATACCTCAATGAGCATGGCGTATATTTTTGGGCATACAACGAACATTGAGAACAATTGACATGGCCGTACTAAACCAATCGTAAAATGTTTATTTCTGTCGCTTGTTAACGGTCCCGTGTGTAAGAGTTTCTTACAGTTTTTCCTGTCTAGCTACATGGTAACCGTCGTTTTACAACAAAAGTTGATTTTGAATTTATTGGTAAAGGATTTGTAACCTTTGCGATTTTGATTGTTGGTTAAAATATTTTAACCATATGCCAAAGCTTAGCTTTTATTGATATTATTGCTACTTAGTAGGTACTTACTGCATTGATTTTTAATAATGTTTAATCGGCGAAATGGGAAGGAAATCAATTTAGTTTGTCTATCTTTTTTATAGTGTTCCAAATTTATTTTGGATCTAGTACATCCCAAGTATGCATTGTTTTTCGAGAATTACAAATAGTTCACTAGAAAGTCTTAAATCCTATTAAAATTTAAGTAATCTCAAAAATAGCTCGTTGCTTGCTGGCTACATAATTATCTATAGTACTTAGTTACTTACACAAGAAATTTGATTGGATTTAGTGCAAGCACTTTCAAGCTAGAGAGGTTTACATGACTAAAGTAGAGATATTAAGAAAATAATTTTTTAATTTTCATAACTACTGATTGTCGCGGAACATAATTATGTTGCTTTTGGACCACTGTAAATGGGCCGCCCTGTACTGTTAATAGGCTCACCCTATTACCCTATAACATAGTACCTAAAAGTATAACGGACAGTGGGTGTAAATTACTACCCCTCTGCCTAAAAGTCCGAGGAATACTGGCGTGATGATATTAATTCTGTCCAACATTATTATGTATACCATTATTTCTCGTGCCAAAACTTTCCAGGCCTCTATTTTCCATGACGAAAATATTTAAATCACAAACTGGGCCGACAACGGCTGAAGTTTCTCTCTGAGGCATGGAGGAATTTCAATGAGTAAACAACTGGCCCCGCTCAAAGCGTTGCTTTACCTTTAACGATTGATTAGCAAACGCAAGCCCCTTTTGCGATGTCTTGTCTACAAAAAATATGATCTCTTTTCGATCTACATAACGCTTGTTTTATTTTTACGGTTTACGGAACCCTGAAATCATCGTCAAAAGGAAAATCTTTTATGTCAACTATACAACTACAAATATAACTGAAGTTAGAATGCAACTATAGTTTTATTTGAAGGTTTAGATATATCAGACTGCACTGCAATCTGGAGTGAGAGTAACCATGGAGTTTCTTGCGGGTTTTCCTCCATAGGAAACGACTAATTTGGAACCGTGCACCTAGTTTCGACATTTCATAAGTGCCTGCATAAGGTCTATGTGAAAATAAAACTATTTTGATTTAGAACTATTTTGATATAAGAATCAGTTTTATCTGACTTGCTCGGTGGTAGAGGGTCTTGAGGTTTGACTGGCTGGTGACCAGCCCCACTTTACGGAGTCTGTCGTCTGTCTGTCCGAGTGTTCTGACTTTTGCGCGTAAAAGCCAGTTGCCCCACTCGGCTTTGCAGTCGATAGGGGTTTTTACTTGACTGCCGAAGGAGGGTCATGTGTTTGACGCGTATGTATGTATGTCCGTTCCTATGTCCGGTCGTAACTACTCAACGGCTCAACCTATTTAGATAAATGACACCTCATTAGATTCGTCTTGAGTGTCACTGGGTACATGAAATTATTTAAAATTTATTTTTTTATTTAAAAAAAACAATATGCCGGATTCTATACGCTTTAATTTGCGAACTAATTTTAAAAATTACCTTTTGTTGTATCAATTTTCATTTAAAATTATCATTTAGGATCTATCTATGATCTATATGATTCTATGATGATTTATAAATTAAAAAATACGAAATAAAATCAATTATTAAATTAAACAAAAAACCCGACTGCGTAAAAAGTACTAACAAAAAATCTAAAAGCAAGCTCTGTGATGTTGGAAAATGGTGGGACAAGCTGTTCATTCATAACCAAAATTGTTTCCTTGCTTGTTGCTTGTTTTTAAGGATCAGCAATGGATCTGTAACGCCTCTAGTGCTGCAAGCGTTCATGGGCGGCGACTACTTACCATCAAGTGGCTCGTCTGCGCGATTACGACGTAACCCTGCTAAATCTGCGTAAACCTCGCCGTCTAATCTCGTCTGGTATAAAAACCAGACGAGAGACGGCCAGAAACACAGCATTCCATCGCGGTGTCGCACTTATCGACTAAATATATATTTTTTTATACACTATGGGCTTACGTTTGACCACTACTTTTACTATCTTTTTATACAGAGTGGCCCATTTATAGTGTTCCAAATTTATTTTGGATTTAGTACATCCCAATTATGCAAAGTCATTCGAAAATTACAAATAGTTCACTAGAAAGTTTTAAGTCCCATTCCATTTATCCAACATTACTATCGCGAAACGTTAAATGGACACTATAGAAAATCTATTGTTTATGTGCACGTGGAAGCCGAGCGTATCCATATTTTAATACTATCCATACGTAATAATAGAAATGGGAATGTAACTGTGTCAGTCCGTTTGTTACCTATTCACGCCTAAACAGCTGAATAGATTTCGATACATTTTACAGGGAGATATACGCATCCTAAGGAAGGATATAGGCTATCTCTTATCTCCAAAAGTTCTTTGGAATGCGAGAGAAACCTCTAGTGAACCATATTAATTTTCTACAACCAATTTCCCGAGTTCTACAGAACATGCCAGCTGTGATATGACCCCCAGCGGCACATTTATGGCGTTGATATAAAATAAAATATTCCCCCGTTATCTGGGGAGTTGAATCACGACGAAACAAATGACAGTGTCAACATGGCAACTCCTGTTCATTTTGTGTTGTGCACCTTTTATTTTTCATTGCATCCCGCCGCCGAGGTGCGGAGGGAAGCGGGAGACTGACGCTCCGAAAAGAGCGGATTTGAGACAATACTAAAAACAACTTCATACACTGCATACATTTGTGTGTATTGCAAATGGTTGTAGGGCATCGCAACGCGCCCTTGCCACACTCGCGTCATCAACTATAAGCCCGGCAAATTGATAATGCACCTGGCGGCCATCTTAGTGACGTAAAAATGACGTAGCCGGCAAGTACGACGGATGACGTCACTTTGAGGTTAGTTAGACAAGGTTCGGCCGGGACGTATACTTAGTATACAAATCTAAGGTACTGTTTCACTAACTCGGGATAGCCGCTCTCAGTAGGATTAATTCAAAAATGGAACATTATTTGTACGCAATTATCTGCCAAGTAGCCAAGAGGTGGCCCTAAGCATCGATATGTGAAGTGTTTCAGCACTTCCAGTAATTGCTTGACCACTTGAATGTCATGACTCCCGTGACCGAGGCGATAACAAGGGAAGGCTAGTGCGGGTTTTAGTCTGTTCGAGTCTCACCCTACCTCGCTTTCCCAATTGTCAAGAGATCCATGTTTTTTTCCGCATTCTAAAAATAGGCATTAAAGACATCTTCTTCTTACCTTTTATATCATAAAAAATGCTGATAATATAATGCCCAATTTGCACATATTAACTCAAATTTGACTCATACACAGTAGGTATGAATATTAATTACTAGGCTATCATTGCATTGTCAGGGAATTCTAATTATTGTAATGTCGAAATATTATGTCAATAAAGAATTATTATTATTATTGCAGAGCCATATTGTACTACACATGACGTATGCATTTTAATCCTATCATTAATTAAAATTACATTATTAGTGTATTATGTAACTACAGTGCATTCACTATTTATCGAATGTTTACAATCGCGCGAGACAGATTATAATCTGTGTACATTATCTTACGGTTTTATATAATTATGTTCGTCTGACTCTCATTCTAAATTAGCTTCAACCCACACTGAAACAAATTTATTAATATTTCTTACTATCTTTATTCCTCAAGTCATAATAATATCTAAAATAACCTTGTTATAATATTTGGAGCATCCCTACCGTTTCTAAGTTCTCATTTTATCTTATTTATTAACTTGTTTGGGACTGTAAGGACTATTTTCTTAGTCTGATATACGCCGAACTGTTCTCATATCTTCTGAATAGAATAATATTATAAGTATGCTCATAAATGAAGACTAGCATTTGCCGGTGATTTCGGTTACGTAGATCTAGAAATTACAGGCTGGATATGGCATTACAACATGAATAAAACCTCTCTTTGACTAGTTTAAAGAGGCACTTTTAATTACGAAATGAATGTTTTTTTTTTTTTCAAGAAAACAACTTTCCATTTAAATTAATTAGAAATGTAGATATTTTTATATTAAGTAGTTGACGCTATGTCTTTCGGTCGCAATGCGATCACCCGATCATCCGAACGATTTCTTGGTTATTATATAGGTAAATATTTTCATAGGCACAATATTCGTTACTTTATCTAGTGCTCACACTCTCACAGTGATCGCAAATTGTTCTGAATCGTTACAATTTCTTGAAAAATAGCGTACAGTTCGGCCGTTTTTGTCATAGGTGCCTAAATTACAAATCTTTGAGCTTTTCTTACTAGATAACTGTATATTTAAATGAAGATTTACATACCATAGACACGTATATCAGTGTCAAGATTGTAACTAAAAAAATTCTTCAACATGGACCAAACTAATTTTGTGTGGAACCCGTTGCGGATGAACTTAACTTAAATCGATTTTAAAGCAAAACTACTGGGCAAAGTCCGGTATTTATTGTTATTGATTGATAAACGTGTAGATGAAAAAACTAATAATAACTTAAGGAAAACATAACGAGCAAAAATTGCCCGCACATCTTTATCCTTAAGTGGATTACGTTACAAATCTGATAATTATCATTTAAATTTTATTATCTTAAGAATGTTTTAATGATATCTCGTAGGTATGGCTAAAAAGATAAGAAAATAACTAAACATTAATCAATTTTTCATCATCATAATACCTGCCTGAATATATCGAGCAGTAGACAGGATATCACGAACAAGACTACTTGAAACCCGAAAGTTCCCTTAGAAACCCAATTGCTCCAAGTGTCAAATTATAATGTCAGCCATTTTGTCAGCCAGCAATGTGCGGAAAATCCTCATGGATACGCACCACCCGGGGAGGCGGTAGGGAATTTCAGACTCATATCGACTAAAAACCGCACTTGTCCTCACTATCCCTATGCGTCATGGCTATGGGATCAGAAACGCAAGTTATAATCGTGCCTGAGATCGATTTCATCATTATCATCAACCCATATACTGTCCCACTGCTGGGCATGAGTATAGTCCACCATGCTAGCCTAATGCAGGTTGGCAGACTTCACATGCCGTCGAGAAAATCTTTCAGGCATGCAGGTTCCTCACGATGTTTTCTTCGCCATTAAGACGACGCATTGAAGATTTGGGCGTCATGGATCTTAATATTTCTCAGCCATTACAAAACATACGGATCTGATTTTTACATATGTCATTATTCATGTATTTAGCTATAAATTTTGTAGTACAGAAACACGATTGGATAAACTTTACTGCAGAGAAAAAACTGTTGAAGACAGCTCTTCAAAAACATGGATTCGCATTTTATGGTGTAAGAGGATGGCGCGGTGCGGGGGTCCGATTTCAGATTCATAGTTTGTCAATGCCTCGCCTTAAAGCGAGTAATAATTACGCACATGATTTCGAAAAGCAGAGGTGCGTGCCTTGGATTCGAACTCGAGACCTTTGACTTGGCAGTTCAGTGGTCATACCCCTAGGTTATCACAGCTGATCATGAGATCGATTTACTTTCGCTCAAATCCTATCAATATATCTTTTAAAAATATGTTTATCATGCATTATTGTCAAATAGAATAAACATTTATGACAAGCGGTTACGCTGCTCCAGTGGCCCTATTAAAAGAAATGGTCGTCGGGTTGACGATACTCGTTCCCGGGGCAATGATAAGCGAAATAAATGAGATATCTCCGTGCCGGGACAATGTCGATACCAGCCAGAATGAATTCCTTCTCGCGAGTAATTGTACACTGTCGTTCTGTTTGGGCACAACAGTAATGTCACTCGTCTACGTCATAAAACATTTTTATAAAAAAAATATGACACGCAAAAATTTTGTGATCCCTGTGATACAGAGGCAGCTGAGTGTATACCAGTCTTACAAATCAATCAATCAGTCTATTGTTCAGCACACGATCAATAGATGCAAAGTACAGGTGTGCTTTCTGCAGTCAGTCTAAGGATGGACGATCATTCTAAGCTAATCGAGACTCTTGCGTACCTTAAAGAATATGACTAGAAAAAAAGTATGACCTTAAAGAATATGATGTACCCATCATATTCTTTAAGGTCATACTTTTTTTAATGTTGGCTGGGGAATGAGAAAAATAACTTTTAATTTGAGAAAAATCATGCCATTTTGGCACATTATTGTCTGTTTCATTTCATAGTGATTTCATGCTAAAATAAAAAAAGAATCATCAAAATCGGTTCACCCAGTCCAAAGTTCTGAGGTAACAAACAAAAAAAAATACAGTCGAATTGAGAACCTTCTCCTTTTTTAAAGTCGGTTGAAAAGAGAGTTGTCATAATGAACAAAAAACAATGTTAAAAAGTTTTTCGCGAATGTATGAAATTCTTGTCAAAAGTAGACTAAAACTCAAGTTACGGGTTTAGCTTTCTGAACATTTTCTGTCATTGTACGAAGTTCTGCTTAAAATTCAGATTTACGACTACATTGTTTTGAAGACTGTCTACATTACTTTATTCATGGAACGATGAGACAAATAGATAGCTGTTTTAGTATTATACTCGTTATTTTCATACATATACAACACAGTTTTATCTCGCCAATAATTTTAACCTTCATATTTTTACCCGACTTTGGCAAAACCAAAAGTAATGGTGAATATCTTAGCAGTCTATGTAAGTTTGCAGCGCCAATCTACTTATTTTTCTTTTCGTATCAATGATAAAGCTATTGTATAATTTTTTTATAATTTCAGCCCACTACGTGGCCACGTTAATTGCGTTAATTAAGTCCTCAAAGGTACAGGTGTACGGACACTTTGGGCGCTCCAGGTGGTGAAGCATCCTGAGCCCCTAGGTGAAGCATCTTGGGCCCCAATTCTGCTATTTTAGTTAAAATTACCGTTCCACTGACACACTACTGAGATTCTATTAAGATTTTGACAGATTGGGTATTCTGCTAAATATTCAATATCCTACCAATAGTGTTCCGTGGAGTATCGCTAAAATCGCTTCTGTATTTTATTTTTTATTTATTATTTAGTATTTTGATTTATAATTATTAATTACAGACGTAAACTATTGACGACCGGGCTAACAAAAGCTGTGTTTGTCCGTCTATGACTGTTAATGATAGTTAATGGAAAGTCATTGAAACGCCTCTAGTCATAAATTTATGACTAGAGATCTTTATTTATAAAGAGCAGATTACCAAATGTGTACAACTATTCTATCGAAACACTATTGAAGTGTTAGTAAAACAGCAGACTTGAGACCCTGGTCTTGTGTACCACACCCGTACTGGGCGGCTGTCGGAACTAAAATTCTCCATTTGAGTAGTTTTTCCCAAAACTACTCATCTGATTTTGATGACTGAGGTTACGTAATTCGTCATTGTGAGGGGCAGGCTTCATTCTACACGAATACAGTTAATATGACGGATGTAACATCCAATAAAAAATTAAGTTCAAAAAACTACAACCCGCCGACTACGGAAGAAATCAACTGAAAACCATGTAACAAGAACATAATTCCTATGTCACTTACTCACTAATAAACAATTTACTCAATTGAAACTCATTTACTCAGTGTCGTTTGACACCCCATTCATCGAAATCAGATGAGTACTTTAGGCACTGTAGTGGAACATACGTAAATAGGAAGATACATAGACTCCCTAATATAATACCCCTCCTTCGGCTTTTTGCCATGTCGTCGGGTAAAAAAGTTACAAAATACCGCCATTACTACTACTACTACTCGGGCTATAAAATGGACAACATTGTAGGTACACTAAATTCATATACATACCAACACGCCTGTAGTTCTCAAAGGGTTAGACAGAGGTTTATTAATTTACACCCACTTTACTGGTTTAATTATTAGAATAAGAAGATTAGAATATGTGATACGCAGTAACCATTAATTCTTTTCGTTCATTTCGTGGTTTTTTTTTCCTGAAGATAATCTAGCTTAGTTTGAATTGAAAAATGAATAATTTATGGATATTGAAATAAAACTACTTTTTACGGATTTTATCGCGTTATAGTGATATCATTTTAATCCCGACGTTTCGGACCCTTTACAGCGTCCATGGTCACGGTAAGTGTCAGAAATCAGTAATTTAAGGATATTGATCTTTACATTTCAATTTATCGCAAATTTTCGTTGTAGTCCTGAATAGAAGATAATTATCATTATCTCTAGTTTAGTCATTAGAGATTATTTTAATCATACATCAGCTTTTGTGTTAGCAACAAGAGATTGTCTACCGATAAATAGTATCTGGATATTTATAATTGGTTTCAAAGATAATATTGATTTTTGTTTGCAATTAAATATACACCGCAATTTTTTGATGACTGCCTCGTTTATGTATGCGTCTATATAATTGTGTGACAGCTCAGTGGGATACTGAATTTTATAGAAATCCCAACAACACTGCTCAACCCGGGAATCGAACCCAGGACCTCTAGCGTAGCAGTCGCGGGTTTTAGAAACCCAGTGGATATCCCCGATAGCGATAAATATTCTGTTACTGGGTCTAATTTGTTTTAGATAAATTCGTCTAGCCGTTGCGTTGCAATCATCTTAACAAACTTTCACTAAACAAATCCACCGGAAAACGCAGGCGAGCTGTAACACTTCTTAAGAACCTTTTAAACAATCTTAAGGGCATGTTTACCACCTCCGAATAGCCGCTCCCTGCCGAATAAATTTTAAAAATGGAACAAACATACATATAAAAATGTCTTCCAGATAATTTAACGAGAATTTATTAGGAGGTGGTGAAACAGATACTAAGTACCTAGTTCTTTGGATTCTAAAAAATCGACACAGTCTTATCATAGTGCAGAACTATTCCTGTCTAGAAGCATCACAAAAAAGGTATCGGCCCTCAACTCAAGCGATAAGGTCAGTACGTTTGTTGAACAACTTGAAAAGTTTCCCGAACTTAATTTCCCTTCGGCTAACTTCGGGGAATCTCGGCTGTAAATCTCATCAATTTGTTGGGTATGACTGTTGGCCGATCGGGCCCGCGGGGAGTGTGGCCAGCCTTTCTTATTGAATTACGTTCGAATTTGGAACCCTTCGCTCGGCGGGAGATTTTTTGCCGTACGTGACCTCTCCCCTTTCGATGGGTGAAGGTAAAGTATTTATGACCTTTATTTACGTAGCCTAGGGCCCCGGTTTTTTGGTCAAGTTGGCACGTTTTTATTGGGTAGTCAACAGCTAAGTTTGGACGAATTTCCATATTTACAGATGTTTTACATAACCCATCACGTTCGTATTCCCCAAAGATTTAGGCAGAGTTGTATTAATATGCACCTTGAACTAGGACTTATTTAATAGGCAGCGACCCTATTGCCATACGCCAGGCACAAATCCAAAATCCCAGCTACTGAGGATTTCTTGAAAACACACAATACCACTGCTTGCCCTGGGAATCGAACCCAGGACTATCGAACTCAGCAGTCGTATTTAAAGTGTAAAGCCTACGTTATACTTTAACTGCCTCTTCTTCTTAGCGTGTCGATGACAAATAAAAACATTGATGTTATGGGCTAATTAGTGCGTTACTACTATAGTTATCCGTTTTATGAACGCAATCAATGAGCAATTCCTCTAAGCAAATACCGAGTTATTGATATTTAGGGACACAGACTTCTGTCCCCAAATACTCACCATCCCTTCCCAATTTACCGAATCCCAACAAAATATTCCCTAATTCCATTGGTTCATCTAAAATTCCAATGACTTTGAACTCCAAAATATTGCAAGAAATTAGCTAAGTAAATAACGTTTGTTATAAAAGCGGCCATTGTTTATAGAGATAATTGGTAACGATAATACGACATGAAAGGCGAAAATTGAAATAAATTAACAAAATTTCGCCTTGTACTTGCGAAGGTCTGTCAAAATTTGTTTTGAGTTTATATTGTAAAAGTTTGGGGAGTTTAAAATGTCTCATAGAGAAAAGGAAAGGGCAATTTTTTGTCCGTTTTAGTCTGTTCCATTGTTATAATAATATGTCAGTATCTACTCTGTGACAGCCGGGGCATAAAGGTTCTCGAGTGGAGACTAGGGCAGCGTGGGACGGCCTCCAACGAGATGGAACAACGACCTGGTAAAGGTCGCTGGGAGTCGTTGGATGCAAGCAGCATACGACCGGTTCCTGGAAGTAAATGGGGGAGGCCTTTGTTCAACAGTGGACCTCTTTTCGGTGATGTGTTGCTTGTGCCGAGAAATCTTAAACTTCTCTTTTCTCCCTGTCGGCTGACGCTCCAAGATATTCCCATGAAAAATTATTTCAAAATTCTTCGTAACTTGTCTAACAACCGCATTGAGGTACCTATGTAGTAGTAACAAGCGGGTGTTGAACAAATCAAGCACTGTTAGTGGATTTTTCAGTAGTATTCTTGATAGCAGCTCGATACTTGTAGTTAGAGAGTTTCTATTTGAGAAAAAAATACTGGTCAAATGTAATCATTAGCCCGTATTCGTCCACTCTTGGACGTATGCCCCTTTTATTGAACGCCACAGTCTTCAGTTCTTTTGATCCAGATGCTGCCAGCTACCTTCTGTTAGTAGTTACTCCACCAGGTCGGGCGTCCTACACTACGCCTGCCTAAACACGGCCTCTACTCAAGAACTCCTTTGCTCCAACGGTTGTCGGTTCTCCGAGAGATGTGGCGTTACCAATGAATGTAGCTCTGTTCAACCCATTGAGTATACTTGCGTGATAGTAGATAATATGTTTTAATATTACTTGTATCTACTGAACACGTAACACGTAACATAAGAAACGTCGAGACGTCAGATCTAAACATTGTTCGCGTTGTTTTTGATTAATTAACTGATATAAACTTCGCTGCAAAAGATCCAAGCGCTTAATAACGTCTTTAATAAAATATACGAGTATGTGTTGTACGTGAATATTATACATTTTCTAGTCTAAGTTTAGTAATATTTCTTTAACCACGTTAGGTTATCTTATCCCTAACGTGGTTAACGAAATATGTGTATTATATAAATATAATATACCTAACATTGGTATGTTCGGAGAATACAAGCTTAATGGTTTTGCTTGTATTACTTGAGGAGATGCTACAGTATGTCGCGGGTTCGATTTCCAGATCGAGCAGTTATTTGATTATACAATGAAATTATCAGTAGAAGATTGCAGTTTGGATTTGTGCCACGTTTTAAGCCAAAGCACAGAATAAATAATAACAGAATGGCCACTCTCCGCCCCTCCCTAACGTCAAATACCTCAGGTAGCATACTACCTACCGCATTCTGCCGGTGTTCTTGCCGGACGGTCTGCCAACAAACCCTGTACAAACGTAATTTGGTATTGTTGTGTGCAGCTTCATCAAAAAGTTTGTATGGAGTGTCACAGGTGTGGCAAAAGACTCACTCCCTTAAATGGGACCATAACATAATATATCTAAACAAACTGTGGGTGTAGAGAACATCAAGTTAAAATCTTTTAAATAACCCAAAAGTGCAAGCATGTACACTTTTGGGCTATTTAAAAGATTTTAACTCGATGTTTAATTAACATTTAATTATCTTTTTAAGCATTTTCCATGCATTTTAAGCATTTCCGTGTCGGTTGTGAAGCATTCTTCACAATAGATGTCGCTACGTCACCTTAAGACGTAAATTAGAATGTGGAGGAAGATTTCGACTGGCGAGCAGGGCGAGCGGTGGCTTAGTGGTCAGAGCGTCTGGTGTACCGAACCAGAAGGCGCAGGTTCGAATCCT
Source organism: Acronicta psi (assembly GCA_946251955.1). Lineage (NCBI taxonomy): Eukaryota > Metazoa > Arthropoda > Insecta > Lepidoptera > Noctuidae > Acronicta > Acronicta psi. Next base: position 12,028,040 of record OX276476.1, read on the forward strand.
GCCCGCCCGCCGATTTTTTCCTTCATTAAAAATAACATTTAATTGTTACAATCTAATAAGTTCCCGAAACTTTTATCATGCGAAATACTAATATTCAGCTATTCAGGATTAGGCAGTCGCCCAAACTCAATTCAGCCATGTCATTTAAGCCCAATCCATTCAATGGTTTGATCTGTGCATTCATAGATCAGTCAGCCGAATCACCTTTTGGCTTTATATTTAAGGGTCCGTCCTACAAATCGACCCATTTTGATACATTTTGATCATCGATTGCAAGGAACCGAATAGGGGAAAATAAAAACTGAGCCATGAATTGAAAAGAACAGTTCCTTTTATGTTGAGAGCCAGGTTACTTTTTTCAAGTTTTATACAAAATATACCAGAAAAAAAATGATGAAATAATGTTATTTTTGGGAAACTTCCAGTCAAATATGTATTTTTTTCTATTTTTTAGAGGCACTTTTACGAAATTTAAAAAATTGTGTATTAAACTTAAGTTATTCTTTAAATAGAACGTAAATTTATATTTTCAAAAAAGTAATATTTTCACTGTGAAAATAATAGATACATTGAGCTATATTATCGAGCGCAAAAACTCGATCGCGCCAGTAACCATCGGGCCATCATTTATTTGTGATAATTATTATTGAAAAGATCAAAATTGTTTATACGATTATTAAGAATAGTCAGAAGGGGTCTTTAAAATAATAAACTGCTTACTCTGAGACACTATAATTCGCCAAGTAATTACAATATTATACGTCCGCTCGCTACCACCGCCAGTGCTCTAATGGCCGCCGCTCACGACCGTTGCCATCGAGTCAATTCGATTACAATTTTAAACTTATCGATTATAATAATTTTAGTTATTATTTTGAAAATAATACATCGAATATAAACTTAAACAATAATAAATTGAAACATTTATTTAAATAGTTTGGGCTCGACCCGACAATGATTATTACGGCAAGTTTTATCTCGATTCATACTTCAAAACACGTATTTGCTAACAGTCGGCCGTCCTGTTTAAGGAATGTCCCTATTCCGAGTCCGGCCATTTGACCACTGGTATGTCCCTATACACATACAATCATGAGTATACAATGTTTGACTATAACTATGTAGGTACATAATATCTAATTGATTGCATGATAAGTTATATTACTGCATCTTAGATACTATAAACTTAAACATTTTCTAATACGCATAAGTAAAATGTTGCTCCCTATGAATAATATGAAACTAATATACTGATCATACACATTTATATTCGAATTATTAGCAGCAGTGCATTACAAAATCATACATTTGAGTCATTCCTACCTATTGTATATATATATTAAATCTAACGTGATTATCAGCCAAAGCTTATAAATAAGTATTATTTTACTTACAATACCAGAGGTTTTTATTTTTGAGCATAATTATGCTAGAAGATCACAGCTCACTTACAGATGACATAAACATGAAATATTTAATGTATGACGCGCATGTTGATAAATACATTAAAATAATATAGCACCAACCATGAATTAGTTAAATAGTATGACTATATCATTTGTTTACGCTAAATTGAAACCGATTTTTTGACGTGTAGCTGTATACATCCTATGATATTATGTATGATGTTTATGTCACCGTGAATCCTACTATCCTGATAATTATTCGGGTCAAATAAGTGCAACGCAAATCATCCTTCCACACACCACCATTTCCCTGTTAATCTTATGCTATTGCTGCTTAATGATTGTTAATCGATCTTTGCTCCAGCCGATATATCCAATCTTCTAGTTAACCTGAAAGTTAATTTCAATATAAGTATTCATTCAACTTTTGAAGTTATTTGAGTATTTACCTTTAGACGAAGCAGAATAAGAATTCATAAACTATAGGTTACTTATTATTGTGGTATGCTATAATTATTATTGTAGTCTATACTGTACATAAACAACTTTTGCTGATGTTACAGTGTAACTTGTAAGATGTGCTTATAGCTTGTCTGATAGATAGATAAGTCTGTATTTAGTTTTGCTAAAAAATATGCATAAGTTATACAAAACCAGGTAAACTTGGGCATCTCTTGCTACCAGAGCAAATACTGCCTTTTATCTTGATTACGTAGTGAGTGCCGCTTGTACTTCGGCATCCTACACCGGAATCAGTCAGTGAGCACCGCTTAAACATCGGCATCCTTCACTGTCCTGAGACCACTTGTGGTGCGTACCGCTTGTACTTCGGTATCCTTCACTTTCTTAATGTTTTAACAGTTATATACCATGATATAATTACCATATGTTTTAGTCATCAAGCTAAATTGGTCTCTGCAATATCAAAAGAAGATGGAAAGGATAGGAGTGGAAAGGATATTTGGGTTGCCTATATAAAACCGACCTACGCTATTCTCCTAAAAAAAAGGGATATAATGCCAATTATATGGTTGCAATATCCTGCACTACTACTAACGAGAAATAACCCTACCTGCTTAATCAGTTCATCTTATTCTAACGCATTCATCACACTTAAGCTAATAGCAATAGACTAACAGTTATTGTATCTCACATAGTTTTAGCAAAACAGAAAATTCACATTTTAGTTTACATTTTGACTTTCTTCACTAGATACCTCATCATCTTTATCCGAGTCGTTTTGAACGCTAAACGTTATCCACCTTTTCAGTTGGTCAGATGGATATATACTTTTATACTTTCTCTTAGAGTGTCCGTCAATGCTACTAATCTCATATCTGTCATTGTCTAGGACTTCAGTTACTTTAAAAGGACCGCGAAATTTGGGACGCAATTTCTTGCTTTTGCCATCGGCAGGGTTATGATGGTTTGGAATCATAACCAAATCTCCGACTTTATAGAATTTAGTTGGGTTTCTGGTATTATCAAAATATTTTTTCATATAGTCCTGACTCCTTTGAATGCTCTCCTGAACTTCTTCTCTAACCTCTTGTCGAGAAGATCTACTACCTTGATCGTATTCCGGTTGATTCTCATCTAACGCATTTATAATAGGACCTTCACTACTGTTGACGGTTCGGAAACCAAAAACTACTTCAGCTGGGGATTTGCCCGTACTTTTGTTTTTTGTATTATTCAGGCTCCACTGTACTCGCCCTACATTCTCGTCCCACATACGCTCGTCCATCCCATGGTTAGTTGCTGCCAATGATTCTAATATAGTGCGGTTGTACCTCTCAATTTGCCCATTGGCACGGGGTGTTGCAACCGCATTGAGGACGTGCTTCGTGCCTATACCCGTAATAAATTTTTTGAAACTAGCCGATGTGAAGCTTGTCCCACGATCCGAAATGATGACTTTTGGTACACCGATTGTATTGAAAATATCTTGCAAAACATTAATGGTAGTCTTGGACTTAAGATTCCGAACAGGTTTTACAAAAATGAATTTGCTAAAGCCATCTATTACCCCCAGGATATACGAATTTCCCTTTTTACTCCTAACAAAGGGGCCTAAGTGATCCATATGTAGAGTATGGAACGGAGTATCCCCTTTGGGTATTGGATGCAAATAACCGGTTGCTCTAGCTGTAGAACCCTTATTATATGCGCAGTTCAAGCATGACGAAACGTACTTTCGGATGAATTTATTCATTTTCGGGAACCAATAGTCTTGCCTAATTTTGTCTAAGGTTTTATCATAAGCAAAGTGGCCGCTTTCGTCATGATTCAACTGGCATATACGCCAACGAGCTCCCTTAGGCACTACCCATTTTAGCTGATCTCCCACTTTTCTATAAATTTTGTTATCTTTAACCGCGAAATTAGTTACAATATCCTTAACGTTATTCTCATCACATTCTAAAATTAGTTTGATTCTTTTTAACTCGGGGTCAGTCATTTGTACCGTATGTAACCAGTCATTTACCTCTATATTCATGATTTCAAACTCTCGACACTCTAACAAGTCATTTGATTCATCTTCATTTATGGCATTCCTACTAAGTGCATCAGCGTGTTTCATTTGATCCCCGGGGCGATATTCTATACTAAAATCGTATTCCTGAAGTAGCAACCACCATCGTGCAATTCTTGGTACTAAATCTCTTTTAGTTAGTGTAGTCTTTAGTGCATTGCAATCTGTATACACTTTAAAATGGATGCCTATCAGATACGTACGGAAGCGTTTAAGTGAGCACACGACAGCGAGGGTTTCCAGCTCGTAAGAGTGAAAGAACTCCTCATCTTTTGTCGTTTGCTTACTGAAATAAGCGACCGGTCTTGGTGGTAACTTATCCTCAGCGCGCTGTAGTAGTATTCCACCGAAGCCCAATTTACTCGCATCACAATGGACTTCCGTTGAATATTTTGGATCATATAATGCTAGTAATGGTCTCTGCGTTAAGTTAGTTTTGATTTGTTGGAAGGCTTCCTCCTGATCTTCACCCCAGGTCCATGGTGAATTAGATTTGGTCAATATCGTTAAAGGCTTAGCAATGCTAGCGAAATTGGGGATGAACCTCCGGAAAAAGCTTGCCAAACCGACGAACTGTCTGACTTGATGAACAGTAGTTGGGGTGGGAAATGAAGCTACTGCTTCTGTCTTTCTCTGCCCTGGTCTCAAACCCTCTCTAGAAACCTCAAATCCTAAATATTCTAAAGTGTTTTCAAAGAAGTAACACTTTTGTAAGTTTAACGTCAGGCCAGCTTGGCGTAAAGCTTCAAGAATCTTTCCTAACTTATTAAGGCCATCTTCGACTGTTGTAGCAGGCGATAAAACATCATCCATATAAGGCATTGCTAGTTCATATCTATCCTTTCCTAAAGCTTTATTTATCATGTGTTGGAAGACAGCCGGGGCATTCACAAGACCAAACGGCATTCGTGTATATTCATAATGCCCGTCGGGCGTTATGAATGCCGTGAGGTGCCTAGAGTCCTCGGCCATCGGGATCTGATAATATCCAGATTTTAAATCTAAGCTAGTAAAATACCGTTTGCCACTTAGGCGGTCAAGTTGATCGTCAATTACCGGCATTGGGTACGAATCCTTCACTGTTTTCTTATTCAGTGACCGATAATCTATGCATAAACGATATTCGTTATTCTTTTTCTTTACCAAAACGATGGGACTGGCATATGATGAGTTCGATTCTTGAACAATTTTATTCTCAAGTAACTCATTAACTAATCCCCTGACTATCTCACGTTCTTTGTAAGATAAACGATAAGGCTTATAGGAAACAGGACTCTCATCATTCAGTTTAATATGCATTTCTGAAATATTAGTTACGCCTAATTCACTAGTATTTAGTGCAAAACAGTCCCTATATGTGTTCAGAAGGCCCAGTAAACGCTGAATTTGATTCTCACTAACATCTGGTCCTACATTAATCATATTAGAGGTAATAATAACTTTAGTTGAAGGTTCTTTGTTATTGTTGTTAAACTGTACACTATTTACTTCATATTCATTAGGTTCATAAGGATTTAATCCTCCAGATACAGGTAAGAAATGAGCACGGGCTAAAAGTTTATTGTTTTCTATAACGACTTTGCCACCGGATATATTAATCGCCAATATTGTCCCTAATCCCTGATTAATATAATATACCCCCTGTAAGATTATATGCTCATCGTTTGATTTCAAAGATGTGCTACCTGGTATGCAAATATAGCCAGTTTCAACTGTGTCGGAATGTATAGACACAGACTGAATCCCCACCAATTCAGTAGAAGCGCTCGCATATATTTTAACTTTGCCTATTTCTGACTTTTCCGAGTATAAGACCAAGTTTCTGTTAGTCTTATGCACAATTACATCAGAGAGCTCAGTAAAATTTTGCCCGATTAAAATATCGGTACTTAGATATTCATCGGGTACTACAAAAGCTTGAATTTCTGATTGTACAAAGTCAATGTTTACGTCTATCATAACATAACCTAGTGCATGAATGGTACCGAAAGCAAACCCTGTCATAACCGGTAAGTTATCATTGCGTATCTCAATATTTAATTTATCTACAGTGCTCTTAGTAATAATTGTGCATTGACTTCCGAAGTCTATAAATGCGGTACAACTTATTCCATTTGCCTTTATACTTTTATGATATATATTTAGTGTCTTACCTTGAGCAGTAATTTGTTGGACTTCTTTATAAGTATTATTATAATCCGAGGACCTTTTATCTGGCATAGAATCGCGTTTACAATGTTCAGTTAAGTGCCCAATACGGTCACATTTTGAACACTTTTGTAAAGGTTTAGGGCACTTTGGAACAGTGTGTCCTATTTCCGAGCAATTGAAACACTTGATTAATCGACTGGTATTCGATCTTAACGATTTATCGGTAAATTTACTAGTGCTCGCTTTATTAGAGGAGATAGGCTTTTTGTTTTCAATTGTGGATCTTATATTTTTAACCGTAATACTTCTTAAGTAGCGTAATAGCTGACTAGGGCGTTTAAAGTTCGAGCCTTGGGCATTGAGTCGGATATTATGGTCATAGATGCCGTGGATGATACAATCCACCGCATCTTTGCCTTTTATATGACATCGGTTTACTAATTTTGCTTTCTCGTAAAAGTACTCCTCTAATGTTTCTTCTCTCCGACTTCGCCTATTTAACATTTCAGCTAATTTATCTGCATAATTCCTGTCGTCAGGAAAACACTTCAAAAGTTTCCTTTGCCAATCCTTCCAACTCAAATCAATCGAGGTAAGACCTTCATACCATCTCCGCGCTAACCCAGACAACTTGGGTAATGCGTGATAAATGGTCTGTTTACTTGTCCACCCATAAATACTAGCTACTTCGTTAACCTTCCTAATCCAAGCTCGTGTACTTTGCGAGTTTTGACTAGGATCGAATTGAGGTATAACTTCCTGAGCACCATGTGAATCGGAACCCCTGTTATTTATTGCATTTATGAGGTCCTTCATGAGGTTATTATTGCTATGGCTCCTAGCCCGGGACCGTTTCTTAGAAGTACGTCTACTTCTAGACCGAGATCTACGACCTTCGAAAGATGTTCGAGTCCCCCTCGATGATGAGGTGCTACTGGTTATTGAACTGTCAGTGCTTGATAGGTCTCGGTGTGATCTTTTATGAGAATTTCTCCTAAACCTGTTACGTCGCGATACATGTTTAGAACGATACCGGTAACGATCTCTCTTATGTGACTTTTTTCTGATAGGGGATCCACTTGTTCTACTAGAGTGGCTACTTATAGAGCTGACCCTCCTACGCTTACGATAGCTTCTATCGTCACGTGAAGCCAGGGATGATGAATGACGCCTAGATCGTGATCGACGACGTTTTCTGCTATTATCGGGTTCCTTTGGGTCACGAGCAGGTGTATATCTACTTCGATCAGTATCTGACATCGTGAATCCTATACATAGGTAATAATAGGATATGAATGGTTAGGAATGGGTGTAAGATAATAGCACCAATTAGTGTACATATAGCAATAAAATAACAAAAGGTTTACAATATAAAATATAAATAGTAAAGACTCATTCAATCCCTGTTCAATACCATCATAATATTATAAAGCTCATAAATTTAATTTAGTATAAATATTGTAAAACATGTAGAAGTGTAGTCACTAAAATCGATAAACTGTTCTAGTCCGATTTCGGTCCGGTTGCGTTCCGGTCCAGTTCCGGTCCGGTTCCGTTCCGGCCCGGTTTCGTTCCGGTCCGGTTTCGTATCCGGTCCGGTTTTAGTACGCTAAATGCGGAACATGACTACTATCTCAACGCAAATACATCAACACAATCATAGATATTATTCAGATATTGTTATCTATAAAGTGCAACAAAATCAGGTAATAAGTATCATTGTATCCTTAATGTCAACACATTAGGGATAATAACTGATTCTACGTACTGAGTTCATTGGGTTTAGTAAAACGTCTTACCGTCGTTTAGTTTGTGAGAAAATTAGAAACATGACATCACATTTAAATTAGCCGTCTTAAACTCTAAATGTTAAAGTTTAGTAGGAACACATACAATATGAAGAAATGATGAAAACATAATGTACTACTTAGATATTTGAGATCTTTATATGTCAATGGCTTTGTTCAATAACCTAGATTAAAATTTAGAATACCCCCGACAGGAAATGTAGTTTGCCATTTTGTGATGGCGGCCATCTTGGATTTGAAATTTATCATCAAACATAGCTAAGAACACTCCCGACCAATTCACCCTTTAAATAAAAAAAATCAAAACCAAAATCGGTCCATCCGTTCGGGAGCTAAGATGCCACAAACAGACACACACACACAGACACGTCAAACTTATAACACCCCGTCGTTTTTGCGTCGGGGGTTTAGCAAATAAATCATTATATTATATTCTATTAAAGGAAATATAACTGTCTGGTGTTTCATAGCCATTTTCATGCTTCATGTTCCAGTTATCCCAGTAAAATCGTGATTTAACCTTAAAGGTACAAACAAAACACTATTCGCCTGTTGAGATATCTTTTAAAGATATATTTCAATTGTAGTCTGTGCTGATAACGTTTGAATATTTCCATAACAAAATGTTCCTTTTTATGCCGGTTTAAGTATAAAATTGATTGAATCAGCGTTTTGTTTCGATGCTAAGTATTTCAAATAAATTCATTATGGCGTATTTATAAAGGTTCAATAACGATATTCATTTCCTAATAATAAAAAATAAAATCAACTTACCCACTTGCAGGCGTGGAAGAGTAATTTACAAAACTCAGATCCCACTTCTGACTTATTAAGAATAGTCAGAAGGGGTCTTTAAAATAATAAACTGCTTACTCTGAGACACTATAATTCGCCAAGTAATTACAATATTATACGTCCGCTCGCTACCACCGCCAGTGCTCTAATGGCCGCCGCTCACGACCGTTGCCATCGAGTCAATTCGATTACAATTTTAAACTTATCGATTATAATAATTTTAGTTATTATTTTGAAAATAATACATCGAATATAAACTTAAACAATAATAAATTGAAACATTTATTTAAATAGTTTGGGCTCGACCCGACAATGATTATTACGGCAAGTTTTATCTCGATTCATACTTCAAAACACGTATTTGCTAACACGATACTACGCCCAACCTCGAGCCGAAACATAGAACTCGATTGAATCAAATTTTGAAAAATTGAGTCAAATTTGTGCACGGCCTCTTAAAGAGGAGACAAATAAAAAACAGTAGGTACCTACTACGATTCAGTAAAAACTTGACAAGCACACGTTCCTTTTTTGATTTCATGACAGAAGAGTAATGATCTAAAGGAATTCCCACAAGTTGATAACTCAATTTGTCGTTTTGCCCGAAGCGGTAAACTTGGGTGGGATTTATCTTTGGTCCAAGTTTAGACTCAGTCTGCTAAGACAGATCCCAGGTGCAATCGCTGTAACTATTGTAAGGAATAGAAATTTATAGTCCGTCTTGTAACAACGGCTGGTTGTCACACCGAAGTGTTGTAAGAATTCGGGGATTTTTCTTTTTTTTACATCCTACGCATTAACAGCATAGCGATCAGGGGGCATCAAATTCATTCATCAATCATATTGAATCTTGTCTAGCAATTTGACATTCAAATCGACAAACGTATAGAAATGACATAAACTTTCTACAAATCGGGCTGTCACTAATGTCATTTTCATGTCATACATTTTGTTTCCGTTCGGTTGTCGATTCGAATGTCAAATTGCATCTTGTCTAGGCCTCCTGGGCATGAAGGTTTCCTTAGCCGTTTAAGCGAATGCTGATTATTCTCCAAATACCCCGAAGTTTAAGGCAGAGCTTTACTGCAGGCTGTACACTCACAGTTTACCGGTATGTTTAGGTCCCATGTAATAGGGACGAGCCTATTGCCATATCCGGACATAGATCTAGACTCTAAGATGCTTACTTATTTCTGACACTTCCACAAACATATAAAGAGCTGGTATTGGAAATTTTGTAGAAAAACACAACAACACCGCTCCACCCGCGCGTCAAATTCAGGACATCGAACCAAGCAGTCGCGCTTAGGAACACGACTTACGAATAAGTCACAATAATTAATAAATAGCAAACTTATAAGCTCCATTCCTTCCTTGTTCCATTAATATTCCTTGTAACATCAGGTCCACTGATTAAACAACTGCGAACGTTAATCAGATTACAGTACGGTGTAACTCGGTGGTTTGTGGTGCCGTACTCAGTCAATTGCTGAATTTGGAATGCAAATTCGAGACTTGACGTCGGTACCATTCCTCGGCTGAACGTAGACTTACAGACGGACCCGCAGACCGATACAAAGTAGATTGCTCGCTTTGCCTCCATCTGTTGTGTATTCTGATTGCATTGGTTATGGATATATATTTTTTTACTATAAAACCTACGTGCACTAAAGACCTACCCTTGTGTCGTGGCCTCGTAAATATCTATTATATTAACCTAACATAAACATACCATCACGCCTGTATTCCCCCATCTCGTCTCGTCTATGGATGACACAAATATTTTGTCTCTGGTGAGAATCGATCCCACGACATTCTTCCCCGCTACGATAAATGTGAGTCAATGTATTTAGATCATATATTATAATAGCCGCTGTAGTCATTATAATAATGACTGTGTTAAAGATTAAATAAATAAATATCCTGGGACATTTTACACAGCACCATCTAGTCCCAAACTAAGCAGAGCTTGTACTATGGGTACTAGACAATGAATATAATACTTATATACTTTTTTTTTGTAAATACATACTTATAATATATAAGAAACACCCAGACAAACACAAACACCTAAATCATCACATAAAATGTTTGTGTCATGTGGGAATCGAACCCACGACCTCGTGATCAGCAGTCCGATACTCAAACTACTAGACCACAGACGTCGTCATGTCAATGTTTTACAAGCATTATAATCAAATAGGCATAATAAAAAAAACACTTCAATAAACATGTAATTATGTAGTATACGCGCCCTGATATCCGGTTAAGCGATGTTTATGCAGCTGCTCTCTATGTTTATTGCATTAAATATTCAGCAGGGTACAGTTGCAACAAAAAGTGATACTTAGTAGCAAATAGAATATACAGTGTATAAGGCTAAACATATACAGTTCTCGCCAAACTTATTGTCCGGGTTGAAGTTGGCACGAGGTAACTTTAACCGCGTCGTAAAAATCGGAGAAAGAAAAACATTGGATTAAAATGATTTAAACCGACAGCCTACGACTTAGGTTAGCTTTGATTTATTACAATCCTATAATTTTAGTTCTCCGATTTTTACGGTAGGGTTAAATTTAGCTCGTGCCAACTTCAACCCGGACAATAAGTATGGCGAGAACTACAAGAACCGAATAGAATTAAAACGGTTAAAACTGTTTCGCAGCTGAATAAATATAACTTTCTTTCTTTCTTTCTTACAGAAAACGTGTTCTGTAACGAAATATTTATGAACACTTCTCTTAACGTTAAAAAAACGTAATGAGAAAATCTGCACACCTCACTTCATGGGTCTGCCAATCCGCACTATGCGGGTCTAGTGCGGATTGAGGGAGAGGGGAGAGGGATTCGGCTATCTTACATGATCTGCCATGGTTTCTAAAGTTTATTATAGTCTTGAGGAATAGCTCAGGTCAGCATCATCATAATCATTAACTAATTAATCAATAAACTACAATTAGATACTCTGTCTTTCTTCCTAGGCTTTCCCAAGCACGTTGAGGTCAGCTTCCAATCTATTTGCAGCTCAATATCAGTATTTTATTCGAAGCGACTGCCATCAACCCTCCGCAATCCAATTTCTGGGCAATACCGATACTAGTAGGATTGACTGGTTGTCTCGCTTTTCGGGCTTATGACTACCATTAAAGATTGCCATAACGTTCGTATGACAACTGGGGCCGACGGCTTTACGTTCTCTCCGGGGCAAGTAGGGGTCTCTATATATTAAGAATAGTCATTCATCCACAGACTGACCGCGGCAAGCGTACCTTCCAGGTCGATTGATCAGCGCAGTTATAATGTAGCCCCGAGCCCCTCACTACTAATAAAATTACCCTTTAGTACATAATTTCGTGTTCAACTGTACTATATTAGTTTCAGCTTAGTACCGTTAGTTATTTAAATAAATAAATAAATTACTGTACTAAGCCCCTCCACTACAAATACAATTACTTATCATTTACACTTCTAATGAAATAAATACAATGATGTATTAAATAATTTCGTGGTCAACTGTACTATGTATATTAGTTGTTCAGCTTAGTACGGTAAGTTATTAGTTAAACTGCACTGTTTGTTGTTACGCAACGTAACACTAATACTCTCTGTTTGTTCAGGTCATTACTGATTGAAATTTATAATGACGACCAACCGTGGCTTGCTTCAATGTTGTTTTCGAAATGCCAATACATCAAATAAATAAATATCCTGGGACATTTTACACAGCACTATCTAGTCCCAAACTAAGCAGAGCTAAGTACTATGGCTACTAGACAATAGATATAATACTTATATACTTATAATACCTACAACAGAAACACCCAGACAGACACAAATACTTACATTCACCACATAAATACTTGTGTCCTGTGGGAATTGAACCCACGACGTCGTGATCAGCAGTCCGGTTCTCCGAACCACTAGACCACAGACGTCGTCAAAGTTGCGGAGAATGTCATATAATATAATCTAATATTCAAATAGAAACAAAATGTATGAAAATGACACAAGCTTTCGACAAGTCGGGCTGTCACTAATGTCATTTCCGTACATTTTCTTTCTATTAGTTTGTCGATTCGAATGTCAAATTGAAACTTGTCTAGGCCCCTTAGTCTTGCAAACAAACCCCAGTTTTAAAGTATCCATTTCACGACCAATATTTATTTAAAACTCGGCAACAAACTGAACAAAACACATGCAAGCCCGTATGAATGCGATACAGCAATCACAGCTCAAAGCGCAGAATAAACAAAGTTTGCATAGAACGGAACGGTGCCGATTGGAACTTGCCTAAAAGTGGGGGATTTTACTATCTGTCATTGTTATATGCGAGTTTCAAATTCAAATATTTTTATTTCAATTAGATCATACAAATAGGTACTTTTAAATAAATTAATAAATATCCTGAGACATTTTTACACAGCACCATCTAGTCCCAAACTAAGCAGAGCTTGTACTATGGATACTAGACGATGGATATAATACTTATATACCTTTTTTTTGTACATACATACTTATAATATGTATATAAGAAACACCCAGACAAACACAAACACCTAAATTCATCACATAAATGTTTGTGTCTTGTGGGAATCAAACCACTAGACCACAGACGTCATCGTCGGGGTTTTGAAACGTCAAACTAGTGCACGGTTAAAAAAAAAGTGGGTCTTATACAGAAGAGCCGGCAATAAACTTCATAGATATAAATATTGTCAAGAAAATAAAAAGAAAGAAAAACTTTTTATTTTAGATTCGCACAGACAGTAGACACGATTCATACACAAATTTAACAAAAATAAAATCTCTCAGGCATGCAGGTTTCCTCACGATATTTCCAATTTCGAAAAGTCAGAGGTTGGTGCCTTGGATTCGAACTCGAGACCTTTGATTTGGTAGTCCAATAGTCTCTACTATCCCATCTCACTACTTCATCACACTCTACAGTGAAGTTATGTCACTGTCACCTTAAGAACAATATCATTGATTAAATCGCAATGTCAAAATAACAAACAGCTTTTAAATACTTAATTAGCTGTTTACTATAACGGGGGTGTTACTTGGGTTCTTCCATTTAAAAAAATAAATAAAATTTCTAATAAAAGTTTTACATCATCTTCCTAGCCTTTTTCCCCACCATGTTGGGGTCGGTTTGCAGTCTAGTCAGATGCGGCTGAATATCAGTATTTTACACGAAGCGACTGCCATCAGACCTCCGCAACCCAATTTCTGGGCAATACCGATATTCGAAGGATAGACTGGTCGTCAGGCTTTTTGACTTCTGACTACCACTAACGACTGTCATAGGTATTTGTATGACAACCGGGACCGACGGCTTTACGTGCTCTTCGAGGCACGGAGGGGTCTCGATATGTTAAGAATGGTCACCCATCCACAGACTGACCTCGGCAAGCGTAGCTTAACCTTGCAGATCGGTTGATCAGCGTTGCTATAACTTAGCCACGAGCCCCTCTAAAAGATTTACATACAAATTCTAAAATACAAGATTAAACTATATGATTATTTTTTTAGTTTTTCCTACAATAATAATTGTCTCTGTCCCTAGCTAGCTAAATAGATTATCTGTGTTAACCTATATAACTTTTTAAATTTCCCAAACGCTCCTAGTTTTGCAATCCTCACGGTCTCGGGAGACTGCCACTGCGCATAATGATATTTGCGCCCTGCAAATGTATACAAACTCTTGTGTATAGAGCATAATTTTGAATCTAGTTTATATTTGAATGGTCACGACTGTTACATTAGAGGGTTCGATTCCCGGGTAGAACAAAGCGTTGTTGGGTTTTTCAGTGAAAGTCCCAGTAGCAGCTCAGGGTCTGGATTTGTGCCCAGTTGATTGTACTGTCTGTAACTGGTATAAAAGAAGGTATATAAGAAAACTTCAAATTATACCTCTACTAGCGACCCGCCCCGGCTTCGCTTGGGTTTGAATTTCTTGTATTTTCTGTACTATAATATGTATTTATTATACATGTAAACATTTCTCTTCAATCACTCTATCTATTAAAAAAAGCCGCATCAAAATTCGTTGCGTAGTTTTAAAGATTAAGCATATATAGGGATATAGGGACAGAGAAAGCGACTTTGTTTTATACTATGTAGTGATGATGATTAGAGCAAATTTAATCTTCCACCAAGACTTTGTGTTTATTAAATAAATTGTATTCATCGTTATCGTCCTAGCCTCATCAGCCTATATTCGTCTACTGCTGGACATAGGAAGACAGGAACATCTCCACGACACCGATAGGCTATGGTTCGGCACAATCGCCGGACCCCATAATCTTCCTTGCCTTTTTAAAGCCACCTCTATTGTTCCACTCGAAGGAGCTTTTGAGTTCATGTCTAAAGCTCAAGCTGTCTACTAAATGGGCTGTTTAGTAAAGTCTCCGTGGCGTTTAGGTTTGGCAGCAAAATGTTATTGTTAGGTTTAAAGAACTTTATTTCTCAAGAACATTATAGTTCACTTATGAGCATAGTAGTATTTTACATAATTATTGAAAAATAGAGATATAACAATAGTTCGACCATGGGTAGCTAAGCTAATGACTCATAAAAGGGATGGTAGCCAATAACGGTATTGTTTAGTATTATCCAAATTATTTGTGAACGAATATTTTTAAATGGTATGCTATTTTCTGTATGTGTCATTATATTAAGGTTTTAGTTGCAATTTTCGTTTTTTTTTTTTTTTTTTTTTTATGTATATTTATTAGTCTATATTTTGTCAAGTATGTAATGTTTTAATTTTTTTTTGAATAATGGCACACTTTCACACTTTTTCACTTCATTTGGTAGTTTATTGTATCTCTTTACCCCGTCATATAGGACACTTCTTTTACCGTACTCTGTTCTTGGCATAATGAGT
This sequence comes from Acronicta psi, assembly GCA_946251955.1. NCBI lineage: Eukaryota > Metazoa > Arthropoda > Insecta > Lepidoptera > Noctuidae > Acronicta > Acronicta psi. The sequence continues at coordinate 12,043,625 of OX276476.1, forward strand.
GTCAGTTTGTTTGCACTTCTTAGGTGGTGTGTGTATTTGCGTTTGGTAAAAGAAGTCTGCGTATGGATGTGCCCAACAAGCATTTTTTTTATTAAGGTGCATATGTTTTCTGTGTAAATTTGCTCGAGGTTGAATATTTTAGTATTTTTATATACCGTAGAAGTATGTGTTAATCTGGGATATCGAAACAGCGCTTTAATAACTTTATTTTGCGCGCGCTGTAATGGCATGATATTAGTTTTGGCAGCACAACCCCAAACTTCTATTAAGTAGGTAAGATTTGATTTTATGAGCGCATTGTACAGCATGTATCGTGTTTTGGGTGGTATACAAGAAGACATTCTGTGAAGTGCCCCGGTGAGTTGTGTAATTTTACGTCTGACGTGTTCTATGTGGGGTCGCCATGTAAGTTTATCGTCCAAAATTAAGCCAAGATACCTTTCCTCGTGTGATCTGTGTAATAGTTCGTTGTTAATATGTAGTAATATATTATCCGGTATTACTTTGTTTTTTGCACTGAAAATCATGTAAGATGTTTTTTTTGCGTTTACTGTTAGCAAATTACATTGACACCAAGTGCTGTATCGGAGCAGATCTTGTTGTGCTTGCTCGACCAATTCTATTAAGTTCTTTCCGAAATAAAAAAGACATGTATCGTCAGCATATAGTGTAATCTGCCCAGTTAGATTGATATTAGTTATATTATTAACGTAAATAAGGAATAATAATGGTCCTACCACGGATCCCTGGGGAATACCGCAGGTTATAAGTTGGGGATTACTTGTGTAATTTGGTTTATCTGATTTTACAATTTGGGTTCGATTTTCTAGGTATGATTGAAATATGTCGTAAGCTGGTCCGGATAACCCTAGATTTTTTAACTTTGCCAGTAGTAAGGAATGACTCACGGTATCAAAAGCTTTTTGAAGGTCGATGAAGATACCTAAGCAAAAGTTCTTTTTATCGATTTCTGTGTTTATTTTAGTTATTAAATCGATAACAGCTGATACCGTTCCGGATTTTTTACGGAAGCCGTATTGTTGCGCGGAAAGGAAATTTAAGCTTTCTAGGTGTGTCATCAGGCGTTTATATATGACACTTTCGAACACCTTTGAAATTACGGGCAACACCGAAATGGGGCGATAATTTCCCGGGTCGGTTTTTGTTCCAGATTTGTATATTGGTGTTATTTTTGCTATTTTTAAACTGTCGGGAAAAGTTCCTGTAGCCAAACATTTATTAATACAATCTGTCAAATTTTTTACTATTAGGTCACATATGCAGATCACTGTTTTAGTGTTAATGCCGTCGATACCTGTACTACATGATTTGTCCAAGCTGTTTATTATATTTTTTACTTCTTTTATGGTGCAAGGTTCAAAATGCATTATTGTATGTTCGGGATCTTCATTTAAATAAGTCATAGTATTAATAAAGTCATTTGGATGATTTTTTGGTATTTTTTGGGCCAGTTCGGTGCCAATCGTTGAAAAAAAATTTATTAAATGTCTCACAAATATCATTACCATTATATATAGTTTTGCCAGATGCAACTAATTTTTGGGGGAGTGATTGATTTTTTACTTTATTGTTAGCTAATGTATTGATTAAGCTCCAAAGCTTTTTTGAGTCATTATTACAATTTTTAAAGGAAGTATGATAAAACTCTTGCTTTGTATTTCTAATTAATTTTTGTAAGTAGTTTCTTTCAGTTATAAATTGACGTTTTAATGTTTCATTCTTAGGATTATCTTTATGTTTTTTCCATAGATCATTTCGTTTGTATATTCCGTTTGTAATATTTTTGTTGATCCAATCCTTTTGTGGTAAATTCAATATCTTTGATTTGTTGATTTTATTTGATTTAATTTCTTCCAATATATAAGATTCCAGGGTAGTGTAGTTGTGCTCTTCATTATTTAGTTTATTTTCCTTCATACTTTGGTATAATGCTGTGTAATTGATTGCCTCATACGTAGTACGTTGTAGGGGATTATGTTTGTGCTTAAGTAATTCCACATATATTTGTTTGTGATCGGATAGCGGTGAATCAATAATTGAAAGATGAAATTTTTCATTACGGATGTTTGAACAAATATGGTCCAATATAGTTTTAGTGGTTGTTGTCTCTCGTGTGCAATAGCTAGCGTCTATTTTATTTAAAATGTCATAGCCATTTGTTTGTAATATATCTTTGTAGCATGTGGTTTCTGTAGTTTCGCTCAATAAGTCGATATTAAAATCGCCAAAGACAATACTTCGTTTCCTGTTTTCCAATTGCATTCCATACTTGTCAAGGAAAGCTTTCAAATGTCTTCTTCCGGGATTGTAAATAGCACCAACATTAATAGAATATTTTTGTAGGTAGATCCACAGATAATGTACGCCGTCATCGTTTATATCCTCCAGAACGTCATATTGAAGGCTGTTATGGATAAAAATAGAAACACCTCCACCTCTCTTGTCTAAGCGATAATTGTAGATATGTTTATAATTTGGTAAGTTGAACGATTTAGCGTCCGATTCGCTTCTTATCCATGTTTCTGTTATTATTATCAAGTGAATGACACTCTGTATGGCTTTTAAAATACATTTCAATTCATCGAACTTACCAGATTTACACAAACTGCGTATATTGGTATAATAAAAAGTTAAACTTGAATTCTGGGTGGGTATGTCCTCATAATTATTACACAGAGAGTAGGTATTTTCTTGACAATTTAGTGGTAGCTGAACATCTATTATTGAGCGCCGTTTTTTGACTGTGTGTTTTTAATGATTTTAGGGACATTTTTAATATATTTTATAGTTAGATCAAGTTCTCCATTTTTCTCCCGGCGACCCAACTCCTCTTTAAGATGATTCATATAATTTCTTTGAGCGGGTGTCTGATCTGAGTATATACGTATATTACTGGAGTTTTTTAGTTGATTTTTTAGTAGGTACTTTGCAGATTCCGCAGTGTTAAAGCAGACTTTAAGTAAACGATGGTTTCCTGGCTTGTATTTGCCCAATCTAAAGATTTTAATTGGAGCCGGACATTCACTAAAAATCGATTTAATCAGCTTGTCTACTTCATTACAGTCATGGGTACATGTTTGCTCAAAGTTGTCACTAACTAACTCGTGTATACCCGCGATCACAATATTTTTCTGCCGCTCCGATCGCTGTTGAAGTTCTAGTATAGTGTCTTCATTACATGAGAGTAGCGATTTTTCGGTTGGTTCATTAGTTTTGTTAGACTTCAATGCATGTAAATCAGTTTCTAAAGATTTTATTTGTTCCTGCATCATAATATGTGAACTTTTGATTTCTGATAATTCGTTATTCGTTCGTAGCACGAACAATATCTGCTAAGTGCTTATTAAGTAGGGAACCGTTCTTTATTTCTGTTTATCGCGTTAAACACGGGGCGTAGTTGGAATTTATCCAATTGTGCACGCGATATCGCCAATATAGCACCCTAGTGTATGCGAGGGTTAACATTAATAATATGCTCAGGCAATGTTCCAAATATGACGCTTTAAACCACTAGGATTTTCTTCAAATGGTTTTGTTCCAAATCTTGGCTCATTACTTATTCTCATCATACGTTGGATAACGTGTCGGGGATTTTTGGACAGTTTTTTGAGTGTTAAGGCGTTGGAGATGGTCCAAGAAATGTTTGTAAGAGAAATCGTGGTGTGAACTTGTGTTGACGTCACTGTTGTGGTCTGCTTATATGGCGGATACGCCGGCTATCATCGCGTCATGAATCTTATATCACTAGCCTAAGGTTAAAATTCAATTGATTCACGTCTTCCTGAAATCTTTATCATCGAATCGTAAACTAACCCACTGCTAGGCACGGGTCTCTCAGTATGCGAGAGATTAGGCTATAGTCCACCAAGATCACCTAATGCGGGTTAGCTAATGAGCTATAACATGAAGGTATGTTATATTCACAATAATTATTATTGTGAATATAACATATAACAACCCGAAGGGTAAGGCCTAGGTGTACTAATGTACACACACAGTTCTTCAGTATGTACATGTAATAGGGCCGTCGCCTAGTCGGGCAACACAAATCCAAACTTCGAGCTCCTGAGAACTAGAATGTTACCAAAAATTTGCGAAAAACAGCGGGCCAAGCGAACGCATCCTCCATAGAGAAATACTGTTTACTTCAAACATCGTTTGTTGAAAAACCAATCATAATTATTATGCCTTCTTTCTTACCAAAACTAAATGCTTTCCAGATTGTTGCATGGTATGCGGTGGTGTGGGAAGTTCTGGAAACTATTGGTAAGTCACAAATATTTATAGTTGTTACTCTATTTACCTGTATGAACGAGCATGTCATAAATATAAATAAATAAATAAATATCCTGGGACATTTTACACAGCACCATCTAGTCCTTAACTAAGCAGAGCTTGTACTATGGGTACTAGACAATGGATATAATACTTATATACTCTTTATTTTGTAAATACATACTTATAATACATAAGAAACACCCAGACAAACACAAACACTTAAGTTGATCACATAAATATTTGTGTCCTGTGGGAATCGAACCCACGACCTCGTGATCAGCAGTCCGGTACCCGAACCACTAGACCACAGACGTCGTCATGTCATGGTTGAACTGTAGGAATATTTAAGTTTGGGTAAACGAATATCGATATGCTGATATCCTGTTCCTGTTACACAATAGTCATCCAAGTTATATTTAAGATTATTTTAACATAAAAGGCATCCTTTCCTGATCATGATCCTATCCTCCAACGTAGAATTTTTAAGTTGAGACACCTTACAGGACCACTTATTTCATTATACTCTCTCTGCGTAATTATTTATTACTAACCTTTGCCCGCTGCTTGATTTGCGGCAAGTTAAGAAATAATAACCGAATTTGTCGAGCTATTCAGCCATTCATTTAAATTATTTATATAGATTTTAAAGTGCTATTTTATTATTCTATGTGTATGTATGTATACACATAGAGAACATCGAATGAGGTACAGAAATCATAACCTAAATTAAAAATTTAGAAAACCCCCGACACGAAAAGTAATTTTCCATTTTGTGGTGGCGGCCATCTTGGATGTGAAATTTATCATAGTGTTTAGTATTATCCTAGTCGAGCCCTTTCATTTGATACCCATATTGAGGGAGATGTGAAAAAATATGTAATTCACCATTTTGTGGCGACGCCCATCTTGGACCGATTTTCATCAAACATAGCTAAGAACACTCCCGACTAATTCACCTTTCAAATAAAAAAAACAAAATCAAAATCTGTTCATCCGTTCGGGAGCTACGATGCCACAGACAGACACACACACACATACACACACACACACACACAGACACGTCAAACTTATAACACCCCGTCGTTTCTTCGTCGGGGGTTAATAAATATATATACTTATAATACCTACAACAGAAACACCCAGACAGACACAAATACTTACATTCATCACATAAATACTTGTGTCCTGTGGGAATTGAACCCACGACGTCGTGATCAGCAGTCCGGTACTCCGAACCACTAGACCACAGACGTCGTCAAAGTTGCGGAGAATGTCATATATAATCTAACATTCAAATAGAAACAAAATGTATGAAAATGACACAAGCTTTCGACAAGTCGGGCTGTCACTAATGGCATTTCCGTACATTTTCTTTCTATTATAGTCCGTTTTTTTAATCTCAGAGACTAGATTGACAATAATACCAGCTTTTTTGTGTAGTGTTGCACCTACGATACCGGTTTGTAGAATCGAAACTTTTAGACGATTAGCTAAAAAGTGTTTTATTCTAAATCGTATCATTAAAGCCCAAATTAATTAAAATTGTCCGAATGCACAATAAAGTCTACTAAATGTAAGTCGTCGTAGAGTTTGTAAGTACCAAATGATGTAAAATTACCTACCAAAAAAAACTAAGAAATATCTTTACTCAATTTAGTCTTATGTTCCAACGAAGTAAAAAAGTATTAGAAAACTATATCAATCGCTGTAAAAAAGTTTTAGAAGACTATGTTAATTTCGCTGTGGTTATTTAGTCCTTAAAAACTCTACCTAATTCGACCCTGATTATTACGTTTTAAATAAGACCTACTATTTTTTTAGGATAACTCAATATAAAAAAACCGACACTTCAATTTATTAGCGATAATTTTCGATAGAGGCACATTACTATTTAAGAAATGCAAAAAACTGGTATCCCACGTAATGTCACTTTAGTCTCTGAGATTAAAAAACAGACTATAGTTTGTCGATTCGAATGTCAAATTGAAACTTGTCTAGGCCCCCTAGTCTTGCAAACAAACCCCAGTTTTAAAGTATCCATTTCACGACCAATATTTATTTAAAACTCGGCAACAAACTGAACAAAACACATGCAAGCCCGTATGAATGCGATACAGCAATCACAGCTCAAAGCGCAGAATAAACAAACTTTGCATAGAACGGAACGGTGCCGATTGGAACTTGCCTAAAAGTGGGGGATTTTACTATCTGTCATTGTTATATGCGAGTTTCAAATTCAAATATTTTTATTTCAATTAGATCATATAAATAGGTACTTTTAAATAAATTAATAAATATCCTGAGACATTTTTACACAGCACCATCTAGTCCCAAACTAAGCAGAGCTTGTACTATGGATACTAGACGATGGATATAATACTTATATACCTTTTTTTTGTACATACCTACATACTTATAGTATGTATATAAGAAACACCCAGACAAACACAAACACCTAAGTTCATCACATAAATGTTTGTATCTTGTGGGAATCGAACCACTAGACCACAGACGTCGTCGTCGGGGTTTTGAAACGTCAAACTAGTGCACGGTTTAAAAAAAGTGGATCTGATGGAGAAGAGCCGGCAATAAACTCCATATATATAGATATCGTCGAGAAAATCTCTCAGGCCTACGGGTTTCCTTACGATATTTCCTTTCACCGTTAAAGCGAGTGATAATTTCGAAAAGTCAGAAATGCGTGCCTTGGATTTGATCTCGAGACCTTTGACTTGGTAGTCCAATGGTCTCTACTAACCCATCTCGCGACTACATCAGAGTCTACAGTGAAGTTATGTCACTGTCACCTTAAGAACAATATCATTTAATTAAATCCTAGAGTCAGACGGGGCGAGCCAATATCCGGTGGTCAATGTTGACTGTTTCAGTTAGGTTTACGCGACAAAAGAGTCAACATCCGCTACCTATAGACAACGCAGGCAAAGAAATCTTATTGCAACTGCAACTTCCCGGTAAAAACACGAAAAACAACTAGATATACAAATAAATAAAATTGAAATGTCTGTTCGCAATGTCAAAATAACAAACAGCTTTTAAATACTTAATTAGCTGTTTACTATAACGAGGGTGTTACTTGGGTTCTTCCATTTAAAAAAATAAATAAAATTTCTAATAAAAGTTTTACATCATCTTCCTAGCTTTTTTCCCAACCATGTTGTGGTCGGCTTCCAGTCTAGTCAGATGCGGCTGAATATCAGTATTTTACACGAAGCGACTGCCATCAGACCTCCGCAACCCAATTTCTGGGCAATACCGATATTCGACTGGTCGTTAGGCTTTTGATTTCTGACTACCACTAACGACTGTCATAGGTGTTCGTATGACAACCGGGACCGACGGCTTTACGTGCTCTCCGAGGCACGGAGGGATCTCAATATGTTAAGAATGGTCACCCATCCACAGACTGACCTCAGCAAGCGTAGCTTAACCTTGCAGATCGGTTCATCAGCATTGCTATAACTTAGCCACGAGCCCCTCTAAAAGTAATACATACAAATTCTAAAATACAAGATTGAACTATATAATTATTTTTTTAGTTTTTCCTACAATAATAATTGTCTCTGTCCCTAGCTAGCTAAATAGATTATCTTGTGTTAACCTATATAACTTTTTAAATTTCCCAAACGCTCCTAGTTTTGCAATCCTCACGGTCTCGGGAGACTGCCACTGCGCATAATGATATTTGCGCCCTGCAAATGTATACAAACTCTTGTGTATAGAGCATAATTTTGAATCTAGTTTATATTTGAATGGTCACGACTGTTACATTAGAGGGTTCGATTCCCGGGTAGAACAGTGTTGTTGGGTTTTTCAGTGAAAGTCCCAGTAGCAGCTCAGGGTCTGGATTTGTGCCCAGTTGATTGTACTGTCTGTAACTGGTATAAAAGAAGGTATATAAGAAAACTTCAAATTATACCTCTACTAGCGACCCGCCCCGGCTTCGCTTGGGTTTGAATTTCTTGTATTTTCTGTACTATAATATGTATTTATTATACATGTAAACATTTCTCTTCAATCACTCTATCTATTAAAAAAACCGCATCAAAATCCGTTGCGTAGTTTTAAAGATTTAAGCATATATGGGATATAGGGACAGAGAAAGCGACTTTGTTTTATACTATGTAGTGATGATGATTAGAGCAAATTTAATCTTCCATCAAGACTTTATGTTTATTAAATAAATTGTATTCATCGTTATCGTCCCAGCCTCATCAGCCTATATTCGTCTACTGCTGGACATAGGAAGACATGAACATCTCCACGACACCGATAGGCTGTGGTTCGGCACAATCGCCAGACCCCATAATCGTCCTTGCCTTTTTGAAGCCACCTCTATTGTTCCACTCGAAGGAGCTTTTAAGTTCGTGTCTAAAGCTCAAGCTGTCTACTAGATGAGCTGAGTAAAGGCTCTGTGGCGTTTAGGTTTGGCAGCAAAATGTTATTGTTAGCACGAACAATATCTGCCAAGTGCTTATTAAGTAGGGAACCGTTCTTTATTTCTGTTTATCGCGTTAAACGCGGGGCGTAGTTGGAATTTATCCAATTGTGCACGCGATATCGCCAATATAGCACCCCAGTGTATGCGAGGGTTAACATTAATAATATGCTCAGGCAATGTTCCAAATATGACGCTTTAAACCACTAGGATTTTCTTCAAATGGTTTTGTTCCAAATCTTGGCTCATTACTTATTCTCATCATACGTTGGATAACGTGTCGGGGATTTTTGGACAGTTTTTTGAGTGTTAAGGCGTTGGAGATGGTCCAAGAAATGTTTGTAAGAGAAATCGTGGTGTGAACTTGTGTTGACGTCACTGTTGTGGTCTGCTTATATGGCGGATACGCCGGCTATCATCGCGTCATGAATCTTATATCACTAGCCTAAGGTTAAAATTCAATTGATTCACGTCTTCCTGAAATCTTTATCATCGAATCGTAAACTAACCCACTGCTAGGCACGGGTCTCTCAGTATGCGAGAGATTAGGCTATAGTCCACCAAGATCACCTAATGCGGGTTAGCTAATGAGCTATAACATGAAGGTATGTTATATTCACAATAATTATTATTGTGAATATAACATATAACAACCCGAAGGGTAAGGCCTAGGTGTACTAATGTACACACACAGTTCTTCAGTATGTACATGTAATAGGGCCGTCGCCTAGTCGGGCAACACAAATCCAAACTTCGAGCTCCTGAGAACTAGAATGTTACCAAAAATTTGCGAAAAACAGCGGGCCAAGCGAACGCATCCTCCATAGAGAAATACTGTTTACTTCAAACATCGTTTGTTGAAAAAGCAATCATAATTATTATGGCTTCTTTCTTACACAAACTATTTGCTTTCCAGATTGTTGCATGGTGTGCGGTGATGTCGAAAGTTCTGGAAACTATTGGTAAGTCACAAATATTTATAGTTGTTACTCTATTTACCTGTATGAACGAGCATGTCATAAATATAAATAAATAAATAAATATCCTGGGACATTTTACACAGCACCATCTAGTCCTTAACTAAGCAGAGCTTGTACTATGGGTACTAGACAATGGATATAATACTTATATACTCTTTATTTTGTAAATACATACTTATAATACATAAGAAACACCCAGACAAACACAAACACTTAAGTTGATCACATAAATATTTGTGTCCTGTGGGAATCGAACCCACGACCTCGTGATCAGCAGTCCGGTACCCGAACCACTAGACCACAGACGTCATCATGTCATGGTTGAACTGTAGGAATATTTAAGTTTGGATAAACGAATATCGATATGCTGATATCCTGTTCCTGTTACACAATAGTCATCCAAGTTATATTTAAGATTATTTTAACATAAAAGGCATCCTTTCCTGATCCTGATCCTATCCTCCAACATAGAACGTTGAAGTTGAGACACCTTACAGGACCACTTATTTCATTATACTCTCTCTGCGTAATTATTTATTACTAACCTTTGCCCGCTGCTTCATTTGCGGCAAGTTTAGAAATAATAACCGAATTTGTCGAGCTATTCAGCCATTCATTTAAATTATTTATATAGATTTTAAAGTGCTATTTTATTATTCTATGTGTATGTATGTATACACATAGAGAAAATCGATTGAGGTACGGAAAAAATATTCGGCAGGATCACGGTCATATTTATTTAAATTTTAACCTTAAACTTTTAAGATCTTCGTCCAAATCTGTATCACTGAAAAAAACTTATTATACTTAACAAAACTCGACTAAACTTGTAACATTGTAAACTTTTCAAGTCGCACTGCGTATACGGGTGAGGGGGTTGTAAAAAAGTGCTAAAATTCTAGATTCCGTTGGGTTACGGTGATAAACCTGCCGGGGGGTTATGACTTATTATGATAGTAGCGCAGCGGTGCGGGGGTTACAGTTGTAAAAGTATAAACAAAGGTACTACTGTGAATGGGAGTCAGTTTTGTTTCGGTAAATTACTATCCCTTGTAAAAGTGGTTGGGATGTACAGTACGGTCAATATATCAGTGCGCCTCGAAAGATTGTGATCTCCCTTTCGCTTCCCCTTCACCTCCCCGCATTCGCCTTACGCGTCAGTATGGCTGGGATAACTATTTACCGGTTAAAATCTATTTACCGGTTTTGATGTGAAAAGATGACAAACAGATAATTACTTTTGAAATTATATTATAGATATTAGATTAAATAAATAAATATCTTGGGACATTTTTACACAGCACCATCTAGTCCCAAACTAAGCAGAGCTTGTACTATGGGTACTAGACAATGGATATAATACTTATATACGTTTTTTTGTAAATACATACTTATAATATATAAGAAACACCCAGACAAACACAAACACCTAAGTTCATCACATAAATGTTTGTGTCTTGTGGGAAACGAACCCACGACCTCGTGATCAGCAGTCCGGTACTCGAACCACAGACGTCGTCAGATTACTTCAGATTACGTCAGATTACTTGTATAAAGATTATAGGTTAATGGTATTACGGGAAAAACTGTGGGTAGGTACATTATCCTCTGCCTAACCCTTCGCGAAATACAGGCGTGATAGTATATTGACATCTGTCATTCACATAAATAAGATTAGAATTCAGGAAATTCAATTTAGAAAAAATACATGTATACTGGTTTCTTTCTATTGTCTATGGCGTTTATTTATATTTATATTACTCATATGTTTCCCATATATATATTTATATATATTATATTTATATATTATATTTATATATTATATTTATATATTATATTTATATATTATATTTATCCATAAAATCTTATAATTAAATATTAAAAGTTTATTAAGTTACATCACTTATTCAATTTTATTTTTTTGTACCTATTTTTACTTGATAAATTTAACCCAAAGGTTGACTGGCATAGAATGCCATATGGCATTAAGTCCGCCTTATGTGCTAGTGTACATAAAAGTATAAATAAATAAATATATTAGGATTAAAACAATGCATATCTTTGTATGTGCGACACTAAAAGACAGTAGTGCTAATTACAAACAGTACATTCTAATTATGCACGTACAGTATTGAAGCTGTATTTTGCCTCCAAACTAAACGCAAATATGTGCAGATTGTAAACGCGAAAGTTTTGGCGCAACTAAACGGCTTCGGGCGTATTGTCGTCTTGAAATTGCGTGTTTTGTGCACTAAATATTGTTGGAAAAACTACCCGTAAATGTCTAATATCAACAGTAGTTAGGTACCTAGTTGAATATTACACATTTTTTGTATCGCGATGATAATGCACCCGCCCCCTATTACATGGGAACTTTTTTTTTTAGTGCGGAAAATCCTTATATATCCCCGCCGCCTGTGAAGGCCGCAGAGTATGTTAAAAACCGCACTAGCCATAACTTGCCCTTTTGACGACGTCTGTGGAATCGTGGTTCGAGTACCGGACTGCTGATCATGAGGTCGTGGGTTTGATTCCCACAGGACACAAAAAATATGTATTTACAACAAAAAAGTATATAAGTATTATATCCATTGTCTAGTACCCATAGTACAAGCTCTGCTTAGTTTGGGACTAGATGGTGTTCTTTAAAAATATCCTAGGATATTGAATGAATATACGGGATTATTTATTTATTTATTATTAAATAGTAAAACCACATCATACATATTGTTACAATTGTTATGCTAATGTTACAGAATATTTTATATCTGATATATATGACACTTACGGTGTACATAACATTGACCAGTAATTGTAGTAATTGTGTCTACAGTTTAGGTGACTATATTAATTACATTAGACAATATTAAATTATAACTTAAGAATAACCAAGTTAGGTATATAAAACTAGTTACTTGAGATACTGTTTTTTTTTTTTCATTACATGGGACCTAAACATATCGGCGAACTGTGGGTGTACAATAGTACACCTCTGCCTAAAGCTTGGACTCCAATTTTTTATGAAATGTTGTTTAATTGTTATTCAAATTGTTTACACAAATATAAGCGGTTTATAATTTCATTTAATATCATATTGTTGATTCCATTCTGTATAAAAAAACTGCATCCTTTTTTGCCTTTCACATTTTTCATCATCATCATCAGCCCGTTTTCGTCCACAGCAAGCCGTAGGCTTCTTTTAGTGGACGCCATAAAACCAGATCTTCAGCTCTCCAATATTCTTCATCATGGCGAAAATAAAACTTTTCCAGTCAGGCTATATGCGCTACGACAAAATTTTCTCTACTCTTTTGGCTAGCTCTTTCTCGTGGGAAAACGAGACAAAAGCACGACATAAGCGTCGACAAAATGTCCTCGCGGCGTGCATGTTAGCCTGGCAGAACATTCCACGATTATTTTTGTCACGTTTGAAACATTTTTAGTACCTGTGGTCACGGAGAGTCGACTTATATGCCCCTTGAGAAGGATATCGTGCCATATTCCCAGTATTCTCGCAATTCTCATAAAGTGGTGTAACATACCATCACGCCTGTATATAAGGGTAAGGCACAAGTGTAAATGCTCACAGTTTGTCGATATGTTTTAGGTCCCTTGTAATAGGGGTGACCTTATTGTATTTAAAAAAACACACACCTAGGCGTCAAAGTACTCCTCATCGCTGTCATCTGGCAACGTACCCAGGGGGGCTCGACAAGTTGCATTTTGACATTCGAATCGACAAACAAAATGTATGGAAATGACACAAGCTTTCGACAAATCGGGCTGTTACTAATGTCATTTACATACATTTTGTTTGTCGATTCGAATGTCAAAATGCAACTTGTCTAGCCCCCCAGAAGACTGGCAGCATTGCCACGTTGAATGGCAATGCTGCTACTCTGGCCCAAAAACAATTCAGCCCTCTGCTCACAAGTAGAGTCGATAAGTCATAAGTAACCCTTAACCAAGTTATCCGCAAAGTAATTTATCGAGAACTTAAAAAAAAATTAACTTAATTTAATTTTCTGTGATCAAAAGCATAACTAAATACCGTTATTGAGTTAGTGGTAAGATAAGGTTATAGCTTACATTTATGTATTCTTTTGTACTGGGCGATATGGTCGCTAAGCGACAAAGCCCTTTAATTAAATAAAAAAAAAAACGTTATCGATTCTGCTACTTACAACTCCAGTTATCAATTATTGTTTTTCACGTGAACTATTATTATCTGCCATCGACACGTTAAGAAGAAGAATTATTGTTTTTAACTCTAAATAGATATTCTAGCATAAACACTTTGCTCGTTATGTTTCTAAACATAGTTCACAGCAGTATATTAGCCCGCGATAAATTCCACACAAAGTTGTGTTATTAAAATTCCAGAATAGAAGCAATAGCTGAATAAATCTTGGAAAAATCCCAATGTCTGGAGTCTGGGTGTAATTTATAACAAAGGTGGCGGTATCCCGGGCGTTGACGTCTGCTATCTGATGTACCTCCCACAGGTAACACGTCTCTACCGACAATAGTGTAGCTTGTAGGTAATACATCTGGTTGTTTTTCTAAGTTTATCTTAGTTTATCTAGATTAGATTGTATATTGTTTCTGACTGTCTCATTAATCTTGTGGAGTTAAGCGTGTGGAGCTACAATAGCGGTCCTGCGTTCGATTCCCAGGGGGCCTAAACAAAATGTACAGAAACAAAATGTACGGAAATGACACTAGCTTTCGACAAATCGGACTGTCTACAATGTCATTTCCATACATTTTGTTTCTATTCGTTTGTCGATTCGAATGTCAAATTGCAATTTGCCTTTCGTGAAAAATTTTGTGGGTTTTTCAATGAAATTCTCAGTAACAGTATGGCTGTGGGTGTGTGTAAGGTGTGGGTTACCCTTCGGGATGCAAAGGTTAGAGCAGTTTAGTACTATTTCCGATCCGATTCCGATCAGAATCCGTGAAAATACGGTGCGGAGTAGTCGTAGAACCGTTTGTATAGAGAAATCGGATGATGGACATCGTGTGTGAAGTTCACGGATTCGGATCGGACGTCGTGCTAAACCGCTCTAAAGCAGATAATAAAGAAAATCAACGGTATTTATTTCTTTTAAATAGATCCTTTAAAGACACTTTACAAGTCACAATCTTTTTATGACGACGGCATTTCCTGACTGACGATCTCTGAGAAGAAACGCCGAAACAAACTCAGAAGTCCAGAGAATCGTGGTATTAGGTACTAGATAATATGCGAATTAAACAATCATCATCATCATTATGTCAGGCAAAAGAGGTCCACTGCTGAACAAAGGCCTCCCCCATTGACGTCCACAGGGACCGGACGCATGCTACCCTACATCCAACGACTTCCAGCGACCTTTACCAGGTCATCGGTCCATCTCGTTGGAGGCCATCCCACGCTGCGCTTTCCGGTGCGTGGTCTCCACTCGAGAACCTTTCTGCTTTTCTTATTTGCCCCGCCCACTGCCTCTTTAGCTTGCTAATCCTTTCAGCTATGTCGGTCACTTTGGTTCTTCTACGGATCTCCTCATTTCTGATTTGATCGCGTAGAGAAACACCAAGAGTTAAACAATATATATATCAAATAGCAATCGCACTTAAAACCACGAGACATGTGTATAAAATGCATACATTTATTGCTATTGTACATCGCAACAATGCTATCCATTCGGCGCAGGTGTACACACAAATAGACACAAGTAAATTGTTCACTATACACTGACCAACACTATGATGGAACAGTTAGCGACTATTGTCTATCACATACGCTAAATTGAACTGTCCCGAAGGTGGACTCTTGTTGATGTTAGTAAGTTAGATATTCAACTAGTAGTAGAAGATCCGAGCCTACATCGACCTTCACCGAGCTCATAATAGAATGAAACATATTTTATCAGGAATTTAGTATATAAGAAACTATATTAAAATAGGGTTCGCAAAAAAATATATGTTTCATCCTAATATCAGCTCGGGAAGGTCGATGTAGGTTCGTATCTTAGACTATAGTAAGTAGTGCAACTAGAGTCGTAACGTTTCATAAATGAATATAAAAGCTGAAAATAAAAACATTTGAACTTGAACTCTCTGTGCACGTAGTTTTAAGCCTATAACTGGCTGCATTAGACATCAATTCAATAACTTCAAGAGAGACCAGGTGTACTTGGTTTCTGAATTAATTTAAAAATTGCCTGACTTATGTCAATACAACCACCAGTCGTAAGCGCGTCTGCTACGCTAGACTTGCCTGTTTCTTCTATGAATTCCCAGTAAGTAGTAGTCTGGAGTTTACATTTATTCGTGTTGGTTGATGGCAATAGACTCAACCCCTATTACGTTACCTAATGCCTAATAACATTCCAACAAACTGTGGATGTACGCAGTAACACACCTCTGCCTAACTTTGCGAGGCATACATGCTTGATAATGATAAGTTATGTTTGTATTGTTTTATTATTTAATTCTCACATATTGTTATATTCGTGTAAACTGTACATTTACTTTCTAAAGAAACAGTAATACGAAAAATTCTGGGTTCATAAACCCTTACAGTACCGCGAGTGCTTAAAAATGGCTCACGCGCCTCTAACGACCAATCAACGCTGCACGCGGAAGGTTACGTAGATAACCTGCCCGTGTTCATTGCTGGTTTGTGTTTGTGATAGCACTGCGATCCATTGTTTTTTTAACTGATCACAGGGCCAAATCTGCTCTATCCAACGGCCTAAACATTGATTTTTATCGTAAATATAGCTAACATGGATTAATTGGACAACGCTAACTAATTTTAATCAACTCTGTTGTTTGAGTCTACGACTGGTGGGGGGCTAGACAAGTTGCAATTTGACATTCGAATCGACAAACAAATAGAAACAAAATGTATGGAAATGACAGCCCGATTTGTCGAAAGCTTGTGTCATTTCCATACATTTTGTTTGTCGATTCGAATGTCAATATGCAACTTGACTAGGCCCCCTAATCGCGAGATCATGGTTTCGATTCCCACTGGATACAAATATTTATCTTTATAATTGATCTTCTGTATACATATAAAAGGAAAATGTGACTGACTTGTCTTTCAAACCACTGAACGGATTGAGATGATTTGCCACACAGATGGATTAGGACGTAGTATCCGCTAAGAAATATCTATTTATTTTAGTCTGAAATAATATTTCAACATTTAAGTACCAGAATTACCCATCAGGTTTTATTTAATTCCTGAAATATCATTTTATAGACTCGGCGAATAATTAATCATCTACTGCAACTGTTGTTGAAGTTAAGTACAATAATACAGCGACGGCTGCGTAAAATACGCGGGAAATAATGTGAATTGTACCTACCAGGCTTCTGTTTGAACGAAATAATAATAAATGGAACCCTTAATTATTGTTGGCGACTGGCTGGCAACAGTTCTGTTTTTGATAGTTTTTATTTTTGATATTTTATTTTATTGTTTTTTGTTCTGTCAGTGCCTGTGTCATGTCTATTATTGTAACATAAAATACTTCCTGTGCTACTAAAATTCCTCTTAAAAAACCACCATAGTTTAATTTCATCTACAGTCCACTTCTCTCACGAACAATTAAGTATATACGCGAAAAACAAAACAATATCAAGCTTGTATAATGTATATTCACGGGTAGGTTACTCCTTTTAAAACTAAAGAACGGCTGGACCGTTTTTTGATCTTTAGTTTGTGAGATTTGTCTACGCCCCGAAAAGCAGATTATCTATTTAAAACATGGGAAAACAATAAATCAAAAAACTAGAGTATTCCTATCCCTTTTATCTTATCTTACTGTGGTACCTGGCATAACCAGAAACACTACGCCTCGTACATTCCTTTCTCATCAAAGACGTGGTTCATGAAGGTTGCTAACGCAGAAGACAGAAGTAGGTTCCGTCCTGTAAGTGACAGGACGGAACCTACTTCTGTCTTCGGTCTTCTAGCCTCGGGTATCCGTTATCGAAGTAACTCATTCGTTTCGTTGCCAGGACGTCACAAGATGATTGTGCTACATTCCTTTCCTTTAATTTGTCATCAAAATATAATATACAAGCTTTCCGCCAGCGGTGTAGCCCGCGTGGTCTTGTAAATTTATCGCCCGTTTTTGCAACATTTTTCATCGATACTCTGCTCCTATTGGTTGTAACGTGATGATAATATCCTCGATAAATAGACTATCTAGCATTTTTCAAATCAGTCCAGTAGTTTCGGAGCCTATTCAATACAAACAAACAATCAAATCTTTCCTGTTTATAATATTAATAGAGAACACACTCAAGGTACTTCAAGACCTGTTTACATTGATGAGCGTATAAATAATATACATGTATATATTGTATACATACTTGTACAGTACACAAGCTCAAATATTTGCTTGTAAATAACAACATTTTGTAGTAACGAGAAGATCTTTTTGAATAACAAATTACATATTATCTAAAATGTTTCGTAGGATGGCAACACAGATTTAAGAAAAAAACTTTTCGAACTCAGCAGATTATATATTCAAATGTGGAATTTGAAATTCATAAGAATTCAGAGAGAGAAACATGGTTCATATTTATCGAAACATCTTTTTCTGGAAACTCCCGCTACTACTGTTTTTTTTCTCTATTTTTTCATTTAGGTACTCTTTGAATGTTCACGTTCACAATCGAATAGTTGCTTGCGAAGTATGCACATGAATGCTCTTTGTAACTATATTTATTTTCTTATCTAAATTTTCTGTTATGAGCCTTCTTTTTCCTGGAACACGTAACCCGTAGTGCCAAAGCCGTATTGCTCAGTAACTGCTCGTGCTTTCAAAGAATAAATGAAGAAGCATGGAAGAATTGTAGCCAGTGACCTCCCGTTGTACCAGCCTACTTAGAGAAAAATATGGGTACGGGATCCTTTATTGCATAATAATTAATTCTGATCCAAATAAGCAATAACACATTCATTGAAATACATTTTTCAATATCATATCACAATTAGTAATGTACATTTTGACAGTTGTCGGTTTGTCGATATTAGTATCGATAAACGTGAACATGAAATGACACTGTGTTGTTTACGAGGGTATCGATAAAATTTGACGTGACATCGAGTTTTCCGTGTAATTTTAGAATCTGTCTTTATTCGTTTGCATTTCAATTCGGGCGGGACAACAGTAAAATGTTTACAGCGACCGATGCCATTGTTTTGACTCGATTGATTTAGAATTTACGTACTACATAACATAACATATTATTCACCACGTTTGTAATCCTTGAAGGGGTAGGCAGAGGTGTACTAATGTACCTACCCACAATTCACCGATGTATTTATGTTTAGGTCCCACGTAACAGGGAGCGAAACTATTGCCATTCGATTCCTGCGTGAAAAAGTATTTGGTGTATTAAATTTGTCACTGTTATTTCTGAGCTTTTGTACATACCTATTTTATGTAAACACCAAGATCATCATCATCATCATCCTCCTGACCTTATCCCAAGTCACTTGGGGTCGGCGCAGTATGTCTTTTTCTTCCATACATCTATTAGCCGTCATCTCGTCAACTCCTTTGTGGTTATACCCTTTCTCACACAGTCCATCCATCTTTTCTTTGGTCTTTCTTTTCCCTTATATCCATCCACAATTCCACATTCATATTCAAAACCTTTTTGATAACATGTAAACCCCAAGATAAAGAAACAAAATCCTTGTAGGTATCGCACCGGTTTTTAAGCCATTTTTACCTTATACAAAGCAGAGTCATGTGTTTTGTTAAACAATACCTACGCCTAACCCTAACCCAACCAACACAAATATGTGTGTTAGTAAAACAAAACACAGCAGCCAAAATATTACGTCACTGTGTGTTGCTTACGTCAGTATTACATTCGTGGAAACAAATTATGTTTTAATATTTCACTGTGTTTGCTCTTAGCACAAAAGCTGTGGAACATTCTCGTAGGTAGATGAAATTTTCGCGCCTAATAATAGAATAACAGCCGGTTTCGGAGACTGTAATTTACAGGTTAATGTTTTTTAACCATTTTAACCTTGGCATAAGGTACATAGTACATAGTGAAGACTGGAAAGGATAATGTTTTCTTTCGCAAAAAATATTTAATTAATTTACATATTTTATTTTTATAATTAAAGGAGGTCATTGAAATCGGCCCAAATGTTGTACCGAATACCCTGTATTACGCTGGTTAAAGCTCTAGTCGTATTTTTTATATGGACTGGGGGATGAGAAAAAACCTTTTAATTTGAGAAAAATCACGCCATTTTAGCACACCTACTATCTGTTTCGTAATGATTTTATAGTAATAACGGTCAGTGTCAGTTTTGGAATATCAAACGCACGCCACTACGGCAGATTATTATCAGTTTCATAGTGATTTCATGGTAAAACTTGACAGCTGTCATGTACCTCCGATACAAATTTGGGCTGAGTTGTATGGGCTTTTGATGACCTCCTTTATTTGTTTCAATTCTTTATTGTACAATTACGAAAAAATATGTATACACTATTAAAAGCACTAATTAGATTTTCTCTGAAAGTACTAATAGAACTTTTGTGATATTACGAACAAAGCATTTACGAACCAATACTATAGTGACATTGGTATTATCTTAAAGTTGCAACCGTCACAACATTCATGAAAAAACCGCTTTAACCCTTTTGTTAGTGTATACATGTTTGTGCTCGTGACTGTGCACCAGTAATACAAATATACAATTATCTTGCTTAACTATAATTATGTACAAAGGGTGGCACTATCACTTAAAGCGATATTTTTATAAATATATTTAAGAAAATATTCCCAATATCCGCAACATAAACAACAACCACAACAAAGTGTACATACTTAAAATGTGACGGTAGGTTGAGTATTCCTACAACACACAAAATGTATTTATGTAAAAATTCAACGCGTCACAGAAGTACTCCAAACTCATTACCGATAATATTAACATATTCCCAACCTTTGAAGTCATAAAACATTAAATCGACATGCTTGTGAACGAAAATGTTCAACTACATATAATTAAGCAGAACAGAAATGGGTTTGAATGTATGCCAAATTAAGTTAAAATATGTCGAATGTTCAAGGATTATTATTTATACGTAAAATTTCATATATTTGTACGCGATTCGTAGAAAGTTAAAAGTACTTAAATAATTTCCTTTTTATAAACTACATTTCTGAAAACATGAATCATCTAAGTATACTCTGCCTCTATGGCTAATATTCAGAGACGACGCTAAGCGTAAACTTACACTTCCGTATGTCAAATTGTAATACAAATTTGGTCTTAGCGTCGTCTCTGAATATCAGCCTATGTCTTTGAGGCTAATATTCAGAAACGATACTAAGCGTAAAGTAATGCTTCCGTATGTCAAATTTGTATTACAATTTGACACACCGAAGCGTAAGTATAGGCTTAGCATCGTCTCTGAATAGTAGCCTAAGATTGTTTCGGCGTTTCTTCTCACAGGCCAAAGGTTAGGAAATGCCGGCGCTATCTAGTTTAAAAAACTAATTTAAAACATGACTTGTAAAAGTGTCCTTGAAAGACCTATTTGCTGAAGGATATTTATCCTTCATCATACAGGCCGATATTTATATCTGTGTTTTTACAAAGATTTTGTCATAACAAACTATCTGCCAAATTGTTGGTTAAGTAAGACTTTGAAAACACATCTGTTTTGACACTTTTAATACATTATTACATAATGTTTGTCAAAATACAGATGCCATTATACATAACTATTTTGTTACGTAGGTCACACAAAGGGTCCGACAGAGATTAGGTACTGATTTCAAGTTCTTAGGTCTAAGATCCCATGTCATTAGCGGCTCTATACGTCAAATTCAAACTCCATGACAAAATTACTTAGCCTGGAAATCGAGGTACGGCTAACGGGTACAAAAACCAACTATAAAATATTTTTAAAACAAAAAAGTTTACACACATGAAATTTAAAAAATAAAAAGGTTATATTACCTGCCGTGATTAACTGAGGAGGTTTTAAAGCGGCCGTTGACGTTAAATTCCCCATCAGCATAATATGGGCCTTTAAAAAAATATATGTAACCAACAAGCATTCAGGAGCGTTCCAGATTTACTATTATAGGTACTTGTTTCACGTAAACGGCAAATAAGTACATCAAAAGTTAAATAATTTGGTGCCAGTGTTGTTACCTTCATGGAGAGGTTGTTTTTTTATAATGTTGGCCGTTTATTTTTACGTTGACACTTTATTTTTTTGGAATCAAATTATAATATATTCAAATAATATAAGCTTATATTACGTGTTGAATGAAGCGTTATAGTTAATGTAATCTGTACACAACATAACATAACCATAACATCAAGTATGGAAGTATGATAAGGTTGTAAAGGTGTGCTAATATACACCCAAAGTTCACCGGTATATTTAAGATAGGGGGGCAAGCCTATTATTCCCTGTCTGGATACTTAGTTTTTAACCCCCGACGCAAAGACGACGGGGTGTTATAAGTTTGACGTGTCTGTGTGTGTGTGGGTGTCTGTCTGTGGCATCGTAGCTCCCGAACGGATGAACTGATTTTGATTTAGTTTTTTTATTTGAACGGTGAATTAGTCGGGAGTGTTCTTAGCTATGTTTGATGAAAATCGGTCCAAGATGGCCGCCGCCACAAAATAGCGAATTACATATTTTTTCACAACTCCCTCAATATGAGTATCAAATGAAAGGGTTTAACAAGGAGAATACACTATGATAAATTTCAAATCAAAGATGGCCGCCACCACAAAAGGGCAAATTACATTTCGTGTCGGGGCTGTTCTAAATTTTTAATTTAGATTAGGTTAGGTTATTCCGCAATTAAGAAAAGTCTCTCTGTTTGTTCGCAATAAGCTAAAAAACTTCCGAACGGATTTTCATTTGGTTTCCACCAATATACAGAGTGATTTATGAGGAAAGTTTAAGTGTATAATTTGTTATGGTTTTGTGTAAGTTTGATGAAATATGACTATAAAGGTGGACGATAACGCTCCGTTCGAAGCCGGTACATACCATCACGCCTGTTTTCTCTGAAGGGCTAGGCAGAGGTGTACTAATATACAGCCAAAAGTTTCCGGTATGTTTACATCCCATGTAAAAGGGGGGCGAGCCATTAACCGGGAACAAATCCCGGACTCCAATCTGCTACTAGGAATTACACAGAAAAATCCAACAACACTCGACCCGGGAATCGAACCCAGGACCTCTAGAATCACGCTTGGTACCACTAGACCAACGATGCTGTTGAGCCGCTAGTAAATTATAAATCAAAAACATACATTTATTTAATCTCATTTCACCAGTTATCCAAATAAAACGGGCAATAAATCATTAAAACAATACGCAACTACAATAAAGTGAAGAAAAACAAACTATATTATAATTTACGTGCCTATCAAAACAATTTACACGAAGGAACGGCCCATCGTGATGAGTTATAGCTTTGCCCTAGCCTTAATGTATTCTACTCACAGTGGTCTAACAAAAATATGATACCGACATCATACGTCTTTAGTGTGTTTATAATTTTATACGAGACGACACGATAGCGATACGACATCTAATAAATAATAATGGCAAACCAACATACCATCACGCCTGTGTTCCCCAATTGCTGGTCTACTACTGAGATTTTCATGGAAAATAACACTTAGCTCGACCAATTTCAGAGAAAATAACACTTTGTTCGACCTGGGAATCGAACCCAGAGGAGCTAGATAAGTTGCAATTTGACATTAGAATCGACAAACGAATAGAAAGCATATGTATTCTAATGACATTAGTGACAGCCCAATTTTTCGAAAGTTTGTGTCATTTCCATACATTTTCTGTCTATTCGTTTGTGGATTCGAATGTAAAATTGCAACTTGTCTAGCCCCACTGGCTAATCATATTTGTTACATATTATTGATTCTAATTATAGGAATTATCCAATAATGTCGTTACCGAGTCGTGTCGTCCCGTATAAACGAATAACACTTTATTTTTTTAACGTGTCGCCGTCGTATCGTTTTGTGAAAATTTTATAACAAATACGAATAATGCAATAAAAATAAAACAGTTGACTTAAGGGTGAGCATCCATGTTTCCGCCTCAGAATTATTTATTACCGTGATTCCTTCTGGGTTATCAGTTTTGTAAGATTGTGTTATATTTCTTTGATTTCTCATAAGGAAAATGCTTGAGATTCACACAGTGACGCTGATTTTTCCTCAAAAAAACTAGAAAAGTTCTCCGAGTCTATTTCGGCGTTTCAGATATCGTCTTACATCGATTGCATTTTTTTTTTCAGGATTTTAATTCAAATTCAAATATTTCATTTCAATTAAACCATATAAATAGGTACTTTTGAAACGTTAAACTAGTTGTAAGGTTCCAAAAAAGTGGGTCAGAGCCGAAAAGAAACTGCACAGATAGGTACTCTTTTAAAAAAACTTATGGTAACAGTAACAATTGTTGTGAATAGTAATGAGGATGATGCAGCTATCTAATAGCTAATCTCTGCATCTATACATCAATGTAGATGCAGAGATTAAAAGGTAGGTATTAGGATTGAAAAGAGAGCCATAGCAGCAAGAGCCAGCCCGACAGACAACACTCGTTCACGAGCATGAGGCTTATATCGGCGGTGTTTGACCCATGTTGTAGGGACTAAAACGTTAAACAACGCCACCACGTTTTTTTAAATACTTAAAAAGTTTACTCTCATAATGCAGTCAACCTCCTTGCCAAATGTCAAAAAGGGTAACAGAGAAACAGAGTTATTGTTAGGAGTTAGGCGTCCCAGAAAAAATGCTGATTGTGTTTTTAGCCCGTATCACTAGAAAACAAAGTGTATCAATCAATCAACGCAAACAAAGACGTTAGCAACACTGTCTCGCCAACCAAACGTTAGGGAACTACCAATAAAGGAATAGAAGTAATAAAAACTATCCGCCAATACCCCAAGGGCGGTTTTAACTTTAATCTATGTGGATGACGACCCGCGCTCGATTGGAAAGAAATTGCTCGAATGCGAGCCATCGACCAAAACGCCCCGGGGAATACTTTATTTAATTACCTCGTATGATACTCGGGTTTTATTTCCCAGCGATTTGTGGTGAATTGGCTCGAGTTTCGATGTTCAGTTGTTTACTGTGATTCTGTGGGTGTAGCTTGTAAGCGTGTATGCTATAACAATACCGTTGAATGCTTTGTGTAGGATGGCTGCCATTACTGTTGCGCCGACGACCATCCAAGTGTCAAAATAGTTTTGAAAATCGAACTGAAGTTTGAAATTAGAATTT
The DNA here is from genome assembly GCA_946251955.1 of Acronicta psi. NCBI lineage: Eukaryota > Metazoa > Arthropoda > Insecta > Lepidoptera > Noctuidae > Acronicta > Acronicta psi. The sequence continues at coordinate 12,068,697 of OX276476.1, forward strand.
AGAGATGGGTGCTCACGTAATAATGGAAATTAAAGCAAATACGATTTATTCATCCGAGCTATAAAGTAATTAGTTTTAATTTTTTTTTTAATATTCAAATAAGACTACATAAATATACCTTCTCATATTTCTAAGATTAAGACGATAAAATTCCGAAATGACCCTGACGTAGAAAACGTCAGTTTTAGAATTTTAAAGCATTAATGGACACATCATAAGCTGTAAAAGAGCCGTAACGTTGAGATTTAATATATCATTTACCGCGATAAATGAGACACTGAACTCAAATAAAAATATCCAAGAAAAACAATAAAAGTAACAATCTGCTAATTTGTTTGTTTGTCCCGATTCCAAGCAGTTAGCTGCACCAATATACTGGAAGTTTCCACCGAGAGACTCTTGCAAACGGGGTTAACTTGAGTACTGGCTACCTTGGAGTATTAATAATGTAAGGTGTAGATTGCTTCTGCACGTCCGAAAATAACTTAAACCCAGATCCAGCTGTCCCTAGCTGCCCCCCAGCAACGCCCTAAGCCGAGGTCCGAGTCCCGTTAGGGGACGCCCATAGCTGCTGTTGCTTAGTTTATAAGTGTCCTTGGCTGGAGGCACAAAAGGTGCCTCGCCACCAAGCCCGGTTAAGATTCTAAAGCTCCTGAGCTAGAATCTATGTCCGTCCTAAAAAAAAAATTGCTTCTACAGCTGATTTGTAAAAATAATCTACTTATAGCTTATTTTTAATGATGGAAAAAATCGGTTCGAACCTACGTCTTCTGGTTCGGTACACCATTAAGACGTAAGTTTAGCATGTAAAGGAAGATTTCGACTGGCTAGCGGGGCTCGCGATAGTTAAGCGGTCAAAGCGTCTGGTGCACCGAACCAGAAGTCGCAGGTTCGAATCCTGCTCGCCAGCCGATTTTTTCCTTCATTAAAAATAACTTGTAATCTTAGCATGGAAAATGCTTAAAAAAAATACAAACAGATTAATCTACAGCTGATTAAATAAAGGACATTACATAACATTACGCCTGTATTCCCCGAAGACTTAGGCAGAGGTGTATTGCCTTACACCTACACTGTTCAACTATATATTTTGGTCCCATGTAAGAGGGAGACCCTATAATTGCTACTTACAGGGCACAAATCCATACTGAGACTGAAATTCTCAGTACCAGCACTTTGCTTGAATCTGGAATCGAATTCAAAACTTATATGAATAAGATATTTATCCAAAGAATACGTAGTCACATCCAGTTTTACAAAAGCGATTTTCGTCTTAAAACTAAATAATTATTCTATTTAGTAAGAGAGCTACACTCCAAGGTGGATTCGGTTCTGACTTGGGGATTCCAAAAACCAACTATGGCTTGTCTTATTCATACTCTATGTCGACTTCACTTTATGTGTCTACAAACTTACATAAATACATGGTTTATTCCAAAGTGGACGTGTCATGGGTACTTTATTTGTTTTGTTTATTTATTTAGTTGGTTTTAATATGTGACAAGACGTCATAAATGTAAACAAGTTGACTGAAAAACGACCAATGCATATTATTTAATATCATAATTATTATTCAATTTCTGCCACATGGCGATGAAAAAAGCTTCGAATTGCCAGCGGCAGAAAGGCAACCTTTATGAAGCAAGTCATAATACAATTAAAAAAAAATTAACACAATATACTTACTTATATTAAAATGAATTAATTATTCTTCAGTTTTCGGCATTTAATGCTATATGCCGCAGTGTGAACATACCTTTACTGCGTTTCTTATTAATTTTTCTTCGACATTTTCGGCATTTTGTGCCAACGCTTTGTGCCGAAATTAGGCGCCGTAGTGAGAACGAAGCTTTAGTAGGTCCATAGTTCTGTAGTTATGTACCTAACGCGTCCGAAACTAACAGTGTTCCCATTAGCGAAATTAGCTGAGTCAGCCAACAGTCTTGCTTAAAAACTTACAGCTTATTTACTTGGCAAATTGAAAATGTAGAAGAACTAGTTTCAAATATTCTGTAGAATGTTACAGCTAGCTAGTTGGGTAATGTTTTTAGTCTAAGTAATTATTAAGAAGAATTGGTGAAGAATGAGTTTGCGGTTACTTTCATATTGGAAGAGCTTATTATTATGCCCAAATGTATCTATCTATTATTGTGTATGTAGTATCGAAGATGTAGGTATTCGCATCGCGAGACTTAAGTGGAGATGGGCAGGGCACTTGGCAAGACGAGACGATCTTAGGTGGACCAAAACAGTTACCGAATAGTGGCCAAGAGATGCAAAACGAACGCAGGGCAGACCACCAGCCCGATGGTCGGATGATATTGTGAGGGCAGTAGGGAATCTGTGGGTGCGACTTGCACAAGATCGGCAACAGTGGCGTAATAGAGAAGAGGCCTTTACTCAGCAGTAAGTGCTATAGGCTGAGTAGATAGATAGATAGATTATTGTGTTCTGATTTGAAGGGCAATGTGAAGTGAAGTTAGTGAAGTTGGCAAAGTGAAGTTACTGGGTAAATGAGACTTAACAACTGATGTCTAAAGGTGATTACTGGTGTAACTGATGTCTATAGGCTGTGGTTGCCGCCTGCTTAGTCTAGTGGTCCGCACCGTGACTCGAGGTTTGGGTTCAATTCCCATGTCAAGCAGTGTTATTGGATTTTTCTATATTCTCAGTAGCAGCTTAGAGTTAGGATTTGTCCAGTTAATAGCAATATGCTCACAATAGGGATATTGCGTAGGACCTAAATATAGTGGTAAACTATGGGTGAAGATTAGTACACCTTTGCTTAGGCTATAGTCCACCACGCTGGCCTATAGTCCACGCGGAACTAGTTGGCCACGCCTTAGGTAGGGACGGGGGTGAGGCGGCGGGTTACTGTGAACAAAAAGCACCTCGGTCCCACCTCGGGCAGGCGCCCCCGCCCCTCCGTCCCGCCGCTCACATACCTAAGACGCGGCCAATTAGTTCCGCGCAGACTATAGTGCGGGTTGGCAGACTTGCGGTTGAGAAAATCTCTCAGGCGTGCAGGTTTCCTCACGAGATGTTTTCCTTCACTGTTGTAAGCGAAGTAATAATTAATTATTAATACAAACAAATCGTAAGTCTCTAATTCGAATCTAAACACGCACCAATGTGTTTAGATTCGAATTAGAGACTTACGATTTGGTAGTCTTGTGGTCATACCTGCTATCACTGCTATTATTGTCTACTGGTAGATCAAGAACAAGTCACTGTAGTAATAGAAGTAGTTAACGAAAAATCATACTATTCGATAACGATAACCAGCATTCAAGTTTCGCGATAATTTAACTTTACTATCCGTCAGAAACGAACTCATGCTATCGTTTTTTTCATAAAAACTTATCTAATTACTTGAAAACTTAAAACTATTCAAACATTTAACGTATTTTTTTAGTTCTTTTGACATCCGCCGCAGCGCTTATAGTGTTTAATACAAAATAATTCGAACTCGATACGGTTACGTTACGTTAACTACTCTATTAAGTACTGCAGTCCTCAATAGTAAGTCAAGCAAGGATTTTTGGTTCTCGCTTACCTCATACCAAAACTCTCGCCACTGATGAGCACTAAGCCTCCAAAATACATAATATCTTCGTACCTCGACCGAAGTTCCGCCGTATTTTTTTAAGGACCTGGGGGTCTACTCACGACTCACGGATAACACGAAGTCCGTAGTTTCGATCATCGTTACGGGCGTTTAATACTCCGTCACACCTGTGAAACTCCATACAAACTTTCCGATACCGCTGCACACTACAATTCCAAATGTCAAGCTTGTCAAAGTTACGTTTGTACACGTGCAATTGCAAATGTGTGCGTAAGAGTGCGTAGGGTTTGTTGTCAGTTCGTCCGGCAAGAACACCGGTAGAATGCGGGGGACCTGAGGTATCTGACGTTAGGGAGGGGCGGAGAGTGGCCATTCTGTTATTATTTATTCTGTGACTCCGTATCACCTACGGATGCATGAATCGTTCGGGGCCCGAACTGAGAATGAATGACAACACAATTTGATAGTTGTACCAACTCCCGATATGTTTTTACCGATCCGAGAAACTGAACCAGAGGTCTACTTCTTATCTACGTTACCTCAGACATAACAATCCGTTAAAACAAATGTCAGGTTCAATTATTCGGATGGGTCACATTGGGAGCAGATAGGTACTTACAACTGTCAAATTGTGTTGTCAATAATTCTTAGTTCGGGCCCCGAACGAATCTGCGTCCATAGGTGATACGGAGTTAGAAAAGCCCGTAACAAAGGCCGAAACTACGGACTTCGTGCTTACGGAGTAGACTCCCTGATACTTGTTTTAACGCATGGTTATGTCTGGACTACTTTCGGACGAGTCCGTTACTTCGTTGATGGAGATAGGCAGTAGACCCCCTGGATCGTTTCCCAAAGCGATCACGTAGATATAGTTCGTCTGAAATACATAATGTTGTAGGCACTTTCTATTACAGTAAGACTCGCTTTATCACGTGAATACTAGAGCACAGGTACTTTTATATGAAGCTGAGAAAGAAATGCGTATTAGTACTATTAATATAACTTTTTTTACGCGTTTATATCCATAATTATAAGGCAATGTAATAAAACTCGAATTCCTAATTATTGTATTTGATAGCCAAATTTTTTTGCAAAAACCAGTTTATTTAATCATATAAACATATTATCACGCCTGTATTCGTCGAAGGGTAAGGCAGATGTGTACTAATATACACCCACGATTCCCTGGTATGTTTAGGTCCTATGTAATTTAGGGCGAGCCTATTGCAATTAACCGGACACAAATCTAAACTGAACTGCTACTGAAAATTTCTAAAATAAACCAAATAACTCTTTGCTGGATCTGGGAATCGAACCTAAGGCTTATGACAGCTAGGCCAACGGGGCAGTTTAGTAATAACAGCAATATTTGAATAAATCTCTGATATATAAAACAAAGTCGGGTTTGCTACAACATTTATAACTCGAGAACTGCTGGACTCATTTTCATGATTTTTTTGGATTTGTCTCCGCCCCGAATAACAAAATAACAATTAAGTAAACGAGTTTCAAACTTGACGTGAGCGAAGCTGTAGAAAGAAAGTTAGTTTCAGATGAAACAAACATTCGGAATAGTTGACCACTATTCAAAACACATTGAACTATTGTATTGTATTGTATTATTGACTACACCTTCAACTGTCCGTTATCTGTTTTCTTTTTCGACCTTTATAAGCATAATTTTTATAATATTTACCATAAGAAATTGCTTTTAGCGATAAAACCGCCAATTGTACTCTTGATAACTCTTGTATTATAATTTTTTATTTTTCTTTGTATTGTTTCTTGGTGTACAATAAAGTATATTCTATTATATTCTAAAAACTAGTAATTTACATTTCGCCCTTATATTTAGGACTCACAAAAACTATTTGCTATTGGCACCCAAAGGGTCGAAACTTGGTAAACTATTAGCTTTTGTTTAGTCCCGAACGGAGGGCAACGCTTTATCATTTCGATGGAGCCTACAAATTCAGTTGCCCTGCGATAAATCTGTGGAGATGTGATCCCCATGCTGTACGGATTTTCTAGGATTATATCAACAACATTAACTTGGCGACGTCTGTGGTCAAGTCTAATGGGTCGAGTACCGGACTGCTGATCACGGGGTCGTGGTTTCGATTTCCACAGTTGTGAACATAAGGGTTTGTGTTTGTCTGGGTGTTTCTTATATGTTATAGTACGTATGTATTTACAAAAAAAAAGTATATAAGTATTATATTCATTATCTCGTACCCATAGTATAACTCTGCTTAGTTTGACTAAATGTTGTTGTATAAAAATATCCTAGAATACCTATTTATTTATTTAACTACGTCCATTGTTAGCGCCACTGATACGATATGGGTAGGTTCTGGATTCGATTCAAAGGCAGGCAATTCGTTTTTGGATGTTTTCTATGAAATTCTCAGTAGCAGCTCGTATTTAGTTCGCCTCTGACCAATCCTTCAAGAAATACAGGCGTGATGTTATTGCATTTTCTAGAAAACTACATACTACCATCACCAATGTATTCCCTGAAGGAAGGCCAGTCTATTGCCATCAACCGGGCACAAATCCAGACTCCGAGTTGCTACTGGGAATTTCACAGAAAACCCAACAACACTTAGCTCGACCCGGGGATCGAACCCAGGACCTCTACGTTACAGCCGCGCTTAGGACCACTAGATCAACGAGGCAGTTCTAGAAAACTCAAAACTACAAAATCTTAAAGAATAGACTAGATGCAATATTATATTTTTCGTAATAAAAAAGGAGTGTTTGACTTTTATATTTTTAATGCACCCCTTCAAATTATTTATTACTAAAACAAAGAAGGTTCGAACAGTCGTTACAAAAACATTAAATTTTAAATTCATAGTCACCCTATTCGAGACGGAACTTGGGATTTTTCTGCTCGGCTGTGTTGAAACTGAGCAGCGAGGACGCACTTCCCTTTATCTGCTAGAATTGTCCCGAGAATTTATTTTCCTGGACACAACTAGAGATGAAAATAATTCATATTGTTGCTTCGTCTTGTCGGATGTCGGCGCTGTTTTGGTTGGACGCACGTTGCCGCTCGGATGCATAGTACGTCACGAATTGTAGAGGACAAAGATTATGAAGATGCTTCTACGCACATGTTATGTTGTAACATATTAACACACTATCACGCTTTTTATCCCCGAAGGGTTAAGCGGACGTGTACTAATAGAAAATAATAAATATCCTAGGACATTTTACACATCACCATCTGTGAAAAGCCAAACTAAGGATGTAGCTTGTACTATGGGTACTAGACAATAAAATAATAATAATAATCAACCCATATACTGTCCCACTGCTGGGCACGGGTCTCCTCTCAGTGTGAGAGGGATTAGGCTATAGTCCACCACGCTAGCCTAATGCGGGTTGGCAGACAACACATGCCGTCGAGAAAATCTCTCAGGCATGCAGGTTTCCTCACGATGTTTTCCTTCAACGATAAAGCGAGTGATAATTACGCACATGATTTCGAAAAGTCAGAGGAGCTTGTACTATGGGTACTAGACAATGGAAATAATAATTATATACTTTTTTTAAATACATACTTATAAACATAATATACATAAGAAGCACCCAGACAAACACAAACACTTATATTCATCACATAAATATTTGTGTCCTGTGGGAATCGAACCCACGACATCGTGATCAGCAGTGCGGTACTCGAACCACTAGACCACAGCATCGTCATACTTACGTACCCACATATTATTATCATCGGTAAGTTATGGGTAATAAAATCCAAACGCTGAGCAGCTACTGAGAATTTAATAGATAACCCCAATCACACTTTACTCAACATTAGAATCAAAGCTATCACTAGCTCTGCAGTCGCTTTAACGACCAATAGACTACGAGGCAACATTTCCAATTTAGTTTTATAAAAAAAAGAACCGAAAAATATGATTTTTGGCGTGTGCTAATGACACACACGAGTAAAATATTGCCAGCGATAAGTACCTCGTTTACAGTGCAATTTAAAATTGCTTATTCATATTATATTGCTATCATTACATACTTTTGAATTATTTATTTTTAATTAAACTTTTCAAGCTTTCATACACATAAGGTTTTATACAAAATTGCTACTTTTTTAAATAGGATTTAAAATTTATACATGTGCCACTGCTGGGCCATAAAAATCTGTTTTGTCAGCATTCATAATATTGTTCTCAGTATCACTACATCGTCTTTTATACCGCAACGATGCCATTGATTGATGGCATTTCTCAATCCATCATACCGAGTTCAAGGAACGCATTTAGACAGATTATAATAAAATAAATAAATACTTATTCTGGGACATTTTACACAGCACCATCTAGTCCCAAACTAAGCAGAGCTTGTTGGGTACTAGACAATATATACAAGGTGGAAGGGACATCGACGCACAAACGTCGTGACAAGGTTTCACTCAAGGCCAAAAATAAAAAGACCTAGGTCATTAATGTAGAAAATGATCGGCTATTACAGATATTGACATTTTGAGCGCGCAGTGTATTGCTAAAAACGCGATCATAACGCTCCGCGGTGAATGTTATCGCATGCGGGATCCGAAATAAATGAAATAATGAGTTTTTAATTATAAATCTAATTTGGGTAGATAGAAAAAACTGCAGACAAAATGTTAAAATTGATTTTTAATTTTATAAAAAATTTAAAAAAGTTACGGAAAATTTTAACGCAGGGGGGTCCAGAAACATGTACTGAACTCATGGTATTCGGATGTGCGTTGATGTCCCATCCACCTTGTATCAGAAACACTTCATTCTTTCACTTTCACTTCATTTCTTCTTTGTATTATAATAATAATAATAAATATTTTTTGGACATTGTTACACAGCACCATCTAGTCCCAAACTAAGCAGAGCTTGTACTATGGGTACTAGACAATGGATATAATACTTATATACGTTTTTTTTGTAAATACATACTTATAATACATAAGAAATACCCAGACAGACACAAATACTTATATGCATCAGATAAAAATTTGTGACCTGTGGGAATCGAACTCATGACCGCTGAGTGATCAGCAGTCCGGTACTCGAACCACTAGACCACAGACGTCATTTATTGTGTAATGATAGAGCTTATTAAATGCATACCTACTATCGAAATAATGATAGTGTTTAAGGTTATTTGTCTAATGTTATAACAATTGGTTCAAAATGTGTTGTCAGAAGGCAGTATGGCCGCCCATAATTAAAACACATTTAAAACATGAGACGCAAACTTAAACAAGTTTCTTAATTACGTTTTCGCGTTTTGCGAATGTTTTCATAAACTATTTTCTGTTATGGCTTTAGTTTGAACTCATATTTTATTTTCTTCTGTTTGTATTGCTTGTTTTTGTGGGCATAACATACCATCACGCCTGTACTCCTTGAAGGGTTCGGCAGAGATGTACTAATGTATTTATTTATTCATTAGTTATATACTCTTTATTTGACACTAAAACATTAACACGGACAGAACAACATGATTTTAAAATATACAAATGGCGACCTTATCGCGACCAGCGATCTCTTCCAGGCAACCTTAGGATGGACTGTAATTGAGTGTGTCCCATGTAGGCAAGCGTATTGTCAACAAAAGCATGGTAATATACCTACATAATTACTTACATACCATCATACATTCCCCGAAGGGATAAACAGAGGTGTACTAACATCCACCCACAGTTCGCCGGTATGTTGTAATAGGGGGCGAGCCTATTAACTGAACACAAATCCATACTCCGAGTTGCTACTAGAAATTACACAGAAAAATCGACACCCAACTCGACCCGGGACTAGAACCCAGGACCTCTAGCGTAGCAGTCACGTTTGGGTCCACGAGACCAACAAGGCAGTCAAAACGATAATGTTTAGACTCTTACGATCCTCAAAAAGCATACATCAATAATTGGCCCCAAACTCAAGCACGCGAAACAAAATATCTTCCTCCTTGAGCCTTTCCCAACCATGTTGGGGTCGGCTTCCAGTCTAACAAGGATGCGGCTGAATATCAGTATTTTACACGGAGCGACTGCCATCAGACCTCCGCAACCCAATTTCTGGGCAATACCGATATTCGAAGGAAAGACTGGTTGTCAAGCTTTTTAGGCTTCTGACTACCACTAACGATTGTCCTAGGTGTTCGTATGACAACCGGAACCGTCGGTAGGTCGGTAATGTTAAGAATGGTCACCCATCCACGGACTGACCGCGGCAAGTGTAGCTTAACCTTGCAGATCGGTTGATCAGCGTAGTTACAACTTAGCCACGAGCACCTCTCACTCGAAACAAAATATACAACGCTAGAATAAATTTAATCCATTAAACTCACTAAAGACACAAAGATTTACTGTAGAATATTTTAACTCGCTTAATGTTCGTAGAGTATAAATAAAGGCTTTATCGCCGGTTGGAGTGGCATCGAGTACCCTTAGTTGTGCTAATAGAAGTAGCTGCTAATAAACTGTCTTGGGTTCTTGTCTGTGCAAGCCGATCTTCCCTGTTTACCCTGTAGTTATTTAATCTTTTTTTGTTGATGATAAATAAGTTTTTTATAAAAAGGCATTATTAGGTATCTCGTGTAAAATGAGGGGTGAATTCCTGAATGTCTGCCTCGTGGATATAGTGGACCAGAGGTCTTGGATTCGTTACCCAAGTAGAGCAAAATATTTTTCTGTGAAATTCCCAGTACGAAGCAGTCTGGATTTATGCCCGATTGATGGCAGAAGGCTCTCCGCCTATTACATGGGACCTAAACATACCGGCGAAATGCCTAACTCTTCGGGGAATACATACGTGATGGTATGTATATGTGGGCGGAAGAGCATGGTAACTTGTTTAAAATATAGACATCCCCCAAAATGCACACCCTTCATATCCCTAGTGCTATATTCTTTTTTTTTTTTTTTAGGACGGATGTAGATTCTAGCTCAGGAGCTTTGGAATCTTAACCGGGCTTGGTGGCGAGGCACCTTTTGTGCCTCCAGCCATGGACACTATTCGGAAAGTACGTGAATTTTATTTTAAATCACTGAACCCTTAATTTTTATTTATAACTAATCGGTGTTTTCATCAAGCTGATAATTATATTTCTATTTAAATATTCATATTTATGTATAATTTATATGTCGGATACAGGATCTATATCCTTGGCAGGAAGGCAAGGTAACGACTATCTTGTGGGCAACAGGTGGGTTATGCTGGTTCAAACATTAAAACACAGAACTCGTACTCAACTGTCATTATATTTGGTTTTGACCGAGTACGAAATATTACAATGCAGACATCCCCCAAAACGCCCACCCTTCGCAGCTTCGCTAGTGCTACCTACTGAGGAGAAGAAGCCGCGGAAGAAACTCCTCAAGCACATTTGTCTGTTACGAATTTACGATTACCAAGCTACATTTAAATTACAATTCAGCAATAGCAATAACAATGTAGGTAGAACTATAAAGTAACGTGAGTCCGTCAGTCAATCAAGCCAGACGTCCGCACGAATCGACTACACAGTGTGAAGTGCCGAGAGCAAGTGCAACCGCGCGAGGCACAACTGTAACTGCCCCCGCTACTGCGCCGCTGTGCCTTTTATGTGAAGTCGTTGGTTCCATTCGACGTCACCAGGGGCGCTGTCATCTCAATAGTGTCACCGGGTGGCGCTGTAGTCTCAAAAGAGTCAATTGAACGTCCGTGATCATGTCCGATCCGACACGGCCATTCTGACAAGGCACACGTCCTCGTGTGTTAGTTAACCTGTAACCAAAAGAAAACAACAGCACAGTATACGTTCGGCCAATCCTGACCAACACAAGTCAGCTGAGCTGCTAAGCTTTTCTAGAACCATCGCTTAACTAGCGGTATCACTTAAATAAAATCATCCTTACGATTTTATAAACAAACAGTCATCGATGTGACCATATAAACTAACAGTCACCCCAGTGACCGTAGTACAACAAACACAGTCACCCCAGTGACCATAGTACAAACAGAGTCACCCCAGTGACCATAGTACAACAAACACAGTCATCCCTGACTAACACCCATCCTCGGGTCTACTTATGAGCAAAATGTGCTCAGAGAGTAATCTAGCTCGGCTATCCTGCCAGAACAATCTAGCTTGGCTATCCTGCCAATAGGAACAGAGGTTCAATAATAATCAATCGTCCTGATTGATAACAATTGATGATTGATGATGATAATTCATACAAAGTGCTTCCTGCACAACATTATTCATTAGAAAAGGTCCGATCAACAAGCTTTTTAAGCAATGCATACTGAACTCGTGAAATTTTCATTGTATCTGTGCCAAGACACATTTCCCAGACCCATCGCCACATGTTACTCATGAGGTGCGGTCCCGGCCATGTGCACCAACACAGAAGAATCGCACCAGCGATTTTTTTATAGACCCATCGCCATCACGTTACTCATGAGGACGGTCAGTCGTAATCTGTGTACCAACACAAGACAGAAATCGCACCAACGATTCCTTATAGACCCATCGCCATCATGTTCCTCATGAGGTGCGGTCCCAAGTCATCGCTGTGCATCAACACATGAATGTACAAGCCATTCTTAATCAGATTTGGTCTCTAAAAATTTCATCAACCATGACATCTAATCCTCGAGCAACTTGGTGATCGGGCCGATCGGGGACCTTCCTCTCATGATCATGGGGGTATTTGAAAGTTCGCTTAAAGCCAAATGCCTTTTTACTTTGGTTCTAACTTGGTTACTACAAAAAGCTAAATTGTAACCTTCGTTTACAATTAAAATCTCAGTGAGCAGAGCCTTCAGGTTACTCGAAAATAAAAGAAACAAGTTTTGCTACTTAGTTTCTCTTACAGCTTCCATCAGGCATTCAACAACAGAGTCTTAAGTAAAACAATACAGCTCACCCTTTATTTTCCTGCGTCTTATGTTAGGAATGTAACGCAAACACAGGTGCACTTCCCGCTCTGCACTAGCCACCATACTAGTGTGTCTGCAGCAGCTCAACAGCACCTTAGCTTAACGCCTTGTTTTGAACAGCATTTGGTCCCAGCCAGGATGAGAAACACGATCAGGTGTATATCTAAAACAAAAAAAATCTTACGCAGCATCACTTTCATTCGGTTACGTCGTGACCTGGCTTAATTTCACTAGAGAAGAATCGAATTTTCAATTATCGCTGACAAAGCCATACAAAGCCACACACAGTCATTCGATTCAGAATCTGTAACTCTAAAACCTAAGAGTAAAACAGCCTACCAGCAATCTTATTGTAGTCATACATCTAGCCCATGAATCGAAACTTTGTACGCATATCCATCGAGGGAACCGCCCGTGTGTGTCACACTCTAGACCCCGACTTTCGCTAGGGTTAAATGCGTACCACACACCCATGGACTACTCGAGTTGCCTCAAGAGACCGATTTATACCTGGCTACGACTACGCAATAACCACTGGTACGTTCGAACGTAATATGGCCACTACAACCCCTTACTTGGCCTCAAGTCTCAACGTAAACTTGTTCATCAACAACATCCGAATATCCTTCAAACGTTTGAGCTCCCATCACAACACTCATGAGTCCTACATCCTCTCTTGCAGGCGACCCCAGGAGCCCACAGACACTATGACATTAGTCTGCATATCGCAGGGCCCAAGCCACCGACAAAGTGGCGCTATCACACATCAACTACTGTTTGGTACCTACATAATCCACCGACACGTGGCTAGACCAAAACTGCGTGTACAGTTTGACACAAAGAAACAACTGAGACGCACACAAACCACTGCCAAACGACACGGCATTAATTTCACAATAAAAACCAACACCGCGATTCGGTCCACCTAATTCAATCAGAAATCTCACAAGATTACAATCACCACCGCACACATACACCGCACATGGTGTCGGCAACAGACATCATCAACGATGAAGCAACCCGGCTCGATCCCACCGGGACACAGCCTCACAACGGCACTCCTGCCTCGGCCCCTCAGCATCATCAGGTTTCGCACCGTGAGGATATGAAGCACTAGACAGCTCCAAGAAGACCCCTCCGAAGTCCTTAAATCGTTCAGCAATGCACCCAATACGTAACTACTCAGAAATCCGCAACTTAATCTCACGCTTTTGATTAGTAATCCGTCAATGGCGGTAGTTTGTATTGCTAAGACTTTGCCGCAACATAAAAATCTCTAAAATGTAACCTTATCGCAACGGTAACGTGAAAAGTCATTTACTTCATAATTTACGAGATCAGTACTGATGACTTTAGGGCGCTCGAATCCCATCGATCCCGAATATGTAAGCCACTTCAAAAAAAAACAATAAAGAATTACAAGTGAGAAATCGTCACTATTCAATACACGAAAATAGACTTGCTTTTCTCCAAAGCGGACAAACTAATTTGTAGTGCCTATGAACGCTATGTAAACACCAACACCAAAACAATATGGACATAGGTGATCATAGGGATTACCATATCAACGACTTGTGTTCGTATTTACCAAATAGAAATCGATTTGAATCGAAACGGTTAATTTACACACAACTTATGGACAACCTTCACTTGGTGTCCAAGACAACATGTAAACGGATGGCCGACTCACAGTTATTAAACAACAGTCTGTACTAGCGTCTGATCTTGTCATGGACATCCATCCAGCATCCGAAGTCACATCACTAACTTGTCACTACACTACAGGGCACCATTCCACGAACGACATGCTGCACAAAATGAAGCCGACTTCGAGAACAATGACTACAGAGCCCGTGGTGAATACAAGGAAACAGCGCCGCACATCCCGTACGACTACGACGTCCCAGCCACAAAACCGATGAGTCCGCTCGGCAACGGGTACCCCAGAAGCCAGAAGACTTTAGGTTCTTCTAAGCGGACTAGCCCCATGAACCACTTGTTCAAAGAGCAAGGAATACACGGCAATGGGGACAACACAAAAGATCCCATTGGGTCGAAGTGTTGCTGGCCAATAGAAACCAGCCCCACAGCAAGATAAGATAAGAACTTGTCACTAGGTTTATGTAGCACGGTGAGGTGATGACGTCAATGTCAGAGTCATGATTATCACGGTCGATAGGTCGAAGCACCCTACGAAATCTGTTATGAGCGTACTTGTAAGTACCTCATATAATTTCCAATAATTTAACACCTTAGAAGCAGAAAGGTAACGTTCATAACTTCAAATAACATCGGGGGAACGACCATAATCTTAAATCACTGCACCTTCATAGTTTCTCACTAAAATCTGGACCAACAATACGTGAACATTTTTCATCATGTTCCAACGATATGTGCGACTACCCTCGCCTTTAAGAATATACAAGGGCACTGAATTTTTAATCACTATAGGTACTACATGGGAATAGAATCTTCATTTAAAATTCAACAACAATAAAATGTAACAACATCTACCAACGAGTACTCATTAATTACAACCTTACATAAAGTCTGCACTTGATTTTACAATAACTAACCAACAATTCAATGTTTTCCACCGGACTTTATAACCCAACTTTAATAATGAGCACTCGGTACTAGAACTGTTGTAAATTTGACAACACTCACCAGATTTTGAAGTTTTCTCAGGTATCGGTCACACACTTTACACTGTACACTTGCCGGAGCCACTTTTATGTTTGAACCAACACTTGTCCCAGTTCTGATGTCGGATACAGGATCTATATCCTTGGCAGGAAGGCAAGGTAACGACTATCTTGTGGGCAACAGGTGGGTTATGCTGGTTCAAACATTAAAACACAGAACTCGTACTCAACTGTCATTATATTTGGTTTTGACCGAGTACGAAATATTACAATGCAGACATCCCCCAAAACGCCCACCCTTCGCAGCTTCGCTAGTGCTACCTACTGAGGAGAAGAAGCCGCGGAAGAAACTCCTCAAGCACATTTGTCTGTTACGAATTTACGATTACCAAGCTACATTTAAATTACAATTCAGCAATAGCAATAACAATGTAGGTAGAACTATAAAGTAACGTGAGTCCGTCAGTCAATCAAGCCAGACGTCCGCACGAATCGACTACACAGTGTGAAGTGCCGAGAGCAAGTGCAACCGCGCGAGGCACAACTGTAACTGCCCCCGCTACTGCGCCGCTGTGCCTTTTATGTGAAGTCGTTGGTTCCATTCGACGTCACCAGGGGCGCTGTCATCTCAATAGTGTCACCGGGTGGCGCTGTAGTCTCAAAAGAGTCAATTGAACGTCCGTGATCATGTCCGATCCGACATATATTTATGTATGTATAATTTATGTATGTATATATAATTTTTGTATGTATCATATGTAATGTACTTAATATATTTTTATAGTATTTACTACTTTATAATTGTTATTAATTGTTTTTTTTATTTTTTCGTACCGCATTTCGTGATGCTCGTTTTTAACCCAAAGGTTAACTGGGAGAGAATGCCTTATGGCATTAAGTCCGCCTTATGTACTATAAATGTGCATTAAAGATTAAAGATTAAATAAATATATTCTGAGAAGAAGCCACGGAAGAAACTCCTCAAGCACATCAACGTCATTAGTGCCTTGACCATGAGTTTTTTTCACTAGACTCGCTAGCGACGCCGTAAAATATTGTATTGTATGAACAAACCCTCGCAGCGCCTCTAGCGGTTACGTAAGGAACTTAAATTTGCTATGAGATTACAGCGTTTCGATGCGTAAAAAACCTATCGAAAGCCATTCGATAGAACTCATGGTTGACGTACAGTTCTATTTATTGGCGCTGTCGTCTCGAATAGTCCAATAGGCCGTTCGTAACCATGATCAGATGCGACATATATATGTAATTCGCTACATCAAACTCTAACCCAAAACCAATGCAAATCAATGTACTTATTCAAAGTCGCCATCTTAACTCTTGGCAACACTGAAGCAACATTTTATCACACTCCATAACCCTCTGTATAGACCGCGAAGATTTGTGATGTGATCAAACTATAAATCAGTGTCGGCGGCCACTGTCCCTAAGGAATGCTCATAAAGGCGCCATCTGTCACCGCCATTGAGATATTAACTTTGACGATATAGTGCTGGGCTACACTTGTTCATTGTCCTCTATATTCACGCTAGAACACGTTCGGGGGTAGGTAGAGATTGTAGTACCCTTGATTTTAATTAAGTATGTAAGTAATCACAGTTTCGACTTTCAAATTGTACCTATGCTTGTCTCTCGTGAAGCCAATTTACTTTTAAATAACTAATTTAAAGGAAGAAATTTTGCCGTTATGGGAGGAAGTTTTTAGAATATTCAAGACTTTGTTTTTGTATTTTTAAGCATTCTCCATGCTAAGATTACAAGTTAAAACTATTCAAGACTTTCTGGAAATGTATGTAGGATGTACTGTGAATTTATTTATGATGAGATGAAGCCTAGTGTCTTCATAGGTTATAAGGTAATTAATTTAAATTAATTATTTATTTTGTGTATGTAATATTTTTGACAATTAATATTTTTCCGTGCGAACACAACTATCAAAAAAAATCTAGCAAAATTCACCCAATGGTAGTAAGCGCGACTGCTACTACTATATAATACATATATACTTTTTTCTAAATACATATTTATAACATAAGAAACACCCAGACAAACACAAACATATCATTGTATTGTGACCTGAACGTATATTTATACAAAAATCCATACATAAAACACTGTTCATGACTGCGGACGGCATAACCGCGACATAATTCTTGAATTGCACCGAGGCCCGCATGGGGTGCCGTCAGCCGGGGGATATTGCTCTACGTCCATCTCATCCGCCGGCTGACACCGTGTAGAGCCTACTGCAGCGTCTGGACCTTCCGAGCTCCAGAAGGCCCAAGAAGCTCAGCGCCCGACGGAGCACAGCTCTACATCCGCTCGACGTTCGACTCGCGGCCAGCGGCAGCACGAGGAGCAATGCTCTGAACGGAGCATCGGCACGTATGCATCGATCACGCTGCTTCAAAGCTCGCCACTGTGGCAGCCCGCGGGGCTACGGCCGTTGCCGCTTGACGCTTAGCAGCAGCCGCGGTAGCAGCACCCATAGCACGGAGAGCAGCATGGCGAACAGCACGAGTAGCAGGGGCTGCAGCACTTTTTTTGGGGTTTTTTTTATTTTTTTCTTACTGCGTGTTGAGAGTTTGAAGTATGACTGCTGAGTAAATATCATAAATATGTTCATCACATAAATATTTGTGTCGTGTGGGAATCGAACCCACGACCTAATGACAGCAGGCACTCGACCCTAGTGGGTCGAGTGCCTGTTGGCTGACCACAGATTATTGTTGTTGATTTCAATTCAGTAAATTATTTATCAGAAAGGTGACATAGAAATTATGTTCTTGATATATGATTTTCAGTTCATTTCTTCCGTAGTCGGCGGGTTGTAGTTGTTGTAGAAATCGCACTAGCACCACTCGGCCAATGAGTTCACAAACACAACAAACTTAAATCAAGTCAGCTGCCCACAACATGAGCACAATACACAGCAGGCCAAGCGTAATCGTAACCCGTACACTGCTGGCCAAATTAATTGCCCGTTTGGATTATATGAAGCGCGATAATCAACACAGTGAGACGCGTAATAGCTAATTATTACCTTTCCGTTGGGCAAAGCGCTCGTTGATATTACAAGTCAGATAGTGAATTATAAGTACTTTCCGTTATTTGATTTATGGTGATTATGGAAATTCATAGCTCGAGGGTATATCTGCATTTATATGATTAAATTGTAACCAAGTTGGTTATGAATATGTGAATTTCATAATATGACTATAATGTGTTTATTCAGATAAATTAAGGGAACAAAAAAGAAACGATTAGCCTGAGAGGAGTAGTTTCGATCCCGAGGTCGTGTTTTTTTTAACCCAAAAAAAATACATATCTTCACGGCTATTTAGCATTTTGTTTTCCAAATACAATAAAAATAACTACATCCTTCGATTTTTAAACTTAGGGATACACCTAATCATTTCGCAGTTAGCCGGTATGTTTAAGTCCCATGTAATAGGGGGCGAGCCAATCAAAACTTCAAGCTTCTACTGAAAAAATTACATTAAAACCCAATAACACTGCTCGACGTGGGTATCGAACCCAGAATCTTAAGCGTAGCAGTCACGCTTAGAACCACTAGGCTTACGAGGTATCCTTCGGTTTTCTTCTACAGAAATAAAGTTCCAATGGACGAAAAATACAGCAATATAAGAGAGAAAACTACAAGAAGTGAGCCTTTAGGAGTACTTCGGTCCCTCACCCACGATTTGACGCTGGGTCAATGACACTAATAAGGCTAGAGGAAAACGGGGTCAACGGTCCGAGTGTATGTGGAGTTTATGTTTGTAAACACGTCCACAATAAAAGAGAAAATTCCTACGAATGAAACTATATTTTTGTTCGTTTTTTTTAAGAACAATTAATGCTAATCTTTAAAGAAGAAGTGATAGATCACTTGCTTTGAAAAGTGAAAGAAAACATCGTGAGAAAACCTGCATGCCTGAGAGATTTTCTCAATGGCATGTGAAGTCTGCTAACCCGCGCTGGGCCTGTGGTAAAACCTAACCTATCTAATTCTGAGAGGAGGCCCGTGCCCAACAGTGGGACGATTAATAGGTTATTAAGGACATCAATTGTAGCGAATGAAACATAAGATCGCAGGCAGGGTTCGCAACTACGTTGCTCGACCTGAATCGAAGATCTTTAGCGTAGCAGAAGTACTTAGGACTATTAGCCTAACGAGACACTTTTATTTGAGTTTGTTATTTTTATTACATTTGGCATTAACAAATGCTAAAAGTACCATACCATCACGCCTGTATTCCCGGAAGGGTTAGGCAGAGGTATCCTAATAACAATACAACCACTTATCGCCAGTATAGGTATTTAGGTCCCATGTAATAGGGGGCAAGCCTATTAATTCTTAGGCTAAACATCTTTGAAGATATAACAAAAACACGATAGGCAAAGTTCGCACGTCCGACAACGGACACTTTATCCAACCAAGTTATCGAGAACACTAATTTACTTATAAAGGTTAAGTCACCTAAAAAACAATTCAATAAAAAACATCATACGGCAATTCCACGACTTTAGGGGTACACTGCAGGCACACTGCGACAGTGGGTGACCGCCAGTCGCCGTCGATTTCCCATAGGGCGGCCATTTAATTACGCTCAGACGCTCACCTCGGCTTTTATTTAAAGAACCATTTAATTTTTCTTACCGGGAACATTGTTGAAAATGGTATTGTTTTGTTAGCTCGACACTGTAATGCGTAGCTTTGACTTTTGTAGTATAAATGGGAATGTTTAGTATGAAAATATGTATTTATTTGTTGCAAGTTTGTTTGCTAGTGTTGTAATGTATAATTTATTCTGTACTGGTTAAAAACACGAGCAACATTTATTCATTTTATTTTTGTTATAAATATGAGGTGTAAACTTACCCTTAATGAAGCGAAAAACCACGTATTACTTCTACTCTGTGGTATTACTGAGTTATTAGTAATAAAATAATGTGCCACGTATGTGTTTCGTTTGATATTCATAGGGTTTTGTAATTTCATAGCCTATAGCTAAGAAATATCAAAAATATTTTTGGTAAAAAGTGTACCTAGTATTATATTTAATATTTTCATAACCCTTATTTGCTAAGAAATATAAAAATAATCATAGAAAGTGTGGTAGGTTAACAACATTATAAATTCATTTACAAAAAAAAGGTAGAAATAAATTATATTATGTAACTTTGTCATTTAATATCTTCAAAACTATGTGGTCCCCATGTATGGCGTAGACATTGAAATTTTTTATCAATGATGGAAAGATCGTGAACTTACTTAATTGTTTTTTTTTTCGAACAATCAAAATAGATCTTAAACAACAGATCCATTTTGTAACTTTAAAAAACATTTATTTTTCCACTGACAGATTTCACGTACATCTGAAATGAATGTTTACATAATCAGTGAAATAAATGTATGTAATATCATAATTGAATATCGTCGGTTACCCACGTAATGCGGGACTAATGTGAAATTGGAAGGATTACCACAAACGTGGTCACTGCACAGTAAACGTAACACGATCCGAACCGTGGAATGAATTTCAATGAATGTATATTTTACTGGTAAGGTGACAAAGCTGTAAGTAAATAGCGGAATATTCTATGAATGTGACTAAACTTTTTGAATAAAAATCTTTATTCAAAAATAGACATGAAAGTTTTAATGTTTTTTTTGGAATACTGGGTGATAATTATAATTATTAATAATACTTCCATATAAAAGGTTATATATAAATCTTTGCAAAGATATTTACGTAGCATATTTAAATAGTTCTTGAGAATGATGATTTGTTCCTGATTCACCTAGCAGAGTTTCGTCCCGCACCACAAATATTATTTTCGGCCTACATTTTATTCCTGTTTCGTCTCATGTATACAGATTGTAGTATGATGTTTAAAATTAACTTCCAGCAAAGCCAGCGCGCTGGGTGACAGAGATTGCAAGCAAGACCTATGTCTGTTATTCGTTTCTTGAAAGGTTATAATAGAAAAAGGGCCTGAATTGCTTCGAGAAAAGTATGGTACGGCCGTGTCGCTTTTTTGCTCGTATTGGCGGAGGCACTACCGTGCTAAGCCCCCCGAAAACCGGAAACACCAATACGATCATGTTTTTGATTCCCATTCAAGACAGCGTATGGGGAGATGGCTTTAAGTAACCGTAATGTACTTAAAAAAGCAATTATTATTGAACTAATACAAGCTATTTCACAGAATAGGACTCCGTAGAAAAGGCTAAATTAAAACATCCCAGAACTAAAAAATACTGTTATCTTCCATTTTTCTTTAGCTAACTTAAGACCCCAGCTTTTTTCATGATACGCAAAAATTTTCGCGTAACGTGAAAATGTAGTACCACGAGCTGTAAAAATGTTATTTAATTTATACATTTGTAGCAGCCACCTTTTCAGCCGAATGAATTAAAGCGGGGCATTCATTGCCAGACAGATGTGACGTTGACAATTGTCTTGCTCTGAGTTTATTAAAATTCTTTTCGTGCCTTGGGTAAATATTTAGATTTATTTTTTCTTTAAGATTTTAAGTAAAAAATAAATGTACTACTAAAAGATACCTACGTAACCAATATTGAAAGTATAGATACCTAAATATTTTTGTTACAATATACAATTTTTTATACCTTGATGTAAGAATACTATGTAGAACTCATTTGGAATGTATAAAATTAAAATAATGTCACTGTCGCATTTTCGTGCTTCTGGCCTTCCGATAGTAGGAAGGGCAAGAGGTAATAAGATCGTAGAGTTCTGATGCACACTCTCCAAAATGCAATCGATAATAAACCGATAAACCAGCAAGTTTGCGGTGATGTTCCAGACTTTGAAGTTTAGTCCGGACAAGGGAGTCGTTGCCAATGAGCCTCTTCGCATGTTTCTCAATAGATTCCAAATCCGGATCCATCCCGAAGATGCGAACAGTACTCTGTGTAATTTGTACCTACTTGATACAGCGTGAGCATTTACTCGGTGCAGAAATAGTAAAAGATAAAAATTGATATAGACAAATATTTGTTACTCTTCTAGTCTGACCATCTATAGCCACCTTTATTGCCATGAACATTCACAATTTTACTAAAACCAGGAACTTCAGCTCTCAGGCGCATCCACTCTTTCCATGGTAATGCGGCCTTACCTTCGTTGAGAAAAGCTCCCATTCCGACGTATCGTATCTGATTGCATTAGGGAGCGCCAATGTTTATGTATTATTACCCATAAGAGGTAGGCGTAATATTACATAAACATTAGGGTGGAGTCGACCACGTAAGCCTCAAATGAGTAACCGTCAATAATGATTGTATTTTTTTTTTCAAGAAATCGTATCACGTCGTTCATAAATAAGGATTAGTTAACCCTCATAATTAATTGCGTCAATAGACAAAATGAAATCATAACTAATAATAATAAATGTGAAAATATTTGTCTAACCTTTTCATGAATTAGAAGCAGACAGATTGTTTTCTGAAAAAGTACATAGTTTATTTTTGCCGCAAAAAATAATCTATGTACCGTTATGGGACCGGGCACAAATCCTAACGCCGAGCGAATACTAAGAATTCCATAGAAAAACCCTACCCTAAAATAATACTATGCTCCACCTGGGAATCGAATCCAAAACCTCTAGTGTAGCAGTCGCGTTTAGATCCAAATGAGCAAAGCCTTACCTAGAACATTAGTAAAGTATGTGTAATAAAAGCTTAGAACAAACAATAACATTGAAAGGTCTCCAATATGTTATTCAAAATGAAAACTTTCAGGTTCACTTATCCATACATACACATTACCATATCCCAAGAAAATATGAAGGCAATAACTTTACAGAACCATCCCTATTTGTACCTTGAAGTATTAATAAGACGAGCTATATTATGCCAAGAGCAGACGGATCAGCATCATAATTCTTTTATTTGTATTTTAATTACCTGACTCATCAGCCTAGCGGTTGCAGGTTTAAGGTTCCAGGTTCGTTTCCTAGGTGGGTCAATGTTATTGGGTTTTTGCTAATAAATTCTTAGTAGCCGCTCGGAGTTTGAATTTGGGCCCGGTTAATGGCAACAGGGTTGTCACACCATGTTAAATGGGACCCAAACATACCAGTGAACTTTGGGTGTGCATTAGTACACCACTCCGAACCCTTCGGGGAATACAGGCATGATGGTATGTTTCGTTGCTCAGCGTTGCTACATAAATAAAAGTAGTTTCTTTCTTTCTCATTTAGTAAAAAAGTTCCTACGAGTTCGTGCTATCCCGTATACTTTTGTGAAAATAATTGTAGTCAAGAGTTTTTTTTACGGTTTGATTTAAAATAATCTAGATAAGTATTCCTAATATATTATATTTATTTTTTTATGTTTCAGTACTATAATTATCAACAAAAACATATTAAAACTATTTATTATTTTAAAAATACCATCACGAACAATTCACGAAATATGTATTCATGTCAACCATGTGTACAAAATGTTAACATAAATAATTATTTGTTATTCATAGTAATTCGCTTGCCCGTGACACATTGATAGCTGTCAGTTGTAACCAAAATTATAATTTTGTTATTGGCAGATATACTCGGATTGTTTCTAATGTTTATTTTCCACGAGTTTATATCATCATAATTATTAATTACATACGTTCTATACTATCAAACTTGTATTCCCCGAATCATTACTTTACATTTACAGTTCGCCGGTATGTATAAGTTCCATGTAATCGACACTTCACTCGAGGTCTTGATTTCGACTCCCAGGTTACCGGATACCGAGCGTATTGCCATGAATCGGGCACATATCAAAACTCCGAGTTGCTACTGAGAATTTCATAGAAAACAAAAACCACTTTGTTCAACCTGGGAGTCGAAACACCCTTTATTACATGAGACCTAAACATAATGGCGACATCTCCGTTTCTCTTGGGAGTATACAGGCGTGATGGTATGTATGTAGGTATGTATTTTTTAGTATACGTAACTATTAAGTCACTCGCATCAGCGGTCTATAAAACATTAATACTCAAACTACATCACACTCGTCCAGTGTGCGGCTTAGTCGAAACGCAAGCAAGTCCGAACAGATATTTTATTTTAGGACCTTTTTGCGGGTCCTATTTCAATGTAAGACCGGACTTAAGTAGAAATGTAAATGAGAATATGTATGAATGATAAGGGACTATAAAAACAGAATTTTTTCATAAGAATCCGGCGCGTAGTTCCACTACTTTGTTCATACATACTTCGATAGAATAGTTCTGGTTTCATGGGTCACATTGGCCAATCGGCTACCCTATTTGTAATCGTTTTAAGTATTAAGTTATATAAGATGCATAGTAAAAAAATGTCAGAACTTTAGGATATTTTCATATGATTTTTCAGAAATAATTTGCCTTTGGTAAGTCATTAAGACAGTATCTTACGTAAAAGAAAGTAAATCTTCCTTTTGGCTCTGAAATTTCTCTCTCGTGAAGCCACGGCCAAAAGCTACTTAAATTTTTGAATTATTCTGTATCATGCTATGACGTCTCATCCTATTATCTGTCACTACAATAGTAACCCTATTGCGACCGTTAAAAGAATAAGCACAGCCGTGTTACGCCATACTTAAAAAAAACATTGAAATTATCCACAAAACGTATATTGAAGGTTTCCATTAACTTAATTATACAAAAAAAATGAAAATGTTTTTATTATATATATTTTATTTATTATATGTATATATACAGAGACGAGAGAAGTGACGCCAAAAGATATTTGGAGGTCTCTACTCCGGCCATCCTATATAAAAAAACGAGAGCTTTATCTAACAAACTCCAAATTCATTCTTAATACCTTCCACATTACACTACTGAAATAACACAAGCAATGTTTTTTGTAACATGCAAAGAGAAAATTACATTTAATTACATAAATTGTAAAAAGACAGGAAGAGCCCGAGTGATACATTACAATGTTTTTCTTACACAAATTGTGAGAGTAATTATGTTTTCAGAAATAATGATGCTGTTATATGACATCATATAAAATCGGGAAGACAGAAGTGTAAGTCCTTACAATGGCATAAAAATACTACTATTAGTTAAGCAGGTGTTGGTACTAATGTACCTATAATTCATCGGTAGGTATATATATATTTCTTTGTTGTTGTTTCGCAGTGTTATCTGAAACTCTCGTGTGCGCTCTCATTTATCTCATCTTTGGCGAAAGCGTGGGCGCGACGCGGTTGGATACGCCGTGCCCCCGTCCCATGCTATCTCTATGTGTCTTGTGTCTCTCTGTCAGTCTTCTCCCTGTCTTTGCATAATGCTTGTGTCACATTGGGGCTAGTACGATTCTATTGTTGCTTCTTTTCGAGTGAGGTCGGTGAACCGGTAAGGGTTGGGAATGCTGTTGTAGTTGCAACAGCATTCCGGACCCATACCATGTAAAAGAGAGCAAGCTTTTTGCCATTATCCGGGCATAAATAAAAACCCCGAAGACTTTGCCCGACCTGGAGGTCGCCACCAGAACCTCAAGTATAGCAATCATTACGAGTCAGATTATTATGTTATTCTCTAATCATGGCTATTTAATTATTTATGCAAAATGACATGAATATACCTACCAGCTGTTAATATAATAAAATGGCTATAAAATAATAATAGAAACGTCCCTAATATTCAAAAGCTGATATAAATACGTCAAATTATTTGCTTTGTTGTCCAAACCCATGATTAGCGTATGTATTTACAATAACCAACTTGAAACGTGAATAACATTTCAAATAGACATTTTCAATGATACGTTTCGACTATCCACTGCAAGCTACGCTATACTAAAGCGATTGGTTAAAATCTTGCTCAACGATATCGATAAATAAAGAAATACTTATTCATTATAATCATTACTAAATAAATTTCGCACTGCTGGGCACGGGTCTCCTCTCAAAATGAGAAGGGTTGGGTTGGGCTATCCCTTCTCTTTTTAAGAGAAGACCCGTGTATAGCCTAACACGTTGGTACAGTGCGGGTTGATAGACTTTATACACCGTCGTCGCCATTGGTGTAAAGTGCAATAAAAATGTTTTTTTTTTGTACTTTACACCAATGGCAGACAATTAGTTTGATTAGTTTACTCAAACTACTTTTAGTAATGAGCTTACATTAAAAAAAATGTTAAGTAGATATTTGTGACAATTTTGTTACACAACTAAAAAAATCTTATATCCATGACACTTTTCTTCGGCCATTTTTTGTAATAGGCCTAGGGCGTGCGTTCCAGTGTCGCTGTGGCGTGGCACTTTTGGGACATCATGTATATATACACTATTATTTGGACTTTAAGTTGTATAGCATATCTACTATCCATGAATGGACAACAGGCACGATCCTAACACTGGACAAAACAATTTATATTCTGATGAACATGTCCAAATGAATAATGCAACATGGTTACAAATATATTAATCAAAGCGAGAGACCTTTACGCAAACGAGCTTTTTATAATAAATCGATTTGGTTTAATAGATTGTCCTATTTAGAATGTATGGGGAGTTGCCGGTTATTATCCATAACAGCTTTATGTAGACAATCAGACAGAACGCGTAATAATTTAATTGTATATTCTTAATATGTATTTTTTTTACATATATGCATAATTATATTCATTGTGTAATGTGTATAGCGGCAAAATATTGTCTCTGTACAAAGTTAGTCCAAGATTTGAACAAATTTGACGAAGAAAGCATTGCTCGTATCTATATCTTTATAATACATACTTTATAATATAATATAGGTTTCACCTATATAGCTAGACGTCTGACTTAAAATATTGGCGCCATATACATATAAAATAATTATATTTTGTGTTTGTCTGGGTGTTTTTTTATATATTATAAGTATGTATTTACAAAAAAAAAAAGTACATAAGTATTATATCCCTTTAGTACCCATAGTACAAGCTCTGCTTAGTTTGGGACTACATGCTGCTGTGTAAAATGTCCCAGGATATTTATTTATTTATTTTATTTTATTTTATTTTATATATAGTACCCGGAGCGAGGAAAGGGCGGGTTGCTAGTATTTAATAAAGTCTTTGATAAGTGACATTGCTGGTGTTGGCTGTTGAAAAAAAAACACACAATTTAAAATTGACGTCGTTTTCATCACCGAAGAATTTTAATACAACTTGCGCATACACCGTTCGACTACTGCCTAACGTCACCAACAACCCTGTAACATACACAATACTTGTGTCAAATTCAGCTCATTATTGTATAGAGACAAGAACGGGAAGTGACGTCACACTAGAGCGGATATTGTAAGCTGGTTGTACTCGCAACGTATCAATCTGATTGGTTCACACAATACTAGCTGTATGTGCGACATATCTGCGTGTTTCCTTGATAATGAGAGGATTAATTATATCTGCTATGATATTATCTATGTCAAATCAGTTCTTAGACAATGTAAACTGTGATGAATGACAGGAATATTATCCTACTAATATCATAAATATGAAAGTTTGGATAGATGGATGTTTGTTACTCTTTCACGCAAAAACTAATAAAAGGATCAGGATGAAATTTGGCACAGAGATAGATTATAGTTTGGAATAGCACATAGGCTACTTTTTATCCCGGTAAAATAGTATGGTTCCCGTGGGACAGATTTTTTTTAAGAAGATGAGTATAGATAGTTGTTGTCACATAAAATAATTTACAAAAAATACCCTACTTCTTGCTACTTATAAGTAGATATCGGTGCCCTAATACAAATAATAGACGCTTGTTCTTGCGAAGGGGTCAGCAGAAATATACCAATAAAATATACTTCAAAACAGCAACAGGTTTCAAATCTCTACTCATTTCGACCTCGAAATCTCGGCTCAATCAAGGAATCGAACCTCAACAGCGTAATTCTCAATAACCCTCTTTAGGCAGTCGGGTAAAAAAGTTTTAACTTTGGATTTGTGCCCAGTTAATATCAATAAGCTCGCTCCATATTACATAGGACCTAAATATACCGGCAAACTTCGGGTGTAAATTCCTACTCTGCCGAACCCTTTAGGGACGTAGGCGTGATGATAATAATAATAATAAATGTTTATTTATTTCTCCACAATACTGATATTTCAATACTCATAATCACTACAATTTACAAAAATATATTGTGGAGACCGGTGCCCGAGATAAGGTGGGAACCTTGTGTTACGGGTCACCGTCTCCACCCTCAGTAAACAAAATTTATGAATTTGCGTGTGCGTGTTTGTTGTGTGTGTGCGTGTGTGTGAGGGTGTGTGTATATGTGTGTGTGTGTGTGTGTTGTGTGTACGAGTACGTGTCATGATATATATCAAATTATTATACTAGCTTTCCGCCAGCGGCTTTGCTCTAGTATTCTGGGTATTTCTTATAAATATAGCCTGTGTTACCTGGTAACAGCTTTTTAATGGTTTAAGAAAAACAATTGTTCCAGTAGTTTTGAAGCCTATTCAATGCAAATATTCAAATATTTCCTCTTTATAATATTATATTAGTATAGATGTTGAACAAAGATACTGTTTGATGATGAAACTCCAAAGCTGCTAATTATAATGAGATTTGTATTGATGATGTAATACTATCGACAGCGAGGATATTGATGAGAATACTGTACATATTCGGGATATTGTAATTATATAATGTAGAGAAATTATTACATAATTGCAATAACCCGATCCTCTACCCGAACCCATCATTATTCTATTACTTTATAGATACAGTGATAGCCTATTGATAGCATCATGGGCTGCAAAGTCTTGGCTTGGAATTTGATCATTGCATTCGACGTTTGTCGTCTGGGGTGTAGGCGTTCGCACAGGATACAAATATTTATGTGATGAATATAAGTGTTTTTATTTGTGTGAGTGTTTCTTATATTATTTTTTTGTAGTTTTTTACACCACCATATTCTAGTCCCAAACTAAGCAGAGCCTGTACTATGTGTACTAGACAATGGATATAATATTTACTAATATACTTTTTTTGTAAATACGTACTTATATTATTATAAGAAATCACACAAACAAACACAAATACTTATATACTTATCATCACATAAATATTTGTATCTTGTGGGAATCGAACCCACAACTTCGTGATCAGTTTGGGACTATATGGTACTGTCAAAAAATGTCCCCAGTATATATTCAAATTCAAATTCAAATTTTTTATTCGTATAAATGTTCTTCATGTTGTTCATTCTTATTAATACACACATGAATAGGTACGAAAAGCCAGAGGTGCGTGCCTTGGATTCGAACTCGAAACTACAACTAATCCCAAGGTCATCACGGCTTTCTTTCAAACATAATTTCTAGGAAATACAACAACCAACCAAGCAATACAACCATAGCAAAAACTTTTATCTTAACCAGAAACCAAAACCGTTGCGCACTACATAGTTATTTACCAGGGCCGCCCACAGTCAAAGACAAATTAAAACGTCGGCCAATCCGTCCTTTGTCCGGCCGTGACTAATGTGCGTTACGGCCCTATTGCCGGCCAAAAGGTGCACTGACCGGCCACAGCCGTTACTCCAGAGAAAGTAGTTATGAACTGTGATTTGTGATGCAGTTTTGAGCGAGTGATTGTTTTCTGTTTGAGTTCAGTGACATGGCAGGGATTCATGAGGATTTTCTGCAGAAAAACTTCCAAAAAACGTGAATAATATTTTACTCGGTCTAGAAATCAAACCAAAGACTTCTTACGCAACAATTGAAATTAAAACCACTGCACTTACTAGGAGTTACACGGGGCAGGTAAATAAAGATCTTTTTTTTTGTAAATACTGCACCGAAAACGTTATAGAATCGTGCGTTGTGTGTGTGTTGCAGGCTAATATTCCGAGACGAAGCGTAAACTTACACTTACGTCGCACACGTTGGTTTATGCTTCTGAATATTAGCCTTAGGATCATATTCAGAAACGACACTAAGCATATGATCCTAAGGCTAATATTCAGAGACGATGCTAAGCATAAACTTACGATTCCGTATGTCAATTTGTGATACAAATTTGACATACGGAAGCGTAAGTTCATGCTGAGTCTCTTCTCTGAATCTCAACCTAAGACTCACTTGTACGACTCACAAACGTTGTGACTTTGACTTTAACTAAGTACTCAGGTAGACAGGTTTTGACTTAGACTATACAGGTAGATAAGCAATCATCAATGCGTTAAAGTTGTTCCATAACACAAAGATCCGTGTAATAACTGATAACTTTTATATCGACCGTATAAAGTTTAAGTTCAAAGAACTAATGGACTCTCTGGATAGAACGTCATCTACTCTAATACTTGTATTAATTTTTCAAAACACAAAACCACAAGTACTTTGCTTAATTAAAAAAGCTCGGGATAATCACACTAATTGTTTATTCAAACATCCGTCTCTAAAACAAGAACGTTATAAAAAGGGGAAGCCCCAAAAAATTCTCAAAGAGTAATTCCACTTTAAAAAACTCATAAAACACTGAGAGACAAAGATATCTTATAACAAATTTATGAATACCCTCATAGTGGCGCAGGATGTGACGTCGTTAATCGCCTCCACAAAATTATGGTGTCCCCGCGCCTAAATTATTAACGAAGCAAAGGAATATGGAACAGAATTAACTCTTTTGTTAACACACACATGCAACGGTGAAGATAAGTTCAAAAGGTCCATTAAACAATATTTTACATTGAACAATAATTAATTGGAAACATAACATACCATCGTGCCTGGCTTAGGTAGAGGTCACATGTAATGGGAGGTATATTGCCAAATATCATATTGCTAAAATGCAATCTCTGAGGAATTGCAGAAAACTGGATAACACATTGATCAACCTTTAATTGCACCTAGAAGCTAACACTCAGCAGCTGTTCTTATGTCCAATAGACCGTTAAGGCTATCAACCCAGTTAATGTAGTTTGCACACCATGTGTGCAAAAAAATTGGCGATATTTTTTATCATGGAAATTCGTAAAACTATATTTTTCCTGCTCTAATTTGCAAAAATTGTAGGGAAACGAAAAGGATGGCAATATTAGTCATATATGCACCTGCATACTGCACATTTTCGCATAGGTTGCATTCTAAGCGTGGGAGAGGTCAATAATATAATAATACTAGCGGCCAATCCCCTGTCGAGACGATCATGCCATGCCATTTTCTAAAAACTTCAACTATTTATTCCAACATCCGCGTTCAGTTTAATTTTAATATATATTTCAAGGTTGATCATAAAATATAACTTGTTTTTACTGATGAGTACAATTACCCCTTTATTTATTAAATTAATGTATTAGGTAGCCATTGTTACCGGGACCATATTAACGAATCGATTGACACCTCATTCATCAAAATCAGATGAGTACTTTAGGCGCTGTAATGGAACATACGTAAATAGGAAGATACATAGACTGCCTAATATAAAACCTTTCCTCCGGCTTTTTGCCGCGTCGTCGGGTAAAAAGAATTCTAATGCTTCAATACTAGCCTCTCGGATCTATTTGTAAGATAAAAAATCTTTTAAAAAAAATTATACTTTTGCATTGATATTATTCGGGTTAATGATAGAATTAATGAATTTGCAATGCGATGTTGAGCTTCTGGACCCTTTTGCCTCTATGTGAAAACCAACAAAGCGTTATTTATTAAATAAACAAGCAACAGTATAAAGGGAATGTATTCTCATTATAACTTGGGTAGGGAACTAATTAATTTTTAAAAGGAAATTCTTGCCTGCATTCGTTAAGATTAATTTGCAGATAGGCAGCAATTGCTTCTTAATCTAATAATAATTCATTGAGAGGAGCGTTCTTCATTTTTGTAGCTACTTAGAAACAACAAATAAAAGGAAAGACACTGTTTTTCTTCTCTCTACTACATTGCCAGGTCCATGATAAATCTATAGTATTCTTTTAAATTTGGATCTACGTTACATGACCGTAGGATATTTCCGATGTTTAAATAGTTATTCTGCTATCCGGGGCGGAGTCAAATCCAATAAATCAAAGATCATAAAAATCGGTGCAGCTGTTCTTGAGTTATACATGGTGTAACAAACCAGATAACAACTGTTAGCATTGTGGAGTTAAATATTGTATTTAGTTTTAAAACGAATCGAAAAATATGTAAAAAGAATTAATTTGATACGTTTTGAATCCAGCCGTAAAAATGGATTTTAAAAAGTTTTGCACAATTTTTTTTAATTTTTATTAAACAATTTTTTTATTTTTTTTTATTTAATAAACTAGAGACCGCCACTTACAATGATTTTTTTCATTACATCGATAAAATTCAAAATACCTACTGCTTTTAATTTAATGCAATTTCAAATTAAATTTTTCCAAATTATTTTTATTCGTATAAATGTGGTTACATAGATTTTACAGATATAGGATTTCGTTCAACACATCCTATTAATATTAATATTATAAATATGAAAGTTTGGATGTATGGATGGATGGATGTTTGTTACTCTTTCATGCGAAAACTACCGAACTTATCTGGATGAAATTTGGCACAGAGATAGATTATAGTCTGGAATAGCACATGGGCTACTTTTTATCCCGGTAAAATGTATGGTTCCCGTGGGGTAGCAGGCGAAGCCGCAAGCGGAAAACTAGTTTGTCTCATTTTTATGACATACAAATTTCTAATACAAGAGGACAGGGCAATGTCTATTTAAACATCAAAGTCACAATCTCACAGTTCAATACGTCTTCAATCAATCAAAATAGTTTTATTTTCACATAGACCTTATACAGGCACTTATGAAATGTCGAAACTAGGTGCATTTTCTTATATTTCCAAAGTCACTTTGATCAAACATTTGACATTTGATGATTTTATCAAATATACGAGCAACATTCTTTTTGTAAAAGCAATTTGATCAATACCAACCATAAGTGTCAGAAATCAAAATGTACATAAATATCACAACTTACTCTCGAACCCCAAACTCGGGGGCGAAACAATCGACCCCGCTAATCCGCCCAATCAGTTCTACAGAATTGTGTTAAATAACTTACTTAGTCTCCGACCCGTGCCACGAGCCCCGAGCCACTAGCCCCGAGGATCTGACTGGATCGGAACATGGCAATGCCATTCTAAACTTGGCTAATCCCGGCTTTGCCCCGAAGTCGTCCTGTTGAACCGCTAGATATTAACGGACAAGTAAATGCAAGGGCGATTTAATGCTTTGTTGTGATAGAATCTGTTTTATATTCGTTCCTTATCCTTTATCCTTTTTTTAATGAAGACCACCAGACGCCAGAGGACGCAGGTTCGAATCCTGCCCGCCAGCCGATTTTTTTCCTTCATTAAAAATAACTTGAAATCTTAGCATGGAAAATGCTTAAAAAATACAAAAAGATAATATTTTTTTTTTTTCTTATCGTAGCAAGCGTGCATCGTAGCAAACTCTAATTTCTATCTTCCCCTGTGGGACTAAAGGGAGTGTATGAATGCATGTATTGTTTTGACAAACAGAATTTCGAAGTCTTCCTAAGGTTAGCCATATGAAGACCTCGAAATATGAATGATGAACATTTCTGTTCATATAATCTACTGTTAATGTGAGCGTATTGTAGCAATTAATGTCTGGAAAGACACCTTGTTTTATTTATACATAAACATTCGTAGTCGTAAACGCAACTGCTACCCTTGAGGTTCTGGGTTCGATTTCCATCTCGAGCAAAGTGTTATTGGGCGTTTGCTAAAGAATTCTCAGTAGCAACCCGGAGTTTGAATTTGTGCCTGGTTAAAATAAATGCCCGCGTATAAAAGGTTCCGTACCTACCATTTTTAATTATTATCAATAAAATTTTACTGCCTCGATGGTAAAGTGGTCCCAAGCGTGACTGCTACGCTAGAGGTCCTGGGTTCGATCCCTGGGTCGAGCAACGTGTTTTTGGGTTTTCTGTGAAATTCCCCGTAGCAGCTCGGAGTCTGGATTTGTGCCCGGTTGAGAGCATTCAGCTCGCCCCATATTACATAAGTACTAAATGTACCTTAGAAATGTGGGTGTACATTAGTACGGCTCTGCCTACACCTTCAGGGTATATAGGCGTGATGGTATGTTCAATAAAATTTGTATTTATCGTTACAGTGGCACTAGACTACCTATTACGGTTTATGAGATACATCCCGCTGACAGACAGTTGGACGGCCCGAGGGCCCGTTACTCTTCGGGTACAGAACCCTAAAAAAAATCAAAAGATGTAACATCAATTGATCGCTGAACGTTTCACAATGGCACCAGAGGTGTTAAAAGGGATTTGTTAGCGTACAATGAATGTGCGAGAAAGCACAGTCAGTGCCATTAATCCTAATAACGGCCTGGCTGTGCCGAACTTAGGAGAGATAGCATTCGAGAAAAAAAATGTACCGGCTATAAAGTCAAGAGCATTCGAGAACATTCCATTTTAAAGATCTTGATACTTGCTTGAATTGACTTCGGTTGAATGATAGACTGAATTGTATATTAATTGGCCTTATATAATACAAAATAGTTCCTTTTGTCAATAGACTATCTATCAATAGACTATCTATTGGCTTTCTTTTGCCAATAGATAGTCTATCGATTACAGTTGACTAATATTTTTATACTCGTCGTATAAGTGAGTGGTAATGTGTGAGTGGGTCCCACACCCACTCACACATTACCACAGACATGCAGGTTTCCTGACGATGTTTTCCTTCACCGTTAAAGCGAGTGATAATTACGCACATGATTTCGAAAAGTCAGAGGTGCGTGCCTTGGATTCGAACTAGAGACCTTCGACTTGGCAGTCCAGTGGTCATACCCCTAGGCTATCACTGCTTTTATTTAAATTAGATATAGGTACCTATAATTAAAAAAATCATCATTTCACTTATTTCGGATCGCGCGCGATAATATTCACCGGAGGGCGTTATAATCGCGCGCTGCACTGCGCGCTTAAAATGACAATATCTGTAATAACCGATCATTTCTACATGAATCACCTAGGTCATTTTATTGTTGACCTTGAGTGAAAACTTGCCACGACGTTTGTGCGTCGATGTCCCTTCCACCTTGTATAGAAATACACCTTTGACTAGCCCTTCGAGTAATACAGTCGTGATGATTATGATAAGACGTAACAACCAACTAAAGTACTAAGTTCCAAAACTTAGGTATTAGAGAGCATCAATTGGCAGTATCTGCCGCATTACAAGGTACATCAGAACGTATCGCGAACATCATTTGCGTTGCGGTGCCGCGTTATCAACGCACATAAACGCAACACATCCGCTAGTGAGAACTCGCCTGTATGGGTAGGGCTGCCACTGTGATAACTTGATTAAAACCATATTCCCCCAAAGGATTAATAATAAATAAATAAATATAAATATCTTTTGGACATTTTACACAGCACATGGACACAGCACCATCTAGTCCCAAACTAAGCAGCGCTTGTACTATGGGTACTAGACAATGGATATAATACTTATATACTTTTTTTCTGTAAATACATACTTATTATACATAGGAAACACCCAGACAAACACAAATAATTTATATTCATCACATAATTATTTGTTTTATATGTGTCCTGTGGGAATCGAACACACGACCTCGTGATCAGCAGTTCTGTACTCGAACCACTAGACCACAGACATCGTCAAAGAAGATTAGACAGAGGAGTACTGATGTACCCCTACAGTTCGCCGGTGTGTTTAGGCACAGAATAAATAATAACAGAATGGCCACTCTCCGCCCCTCCCTAACGTCAGATACCTCAGTCCGGCAGTCCGTCCGGCAAGAACACCGGCAGAATGCGGTGTCCGCATTCTGCTGGTGTTCGTGCCCACATTTCGCCAGTATGTGTAGGTCCCATGTTATAGGGGGCGAGCCTATTGCCATCAACTGGGCACAAATCCAGACTCCGAGCTGCTACTGGGAATTTCACAGAAAACCCAACAACACTGCACGACCCGGGGATCGAACCCAGAACCTCTAGCGTAGCAATCGCGCTTGGGACCACTAAACCAACGAGACAGAGCTAGTTTTTTACCTATACTTATTATTTTATAATATTTTGCCAGTTCGTGCCAACCCTAAGTACAGATCAGGAGTTGTACCGCACGACATAAGCCCGGTACACACAAGTATCGTTCCGAAACTTTCAGGCATGGGATTTGCGGATTTCACATTTATCCGTTTTTCACGGTTGCCGCCTTATGCGCGATAAACCGTCTGAGGTAAGCTTTAATATTTATCGTTCTCTCTTAAAGAAAAGGTATTCCGCACTGTGGTACTGTAAGCTACTTGCGTTTGGATTTTATGTCGTGTTGGATAAAAAAATCGAGAAATAGAAGACGAATTATTATGAGTAAAAGTGATAACTGCCTCGTAAGCATAGTGGGCATATACCGCGACTACTCTGTTCGAGGACCAGGGTTCAATTCCCAGGTCTAGCTGAGTGTAATTGGGTTTATTTCTGAAATTCCCAGTCGCAGTTCGGAGTTTGGATTTGTGCGTAAAGGCAACAGACTCAACCCTATTACATAGGCCATAAACACACCTAAATATATCAAAGTTTTTAGTTATCAATTTCCTTTTGTTATGTTACAAGTGATTTTGTGATGCATTTTTACTCTCGGAAAAACAGAGATAAAAAAATATTAATTAAATTACCGTATGAGGTAGACCATAAATCCTAAAGGAATTAAAACATTCAATAAACGAAGATCCAAAAACGGTATCCCGGTCTATTGTCGAGTACAACAACCGTCGTACACACAACATACGTTATTTTAATAACATAAATGCTAGTGCACACGAGACACTTGAGCGATGCGGTCGTTGAGACGCGCGGCCCGGCCGAGTCGCTTCTAATTTGAGACGCTCGAGCGAGTACAACGCTGAGGCAACTGAACCCTAGAAGAAACTAGTCGCTTAAGTGAACATGCTTGTGTACACTTGCCTTAATGCAGTTGTATTTTGGTCGTATATTATGTCAGGAGTCATAATTATTTTGCAACTGAATTAAAAATGACCTTTAATCTCTTTGTAAAGTTCGTTTCATTCTTTCTATCTTCTTTTTCCTTGTTTATTACGATTGTGGTTGCATTTACGCAAATCTTACATGATTTACACAAACAAAGCATAGATACATATTTTCAAAATGACTACTTCGACCAAAATATATTGTATCAATAAAATATTTATAAAAATTGACATCAAGCACCCTACGCATTTTTACAGTAATTATTTTTACTTTTTATCATTACTAATATTATAAATGTGAAAGTAACACTGTTTGTGTGTTGCGTTTTCACGTCAAAACTATTGAACCGATTTTAATGAAATGTAGTATACAGATAGTCTAGAGCATGAAAAAGGATATTCGCTACTTAATGCGAAAAAAGGGCTGTAAGGGGTTGAAAGTTATATGAAATACCCACACCACGCGATCGAAGCCGATGGCGGAAAGCCAGTATTCTATAAAAGCGTTTTTTTTAGGTTTTTTAATATTATTTATCCAGCAGTTACCAGCTATCCAGTCCGAAGTAACAGAGCTTAGTAACAGGGTCCCATTGCACCATTTATGTAGAATTTGTGTAACATTATATGTAAATTAACGTAAATTAAGAATGTGAAGGAAGATTTCGACTGGCGAGCAGGGCGAGCGGTGGCTTAGTGGTCAGAGCGTCTGGTGTACCGAACCAGAAGGCGCAGGTTCGAATCCTGCCCGCCCGCCGATTTTTTCCTTTATTAAAAATAAATTGTAATCTTAGCATGGAAAATGCTTAAAAAATACAAAAAGATAACATTATATGGTATATGTAGAACATTACAACGTAGCTGATCCTAATCCAAATACAACCATATTTAACTTATTATACAGGTTAAAAATACAGAAAAATACGGCTTATTTCCTTTCAATATCGTTCAACCCTTCCGATGGTATTAGATACCATCCATGGTATCAATATGTCATGATTCATGGGGGTTTTTTCAATTTTACCATGTAAACAAACCTTCCTATAATACAGTAAGAGCGACAGCAGATTTTGTCGTATTAAAAATAAACTCGTTGATCGCTTTGATAAAACCTTTTGCCTTTTAACATATTACTCTTTATCCGTAATAGAGTGTAACGTTTGCGTTTAATAAATTATGTTATGTGAAGTTTTGCCTGATTCCCATTGGGGTAGGCAGAGATTATAAATTGTTACTTGCGACTGCCTCGTTGGTCTAGTGGTCCCAAGCGTGACTGCTACGCTAGAGGTCCCGGGTTCGAATCCCGGGTCCAAAGTGATGCCGGGTTTTTCTGTGAAATTCCCAGTAGCAGAGTCTGGATTTGTGCCCGGTTGATGGCAATCGGATCGTCCCCTATTACATGGGACCTAGACATACCAGCTAATTGTGGGTGTACATTTAATTATTACAACTCTGCTACCCCTTCGGAGAATACAGGTGTGATGGTATGTACTTGCTACGATCCTTTCGCCTCGTCAATGCTCATCAACCTCCCCATGCATGCTCGTCGGTTACCAGTGCTGGTACCTTGCCATTTTGAAAACGTCCGCGATTTGATTGTGGTCGCTGAGGTCGGCCTCTTCCAACTCTTCCATCTGTTCCGTAAATCTGTGTACATCCATATTATTCAGTATTGACCATGGACCCGCACAAGGCCAGCGTTGTGGACTATGATAACCTCTCATTCTGAAAGTATAGTAAGTATAATTTGTGTAAATATGACAGACAGACTGACTCACTGATATCTCCGAAAGATTGGGCAGCATGCAAGTGATACCAGTGCCATATAAACGAGCAAAAATCCAAGTTTTCTAATAGAAACCCCCCAAAGTCTTTGCTACCTAGGAACATACTTTTATTTGTTCTATCATAATAAAAGGAAAATGTGACTGACAGATGTCGTATATACCTGTAGTTCAAACCACTGAACGGATTAGGCTGAAATTTTGCACAAAAATAGTTATTATAAGGTAGGCATATTATGAAAGGATTTCGGAAAATTCCCAAGGGATAAGAAATAACTAGATCGACGAGAATAACGGTAGTATAAAATAAGAGGCGCATAAATCCTCCTTATAGGTTAATGTTTGAAAGCCCTTAATTGGTTTTTCTGCGTATACAAGGATCAAACGCCGGTAATGGGGGCTCATTAGGTTTTAAACACATTTCCTTTCCCTCTGATCATTTCTGATTTTAGATCAAGTGGTATTATTACTCTTTACAAAGGTAGGTAAATTAATTTTCTTCTTAATAACTGGTAAAAGATTTTTCGGTACACTTAACATAAGAGCTTTTTAGGCGGGTTTGTTGTATCCCGTTTACATTTACGATAATTACGTAGGTTATACGGTGCCGTATCTAATTGGCAAACAGGGGAACCATTGTCATATAATATGTATGGGTCTTATGAAAACACTATGTATGTGTGTGTGACAATTATGATATCCGTGAGTAGAATTTTCCTTTATATAAAATGACTAACTTTCTTTCAGCAAGTTACATAAAAATCAAAAGAATACTAATACATTGGATTAACTCTAAACACTATTGACACAAATATAATGTGCCTGGGGGCGAGTGTCTCACGGAATGAGATTCATAAGGCCATAGCCCATCACGCTGGCCTAGTTAGGGTAGGCAGACTTCAGAGGCTCTTAAGAACAACTCTCAGGCCTGCAGGTCTCCTCACGGCTAAACATCTACAGAACAATTCAATTTCTACTACAAACTAATCAGATTCAAACAATACGTCTACGAATGCGAGTCGATCGTAAGCCGGGCTTCTGTATTCATGTCCATGCTTTCTTTAAGGCTTTCTGAAAGCTGTTTTAGAATTCCATCTAGTGCTAACTGAAAGTCTAGCTGTCGCCGCCAATGTATTGGTGAGGGATGCGATTGGAATCGTGATTTTTAGTACAGTTTTCTTCGGGAAAATTTTAGATTTATCCTTGATATAGCTTGGGGACTTTGGTGCTTACTACTTGGGATAAAACTGCTAAACTTTTTTGCTATACATTTCTGATTAATGTTGACGACTTCAACGGTGTTAAAGCTTAGTGACAATCTTCTATCATAGATAATCATACTACCTCCAAACTCGGAGCTGCTAATGAGAATTTCATATAAATCCCAAAATTACTTCTTAACCTGAAAATCAGACTGCGGACCTCTATCTTAGCGACCACCATACTGTTGAGGGTATCATCTATGCTAATAATAAATTATTTAATTTGCATCTAATCTTTTTTAACGGCGCAGCGCTTATGTCGACCTACTAGTAGGTTTTCTGAGTTTTAAAATGATTGTGTACGAAATTATGTTTGTAAATTGATGCACGACAACAAAAAAGTAGTCATTTATTTGTACAAATAGTTTTATATTGCACCTTCTGTTTACCAAGTACCGCTACGAAAATGGTCCTAAGATAGAACCTTGAGGAAACCAGGATAGTATTTACATTATGCAGAGATTCATCAGGGTAGAGTGAAGTCCCTTGACATGCATATAATATACATGAGCGAGCGTTTTGTCGCTTATTTTCCCGGATGAGGTAAAGGGAGCTGGTAAATCAAATAGACGGAACAACACCGAGGTGCTTAACAGTATAAGATGCTATCTTAATCTTAATAATAGAAAATTCATTGATAAAATTGGACCAAAATAAAAAATAATTTGACTTTGTCACGTTAAATAGGTTAAGTTCCTTTTTTTACACGTTTCCAAATCAGTAATAACATCAAAGTCAAATATTTCAAGAATTTCCGTGATAGTAACTATTTTTTTTTTTTGCATATCTATAGACTACTTAGTCATTTCTTACAATTACTTGGAGCAGGCAAAAAATAAACAACCAAACTCCAAGATGTCTGTTCTAAAGTCCACAACTCCACACTTCATAGCTGAAAATACGACAATATGAAATATCTGTATAGGCCGCTATTTTCTTACCTTATAAATGTTTGTTTACCAAAGCCATTTCCTACATTATTTTTCTCTTATAACGTTGCTGATGAAGAAAAATCTGCAGACAAACTCAGAGCCATGTAAAGTATAAATTATTCAACATGCCTACCTTTCATAACTTTATGACATTCACTCATTTCACCCTTGTCATGACTACTCACCTCCCTGACTTTTGTAGGGACACGAAAATCTTCTACCATACTTCTTTGTTTGCCCTCTTCAATATTTGATTTTATATATGAAGGGAAAAATTCCGCTTTATGAAATTTAAGTACGGGTGTGTTGTTCTCTTTTCTATACATAATGCTAAATCTTTTTTTAAATCAATGCCTATTTTAGTTGTAATTGAAGCAATTTATTATGTACTGATATTTGACAATTACG
This sequence comes from Acronicta psi, assembly GCA_946251955.1. Classification (NCBI taxonomy): domain Eukaryota; kingdom Metazoa; phylum Arthropoda; class Insecta; order Lepidoptera; family Noctuidae; genus Acronicta; species Acronicta psi. Next base: position 12,110,235 of record OX276476.1, read on the forward strand.
CGAATTTCAGAAATTGAAATAAAACTAGTTATTTTCGGTTCTAGTCCCCGTAGAGTAGCTATTACCCTCGTTTTTAGTAGTAAAGTAACTTATTCCTGACATTTTAATAAGGAGTAAATAAAGTTTCTAAGAATAACAATTAAACATAGTGCATGTACAAACATGCACTATCGATCATATGAATACTTCGTGTATTCAATAATATAAACTTTTATATTCACCGGAACAATAAAGACTTTCAAAACACGATTCCTTATTTTGCCACCACTTGTCCAAAGTTTTCTATTAAAACAAGTTACAAGTTAAATTCGCTCCTCACCACTACAGGACCTCTGGGGAAATACGCGAAGGTAATGCAATTCAAACATTTATTCATTTATATTCACATGTTTGTGGTCTAAATTAATTGTGTCGATTTATTTGCGTTTCGTTACTGGTCACAACACGATGAACCACGAACGGTAATTGATTGAATAATAGGTATAAACAATTTTTGTTTAAACAAACGCGACATACCATCACGCTGTATTTCCCGAGGGGTTAGACAGAGGTGTACTAATTTAAGTCAACAAAAAAAGTAAGTATGCAGGGAGATAATTACATTCTGTGTTTTGATAAATATTCTGAAATAAGGGGGGGCTAGACAAGTTGCAATTTGACATTCGAATCGACAAACGAATAGACAGAAAGTGTATGGAAATGACACAAGCTTTCGAAAAATCGGGCTGTCACTAATGTCATTTCCATACATTTTCTGTCTATTCGTTTGTCGATTCGAATGACAAAATACAACTTGTCTAGTCCCCCTGTACTACGTAAAATATGTCAAAACGCAGGGTTTGTAGCTGCTTTCATACCAAACCCGAAAGCAGATAATAATGTTATCTAGGTATATATTACAATGTTCAATCTGATGTTATTCTTAAGTAAAATGTATGTAATTCGCGCTGATTATTTATTGTCATTTTTATTTGCATTATTAATTACTATTCTATGACATGGTACGATGTAGTAAATTAAATAACTCATTCATAACTGCCTATAACATTCAAATATTTACACGCCACACTTGGCAGAATATGCTATAAAGAAACACTGTAACACCTGTATATCACCGTATTCTTGAAAATAAATGATATTCTATTCTATTCTAAAAAAACCCAGATGGCCTGTATACTTGTCTCTTTTCTGGACGTACATTGACAGTTCGTAGATATGTTTAGATGCAGGTTTAATTAAGGGGGCGAGCCTATTATCATCAAATCCAGACTCCGAGCTGCTACTGGGAATTTCACAGAATATTTTTCTTTTTCCGATTTTTACGGCCGGGTTGAAATTAGTTCATGCCAACTTCAAGCCGGACAATAAGATTGGCGAGAAATGTATAATAAAATCTGCATTAAAAACTCCAGCAAGCGCCGGCGCCGTATGTAGAAGGGCACTCGACACAAGCGCGACTTTACTTCAACACACTACAAACTTGCGCAAGACCCTAGTCGCCTACGTGAGGTCGCGGCGTTGTTCTGCTGTTCATTAAGACTTGGGAAGTAATTGTGTTATAATTGTGTCTTCTGTCTCCTTGTATGATCTTAGGTTTCCTTTAAACGCACGTGTGCAGCGAGTAAGGTGGTCACTTCGGTACCGTGTTTGTATTAGAGTTTTGATTTTTATCCGGTTATTCGGTTAGTCTTCTGGGCACGTTACCAGATGACAGCGATGAGGAGTACTTTGACGCCTAGGTGCGGAAATTTTGGTTTTTATTTTTATTTATTATTTTGTTAATTATTTATAAATTATAATTACAAATTATTAAATTTATTTACTTTTTGAGTGTAAATAAATAAAGTTAATTACATGGTGAACTATGGGTGTCCATTAGTCATCAGTATATTAGTATACGTCTGCCCGTCCCCCTAGGGGAATACAGGCGTGATGGTATGTTCTGACTACCCCTATGGCAAAGAAGCGGGAATCATGAGCATGTATGTATGTAAATTTTATAAGAAATCAAATATTTTAGAATAATAAGTAATTTATATATTTTAACGAAATTGATAACTTAAAAAACTATTAAAAATCCTACTAGAAACGTTTTCGACTCTACGCGGACGAAGTCGCGGGCATATAAGCTAGTTATATTATAAAGCGAAAAGATTTGTATTTTTGTATGTGTTTATAAAATTATTTTCTCATATGATCATACATAGGTTTACTTAAAATGAGATACAAATTATGATAATAATATGTTGTATGGTGTTTAATTCTAGAGCAAGCGTTGGAAATTTTATATAATAATAATGAAACTGTTAATAGATTTTAAATTACACTGTATGCGCATGTTTATTAAGCTTATTTTTAAGTGCATTCATGTTATTGCAGTTTTTTATGTCATTAGGTAATTTGTTGAACAGCTGTGCTCCCTCAAACAATAGCATTATTTGCCATATGTTTGTAGAGTAAACTCAAAAACTACTGGACCGATTTCGAAAATTCTTTCACCATTGGAAAGCTGTCCGAGTAACGAGAATTTATAAGACCACGCGGGCGAAGCCGTTATCGGAAAGCTAGTTGTGTTATAATTGTGTGTCTTCTGTCAAGTCCAGAGGTCCTAAGAGGTACTGACTGCTGAGCTTGCTTGAGAAAAAATTTATTCAATTTTTCTTTGAAATTTTTAGTAGCAGCTCAGTGTATTTGTGCCCAGTTAAAGGCAGTAAGCTCGCTCCCTACTACATGTGACCTAAACCGGCAAACTGTAAATGTACTAGTACAGGTCTGCCTAACCCTTCGGGGCATGCTAACACGATGATATGTCTAGTAAGGGTTATTAAAAATGTTTGTAACACATACTAGTAACACATGCCAAAACATTCGAAGTCAAAACTTTTATCACCGTACAATAACACGGTAAATACCGCAGCTATTAACTTTAACAGTCACAATGGTCGTACGTGACGTCGACGGCGACGTAACGACCACGGAACGATCTGTTTACGTTCAACTTAACGAACACGTCGTGTCGACAGTAAAACGTACCTTGTATAGATTCGGTGGTGCTTACATCGAGAACTACAAAATTATATGACCAAGATATTGTGATACTTGCACTGTAAATAAATTTTAGGATATTTTACACAGCACTATCTAGTCCCAAACTAAGCAGAGCTTGTACTATGGATAGGTACTGGAAACAGTGGATATAATACTTATTTACTATTTTTTGTAAATATATTAATAATATAAAAAAATCTATGATACTTATTATATTTGTACGGTTTGTACAGCTTATTTGTTAGGTAGAATAGAAAATACTATACTATGATATGATGAAAAAAAATGATGAATAATGTTTATTTTCTTATTGATACACTGATTGCTTATGAGTATACATCTTGGCGATCGATTATGCACTAGGTAACGTGACAAAATTATAATCGATGACTATATACAAAATTAAAGTAGGTTAACATCGCAAACCGCACAATATTATTGTACTATGATAGGTATTAGTGATGTGAAAGCTCGCGAAACAATTTTAGCGTTGCATTATCTCGTCTCCGTGATAACCTAGTGCTGTGATCGCCTAATGAAAACTCTTGAATTCGAATCCGACCTTTGACTTTTCGAAATTATGCGCATTTTCGTAAATCAGAAAGAAAAAAAGAATAACACCTTAAAGAGGTCGCGTGCACTCCGACCGCATTTCGGATCTATTTACCTCATCCAAAATCTTGTCTACTCTCACATTGTTCGGGCTTGCAATCCAGCGAACAGTTTTTATGTTCCGTTTACGATCCGATACCGCCTGATCATCGACTCAGCGCTACCTGTACACTCCATAAACGATTGTGATTACCTTTTTATTACATTACAAAGGAATTATGGGAGTTTCTACGTGTAATGGACTGTCGTGCTGGGGATCTTGTAGGCGTTTTATGGTGGATTTTGATAGTCATGTGGATTTCTTGGTAGATAAATTCGCGGTTTTATATGAATGAGTAATTTTATTATCATTAACCTATTTTTACTGCTGGGTAGTTTTCCCACTGACGGGCACCGGTCTCCTCTTAAAGTGAGAGTGGGGAGGCTGTAATGTGATGTGAAGAAGCAGAAGAAGAAGAAGAAAGAAGAAACATTTTATTTAGCCTCAGCACGTTAGAAACACTACAAAACTAATAGTATAGTAACATAACTTGACCATGTCTGTGGTCTAGTGGTTTGAGTAGCGGACTGCCGATCACGATACCGTGGGTTCGATTCCCACAAGACACAAACATTTATGTGATGAACTTAGGTGTTTGTGTTTGTCTGGGTGTTTCTTATATATTATAAGTATGTATTTACAAAAAAAAACATATACAAATATTATATCCATTGTCTAGTACCCATAGTACAAGCTCTGCTTAGTTTGGGACTAGATGGTGCTGTATAAAAATGTCCGAAGATATATTTATATTTATTTATAATAACATTTATAATAAGAAAAAAAAACAGAATTATAACGAACAACAAATCAACGTCTGTGCAGGTGGACAGACTTCACAAGCCGCGGCCGTCGGGAAAACATAGAACCTAAACACACCAGCGAGCCGTTTCCCGTCTTGGTCGTGATGAATGTTCCTGGTATTCTGGCCATGACGCATAGGGCAAATGATGGCTATTTCGGTGTTTTGTTGGTATGCGTCCGACATACCCTGCCGCCTCCCCAAGTGGCGGGGATCCAGAAGCAGACGCTCCTGGATCCCCGCCCTGGATACCGCACCCTCAAAAATGTGTGATTCACCTCCATTCAACCCTTCGCGTGATGGTGTCAAAATCTTTTTGTATTTTTTTAACCATTTTCCATGCTCAGATTTCAAGTCTTTTTTTTAATGAAGGAGATTTTTTCCTTCATTAAAAATAAGGTGTCAAAATCATCAAAAATCAATTTATTCCGACAGAAAGACAGACATTTATAGCAGTATACAAATGCAATGACTGATAATAAACTACATAGTCATATTCAATTTGGCAAACTGTCTTGATACGTCATATACTACAATATTCAATTGCGTGCGGTAGATTATTGCTGCAGAAATCACTGTCTGTAATTCGGGGAATCCCTGATGGCTACACGTTTATAATGCATTCTAAGTAGGAAAGGTCATGCTCGTTGGTAAATTGATTCAATTATTTGATTTAGAAAGTTTGTAGTTGTTGCCTAACGGTTAACCCTTCAGTGACGGTACGGTATGTTATATTGTTTATATCTACTAATATAGTAATATAAAGAAGAAAGATTTGATTGTTTTTTTCCGATTTGAAAAAAAATTTCAGTGTTAGCCTATTTATCAGGGAAGGCTATAGGCTATATACTATCAGCTACGACTAATAGGAGCGGAGTAGCAATGAAAAATGTTGCAAAAACGGGGAAAAAAAGTTATCAAGACCAAGTGTTAGTTCTTTAGAGTAGTTTTACATTTAATAGAATCCCTTTAAAACAACGATACCGTAGTTAAATTAAGCTATATTAAGGTCACGATCAACAGAAGTGCCAAAGTTTAGATTAAATTTGCAATATTTTAACATTTTAAGCGTAATAGAAAATAGAAAGCTGCCTTTCAGTCTAGACCGCAATTCGATGATAAATAATTAATCCAGAAAATGGCTTATTCATAAGGAATATTTAACTATATTGATTACAATTTGTTATTTATATTAAATAACTAAATAACAACATAGCTAAGAACACTCCCGACTAATTCACCTTTCAATAAAAAAAAAACAAAATCAAAATCGGTCCATCCGTTCGGGAGCTACGATGCCACAGACAGACACACACACACACAGACACGTCAAACTTATAACACCCCGTCGTTTTTGCGTCGGGGGTTAAAAAGTCACAAGGTCACTAGTGCAAATTCTTTGCGGTTCCATCTCCTAATTCCTTTACTATGAAATGAGCAATAATCTTGTATTAGGTAATATTTGTAATTTCGCTGTCGAAAACCCGGCGTACGCCTGTACGGGGTCGATATAGCTAAATCGATATATCTGGGAAAATTCGTTTTCTCCGTATTTTCATCCAAGCGGAGCTTAGTTGCCCAAGATACTTAGATCAATAATTTATGTTTTTTTGGTCTCATGAAAAGACATAGAACCAATCAACACAACAAAAAATAAAATTGCATGTAAAATATCGGCGAACTATGTGTGTATGTTAGTGCAACTCTGCCTAACCTTTCGGGGAATACAGGCGTTATGATATGTTTTATACAGGGTGTTTGGTAGAACGTTGAACATACGAAAATGGTGGTTAGTTGGGGTCATCTGCTACCCACTTGGCCCAAATTATTTGACCTTGGCCGCACCGTTTTCATTTTTACTTTTTTTAATTTCACAGAAAATTACCAGTTTTTTTTACTTAAAATTCGAATATAATTAGACATTAATACAAAACAACATCCTGCCTGTTTTACCCATCACAAGTAAAGATATTCGAATTTAAATTGATAAAAAACTGATAATTTTCTGTGAAATTAAAAAAAAGTAAAAAGAAAACAGTGCGGCCAAGGTTAAATAATTTGGGCCCAGTGGGTAGCAGATGACCACAACTAACCACCATTTTCGTATGTTCAACGTTCTACCAAACACCCTGTATGTATGTTAATCTCTTGTATGTACTCTAAACTTAAAATTAAAGTCTAACCCACAAACTCATAGTAATCAATTTGTATGTCCGCATAAAGGGTAACAACACAATGTCTGTAACCCAACTAAAATGTCGCCCAGTGATTGGACAGGACTCATAAACACTTAACGACACTGACCCGCAGTAACTATCGGACGGTTAACAGGGCTTAACGGTAGTTTAACTGCCGCACTGTTAACCCTTATTGGTGGGTGATACAATGTTATCGGAGCAGGATTAAGATGGTGATCTCTATTGATACAAGTTACTGTTATAACATGGGTTTTATGAAGCTGAAGTTAACTAAAGTTTGGTTATAGGTTAAGTTGGTATGACCTTTATATTAAGGGAGTAGAAACATAATAATATACCACTTCGCCTGTAAAATAACCCAATATAATAAAATAACATAAGTAAATAAGATTTTTATAGCCCCCTTTTTTTTTCTATGTATCACTTCTGTGCTGATCATTTATTAAGCTTAAACTATCAGTATCCAAGGTACCTGTATTATGGATACTGAAAGATCTCTTATGTGACCAGACCATAGAGATGTACAGTCAAAAGCAAAAACATGTATACACTAACAAAAGTGCTAAAGCGATTTTCTCCTAAAATACTAATAGAACTTTTCTGATATCACGAATCAGTACTGGGGGGCGATCGCGCTATTTGCAACGGTTGAGGTTTGGAAATGGTTCGCATCAGATTTGGTTTTGGTTGTCAAAAAGTTACGATCCAGCTGAACGGAAATCGGTATCGCGCAAACTTTCAAACGTCAACCAAAGTTGGACCATAACTGCAACGTAACCAAATGTGAACCGTTTGAATGTTGCCATGTTAATTTGACTAGAGAAGCTAATTTGCCATATAAATTTTCATATAAAACACAATCGATTTCTCGACTTAGAATTGGAACTTCTTTTATCGCTCTACTTATAACTGGCTGCATGTATTATTTGACGGTTTTTGATTTATTTGTCATTGATTGTCACAACAACAACAATTTTTATAAATAAAGTTTTAATAATTAAATTGCTAAAATTCAGTTAATAACTGATATAATAAGTGTTATTTAAAAAAAATACTAGTTTCTTAAATAAACCCTACTTTTCCTGCGGTAAAATTTGATGTAAATGAAACGCAGAATATCAACACTTCGGAAACTGGAGCTCCTCGTTGAATTCCTGGATTTTCACCTTGACTTTGCGCTAAGAAGAGTGAGATTAAAAGGGCATCGTGCTCTGTCCGCAAGCTTATAGTGAAAATGCGTCGATATCATAAATGTAGAAGGACCTGCAAGAAATGCCAAGGAGTGGTCAAAGATACCTCTAAAGGTGGATAAGCAGGTAAAGAAGGTTTTTTCCTTTGTAAAGTTCAACAATCATTCGTTTATTCTAGTAGGTATAGTAGGAAGTAAGGTACCGTAGGTATTGCAAAAGGAAAATAACTCATATGAAACTAGCTGTTTTTGTGGTCTCACTCGTACCCTAAAAATCTTCCTCATCAAGATGCAATCTAGGTACCAAATTTTTTTGCCAGATTCTTGACTGAAAATGTCAGTTATACAGTTAGGAGTTACTTTACATTTTATATATGTACTTATTGTTATGAATTAGAAGCAATGTATTTGTCCATGTCGTTAAAAACAATCCGTTTGACCACAAGACATCAAATCTCGCCCTTTTGTCTTTTTTCAGTTTTACGGACAGCCTGCTAAAGGAGTGGGAAACAATAATTAATTAGAAACAATTATTAATTTGATAGATTGTCCCAGTGAAAGAAAAAGTAGAAAAAATGAAGAATGAGAATAAGATGTAAAAATACATTTACCTACCTACAAATAAATGTTTTTCTGTAATGTTTGCCTTTGTCTTATCTTGACACCTAAAATTGTAACAACTTGACTAGAAGGTACATAAAGGGTTAGAAAGAGCTGGTGCACTAATGCACAGAGTTTGCCGGTATGTTAGGTCCTATGGGAGCGAGCCTATTGCCATTAATCGGGCACATGTCCTAACTCTGAGCTGCTACTGAGCATTTCATAGGAAAATCAAGGGTTCGATTCCCAGGTCAAGCAGTGTTATTGGGAATTGAACCCGAGATCTCTAGCGTTAAAGATCACTAGACTAATGACTCTTTTTACCTAGAAGACATTAAAAGTAGGTAGTAATTTTTAAATCCTAATTGATTTGAAAGAAACATACTTATACATTTTAATGAACTTTTATTACATCATCATTTCCAAAAATATAAAAATAAGTATTTATTTCTGTAGTAACACTTACAGAGTATAGCTTAAAGCCATAATTGTATTATTAGGTTGAACAAAAACATTTGTGTAGAAGACAAAAAGTTTATGTGTAGTATCCACAAAAATGTTTATGTTCAACCCAATATAGGTCTATTTTCCTAACGGTGATTTATCAGTGCCTACTGGCGCGTGCGTCTTATTCAAGCTCATTGATGGCTCCAGCCTTGAGAGCTGTTACCGCTAGCGTCTTCGGTCATTCTGCGCTCTTATACTGTTGGTTAGGTTAGGTTGTTGCTGTTTGCAATGTTGCTTGCTTGAAACCGTCGTCACTTTCAAGTCTGCTTCGGAAACACTGTCCTACGATAAGCAATGTTTGCCAATCTCTAACTATGGTCTGAAAAAACCCAGCAGCAGTAGAATGCAAGAGCAACTAAAACCTGAAAAAATATGCAATATTTAATTAAGGTGGAAGTCTGAAATTGTGGTTCAAACTAAAACTACCTAAAGGTATAGTAATAAAACATTGATTAAGTAGCCCTCGGCGGTGTACATACCTAAGTGATAGCTACCAAGTTGATACATTAAATATACACACCTTAGTTGTAACATCCAGAATATCAGAACGAAGGGTGGGTGGAATATGAGGAGCCAACTTTTCTATGAGCTCAGGCTTCTATTTCATCTGCTTTGAAAGTCTGTATCGTTTTATAAACTGCCGACCAGGAAGCGCTACTCCTCAATCTGTTCCGTAAATTTTGTCGCCTCGTTCGGGCCTGCGATTTCACTAAATCCAACTAGTGGGACCTTTTAGAACGTTGATGGCGTGAAACATCGTCGTAAACTAACACAATAATTATATTTTCACACAAACGTTTCACAAAAAGTGGCTGCGGTGGCAAACGTTCATTTGACAACCAGTGACAACGTTTGTAAAATGGTAAAGGTCCAGTTACGGCTGAAGTATCTGTCAAAACAAATAGCGCGATTCGAAATTACAAAAAGTTGTGAAATGGTAACGGTTCAGCACAATGACAGCGTTTGAGAAATGGTTATGATCCAGTTACGGTTGAAGTTGCTGTCAAATACAATAGCGCGATACCAAATGACAAAAAGTTGTGAAATGGTTAAGGTTCAGTTATGGTTTGGCTGTCATTTTTTTACGGCGATTGCCCCCCTGGTGTTATCTCAAAGTTGCAATCGTTAATTCATGAAAAAATCGCACTTTCGTGACTGTTTATATGACTGTGCAACCACAGTTCGCGGTGTTTAGATCCGATGTAATAGGAGGCATGACTATTACCAATAATAAAATACCAAGCTGCTATTTTTTTGACGAAAATAAACTTACCTATATTCTTTCTTTCTATTTGTAATTTCATAAAAAAAAAACAATAACAATTTGTTCAATATTTTTTTTCGAAGTGCAGAAAAAGTCCTCGTGGGTCCCTGCATCTTAGGAAGGCGGCAAGATATGTCGGAATTATAACAAATTAAAACCGCACTTGCCTTCCCTTGACCTACAAAGACTTTGCTCAACCTGAGAATCGAACCCAGGACCTAACCATAGCAGTCAAGACTTATAACTTACGAATACCTGCACAGCCTGTAATCGAGACGAAGACTGAAGCTAAAATATACGGTGAACTATACTCAATACTCAATACTTTATTGCATTCCATAATGTTTTATAAAGGTGGACTATAAATAACTTAGATCATTATGGACCCTGTCGGGCACAGCAACATTAGGAGAGAGGAAGAGGGTTTGCATCATTTGCAAATTGATTGCCCATTAAAAAGTATACATTAAAATATTATATTTATGGTGTTTATATTCTTATTATCTCATTTATAACATAAATTTTGTATTTATTTGTGACATTCATAATTGAATTTGTGTTATATTTATAATTGTATTTATTTATTATCATTTAATTGTATTTATTTATAACGTTTAATTGTATTTATTTATACTTATATTTTTATTAATTATTACTTATATTATATTTAGTATGGTATTATATTGCATCGTGATTTTATTCATTTTCTTTGGTAGTTACAATAAGGCTAGGTTTTTAATAATGTCTTTACATAGGGAAGGAAGGAAGCAAGGAAGCTGTGTAATTTTTTATTTTTTAAATGTATTATCGTCAAAAAATTCGGATGTTGTATAATAGCATTTAGTAATCAAGAAGTGTTTTAATTTATTAGTAAATGTGTTGTATTTAAGTTCCTCTTTGATGACTTTGGGTAAGTTATTATAAATTTTTATGGACATAACCAAAGGGCTGGACGAGTGTATCTTGAGTTGGGATGTTGGTAAGTTTAATCTATTTTTGTGTCTTAAGGTGTATTTAGTTTGTATTTCTTCACGGGTGTTATAAAATTCTGGGTGCTTTCGGACAAATTTGCATATTTCGAGAATGTATAGACACGTGACCGTTAGTATTTTATGTTTTTGAAAAAGTGGTTTGCAGCTGTCTGTTTGTTCTATGTTTGAGATTATTCTGATTAACTTCTTTTGTAAGGTAAAAATGTTAGGTGAATCTGTGCTATTTCCCCATAGTATAATGCCATAGTTAAGCCATGCTTGGGCATACGCGTAGTAGGTGACGAGTGCAGTTTGCAGATTTGTAGTCTTTTTGATCTCACGTAAGGCATATGAAAATTTTGAAAGTTTTGATCGAATTTTTTGTATGTGGGATTTCCAGTTTATATGCGTATCTAATAATAGCCCGAGAAGATTAAATTCATTTACTTGTTCTAATTTTGTGTTGTTAAATGTGAAATTTAGTTTTAGTGGAGCTTTTTGATGGGGATGAAAAGTAATTAATTTTGTTTTGGTGAAGTTTATTTCTAGGTTATGGTTATCCATCCAATTGGTGACTGAAGTGAGAAGGTGGTTTAATTTATCATTTATATTTATAATATTTTGGCATGAGGTGAGCAAGGATATATCGTCTGCGAACAAGACACAATGTTCATTTATTGTCTTTGGAAGGTCATTTATGTAAATAAGGAACAGAATGCACCCTATTACACTTCCTTGAGGGATTGACGCGTTAACTGTTTTACTGTCGGATCTTATTTTTTCTATTACTTTTGTGCAGTGGTTGAAATATTCAATTTCTACCAGTTGTTCTCTATCTTTGAGGTATGATGTAAACCATTTATGGGCGTTTCCTCATATCCCTATTCCGTATAATTTATCCAATAGTATATTAAATTGTACTTTGTCATATGCTTTGGTCATGTCTAGTAAAATACCTATGGCATAGTGCCTTCTATTTATAATATTAAGTGATTCTTGTACATATTTATAGACTGCTAAAGTTGTAGATCTGTTCCTACGGAAACCGTTTTGGCAGTCGTCTAGAATTTTAAATTTTTCGCAGAAGGAATAGACGCGGTCACACATAGCCTTCTCAAAGATTTTAGATGCTGTTGGCAGCAGCGCGATAGGGCGGTAGTTATTTGGGTCTGTTCTTGCATTTTTTTTATGGATAGGTTTTATTAGTCCTTTTTTGAGTTCATTTGGGAATGATCCTTCTTCAAAAGATTGGTTAATTAGTTTAGAAAACGGTAGTGTAAGTTCATCTGCACACTGTTTAAATAGAAACGGAGGGAGTTCGTCTAATCCATAACTTTTTTTATTTTTTAGGTTTTTAATTATTTTGTTTATTTCGTAGGGGTTGACCGGGGTGAGAAACATGGTGTTTTCTGTAGGGCAGACCACAGGGGCTCCTTTAGGTTCGCTGCCGGGTGCTCGGGTGGTATTTTCCCCGATGGACGCAAAAAAATTATTGAAGGTATTAGCTATCTGTTTAGGTTCGGTCATTAGGCTATTGTTCATTTGTAGGTTTATATTGAATTTTTCATTTTTTATTATTTTATTAGTTTTTTCATTAATTATACTCCACATGGTTTTAACTTTGTTTGTGGATTTTTTTATTGTTTTTATATATTGTAATTTTTTTGATGTTGTTACAGATGTTTTTAGAACCTTTTCATATTTTTTATAGTATTTTGTTAGAATAGGATCATTTGTTTTCATTGTAAGGATTTTTAGTAGTCTTTTGTTTTTGCAGGATAATTTTATACCTTTGGTTAACCAGTACTTTTTATATTTAGTTTTTAGTTTAATTTGTTGTAGGGGGATACATATATTTAAAATGTTGTGTAGTATGTTATTAAATGTGTGGTAGTTTTCGTTTACGGTTTTATTTGTTGTTATTATTTCATGCCAATTTTGTTTATTTAATTCGGATTTAAATTTTTGAATATTTTGGTAATTGTATAATCTCTTTTCCGTGTACCAGTTTATTGGTTTGGTATTTTTGTTTAATTTTGTATGGAAAATGGTTGCACAGTGATCTGAAAACCCTAATTCTTCAACAGTAGTATAATTGTTTTTATCCTTAAAGTTAGTAAAGATTAAATCTAAGCACGTCGAAGTAGTTTGGGAAATTCGCGTCGGATCTTTAATGTGTTGTATAAACTTATATTCTAACATGAGATCTAAAAATGAGTTTGTTTTAGCACATCTGTCTAAAATATTTATATTAAAATCGCCTCCCAGTATTACGTTATATTTTAGATATTTATTATTTATATAGAGCAATATTTGTTTTAACTGGCTAATAAATACTTCCTCCTCTCTTCTATTCCAATAAATTATTACTATTACCATATTTTCATTAGGTAGTTCGATAGCGCATACTTCTATACAATAATCAATAGACATATTTGTAATATCACATATCTCTTTAAAGTATATATGGTCCTGTAATAGGATGCAGACACCGCCGCCTCCGTGAGTGTAGCGACAATAAGATGCTGCAGTTTTGTAGCCGCTAAGGTGTAAATTTTCTATTTTTTCTTCAGACAGCCAGGTTTCACATAGGCATATTGCGTTATATATCGGTTTTTCATGGATAAAAGCTTCTAGTAGATAATGTTTGTTTGAGATGCTTTGTATGTTTTGGTATAGAATATTAAATTGTTGTTCTGTGGTTCCGAAATGTATGATTTTCTGTATTCTCATTGTTATTTGTTCTGTTGTGCTGGAAGGTAGTGTTGGTCATTTTGTCTTTTTCCGACACTAATTCTCTAATCAAACTTCGCTTAGCAACTTTGTTGTGTATAATATGTTGAACAAACTCTAGAACGAAGCCATTCCCAATCTCGAGTTCTGGAATTTCAAGCTACGGCTTATGTATGTTAGTAATGAGTAAATAATATTAAACAGATACTAAACATATAAAATCATGCCTTTATTTGCAGAAAGGTTGGGAAGAATGTGCTATAGTCCACGCGGCACTAGTTGGCCGCGCCTTAGGTAGGGAAGGGGGTGAGGCGGCGGGTTACTGTGAACAAAATCAAGCGTCCCCGCCCCTCCGTCCCACTGCGCGCAGACGACCCCGCCCCTCCGTCCCGCCGCTCACATACCTAAGGCGCGGCCAACTAGTTCCGCACAGACTATAATAGAATACATACTAATATTCAAAAGTATTTTTTATCTGCCTGTCTGAGATCGTATTTGTATTCCACAAAAAAATGTAAGTGTATTCATATTTATGCTCGTAACTGCACAATTCGCAAAAATTATTTCAGTTTTTTTTATGAAGAAGACCATTTGTTCAGCAGTAAACCTCTTTTGGTTGACATGATGATGAATAGCAAGCGAGCCTGTTGATATTCCCATACCTATCCCTACCTTAACACACCGCTTGTACCTACGTGGATTGAGAAATCAGCTGCGTTCAATCCCTGCACGAAACAAATAATAATTATATACTACTTGTATGCTATTTGTATTCAGTTTGGGTACTATTTTTTATTTTTATACTATTTGTACAGAGGGGCTCGTGGCTAAGTTATAGCAATGCTGGTCAACCGATCTGCAAGGTTAAGCTACGCTTGCCGAGGTCAGTTTGTGGATGGGTGACCATTCTTAACACATCGAGACCCCTCCGTGCCTCGGAGAGCACGTAAAGCCGTCGGTCCCGGTTGTCATACGAACACCTATGACAATCGTTAGTGTTAGTCAGAAGCCCAAAAAGCCTGACAACCAGTCTATCCTTCGAATATCGGTATTGCCCAGAAATTGGGTTGCGGAGGTCTGATGGCAGTCGCTTCGTGTAAAATACTGATATTCAGCCGCATCTGGTTAGACTGGAAGCCGACCCCAACATGGTTCGGAAAAGGCTAGGAGAATGAATGATACTATTTGTACAGTCGACCATAAAATTGCTTTACACCCTTAGAGTGAAGGTTGTTTGCAACAAAACAACAAGGTCTATTTTGGCTTACAAGATGAAGTGACAAATTATTCAATGAAACAAAAAACCCGACTGCGTTATAAGTACCTACTAACAAAAAATTCAAAAACAAGCCTTGAATGTTGGAAAATGTATTGCAGGCGGGGACGGAAAACAATATAAAACTGTTCTAAAGTCCATTTCTTTAGAATCATTGCTTGTTAGGGAAGAGATTTGTTGATTCCATCAGAGTATATAGTATATAGATTATTAAACACATGTCCTTTTGTCTTCAAACGCTTTCGAAATCCGGAACGGAGCGTATATCGCTAAATTCAATTAAGACGCAAACGCTGGCGCAAGTTATAGAAGAAGCTTTTTCTTTTTTAATTTATGTTGTGAAGGAATTTCCTAATAGTCCAAAGTCACACCTTATCACATACCATCACGCCTGTATTCTCCGAAGGGGTAGGCAGAAGTGTCCTAATATACACTCACAGTTTACCGGTATAGTTTAGGTCCGATGTAATAAGGGGCCAGCCTATAGCGATCAACCGGGCACAAATTCAGACTCCGAGCTGCTAGTGAGAATTCCAGAGAAAAACCTATTTAATAGTTTACTCGACCTGGAAATCAAACCCAAGACCTCTAGCACAGCAAACGCTCTTGGGACCACTACACCAACGAGGCAGTCACACCTTCTATTAAAACAAACCTTATACTTAAGACAGTCAAATCAAATCAAATCATTTATTTGCTTACTAAGTTACTTAAATCTAAACTCGATAAACTTTTACCATAATAGATATTTATACATTGTGCTTTTACGTTTGATGGCGAGAGGCGCTCTTTTACAAAACCTTACACTTTGCAGTCTTTAACATAAATATAAAATATATTTATAAATCTATGACATATGTATGTATTATTATTTTCTTATTATTCAATAGTGGTGCTAAGAACTTAGCGGCCTTTTGCAGGCGTTGCAAATTTGAGAGATAACATGTTATTTCAAGTATCTTATTATTAAATTAAACCTTATATTTAAGACAGTCACACCTTATATTAAAACAAAAGTAAAGCCAACCTCTCACCGCTTATAGGGGTACACCAAACCCCTTCAGGGCTCTCTAGCGTGCCCTCGAAACATAAATCGAACCCCCGTTAAATCAAGCCTGCCCAATTCTCACGGGGATTCCCCTCTTTAAAATTTACTTTGCTAACAATAAGACGTTTTATGTAATTTTAAATTAATTATACTGTCCTTTGAATTTGTTTTACGGAGAAGTTAATAATGACATTTTAAAGCTTTTATCTCGAAGTTTAATTAAAGTTTTAGGTAAATAAGCAAGCTTTGTAATGCACTTATTTACTAAGAAGTGTAGATATTTTTTCTTGTACAGGTATTTGCATTTCTTGGTCGCTTATTTACATAAAACTTTACTAAAGGTGCATTATTTAGTTCTGTTAATCAAAACACAAATTAGGGAGAAGCTTTAAGTCGTGACGTATAAGGAAATCAAGGAGATTGTATCTCAACAGAGAACGATGGAAGACTCTGCAACGAGAAGAGAAGAAGAAGAAGCAAAATACAATGACATCACGCTTTTATTCCCATAAAAACATGAAAACCCCAACTTTGCTCGACCCGGGAATCGAACCTAAGACAAGCGTAACAGTCGCGATAACGACCATTAGACCAGTAAGGTGGTAATAAAATTTTCTAATCACTAAAATACAATAATAACAACTGTAACTACAATCTTTCTTTTATCCAATAAATAATAATTATTATTATATAACACTGAGTTATTTCCCCTCTTCGGATATTATGTTAAAAAAATAAAAATTAGTTAATCCCTATAAAGTAATACCTAACACTATTAAAAATAAGTTGCTGACAAAACTAGTGCAGTTCAGTAAATTAAGTTTACAAAAACACCTTCATAATTTTCAATAATTATAACTCACAATTTAAATAAAAACAAATTGTCGTAACAGAATATAAATATGAAACACGGCACCCGTGGGCTTACCACCCAATAAATTACGACGGTAAATAGAAAAATAAAAGTCGCGCCACACTGGATGAACAATAAACACGTAGATTTTACACTAATGCGAAGTAATGTTGTTATAATAGGCGCAAACAATGATTTATGCGCGCTCGGCCGCGTAAAAAGCAGCAGACGGGGTAACAAATTACCCCTAATCGGTTTATTTACCTGCGGGCCAACGGGTTTCTATAGTGTAGACACAGCCTTACAGAACTGTGAATGAGTTGACTGTGTTCATTGACTAGAGCTTGGTTCGAAATTTATAAAGGACTAGCTTCTTGCCCGCGTGGTCTTAATAAGGTTTTCCCCCATTTTTGCAACATTTTTCATTGCTACTCCGCTCCTATTAGTCGTAGGGTGATGGTATATAGCCTATAACCTTCCCCGATAAATGCGCTATCTAACACTGAAAGAATTTTTCAAATTGGTCTAGTAATTTCGGAGCCTATTCAATACAAACAAACAAACAATCAAATCTTTCCTCTTTATAATAATTATTATTATAGTTTTAAGGTAAAGATTTTTTAATATACTAACTATATGGGTACTATAAACTTTATAGGTAGGCGAACTGTCTAATTAAGTACACATCTGCCTAATCCTTTGGAGAATACGGGCGAGATGGTATGCTATTTAATACACCAATAATTCACTTGACTAGTCTAGCAGCTACAAGGGCGCCTTGTAAGTGCAAGGGCATGGGTTTGATTCAATGAACGAACAAAGCATATTAATTAGGTTTAATCATTAGACATTTTCAACTGTAAATCAACGTTTCAATTTATTTATTTTGAATATTAAGACTTAATATGTGCCATATTATATTATAATACAGATTCTAGCAATCAGAGTGTATATCAATCAGTAGGTAACCTTTCCTTACCTTCGAAAAATACAGGCGATATGGTTTTGCTAAGCTAACAAGTACTGTAGAGAGTATTGCATGAATATCAGTATCGGAAATTCACATTCGTCGTATCGTATTCACAAAACCACATCTTGCAATAAAACTTACTATAAACTTCACTGTTAAAGCTGAACTTCACCCGTCAGCAGTTTCTATAAGGTTATTCAGTAACACATTTTCCCACAAATTCCATTTGTCGCGTCAGACTGACAGACAATTTAGCGCGAGCCCACCATGCTGAACCTCATTGCGTATGCGTTACACTAAGTATGGGACATACTTAGCTTATGCTACATATAAAACGTCAAAGAAGAATAGTTTCCAACTAGTGTAGAAATGTATCCAGTGAATTAACGACACAGGCTAGTCCTAGTGTGGAGACCACTAGTCAAAACTTTCTTAGGTATATCAAATAAAATAGATATAATTTAGTTTTAGTACCTAAGGAAATGTAATAGCAAATTGTTTAACGGAAATAAATGATTATTATTATTATTAATTATGCGTTTTATTTGTATGTAAACATGACGATTTCGAACGAACGAATTACGAATATTAGACTAATGAAACAATTTAGCGCTGGCAGCATTTAATAAAAAGAAAGTTTTGTTTCATTTAAGTAAAACAAGAAAGTTGAAGAAGCATAAAGAAGAAAAAAAATATTAAAAAGACTACCTACTCAATAAGCATGGGATGTAGCTTTTACCTTTCTTAGCACACCACACAAATTTAAACGCAATATGTAGGTATAAAAGGCCCATATCAAACGAACGACTTTATTTCTAACACAAAATAAAACATACGTACTTTACAAGACTCTACAAGACTTTAGCTGCAACTTACTTTAACCTCATAGAGGTTATTACAAACGTCAAGGCCTATTGTAGCGTAAGCTAAATATGTTCTCTACATATTCTAAAGACATTTTCCGTCACGCCAGAGTATTCTCTACGTGCCCAGTTTGCGTGGACGATGCGAGACTCCGTAATGTATGGACACGTGTCTTGCGATGCAGGATGCATATCCTGCATCGCAAGACACGTGTCCATTTAGAACTATTGATAGGTTAATGGATAAAATAAAATGTTAAAAAGTATATAATTGTATACTCTTTCTATGCAGTGTCTATGATAGTCTATGCTATGCTGTTACTATAGCTGAGGACTATTATACCATGAGTGATATAATACTGAGCAGGTAAATTTCTGCTTAACCCTTCAAGAAATACAGGCGTGAGCGTATAGTGGTATTTAGTCTATAATAGTAATATTTATTTGTATTATCTGTTTACTGCTAAATCTTGATCTTGGTATTGTATTGTTAAATGTCTTCTGTTGTTGATATACTTTATTTAATACTAGTGATATATTTTTCAAAAAATAAGTATTATTTTGTTTTCTTACTTTAATTATAAAAAAATATCTATACTAATACTATAACCTGAAGAGTTTGTTGGGAATGTTTATTTATGTGTTTGATTGAACAAGCTAATCTCAGGAACTACTAGTCCGATTTGAAAAATTCTTTCAGTGGTTTATCGAGGAAGACTATATATATATATATCATTTGGGAATGTTGGTTCGCCTGTTATTGGCAACTGTATAAGTATATTACCAATTGTTTTTAATTTTAAATGTTGTATACAGAAGCTGTTGGTGTACCTTTACTAATAAATAAAATAATAAAAATAAAAATCACGCTATGACAACACAATAGGAGCGGAGTATCAATTAAAAATGTTGCAAAAATGGGGGGAAAAATCACTTATACGGGAACGAAGTCGGGGGCAAAGGCATGTTATACATAGCTACATAATCCCTTCTTCCTCATTCTTTTATAATTTAAATATTATAAGATTTTATGTACAAACTCACCTGTGGCACTCCATACAAACTTTCCGATACCGCTGCACACTACAATACCAAATGTCAAAATTACGTTTGTACACGTGCAAATGCAAATGTGTGCGTGAGAGTGCGTTGGGTTTGTTGGCAGTACGTCCGGCAAGCGCACCGGCAGAATGCGGGGGACCTGAGGTATCTGACGTTAGGGAGGGGCGGAGAGTGGCCATTCTGTTATTATTTATTCTGTGGTACAACTCCACGTTACCTAAACTAATATTAAATACGCAGTATTGCACTAATGTATATCAATATGGCGACCTCTTCTGTGCTCACCGTGACGTCACTGCATACTGATGTTATACACTAATTTAAAATTATCCTTCTCTAAAACGGACCACCATTGTCGCATACAATGTATAATGTGAGCTGATATAAATCGAAAAGGTAGTGAATTAGAAGGGTGCCACGTTGCTCATCGTTTGCATTAGGGTCCGGTGGCAACCTTAGATTAATGGACCCGGCTGCGTAAATACAAAATCTATGGTAAAGGGAACCTTGTTATATGAAATAAAAAAATCATACTATGTTATGGAGCTGAGTGACATTGCAATATAGCCTGGGGGGCTAGACAAGTTGTAATTTGACATTCGAATCGACAAATAAAATGTATGGAAATGACACAAGCTTTCGACAAATCGGACTGTGACTAATGTCATTTACATACATTTTGTTTCTATTCGTTTGTCGATTCGAATTTCAAATTGCAACTTGTCTAGGGCCCCTGTAGACCAGTTGCGTTTTGACATATGATAAACGAATAGAAACAAAATCAATGGAAATGACACAACATTTCATAATAAGCAAATTAAATATAAGATACTCTATTACCTTCCGTCACAACTACATATTAAAATTAAAATTAAAAAAAACAATAGAAAGTTTTTCGTTAATAAAGTCCGAATTGTTAGCTCGATGGTAATGATTGTGATTATTTATTTGAAAGGAATTTTCTTCCATTTACCATCAACGATAAACGAGTACGAAATTTTCGAACGATTTTTTCGGAACTTAGGCCCGCCTAAGTTCCTAAAAAATCGCCATAAAGCATTAAGACCATTATTTAGACCTTTTGAATGCTTCAAGAATATAGCATTTTATGGTGTGGAAAGCCAAAAGCATAATATATTAAAAAGACAATTAAGATACATCAAGAAATTATTTTAATAGAAAGCACCTAGTCCTACATTCAGGCAATTCGCCGTCTCTTGATAAGTTCCCGTTAAATTACTTGGCAGATAATTTCATACAAAGTTTGTTCCATTTTTTTATATATCTGACAGTTAGCGGCTATCCAGAGGTGGTGAAACAGGCCCTAAGTCTTCTATGCCTTTGGCCATAGAGTAATGTAAAAGCTTTTTTGAATAAATTCCATTCCGAACTCTCACTAGTATATTTAACTGACATGAAAACTAAATACCTACATGAATTCGAAGTAGAATACAGAAATACGCGTCCCAAAAACTGGTGAGTGTCCATTTTTCCCATTTCCACTTCGCGACCCACTCGAGGGTAGCAAAATAGCCCTCCCGCACGACCGTGCCGGACAGTCCTCGACATTCATAAGATATGACTCGTACACAAATGTGTGAAAAAGGTTCTGACAAATTGTGTTTATCATAAATAGCATTTTTATAACACCTATCGTGTTGGTTACGTACCGGTGGAGTACTTACTAACTTTTCCTTCTACATTTGGCGTGTCCAAAAACACATTGCTTGCAAAATGTAGTATGAAGATCAATAAATTTATTTTAACACAATATTATAAGCAGAGCTGTACTGAAATACATAGGTATATACTTTTGTGACGGGAGGGGCGACACAACTCGTCCCTCCATACCTCTACATATGTAGGTACATATATTTACCTTATGTAAAAGCTACATAAGTTTTATAATATCTTTACTAAAACCCGCCACTAAAATATTAGCCTGAATCTACATAAAATTAAGTTAAAACAATATCGTGACATTTCGTGAGCCGACCAATTTCTCTTTAAACCACAAAATTGGCCGCGTTCAAATATCCAAAATATGATAATTCTGCGTTCATAGAATGTGAAAGCTAAGAAGTTGGGCCGTGGGGTTGCCGGTTCGTACGTTTGCTGAATAATAAACGACGAAATAGAATGGTTAATCGGTTTTGTAAATGTTTTGAATTTAAACTCGGATCTGTCGAAGAATATGGCAATTTTATATGTGTTTGTACGAGTATTGTTATAAGCAATGTCATCCTAACTATGATGATGCAACAGTGATACAACCTAACGGGAGCGATGTTGTTGTTTTTTTAAAACGTTATAAAAAAATGAAAAAAGTAGGTACAGTCTCGAGTAAAGACCATTATATAAACACTTACAAAAGTCCTAAAGTGATTTTTTTATGAACGAACGATTGAAACTTTGAGATAACACCAATTTATCTATAATACTGATTAGTAAAGCAATTTTATAATCGATTATACATAAAATAACTATTGAAATAAAACTACTTTTTACGGATTTATATTGATATTATTTTAATCCCGACGTTTCGGACTCTTTACAGCGTCCATGGTCACGGGTGACACCCGTAGTAAGTAAGGATAGTTTTATTTCAATGTTAGTATTTGCGTAAGTGTTAGAAATCAGTAAAAAATATCTAGTTTATTAGAAATCCTCACACCAAAAACCGAAGCATTGAAAGGTTAAGAGAAAAAAAATTAAATAGATTTATTCCCAAAGGGCCCATTAATCCTTTGGCATTCCAAGGCCGAAGGACGAAGGGTATAAAATCGCTAATATACTTGACATAATTAAGGGACGCAAATTTTATGATCGCATTTTCTGAACTGGCGCTTTAATTAAAAGGAGAATCGGTTATCGTGTCTAATCCGAATTATTTACGAGCGTATTTTGAAGATTATTTGTATCGAAAACACGATTAATCATTATAATCTATACAAATAAGAAAATTAAAGTGTCTGTCTGTATACCATTTACGTGGAAATTATGTTATACTAAACTATTATTTATTATTTTATACTAGACCTTACAGGCGATTATGTATTATTTTATAATATTAACATCATACCATCACATATTCCCGAAATGGTCAGGCAGAGGTGTAGTATTTGCCCAGAAATGGGTTGCGGAGGTCTGATGGCAGTCGTTTTGTGTAAATATTGATATTTAGCCGCATCTGGTTAGACTGGAAGCCGACCCCAACATGGTGGGGTAAAGGCTAGGAGGATGAACTATTTGCGGATTTTATATTATGTTTAAATCCATGTTCCACTAAATGGGCACAAATCCAGCTCCGGACTGCTACTGAGAATTTCATAGAACAACCCATTAACACTTTGCTTGATTCGGGTATCGAACCCAGGACCTGAGCAGATATAATCATTTGTTTAAATATTTTGCATAAACATTTTGGTATGTCATAAAAATGTTATTCGCGACTGAATTCTAAGTTCGGCACAATGAGAAAATTATATTAAAAAGCAACATTAAAAAAACTATAAGCAAATTACTCGTAGATCACTGCTACGTAAGCGTAGCAACCGTAGCAGTAATATCATGCTACGACGTAGCAACAATGTAATCCATAAATACAACAACAATGTTTTCATCTAAATTCAAGTATCTAGAGGTAGAAAACTCTAGAACTTCCAAAATAGTGTAGTAAATTTTAGTTCTAGTTGTTAAATTCGAGAACAATGCGAGCGTAGTGCACATAAATTACAACAAAACTTATCTTTCGCATTTTTCTTCAGATATGAGGATTTAATGCACGGGTCGTTTGAAGAAAATTCTAGGTATTCTAGGTTTTTTTTGTATCGCATTCTATTAAAACCAGGTTTAATGCTATTTTAGAATGTGCTGGAATGTTTTGTTAAAATATAATGTTCAAGATAATTATCTGCTTGCATGTCTGCTAAAATAATCTACAAGTACTTTTAAAATAAAATTTTTGACTGCCTCGTTGGTCTAGAGGTCACAAACGTGACTGCTACGCTAGAAGTCTTAGTTTCAATTCCCAAGTGGAGCACATTGTTGTTGGATTTTTTCATGAAATTCCCAGTAGCAACTTGGAATCCAGATTAGTGCCTGGTTGATGGCAATAAACACGCCTCCTATAACATGGGACCTAAACATACCGGTGAACTGTAGATGACATTAGTATACATATGCCTACCCCTTCAGGGAATAAAGGCGTGATGGTATGTTATCTAATATATAAAATTCTCGTGTCACAGTTTTAGTTGCCATACTCCTCCGAAACGGCTGGACTGATTTGTATAAAATTTTGTGTGTATATCGGGTAGGTCTGAGAATCGGCCAACATCTATTTTTCATACCCCTAAATGATAAGGGTGACCCACCCCTATATGGCAAAACAACGTTTGCTGGGTCAGCTAGTCTACTATATAAAAATAAGTCGGGTTTTCCTTCCTGACGCTATAACTCCAGAACGCGCGAACCGATTTCCACGGTTTTGCATTCGTTGGAAAGGTCTCGGGCTCCGTGAGGTTTATAGCAAAGAAAATTCAGGAAAAATTTCGACAGAAAAGCGGGTTAAAAAGGTTATCAAGACCACGCGGGCGAAGCCGCTGGCGGTAAGCTAGTGTTATATATATGTTGGTCAAGTTTTTTTTTTTCGGTGCGGATAATCGTCATGCATCCCTGCTAGGTGAGGCGGTAGAGTATGTCAGACTCTTATCGACTAAAAACCGCACTTGCCTCCTTAACTATATGTCACGGCCATGAGATCCGAAACATTCACCAATATACAACGTTAGTTTTTGTTTACACTAAAGCCGAAACACGTCAACTTCATTTTGATTAGTTAAGCAAGAGAAAGATACAAAATCAAAGATGGAAGAAATGGTTAAAACTTACGCGATGATGAGCTCCGAAAGATAGTATCCCCCCCGGTGCACCACGAGCAGGGGCCGCGCGCGCTGATAGGCCCAAAGTATCTAAGGGGAGTCGGTGACTTCCCTATTCGGTTTTTGCGCCGATTATCGTAATAAAAATGGGTTTCCTACTTGAAACATTTTAAAAAATTTTCATAAAAAAATATAACATACGTTAAAAACCATTACAATCGATTCTTTTACTGATTCTGAACAATCTACTTTCAGCTTTCGTATAAACAAAAACTAGCGTTATACATCTGCCAGTAAGGTCACGAGCAAAAACATGAATACACTAACAAAAGTGTTAAATCTATTTCCTAAAGTACTAATAGAACTTTTGTGACATTACGAACACAGTATTTACGAACCAATACTATAGTGACATTGGTGTTATCACAAAGTTGCAATCGTTCATGAAAAATCGCTTTAGCGCTTTTGTAAGTGTTTATAAATATATATTTACTCATGACTGTACATACTCTTTAAGTAAATGACTTATTTAATTCTGTAAAATGTTGTCCGTCTCTTTCTGTTCTTCGTAGGTAGAACGAGAGGGAACTTTCAAAACACGAGGAAATTTACAAGTGTTTATGTTTGCAACATTGCCCCCGGCTGGTGAGCCTGCGATCTGGTTTGAACCGGATATTACAAGTCGCTTGGTGCCTTGATTTTGTTTCCAATATTGTGTTGCAATTTAGAAAATAATCAACTTTATTTTGGTTGGCAACATTTTTTAACGGTATCCTTAATCACATTCGAAATCCGAATATGAAAGTAAATAATTTAATCTTTTCTCTTCACACTATCACGCTTGTATTTTCCAAAACGTTAGGTAGAAGTGTACCTAAACTTCGCTATAGATCTCCTCTGCTTCTTCGAAGTGCTTCTCCAATTACTGAACGTTGGATGTCATAGATGGCTGTTCTAGATCTAGGACCATAAAATAGGTTGACAGCTTATTGCTATTGACCGGGCACAAATCCAAAGATATAACCGCTATTGATAATTTCATAGAAAAACCTAATATGACCGCTGGACCAGGTGAATCCAGGACCTCTAGCGTTTAAGACTACTAACTAGACAGTTTGAAAATAATTATTACCACAGCATGTTTGTTTTTCTCTGTGGGAATATCATCATCGTCATCGTTATACCAGCCAAAAGAGGTCCACTGCTGAACAAACATCCCATGGAGTTCCACAGGGACTCCAACAACTCCCGATTTCCTCTGTACATCGACGCAAAAACGTCGTGACAAGGTTTCACTCAAGGTCAAAAATAAAATGACCTAGGTCATTCATGTACAAAATGATCGGTTATTACAGATGATGAAATTTTTGAGCGCGCAGTGTATTGCTAAAAACGCGATTATAACGTTCCGCGGTGAATGTTAACATTATTTAATTTATTTAATAAATTAAATAATCATCGCCAGTCGAAATCTTCCTCCATATTCTAATTTACGTCTTAAGGTGACGTAGCGACTGGCGAGCAGGGCGAGCGGTGGCTTAGTGGTCAGAGCGTCTGGTGTACCGAACCAGAAGGCGCAGGTTCGAACCTTGCCCGCCCGCCGATTTTTTCCTTCATTAAAAATAACTTCTAATTTGGGTAGATAGAAATAATGTATTTTACACGTACGTTGAAAACAAGTAAAAAACTGCAGAAAAAATTGAAAGTCCAGTCTTTGCTTCGAATATCGGTATTTCTCAGACATTGGGTTGCGGAGGTTTGATGGCAGTCACTCCGTGTAAAATACTGATATACAGCCGTATCCTGGTTAGACTGGAAGCCAACCCCAACATGACGGGAAAAGGCTAGGAGAAAGAAGAGTCACAAGTCGTATATTCACAACAAAATCACACAACACAAATAAAATTGCTCAAAAAAACTCATCTTATTTTTGCTAACAAAAACATTGCGAGACAAACACTGACATCCAATATCTCTGCTGACTCCCCAGCGGGATACAGCGAAAACGAAACGCTCACACATTACCCTCACATCAAAAAATGACTGGCATACAAACAAAACCTTTTACTGTCGCGAACGCCACTAATATACGAACAGGAATCTCAAAGGACTGGAGAAGGAAAAAGTGATACGGGAGTGTCCCCGAATGGCGGCCATTAATTTGGACTACAGGCATGAGTGGCAGGTGACGACAAGTGATCTCGAGTGACCAGTTCACTGGGAACTTTTTGCCAAGTCATAATATGTGAGGTCTTACGTTTGTGATGTTTATATTTGGCTTTGTTTTTCGAATGTTAACTTTTTTTAATCTGGATTTTATTTTCTATCCTGTTTAGCAAATGGTAGTAACAGGGGGGCTAGACAAGTTGCATTTTGACATTCGAATCGACAAACAAAATGTATGGAAATGACGCAAGCTTTCGACAAATCGGGCTGTCACTAATGTCATTTACATACATTTTGTTTGTCGAATCGAATGTCGAAATGCAACTTGTCTAGCCCCCCAGGTTAGTTAATAATAGCAGTGATAACCTAGTGATATCAGCAATGGAGTTTTCGCATTGATTTCCTAATTAATTGTAATTTTGATTGACTACTACTTATAAATATTTACTCCTGTTAATATCCTGCAATTGAAATTAACCTGTAACCATTCTTAAGAGTATTAAAATCAAATAATAGATAACAATGTAACATAAATTTAAAATCTTATCTTAAAACCCCTTACTACTTTTTTACCTACAACGTACGTTTAAAAGATTTATTTTTGTACTATGCGCATTCTCAAACTATCCATGCAAGACCTTCAAGTTAAAAAGAAAAGCTTAAAATAATCACAAAAAATATAACATCCAAATATAAAATCCATCCATCCATCCAATATTACAACAGGCAACACAGAGAAAAATGCTAATTTTAGCTTCCATAGAGTTAGAAACTCCTTGGCAATATTCAATACATATTCTGCAACGTTATCCAACCATTCTCGTTACAGTTATATTTATGTAAAAACACAAACACAAAGCCTCTATCTCGAAGCAGCCTGCGTTACCCCATTCAGAATATGCAATAGTACATAAACACTTGAAGCTGGTCGGTTTCCATTTGCGCAAACCTTTTACGTTATTTTTCTTACAAAGTTCACACACATCTTCTTCCTAGCCTTTTCCCAACCATATTAAGGTCGGTTATAAATAAATAAATAATCTGGGACATTTTACACAGCATTTCACGTCTAGCTAGATAAATAAATACATAAATTATTTGAGACATTTTACACAGCACCATCTAGTTTCTTATAATAGCGTCTGTTTTACAAGTTACAGATAAGTTCCCGTTAAATTACTCAGCAGATAATTTCACACAAATGTTGTTCCATTTTTTAATTTATCCGGCGGATAGCCGCTATCCACAGGTGGTGAAACAGGCCGTTAATTTTGCAAATCAATTTGTTTCATTATCTACTAACGAATACATAATTTTATATAGCACGACCCATGTTCATACTCTCAGGCACTCCTATCATTAAAGGTACCATTACACTCTCATGGTTAATCCCAAAATTTAGTTGCCCTGTATATTCTGTACACCGCGGGGACTCCTTATAAAGTCGCGTAATAGATGTTTTAACCCAAAAACGATAAAGAGGTCTCATTTGCATACGAAGTTCGTTAACTTTAATTACAGAGCCCCACGGACATACTTATAATATCTTTGTTACGTCGACTTTAGAATAAGGGGCTTAACATAAGGGTAGCGTTACAATCTCTTTCTCTTTCTAATTGGTCGAGTGGGAAAGGGATGGGTGTATCAAAGATATAGGCGGAGAAAATTAAATAAGCAATTACGTTGTAGAAAGTAATAGCGATATTTTGTTTATTTGTTTCGTTGGCGCTTCTAAAATAATTGGAGATGGAAATAGAAGGTTATTTTATTAATAATCAGTTAACTTGTATTGTTTGTTAAGATGCTATGGTATAAAGTAAATGTTTGAACTACACGATTAACGTACGCGGAGCATTAATTATTACTTAGACAGTGATGGTATGATTATGTTAGTTATGTCATTAATAAATATAATCATACCATCACGGTTGTAAAGGTAAGCAAAGGTATCGTAAGCGTGTCACAAATAATTTTGCCTTCGCATATCTCGTGCAGAAACTATAACGATAGACGAGATAGAAATGCTTATTTTTTATATACTGATACGGATATGTTTGTTCAGATTTCCTATAATGTTGGGCCTTTTATTGTTTAGTTTATGTTACTACTAACTTTCCGCGGCTTCGCCAGCTATCCCGCGGGAACCATACATTTTACCGGGATAAAAAGTAGCCTATGTGCTATTCCAAACTATAATCTATCTCTGTGCCAAATTTTATCCAGATCCGTTCAGTAGTTTTTGCGTGAAAGAGTAACAAATATCCATCCATCCATCCATCCTCACAAACTTTGACATTTATAATATTAGTAGGATTGTTTAGTTGATTTTGTTGATGTGTGCGTCAATGTAGTATAAACAAATATTTTTCTCCTTTTCCTTTTTACGATTTTGAAAAAAATGGCGGGAATTTTAGTTGCTCGGTAAAGGCGTTTACAATTTTCCATACCTCGTATACTGCAAGACTTTTATAACGAGATTATAAGGACCAAGATTTTATTTTTCATAGTCTGCTAAAAGGCAGTTTCCTCTAGTACATACGGAATTGTTAATATTCCAAACTCGGACCTACACGAACAAGCAACGTGCCTCGACTCGGAACCGTGCCACTTGCCAATGCAATGTCTTTAATAGGACCCATAAATTGAATATACATTAGCATGCGAGCAACTACTTACATGAAAATAGACTTGGTATAATAATGTATTTTTGGAGTGCAGTATTTGTGTATTGAATTTCTTTTTTATTGTGTTGTGTTTTTTTTGGTTGATTTCTTTTTAATATTTAAAGCATCATAACCTCCTTATATTTGGCAATTATGTAAAACATGAAAACTTGGTAAAAATCATTTACTCCTATGATTGGGATTTTATTTTCATGCTACAAGGGTGGCAAACAAACATGCAACCTTCTTAATGAAGAACCCCATCCTTGCTTCGAGGAATCATTACCCAATATTTGTCCACATGCAGCAGCTGCTCACTGAAGAATATTTCAGCTTCATGGCAACCCTGCAAATGCTCTAACACGGGTTGTTAAAAACAAGAATGACATATTTGTCTCCACTTCGTTGGTAAATGTTCCTGCAACATTAAAAACAAATTAAGTCAGACGGAACATTCACGTGTTAAATCTTGTGTAACGCTCGTAATAAATGATCGGAGGTTAATAAAACATGTTTTACTACGTAATTGAATTACGTTTAATGTTCCTATATTTATGGGAATTGGTTTTCAATGTTAATGGAATAATAAAGCGATCAAAACATCTCATTTGTTACTGCTTCGACTGATAAATTAAGCCGTTCTTATCTCTAATGGAGTTTCCATTAGAACTCGCTGTTTAGTTACTTTTTTGGTGAAAAAATGAAAGGCCTAAATTTTTTTTCCTAGCTATTTCCCAACCATATTGGGGTCGGCTTCCAGTACAACCAGGATGCGGCTGAATATCAGTATTTTACACTGAGCGACTGCCATCAGACCTCCGTCCCAATCCCACCATTAACCCAATTTCTGGGCAATACCGATATTCGAAGGATAGACTAGTTGTCAGGCTTTTTAGGGTTCTGACTACCACTTACGATTGCCATAGGTGTTCGTATGACAACCGGGACCGACGGCTTTACGTGTTCTCCGAGAAACGGAGGGGTCTCACCCATCCACACACTGACCGCGGCAAGTGTAGCTTAACCTTGCAGATCGGTTGATCAGCGTAGTAACAACTTGGCCACGAGCCCCTCCTAATGAAGGCTGATATAGAAAAAACCTAATACGGGTTCTTCAAACGGCGCGTAGGTATGACAAGTTGCAATTTGACATTCGAATAGACAAATGAATAGAAGCAAAATGTATGGAAATGACATTAGTGACAGCCCGATTTGCCGAAAGCTTGTATAATTTCTATACATTTTGTTTATCTATTCGAATGTCAAATTGCAACTTGTTTACAAGCCCAGGGCCACGCATCAGCAACTACTTTAGTGTTGTAGGTGTCTATAGGTGGCGAGTGTGGCGACGAAGACTTGCCATCAGGGGGCTCGTCTGCTCATTTGCCAACATCGAAACATAAAAAAGTAGAAAATCTTTCAAAATACCGGCAAAACGTCTATATTTTACTATGGAACTTCCTAATGCCCTGTTTAAATACAAAAGAACGTACAGAGTGAATTGGAACTACTACTAGGAAAATTGATATGTGGTGCTGTTCACTCCGCAATGCTGGTTGATTTTAAGTAATTGAAAAATGTATTAATATCACAGCACAGAAAGAAGAATAAAAAGAAGAAAAATAAGTACATTTGATTGACGGCACAGAATCCACACAAATAATCACTTTAGACACAGACATAGAATATACAAATATCAAAACTCTCATATATTAAGCAGTACCACCCAGCCACACCACATGTAAAGACCCATATACTGTCCAGTGGGATAGTATATGAGTCATCTCTTAGTATGAGAGGGATAGGACTATATTCCACCACGACGACCTAGTGCGGGTTAGCAGACTTCACATGCCGTCGAGAAAATTTCTTAGGCATACAGGTTACACATAATAATAATAAATAATGAAACGATAAATCTATTGTGATAATTAAAACACATTAATTAACTAATTAATTCACAATAATAAACCTATTGAAACTCTACCTCTCTCCTACTTTACTTAATTTTACTATGCTGTGCCCGACAGGGTCCATAATTGATCCCTAGATATAAAACCACCTGTATATACATTATGGAACGCAATAAATTTGATTTGATTTGGTTTCACCACCGTTGTCACCGTTAAAGCGAGTAATAATAACGCACATGATTTCCAATAAGTCTGGGATGATTCGATTAGAATTTCAAATCGCTAGACTATCACTGCAGTGGGTCAATAATGGCCACAAATAAAAGCGATAACCCCAAAATGCCATCAACAAACAAACGGATAACCGTACAGATTCCAGCATAACTGCAAAGTATGGAATGTCCCAACGGATTGCGTGCCAGAGGAACGTAAATACTCCTTGCAGTGTCCGGGCAAGAGTTACAAGTGCCGGGCACAAGCGGGCGACGGTTTATGACGGCAAGCTAGGACATCCATAGTGGACATGTTAAAGACTGGACAGATATACACCGGGGTTGGATGTTTATGAGATAGGGTGTGACGACAGTGATCGACGAGGAACGCAATAAGCAATGATAATAATATGGTTATTGATACGCAAAGGTTCTGGATAATGTAGGAGTTAATTTTGTGACGGGAAAACCATTAGTCGGTATAAAAGGTGGAAGGGACATCGACGCACATATATATCAATCAATACCATGAGTTCAGTACATGATTCTGAACCCGCCTGTGTTATAAATTTTAAAATGTCAATATCTGTAATAACTGATCATTTTCTACATGAATGACCTACGTCATTTTATTTTTGACCTTGAGTGAAGCCTTGTCGCGACGTTTGTGCGTCGATGTCCCTTCCACCTTGTATATTATCAGGGAGTTTAAAATGGCCATATATAACAAGCAGTTCCCCGCGGTTAATTGCATTCATCAATTTTTTCTCAATGCTGTGGTAATTTCTAAAATTCTTTCTTAGCGGATGCCTACGTCATATTAACTATCTCAATGCCATACTCTGGACGCATGCCTCCTCAGAATGAGAAGGGTTACTGGGTCGGGTACTTGTTGATATGAAATTCTCGAAACTACGTGCGAAATTTTATTATCACTCGCTTTAACGGTGAAGTAAAACATGGTGAGGAAACCTGCATGCCTGAGATATTTTCTCAACAGTACCTATGTGAAGTTTGCCAACCCGCATTAGGCCAGCGTGGTGGACTATGGCCTAATCCCTCTCATACTGAGAGGAGACCCATGCCCAGCAGTGGGACAGTATATGGGTTGATTATTATTATTATTAAAAATAAAAAAAGAATAATACTATCTTACTTCTGTAGCCCACAGTGTTCCAAACCATAAAAATAAAAGCCGTCACATTTTCCACCAAATTCTTCTACAATAGAGACATGCTAACCGTATTTTCAACTATTTTCTTTCTCTAAAACATTTTTGCTAGCACTGTGTGCCAGATTCGTCTGTATCACCGCCCATTGCTGCTTCAAAACGTGGCCTTTATAAATTAATTAAGCCACACAACTGCCCACACTGTGTGCCACAAAAGAGCCGTTGAGGTAAAACAATTGCTCTATTTTGTCCTCCACACTGCATGAAGTATACACGTCCTTACTAACTCCTTTGTTCATAAGGATGGGTACGTTTATGCAGCAGCGTGTTTGAATATGGCCACTGGATTTGAGCATAGTGCACTATCCTCGAATCCAGTGGCCTTACGGCATACTTCAAGATTTAATGCGTTGTTTGGGATACATAGAGCAATTCTAGTGTTGTATACCCATCACACCTGGTATTAAAACTAGAATTACAAAGAGCTAGATGGCACTGACGTCATATTCTGAACGGCGGTGTAAACATCGACGACGTCTGTGGTCTAGTGGTTCGAGTACCGGACTGCTGATCACGAGGTCGTGGGTTCGATTCCCACAGGGCACAATTCCCTATGTATAATAAGTATTAAATACATACTTATACTTAAAAAATATATATATAAGTATTATATCCATTATCTAGTACCCATAGTACAAGCTCTGCTTAGTTTGGGACTAGATGGTGCTGTGTAAAAATGTACCAGGATATTTATTTATAACATTCTCCGCCGTTCAATGACCCCGGGCAGTGTCATTTACTTAGATCAAGCCAAGTAGAAAAGCCTAGTTCAAAAGTAGAATAAAAAATGCGAAGGCCGAGTACAAATATATATAGAGTTCAACGGTCAATTGGTTTCTTTGCTTCCTTGCGACTAGTGTATCCCTAAACATTGGACCTATGAGCCGGATAAATCCCTGTATACCCCGAATGGTTAGCCAGTGTTTAGGAATAATTTAACCTGGGACAAAAAATCTAAACTGCTACTAAGAAATTCATTTATCTATAAATTCCCCAACCTTACTGCTCGGGCTAGGAATCAAACCCAGGACCTCGAGCGTAGCAGAGTGCTTATACCAGAACACTAGCCTAACGAGACAGTCCAGTGTTTTTTTTTTTACTTAAGTAGGAAATTATAATTGCCTTCATAAAACAATGTAGTTTATTATTTAAGTTATTTCGTTTTTCTATAGTCGAAGTTTCAATATGTGCCTGCCTAACCCTTCAGGGAATACAGGCGTGATAGTATGTTTATATTCTACACAAAAGCGAAATAAGCGATTATAAGCGAAATTGTCAAAAATAGACACGAATATTTTGTCAAGAACAGAGTAACTAAAATACACAGTTCAATGAACAGATAAATAACATATCTAGCTAATATTCAGTGAATTTTATGAATACACGACTTGAAACGACCTTTATAATCTACAATTTTTAGTTACTAGTAACATGCTATACCAACACGCTGGTATTCCCCAAAGGGTTAGGCAGACATGTACTAATGTACACCTACATATCGCCGCTATGTTTAGGTTCCATGTAATAGGGGCCGAGCCTATTGCCATCAACTGCGCACAAATCCAGACTCCGAGCTACTACTGGGAATTTCACAGAAAAACACTACTCGACCTGGGATTTCAAGTTGTCTATCCTGGGTTCAAATTAAATTTGAACCCAGGATCTCTCGCGTAGCAGTCGCGCTTGGGACCACTAGACCAACGAGTCACTCATGATTACGTAAATAGGGACCGAACACTGAATAAAAAAATATTCTTAAACGTCTTTAGTGATCATTGAAGCGTACCGTTCCTAATTAAATTAAAAAGGAAGGAATGTTTGTACCTACTTTTTTTGTTGTTTGGGTTTACAATGAGCTATGCTAATTAATTTTCTAAAGATCTTTGTTTAAATTCTTCCTATACGCCTTGAAATAAAACGATAATAGTATTAAATATGTCTAAACATATACCCCTTATCTGTTATTTAATAATGAAGAGTTTATGTAAACCCATAAATAAGTAAAAAAGATGCGTGATTGCATTTCTTTAAGATCGTAAAAAAGCCACCTTCAAACCGCGAATACAAAATTACTTCGCCAACGGCCATCAGAAACATTGAAATATAAAATTTTATTTTACTAGACTTAGAAAACAATATTCATGCAGATATAAACTCTTAAAGTTTTAGTATCGCTTTCAGTTGTTTTATAGTTTAAGTATTTAGGTAATACATTATTATCTATAAAATATATAGGTCTCTATTAATACAGTGAATAAGTTGTACCATTACGCATTACTCAGTGAGTTGTAGCGCGTACTCCACAACTGTTGGAGCAACAAATCTCATCGTGTTGTGGTTGTTAATACTCAATGTCCAAAAATATTTCACTTATTTATACAAGGAAGATTAAATAAGGAATTTTAAAAGTTCTCTTTCAAATTACGGGTCTTAGTAAACGCAAAAACGACGATGCTAATAAAAATGTTGGCAGAGCGAATATTGAACTAATTAAAGTGGTAGAAGCAAGAAACCGTGAAGAATTTGATTGCATTAGGAATTCATCCTGTGCACTGCACCTTATAAAATGTGTATTGGCACTAGAAATTAGCATGCTGTGTATGCAGCCTAACAAAGCCAATTCAAAGCTTATTGTGCTGTTTAATGTTTGAATGACATAAGTTACTATCGCCATGAGATGAGATTTCCTCATAAAGTAAAGTAAAGTTTCTTGTAAAGTCGCTTTTCACGTTTATCTGTGTATCGCCTAACTCCTCCTAAACCACGCAACGGATTTTGATAGTCATCAACACGTCTGAGAAGCACTTTTAACCAATTTTAGCTAGTGAATTACTAAGGGCTATAAATTTAGAAGAATTGATGAATGTAAAGTACAAGTAGTTGTAGTATAAGTAAAAGTTAATGTTGCAAAGTCATACAAAAACACACACACACACACACACACAAATATTAAATACTTCACCTAAAAATAATTTTCTCATCGCACAACAGCACGCTCAAATTTAATATTCAACACAATAAAAAAGAGGGTGCATTTTTAATAACCATAATATTAAAAAACAAACGGTCAACTTTTACGATTGGCACTCAATTAATTATCTGATAAGCCCCCGAGAGAATAGTCTCGGGGAGCCATTCAAAAATAATTACGGTTGCGTTCGTACAAAATCCCTGATGATTAATTTTCATACATTAGTTAGTAAGCCCGTATACCTAGAATAGAATGAAAACATAAATCACTACATCTTGGGCTAACCACGAGGTCTGGGAGACAGATTAAGTTATTTCTGTCTTACATTATCCTGTGGCTTCGAAACTACGCGCCCACACCATTAAGATTGTGCTGGCGAGACTATTAATAATCTTAAATTGTACTAGAAATACTTTTAAGAACTGAATATTATACAAAGTTGATAAAGTAATGTGCTATTCTCAAGAATAATTCAGCATCCATCAATGGATGTTTTCACAGGAACCACCCCATTAGTTTCGACAGCTACCTACGCATACTTTCGACAGCAACCTACTCATAGTTTTCACAGCAACCTACTCATAGTTTTCACAGCAACCTACTCATAGTTTTCACAGCAACCTACTCATAGTTTTCACAGCAACCTACTCATAGTTTTCACAGCAACCTACTCATAGTTTTCACAGCAACCTACTCATAGTTTTCACAGCAACCTACTCATAGTTTTCACAGCAACCTACTCATAGTTTTCACAGCAACCTACTCATAGTTTTCACAGCAACCTACTCATAGTTTTCACAGAAACCTACTCTTAGTTTTCACAGCAACCTACTCATAGTTTTCACAGCAACCTACTCGTAGTTTTCACAGTATTGACAGAAACCAAGTCATCGTTTTGACAAGATTGCCTCCTTTTTAAATATCTGTACTTTTATCTATTTAGGGGAAAGTTATAATTATGCAGTAATCTAAATTAGTTTATCAAAGCGATAGCCTCCCTCTAGTGGGAGTTTCTCCTTTTTTAAGCTACTAAATGCTTTTAGGTATCATACATAAAAAAAAATGTATTCAAAACGTACAATCTAATCGGTTCAATACCTACTATCCCTATTTTTGACAGTTACCTACCATAATAATTTATTTATGTAATACTATTCAGAAATCAACCCTTCTACAAATATTCGCAAGCAATCAATCAACTACTGACAGCCGTACTCATTTCGCAACGACCTCACTACCGGAACCCCAGCCCAAATTAATACGACAGGCCGCATTAAATTATTTATTCCATACCCAATACCGAGGCAATATCGGCGGGACATTAAGAAAACAATCGCTCATTCGGCACAGTAATCACGCACGCGTATTCCCAACACGCAACAAACAATTCTAACGGAAAATACATTTCAATTCTTTATTGAATCCCGCCTCCCTCCCCATAACTTAACTCTCTTGGGTTTTAGTCGGCCATCGGTTTCGTATTGAGGTATGCGAGTGGGTGTTATAACACGCTGCTAGTTGGAAAACGAGCGAGCTCCCCGCGTCTTTGAAATTATTGAGTAGGTTTGGGTTGAAAGGAACCGCGTAAAATAAGACTACAAATATTTTATTTGATTTTGGAAATGATGCGAATATTGAGTCCAGGTGATTCCGTTTGTTGTAATCGTTTTTATTTTTGTGCAATAATGGATCTGGGCCACAGACGACCATATGGACGCATAATGCGGAAAGAGATAAATAATATTACGAACTTTAAATAAAAAAACAATTTAAGTGTTAGGTATCAAGCTGTTCTACATCAGTCAATCGACATAAAAGAAGGAACAAAAGTTACCTCAGAAGAGTTTTCGTCAAAAGGCGTTTTTGTGTAAGAATTACTGGAGTGTATGGTAAATTAAAAAGACTTGTCCACTAATTAAAAACTTTTTAGATGATTAAAATGGACAAATTGATTAAAATACACTGATCCAAAGACTAGTCTTAAACTTTGTACTATATTATTTACCGTTCTTGTAAGTTTTTAATAGATACTAAAGTTCAAAGTCAAATAATTTCAAAATTATCTTATAGTAATATATCATGAAATACATTCGCTTCTATATTAACTTTGCTCAGTGTACACTTCACAAGTGGCGAAATGCAGAGGATTTTAGCATCGCCACCGACTTAATCCTCTTTTCTCGTAAAATCGTTTCCGAGCTCTAATTTTCCCTTTTTTCGAGAGGAAACTTGCAAAATGTCCGCCGAATGCCGAATGCGTACATTTTGACGTTCATTTTCTCGTATCGATATTTGGATAAAAGGAAATATAAGATAATTTTCAGTATCGTAGCTGTTACGTCGACTTTAATAATTAAAGTATCTTTATCTTTTAGATATTATTTTAATGAATGAAAAAATCGACTCGCAGGCAGGATTCGTCTGGAAGACGACGTTTCGTCTCGACGTTTTAGGGCGCGCGAATCTTTTTTTTCCTTCATTAAAATAAATGGTAATTTTAGCATGGAAAATGCTTAAAAATAATACAAAAATGCCTATAGTTAAATTTAGAAACTTGAATCACTCATTATTAAACACAGACCTAAAACAGTTGTTTTAACTATCTGTAGACCCCACAAATTTTTGATCCGTGCAAGCATCAAACCCACAAACGCAGTGCAATTTGTTATGGAAAACCTGTATAGCGCCTCTAGTAGTTGAGGAATTAAGATTTTAGTACTAAAAAAATTACAGGTACGCTACCAATAGTCGCTGACTAAACTCATAGGCTCTTAGTTCATCGTAGCGAACATAGCACAATTAACCCCGCCATCCCCGCCATGTCCGTGAGTCGGCTTGAACCGTGTGCCTCCCAATTTATTCGCGCACACGGCAAACACACGAGTTTTCACTGATTGCGAATGTTTGACCACCGGACGGTACCGACGGCATGACAAGTGGGAGTATAGGTGTTAAAAAATAGTCTATTATTTTGTACCTTACCTCATTTTTACTTACCTGTGAGTATTTCCTAAAACTTCGGAGACTAGACAAGGTGCATTTTGACATTCGAATCGACAAACAAAATGTATGGAAATGACATTAGTGACAGCCCGATTTGTCGAAAGCTTGTGTCATTTCCATACATTTTGTTTGTCGATTCGAATGTCAAAATGCACCTACCAGTGCCTCGACCATGAGTTTTTCTCACCGGACTCGCTAGCGACGCCGTAAAATATTTGTATGAAAAACCTTCGCAGCGCCTCTACCGGTTACGCAAGGAACTAAAATTTGCTATGAGATTACAGCGTTTCGATGCGTAATAAACCTATCGAATGTCATTCGATAGAACTCATGGTTGAGGGGCAGGTGCATTTTATCTCGTCTTAGTGCGTCGCTAGCTGCCATACTCGTGAACCCGCCAGTTCTGCATTGACTGTCAGTGTTTTGGAATTATTTATTGTTTTTTTTTACGGATTTCTACTGACACACGAATATTTGACAAATTTTATCTAATAGGTACGTTTTTAAAAATATCAATATAACGCAATAAAATCAGTAAAAAGTTATACAATACTCTGTTTTGCCTGAAAGTTAAATCCACTATTTCTTAACAAGTTTGTTTGGATAAGATGGCCTGAAAAGATTTTATATGATTTTAAACAACTCACCCGTATCGAGTATCGTCAACGGTAGGGAGATGGCTCTTTAATGGATTTAAATGAAAAACAAAAAATCCCAAATCTAATACATAATATGTTTAATTAAGCTAATATTATTAATCAACGTTAACCCTAAACTGTTAACATCCTTGCTAGTCTTGCTACCAGTATATAAATAATACAATTAATCGAAATTAAAAATATCCCACAACATTCATAATCATCTTTTTTTCCATCCTTACGTACTAACGAACTGATTTCCAAACGACATACAAGGATTCATTAATGCACGGAAAAATGTGGAACAAGGATCGTTTGTACTTCAAACATGCGCCATTTTGTTTCTAAATCATTGAAGCACACTGACGCAATCGGCTATTGAATTAGCTTAAATAAATCCGTTTTTGTGTCAGTTCTTTTAATATGATTTTTAGCTTTGCAAAGTTTTCTATATTTTTTTTCTCTTGACGCGTTTGGGAAAGTATTGAGTCATATATTGTATCCTAAGTCCAATAAATATTAGTTATTTTATATTGGTTTTTGAAAAGACAAACTTTTTAATAAAAAAAAGTACAATCTCAGGCAGGGTCCCCAACCTGCGTCCCCCGGATCAGTACACCAAACGCTTAAGCCAATTAAGCTACCGAGACTACTGCCTGTAGTGGCAAATTTTGCTACCACGTTCTACGTCTTAGATAACGTAATGTATCGTCAATAGCTGTTACAGAAACACCTATTGACGATACATTACTTTATCATTCAACCGACATGACTTACTTTACAGTTAGTTTAATGTCGAACGATTTTGCCTTTTAATAAATGCTAAGGGCCTGTTCACCATCTCTGGATAGTCGCTAACCTAAGGATAAATTAAAAATGAAACAAATGTGGAATCGGAAATAATAATGTCTTTTTGTTAAATTTAACTTTATGGTTATGGGGTAGTTCTATTGTTAATGTACTTTTGTGTAGATTTAAGTTTTAGTTCATTGTAAAAGTTAATAACCATTGTAAAGACGCCTTCTGCATCTTGCACGCAGATGTCTTAAGTGTATGACCGTTGCGTGGGAACACGAAAGGGTCGAAATGAGTGGGGTTGAGGCCCAGGTAGTATTTAAGGACTCGATGTTAGTTTTAGAGTTAGTGTGTGTCGGGTAGGAGTGTATGTCGGGTATTAGTCGGTGTCGGGTATTAGAGGTGTAAGTTTTAGTATTAGACGAGTAAATTAAGACGAATTGACGAATTAAATAAAGTTGCAGTTGTAATTATAATTGACCTGTGATTCCTTTTATAGAGATAAACACCATCATATCTCTATACACTAATAGCATCGACTAAATTTAGCCATTTAGTAAAACCTCGTATGCTACACAAAATTTGTATAAAATTATCTGCCAAGTAATTTAACGGAAACTTTTCAAGAGGTGATGAAAGAGGTAGGAAAGATGTAAACTTTTTAGTGAAAGAGAAATCTCTTACGATATTCCGATCTAAAGTTAGGAATTGTGCTCTAACCCGTCAAGATATGATCCGAAATAAAGACTGACCTCATGTAGTTTTTGTTGGGAACAGGGTCTGAAATACACCGCCGCCTTCCTCGTAGGCCAACAGTCCATGAGGATTTCCCTCACTTTATTAAACGACTTCATTCTATGAATTATTTAACTCCGATTCTAATTTTTATTTTATTGAATTTTTCCTTTTACGAGTGATCTGACCGGCTGCATGCAGCGTTGTTTTGAAATGTGCCATTGCTTTGCTTGTGACTTCACTAGAAACAGGTTTTACATACATTGTGATTCATTTTGTTTAGTATTTTGGAAAAAACTATAAGTTCAGACAAAAACAAATTAGGAGTACTATTTAGCAATAGTACTCATAATTTGTTTTTGTTTACGTTTTATATACATATATTATTTAAACATACATAATTTAATAACATATTTATTATAATTATTATTATTTTTAATCTCTTCACGCACTTAACTGAATACCATATAAAACTTGTTTGCGTCCGGGACGCCTCTGAAATCGAGGTTCAGTTGAAAATCAGCGCCAGGCACCAGCTGTCTGGCATATTGCTGAACTGGACCTATTTGCCACAGCCGTGAGGCACAATAGTTTTAGTTTTCTCTTGTCATATCCCTTTTCTTTTCTTGTAATGTGCTTTACTGTGTGTGACAAATAAAGTTTATTTCATTTCATTTCATTTCATTTCAATTATAATAGTACCGTGCACACTGATTGGCCAGCCAATTTAAACAATGTCCAGTAAACCAACAAGCATTGCCTTGTCATTTACGTAAATGGCATTATAAAATATTCACTGTAATGTCGGATAGGGGTGATTAAAATACACTGTCATCATTTTGTAAACGACAAGCCTGTATTTACGGGGAACTTTGTCCAAACTGGAAATCTGGAAACTGAATTAAAATTACGTGCCATTGTTTGAAGAGAAGGATTATGGCCTAATCACGTTCTATTTACGGGACGCCTCGTGCCCAATTTACACACATATCATCACCCTATTCCCCGGAGGGTTAGGCAGAGGTACACTGCCGTACACCCACAATTCGCAGGTATCCTTATGTCCCATGTAATAGGGTTGCCATAAGCCAGCCAGAAATCCAGACCCATTCAATCCACTCTCTCACAAAAATCCTCAAAACAACTCAACAACACTGCTCAACTCGCCTCGATCCCAGGACCTCTAACGAGAGGTAGAGAATGCTACGTTTAGTAATCGCTCTTCATTATACCCACTTAACCAATAAGGCGATTTAATCACAACAAAAAAAAATGTTACTGTCTCACTATCTTTTTTTTAAA
Source organism: Acronicta psi (assembly GCA_946251955.1). Classification (NCBI taxonomy): domain Eukaryota; kingdom Metazoa; phylum Arthropoda; class Insecta; order Lepidoptera; family Noctuidae; genus Acronicta; species Acronicta psi. Next base: position 12,152,783 of record OX276476.1, read on the forward strand.
AGAGTGACTATGGAGTTTCTTGCCGGCTTTTCTCCATAAGTCCTACTTTTTTGGAACCGAGCAACTAGTTTGACTGTTCAAAAGTGCCTATTTATATGGTCTATTTGAAATAAAATATTTTGAATTTGAATTTTGAATCATTTATTTATTGGACGGTTGGGAATTAAAGATATAAAAAGGTTCCCGCTAAGGCAAAATTGTGAGGTTTGGTGACTAGGAAAAAAAAAAAAAAAAAAAAATTTTTTTATATTTTTAAATGTTTTTATATTTTCTGTTTTTTTATAAAAATATTTAAAAATACAAATAATATGTATAAAGAGAAATAAAGGAAATAATAATATAAATAATAAATATCTTTGGACATTTTACACAGCACCATCTAGTCCCAAACTAAGCAGAGCTTGTACTATGGGTACTAGACAATGGATATAATACTTATATACTTTTTTTTTGTTGTAAATACATACTTATTATACATAGGAAAAAGACACAAGTATTAAAATTTCGTCCCACTCAAATAATACAAAAAAAACGATCCTTTCAAACACAACCGCAATGGAACGAAATCGTAAAATCATTACCAACGCAAGCGTATCAAACAAAAAAGGAAAAATTTACCGCGCAAATGAAAGATTCAAAAGATCATATGGCGGAGGCATTATCTAAACTTCACAAACAGCCCGTATTGGCAGTTTGAAACAGATAAGGGCGATAAAATGCCTGTCGATGATCGACGTTGAGCCTCTACGATGAATGGACGAGCCACAAAGGAATATCGGAAAATTGGAATCAATTTAACAAAGTTTTTATCGTGATTTTGGGAGACAGTTCTAATTGCTTCTTCTTTTGCATTACTTTTTGTGTTGCCGGTTCGTTGCCAAATATTTTAGATATAAAAATTCCCGTGCTATATTCCTAAGTGGACCAAAGAGTTAAAAGTTTCATTTTTGATGGGTTAATGGCACATAGGACTTACACATATCGGTAGACTGTGGGTGTACATTAGTAATACAAGTGTTTTTTTATGTTAGAAGTCAGCATAAGTATACGTTTAACTTTGAACATTAATAAACGAGATTATAGCTTATCACTGAATGATACTTATCATGAAAGAAACAAAAAGATATACATTAGATATAAGAAAAGCTATTATTAAATAAACAAATTACTTATAAGTAAAAATAGACATAAAAGTAAATCCAGGTCATTCTCCTTTATTAAATTGTCTCGAAAATAATTCCGGACACAGAAAGAAATCATTACTAACACCATCAAAAACTCCACTTGAATCTCAACAACATGATAAACTCAAAAATATTTTTAGTCACAAAGGCTCTAACTCGACAATAGCAAACACAACAAAATCAGACGTTCGACAACAATTCAATTAGTCGGCAATTGGGCACTGGAGAGCTTACAGAGCATCTTCAACGACGCTCAACCTGACAAAATATACCCAGTAATGAAGACGGATTACTTCACAAAAACAAGTGAAGGGGAAACGTACAGTAATAAAAATGGTGGCCGAAGTATTTCGAGTCTTTCTGAAGGCTTCGAATGTTTGCAATGAAAATAGAAAGGCATTAGATCGTGTTTGTTGTAGTAAGAGCGATTTTTCAAGCAGTCTCCTTAAGGGGCTCTTGTCTTTTATACTCTACCAAGGTTGTTTTACACCTCTTCATCTCACTAACTTGGATTAAAATGAAGCTTATAGCCATTATTTATCCATACAATTGTTTTCAGCTGTTAATTTTCGAGTGTTCATTTTTGAGAAGGTTTCCCACATTCTCACAATAAAATAGATTTATTGCGTCCTTCTCAAAACTGACTCATTAGCCTGGTGATCGTTAGACCGACTGTACGCTAGAGGTTCTAGCTAGTTACTACTTTCAGATCGTGGAAAGTGTTATCGAGTTTTCAGATGAAATTCTCTATAGCAGCTCAGTATGGATTTGGACCTGGTTAATGGCAATAGGTTCGCCGCATATGGGACCTAAACCTACCGGCGAACTGTAGCTGTATAATACATATATATACAATACGAATACAGACGTGTAACGTATCAAATTACCACAAAAAAGTAAAGAGTCTCCATAAATTATTTTCTAATTTAAAACTAAAATAAAAATCAGGGACCTTCCTATCTTACATTCAAGCCTTACAAGACCTGCCTATTAAACTAGAGGCATCCAGTAAAAAATACACGTCCCACGTTATAAAACGCGGCGGCAACACAGCGTGAAATTGCCGCAGCTCCCGCGAGGCGGCGCCACCCGCGCCACGTCTTTTTCGACGCCAAGAGGTGTCCAACTAGCCTTTATTCATTTCACTTCCCCCTTGGAGAATTCAGAGTTTGTACATGTGATTCGTTTCGCGAAACGTGAGGCTTATGTTTTGTTCTTGAAGACGGTATGCATGTTTTGGGTGGGATACAAAGGATTGTACGGCGCATTAACTGATTTTTGTTGTGCCAAATATTGGCATAATGGATTTTGGCAAGGGAAAATGTTGGAAATCTTGATTTTGTTGCACAATTTCTTTTGTTTGTTGTGTGTTTTTTTGCTAGGTCTTCTCAGAGAGATCCACTTTTTGGAAACGCAGGTGAAATAAAGAACTGACTTTGACTATATTGTTTTTTTTTTGCTACGTGTAGCTTTGACCTCTAAAATGGTTCTTAAATTTTGCTATCTAATCGATTAGCGGTAGGTCAGGCACCGAGTTCAATAGTAGAAAAAATCTTTAACATTCAAAACTACGTGGTTCCATGTGGTGGAGTGGTATGGCGTAGACTTAAAAAATCCCCTGTATTTCCCAAAGGGTTGGGCAGAGGAGTACTAATATACACCCACATTTGCCGAAATATTTCGATCCCATGTAATAGAATAAAAACTAACGCTTTACTCCACCTGGAGATTGAACACAAGACCTCTAGTTTAGCAGACATGCTTACTTGACTACTAGGCCAATATTCTTAATTGTAATACGCTATTAAGTATTTTTACCTGACATGATACACAAATAAATTATTTTGCATTTGAATGAGCCAGTTTCTCATTAGTTTCTTTGTTCTGTTATATTTGCTCTACAAAATTCTTAGAGGCGAATTTAAAGTCTGAATATTTTGATAAAATTGTCTCCAGTTCATCTAACGGGGGCGGTGTTAGAACGGGATAATTACTTTCTTGAGACGCTGAGGTGTCTAGTTACAAATTGGACAGGGGCGTCTAATTTGTGACTGAATTTCGTTTACTGGAAAACTAGTGGGGAATTCGTCGCAAGATCAGACTTTAACCCGCGCGCCTGGGAGTAGGTAACAAGGCAAGGCATCGTTCTTTGAACGGGTCCAGTAGACACTACACCGCAGACCGTCATGGTTCTGACGAATGACAAAATATCCATGGCCGCGACGAATTTTGCGAATTTTTATGACAAGAGAAAAAATAACGAGAACTCAAAATCTCATCGCGCCTATCATCCGAGTGCCTGCGCAGTTCTTGAATACTTTGGTCACATTCCAAGTAAAGAAAGTGACAACCTTGAGAAGCTCATTCGCTCTAGACTTGACATTCCACAACGCCCTCCACACCACCAGACAGAAACAGTTGGAGAAAGATGATACGGGATAAACTGATGAAGAAGAGAGGTCACGGTCTTCAGCACTGGCGAACACGACTCAAGGAGGAGGGAAATGATGACAAGCGCAGAATTGTACTTGCTAAATCTAATTATTATATATTATTAATGCAAAATACAAATAATGTATGTATAAAAATCCATGACAGGACTGCCTCGTTGGTCTAGTGGTCCCAGACGCGACTGCTACGCTAGAGGTCCTGGGTTCGAACCCCGGGTCGAGCAAAGTGTTGTTGGGTTTTCTATGAAATTCCCAATAGCAGCTCGGAGTCTGGATTTGTGCCCGGTTTATGGCAATAGGCTTGCCCCCTATTAAATGGGACCTAAACATACTGGCGAAATGTGGGTGTACATTAGTACACCTCCGCCTACCCGTTTCGGGAAATATGGGCGTGATGGTATGTTATGTATGTATAAAAAACAATCTGAGATGTTTAAAGCTAATCAAACGGATACATGGTTGAACTTATCTACCTAATCTGCAAAATATGTTGCGCAAACACATACAACATTCCATGCCACCACCGAACTACAATGACACTTGTTAGGGTTAGTTCACGATAACAATGAAATTTGAAGACACTTCAGTACTGGCCGTTATACACGGGCAACTGATTTCCCGGCAACAATCGCGGAACACAGTTGCGCAACTAATAAATAATCATTGTAAGTTGGTTCATTTTGCATCTTAGTAGAAGTATTTTAGAGCTGGGAAAAACCTTCTTAAACGTTCAATAAAACAACTATGTTTATTTAATAACCTGTGAATTTACCGTGTAATTATTGAACATAACATATTACGGTCACGCCTATATTCCTCGAAGAGTTATGCAGAGCTGTATTGCTGTTAACACACAGTTGCCAGGTTTATTTAAGTCTCGAGTAATATTGGACCAGCCTATTGCCATCAACCGCTATGTGATTTCACAGAACAATCCAACACTGCTCGACCCGAAAATCGAATGCAGGGCCTCTAGCGTAGTCAATCTTACGTCTACTAGGCTAATGAGGCAATTAAACGCAAAGACTTGTAATTGGCTTTCAGTCTATATTATTGTTTACCTTTCTGTCATATTAAGCTGTAAGTCTTCCATATAAATAAATAAATAAATTATATCTGTATAGTAGTTTTATTTCAATACTAGCTTTTCCCCATAGCTTCGCTTGCGTCATGTTTAAACCCCGTTACACCCCATTATAGTTATTGTCATTCGAGGTGGAGACAAATCCAACAAATCAATGATCATGAAAATCGGTCCAGCAGTTCTCGAGCTGTAAGTAATGTAACAAACCCGACTTTGTTTTATATATATATAGATCTACTATAATATCGCTAATATCGGAACTAGTCTAAACTTTTTATATAAATATAAGTCTGATAAGAACAGAAACAAAGACAAATGAGTATTTCAAAAGAGCAATTGTTGCTCAAAATTCGGCAAATTTAGTCGCTCGTCTGACATCACCATGACTAAAATACTTCGGAATTTGTGAAATATTTGCGCCAAAGCTAGTGCTTCTTTGGATTAGAACTAACTGGCGCTGGCTGGCTGCTTTATTTGATACTTTACTGTGAACGTGAGCTCACAATAGACAGTTGTACTAGAAGTTATCTTAGCACTTTGCAGCGAACAATGAACGAGACTTATACAAATGCCTGTTAATTGTGTATTTATTAGAATTGTTTATTATATTTGTTTTTGTTATTGTATAACTGACTCAATATTGTGGTCGCAAGTTATACTGCGACGATACAGGACCTAGGTTTGATACCCATATCGAGCAATGTTTCATTGGGGTTTTCTATGAAATTCTAAGAAACTCTCGGAGTTAGGATTCATACCAGGTCATTTGCAATAGGCTCGCCCTTTACAGTATACATAATATCTTGCATATCTATACTCTAAGGCTCCCCCCTATTTCATGGGCCCTTTAACGATATTGCCACTAAACGGACACAAATCCAAATTACGAGCTGCTACTAAAAATTTCACAGAAAAATACAATAACAGTTTGCTTGCCCTGGGAATCGGATCCAGCATGTCGAGTATAACAATCGCACTTAGGACCGCTAAGGTAACGGGACAGTTAAACAATTAAAGTTCAATAAATAATATCTACTCACTTTTAAAGGTTGGCGGGTGTTCTTCCCACCCAAGTTGACCTACAGTACTACACCTGAACTACACCTGAGTTGACTACAGAACGCTAAGTCACTCCCCACAACCCTTTCGCACTTATCTTCCTTCATCCAAGTATCTTGTAATGACATAAAAAAGACACAAAATTAAAACAACAAAAAGCTTTACCTCAAATTCCAAAGTGCCTAATTTAAAAACCAAGCGATATTATCTTAAAGCGTAAACTCCACGACACCTTTATCAAGAATCACCAAGCGCCAACGAATTCTAAACGAGCTCCTCCATCAGCGGAATTAATTTCACAAAAACAATTTAAGTGTTCGCAATAAATTATTTAGCTTTGAGCTTAGTAATAATGTAAGTTGAATACCGCCTTTCTAAATAACGTACAGCGCCCAACACTAATGTTTATTTAGCTTTGTAAATGCAACGCAACTGTATTGGGCATAGGTTCTCAAACTTCTTCAACACGGCGCGGTGTGCTCTAGAAAAAAAACTCATTTAAAGCATTGCAAGCTTTCCATAGAATTGTAGTTACCATCACCTTATCGCGAATCGAAAACAGCTAAGATTTAAATATTCCAAATTCGTTTTATTTCAATTAGACTATTAGTCCATTAAATTATTGAATTGTCATTTTGGTGCAAGGTTCAATTTAATATTATTGAATTGTCGAAAATTTGGTGCACGGTTCAATTTAATGTTATTGAATTGTCAATAATTTGGTGCACGGTTCAATTTAATATTATTGAATTATCAAAAATTGGACCAATTTTCTGCTGCTGTCCCCATAAGAGACAAGTGCACATAAGACGGGCGTTGTGGGCAATTTTGAGAATCCATGGCATAAGGTAATGCAAAATACTTGATTATTCTAAACCCAGGGACAGAGCACCTACTCAGTCCAGCTTCACAATAACGGCCACTGCATTGCAAATTGCTAGAATAATACTTAAATTGAAATATTTCGCGGTAGCACGCAAATAATTTCCGACTCTAACGCAAAGCGTTAAAGATTAAAATGATGTAGGAGCGTACAAATGAAAATGTTACCGTCATATTATTTGATGAGTGGGGAATGAGTGTCCTGAATAAATTTGCAAGTGGTTTACACGATATAGAAAGGTATGCTTTTAATGGCGCTTCCTTGTTTTAAATTAGCACCTCGGGCATAAATCTGTAAGGGTGTTCTTACACCGGGATGTTACTAAGCCGATGTAATCGATTTTCAGACATTCTTAACACTAGTACCAATACAAAACCGATGTCTTTACATCCCTACAAATCTCGAGATTGTGATCGACGAGTAATGATTCATTATTAAAATCGATTCAAAAGTCAATCGAACATTGATGTAACTATTGTGGCACGTTTGTCGCTGTGGCAGAAAAATCAGCTTTGACGCCACATGTTTTCTCGATTGATTCTTAGAATAATCTATACAGACTATTTCAGGAATCAATCAAAGACTAACGGCTTCGTTAGTCTAGTAGTCGTGAGTGCGAATGCTACGCTCGACGTCCTAGGTTCGATTCCCAGGCCGAGCAAAGTTTTGTTGGGTGGTCTATGAAATACTCAGGTCGGAGTTCGATTTGTGCCCGGTTAATGGCAATAGGTTCGCCCCCTATTACATGGGGCTTCTCATATCGGCAGACTATAAATGGTATTATTATGGTCTAAGTACCTAATCCTTCAGAAAATACAAGTGTGATTGTACGTCAAATTATGACAGTTGATTTGTGCACCGATTGCATTTATGTAATAACACCCTTACAAGGCCTGCGAAGAACATTATGCTTTGCATAATGACAGAACAGAACAGAACAGAACTCGTGATGGCACTTCCATAATTTATGCAGTATCCCTTAATTTCAATTTGTGCAACAATAATATGTGTGAGTGAGGAACATAGATATTATATACAAATTCTGCATGGTTAATAACACATACATTATCGGAAAACAAAGCACACAGTATCCTATTAATATTTTCAATGTGAAAGTTTCTGAGGATGGAGGGATGTTTGTTACTCTTTCACGAAAACCTACTGAACGGATTTCGGTAAAACTTTAAACTGTAGAGTATATACTTTGGTTATATACAATGACAAATTACTAATAATAATGACTAATAAGCGGATGTATTTCGGGAATGTTTAAGGCTGATATTCAGAAACGAGACTCAACATGAACTTACGCTTCCGTATGTCAAATTTTTATGACAAATTGACATACGGGAGCCTAAGTTTATGCTTAGTTTCATCTCTGAATATCAGCCTAAGATGTTGTGAGAATATGGATATGAGATAAAATGTATGTATTATGTTTTAATTTAATTTTAACTTATATGAAAACATCGTGAGGAAACCTGCATGCCTGAGAGATTTTCCCGACGGCATGTGAAGTCTGCTAACACGCATTGGGCTAGCGTGGTGGACTATAGCCTAATCCCTCTCATACTGAGAGGAGACCCGTGCCCAGCAGTGGGACAGTATATGGGTTGATTATTATTATTATATATTTTGTGCTTTTTATTATGCTTAGTATGATTTTTGATTTTTGATTTTTTTGTACATAACATACCAATTTTATTATTTGTAATTTAACGCTGCATCGTATTGGTTAAGACTGTGAAGTTGTATGTGTATGTTTTTTGTAAATAAATAAATAAAAGCGTTGTAAAAATAGGTAAATACCTACCTTTTTCTTTTCAAAACCACGTAAACACAGTAATGAAAACCAGCCAGTCGATCAATAAGATCCAAAGGCATCTTACGTCCAATTCCACAAAGCGCATTACATAGAATTTCGAGAGCGAAGCAGCTCTGTCTTTCAATCGGATCGATAGTCAGTTAAGCCAATTAATGCATTACGAAGTACTACGATAACGAACAGATGCGGTCACAGCTAACTGGCTGGATCATTCATACAAACGGGTCATGTGCTGTAATTGGTAAATCTATACATAGATGTATAATATATAATTGTAACAGGCTGATGTCGGTAGAGGAGATGACATATTTAAAAAAAAGTTTTATGAAGGGTATTGATAAATAATGTTATATATAGATAAATTAAATCATATTTTTTTGTTTTTGTAGGTATGTTTGTACGCCCATCATGAAAAAACTGATGCACGAAATTGGATTCGGTGATCACAGTTCACAGTTGTATTGCTGGAAGTCAAACTTAAAATATGCATTTTTCATTTTGATGCGTCGCTCAGAAGCCGCGTTATGTTACATACATTTTGCCATCATACCTATAGGAAGGGTCAGGTCAGGCAGAAATGCACTCAATGTTCACCTATGTGTTTTAGCTATTGGGGGTGAGCCTATATACCATTAAACGGACACAGATCCAAACTCCGAGCTGCTAGTGAGAATTTCAACCCAATAACACTGTAGTAGGAATCGAACCCAAGACGCGTAGCAGTCGCGCTCACATACACTATCCTAACGAGGCATTTTCCGAAGTACAATCACCAAAATATCTGGTCACTGTTTATCGAATTCTAAACTTTACTTACGCCTCTAAAATCTAAATCCATTTCGCACATAAACAGAACACCCCGAAGTTCAACCGAAGGCTTTGTGATATAAATCTTCAATGAAAGCTATGATACGGTGCTTATGTTACGCCAAGCGGAAAATTTACAACGAAATGTAATTACCGTAATCTTTTCAAAAGTGGAGTTTGGTACGGGTCGCGTATGTGCAAATGCTACTTTTGTAGCCAGAATGAGTATCAAAGGAAGTTGGATGTGTTTAATGAAACAATTTCCTTTATAGAACAGTTTTGCAAAATCGTGTGTTCAAACTGAAATTTATCACGTTCTCTTTAAAGGTTTTACTGTTGATCTGTTTATGAACTACTGTAGCATATCATTGCATAATAATAATTCTTGATGACAATATGCTATAGTTCTTCGGGCAATGGTTTCTTACAATTCCTTGTAGACTTGTGCCTTTCGTTAGCAGGATAATGGGTCAGGTCACGTCTCTTCAAAATCCTTCCTTTAAAGATTTTATGACCAGTCCGAGATACAGCAGCATTTCAACAAGCCTCTTTTGAGAAACCCCTACGCTTTCAGTTTGTCGAAATTGCAGTACTGAAGTAGCATTTCTCTTTGCGCATCCGATATACCCTTTGGGTCCCGTTTAAGCATGGATTATGACGTAAGTATAATAATACCCGAAAGTGGTGTAAGTGTGACAAATCCCCAATTCTATTCGCGCTTTGTACCTCTATACCTCTCACTCTATACTACTCTACTCAGAAATGTACTAATTATAAGCCAAAGTTCGCCGGTATGTCCTTGCCTATCTAAATGTTAAAAAAGTAACAGATACACAAAGTTGCATTCGAAATAAGTATAGATATGTACATATGGCTAAGTGTAACAGAACTAACTTATAATTCAACCTAATTCCTAGATCTGATATTCCAAATTCCTACATACCTATTACAAAAGCCAGTGATAAAGATAATAGGTAATATTCGTCTGCTAGTAATGAGCAAAGACCATGCAACGCCCGCTTAACTGCGAAGCTACGAAAGCAGATACTAAACTTTAATTGGTAAACCTACACAGTATTTGAACGCAAATTAAATGGTATTTGTTCTCATTTTAAAACTTTTGTTTTGGATAGAATATTCTATGATTGGGTGATTATTCTTCTTTCTTCCGTATTTATAAAAGGAAAAGGTAACATACTGATTTCTGACACTACGCGAATACTAGACATTGAAAATAATATCAATATAACGCGATAAAATCCGTAAAAAGTAGTTTTATTTCAAGGAAAAGGTATCTTACCGATTAACTAACTGGTCTACTAATGCATACAATACTCAAACCATAAGCCATTACCATTGGTGACTAAACTGTAACTGCAAGATGGTGTTATATTCACCAGCACCAATCTAATTTTGTATTGAGTGCGTTGCGGATAAACTCCTCCCTCTAGCGATACCCAGAGGAACTAAAATCACTACAAATATTTGTCAGACTCTAGAACCCGCCTTAAACTATATTTACAGAAGTAAATTATTGGACTCATCATTATTTTAGGCATTATCTTTGTATCATAACATACCAGCATCCAAAGGGTTAGGACAGAGGTGCCATTATCCGGGCATAAATCTCATGACTGTCCACCCTTGTTGAAGTCCTTCAGTTTACTTATGTGTTTCACGCCGGGTACTTACCTAGGCGCACGCTTGTTGGAGCTGGGTTGTTGCACCAACCGCCCGCCAAAACTAATCTTAAGCAGTTCTCTGCTATATCCCGACTTTCTAGGTTATATAATACCATTTGTAGGGAAGTAGATATTTTTGCTGACAAGTTGCCGAATTTTAAAATAGTTGTTTTGGGTTTGTTGAGAGACAAGAACTGAATTTTGTGTTTGTACCTATTACGATTTTATTTTATTCTATTTCAAGTTAAAAAAATATATTTTCTTTAATTTTATTATTATTTCTTTTGTGTATACTATCTCATTTGTTTATGTTATTAATTTTTTTCATTTGAATATCAGTATTAAAATACCAATGTTACAATTTGATGCATGCTGTGACACCTTAAAATTTTGAGCATTTACCTCAATTTCAGTAATTATATCTTAGATATAAGAAACGATGTAGCAGCTACTGGTTGTCCAAATAAATAAATAAATCCAAACTCCGAGCTGCTACTGAGAATTTCATAGAAAACCCCTAGAATTCAGAAACTAGCAAAACTGTCAATTTTAGAACTAGTAGGCCAACGACAATAAACGAAACTTTTGTTTAAAAGAAACCTGACATAAATGCATGTCTGTGATACACACATCTGTATAAATCTGCCAGTTTTCTACTAAAACAGGCTCGGCTTTATAAACAGGCTAGTTGTCCAAGACAACTAGATTGTATCACTAGCCTTCAGCATAAAAGCGTGTCACCGCGACAGGCGAGGAAAGAGTGTGTGTTGTGCTTCCAATATCCGGTATGTCATTCTACTGCAACGTTGCCTCGCTAGGAATATGGAATAACAGTTCAGTGTTGCCTAGTTTAAAATTGAAATTAATACCAGGTCAAACTTATTTCTGTTTGAAATAGAGCAATGCTTTATGCTCGCTTACTTATTGATCATCATCATCATCATGAACCCATTACTGTCCCACTGCTGGGCACAGGTCTCCTTTCGGAATGAGAAAGAGGGCTTACGATTTAGGTAGTTCTTTCAACCTTCTGTACAATTTGGGTCACAATTTCTTTAATATAATATGAAAGAGTCTGCGTTTCCCGGTTTCTAAACTGACAGTGAATTACCTTTCTCTATATTTTGTGCATTCTCACTGTATTTGACTGCATATTAATTTAATTATTGCATGTGGCAACCCAGTAAGACGGGCATGCGCCGGAACAGATCGGTGTCAAACGTCGCGCGACCGACGCGACACCTCTCTGTTACTAGTTTGTTAGTAACAAGCTCCGACTTTACTTAAAAGTAAGACTGACTTGCCCTAGATGCGGCGGGTGATCATTAATAAATCGACTCTCGGGGAGGCTATTTTAGTTCACGCTTACTACCAGTAGCGGCTAAAAAGGAAAGATATTATTTCCTGACAATGAGTAATGTCCTCACTGTAGGATGCACTTGAAATGTGCCATGCAGCCTGTTTTTGCCATGCTTTTATAAACTATTATACTAATAATTACCGTATGTTTATGCGGCCTATTTCTACCTTTTTTGATAAATATAACAAGAAAACAAAAAAAAGCAATGAATTTAACTGACCACTTCCAAACTTGAAAAACATAAAATTAAAGTGCATGCCGCTGATTGCAGATTGATACATGATTACATCGATGATGTTGTATTTTTGTGCCTTTTTTTATAATAAAGTAAGTAAGTAAGTAAAGTGACGAGTCTGTGGTCTAGTGGTTCGAGTACCGGACTGCTGATTCCCACAAGATACAAACATTTATGTGATGGAACGTTTGTCTGGGCGTTTCTTATATATTATAAGTACCTATGTATTTACAAAATGTAAGTATATACCTAAGTATTATATCTATTGTCTAGTACATATAGTACAAGCTTTGTACTTGATAAACGCAACGGATGCCGCAGTTAAGGTGGCTTCCTACTGGGCTCAAGCTCTATAAAACTTTTATTTATTGACACGAGACATTGATTTACCATTGACACGAAAAAAAGAAGAAGTACAAAATCTGTGTAAAATATCCCAAAATATATTTAAAACAGTCAAGTTTCACTATGTTGCATTTACACCAAAATTTAGGAAAGGTACACATAACTCAAAATAAAAACAATTTACGTAAATAAATAAATACAAGATACGCATTTGAATGGAACCGGAAACACCCGAATCCAAACAAGCCACAACTCCGTAAAACACAGTATCTGCATGAACAATGCAGTTAATATTAATTGGCAGTTACCTGACGTGTGATGTGGCCACAAAGCATACATTTTCGATGCCATTCATTGTCCCGGTACGTACAGAACGATATAAAATTCTGATTGGATCATAGATTATTGCACGCGGGCTTTAAAAATAAACTTTTGACATTCGTTTTTGGCATTTCTATCCCAGAATTGGGGTATATGCAATGTGAAAACTTAATTGGATTACCCAATAACAGTTAAAAACAAACGGATACAGATTTGAAAATAAAATAAGTTTTTGAAATGCGTATAAAAAAAAATTGTAATCTGTGACTTTAGAACAGTAATTTAATACTAGAGTACAATCTTATAGGCACGGTTAAACTCATGAAATGCCGTTAAATTTTATATGAATTTAGAAGAATGACATAGGTTGTCACAGTATGTCTTCGCGAGATAGAATTGTACTTTATCTACTTAAAAATTGGCCATCTTCACCATTTTCATAATCAAAACCATTAAATCACTAAAATCTATTATTTATTTAAATCTGAGGTCATTATTATCGAATAATTTTTCTTCTGTTTTATTAATTACCTTCAAGAAAAAGTTATGTTATTTGATCTGATTTGAGCAATAAAAATCCAAGGAGAAATCGTAATCGAACGTAAGATCCACATAAAATTAACAAGTCAAAGACGTCATAACGACAACACTTAAGTGAACTAAAATCCGTTCTTAAAACCATTCTTCAGCTGCAGGCATTTTCCCATCATTAACGTTTTTATTAAGGGGAAGTGCTAATAGCTCCGATGGCATTCGGAGGGTAAGTGGCGGAAGGGGAAACCAAGAAAAACGGTATGAAAAAGTGGAGGGATTACGATGGGGTGGGCGAGTTATTGCAGGGGATCAAGGGGTGGGTTTAGCTAATCTGCAAATGTGGGAAAACGATGGTGTGTTGTTAGTTTGAATACATCTATTTTCTACCCAGAAGCACTAAAAAATATATAAAATACTAAAAATTACAAAACTACTGAAAGATCGGCAAATTCCTTGTAGAAAAATATGCAAAACAATACCTACTATATTATTCGAAAATATTGGCTCCACAGGTATGTTACGAAAATATTTAGATACTTACGTTGGTATGTATACCTTTATTCTATGTGAATTTGAATATAAAATAATAAATAAATTTAAAAATTTAAAAAAAATGGTATAAGTAGCTTTATAAGCCTTATCTGTCTATGACAGAAAAAGTATTGTCAAACAATAGTTTCCCTATTGTTTCGACCTAAACCTAAAAGATAAAAAGATGTTATTTTTAATAGCTCTTGAAATTTTGCTGGATACGAGAATTCAAACAATCCAATTTCAATGTCAAATATGTTTGTGCTCAAAAATTAAATAAGTACCTACAACTATGTGAAAATTACCATGTAATTGCATTAGCAATTCGGTTCTAAAACAACAACTCGGTTATAACAGTTGAATATTGTAGGTAACATTTGGAGCCAGTGTTGCCAGCGTATAAACATTACTTTTGCTGCAATGGGGCACCGTTGAGATTCCTAAGTTGATAAGCTGTAGCGTTAAAAGCGCAATGGCACGAACTAGCCTTCGTGAGCGATATTAACCAGTGTTATAATTGTTGTAAGGAACGAATAGCGTTTTAAAGATTTTATTCCGTTTAATTTTTATACCTAGTTTCTTATCTACGCGCCACGTATTTTTATCGACAGGAAAAAGGAGGTTCTACTATCGAAGGTTTTACGTTGATTAGGATTAGAAAGACTTTTCATGAAAAAAGTTGTAAATAAAATTTAAGTTTATTACTAAGGTAGGTAAGTACCTACTTAGAATGTAGTGCTTAGGTACGTAATTAAGTTTTCGACTTATCAACTTTAGTAATAAAAAATAATTAATCACATCAACGTCATGGAAGCACATACATATATAATTCTACATTATATACGATCACGCCTTAATTCCCGAAAGGATTACGCAGAGGCGTACTAAAGTACACAGTTCGCCAGTATACTTAAGACCCATGTAGGTAGGTATAGGGGGCGAAACTCTGAGCTGATACTGCGAATTTTGCAGAAAAATCCAACTACGAGCAACACGTGCTCGACTAGGGAATCTAACCCAGGACCTAAATAGTAATTAAAAATCAATTTTAATATATTATCGGTTTATCCTATTTAAGTAGTATACAATCGCCTTGTATCTCATTACGCTAATGATACGATTTGCATCAAACGTTGCTATGAAGGACCCTAAAAATAAGAACTGAGTATTTAACAAAAATCTTAGTAAGTATTGGTTTTTTTTCTAAGCAACTTTGCCTTAAACAATATTCATTTACCCAATGACTATATGTACCTACGGGAAAATACAATAAAGTCACTTTTAATGTAACATTACAAATCAATATATCATACAAAAACATAACATTCATAACAAACTCAGTGATCCCATAAAAATAGGGTGTAAAGCGAAAAAGAAAAACGGATATTATTTGATCGTACGATGTATCACGCGAATGGGACTGCGAGGGGTGCGAAAACAAACTCACTTCCAATATCCAATGAAAAATCAATCCATCAAATCCAATAAAAAATCTAGAGCAAGTTATTTTGTTATACTAGGTCATAGGTTGTCAACGTGGACAATAACGCCCCCTTGTGGGTGTTTCAGACTTCCTGGAGGGCCGTAAAAGACCCCGAGAAAATTAAGGTGTGTTGAAATATTACATGTTTAAATACCTAATATGATCATAGCAATAGTTATTTCATATTCACAGCAAATTAATGGTAAGTTAAAAATGTGTGTCTAGCAATCTCAAATCAACCTCAAAAGGTTGACAATCTGTTATAAAATAATGCGGACGATTTGTGTATAGGTATTTGCCTATAGTTTTGCTGACGGTTCGGTTAAACTTTTATTTAATATTCTCTTTACTCTTTACGGCTTTTAGATTTTATCGTTTTAGTTTTGTTTCAATCCGGCCGAAATTAGGTTGATAAACAAACAACAATGAGATTTTAAGGTTATGGTTAAATGAAATTACTTCTGTAACCAATTTTTGCAATAAGTTTATTGTTGGAGTTAGCGCAAAACTCGAGCAGAGCAGATCAACAGAGCAGAGCATTTACTGACAACACTTAAAAATGTACTGTGGTTACTTACGCGTTGGCGCACGCTCGAGCATGGTACAGTTCTCGCCAAACTTATTGTCGGAATTGGATAAGAATGATTTAAAACGACAGCCTATGACTTGAGCTTTCGTTTTTATTTATTACAATCTAATATTTTTCTTTCTCCGATTTTAACGGCCAGTTTAAAGTATGCTCGTGCCAATTTCAACCCGGACAATAAGTTTGGCGAGAACTGTACAGACCTGCGCTTTGACGAATATTTTGACGGTTTAACCACTGCCGTTAAATTAAACCAGCAAACTGAATTCCATGGCCTAGATTTACAGCAAAGGAAAGAAACCATTAGGTACTTAACAGTTAACCACTAAATGCTAAATAAAGTAACCTCTATAATAATTTTTAAAACTATTTTTGACGAGATTCCGAACGTCATTTTCTGTTGTCAATATCAAATTCGGAAATTCAAATAATTGTCAATGTCAATGTCATTTTATTATTATATCGTTTGTTTTGTTGTTTCAAGTTCAACTGTTCGGAGAACATCTATTGTACGAAATCAGAAAATAAATTTTGGCTATTAGCTATATTATATTTTTCGTGCACGTTTATAAAAATATAACTAAATCTATGAATACCATTTTGAGACCTCGTAAGAGATAGTAGCTATTAAATAATTTATAAAAAGATTTCAGAAAAATCTAGTTTATTGCTACGACGATTTTCAATAAGACAAATTTAATCAAATCACAAAATGTTTCAGGGCTTAACATCCACAGAAGTTGTTCTACCATGGCTGGAATAATAGAAGGTACAATAAAAAACAAATTACGTTCACTTTTAGAAGCTAAACACCTGGAGGTGACCAATGAATCCTATATGCATAATGTTTCACAAGGAGCTGAAACACACTTCAAAGTAGTTGTGGTGTCTGATAAATTTAATGGCTTACCACTAATTAAAGTAAGTACCTTAGAATAAACTTCTGAGCTAGTTTATTGGAGCAGGTTATGCGTCTGTTGGGTGGATGGCCGTGCGCCTGTCATAGTGATGGCAAATGTCGCGAGTCCTATGACCAATGGTCATTATCATTATAATATCATAGTCATCATACCAAGTCTATATGGTAAGAGAAGGCAAGTGCGGTTTTAAGTTGGTACATGTGTCATACCCTGCTGCCTCTTCAGGTGGCATACAAACCATTAGGATTTTCTACACAAAATAAAAGGTTCATTGCCTCATGTTGAAGCAGCAAAAGTGGTATGCTAGAATTGTAAATTGCTAGTGGCGGTCTCTAGGTTTTTGTCTACCACTGACTGTGGGAAAATAGTGCAATACAACTATGATAATATAAATTTTATATATTTTTTTAATATTTCAGAGACATCGCTTAGTAAATGAAATCCTGAAGGAAGAGCTTCAGAGTGGTGTTCATGCTCTGTCCATTGTAGCTAAAACCCCTCAGCAATGGGAGGGTAGTGACAAGGTAGTGGAAAGGAGCCCCTCCTGCAAGGGGGGCTTTGGAAAATAGTTTTTTTGAACATTGGTTTTTGTTTTTTTGTTTCCTATTTATAATAAATATTTTTGTTTAAATATTTCTTCTGGTTGTGGTTTTTTGTCGTATTTTCATTGATAGTGGTGGCATTATTAGTTATTCTGTGGTGGTGGTTTTGTATGGTGTCTTGAAACCCTGACATAGCACTGAAAAACCATTGCCAAAGATGTTAGTTCCTTTCATATTATTAAATGTCATAAATGAGAACATTAATCATCCTCTTTATCTAATAGGCAAAATAGAGTAGGAGAGATGTTGGGATTATAAAAAAACTTGTAGGATTTAGTAGTAGTCTTAAAACAAGTGTAGGCTAAATCTGGGAATTTGAAGATACATATTTTAAGTTACACCCCTTAGTGTGGTTCCTCAGTCTTCACAGACTGCCTGACGTGTTCCAAGTTGCAGGCATGACATCATGTGGCTTGGAGTCTCCCGATTTCCCTAACTTTGTATTTGGTAGTGCCAGAGGTTCCAGAATCATCAAACTTCCTCACGAAACAGACATAGCTTATTATCATGCCATGCCCGAAACAAAGCATCTCATGCCCATTTTCACCAACATTTGGGGAATCCTAAGTGATATATGTTTTTAGTTGTTTTTTGTCAGGGCTTTTCATTGATAGTGGTGGCATTATTAGTTATTTTTAGTAAACTTAAATAACAACAAAATACATTTTGACGATAAAAACTTTATTCTTACACCATTTCTTAACCCTAATTGGACTTTCTTTTTGCATCAGATCAATACGTCGTTCAAGATTATTCATGTAATACTAGTCATACATTACATACATACATACTTCAATACAATACACAATTCAACGAACAATACTATATAGAAACTGTACAGTATACACTATTGTAGGATATCGTAAAATTTATATACAGATAATATATCTGTTAAGTATAACAAAATATTGACCTATCTTATTAATTCATAAAATTGATTTTGGATTACCATTATTTTTGTTCAATAATTTTGTTATTAGTTAATAGTTTAGTCGACAAGCTAACCAGTCCAGCTTTTTGACAAAATGTATTATATCAATAATACTTTTTTTTATATCTTGGAGTCCATTTACGTAAAGTAAATATCAAACAATTCACTTCGCGCACACTGATCACTGTTTTGTCATATAACTCGGTACACAGCACTCAATCCACTCAGTTATTTCATTCACACCGTAGAACGGTGTTAGTTGTATCAGAGGTTGAAGTTGTCTAACCGTAGCTTGCCCTCATTCTCTGTCAGATAGAGTAGGTCTGCCATAGTCTGCTCGCAGATTGCTTCTTCAGCTTTCTCTGACATCTGAAAATGGTAGTCAATATTTTTTATTTATTTAAACAGAAAAATAAGTCCAGTACGCGCTTACCCTAAATAAAATTGGACAACGGAATTGATGGTGATAACAATTTTTTTTCCTTTACTAATCTAGACTGATTTATAAAAGGCACGAGAAAACCAATCCAAATATTAAATTACGCGAAACCACAGAGTATAAAAAAATACTGTTTTAGTTTGCGTGCTACGTCCTCGGTAGCATCGTCACTTACCATCAGTGAGGTGCTGCCAAACGCACTCAAATTTATAAAAAAATATTTATCTCTATTTATTCAACCCGGTAACACCCACTGCTGAGTAAAGCCCTCTTCTCTATTAAGCTACTGTAGCCGATCTTGTGCAAGTTGCACCCACCAACATAATAATAATAAAAATATACCCACCGGTCTGAACTTATACTCGCTGGACGGCGGATACTTGAAGTTCGGTCCAAAGTTCACGCTGACGGTAACATTCTTATGGAGCGAGACAGTCGGATAGTAGCACCCTTCGTAAATGTCAGCGAACGCCTCGCCCTGACACTCGCCGTTCTTGAAATAGTACACCTTGCTGCCCGGCAGAGGTTTGAGATTGTTCAAAGATTCTTGTATGTTGTCCTTATCTTCATAGTAGAGATGGCTCTTGAATTTCACTAGAGGCTGGAAGGAGCAAAATTAACATATTTTTAGTGGGATTAGGCGGAGGTTCTTGGTATATCCAGTTTACTGACTTTATTGTATACCTATCATGTCCTTAATTATTTTCCATTTTGGCCTCTAGCATATAAACATAATGATTTATTGAATAAGATTTTCATTCCAAACTCCTATTAAAATCAATACATTAATTTAATGTAATGTTAAATCCTAAGGGCCGCAAACGTCATCAGGCGGAAGGGGGTCATGTCTCTATATCGAATCTCGGAATAAGCGTGACTTACCCTGTCTTTGTAAGTGTTAGGAGTGTATTTGGTAGTGACACTCTCGGGCAACATGACGAGAAAGCCCAGCGTGTCACCCTCGCCATAACCATTGCTGTAATGCTTGCCTTTAGACTCGTGGAATCTGAAACGTTTTATATTTCCATTTTAATTCATTAAAGATAAGAGATATAAGGAAAGAGGAAGACCAAATAAAATATGGATGGACTGTGTGAGAAAGGATATGACCATAAAGGAGTTGAATGACAAGATAGAGGCTAATAAGAGATGTATGGAAGAAAAAGTCATACTGCGCCGACCCGAAGTTAATAGGGATAAGGGCAGGAGGTTGATAATGATGATGATCATGAAAGAGAGCACGGTCTTCCTTCCACACGAGTCTCTAAATTCATTCTGAGCAATATAAGGGACATAGCCCGATCTGTCATTGGAGCCATCAAATGAAGCTAGCTTTGAACAACGACTGTAGAGCCTGTGATGATTTCAAGGAAACGGTCCAGCATATTCGGCACAGCGACGAAACGGATGACTCTTCTCGGCAACGGGTACCCGAAGCCAGAAGTTTTAGGTTCCTTCCTCTCAATGGGTTAGTCTTTTTCATGGACCACGTCTTCAAAGAGTAAGGAATATACGATAATGAGGACAACACAAAAGATCCCATTGGGTCGAAGTGTTGCTGGCTATACCAGCCCCCATAACAAGATAACATAAGATGGTCTTCCTAAGGGCGAATCTTTTAATAGAAACTTTCGAGATTAACTAGAACAAATACAAGTTCGAGTAACATACCTGGTGCCCTTCCGGCTGCGCCAGGAGTAGCCGAACTTGTCGTACCCGAGCGGCGCCTGCAGGTTGGCGTAGCGGCGCCCCCAGCCCAGGCGCGTGGCGGCGCCCTCGGGCATCTCCTCCACGCACACCTCCCAGTACCAGCTGCCGCGCGATACGCCTACGTTACAAACATTATATTATACTACAGGCATTTTATGTGCAGTAGATCGTGTCTTGTGCTACTAAAAGCCGCTCTTTCCTGCTCTTGCGCTGTGATCGCTACTTTTTTAATTTTATTATTTAGCCATTATCGTCCCACTGCAGGGCAACGGCCTCTCTACCCTCTTTCCATTCCTAACGGTCCTAGGCTATTTAGGACCAATCCTTCTGGAAAGAACGAATCAAGCTCATCCCGCCATCTCCGTCTGGGCCTCCCGAACTGTCGTCTACCGTTTAATGTGTGATCCCCATTTTAATCTAACATTTATTGTAACATTATAAAGTGTAATTATGTATTGAATAGTACCTAATTAATGTATTGAGTGCATTTGAGATCTAGGAAAGCCACAAACTAGAATTAGTGTAAGACATTTTATTCATTGATGTCGATGGTACGTTTTAAAAATTGGCCCCATTACTCTAGTATCGTCAATAAAAGACAGAGGTCGCTATTTGCAGATTTTAGAGAGAACAGGCCATATAGGACGTTCTGAAAACTAATGATGATGCAGACTTACCATGCGTCGCCCGCACCATGCAGTACCCCTTGTCCCCGGTGACAGCGAGTCTGTCTTCAGATATCTTGAGTTGCGGCGCCCTGTCGTGTAGAGCTAGCAACACTATCCCTGGACAAAGGGACCGGTACAGCCACCCCGGTATCGGCTTGCCACTCCATTCGTTGCTTTCGTCAAACTCCTAGATGAAGTTTTGAAATGTTATAGCAAAAGTTCGTTTAATTCAAAACCGTGGCCTTCAGAGTAGTAACAATTGTGTCTGCTAATTGTTACTTGGGAGGGATAAAAGTCAACACAAATCGAAGAATTGTTAGTTTTTTTCCATTGTCAATTAAAAACCGTAATTATGTTACTCAATTAATGCTAAAATAGAACAAGATATTCGTAGGAATGTGCAGTTAGATATCGCCACGTACATGAACATATATACATTGTATTGTTATAGCGTTTTTTAGATAAGAACAACGTTTAATTAGCATTGGTAAAATGCCCGCCCATTCTTAGTGCTGACCCTGGGTGCTTTATTCCAAAAATAGCGCTCAGCTTCTATTTAATACTGATTAGGTACTGTCTTTTATTGTCTGACTTTTTTATGAGGTACTAATACGAACTTTATTCATATAAAGTCTACTAGCGTCTAGCGAATCTATTCTAATATCATAAAGAGGAAAGATTTGGTTGTTTGTGTTTGTATTGAATTGGCTCCGAAACTACTGGACCGATTTGTAAAATTCTTTCAGTGTTAGATAGCCCATTTAAGACTGCGATATACGCCGTTGACCTTGCTCGAGTGGGCGTTCCCGATGAAAAACACCGCGCGCGCTGCCGCACCCCCTGGCACTGACTACGCGTTGCACTCACACATTGACTGGGCGCCCGACTGCCGTTTAGACTAGGGTTGTCTACATTTTTCGGCCGATTAAATAAATAATTTTAAATATTATAGTTTTTTATACGGAATGATAAAAAGGTTTGTTTGCTTGTTATTATTATCAGTGTTAGACTTTCAGATAATATATGATATCAATTGACAGTTTAAAGGCATGGCATTAAATGTTTTGGAGTTCTTTAAAAAACACTTATATTGAATTTATAATACCTCTACTGATAGAAATGTTTTCATTGAATAATTTTTTTTCTATAAGAATTTTAGATATGATACTGAAGGAACCTTTTGCTTATTATTTATTTATTGCACGGAAAACTTACAGTTAATTAAAAGCTAAGTAGCAGCAACTTGGTCAGCTGATAGCCGATAACAAGTTTTTGCTTATAGATAGATATATTTTGTTTTTTCTAATTAGAAAAAACAAAATGTGTAGGCAAAAAACAAGCAAGTACCTACTATTAACAGATTTTGTAATAATAACATTCTTAATTATTTACTTAAAATTATTTTTTTACGTTTAACTCGCAAATCGCGAGACCTACCCCTATTGTCGAGTCTTGCCTAAAACTTCAGTTCAGTGCGGGAAGAGACACTAAGCTGAATGGACCTGCGACACTTTTCTTTGTAAATCGAAGTACTTTCATACTCGTAGTTTCGTAATAATTGCATCGATTTTTAGTAATCATATAATGGGGTTATTTTTGTGTGTCTGTGTACATAATAATATTTAATATTAGCGTGTATTGGTGTACATAAATTATTTAAATATACTTAGTCGTTATTGTAATTGTAATAAAGTAATTCTGTGCGTTATAATTATGTTTATTTATATTATCAAAATGGATGACAAAAGAAAATGTAAAAAACATAATTCGAAATTAAAGACTCAAGAGGACAATACAAAGGGTAAAATGGTAAATGGGTACGTTTCTAATCTATATATTTTTAAGGTTTGATAACTATAGGCATAACCCAAATGGCTAATTCATATAGTGTGCGTAGACCATACTTCTTATATTTATACACTTGCCTATAGTTACAGTAAATCTAATTTACCTAGCTATCTGTAAATATTGCCGGAGGCCGTAGGTACCGCTGGCATCGCGTGCCCCGTGGAGGTATATTATAATGTATAAAGGATATTTTTTATGCAATGCGCATTTTTTTTCAAAATAAATGTCAATTTCATAATCAACACCCCTAGAAACCTCGAAATTAATACTCATGTCATATTAATGAAAAAATAATAATATCCGCCATCTTGGATTTCAAAATAAATGGCAATTTTGTAATCAACACGCCAAGAAACCTCGAAATTGATACCCATGTCACAGTTATGAAAAAATATTGTTCGCCATCTTGGATTTCAAAATAAAGGGCAATTTTGTAATTAGCACACCAAGAAACCTAGAAATTGATACCCATGTCACATTTATGAAAAAAAATGTCCGCCATCTTGGATTTCAAAATAAATGGCAATTTCATAATCAACACCCCAAGAAACCTCGAAATTGATACCCATGTCATATTAATAGAAAAATAATAATGTCCGCCATCTTGAATTTCAAAATAAATGGCAATTTCATAATCAAAACCCCAAGAAACATCGAAATTGATACCCATGTAATATTAATGAAAAAATTTTGATGTCCGCCATCTTGAATTTCAAAATAAATGGCAATTTCATAATCAACACCCCAAGAAACCTCGAAATTGATACCCATGTCACAGTTTTGGAAAAAAAATGTCCGCCATCTTGGATTTCAAAATAAATGTCAATTTCGTAATCAACACCTCAAGAAACCTCGAAATTGATACCCATGTCAATTATGACAAAAAAAATGATGTCCACCATCTTGGATTTCAAAACAAATGGCAATTTCGTAATCAACACCCCAAAAAACCTCGAAATTGATACCCATATCATTTAATAAAAAAAATAAGTAGGTTCGCCATCTTGAATTTAATTTAAAAATTATTTTATATTACCTATAAAGTTAAAATCAATAGGTACCTATAATTTAAAAAATAATTGCATATTAACACGCAAGGTAACATTGTACTTGAACTTAGTTAAAAATTAAAATAGTATCCCGAGCTGATAAAATTTTGTTTTGTAGCTAGCACCGTGCTCACCCTATCAAAACATTGTAAGATTTACACACACTGATAAACCCTTTATACTACTACTAATACACAAAAGTATCGAGTATGTAGCTCCATTTTGCGGAAAAAAGTGGCACAGGTCCGTTCAGCACGGCGCCTCGTCCCGCACTAAAGTATTGGGCGACAGAGGGGCTGCTCAGGGAACTTGCGAGTATCGATTACGTAAAAAAAACATGTAAAATAATTAAAAAAGTTTTTCAAAAAAGTGAGCCGAGAGTACTCTCGGCATAGTACTATTTAATATTCTGATGGATTAAAAAAAATCCTACAGTTCATAGTTTAAAAGAAAAAAGGTTGTAACGAAGAAAACGGAGGCTACTTTGGTCATTTATTTTTAATACTTCAAATGTTTTTTTAAAAAATCTGGCCCGAGACGCACTTGCTCTGTATAGTGTAGATTAACATATATTTTTTTTGGATTTTTTCCGATAAAGATTAGGGAGAAAAAACGTTTTAATGTACCCCCAAAACGCGCAATCCACGTATGTCGCCGCCTTAATGGGGGGAGGCTATAGACTATATACCATCATGCTACAACTAATAGGAGCCGAGTGGCAATGAAAAATGTTGCAAAAACGGGGGAAAAAGTTATCAAGAACACGCGGGCGAAGTCGCTAGCGGGAAGCTAGTTATCAATAAATGTTTTCGGAATCTTTTAACTTATTTTAAGTAAACTAATATTTAACATAAAAAATGATTTTTTCTCATACTAAGGCCTAACTAGGTTCCTTGTTGACAAACCATAACGGAATAGCAACCGTCATACACAAGTTATTGCAGCCAATATCCGCCTGGCAAGTATTTTAATAGAGGTACAAGGTCCAGATTTAGACAAGTTTTAAATAGAAACTTTTTACCGTACTTAACTTTGAAAGAGGTTTAATTTGAACATTTTAAGGTTCGAGTCATTCGACCTCCTTCGAGTCTTCTCTGTTTTTTGTCTCACCTGTCTGAAGGGTGCATGTGGGTCGGGTTCAGCCAATATATACCGGTAGCCGTCCTTATTAAACGGATGCTCAGTGGGGTATCCATGCGAGGGTAACTTCAAGGCCCCTAAGTCAGCGGTGCGTCCTTTCTTGCCGACGGGAGCACCGGTTTCGGCTGCGCCGCCCACTGCGGGCCGACGCTTGCCCTGCCTACCCTTTACGTTGCCGGCTAATGGTACTGGAAAGTGATAAATGGGTCAGTCAATAAAACCCTAGTACTAACACTATTGAAGTTAAGGGTACCATTGGTCAATTATCCAGTAGTATGCTTTACACACCAGAATAATTACATCCTTACTAATATTATAAATGCGGAAGTAACTGTCTGTCTGTCGCGCTTTCACGCCAAAACTACTTAATCGATTTAAATGAAATTTGGTACAGAGGTAGTCTAGAGCCTGAGAAAGGACATAGGCTACTTTTTATTGCGAGAACAGGGCTGTAAGGGGGAAATAAGGGATGAAAATTATAAGAAATACCGAGACCACGCGGGCGATGCGAGTGAAGTCGCGAACAACAGCTAGTTGAGAGGAAGATAAAACATTCAGTGGTATCCAAAGCAAGACACAAAAATGTCTACATTTGCGCAGCGCCTTTAAATATCAAAATATGTATAATTCGTAATAAAAATATAGTGGGAAACGACTTTTTTTATTTATTTATTTTATTGATTAGCTTTATTTTATCCCTTGCATGTAGTTCATATATTGTTTTGCTTTGTGTGGTGTACTTATTTATTAACGGGAAACGACTTAGTACACAATAATAAGTTAACAGACTAATGTTATGGTATCGCTAAAAGGAAGTGTGTTCTGTCGAGTGTAAACTTAATAAGATAGGGTTGCCAGTAGCATAACCGACTGCTGTCAAAGAACTGATGGAAATGCAATAGCTTTTCAACGGTTTACGACTATAGGTACAGTTCTCGCCAAACCTATTGTCCGGGTTGAAGTTGGCACGAGCTAACTTTAACTAAGCCGCAAAAATCGGAGAAAGATAAATATTGGATTAAAAGGATTTAAAACGACAGCCTACGACTTGAGCTTTCGTGTTTAATTATAACAATCCAATATTTTTCTTTTTCCGAATTTTACTCCCTGGTTAAAGTTAGCTCGTGCCAACTTCAACCCGGACAATAAGTTTGGGGAGAACTGTTCTTGGGATACCTATAGTAAAAACGTGCTAAGGCGCGGGTTACATTGCATGGTGACCTCTTTCTACGTCGCTATACAAACGCCGCCACATGTAGTCCAATCCTTATCAGTAGGTACGTACTTAAACCACATTTTCACTACACCGAACTATAAGAATTCAAAATGTTGGTAACTCGACTTACTTTATAAATTAATAGCATGTCGAACAATATCAAAACGTAATGTGGTCGGCTATTATAGCTGGTTTCATTTGAAGAAAAGTGAGTTATACATATGAATATGAATTAATCATACTTAGACCTTAGAAAACAATATTTTCCTTACTTACATACCGTAAGTATCTATAATTTTGACTTTTTTAGAATTTTGTTAAGAGGTCAATTTTCGTCAATTGCCTCAAAATAAAAAAAAATGGGTTTAAATATAACACTTAATTTATACATCACAAAATTATGACGTCACTTAATCTAAACAACACGCTGTTGTAGACTTGACACACATACGTGTGATACATTACTCATCGTTATATGAAAACCTCATCGTTCATTTTCCGCAATGTACACCGAACATTCCGAAAAACTCGCTAAAGATAAAAATTTATGGCAACCACGCTTACAATATCCTCATAAAACTGGCTATGATATAGAAAAAAAAACTTTATGGTGTTAATATTACAGCTCGATATACATAACGAACGCATGTTTATTGCAGACGATATAATCTAATTGAATAAACGAATACCAAGGCTCCTATTATTCCACGCAAGCCATGCCAATCGTATAACTGCAGGAAACAATTATTTATGCAAAAGGATGTTAGCACCATACCAAAGACCAGCAATAAAAATACAAAAATCAATTGAAATCTTAGTAACTTACTATCCATGTCGTCAACACCGATAACTGGACTAACTGACAAAACTTGTCATATATTTAGTGCAAGTGTTGATAAGATAACGTACACGTATCGAGACGAACCTACGCGCCGATCAAGTCTTACGTGACAAACAACACAACAATGTGGGACGCCGAACATAAACAATCAACCAACATCATACAAGGAATAAAAATTGTTTTAGCTCTACATACGTTAGTTCACGAAGATAAAAACGCGACGCCAATACACACCTACCTATAAGTAAACATTTGTTCAAGGCAAATTACGATTCTGATAACAGATAGCCGTGTAAACTAATTATGTATGCACATAACATTCTGACGAGGTGTAACTGTGAATATGAGAACAGAAAAAAATATAATCGGACCAAACTCACCAGCCATAAAGTTCAAGGTGATTATGAAGTGAACTATTTAAATCTAAAATCAATAGAGGAGAAATCGCGCGGCTAACGCGACGGTCCTATGTGTACTTATCGGCGAATATACGGATACACTAACGTAGAATATAGTGTTTTATTGCTACAACTGTGTGCGTCGCGGAGTAAGTGTTTACATACACCAATGCATAAAGAACAATGTCATTATTCAATAACATGTCTTTGTGGTCGACTCTACAATTTCTGTGTATGCACTGCGCGTTACGTGTGTGTTTTTCAGTGTTTTGGAACGTTTCCAGAGCGACATCTCAGACGGTCAATTATGGTGTTATGCCACTCCATTTTTTTTTACTTTACTTGATCAAGGTCGGATTAGCAGGTCGCCTTCATCGTAATTGTCCTTCATTTGTGTACGCTAGTTGTATTTAATTGATAAATTAATGATTATAACAACTATTAATTTATAGTCTTGGAGGCTTTATTGCCTTAAGTGAGACATCTTATTGAATTTCATTGAGCTGTTTGTTCATGATACATCTACACTATTATTTTCTCTCTAAAAATATATACTCGACCAATGTCGACCATGACAACGGCTTCGCATAGTATTTACTTATTTTATTTTTACTATAATCAGCTGGTTACCCAACCAGATAGAGGCGAAAAAGCCTCATTTGGAGATTTTAGAATTTAAGAATTCCGTCCAAGATTTTTTTTTTTACGTTTACGAGCTCGCACAGCTATTGTTACTATTGTCGATTAGATCCATCAATATATCTATTTCTATCCACAGGCTAAATAAGAGTAGCCAAAAATATTTTGGTAATTAAACAGCAAGCAAACATGGAAAATTGCCACATTCTTGTCATTATCCTGGTGTTGTCTCAGGATCTAGGTGCACCTTCTTTAACATTTACGAATATTTGCTGAGGCTTGAACCTTCAAATGGCCTTTACTTATTTATCTAAATAGAATTTTACAAAATGAGCGTCGGTCCTGAAAGAACTCGAGCCAAATATGTTTGTGATAAAACTTTTGCGCGATTTAGCTATTTTAAGACTATACTGACACTCACAGGAATATGGCAAAACTAAAATGGATCCAGAAGGTGAAGTATTGGACATAACTGTAGCGACATCTATCGAGCTACCTACGTGAGTCCCTCCATAGGCTCCATATAACAAAATTCAATTTTAAGAAAAATATAGCGTGCGCAATAATAAATTGCTACGCGATCTAATTAGGTATGAGGAGATCTATAATTTTATTATTAAATAATTTTACCATGGATCTCCGCATATTTCGTCGTATTTTTTTAAAATTATTATACAAATCTATCCCACGGGAACTATACATTTTACTGGGATAAAAAAATTAAGCCTATGTACTATTCCAGACTATTATCTATCTCTGTGCCAAATGTTATCCAGATCCGTTCAGCCATTCTGGCATGGTTGAGTAACAAACATCCATCCATCCATCGAATCTTTCACATTAATAATATTAGTAGGACTAGTTCATCCGCATGGTTTTATAAATTATAGCTTATGTTACTCTGGAAAGATGTAACTTTCTGATGGTGAGATTTTTTTAAATCAGTCGTTGTTTTTGAGTTTACTCATTACAAATCTTTTCTCTTTATACAGTTTACGCCAAACTTATTGTCCAGGTTGAAGTTGGCACGTGCTAACTTTAACTCTACCGTAAAAATTGGAGAAAGAAACATTTAAGATTTTAATAAATATAAACAAAAGCTCAAGTCATAGTCTGTCGTTTTGAATCATTCTAATCCAATATTTTTCTTTCTCCGATTTTTAAGGCCGGGTTAAAGTTAGCTCGTGCCAACTTCAACCCAGACAATAAGTTTGGCGCGAACTGTAAATTAGTATTAATATATTAGTAAGTGTACATTGTAGGTACTTACCAGTAGCAATACCCATATCGGTGACTTTCAGCTGCCCCTGCTTGATCATAGCCTCGTAGTTAGGCTTGATACCTGTGAGCTCCATGTTGTATAGCCCAAACATTGGTCCTTGATTGGCGTCTTCCTCGTATGTAAATAGTACTTGGATATCCTTTATAAGTGCCCTCTGCACTGTTGCATACCAGGACTGAGTAACTCTGAAAAAAAACGGGTTGTTTCAAAGGTTTATAAATCAATATAAATATGTATCTACACCAAAAATTAGCAAGCGCCCCCATCCGTCCCACCGCGCGCAGGCGAGGCGACCCCGCCCCTCCGTCCCGCCGCTCACATACCTAAGGCGCGGCCAACTAGTTCCGCGCAGACTATACATAATATATGCCGCCGTGCATTTGCGGGCATATGTTCGAGGTCAAACATATACTTTTACATTCTAGTTGTCATTGTGAGCATCGTCGCCTGATGGACGGAACCCACGTAAGATCTTTGTAATGCTCAATTTAAAGTACAGTTCGTACCGAGCTTTAAGTTAGCTCTTGCAAACTTCAAGCCGAACAATAAGTTTGGCGAGAACTATACCCACTGTTAATTAGCTACCTTTAAAATACTACCTTTTCTATAAAAATTATAAAACGTGATAAAATCCGTAAAAAGGTATTTTTAATATCAGTAGCTTAATATGTTCTACCTCAGGATGCAATCTATGTCCATGCCAATTTTCATCAAAATCGGTTCAGCAGTTAAGGCGTCAAAAAGATAACAGAAAAGACAGTTACTTTTTCATAAGTATGGCTAATTTCAAGTAACAAGGGAAACATAATATAGGTATATGTTAAGTATGTTTCGGAAGTATTTCATGTGTGTGTCTAAGTATATAATATCAGTAGTTACATTTTATTTATTCTTCAAATAATTGCAAGCTTGAGCCTCCTGAAAATTCCTGAAAGTGACACAAATATGACAACATTCTTTTTTGTCCAAAGCTAGCCTTTATTTTCTTTTATTAATAAAAGAGTTTACAACCTCCTTCTTTTTATACATCTTAAAAGTTTTAATGAATTTTTTTTTAAATGGAATTTTAAATCGGAAAATGTAAGGGCAGTAATGTAATGCTTCACCTCTACCTCAACAGCTAAAATAATTTATTAAAAATAAATAGATAAAATTATAAAATTACAATTTAATTGGGTTAAGATTTTAAACAGTTTGGTTTAATGGTAGATCATTACACCTTCTTGCCTTTTTTAAGGGTACTTAGGAGCTAAATTACCCATTATTTATATTAGACGACGTCTGTGGTCTAGTGGTTCGAGTACCGGACTGCTGATCACGAGGTCGTAGGTTCGATTCCCGCAAGAGACAAACATTTATGTGATGAACTTAGGTGTTTCTTATATATTATAAGTATGTATTTACAAAAAAAAAAGTATCTAAGTATTATATGCATTGTCTAGTACCCATAGTACAAGCCCTGCTTAGTTTGGCACTAGATGGTGCTGTGTAAAAATGTCCCAAGATATTTATTATTTATTTATTATAGTCACACCCCTCTGTCATGAGGTAGAGACTAGGAAAAAGAAGGAACTAATTTTCTTACGAAGATTAAAAAAGTATTTACATTACATTAAAAATAGGTTGTCTTACCTTCTTGGCATAGTTGTCATAGCTTCCCAGTACTGGTCTATGTAAGGTATGATCTCCCGATCCTTACTGAACAGGGGCCTGTTGCTGCCCTCTTTGGCGCTCTCCTGTCGCAGGTTCGCAATAGCTGTCAGACACATCTGAGGGAATGCTGAAAGAGAAATTAAATTATAAAGTCAAAACCTATGTATGTATGTTTTATGGACCCTGGGGGTATACTCGCTTTGTTCAATTCAAATGTAGGTATTGTCTAGAAGGTATTTATGTAGGTAAATATTTATTTACAAACATAATAACCATGAACTTTATATGGTTCGGGTGATCCCGTAGCTACAACACAAAATATGTGTTGCACTCAACAATGTTATATGGAAAAATTATTATAAATAAGGTTTCCCATCCCTAAAACTACTGACCACAATTTGCTCATAACCTTAGATAAAAGATCAAAATATTAATCCTATAAAATGCATGTAAAAATTCCTTCAATTACTCACGAGCCTGGTTCTTCTTGAATGTCTCTAGTCCAGTGGGTGAGCAGTTCTTGCATATGAACAGATAATTGGTCATGAAAGGTACCAATTTCCCTAGTTGGTAACCAATGCATGATTCATGAAACCACCGATTACAAGATGCGCACAACAACTCCGCTATGTTCAGATTTCGATCTTTCCCGCTAAAATTATACATAAAGGTTATTAGAACTTCTTGGTAATTTTAATTAAAAAGTAAAACTACGGAGGTTTACTAACCAGTAACAATTTCCTTGAGATTCGTTCGAGGTTTTGTTCGATTTATTTCTCTCTGCATTGTCCCCCGGCTTTTGAGATTCAGATTGATTGTTACGAGCATTGTTGGAAGCAACATCTGCTTCGGTAGATTTCTTGAATGATTCCGCCGTTGCTGCCATTTTTATTATTTAATTGCCTTATTAATCGATAAAGATAACCCACAGTCACATTATACAAATACTTTCAATAAGCACATTCCAAAATAAATACGATACAAAACACTAGATTTCGATTAGAAAAACACCAACCAAGGTGAAGTCAAGTGAAGTGTTTTCTGTTATTTCGTCTCTTTTTTTATATGTTTACTCTGCTTTATTTAAGCTGCAATCTAAACCTTTCAATGTCGCAGGTA
This sequence comes from Acronicta psi, assembly GCA_946251955.1. Lineage (NCBI taxonomy): Eukaryota > Metazoa > Arthropoda > Insecta > Lepidoptera > Noctuidae > Acronicta > Acronicta psi. The sequence goes on from OX276476.1 coordinate 12,185,607, forward strand.
TATAGCGCTAGTGTTGCGCATAAACCAACACGTTAGAAAGAAACAACACGATGAAAGTTACAAATACTAACCTACCTACTTTATTTAGGAGTATAATTTTCGTTCAGAAATCTTGAAGTTTTGACGAATTGATGGATTCAATTCGTATTGATTGTGAAAATATATAATTATTTACCAAATAGGTAGCTACCTACAAAATAACGTTAATTTTAATATTATAAAGTTTTCCATTATTCTTATTCATAGCTTTGGCTTTGAAATAGAAAATTTTGGAGCATTCGAAAATTAAGAGTTGTCCTTTGTTCCGTGTCATGTCTGTCAAGTTCAAGTGTCATTAGTTTCAAATTTCAAATCAATAAATGAATAAAACGCGCACAACGGTTGTCGTGGTAACACAGATTTGTATCTACTGCTATATTTTGTTTGATACGTTTTATCTAATTGAATTCATTCAAAATACGTAATTGAATATCTTTTAACAATGGATTCAGTTACGAGTACGGATAACGTATGTATGGACAAGATGACCCAAGAGAATATGTTACTTGAAATAATAAGAGAGGTGTGCAGTGAAAATAATAAATTGTCGGAAAAACTGAAGGGAAAAGTGAGAAGGATCATAGCTGATTGCGACCTGACCTATTATTCTAGTCTCCACAGACTCAACACGGCTGATGATAGTACTGCTACTGTTTTAGGTAAATATTTGATTATTTTTATCTTCATGGAATGTTTGTAGTTATACGAATTCATAGGTATTCAGCCTGATACCATGCTACCGATGGACGCAGGCTATGTCCTATGTCCTAAATTCGTAATCCACCATAAAATGGTCTTTTGATGGCATCAATTTCGGTTAGTCACTACAAGCCCCTTGCCTGATACAAGTGCAGATCAGAAGTGTGCTGGCGTTTCTTGAGGAGTTAGGGTAGGGTTAACGTTTACTCTAAGCAATGAGTAAACATTAAACATCCCCACCCGTACGCAAAATACGCGCATTGACGTGGAGTTGCGGAAAACAGCCCGCTATACCATACCATACCATACCATACCAAGTGCAGAAGATGCATTTATAAAAATCAAGTAGGTAACTACGATGTAACTATGCTAATGCAGATAAAAAAAGATTTGTTATAACAAAAAGAAACATTATGTTTTCTGACTAGAAACCAATACTTAAAAATGTTTCATTGTGTTTTCAAGCAATTCAGATAAAAGATAAAAAAAAATTATTGACCAATAAAAATATACATTGGACACTTAGTTTTTCCATTGGCCCCAAACTAGGCAAGCCTGTATCTTGGGTATATATATATGCATAATGGCATAATGTCCATGGACGGCGATAGTCAGATGGCCCCCTCTGATAAAAATATAATGAATCCCCCTGCCCCACATACATAACAAAGCAATGCTTTAGATTGCATAACAAGTTTTTGCAGGGTTCATGCACCAAACAGCAGCTGAGCTTACATTTGATGAACAAGCAGAGTTCAATCAGGCAGTGCTGCAAAAGATACAAACCAAACTCCCTGCATTCACATCTGAACTTGAACATCTAAAACAATCAACTAGCACCAAGAAACCTCAGAAGGACCAGAAGAAGGAGCTTCAGGACAGTATTGATAATAAACTGTGCACTCTTGAAGAACAAGAGAGTGAGAAAGTGGAGCTAATGATGGAGTGGCTCAACCACAGGCTCAGGGATGTCACCAAGTTCAGTAATGATTCCAGTGAGCTACTGACGCTTAAAACTAAGATTCTGGATTTAAAATCTAAGTAAGTACCTGTGTAACACTAAAACATACACTCACATAGCTACTTGTAAACTGCCACATTGGTTTAGTTGTCACAAGAGCAGCTTCTGGGTGTCATTACAGTCCTGTGCTCAATTTCCAGGTTGAGCAAAATAAGACAACTAACATTAATTTATTATTTTGTGTGAAAACTATAAAATGAATGGCAAAAAAAATTGTTATACATTTAAGGTTCTTCTTCTTTTTTTTGCTAGTGTTTAATTATTATAAATATTCAAATAAATTATTTATCTTAAAATTATTAAATTACCTAAAACTAATGTGTCTTTATCAAAAACAATAAATATTTACTGAATTTAACTTTTATAAAAACAATAAATAATTCTTTGACTGGAAATTGAACCCAGTGCCTCAAGCATAACAGTCATGTATTTGACCACTAGACTAACAAGGCAGTCAATAAATATGCATACATATTATGTAACCTAATACTGCATACTCTCCATAATTATCAAATGATTTAAATGTTTTATTTATACAATGTTTTATGTGACAACTATTTAGCTACACCATTAGCACAACTAATTACCGTTGGCTTCTTAATTGCAATTCATTTAAACATCATGGGCACTATGAAATAAATAAACTTGTGTTAATGTGATACTATGAATTGTTTTCTCAAAACAGACTTTAGTTTATTCTTGCTTACATGATACATAATATTATTTCAAAAATCTTTAGTTATTGATAATATTTTTTTCATTTGAACATCATAACATGATGTAAGGATACATAGGTCAAAGGTAGCAAATAATAGTAAGTTACATGTTCTAACTAATCTATAGCATTTCTAGTTACTTTGTATCTTGACCACTGCTCAGTTTGGGACTAGATGGTGCTGTGTAAGGGCCTGTTTCACAACTTACTGATAAGTCCCCGTTAAATTAGCTGACACATAATTACATACGAATTTTGTTCCATTATTAAATTAATCGGCAGTTAGCGGCTATATCCAGGGTTTGTGAAACAGGCCCTTATTATCCCAAATATTTATTTATTTATTCAACTAAAAGGTGACAGTTATAATAGTTATAATGGTTGTTCAAAGTTCAGCCTGGTCCAAAACAAAATTGTTGGTTTAAAAAGTCTTGAATTAATACATTTTTATTAGTTTTAAAATATCTTTATTTCAGAATTCTTCATCTACAAATTCTGCAGAACATCTTCACGGAGACGAACCAGTCCATCAAAGCGTATGGAGAGATACACAAGGACTTGAAGGACTCCATCAAGGAAACAGAGCAGAGGATCAAAAACTTCCGCGAGATTATTGATGGCGATGCATAGTTACAAAACACCTACTTATATGCACTGTTTGCAAGACTGTTATAACTACAATAACAGCAATATAACTGTCTCTAGAGATGTATAACTATAATAACAACAATATAAGCCTGTCTCTAGAGTTGTACAACTACAGTAACAACAATATAACTGTCTCTAGAGTTGTATCTAGAGACATCAAATTATAAATTCCAGTATAACATGGCCCCGCATTGTATAAGCTTTCCGCCCAGTACCCGCGGCGTAACTTGGCCGGACTGAAGTTAGCCGTTTGGTTGTTCAGTACACAATTTATAACCTAAACAATCCATTGCGCATTGGAACGGCCAACTTTAGCCAATACATCCCATTTTACAGTGGGAGGTCAACTTATACTGGAAAGTTATTTTAATGAAGGAAAAAATCGGAAAAAAGCAGTTGGTACTTGAACTTTCGTCTTCTGGTTAAATACACCAGTCGCTATGACCTCAAAGGCTAATATTCAGAGACGACGGTAAGCGTAAAGTAATGCTTCGGTATGTCAAATTTGTATTCCAATTTGACATATGAAAGCGTAAGTTTACGGTTAGCACCGTCTCTGAATAATAGCCTAAGCCACCACGAGTCCTACTCGCCAAGTCGAAATTTTGTTTCATATTCCAAATTTACGTCTCACGGTGACGTTATCCAGTCGATTTTTCCCTTCATTAAAATAACTGATAACCTTAGCATTGTAAATGCTTAAAAAAATACAAAAAGATAGTTATACTGGAAATTTAAATTCTAGCCGTACATACGGTAGTGGCTGCGTATCGATAAAAACTCTGTGACCTCGTAAATGTTTTGTGTTTTCCTAACAACTTTTGTAATTTTTGCACTGTAACACTTTTTATGCGACTGTACCTTCGCAGCCAATCGGGAAGGCTAAACTTAGTACTCAAATATATGTGTGTGTTTCTAAAAATGACATCACATAATATACGCCAGTACTCTTCGAAGAGAAACCTGACAACACTGCTCTACCGGGAATCGAACCCAGAACTTCTAACGTACTAATCTCGCTTACGACCACCAAGTTCAAAAGGCAGTTCTAGCCCACTTAGATAATGTAATACTGAAGTATGGCTGCGCAAAGTACAGTCGCATGGAAATATGTTATTGTGCAAAAATATCCATCGTCATTACTCTGTACTGAGCGAAAGAGACTTATTCACGAAACGTAAGAGTGAGTGAGATAGCGTCCACACATGCGCCCTTTACTTGCTTGCTTCAGTGAGGCACAGATATATTAATCGAAGTGATTCGACCAAAAGTATCGTTAACATCCCATAGCCAAACGAATCAAGCAATAGAGACATAAAGACCAATCTCACCCAGTTCAACGGTTTAACTAAATAAATAAAACGTATATAAAAATGTCGGGTTTTCCTTCCTGACGCTATAACTCCAGAACGCACGAACCGATTTCCACGGTTTTGCATTCGTTGGAAAGGTCTCGGGCTCCGTGAGGTTTATAGCAAAGAAAATTCAGGAAAAACTTCAACAGAAAAGCGGGTTAAAAAGGTTATCAAGACCACGCGGGCGAAGCCGCTGGCGGAAAGCTAGTTCTGAATAAATCCCCAATGATTTAAAATAAAGCAAGTTGTCATTTGGAACAGAGTTTTTTTTATTAAAACAAAATAAAACTATAAAAAATCTTGTTCACCTTTGGCTTTGACTTCAGAGAGAAATGTCAACAAGGTTTACGAAACATTTTAAATAATTATTGAAAACAAATATCTGTTAATTTTTAAAAATATACAGAAAGTATGTTTTTTGTTGATTATTCTTTCATTTCTTTTTAAATAAAATTTATTTATAAATTATTTATTAGGTGATTTTATTTTTACATAAGCCCATGTCTGCTTTCTCACGGGACACCCGAGTCCTTAGTTCTTTCTTCTAACAAAAGTTAATTTGATGACTAAAATAAGTACCTACTTAGTGTGTGTGTTTAAAATCTCCAATTAAACAATATAGTAAAAAGTTGATACTAGGCTAGCTTTTAACTTTACATAATCGGTAGTTAAATAATTAAAAATATATAAGAAGATACTACTTATAAATATGAAAACTTAGTACGATCTACTTGAGACACAGCTGACACGAGTAGTGCTAGTAGGGGGTACATATCTGACGCTGACATTGAGATTGAGAATGGGAACCGTCTTATTAAATTTAGTTGTTTGTCGGTTATAGCGGCGAGTAGCCGCGCCAATGTGTCATAAAGTGATAACGTGAACTGCTCCGACAACGATGGCAAACATTTCAAACCTCATAGAGAAGTTGACTCAAACTTTCAGGTAAGAACCTCATTTTTATTAAACTTTTTTTGAATTTTTGTTTTTAAATACCAAGGTTACTCGAATGGTCATTATTATGTATGTAAACAACGGAAATTGATTTGCTGCCATTGAGATAAACTTGACTATACACAGATAGGCACAGCCATGATCGCACGAGGTTGATTAATAGCAACAATGTTTATTTTACGCAAACAGCTATCTCAAATAGTTGAAACATAACTTGTGTTGAATTGCAGTGTAAATGTTTTTTATTTCTCAAATAGTGGGTAGGTACTCACTAGGTAGGTACCCACTTCACATTTTTCTTTTGACGTCATCCGTCATTTGTAATAAAAAATGTTATTTAAGGATTTATTTGACTATAAACCTACCTATAATGTTAAATCTATGATTTGTTTTTTTTTTGTAAGTAGTGTTTTTACATTTACGTACAACAGCCTTAAATTATAGTATTATCCTCAAAATATCTGGTATATTGCACATAAAGGTAGGCAGGTTGCTGATATTAAAGTTATTTTTATACTGTACTGTATTGGTCTAATGGTCCCAAGCGCGACTGCTACGCTAGAGGTCCTCGGTTCGATCCCCGGGTCGAGCAGTGTTGTTGGGTTTTCTGTTAAATTCCCAGTAGCAGCTCGGAATCTGGATTTGTGCCTGGATAGTAGCAATAGGCTCACCCCCTGTTACATGGGACCTAAAACATGCTGGCGAAATGTGGGTGTACATTAGTACGCCTCTGCCTACCCCTTCGGGGAATACAGGCGTGATGTTATGTGCAGTATACTATCTACGTTTAATATGAGATTTATTTTACCCCGTATGGGGACGGGTTAGAATACAATTCCGCACTGGCATTCAGGTCGGCATCTCGTTAGAGGCGAGAAAAGATCTCACTTAGGTAGTCGGTGAAATGACATGCTCCATAAAATGAAGCTAGCTTTGAATAATGACTGCAGAGCCTGTGGTTAATTCAAGGAAACTATGCAGCACATCCTGTGCGATTGTGACGTCCTGGCGACGAAACGGATGAGGATTTTCTCGGCAACGGGTACCCGAAGCCGGAAGATTTTAGGTTCCTTCCTCTCAATGGGTTAGCCGCCTTCGTAAACCACGTCTTCAAAGAGTAAGGAATATACGGTAATGGGGACAACACAAAAGATGCCATTGGGTCGAAGTGTTGCTGGTTGTACCAGCCCCCGTAAGATAAGATAAGATAGGTAGTCGGTGGCAGAACTTCTTAGGGTATTGACTGGCGACAGAACTTACATCGGAGTCTGTCAAGAACCTTTATGTGTGTTCTGACTTTTGCGTGTGAAGTTTGCAGTTGGTATCATGTTCAAAGCATTTGCAACGCCTCTGCTGTTGTGGTTCCTGAGCGAGCGGTGACTAACTACATACCATTTGGTGGTTCCTCTGCTCATAGGGTCCTTTATTCATAACGATTTGGAATCTAAATTAAACAGTTGTTGCTGCAACGCTAGACTGCTTATTTATAGTGGACTAGCTTCCTTATTATAATTTTTTCTCCCGTTTTTGCAACATTTTTCATTACTACTCCGCTCCTATTAGTTGCAGCGTGATGATATATAGCCTATAGCCTTCCCCGATAAATGGGCTATCTGAAAGAATTTTTCAAATCTGTCCTGTAGTTTCGGAGCCTTTTCAATACAAACAAACAATCAAATCTTTCCTCTATATAGTATTAGTACCTATATGATATTATATCCTGCGTGTCTATACCTAATACTGCGAACACAAAGTTGTAATTCATTTTTTTGTATATTTTAGCATTTTCTATGCAAAAATAATACCAGTCGACTTTTTCCTTCATTAAATAACAAGTTGTAAGTAAGTATACTGATTTCTGACACTTACGCAAATACTAGACATTGGAATAAAACTACTTTTTACGGATTTTATCGCGTTATATCGATATTATTTTAATCCCGACGTTTCGGACCCTTTACAGCGTCCATGGTCACGGGTGACTAAGGTGGTAGGCGTCTTGACGTTTCAATTACTAACAGCTACCCTACATTAACGCTGACGCTGTCAATATAACGCGATAAAATCCGTAAAAAGTAGTTTTATTTCAAGTTGTAAGTATGTTAGGTAGGTACTACTACATTTCGTAACATGCCCTCCATAAAACACCTGATAACATATCGGAGTAACTATAGTTAGGTAGGTAACTGGTACCTACGTAAGTAAATACTTTTCTTAACTCGCATAACGTGGATTAGTAGTTACAACTACAAGTTACTGACTGATAAGTCCCTATCACCAAACCTGGTGATTGTATGGATTAGGTAAGGATACGATTTGCCACTGCAAAATATACCTTATTTCTTTAAAATTCTGGAATAAGCAACACAATGGTTTGAGTGGCCACAATGTTTGTCAAGATACCTAGAAATTAGGTTTAATAAGCAGATTAAATAATTTATGCTGAAAAGTCCCGCTAGCCGCGTTTAGCGGATAAAATGCCTGTCGGGATTCAAACACGTGGAAATTGTTTTAATTACCATGTACTTAAACATATCGCCTGAATAATAATATTCGGCCCATACGGAGGCTTGATATCGTGAGGAAACCGTCATGCCTGAGAGATTTTCGTGCTATCGTATATTGAATAGGCGTGTGAATTCTACCAACACGTATTAGGCCAAGCCAACCCTCTTGCGTAGGGGGCTATAGCCTAATCCCTCTAATTCTGAGGGAGACATGTGCCTAACGCAACAGTGAGGCAGTAAATGGGTTGATGATGATTTGTTTATGTAAATAAAATATATTATATGAATAATATGATTTACTCATATAATATCTTTCATGTATGACGAAGATTATATTGGTATGTCAGAAGTACTGTGAGAGGAAGGTATGAAAGTGTTTTTACCTTCTTTTATTTACTTTGCTTTGTTTTTAACCCCCGACGCAAAAACGAAGGGTGTTATGTAGATTTTAATAAAAAAAATTTTTTAGTTACTGTAATTGGTGGATTCGTAGTAATTAAATAAATGATCTAAGTATTCAAAAACTAGCAAGGGTTTCTGGTGGGGGGCATAGTGACATACATAAATTAATTCTTATTCTAATGTGACTATTATTTACAATACTTTCCTGTTGAAAATAGCAATGATTTCGCAATTTATAGCTATCTAGGTCAAAAGTACATTTAAACAAAGCCATTATGATTGATTAATGATTATGTTATAATTTTATTAATATATCATACTTGTCATGTAATATGACAAACAAAGAATTAAAAAGGTTCAGATCCAGTTTATTACTTACATACATTAATTCTTAGATTTCTTAGTCATGAAGTTTATTTAAGATCAACTCTTGAATTATACATTCGTCACGTTTTGTCATTAGTTTACCTTTGAGCTTCGCTCATTGTTTGGACTTTGTTGCCTAAGAGTTAAGACCACATAAATATTATTGCTATTACCACTACAATAGCTTGTGGCGTATCGGCACGTCCGTAAAATATTGTCGTGCTGTTTCGGTCATTGTTTGTGGCACAACCACAGACAGTGACGGAGACAAGACTGGAGCAAAAAATCTATGGTTCGGAACGGGCGCCCCATCCGCCGGACCGCTCGCTCACTCTCTTCCGCTGCCGACCTCCGATCGACTCGCACGCATGTCGCGTTGCAGAGTTCGTAACGGTCCGCCATATTTACTACGCCACTGGTTATTATTTTCGCTCATCACGCGTGCCAATTAAAGTGTATTCGTACCTAACTTTGTGTACCAGTGTAATATAACATTTTATGAAACACATCGGCGAGTATTATTTCCCGGCCCGGAGTAGGCCGTTCGATCACCTCATAAAATATCCTTCTCCGTGGGGGGGTGGTGTGGCGTATCGGCACGTCCGTAAAATATTGTCGTGCTGTTTCGGTCATTGTTTGTGGCACAACCACAGACAGTGACGGAGACAAGACTGGAGCAAAAAATCTATGGTTCGGAACGGGCGCCCCATCCGCCGGACCGCTCGCTCACTCTCTTCCGCTGCCGACCTCCGATCGACTCGCACGCATGTCGCGTTGCAGAGTTCGTAACGGTCCGCCATATTTACTACGCCACTGGTTATTATTTTCGCTCATCGGGCGTGCCAATTAAAGTGTATTCGTACCTAACTTTGTGTACCAGTGTAATATAACATTTTATGAAACACATCGGCGAGTATTATTTCCCGGCCCGGAGTAGGCCGTTCGATCACCTCATAAAATACTCCAAAAGCTCAACCATGAGTTCTATCGAATTACTTACGATAAGTTTTTTACGCATCGAAACGCTGTAATATCATAGCCGATTTTAGTTCCTTACGTAACCCCTAGAGGCGCTGCAATGGTTTTCCATACATTTATTTTACGTTGTCGCTAGCGAGTTTAGTGAGAAAAACTCATGGTCGAGGCACAGTTATAATTATAGTTTTGATTATAGAAACGTTGCCCCGTATTGCTACATTCTGAATAAAACTACCAGTACCTACCTACGCCATACAAATATTTATAAAACCTTACTGTAGGTCATACAACGAGTAGGTACCTATAGTTTTGAGGTCATAGAAATATTTTTGAAACTTACAATCACATATTTGATACCTACCTACAATTACTATTATTGCTATTATCATGATTCTCCGAATTTATTTCAGCGTTTCTTCTCAGAGTTTGTCGGCTATTATATACCTACCTAGCTATTAGCTAGCTAGGAAATGTCGGCATTTAGTTGATAAAAAATTAAATGTGTGCGTTCGCGCAGCGGAATGTTGTTGAATTTAAAGATTTTAATTATGCAGATATTTAGTGTATGACGTCGTATAATTGTGTATGGTAAAAAAAAATTTGTGCACGCAGCCATTGTTGAGAAATTCACCAAAAACTGATTCCGCTGGACGAACGTTGTCCTGGCGGAACTCTTTTTAATCCATAGACTTTAGAAGAAAAAATATGTGTCCAAAAATTAGTGTGTATTTGTGTATAATTGTGTATGTATGAATAAAATTAGTGCATGCATAAACTTCGGAGAAATTCAAGTTTCCGCTACGCGAACGTTTGGCCATTAGCTAGTTTTCATATAAAGCGTTTACATAGAGAGCTGTAGATTTTTACATACATTGTTTTGAATTTGTGTATATTTGTTTAAAAAACAGATTTAGAAAAAACGTAGGGCTTAAAAGATAAAAATATAAACGTAAAATACGCTGATTAGGTCTTAGTTCTTAAAGTATGCACTTTGGGGTCTAGATTTTCACGTTTATACAAACCTTGTAAGTGTCTGCAACATGTTGCCAAGTATCAATGATGTTCCGTTAGTAATTAAAGAGTTATAGGCCAATTTACCATGAATAGATCACTGTTTACAAAGCAGTCAAATATCACGACGTTCTAAGGGAATTGCATTGTAAAATGTATGCCAATAATTAGTGTATTCATTCAACTATACACACGCAAAATTTCATGTCACTAAATTCAGTAATTAAAGAAAAACAATTATAATACTGACGAAGCATCATAAACCTACATAACCCGACCAAGTTCAGATGGCTACAAAAAAGCGGCCGTGCAATATATTTAGGTAACATCCCAAAATGTACAGTATAATACCGGTATTGAATTGGTACAGGTGATAACACAATTTTAATGTTGATCAAAACTAAACAACTGAATAGTCTAGTTATGTGATGTGATTTTATTTTTTATTGAAGCTCGAAATATTATACTTACCCTTTTATTCATAATCGTTTATTAAACCATAGCCGTTTATTAAAACGTTTATAAAATTTTAGTTAAAACACATTTAAGTCTATTGCTGTCGTTGCAAGCATTTGTTAACGTTATTATAATTACATAATTAAGTATTATATGTAATCAAAAATATTTTTGTACACGGATATTTAAATAGAGAAGTACTTGTTAATTGAAGATTTATTTTTATCGTAGATAGTGGCGTTATTATTAAAAAAATATTTTTCATTCAAGAAATGCAATTGTTTTCTTTTTTCCTAACGCTTGTGTACGCAACTGTACCATATTAATAAATACTATACTGGAAGGTTAAGAACGTTTCTTAGATATATGGCACGGCCGCTTTTTTGTAGCCATCTGAACTTGGTCGGGTTATATAGGTTTTCGATGCTTCGTCAGTATTATAATTGTTTTTCTTTAATTACTGAATTTAATGACATGAAATTTTGCATGTGAATAGTTGAATGAATACACTAATTATTGGTATACATTTTACCATGCGGTTCCCTTAGAACGTCGTGATATTTGACTGCTTTGTAAACAGTGATCTATTCATTGTAAATTGTCCTATAACTCTTTAATTACTAACGGAACATCATTGATACTTGGCAACATGTTGCAGACACTTACAAGGTTTGTATAAACGTGAAAATCTAGACCCCAAAGTGCATACTTTAAGAACTAAGACCTAATCAGCGTATTTTACGTTTGTATTTTTATCTTTTAAGCCCTACGTTTTTTTCTAAATCTGTTTTTTAAACAAATATACACAAATTCAAAACAATGTATGTAAAAATCTACAGCTCTCTATGTAAGCGCTTTATATGAAAACTAGCTAATGGCCAAACGTTCGCGTAGCGGAAACTTGAATTTCTCCGAAGTTTATGCATGCACTAATTTTATTCATACATACACAATTATACACAAATACACACTAATTTTTGGACACATCTTTTTTCTTCTAAAGTCTATGGATTAAAAAGAGTTCCGCCAGGACAACGTTCGCCCAGCGGAATCAGTTTTTGGTGAATTTCTCAACAATGGCTGCGTGCACAATTTTTTTTTACCATACACAATTATACGACGTCATACACTAAATATCTGCATAATTAAAATCTTTAAATTCAACAACATTCCGCTGGGCGAACGCACACAAATTAAATTGTTGTCTTGTATCATTGGGTAGGTAAATATCATTTATTAGAATGGTATACCTAATACCTATCTACGTTCTACAATAATTACTAATTAGTTGTTGTAACTAATCTTTGTGTGGTAGTAAGTAACCTTATCAAAACCCGTTATCGCAAAGTATTTCAATTCACTTACTCTCGATGTAAATATACCATCTAGATTAAGATAAGACCCGTCATTTAGCTATTAATGTCACAATAATAGAAAATTTCCAGTAAAAAAATTTAAAACACCACGAATAACACATGTATAATAATCTACAGATATACACAATGTCTTTGACCCCAAGGCCAATTCCCGATTATTCCAGAATAAGGGATTATGTTTTGATATCACCTGAATCCAGGTAAGCGCAGAGCCGATAAATCTGTTGGCTTTTCTAAACACATTTTTAAAATCTTATAAATATATACTAGTCTAGCTTCCCGCCAGCGGCTACGCCCGCGTGGTCTTGATAACTTTTTTCCCCCGTTTTTACAACATTTGTCATTGCTATTCCGCTCCTATTAGTCGTAGCGTGATGAAGCCTTCCCCGATAAATGGACTATCAAACACTGAAATAATTTTTCAAATCGGTTCAGTAGTTTCGGAGCCTATTCAATACAAACCAACAAACAATTCTTTCCTGTTTATAATAATTAGTATAGACTAACTTCTCGCCAGTGGCTTCGCCCGCGTGTATTTCAACCCCTTACAGCCCTTTTCGCATAAAAAATAGCCTATGTCCTTTCTCAGGCTCTAAACTATCTGTGTACCAAATTTCATTTAAATCGGTTCAGTAGTTTCAGCGTGAAAGCGCGACAGACAGACAGACGGACAGAGTTACTTTCGCATTTATAATATTAGTAAGGAATAAGGATACTGTCTGTAGTGGACCTGCTTAGGAGTTTCCCAGACCGTTACATAATCATTGTGACTGACTGGCTGACGACTTGACGAGTAATTGACCGCAATGTGTTATTAAGTAAGAAAGAAAGAAAGAAAGAAATAAAGAAAGAAAGAAAGCAAGTTTTATTGAAAATACACAATCCACACAAGACATTAATTACATAAAACAAGACAAATACAAACATAAAAGAAATCAAATAGGAAGTGTGTGTAATACACACAGACACACTAAAATAATTTCGTTTCGCGGAAATCGCGGCTTGCTAGCACATCTCGCTCGCTCCCCGCGCCCAAGTAGTCATTTACAATGAAGATCCTCCTAACAAAATTGGTAATACCTTGTCGGGTCCTACATGTTTCATATTTTTTAGGAAACCCGGCCTCCCTATAGTCATGACATTCACCACGACCTGACAGGGTGTGGTCGTTATGGACCTCTTCAAATGGCGAGGTCTGTGACCAACGAATAGGTGGTTTATGATCTTACGCTGCCTAAATGGGGCATCGATTAAAAAGCTCTGCAAATCTTACTAAATATCTCTTAATTCTTCTTTCCAGCCAGCTATCGGCGCTGCTCGGTATACAATGGGCGCCTATGAACATCCCCGCATCCCGACGCCTGCAGACCCTGGCCGCTTTCTGTTGGATCTACCTGATTCTCTGCGGAGAACTGATCTCTGTGTACTTGTTCATACAACTGGTGTACTCTCGGTTCTGGTGGCTGGCGATACTGTATGGAATTTGGATGCTAAATGATATCGAGATTTGCAATCGTGGTGGAAGAGCGTAAGTGGATTCAAATGTTCATAGTACATAATATCGTAAAATAAATCAAACTCTGAGCTGGTAATGGGAATTTCACAGAAAATTCCAATCATCATCATCATCATCATATCAGCCAAAAGAGGTCCACTGCTGAACATAGGCCTCCCCCATAGACTTCCACCAGTTGAAGTCGGTGTCGATGATCCAACGACTCCCAGCGGCCTTTATCAGGTCATCGGTCCATCTCGTTGGACCATCCCAACACTTTGGAATCAACCCAGAACCTAGCGTAAAAGTTGCATTTATGACAAATGAGGCAGTAACTAAAAACTAACAAGGCTGACTAGATGAAGGCTTAGCAGTTACCTGCAAATAAGCAGATCTTTGTACTATAGTAGTAGGTAATAATTGTATGACTTGTTTAATTCAATATGTAAGTACACAAATAACTAAATGAATTGAATATGTGTCTGTAAGTTTATTTATTCCAGGTCCCAATGGGTGAGAAGCTGGATCTGGTGGGAATACCTACGGGACTACTTCCCGTTGAAGCTTGTCAAGACCGTTGACTTGGACCCCTCACGGAATTACATGTTTGCCTGCTTTCCCCACGGAGTCATATCTCTTGGAGCCTTCGGAAGCTTCTGCACTAACGCCACCGGCTTCCAAAAACTCTTTCCTGGCATGACTTGCCATCTTATCACCTTAGGGGGACATTTTTTAGTCCCCTTTTTCCGAGACTTGGCTCTGGCTCTTGGAGTTTGTTCGTCGTCACAAGAAAGTCTTCTGTACTTGTTAAATGATAAGAAATATCAGGGCAATTGCGCTTGTATCATTATTGGAGGTGCAGCAGAAGCGTTGGATGCTCATCCGAGGGAATATAAAGTTATTCTAAAGAGAAGGAAAGGGTTTATTCGCGTTGCTATGAAATCTGGGTAAGTTTTGTTCGTGACCTCTATCTAATTTGAAAGTTTTTTTGATATTTATATATTTTAACCGTAAAGTAGTACAGGGTGTCAGGGCTTAATACAAAGTTTAATTTAAGGTAAGCCCATACCTAAAAATACTTAAAATATACTACATTCCTTTCTAATGTCTCAGACTTACGCTATGACAAAAAATGTATAGTATATAAATAATAATTATACTTAAATAGATTTTGCGTAACCAAACGCTTAGTTTGGTTACTCAAAATGCAATTTATAACCCTTAGATTACGAGTAATAAACAATTCATTGCGAATTCAAACGGCCAACTTCAGTCACTTGTTTCCTACTAGCTTAATTTATCCTTAACTGAACGAGTTCAATCTGGTTATCCTTTTCCTAAAATAATATAATTATATTTTAGGCAAAGGAAAACCAGATTAAACGCAGTTTAGTGTGTACAGTAAGAGGTCATAAGTCCATTATCATGTCAAGGATCGTATTTGCCTGGACGTTACTGCGCGTATACATAAACATATATTAAGTGATTTGTTTAATGTCTCATAATACGCCAGTAGTGGTTATTTTAATCAAATTAAAATAGGTAGGTACAGTGACCATCAATAGACAGTAATACTATAATTTCATCTGTTACTCGTACTCGTAATTTCTCGATGATACAAGGGCTATGTTATATGTCAGAATAAATTAATATTCCAGGGCGTCTCTAGTGCCAGTGTTCTCCTTTGGGGAGACAGATCTGTTTCGGCCGCCCAACAACCCCGAGAACAGCCTTCTCCGCCGGTTCCAGGAGAAGGTGCGGAAGCTCACGGGCATCTCGCCGATGTTCCCCATGGGACGCGGCTTACTGCAGTATTCCTATGGCGTGGTCCCCATAAGGGCACCCGTCACTACAGTTGGTGAGTTTATTCTAATCATCTCGTTGTTTTGAAAGGTTCTAGAGTAAATTTTAAAGATGGACGCCGTTTCTGGAATTTGTCTGTGAGATAATAATTATGAGCATACCATCACGCCTGTATTCCCCGAAGGGTTAGGCAGAGGTGTAAATACTAATGTACACATTGTACACCCACAGTTCGCTATGTTTCGGGTATGTTTAGGTTGCATGTAATACGGGGCGAGCTTATTGCCATCAACCGGGCGGCGGGCACCAATCCAGACTCCGAGCTGCTACTGGAAATTTCACAGAAACTCCCCCAACAACACTGCTCGACCCGGGGATCGGAACCAGAACCTCTAGGCTAGCTCTAGTCGCGCTTGGGACTACTAGACTGACAGGAATTTATAAATATGAGGTAACATTATTGCAATTGTGGTAACAAATTTGTCGGAACTAATCAGAAGTATCCCTATCAGACCTAGGTCCCTATCCGTGGACCCACCAATGCTATGTCTAATTTGAATTATATACTCATTCCAGTCGGGGCACCAATGGAAGTTACGAAAAACTTGGAGCCAACCAATGAAGAAATAGATGCAGTACATGCGGAATTCACGCAGCGGCTTCAAACGCTATTTGAGACGGAAAAAGTGAAATACTTAAAGTACCACGAAGAGGCGAAGCTAGTCATCACGTAGGCGTTTATCTTAGAATGCCATTTTACTGTAAGTTACACTTGGTCTATTACTAAATAATACAGTCACGAGCAAAAACATGTTAAAAGTGCTAAAGCGATTTTTTCATCAATGAACGATTGCAACTTTGAGATAACACCAATGTCACCATAGTATTGGTTCGTAAATAATGTGTTCGTAATATCACAAAAGTTCTATCAGTAGATTAAGAGAAAATCGCGTTAGTACTTTTGTTAGTGTATGTATACATATTTTTGCTCGTGACTGTACAGTTCCATTTAACAAATTATGAATTTGATTATTAAACCAAGTGGCAATTAGGTTACCACGTCAAATGGAACAGCGGTTATGTCAAGCTGCTCTGAGTCTATCTTTTTGTATTTTTTAAGCATTTTCCATGCTAAAATTACTAGCTATATGCAATGAGTCTGTCAAAAGAGAGAAAAAACATGAACTTTCAAACAAAAACATGAACTTTAAAACAAATATAAAAATATTTAGGCCCAAAATTCAGCAACGCATAATGCATTTACTACCCAAGCCCGTGCTTTGAGCGGCAAGTATGACGGATTTTCCATTATTTTAATCTCCATACAATATTCGATATTGGTCGTGAATCACACGCTACGGTGTTGATAGGTATTTTCGAGATGGTATTTTCTTCATAGATTTCCTTCTTTATGAAACTTATTTTGGATACCACAGGCTTCATTGTTCAGTCAATTTACAGATAAAAAAAATAAAAAATAAAAAAATAAAATAAATAAATAAATAAATAATAAAGATCCTGGGACATTTTACACAGCACCATCTAGTCCCAAACTAAGCAGAGCTTGTACTATGGGTACTAGACAATGGATATAATACTTATATACTTTTTTTTTGTAAGTACATACACTACATACATATAATACATAGGAAACACCCAGACAAACAGAAACATTTATATTCATCACATAAATATTTGTGCCTTGTGGGAATCGAACCCACGACCTCGTGATCAGCAGTCCGGTACTCGAGATACCTACATAGCTGTGATAGTTTTTTTAGGATTATTAAAAGCTACAATATTTTCTGTTTCATCGAATAGTGCTCTAATTTTCTTTGCGATCCTAATTAATGCCGCAACATAATATAGCATTAATAATAATTCTGTAGATTCCTATCAAACGCAAAACGCAAACGCACTATCTGAAACTTTAAAAAAATTGCAGTTAACATTAATCGTAATAATGTTATAGTTTTTTAAATCATTTTTTCCTCAGGCTTTATTGGAATATGATTTCAAAAAGGAATTTGAAGCCTTTATTATCCCTTACCGAGTTTTTTGCCTACCTTGTGTTGATTTTTACTTGTATCATAATTACCAATTTGTGGTTTCAATACCGTTTCTGTAATCCATAATAATTAATAATTAACAAGCATCCTATTAAAATAAAAATAATTAATAATAATCTTAACTCCATTCAAATATTTGTAAAATATTGTTTATTTAAAATTATTATGAATTTCTATTAAATATTTAGTAGATATAGTAATGCCTGTATGTAATAGACTGATTGATATTACAATATGAATTAGTTTTAAGTTTGTTATAAATAAGCGGGTAGTTGAATAAAGATTTTTTTATACGTTGTAAACGTGTGTTTTCGTTAACTTCCACAATAATTTTAATATTACTTAGTAAGATAGGATAGGAATTATCCTTTGAAAAAATTGAACGTTAGAGACTAAAACAAATTAAAAAGTGTAAAGTTCATAATTTTATTATGCTAGACAGAGAGCGTCCTATACCGGGCATGACGTAAAGTCCTAGCAACGCCATACAATTATAATATACAAACACGTTTTGCGGGAAAGGGATGGAGCATCTCCTCTCCTAACTAAACGCAATAAAGGTGCACAAATGAATGAATAAAAACAATTAATTTTACTATTTTTATTTATTTTATATATTTACACTTTTATATACAACGTTAACATTAACGAATGCGCCTGTCTTAGCGCATGACTCATTTGAGCATATTTTTTTTATTCGGCTATGAACGCACAAAAATGACACGCGTCGCTTGAACGCACAGATAATGACACGGCTTGACCGCAGAGAAATGACACTGCTTGTACTATACTATACTAACACTATTATTATAATATTTTAATTAAAACGCCCACACGCGAAAAATAACGGTATACTGTCTAACTTCAAGAAAAAAATACCACTCTCTTATTTTTGCAAGATTTTGTGCTTAGGTACCAGAATTATCCATACCGCAGGCTGCAAGAATAAATTGTGTTTCTGAACATCCGAAAGTTTATGATGTAACATTAGCTAGACTTATACAGTACCTATTTATTATTATTAATTTTAGTATTCTGTCTTTGAAATGCTTACACATTATTTGAGTTAAAAGGTAATAATGTTTTTTTTGTTTGTATGTCATCACATTTGTGCGTTCATAGCCAACATGCCTCCCTTACGTTTCATGAATGAAGGTATCATTATAATTATACATAATAATATACAATACGAGCGGGAATGATACAGAGTATATCGGGCATGTTACTACGTTACTTAGAATTATTAATTTTTAGTGCGGTAGCTACCAACCACTGCACATTTGGAAGAAGTT
The DNA here is from genome assembly GCA_946251955.1 of Acronicta psi. Lineage (NCBI taxonomy): Eukaryota > Metazoa > Arthropoda > Insecta > Lepidoptera > Noctuidae > Acronicta > Acronicta psi. The sequence goes on from OX276476.1 coordinate 12,204,793, forward strand.
CCTTAGATATCTATAACAACCGAAGTTCCAAGTAGTGTCTATGTAGAAACGATAATAAAATCATGAAGAAACTGAGGATAGATATTGATTTGATTAAAAAAACTTAAATCCAATAAAAATTTTCGCAATGACCCATAATGAATTAGGCAAAGGATAGGAGAATGATTAACATGAAAGTTGCAAAGTTGCAAGTCTTACCACACAATCACCAAAAACTATTTTTAAACAAATACTAATAAAATACCTAACATCGATAATTTGGCACAACAATAAAAAGTATTTAATGCTCAAATAGAAACAGAACAGCATGAAGTATCGTAGTATCATGCGGGCGTCAGTCCAGCTCCCGCCCATTGGACAGTCACTCGAAAAAAATTAACTCTTAAACAAAATTACCGACGAAACAACTATAAAATTCAATAAGTATAACATAAACATCAATTTACGAGACAGCTTTAAACTCGGCACGTCTTTATTACTGGAAAATTTTCAACAACGAATTACTGGAAGATACGTCCCAATTCTCTTTAAGAAATTAAAATAAATGTGTAACTATTTATCAGTAATATTGTTTGAGAGCTTGGAAAACTCAAACACAAACTTAACAAAGGCTCAACGAAACCTAAAAGGCTAAAGACATTAAGTAACAAGAAGACTTAATCGGTGAAAAACCATTGTATCATAAACACGGATTGGATAAAGGAAACCGGTTCATCTCAAACTATATTTCCATACAGATTTCTACCGAGAATACAGTCTTAACGAAACGATCGTACTTCAAAATGCCATTGAACAAGAAATTAAGGTCATTACCGATCCTAGATCATGATATTACATAAAATTTTCTGTTACAATCCAGTGTTTTCGTTGTCCACTAAACATCCCTATAAAAGTTTGATCCCAAGAACGTAAACGTCTAATTTGATCTTTAGTCCATGTCTGTAGAAAGTTTGTATCGGTGGATCAAGGACTAACTGATCATTTGTCAAAGTCGGTGTAGATTCAGGCCATGAGGCTGATAAGTCACAATCTATATAAATAAGACTAGAGTCTTTAGAAGCTCACGCTTGCTTCGGATGCGGCGCAGGGGCCGGGGGCGCAGGCTTGAAGCACTGCATTAAGAAAGCCGTGTACATGATGAACGCTATTGATAGCGCTATCAACGCGTACATGAAAATATTCAGCTCTGGTTGTCGGAACCTGTTCTTTCGGAGCCATTCTAGAACTTCGTCCTCAGACATTAGGTCACCTGAAAATATTTTCAAAACATGGTATCAAAATATTTTTTTTTCCACACCTCACCGTCACAAAGAACGTTGATCTTACCTCTGTATATACTGGGAAATCTCTTCCTAAAGTACACAATAGCCGGCAACTTGGTGACTCCCCACTTTCGAGCGTATCGCGGGTCTTCCATCTTCACAAACGTGATGTCCAAGTTATCAGTTTCACTATCAATATTTTCCAGTTTGTCTAAGACCGCACGGCTTTCCGTAGATTTCTCATCTATAACCACCAAAATTAATTTAGTCCTTCGGTTGCAGAGAATCATTTGAATTATACATAGCTTAATTTTACTTACAGAAGTAAACAGCCAGGAATTCATTTTCTTCTAACAACTTATCCAACATTTTACGGTTCACCTCCTCGATTTCATTTTTGATTTCAAAAACATCTTGAGAAGTCAGCCATTGCAGGATTCTGTCCACTTGGTGGAGGTCTCCATCGTATAGCATCGGTATTTGCTTACGGAAGTACACCAAGGAAGGTATGTTCACAATGTTGTAAGTAGCTGCTGCTTCTGCACTGGCAATCTTGACGAAATCTATGCCGAACTGATCGACTTCCCCATCTATTTGTTCTAGAGATTCAAGAATCTCTTGACATTCAGAACAGTCTTCATCATCATCTGAAAATTAACAGTTCAATAAATACGGATCCTAATTATTACATATGCGAAGATAGCTCTAAAATGTTTAAGTCAAACACAGAGTGTTTTTAGAACACAGTAATTAAAATTCAAACACAGGCGTGGCGACTGGTTTACGCCTTGGTTCCAGTAGCTTTGCCAGTGGACCCAGTGGTATTTAACTTCTTAATTTTGAAGTTGCTTTGCGAAACTGTTATATCTATTCATGCTTACAGAAAAAGACCACCAACAGATGCGACTCGTAAAGCAATCTCTCCAACATTCTATCATTGACTGATTCAATTTCATCTGCCAATTCCCTGTTGTCGTCATCAATAAGCCATTCTAGAATAGACTCTTCGTTTTGTAAATCGCCTTCGAATAGAAGTGGATTACCATTCCTGGAAAACAAGTTATTTTTATATCAATACATTCAAAATAGTATTTAGATTATATTCGGTCTTCTTGTATTCTTAGATATAGTTTACCTAAAATATACCATAGCCGGGAAAGTTTTGATTGAATATCTCTTGGCGAGTTGCGGGTCTTGGATTTTTACCATGTGAATGCCGTAGACGTCGCATTCATCGTCAATACTCTCCAGTCCCTCGAGAATATGGTCACAGATGTGGCAGTTCAGTTTGTCTATTAAAACAAAAGGAAGCATTTGTAAAATTTGAAACAAATAAAATTATACATGTCAATTCTCGTTTATACTTACAGAAGTAAACAGCCAAATATTGTGTTTCTTCTACCATCTTTTCTAACATCACTCTAGTTATAAGTTCGATGCGATCTTCAGTCTTCTGTGTAATCAACCATTGCAGTACTTCCTCCTCTTCAGCTAAAGACCCCTCATATACATTCGGCACATTATTTTCAAAATACACCAGTACTGGGAAGTCCGTGACTCCATATGATTCGGCTATAGAATAATCTTGAGTTTTAACGAACTTAATGCCGTGTCTGTCACAATCATCATCTATATTTTCCAGTTCTTCCAATATTCCGGCGCATTGTTCGCAGTCGGGACCGTCTGAAACGTCCAAATCTGTTGCCAATTAAAGTGTAATAACATTTTGTGAGCAAAATTCATTGGATGGACAAACTGTTTCGGTTCTATTGTGAGCACTATGGGTAACTCATGTGTGTTGCTACGTAAACCAAAACCAAAATATCATTCTTGCATTTGGTAACTCACGATGCAGAACGAAAGTGGACACTTCACAAACTCGGCACAAGTGGATGTGGAAACGGGGTCTAGACTAATCATAAACATAGAATAGTTACCTCAATAATTAAATGCCTACACTTAGTTCATGCTACATGCAACAAAAGAAAAAATCTACACAGACATGATAGGGTCATTAGAAAAAATTGCGATTGCAAGGAAAAATATTGCCAATGGACACGGTTTTAATGGGATAGGAGTACCCTCTTGATCTTGTCCTTCATCCTCGTCGTGGTCTCTATCTTTCTTTTTCGTTATCTTTTTCATCGCTTTTGAATTACACATTTCACATAGCGTTTTGTTCCCTAATAAAAAGCAATATTATTAATAAAAGTTACAGGTAAAATGTTAACTGTATGTACAACATCTTCTTCAACGTAGATCTTCTAAATTTTCTTCGTGTTTCGTGATTCCTCTTGAATAAATAAGAATGGTGTGAGTGGCAGAATAATATAAAATTAGTTGTGTAATAGTGTGCAGTATAAAAGTGTATATGTTTACTCTGTCATGCAACTTACAGAAGTAAACCGCAAGTGATCCGGACTCTTCTATCAAGTCTAGTAGCTCTTGTCCATCAAGAGCTTCTATGACGTCTCCTGCTGGATTTTTTTGGGTTAACAGCCAGCTAAGTAGTTGCTGTTCGTCGTACAAATCTCCTGCAAGACAAACATTGATGATATCACACTTACTATTTAACAATTGTTTTATAAACCGTCAAATCTCATCACTTTTACGATGTATAAACAATAATTAAAGGCCAAATAACTCATTTGATGGACAAATTGAGTCAGTCAAAGTCAGGGAAGTCATTATAATTAACTTTACCTGCATAAATGACAGGATCTTTTGAGCCCATTTTGAAGAACAGCACAGCAGGTAGTGCGAACACTCCATATTCTTTGGCCATCTGTCTATCGTCGATCTTCACAAAGTTGATACCAGAGTCATCGGCATCGTCATCAATGTGCTCAATCTCCGCTAGCACTTTAGGACACTGTTTGCAGTCATTACTGTCTAAAACATGTGTTATGTGCAATACAATTGGATTTGTGAGTATAATTTTATTAAAAGCATTATTATAAAAAAAAATGTTCTAAATAAGAAATTATCAAAATTATTATAAAATAACTGTTCGGGTCCTAACTAGGTCGATACTTTTCATGCTGTATACCTTTGTTTTAACACTCGTTGTATTTTAGTGAACAAAAGAGGTCGTTCCTAAAATAAAGTAGTTCAAAAGAAAACTCACAAAAGAAAACTGCTACATAATCCGATGTCTGTCTAATCTTTTGAAACATTTTTCTGTTGACTTTCTCTATATGATCTGTCAGTTCCATATTCTCAGGGTTTGTCAACCAATCTAAAATTTCTTCTTCGTCATCAATGTCTCCGTCGTAGTTGATGGGTTTGGTTTTTCTAAAGTAAGTGATACCGGGTGGGTTGCGGAACCCATATTTCTTTGCCATTAACCGGTCGTGACATTTAACAATTTTTATTCCGTATTCAGCTGCTTCGTCGTCGATCAGTTCCACATGTCGCAATACTCTGGGACTTCCAGGATCCTCTTCTTTGTCTGAAATGAATATAATTCTATTATTCTGTCAAATTTCAGCTAATGATGACATTTTTAAAGCTTGGATACTTACAGAAAAGAACTGCCAAAAATTCTTTTGTTTCAATGTATTTGAACAATTTATCTCTATCAATTTCTTCTATGCTTTCATCTTCTTTCTGCTTGACCATCCAATCCAAAACCTCAGATTCATCCAGTAGATCCCCTAAAATAGTTTTACATTTTATTTCACGCTGAAAACCCTATGAACTAATTAAATGCTTTAAAGAAACCACATCCATTTCATAATTTGGGAAACTCACCAGTAAAATCCAATAATTGGCATGCGCGGATACTACTACAGCAATACCATGCTGACATCATTCGTGTGTGAAATGAGTAATGACAGTTTTGGTTTAATAGAAAAATGTATTTATTTAACAAAAAAATGTTGTTTCAGCGCCGACTCAACAATTCAACGTAACAAATAAATAAATTAAACATTCATGCGAATTTTCGGCCAAACAATACAACTTACATATCGACATATTTGTCACACAACGCCAGCACTGTTCGACCGGAAAGCTTTAGACGACTCTAATCACAATATTAGTCTTCAATAGAAACAATAGTTAAAAAATAGTCGTTACTTAACAACCTATCAATACAATTATCGAGATAGAAATCGCCCAATGCGGTTCCGATCCCTATCGTTTACTGAAGAAATGATAAATGAATATTTTATTGCACTGATATCCGGCACTTCGCTAATGAAAATTAATGATTAAGTAATTCATTAGTTTAATGTTGATACAAAATATTAAGAACTATAGTTTTTATGTCTATAAATAGTAAAAGTCACATTTTATCAAATGTAGCATTACAAAATAATGAGATTCCATGAAGACTAGAAAACTATATGAACATGAAATCCTTACAACAATTATAAGTCTTTCAAGATGTCACGGCAAAATACAATGAGAAATGCCTTGCGTTGTTACTGTTACGTCTCAATTTACATTTAATTTCTAAATATTGGAATCAATTTACAATGAATATAACGATTTGTACACCTGCTTATAATGTCTCTAGACATCCCAATATTTAGTCCGCACACGATCTTGAATTTATAGTAAAGCACATTTTGTAGGATGTATCAGTGTGGGCTGTATTCGCATCGTCGCGGTCGGCAGGTTGGCAGGTTGCAATAGGTCACGACACAACGTGCGACTACAGTCCAATGTGCAACGTGTTACAACATTCAACCCTGTTAAGTGCTTGCAGGAATCAAGGGACACGAGGTTATTGAAAAGCTAGCATTGTTAATAGCCATGACAAATAGATGCAACGTTAGACATAGTAATCTATTAGAGCAGGGTGGAGTCAGAATCTGAGGGCCAGTAACGATAACATTCGTGTCCACTTGATGCCTAGCGTGCACCTGGCTTCTTGCGCTCATATCCGAGGATATCAGAGCAAGATATTTCTAACATTAATAAAAATTTACCACCACCAAATATTATTATCAGACTCGATTAAACCTTTTTTCCCTTTGGACGGTTTGTCTGGTTTGGCGAGGGCCTTGTTTTTGCCCTTGACTTGCTTCTCTGGTTTTTGTTGTTTCTCCTTGTCGAGTTTCTTCGGCACCTTGGTTGGCGTCGCCTTCGCTACTTTTGTCGGACTCTGAACTTTAGTGGGACAGCACTGGTAGGGTTCGTAAGTCATTTTTGGGACGGCCGGTTTCGCCCCCAATCCAATGTAGAAACAGCGATCGCCTGCAGTCAGTAAAAATCTCGTTTACAACCCGTATATACGGTGATTACAATAAACTGTTAACTGCGTTAATACTGTGCATATTTGTAATCATTGCGCCAGTTAAGCGCTATTTCTAATGATAATGTTAGTAAATAAGATTTGAAAACATTTATTGGTCATTAAGCGGTCGCGAATGACTGCAGGCGATAGCTAGAGAGTGGGTCCCATGCGGGCGCCAGTCGACCATGCAGATGTGATGCGGGGCGGCGGAGGGTCCGCGGGGCCAACTATGCCAACGCTACTCAATTACCTGTAAACATTTGTTTTATTCTACCGAATATACTATCTTCATCGCTATCATCCTCATCATCATCATCGTCGTCGTCGTCATCATCCTCATCATCATTAACTTGCTTGCCACGACTGACTTTACCTATTTTGGATCGAGCCGCAGTTTTATATTCTTCTTCTTTATTGTCATCATCATCGTCATCGTCATCGTCATCATCATCGTCATCGTCATCGTCATCATCATCGTCATCATCATCGTCATCGTCATCGTCATCATCATCGTCATCATCATCGTCATCGTCATCGTCATCGTCATCGTCATCGTCATCGTCATCGTCGTCGTCATCGTCATTGTCATCGTCGTCATCTTCATCATCATCATCATCATTGTCATCCTCATCCTCGTCACTTTCATCAACATCAACCGATCGTTTGCCAGGGTTATTGCCAGGATAACGAATTTTGAGTTTACCGACTTTCTTCCAAGTGGCATCATCACTTGGGTTTTTGAATTTTAGGATATTTTTGATTGCTGCTAATTTTGCGTTGTCTTCATCTTCATCATCATCGTCGTTGTTTTCGTCGTCGTCGTCATCATCATCATCGTCATCGTCGTCGTCGTCGTCATCATCATCATCATCATCATCATCGTTATCGTCATCATCATCATCATCAACGTCACCGTGTTCGTCATCTTCATCATCATCGATCTTCTTGGAACTCACTTTGCCTTGTTGACGGCCTTTTTTATCGACAGTTCCACTTGGGAATCGTATTTTCAACGTTCCCGCAGTTTTCCATTGCGCAGATTTCACATGTTTCGGGGAATTTCTCTTAAATGTATCTATATTCTCACCTCTTGTGAACCCCGATGATTTTTTATCACCATCTGCATTGGCCTTCGATTTAATATTAGCTTTATTATGTCGGTGGCTATCTTCACCTGCAGGCATTAGTAACTGTCATGCAAAATGACATAGCTCAAACATCCAGCATTTAGGGCGTATAGTAGTAACACTTGTCTCATAGAGATATATCAAGAATGATGTCATGCACGTAATATTTTTGGATTTATAATATTTGAGATAGAATTAACATTAAACAAAATCGCTTGACCTTAAACAGATATTACATTAAAACGTTTATTATATGGATGTGGATTCTTACTTTTTTGATCTACAAGCCACTGCAGAACCTTATTTTCGTTCTTTAAATCACCTATAAACAGGATAACATGGTTAGATATTATACAAACTAGTAATTATACACGTCATAATTTTTATCATCAAATTCGCCCATCGGTGTAAGAAAACATTACAATAAGGAAAAATATATACATGGATTAAAATATTTTTGCAGACAAAAGGATGCAGTCACTTACCGTCGTACATGATAGGAACACCAGTTTCATAGTATACAAGAGCCGGAAAACTAAATATACCGATATCGGAGGCGAGCTTGGAGTCTTTAGACTTAACGAACTGAATACCATGTTTATCTGTATCATCATCAATCGTCTCCAGCTCTTCAAGAATATCATCACACGTATCACAATCTTCACTATCTGTAAAAGAATTATGAAAATAATTTAAGGAATACCTGAATTTTGTAAAAATCTGAGAAACACTTCAAAGTTGCGTACTAAATGGAATTACAAGTAAATAGTAAAATAGCAAAATTTGGCACAGATTACACAAAAAGCTTTTATTAAAAACTAAATCAATATTTCCATCTATAAACTTACAAAAGAATACGGCCAGATGCTCAACATCGCTGATAAGGTCCTTCAAGGTCTTTCTATCAACATTTTCGATGACATCAGGCTGTGAGCTGTGAAGCTCCAACACCCATTTGAGAATAGCCTCCTCATGCGTCAGGTCCCCGTCGTAGATAGTCCTAAACTTATGCCTGTAAAAGGCAAGAGCTGGTAATTCCGAGAGGTCGTATTCCTTGTCAATACCATCGTCAGATGTTTTGACGAAATCGATATCTTTCTCTTCACATTCGTCGTCAATGTTTTCAAGCTCGCTGAGAATTTTCTGGGACTTTTTATCTCCTTCCTTATCTGCAAAACATATTAAAGTAAAATAAATAAGTCAGTAAGAACAAAAAGACATCGAAATTAAAAATCTTGCTTGCGAAATGCGAAAAGTAAGATCACATTGCGTTAAAAATATCTAATCTATAAATCGATTGAGCGTATGATACACTAGTATTGCTGCACATGGAGGTAATATGGATAATGTACTTACAGAAGAATACAACAACATGATCGTTTTCATCTAGGATCTTCTCTAGCATCCTAGCGTTGACCTCCTCGATTCTGCCGGGTATCTCTAGGGTGTCTTCGTCGGTCAGCCATGCCAGGACTTCATCTTCATCTTCAATGTCTCCTAGAAATGCATAAAATTTGTTTTACTAACATGAAATTCAACTCTGCTAAAAATCATCAGGCTCCCGTGATGATTGAAATCTTAGACAATTGGTTGGTAAGGAAAAATTATATTGCTGTTTATAGTATTAGTTGAAGTATTTAAGAATAGAATAGAATAGAAATCTATCGAAACTGTAAATATTAAACAAGATTTTAGTCGTATTTTTTTATAAATACTATATTCTCCTTAGTATATCGACAGTAAACGGCAAATTTAAAATAGTTCGTACAGTACAGTAATAGGTTAGATTAGAATGTTGTCGTTTAAATACTTTAATAAGCAGTAGAATCACAAGAACATTAATAAGGATCAAGCATGAATTTAACTTACCCTTGTAAATAAGTGGGTCCTTGTTTCTGAAGAAAACAAGCGTAGGGAAGGTCTTGATGCCGTACTTCTTGGCGAGGGATATGTCCTCAGTTGTCACGAAGATGATCCCGGTCTCGTCCAGCTCATCATCAATGTTCTCGAGCTCGTCCAGGATGTTGTCACACTCCTCACCCTCTTCGCAGTTACCACCTAAAATAGATGGAATGTTTATTAACAGACCAATGGAAATAAATAAAACCTATCGGTCGTTGGTTTTCGCACAATCCATATTAGATTAATCTATTTTACTGAATACAAACGCATCATCATGCTTACATAGATAATTAGTTATATCTGGTTTGAGTAACCGATGCAATACATATTCTACGGCTTATCATTTGCATGATAACTTTTTTTCAACAAAATTTAGTTTAGTTTGGTAAACAATATTTGTATTTAAGATTTATTTATTTTATTAAACAATAAAAAGTTATACTTACTAAAGTATACCACCACATACTCGTGCTCTTCAATAAGATCAGTGAGGATTTCATCAGTGACCTCCTCAATGGTCGCACTGTTCTTCTGTTCAATCAGCCACTCCAACACTTCGTCCTCATTCATCAGATCTCCTTCGTATATCGCCGGGATGTTCTCTTCGAAGTACACAAGTGTTGGTAAGTGGTCGATACCGTATTCTTTAGCTTCGTTCTCGTTATCCATCCTTACGATAACAATGCCTTCTTTTTCCAGTTCATCGTCGATGTTTTCAAGTTCGTTCAGGATTCTAATGTCTTGTTTGTCCTCTTTGTCGTCTGGAATGTTATTTAAAATATTGTTGTAATGAATGAGAACTCTAAATTGAATTAGTTGCGGGTATATAGGTAGCGCTGATGTACCTACAGCTTGGCGTAATATAAATTATTATTTAAAATAATTGAATACTTACAGAAAATAACGGCCAAATAAGGTGTGCTGATAATGAGCTTGTCCATCATCTCGTCAGTGACTTCAGGGATTTCGCTGTGACGCTTCTGGTGGAGCAACCATCCTAACAGCTCATCTTCCTTCATTAAGTCACCTTCATAAACATGAGGAATACCCCGCTCGAAGAACACCATCGTAGGAATAGACTCAATACCATACTCCTTAGCCTCTTTATCGTCATCGATCTTAACGAAAGCAATATCGTTCTGGTCACATTCATCGTCAATGTTCTCCAACTCTGCCAAAATCTTCTGACTCTTCTTTTGGTCTTTGTCGTCTGAAATAAATTCGAAGAACTGTATTTCATTTATATGTCAGTTCATGATAGTGTTCTGTACTGGATTATGAAATTTTCTATATTTAAACGTGTAGCAATTAAAAAACCTGGCATAGATTCAAGCGACACAGCCAATGTTAAGGCCGTGTATATGGAAGTTAAAAAAACACTTACAGAACAGAACGGCGACGTATTGCATTTTGTCGATAATTAGGTCCAACATTTCATCGGTGATGTCCTCGATCTCATCGCTTTCAGTCTGATGTCTGAGCCAGTCAAGAACTTTCTCCTCCTCTTCCAGGTTGCCTTCATAGTAGGTTGGTATACCCTTTTCAAAGTATAGCAGAGTAGGCACCTTTTCAATGCCATATTCTTGAGCCTCCTCATCGTTATCAATTTTCACAAACGCAATGCCAAGTTGGTCACACTCATCATCAATATTCTCCAGTTCGTTAAGAACCTTTTGTGATTTACGGTCGTTATTATCATCTGTAATTAAACAGAAAAACGTGGCCTTCACTATGATAATAAAGCCCAATTTGGCAGTTAGGATTTTTGCCATGAAATATACTTACAAAATAACACGGCGACAGTTTTCCCGTCTTTGATCAGACGGTCCAACATTTCATCGGTAACGTCTTCGATTTCATCCTTTTCCAGCTGGTCGACGAGCCACTCTAAGATTTCTTCCTCATTTTCAAGATCACCTTTTACAAATAATATTTGGACGTCATTATTGAGAAAGAGGAAAGTAGGATACCCTAATTTTAGCTGATGGAAAGCACAGACATGGTCTAAGAGAGTGTGGCTCTAAATCTCACATAAACACGATCGAATAAAGTAAAACCGTTTAGCGACATTCATAAGCTATGTAAAGGTGGTTATTAACCAGGCCGACAGTAGATCCTACCAGCTCAGCTGCGGTAAAATGTTAACCTGAAGAAATATTTTACTTACCGTCGTAAACATTGGGTATCTGTTTCTCGAAGTAGACGATGGAAGGTACGTCATCAATACCGAAGTCTTTCGCGGCCTTCACGTCATCGATCTTGACAAACTGAATACCGTGGCGGTCGCAGTCGTCGTCAATTTTCTCCAGCTCGGCCAGGACCGTCATAGACTCTTCGTCGCCGTGGTCGTCTGAAAATATTTTAACGAACACGTTGCAATCTAATTTCAAACAAACTCACGGAAACTTTATCTTTCCTGTAAACATTATGAAAATATTTCGAAACATTGTTCTATACATTCTTTAATGGTATTAATAATTTAGTTTCTCTTAAAATATGTTTAATCAATGTTACGGCCATTAGATTAATAATAATTGATAAATTTGTTAAGATACTTACAGAACAGCACGACAAGGTTGTCGACATTTCCGATTAAAGTGTTCAAAGTCTTTGCCGTAACATCTTCAATTATATCTTCCTCATCACCGGTGGACTTATTAGCGATCAGCCACTCCAAGACATCCTCTTCTCTGCTCAGCTCACCTGAAATATATACATAAAAATGTCTAAGTTTACAGTTAATTTATTTTTAGAAAATTCCAGTTTATAAAATAAATCCAACAGGCCTAGCTTTCCAATCAAATGTATTTTTGAATTCTATCTACTTATATCCATGAACAGACTTCGTAATATTTAAGTCTTAAAACTGTTATTACCCGTTATTTATTGTTTGCAGCTTCAGACAGTTTACTGTACAACATTTACCAAACTCCATAGATTACAATGTCAGTGTATATACAGAAGAAAGTGTATACATTTGACGTAAACCAGTAACCGTCGTCATTAGCACTATCCGTTTCCGCGATACAAACGTCAGCAAACGTAAAATCTGAGTAACGAACCTTCATAGATAATAGGTATCTGATGCCTGTAGTACACCAATCTTGGCAAGTCTCCAAGATTGTACTCCTCGGCTAGTTCCTCGTCGTGGATCTTCACGAAACCGATCCCGAGCTGGTCAGCCTCGTCGTCAATGTTCTCCAGCTCTTGAAGAGCCTTCGCACATTTCTTACATTCCGGCTTGTCTGCAACACGTTAAATATTGTTTTAGTTTATGAAGCCCAGATTGCGCCGTGCCTAGTTCATGCCTCGGACGGGAAGCGGTGCAGTTAAGTGCCTAATTGCCTGTGACTTTGCTGTGTGTTAAAATTTAGTGTGCAATATAAAGCTCGTGTCGTGCATTATCCTATATTTTATGTGTGGTTGTGCCGCTTCGGTATGATTCCGAAATATCTCTATTTCTAGCATGAAAAGCGGGGCTATCTTGTGTATGGACCTGTAATAGGGTTCTAAGAAATCATCGTGTAGAAAACACATAATATAAACTCAATCAATGTGCTTAGGGTCTTGAAAAAACATTGCGACAGCAATTTTATTTGAATTTTGTAAAGCTCTTTTGTTTAATGTGAACATTTGTTTCAACGTGTATAAATAGGCTTGTAAACAGCATGTATTGGATGGTTAGCCGTGGACACGACATTTTCAAAGACATATTTAGGTCAAGGTCATCGTACGATCTTGTTTTTAAAAAGTGTTTTATTACTCTTTTAATTTTAGCATAATTGCCTGATAATGTGCCTACGCAGATTTTCTTGTCATAGTTTTTTTAGTGTCGTTAAAGGGGAGAATGTTCGTCTGACGTTGTAGTCGTGACATGTCGGTCCGTCAATCCGAGCTTGCTGGCAAGACGCAAATAGCACAGCCGAAATAGCTCGCCTCACGGCCCGATAATGCAAACGCGTTTTTGATTCTAGCTTTCCCTTAGACCAGATATGCGAAAAACATCAATAAAGATAGGTACAGTAAGATTCCAGATAGGCGGTAATATTATAGAAGCATAGATTCCAGTCGGAGTATAAAAATACTGAATCTAGGTGTAACTGAATTTGTTAATTATAAATCTAAGAATAATAATCATTAGCAAATGATGATTGTATATAATTTTGCTATGTGAGTCATCATTTCAACACGTTGTCTCTGAGCCAAAAATGTTATTAGCCGTATTTATCATCGATTGTTGATTTAAACAATTGAAACGAAATAAATGTTCCAATTAATATAAAATACGAATCAGATCAATTCCCTTGTTTCCAATCTATAGGTACAAATATTCGCAAAATAAGCGAGAAAAGCACGATATAAAATTACACAAATACTATACTACAAAGCTTAGGAATTACAGCCAAGCTGACGTTAGAAGGGGCATGCCGCCAGCTGAGAATCTTACTTACTGTTTGACGGGCCGCAACTTTTGTGATCAGGACCTACGTCAAAAACACAATCAAAACACACTGCACATATACAGACGCATGTTCTAACCTCCACTAAAAATTACGATGTACACGACTGAGAGGAAGATAATCTACTCGATAGGGCTACGTTGAAAGAATTTACAGAACCAATTGATTACGTAGGTTAGTTGAAAAAATGGCTCGAATTTACCACAATTGCTAATTTACGATGACAAAAAACCCAACATGTATCACTCCAATACTTACAGAAGAGAACGGCTACATAGTCTGTGTCCTCGATGATTTTCGCTAGGATCTTTTGGTTGACTTCTTCTATCCGGTCAGGAAGGTCCATTGCTTCTAAACTCGTCAAGAAATCCAGGACGCTCTCTTCGTCCATGAGATCTCCTAGAATTGTCAAGGTTTGATGATAGCCATTTAATATAATTAAATATGATGACGTAATAAAGAAACTGATTAGTCTCTTAAGTATCTTGTAACCGAAGCACCATGAGATTTTATTGCAATTAGCCTCTGTTGAAATAATTAACATTTTGACAAATCGCTTGAAAATATATAATATTCTGAAAAGCATGGGCAGATAAAATTCAGAAACTTGCAGAACAAATTGTAGAATTCAACAGGGGAGATTATATCACACATTTTATAAATAGCCGAAATTCAGTATAAGAGCCCAGTTATAAATTTAACAATCAAGGGAAGTTGTCTTGAATCACGGTTTATAATTAGTTGCACATAAAACGTCAGTTAATCTTCACTGAGAGCTTTTAAAGCTCGTAAAATATAAGAATTAATACTTTATTTTATACCTGTAGCTAACGGTTTTATTTGTGTACCTTTTTGCTTAAGTATAATCCACATTTAAATACGGCAACAGTAATTTTGTTTTGGCGAGATAAATTATTATATTTACAATACTTAGCAATGTTCCTAGGAGAATTTGGTATTTAGGATTATTTTGGATTACATACTTTAAAATAAGTTATATTGAATGAAATGTGATGATCGAAATTTTGGGTCACCACTTACAACGATAAAATATGTCTTGTAATATTAGAACGGAAATTAACGGAATGGTTTAATGAAAATTGGCACGATAATTAGCTAAATGGATTGAATTCATAATCTAATCGATCATTTGGAACCCGCAGCTTTCTTCCTTATGAAGGTACTAACGACAACTGAAATCAATGAACAGCTAATTCAATTAACTCATTTTCATTTGGTACTTACCACTATTTATTATTGCTATAATTATTATGCAAGATTACTCTCTTTGTTGATTACGATTGTTATATGAAAAATTGTCTTAGTTGGTGCTACGTCGAATGAAAAATTTTTGTAGTGATGGTCTGACCTTCGTATATGATCGGTTCCTTCTCACGGAAGTACGTGAGGGCGGGGAATTTCGTGATGCCATACTGCTTAGCGAGCCGCTTGTCGTTGATCTTAACGAAGTCCACTCCGAATGTGTCCGTGTCGTCATCTATCTTTTCCAGTTCTTCTAGCACCTTGTCACACGTTACACAGCTTCTTGCATCTGTTTCAGAAAAGTTTAAGTTACAAAAATACTCTAATTCTAGAAGGATCTTATCTAGGTTCGTTTCTATTTCAGTCAAATTTAGAAATAAATATTCATCAACAATCTACTTGAAATGTTCAAGCTGATGCCTAGCTTTTAAAAGACATGCATAAGCACTGGTAATCTTAAATGTAAGTAGGTATAACATCATAAGTTTGAACACTACTTAGTAGCTATTGTTGACGTATACCAGACAAGTCTATACCGTCATAACATTGTTAGAATGTTACGCGGACTACATAATGACGTCATTATACCAAATTCCAAGAAAATTCTAATGAGATATGTGTTTTTCTGATATAGTTTTCAACATGGTCAGAGAAATATATTTGCTATGTTAACACAGTCCCAGTGTTGACCTTAGATTGTCTGATAAAATTAGATTGAAGATCGAGAATAGACGAACTGAAATCATCCATTCAAAACGCTGTATCTAAACCTTGCTCACGTCTCATTCTCAGTTTGTAATATTCGGAAAAAAACAAATATCTATTCGTATATCTGCCATCACTTTGATCTAAACACGTTATAAAATCATTATTATTTATTGTGGTCAGTGCTACATATTCTCTATCTTTTTGTATAACAGAACAGCTCGAGGAACTCGAGAAATCAAAAATTATTTGCAAAATATTTACAAGAATATAAGTAACAGACCTATTATTCCTAGACTAAAAATATGAAAGTGATGACTGATGTTACTAATCGTGTCTTAAATTTGGCTCCTGTCTGTTATGCCGACCTGGTGATTGCTCCCCAACTTCATTCGATGGATGACTGATATGACCCAGCTAGACGCACGCATAAGAAACAGCTGTTACGTTACAGTTATGATTGTTCCAAAAATAGTTTGGAACTTGTAATCGTATGAGTTCAAAACAGATTTGCTGTCTATCTCGGTTGCTATCGTACTTCGCCGATACTTCTTCCGTACAAATAAAGATGAGCAACGTTCAACGTTTGTCCAAAATTATGCATAACTATCGATTTATCTCATCATTATTATCAAGGAGTCTAAATGTGTATTTAGTAAATATAAAATCAATTGCATTGGTTTTGTTGGAGTAGAAATTTTACTTTTCACATGAATCCATCCAAAGGTTGTCTGTAGGTAAGAAATCTTTTAGCGACAACACCGCCCATTGTACCATTTATAGTTTAAAAAATTGTTGTTTGTTTTTGGTGTGCAATAAAGAATATTCTATCTGTATCTAGAAATTGGAACTTTACATCTTAGAAATCAAGCTTTTCTTCATTGTAAAATTATCCAGAAATTCAATAATGAATTCATATTTGCGTCACTGTTCCACAATTTGGATTACATTCAAATACTGGAGTTTGACAGGTGCAAATATCTATTGTGCCTTTACAGCCGTTTGCGGTTCCGTTGTTGATTTCTACATGTGTGACGCAATAAACATCATTAAGCTTAGCACGAGAAAATAAACTCATAAATATAGCGAATGAAGAAGTCACGACAGCTTCCAGTTTATATTTACGATTTACTAGTGTACGCTCAAGCCCACATAATGTTCAATTCGTGGCCGATGTTGCTTTTAATTTAATAGCATTTTGCCAGTTTTATGTTACCTCAAGAGCATGAACACCGTACACAAGTACAACAACATTCATACGATCAAATCTAAAACCAGTGAAGTTTAGAACTTCAGAAGGCCTATTTGTTCCCGCCTAATAATCGTGGTTTATTTTCGTCCTCATAATAGATGCAAGTAAACATCTAGCTATTTTTTAATTGTTTCTAATAACATCGCAATAATTGTGTGTCATATAATGTGTTTGTGATTTTCATGGTAGAGAGAGAACCATAATTTGATTATGCTTATAGTTAAATAAGAGTTCATAGCTTATAGATTACATTTATGTAGGTACTTCAAGTTCATAATAACCCTCCTTCGACAGTCAGGTAAAAAGAGAAAATTTCTAATTAAAGGTTTATAGTTGAAAATCTTCAACATTAAAATGATGAATTTAGTTCATACCTAAAAATTCAGCTTTCATCCACCCACTGTGTGACATTTAGCACATTCTTCAAAACTCGCACCATACATCTATCAACTTTCAAATGACGTGTTGCTTTCGTTAGCTTTGTGTATTTTAATGTTAAGGGGTGAGGTCATTGCCATTTATTAGGCACAGTTCCAATTTCAGACTATACTTATCTAGAAGAAATAAAAGCCGTCACATATCGTTGAACGAAGTACTTTAGAAGTACCTACAAGATAACAATAAGATGGGACAAGGGAGTCTATATAAAGTAGTTCCTACTCATCAATAGAAAATCTTCCTAAAAGTCTGCAATGACACTAAAGTCAAACATAACTAATCAAATCCCTCACAGTAAATGCTTTTAGCAGCGAGCTAGCGTTAGATCTTACATAATCTTTAGTTTCAATTATTCAGACTCTAAAACAATGAATTATGGGCGCGGAAAATTACTAGTTAGTGGGACGATGCCACATTGTTGGCGAGGAACTATAACGCATCTCTAAACACAGTGACATTGAAGTAAACAGTGAATGGATTATCTAGAAATGTTATGAGGATAAAATCAATACATATCTATTGAAGAAGAAATCAATTCTTGTCTGTGACAGAAAAGTTCAAATCTTTAGTTTGTAGGTACCAGCTGTTCAATTGTTGATCCGTGACCTTACACAACAGTGTGCATAATAAAATATTGAGTCATTACAAGTATATGTACAATAATAATGCTAGACGTGAGTGTACTAATATTAGCGTGGCAGAAGCTCTGTTGCAACGAGCGAGAATGCAGGACATGCAAAACAAATACAACGCCTTCACACGTGATGAACAACACAGAGTATATTTAGTTGGTTATAAAATTTAAAATAAAAACAGTATCACAAGAAATGCTGGCGATCATTTTCTTACACCAACGAAAGAGCGTGGAATATACTTTGATACATAAAATATTTGAGTAACTATTGAAACTTGACATAAATAGTCAAATTTTAAGCTTATTCGTCTCTGTACCGAAGCCCAGAAGTGCCTCAGTATAGCGCCGTATCAAAAATTATACAATCTCAAAGAATCTAAGAAATTAACTCCTATGGTTGGAAGTACTGCAACATGAAACTAGGTTGATGCGTATGAACTATTCTTTACTTTTTATAATTTTAGAAACAAAATTCTTCCTTCGACATCTGATTTAGTAAATGCTGCATCCCAACGAATGCTTTATCAAAATCCATACAATCCTAAAATATTAATAATAACCTTCAAAAGTTTTTTTTATTACTTTGGAATGCGGTATCTATATAATAATATTATAATCAATGTTGTGTGGTTATACTAGACAACGTGGAGGAAAATATCACAAGGAAACTAGACCCGGATCGGTCCTTGAAAGATCTGTGGTGAATGCTAGGGATGAGGTTGTGACAGTTAAAGCAATATAATTGGTAATCATTTTCTTTCCTAGATCCAAAGCAATCTATGACACTTGCTGGTGAAACCCTTGCACCAGAACACAAGGAAATTGCATAGAAAACAATCTCTTACTACTTAATCAAGTTTTTACATTGACATGATTACAGCTATAGAACCAAAAACTGTCAAAAGTCACAAACGAGTCGTTAGTCAATTAATCTTTTGCCTTGCGATCTTTTATGTCTAGGGTTGAAGTATAACGGGTTTAATATATAACATCTAATTCATAAACTTTAACATTATTTTTATCTTTTGGTATAAAACAAACATCCGGGCCAGTGTAAGTGGAACATGCCAAAAATTTCAAGGATGCAGTTTTCTACGTAAAACTTACTGGAGTTGAATAAGTAGTTGGAGATAGCCATTTCTGTTCATGATACTGATAATATGATTTCGGATCACGTATTACCATTATAATTTATGGTACCTAAGTGTTAACCGTACAATCTTTACACTTCATAGTCTGCTCTCACATGTTATAGTGATTTAAAATCGGGAAACGAAATCTTTTACGTGAGTATAAATTTGACGTTGTATGCATACAACGTCAAACCTTTGAATGCTATAGCTGATCCGAAAATTTTTAACTAAGTACTAAATTTCGGTTATAATGGGGATAGTCTCTCCAACTAAATTTAAGTATTTTGTAATATTATCTGCATTATTTTCTTTAGTTATCTATACTAATATTATAAAGAGGAAAGATTTGTTTGTTTGTTTGTTTGTATTGAATAGGCTCCAAAACTACTGGACCGATTTGAAAAAATATTTCAGTGTTAGATAGCCCATTTATCGAGGAAGGCTATAGGCTATATACCATCACGCTACGACTAATAGGAGCGGGGTAGCAATGAAATATGTTGCAAAAACGGGGGAAAAAAGTTATCAAGACCACGCGGGCGAAGCCGCTGGCGGGAAGCTAGTTATTTATATTCTGCTTTATTTTAGTTGTAATTTAGACATCAATTACTAAGATTTCATTCATTTTATATTCTTCTCCAACGTTTACTAAAATATTTATGTATCGTACAACACGCTTTCTATTTTAAGATCAGAACTATTTAGTTCATTCTCCAGGTTTTTGTTTATTCCGTGGAACATCTACAGTTTATACATAATTTGTCATTGTGGTAATTTATTTTACTTGTATTTGTATCATGTTCAATTTTATTAAACGTTGTTTAATTTAACTGATAATACTATTAATTGTTTCATCACCACGCAACTAAGGAACGCATTTAACATGATTTCTTAATTATATCAAACATTTCTTTTTTCTCAGATTACTTTTATGAGTTTACTAAATTTTGTAAATAACTACCCAAGATTTTCATGTTTCATCTGATTGCTAAAGCTCCAATAATGTATCAACCAATTAGACGGTGATACATAAACTTCTACCATTAAGTATATTGCGAAGTTAATTATAACATTTAGAATGTTACGTAAAAATTGTCGTCTCGTTCAATTGTTTCGGCACAAGATAATTGTGTAAGGTATTAGATGCGATATTAAAAACCAAACCTAGAGGAGGTTTGGTTTTCCATCCTATTGTCTTAGTTTGATCTTAGTTTTTTACGGATCCCATCGCATCTTAGATTTTTCCTGCAACTTGTGATATTGATCCATCTGACCAACTGTTTTTGTTATGTAAGTATTGCGTCTAAAAATATTTAAGTAATCAGTTGTTCCTTGGGGAACTCCATACAATAGAATTGTGTTTCTAAAATGCACGTGCACAACCATTTTGTAAACGGGTCTGTAAATATGCTTATAAAATAAATGTATATACAAAATGCTTATTTACATAAAAATAAAATATTGATATGAGTTCATTTATCTATGTTGGTAAAATGTAGATATGTGAACGTAGGTATAAAGACCAACCACCAAAACACTTTAGGTACCTACTTGATAATAATTGCATGTATTGTAAGTAGATACATAATCCTGCCTGAGGTCGTATAATTGTCAGATTATTGTATTACAAATGCAAAAGTCAATTATAATAATAAACCCTCTTTAAATAAAGTTATCAATGTCAAACAAATTAACGAATAAAAAAATATTCTTATTTTAGTCAGAATTATTAAAATTAGTACGTAAATATTTAGCTAGAGTAAGTAAACAAACAATACTTGATGATTCGTAGCTTTTTACAAATCATATTGTTTATGTTGGTACTGCAATTTCTTTAATAAATTTCAGTTCCGTGAAGTTCATTTTAAAAATCCGTGCCTGTTCGTTATATTAAACTAATAGTTACATTGTGATTTTAATATTTAAAATAGCTAGTTGTATAATATTTAAACTAATACATCATTTATTATACTTACAGAATTTAGGAATTTAGATAATCGTTGAGTGAAATGTGATGCAATAACTTTGCTCTTCCGTTTTATTAATCACGCTCGACGTTTAATTTTTGCATAGTGAAAGTTTAATTAGGTTTTTGGCTTATAATTGTTATAAACTATAAAATTTTAAGTAATTAATTTTTGTGGGTCTCGAAACATTCATAGTAGGTAAGTAAATACAACATACGCGGTAGGTTGATGAACAATTAACAGAACCTAAATTAATGTGTATGAACCTATATTGTACAATCGGTATTTTTCTGAGATTTTAGTTTATTTATTTATGTACCTACACACTGAACAAAACTTAAAGTTAAAATAATCATCACGTTTATCCTGTCTAGATAAACTAAAATCTCAGCAAAATACCGAGAATTCCTGACAATCTGGAAAAGACAATAGTCGCTTGGAAAATTTCCCCTTCTATTGACCTAATATAAATATTTTTGGATATTTTACACAGCACAATCTAGTCCCAAACTAAGTAGAGCTGGTACTATGGTTACTAGACAATTAATATAATACCTACTTAGATACTTACTTTGTTTGTAAAAACATACTTGTATGACATAAGAAACACCCAGACAAATATAAACACTTATATTTATTACATATATTGTGTCGTGTGGGAATCGAACCCTCCTGATCAGCACAGACGTCGTCAAAAAAGGAATGAATAGATGAGAAAAAAAAAGAAGAATGGTGTCAGAAAGATCGCTGCATCAGATCGGAAAAGGGAAAATTGCTGATGAGCGGCCCGATTGAATTATTCGAAACAAGGAGAATTTTTTATGGTTTCCCAACTATTCCTAGCAACAAGACTAAACAGTTCTAATTTAACAGAGCTTTTTATAAGTTTTTATTTGTGTACATTTATATTTTCAGAATGACGTGAAGACCGACCCCGTTCGTATATGTTTAGTTATTTTGGTGTCTTCTGATTCATATGGTGAGAACAAATGCGTAAGAAATTCTCAATGACGTTGACAACGTTAATTGGCAGTACCTACGTTTAGTATGTCCAAGGAACGAAGCGTGTAGAATTGCATATGCGTAGGTACCAATTCCCACAATTTTGTAACCGAAAAAGAACAAATACTTAACGCCGTTGAGGAAAAAATGGTTGGAAAAATGGCCACTGCTGTACGGGTTGGCAGACTTCACATGCCGTTGAGAAAATCTCTCAGGCATGCAGGTTTCCTCATGATGTTTTCCTTCACCAGTAGAAGCGAGTGATAATTAATTATTAATACGCTTTTATTACGAAAAAGTCAGAGGCCTTGGATTTGAACTAGAGACCTACGACTTGACAGTCCTGTGGTCATACTGGTCACACCCCTACTACTTTTACCTAATTAAAATTATAATCATTGCAGCATCAGTAGGTTTTTTCACACTCAAGCTAAGAGAGAGCAGCAAATTTAAATACTCTCTTGGGCTGGCTCTGACATATTATAGCTACGCACGACGAAACATTGACACTACTTACTTATCGCCATTTGAAGAAGGGTTACCTAACAACATTTAATCCAAACACTAAGCAGTGCTACAACTAGGGTGGTGCCAGCGGTATCCAAGCATACGGTACATAAGTTACCAGACCAGGATTTTCTCGGTCGCAGATTCGCAGTTATGAAAGCTCACACCAGGCGTATATAAGACTAGTTACCTAAGACGAGTTGTGTCATTATAACCTTCCGTAACGACAAATACCCATGAGATTAGCTCTGGGGTGATCTGAGGAGAGGCCTACGTCCAGCAGTGGACGATGATGATGATGACGAAGAATATTGTTCCCTTGAAAGACTTACAAGAGGATACTCAAAGGCCAATGTTTCCAAACATTAGATATTACGCCAAAACAATATTTAGTTATTTAGAAGAATATGTTTCTCTTTAAAAATAGATAAAATGATGAACTAATGTTAGAAATATGAACTCTTGTAAATAATGTGGGCGACGTGACGTTATTAAAGTTTCATGTTTAAAACAAATAGTAATAAATAAGTTAGCTAGTAAATCAAAGCTTATTGCATGGTACTTCCATGTTTAGAACACCTGTTTCCTACGTTTCAAAGCACCTATATTTTGGACATGCTATTAAAATCAGTTCAGTTTTCTATTCTTGGTAGGTATCGAATGCTGTTGAAACTGAAAGAAAACGAGAAAGAAGAAGACCGGCCCTGTAGACAAGGTGCATTTTGAAATTCGAATTGAAAAACGAATAGAAACAAAATGTATGGAAATGACATTAGTGACAGCCCGATTTGTCAAAAGCTTGTATCATTTCCATACATTTAGTTGTCTAGGCCCCCTAGACGAAGTTTTGACGAAGAAGAAAAAAGTTAGGATCTAGTATTATCAAGAGGTAAAACACAAGGCAGAAGATTGGGAACAGTAGCGATTGCTCAACCAACAAGAGCTGAGCTCTTTAATATAAGAATGCTTTACACTGATTCATCCGGATCTTCTCTAACTTAGATCAAAATGGGGCGTAAGAGATTACTTCTGGGAAAATTATAAGTGATTGTTTCCAATAGCAATAGCTACGGTGCTGAACCTGATTCGTTTTGTTATACCAACGCTCTTTTACATTTTGGAAGTTTATAATGCAAATTCTAAATGACTACTGGTTATTAGCTAAGGTAAGTTTAGTTCATATTTATACGATAATTGCCTTGATTTCTCCTGTAAACTGAGATTAGAATCTGTCTTTACTCTGACCTGATATAATAGAAATTAAGGTAATTGGAATTGTTATCGTTATCTTGCCAGGTTTATATCGGCAGTATACCTACCCTACCATACGATTAGGTACCTAATGGGTCAAACCAATGAAAGGAGTTAATGATTTTAAAAGACTTAAGAAACTAACTACAAATCAAAACGTTAAAAGCGAAGTCGTAAGGGAAACCGTAGCTTCATAAAAAAATAAAACAAATGACGTCTATTACTCTTCAATGCCAGAATGACGTTATCATTTGACTTTGGCAGTAACAAGACATTATTTGATAGGTACAGAATTTGGAATGAGGAAATACGTCAATGAACGAGAACGATTATAATAACTCTCATTAGGATGTTAAACAGCGAGGTGACGATTGTTAATAATTAACGAGAACTATTAAATATGTGATTACAAATTGATTAACAAAATTTTTCTATTGAAGATTGTTTTTTTTTATTGTATTTATATTGACAATCAAGCATAGGTCGGGACACCTGATTTTTAAAGCGGCCTATAGACGCCAGTAGTATGACTAGCGCATTGCCAGTTGTAATTTTTAAGACCGCAGTTGTGTCATGTTTTGACCAGGACTTTAACTGGCTTCATTGTCCTTCAAATCGGGAGACAATCATGTTACCACAGTATAGCCTATCGGCAGAATATTCAGCGATGCAATAATACTACTCCAAACAAACACCAACAACGAAGTCCTACCAACTGCTGTATAGAAACTTGAAATAGCTCGTAATTCTTCTAGATTAGATAGGTAGGTACTTGTTTATCTCTAGACCGCAAAAGAGTTTTCATGGGGCTAAATAAACTCTTTGGTAAACACAAATATAAACATAGGGTTAGGACTAGCAGCAGAAACAGACAATATTTTCCTCAATATTTCAGCCAAATAGTTATTTTTCTCCACGCCACGTGGCTCGATCTTTACGTCATCATCCTGCTGCCCCATCCATATCCCAATACAATTGGGTATACTTGGGATTAGGACTCGATCTCGAACATTTCTATTGTTTTAGTACAGTACAGTAATCTGTGTCTACTGCGTCTGTCACTGTCATTACCTGCATCTTAAGTAGTTTCACAGAACATATTCAGCAAATTTTGACATACGAAACAAAACCAGGCTTCCATGCTGTGAATACCACTTCATCAGCTCTTGTTAATTTAATAAAATTAATGTATTCTCCACACAAATTGAAGCAATTTTCATTAATCCAGGAATTAATGCTAGCATTCTTGATTTTGGAAGTATTCCAATTGAAACAGTTGTATGAGAGCATTTTCGTAATTATGTCTTTTCTGTAACACTTACTAGGCGACCAGGGCCTATTTTTGTAACACAAAAAACATTTCACGACGGCTTTCATGCTATCAAGGGGCCATGTTGTTTTGCAACATCTGATTTTATCTTGTTTCTAGCAAGATACGAAAATAATGTTTAGGAATAAACCTTTATTGAACAAGGAATTAAGGCATTATTAGCAATTAAGGATTAATATTCACAAGGGTTTGATTTAATTTCACATATTTTAAGAATACTTAATTCGTATAATTTCTTTAGATCTAACTTGCTTAGCATTAAAATTGCTTTTGCATTTTTAAAATATTTTCAGTAGATTGGTTCTCTTTAAGGTTTTACTATGTGATTGAGTTTGTAATGTTTTGTTTATGTTTATGTTTGTGTCAATAACTACAGAACCTAACCCAACGTGGACCGATATGATACGTCTTATCCAATATCTTAAAAACTAATAGAATGATTTTCTTAGCACACCAACTGCTAACTGGGAACAATTTAGTCTCTTAGCCAACGAACAATCTTGCATCGGTGCTGGCTTCGACAGTGATTTACGACACTTATTGTGTCTAGACGAGGTACTACATCCTTCAGATGAGTAAGAGATGCATAGCAGACATGGCAACGACTATAATTAAGTCAAGATAATTAATGAATATCTGACGAATTAGCTTATGGCTACATTCGCTTCCAACTCACACAAATCATCTTATGCACACACGCACAGCTTACACTTTTACGAAATGATCATTGTCAAGAATGTGACGTAGCAACAAACAGATCACATCGACAGTTGGCGACAAAAGAAAATAGTCGGAATGCCGATACCACGTAATGGTAGTCTATTTCAGCGGCATATGCGCCGGCACACAGTTTTAGCCGAGCTAAGAGCGTAGGCGCCTGCGACCTTGGCGGAGCCAGCATCGGTGGAACGGTGGAAAACGAGACTCGGTACCATTTTAGGCCGCGCCGACGGCCGCAGCGGTCGGCAGCCGGGTCAAGTTTTATTGTCTCCGCGGCTCGGTTGCATAACTCGCAAATCGCAAGCCGAGCCGCTCGCTTCGAAAATATCATGCGCACAGCCGTAAGCTCGAGTCCACCGAGGCGGTCTTCCCCTCGGCCCGTCCGAAGATCATTAACTCGACGATAACCCATTTGGACGGGCGCCGTCGCAGACGTTTCGACATGGCGACGACCGCCCCCGCCCTGGCCGGCGGCCAGCAATTGAAAGCTCGCAAAATTAAACGGAGACGCGCGCCGGTCGGCTAGCGGCGGACGAGTGGCCACTTACACCAGTACACCGCGACGAAATCCTTATCTTCCAGCACTCGTTCCAACTGTTTGGCGGTGACCTCCTCGATCTGGGGCTCGTGTTTGGTCGGGGCGGGGGATTTACGCGCGGTCGCGGCGGCGGCGAGCAGCAACACGGCCGCCAGAGCCTTCAGCCACCGAGCCATGGCGAGGACGCGCGCGGACTGACGCCGGCGGGCCGCCCGCCCTGCGCAAGCGCCGCCCGCCGCACCGCGCTGCTCGCCGCGCATGCGCACCGCACGCACGGGCACGCACCCTGTCGCCCGCTACGCTGCTACGCTTCAGCTTTGTTTACATCAGGACGCAATGTCTCCGGTGCTGCGGAAACCTAACCTCTAAATGCAACACAATGCGACTTACAGTGCAGACAATAATTGCGGCCATAGTAAATAGGTAGGCCTAGACACTACATTGACGCACCGACGCTTAGCGGCTATCCATTCATAGGTGGTGAAACAGCCCTTAATCTTCTAGTTTTACGTTTCCCTGTTTACTATTTTTTTTTTGGAAAACCAAATGAAAGCTGCCAACCTGAAGTGGAACTGGGCCGGACATGTATGCTGCATGTCGGACGACTTGTGGGCTAGACTTAGCACAGAGTGGAGTCCACAAGGCGTTAGACGACGCGGAAGGCCCAGACGAAGATGGCGGGATGAACTGGACAGCTATTCAGTAGATTGGGCTCATAAAGCATTAAGCGGCGAGGAGTGGAAGGAAGGTAGAGAGGCCTTTGCCCTGCAGTGGGACCAACCAGGCTGATAATAATAATAATAATAAATGAAAGTACAGAGGGGAAGGCGGTGGAAGTACAGTTCTCGCCAAACTTATTGTCCGGCTTGAAGTTGGCACGAGCTAACTTCAACCAAGCCGGACAATAAGTTTGGCGAAAACTGTAAACTAAGTAGGTATTATCTATGAGATGAGCAATGGCCGCGAAACTCACCTGTG
Organism: Acronicta psi; assembly: GCA_946251955.1. Taxonomy (NCBI): domain Eukaryota; kingdom Metazoa; phylum Arthropoda; class Insecta; order Lepidoptera; family Noctuidae; genus Acronicta; species Acronicta psi. Next base: position 12,232,507 of record OX276476.1, read on the forward strand.
AGTGCTGCTGTGAAGTAGGTATCTACTTACGTGAGTTTTATTTTCACGTATTCTCGGTATACTAAACATACCAACACGCATGAGGGGCAGAGGTTTGCTTATTGAGCTCATTGTATGTGACCTACACCCATAGTTCGCCGGCGTGGTAGTTCCAGCAATAAAGGCCAAGCCTATTGCTATTTTCACGCACAAATCCAAACTTCGAGCTGCATTTTAGAATGTTATAAAACTGTATCATACTTTGCTCGATCTCAGAATCAAACGTAGGACCCCGTGCCCTATAGAAGCACAGCGCGGCTGTTCGCCTCACGCGGTTTACGATCTCATAAAGTCACTTTAAAAAACTTATTAGAAATGCGTTCCTACCTATATCTAGATCAAATACGTGTAGGTACCTACATAAACCGTAAACTAAGTACTTAGGTATAGCATTTAAAAAAATATATTCAACTACAGAATCAATAAGAGAAAATAATTATGAATACGACTGAGAATAACATTAAATAAGACAGTAAACAAAATTTAATAAAAATAAAATAATATATTTTGGAACACTACATACTTATTATTATTAATTTGTTTCCACTTCGCAGACAATACACACACCCACACGCCAAAAGCAAAGCAATAGAACAAAAATCACAACGCCATCTAGTGTTGCACGGTCGAAGTAAAATAGCAAAAGAAAAAGGTTTGACTTTGATCACAAAGTAGTTTATTTAAAAATAAAGTTGTGTTCGTCCAGTTTTTGAACGAACCTACGAACCTGGCATGAATAATTTAAAATGTCAACCGATAGTGAAGCACCACATTTAATATCGATAGCTCAACTTATTACAATATTGTAGAATTTATTAAGGACGAAAAATGCTAGGACGGCCGGGGTGATGTAGTTTGATTTGTCAAATATTGATTGTTCAGTGTTTTTAATTAATTACTTAATACTTAATATTAATTTTCATGTATTTATATTTTTGCATTAATAAATTCTAAATATCTTTGAAAGATATAAACTTTTTAAAAGAAAAATTATAGCAAGAAAAATCAAAGTAAAAGTCAGTGTATGTAAAAAACAAACGATAGCTAGGAGGAATAGTCCCACCGCACCTTAATCTACTAAATCAGTCCTGTAGTTTCAGTAATTTTCTTAAAAATAAGAACTTGCATTCTAACAAAAATACCTACGGTTGTAAAATTTGCTGCCCGTTCACAATCTAAAACCAACATAATAATAAATAAATTGAACCGGTATAATATTACTTGGTTCATAATACTAAAAATCCATCTCCACTTACCTGATAACTTAACATAATAATAATTATTATTAAAAAAATCGATATGGCCCGCTATCGACTACAAAATACTTAACATAATATGTACACATCTCTACAAAAGTAGCGTCAACCAATCAGCGAAAACCGCAAACGTCATTTGTCACGTGGAGTGGAGGGGAACGCCGGAGAGTGGTTTCCGAACGGAAAAGGCAGCGTTGGTTATTAACTTTTTGTTTCGCAGTCTCGCGCTGTAAACTGCAAATTCTCGTGACGCGGCTGGTTGTAATAAAATTATAAGTTCGAAAAGTGAATGTGAAGTGCCGTGTGAATATACAATGGATATTATTTATTAATTGTCACTGTACCGTGAAGTGTTGTAATTATTATCTTCGCAAAGTTTTGGTAAGTTTGGTTCACAAGTTTTCAATACTTCATACGTACGATTTACCTGTCTATTGTTTGATTTCGTTGTAATCTTATCGTGAATTTATAGCTCGATAGTATTTTTTGTGGTGTTTAGTCTGGAATTTAGACAGAATCTTATTAGAATAGGCGGTGGATGCAAAAAATGATGGTACTTATTTTATAGAATAAGTTTTGGTGTCGATTTTAATTTTGCATGGTAGGGACCAACCGACTTGTTTTACACCTACGCAATTGGCGTTATTAGGTACCATGGATTATTTAACAATAAAATATAATATTACAGATTACAATGACAGTTTTTTATCGAGTTTTGTTGAAAGAAATAGGTAGGTAGGTACCATAAGTGCTTTTCCTAGTATATCACATAGTATATACCTCAATATTATATGAATTTCAGCAATGACTATAATAGTTACCATATTTATTAATGTTTTGTTATAAACAATTGTCTACTATCTAAGACAATTGTTTATATCTGCTGATATTCTGCTGCTTCAGCTATTGCTTAAAATATTCTCAGCTGTTTATTTTATTTATCTTTATTTTGTTAGATCAATATTCACAATGGAACACTATACCTGTAGTAATCTCATGCACACCCAAAATACTTGATTATGAGGCTAATTGGTGGAAAAAAAAATGGTTTTCTCTATTTGCCTTATTCAAACAAAAAGTCACTCAAAGTATTTATTTATTTATTGCAGTATGTAGTTTACAGGAAATACAGAGTTAACTTAAGCATACATAGGCCCTGTAAAGATGTTGCAAAACATTCTTTAATAGTAGTGTACTGTAGAGACCACAAAGGTTGCTCCCAATATTTGGATACGACTGGCAAGTTAGCAAGCATTCATATAAAAATAATATAATGACGTAGAATGTACTAGAGTAGTTGTGTCACAGACACAATGACATGTGAACTTGATCGAGTGCACCCAAATAAAAGTCTATTAACAATAAATCAAGAATATTAATTATCAATACCCTGATCCGGTACTGTGGAGGACAAGAGCCTCCACAGTACTTACCTATCTTAACTTACCTACATTGCCAATTTTTATTTAGCTAATGAATACAAGTAAATATTTGTGACTAATAATATTGCACCCTATTTTATGGCACCCCACTAGTACATAGGACCTTTATGCTATGAACACTCCCCCCCCCCCCCCCCCCTCTCCTGAGTGAAGATGTCTTCTTTATTCTGCCACTATTGCAGATCTTCTGCAACTTGCACCCACTGAGGACAGAGGGGATCCTCTGCACTCAGGCTGCTCTGTGATTGTTTTACATTCCTTAGCCAGCATTTGATAATTGCTTTAGTTCACCATAAAAAAATAACATAATAAACAGCATAAAACCTTTAGCATTGTTGTTCTTGGTTTCGTATGTCTACGTTTATCTGAACTTGTTTATTCAAACTTGGCTTTAATCTGTGATAATGGTTTGATCAAGATTTCGGGACAATTTAAAGGTCATTGAGCTATAAACAAACAAAGGGCTGTAATAGTACAATAGGTACATAGATACACCTGAGATAAGACATTCAGAGTCTTTTATTACCAAAGATATCTAATGTAATATTGAATTACTTTGTTTATTACTATCCATTCTAGTACGAAAATGGGCACATATCTTACCAATTTCTCTTTTTAAGCATTTAGGTACATCATTAATCATCAATTTATTCATAAATTATGTCTGGCATTGACTATGTGTTTTTGTAAACTTGAGTTATTTAATTGATGAACAACCTTTATCAACTGGATAGTGGTAAAACTGGAAGGAATTATTAAAAAAAATACTTATAACTTCTTATTACAAAAACATTTCTGAAACGTTGTCTAAAGTTACAAACTCTATTAATCACTAGCTTAATCCAGCGGCTTCGCCTGCATGCTCTGTTGTAAATTACACCCTATATCACCTGGGGATAGTTTAGCTTCCCAATGGTGTAAGACTTTTTCAAATCGGTCCAGTAGGTTTGAAGCTTATTCCATTAAAACAAATCAAAACTTTCCTCTTCATAATATTAATATAGACTTGTGACAAAAATAACATCAAACAAATATATTTTATGATGATAAAGGGAGGAAACACCTGAAAATCACACAAAATAACATCATTAACCCAAAGGAAGTAGACCTTGCCTTTATCAGGATAATGTATGTAAGATTACATCAAAGATTTTAATCATTTTCGGCTTGTGATAGCAGAGCCTTTGTTCACGGAACAATCAAGCGCGCCGCCTATTGTTTTGTGGCCGACAGTGTAAACACAATAAAAATTTGGGCCTCGAACAAGGCTAGTTCTGCAATGTTCCAAAATTCAGGAAATTGTTTACTTACAACATTGTAACTCGCCCCTTATTACATGGAACCTAAGCAATAACATACCAGCGGACTGTGGGTGTACATTAAGGTACACGACACACGTGTACCCTCTGCTTAGGCGGTGATGTACTGATGACAAGCACCTCTGACTTTTCGAAATCATGTGCGTAATTGTCACTCGCTTTAACGATGAACAAAAACATCGTTCGTCGATCGTCGAGATATTTTCTCAACGGCATGTGAAGTCTGCCAACCCGCATTAGGCTAGCGCCTACGTACAATGGCCCAATCATGAGGCTCAGTGCGAAAACGCACAGCAAAACTAAACTAAACTAGCGTTTAGCCTAATCCGTCTCATACTGAGAGGAGACCCGTGCCCAGCTGTGGGACAGTATGTGACGACGGACATCGAACCAAGAACTATCACCCAGGAGCCGTGCTTGATGCTTGAACTAACTCACGATTGCACCTTCATTAAAAATTAGGTTATACAGATGTTTTAATGCATGTTTGCATGCTTACATTGCCTACCTACTTTGAAAAGTAACAGGGTAAAAAAGAGCTCAAAAAGATTTTTTTAAGTTTTAAGCTCAAAATAACTGTTTCGTCTACTTTCACTTTGATACCATCTGAGGACATGACACACAAAATAAAATAATTGCAGCTTCCGCAATAAAAAAAAATCTCGCCTCATTTCATTAAAATATTATGAGGTAAAAAGTATACTCTACAAATTACAAAACACAAGACTTGGGCCTATTTCATCTGGATAGTCTGACTGAGAGCGTGAAGTTTCCCCTACTCTCAAACTCCAAAGTAAGTTTGTATCTGCAAATCTCTAATTGCCTCGTTGGTCTAGTGGTCCCAAGCGCGACTGCTACACTACAGGTCCTGGGTTCGAATCCCGGGTCGAGCAAAGTGTTGTTGGGTTTTTCTATGAAATTTCCAGTAGCAGCTCGGAGTCTGGATTTGTGCCCGGTTGATGGCAATAGGCTCGCCCCCTATTACATGGGACCTAAACACACCGGCGAAATATGGGTGTACAACGTGTAAATTAGTACGCCTTTGCCTACCTCTTCGGGGAATATGGGCGTGATGGTATGTAAGTATGTAATCTCTAATTTTGCAGAAGAAAATATGCGGTGAACCTCATTTCTCTAAGAGTTACATCATAATAAATTCAACTAAAAATTATTCAATTGACTTCCTGTAATTGGTGGCATATCATTCATCAAAGACTCTGGTCCAGATACAGTGACTAATCTTAGATTAAATCAAGCTTAAGTTGACATTTAGGTACGAATCAAAGTTTTATATTCAGAGACGACGCTTAGCGTAAAATAACGCTTCCGTATGTCACATTTTTATTATAATTTTGCGTTATTTTACGCTAAGCGTCGTCTCTGAATATTAAACTTTGATTCGTATCTGAATATTAGTTTAATTTCTGATTTACTTTCATACGAGTTAAGTATCTAAACTAAATAAAGGCCACCTATTTTTGTATTATTATGAATCTATCACTTAACTATCTGACAGCTAATCACTAACACCGATGTATAACTTATCACATAGATAAGAATGACCAGTGACTAATATTCTAGAGGCTTCTAACACATCATCGATTAACAAATTCCTCTTTGAATAAATGTCACTAATCACTAATTATAGTGATTCAAGTAGGTGTTTAGATAGACGTGGCTTTTATGTGTAAGTACATTTTAAAATATTTAGAAATATTTCGTCAAACATTTCTTGTCAATTTTATGATAAAATAGTTAAGACAGGAAGTATTTAACATTGTGAACGGCTTAAATACAGCGACGTGTAAAAATGTAACACTGGCAATAATAAAATACCATCACAATTATAAATAATTTGTACATACAGCAAGATAATGAATACCTGTGTGATAACTCCAATACTCGTTCGTAGAACGATAATCGCTATCAAACGTATCGCCAGCCTGATATTGTAAGGACGCTTATCGTAAGGAGTCAGTGGCTACGTGTCAGTACACTTGTGAACATCCAACATGGGCGACTATCGTGCGGGTAAAGCTGGCATCAACGCTGAGGCTCAGGCGAGGATCCACAGCAAATACAACGATGACATTGCACACGAGACACTCGAATGGATCAAGACAATCACCGGCTCACCGGCCAACACCGCCGGGGATGCCGACAACTTGTACGAAGTCCTAAAAGACGGTACCCTGCTCTGCAAACTCGTCAACTCTCTCCAAGAGGGCTCAGTGAAGAAGATCAACCAGTCTACAATGGCATTTAAGTGCATGGAGAACATCAACGCGTTCTTGGAAGCCGTGAAGAAGCTCGGTGTGCCAGCGCAGGAGACTTTCCAGACCATCGATTTGTGGGAGAAGCAGAATCTGTACTCAGTCGTCGTGTGTCTGCAGTCGTTAGGACGCAAAGCCGGCAACTTCGGTAAGCCATCCATTGGGCCCAAAGAGGCCGACAGGAACGTCCGTGAGTTCAGTGAGGACCAGCTGAAGGCAGGACAGAACGTCATCTCCCTCCAGTACGGCACAAACAAGGGCCAGCAGTCTGGCATCTCATTCGGCAACAGACGTCAAATGTAATATTTAATATACCTAATTAATATTAAAATGTAATAAATAATTTGTATTTTTTTACATAACATGTATTTCATTTGTTGAAACAAGGTGTGGTTGTTTCACGTCCTCATATTACGCAATCTCCGATTAGATAAGTCGTTTGCATTGCTGCAAAACTGAAGTATTTTGTTTTTGATTGTCGCTACTTCATACCTCTTGAAATTAATGATATTTTGCTAATGATATTTTTGGATGTACATTCTATTACTATGAAGAATATAAAGTTGATAGTACAAACGAGGAAACTTCTGCATTTCGTGTTTTTTTAATATTAGAACTTCAATACTATGGTTTCATTACATATCACATCCTCCTTGAGTCTTTCTCCTTAGTGCTAATCGTTGTGACCCCTGTTAAGTTTTCTCTAAACTATGTTCCTTCATTTTGATATATTCTCTGCAGAATAAATAGCGCTGAAACATTGGAGTCACTCGACTTCTCGAATCTGCTTAAACCAAACCTCGGTCTGAGCAGATTCGAGATTCTTTGGTTTCATTTCTTCCGTCATGCATATCGCAAGGAGTTTTTCAAGGTTATCACTTTCTTTCGTCACTTAGTCATAGCAATATAACAATTACATTATAAAAAAAGGTTGTTGATAACACGAAAGCCAGACAAGAGATAATATATGATTATCAAGGAACAATAAACAAAAGAGCTTTTTATTTCGCTTAAAAGAATGTTACCTAGATGTCAATTTTATTTGTGTTTCTTCTGCCAAAATTGAGAAAACTGAAACGATCTCACTCTAATACCAAGTCGTTGATACGGTGCAAGAGAATGAGATTGACGTGTAAAAATGTTACCCTATTGTTACATTGCAAAGTAGAGTAAAAACCCAACGAAATATACAGTATAAAAATCAGTAAGTACCATAAATTAGTAGATTAAGCGATTAAAAAGTAAATTCTTATAAATTAACAATGTCACTGATTTCACCTGATTACCCAGAATTGCTTGAAACAATCAATTTCATTTAACTAGAAATTCGCAGGCAATAACAAATATAAGGAAAGAATATTACATTATTTTTATAATCCTTATCATGATAAAGATTATAAAAATAATTTAATCTGTATACGACATACTCATACACATGAGTAAACTGACATAATTTTTCATATTCCAAGGAAATTAGATAATGCAGCCTGGTTTTCATCCTTGAAGATACTCGTAATATACTCGTCACAAAGAACACAACTTTATTAAATGAATAAATTGTCAAACTCGTCACAGCCTACTTAAACTCGACCTCTTTAGTAGAAAATTGGTGAAGTGTGATGATTGGTTGACTTGCCTCAATCAAACTGGCCGATTTGTAAATCCATTATTCTTTTTCTAAATTCAAAATATTGCCAGTAGGGTACTGCAACAAGGAGATTCGTTGTTTCTCTCATTTAATTCCTCCTTGGTGGGAATTACAAAATAAGGACTAGGTAGATATCATTGACTAGGACATAGTGATCTCTCTAGCTTCTCAGTGAAATGACTTAAATGTTAAAAGTAATAGAGAAAATCAAAGAGGATTTATTTGGGAACAGTTCTCAAAAGACGATGAACGGTTCGTTTCGTATTTCAGTTTTGAAATATTCATTTTAACTTAGAACCAATGACATTGTAGTTAAAAATAGATGTTATTGCATTAAACTCATTTCCTATCATTTTCCTAATTAATCGAGAATACAGCATCAGACGAGATGAGTCTTCAAATTCTAATAGGAAAGAGAAAGTATAAGCTCAGAATTGCAATTAATTATAATGTCAGGTTACTGAATATTATTTGTCGAAAGGATTAATAAAGATAATATGGTTTAACAAATATTAATTCCAAAATTATTGATAAGTAGATACTTAGTTAATTGATTTCCAATTATTTGCTTAAAATAGGTATAATATAAGTTATGTCGCTCAGGATTAATATTCATAATACCTACCTCTGGGTTTTAGCGATGACAAATCTCCCAAAATTGTCCCAAAATCTGATTTTAGACTAATTTAGCAATCTAGGTTTATCTACTTTTAGAAAATTCTACACCTACAAAAAGGCAAAAATATTACAGCTTGATAATTGGATAAATTCGCCTTTTCACCTTTTACTAAAATGTCGAGGGGAACACGCTCCCCTATGGTACGTTGTCATAAATTTTGATGACGTCATCTAATATTGATCCAACTTGCAACCACAGTCGTTGCTAAGTAAAGCACAAACGCTATCTTTGCTCCAACACGATAAACTATATTTTAGAAGTACCTATTGTAAGGATTACGTAATCGTGTCGCTATATCCGCCGACTCCATAAAACAATACAAATATTGCAAGCCGCTTGTAGGCAACGCTGCAACTATAGACAAACACGCTATTATAATTCTTATTACTAGTATAACAACTCCTAGAATGCTGTAAAATTCTAGATTCTTAAGACTTGACCGTTATCAGAGACTATCAAACGAGATAGTAAGCTATTAAACAATTGATTCTTATAAGTTAATGGTTATTGCTGGTATTTTTTGGAAATGTGAACGTCGGGTCTTTTGTGAAGTGCTAATTTAAAGCAATCTATGAATATTATCAACTTCTTTGACGGTTATCTATCGCTAGATGTGTTAGTTTCCGATCGTGCTTTGTTTTCAACTGCATTTGTTTCGCTTGTGTTCTGCAATACTAATGTTTGTTCACGAACTCCCCTTCTAAGCTTTGCTCATTTACAATGGCGAGAAAAGCTATAATAATCAATCATCATGACTAATCACGTCGTAGTTAATATAGAAACGCCTAAATATGTACTTAACTTATTAATGTTTTAATTATGAATAAAAGAGATTAGCTAGATCCACACTAGACCAAGATCCATTTTGGTACTAATTGTCTAACAGATCAACAACCAAAACGGTTGAATGTTTACTCGTGAAAGTGATGGCTGGCTGGATGCATGATCATTGCTTAAAAAATACAGTTATTCAATATGATCTAATGCAGAAACCATGTGTAAAGTTTATGTCTACACTGGTGCCTAATGCAGTATCATTAAAGTAATGACTGAATTGTGGCAAATTTACATGTTTCCCAACATTATCATCGTAAATTCTATGAATGTTGACGTCACAGTCATTAGCACGGCTGCGACTGGCCGTCACGGTCGTGTCAGCACCCCACAACACAGCGGAAGACCTGGTCACGCGCCGATTGTACCGGAAATACGGATATCCGAGTAGGACAACAACAACATGTCCCCTAAGAGTAACAGAGATGGGTAATCACGCACGTGTACTTTGTTTTGGGTCCACAATGGCTAATAAGCATATGTTAAACCAGGAGAGAGTGATATTTGGCCAGACTTAAAACCCATTTCGGACCCCAAAGTACAATTTATTGTACGATATCTTTCACTCGACCCTCGGCGTCGGCGTCACACATATAAAGCGCTCGTTTTACACGTCCCAAATGATTAATTTAAACAAAGAAGTTCTATAAAGATAAATGAGAACAGATATTTATTTTACAGCTCATTGTTAAAACATGTACAGTAATGGTCGTTCGTGTCAGCAACATCACAGTATGCGTAAGTTGGATTATCACTACATGAACAATTCCGGTGCATATCCTACACAATAGTTCGAAAGTTTGGTTGTAAAGGAGTCTATTTAAAAACTGTATACTCATTGCTTTCCATTTTGTACACACATAAATATAGCTTTACGACACTATCAGTAGTGAAAGCCTTTGAAAAGTCCTCATAAAGTTCTACTACGAGGCTATTGCCACTTCGAAACGATGATTTAGCAACATCAGCGTATAAATCTTCGATTGTAACGACCTTACTCTTTAGAAAGTGTTAATTTTTAAGCAAAATAGATTCTAAATGACCTGTTATTTGTGTGGTTATTACAACATCTCCAAACGATTCAGCATTCCCACGTAATACGATATCGATCGTTCTTGCAAGGCTTCTGTACGTTACGCTACAGCGATTCAGTTCTTGCCTTCTTGTCCGAAGGCTCTTTTACCGTTACCGTATCGGGTCGGTCGAGCAGATTATCTGGCACTAACGGGATGATATCCGTTTTACGATCGCAATTCCACGTCAGTTGCAGAGTTGCAACTAATTACATCCATGAGAAAGCTCTTACTCTGGATACCTCATTTGCCTTCGATAACACTTCAACATACGTTCCGACTCCAATATAGCCGTTTCAATATCTAGAAAGTGGTCCATGCTTAACCGTAGCAAATGGTCCAATTTATCTTATTTTGTTTTTGTTAGATGATATTTCATAAATCTTAGCGGCAAAGAATTTCTTGTAGAACAACGTTACAGTTTCCTATTTATAAAACCACCGTAGCGTGCAGACCAGCTGAGATTTGGCGTGATTCAAGTAATTAATTTGTGTTACGTCACTAAGTTGCAGTGGTGTTCTACTTCCATTGCACGCGTATACTCGTCTAACGCGTTAATGTTAAGCGGATAATACGACTTATACTCGAGCCACTCACCTAGTTTCCTCTGTTTTGGTTATTTTTATCGTATCAACTCTTGAATCTAATATTATATCGTTTTCGCTTACATAAGTATTCGGTCATTTCATTATTTTTGCGACTTCCTGTTTTGTGTCGTTAATTGCTTTAGTTTCCATTTATTTGCGTGATATTTAAATTATACATTAAAATAACTTTCGGTTTTACATTTCCTCTTCGTTCTCTTGTCTATCTAGGACCAATTTCATAACTACCTTATAATATTCAATCTCTATTACGACTGAGTGCAGCGTACAATCGTATTTCATTGTCATCCAGAAACTTCCCTTCGGTTTATTCATATACAACTGCGCCGTTCTGTTTTCCATCATTCGTCCACGTCATTACAGCTAGGGGAGTCGAGTATCAAATTGATATGGCCCTGTACTCGCCCCAAGCTGATTTATTCGTTAACCTGCGCAGTATTGATACATCTTGACCTCATTGGTGGTGACATTTGTAATTGACAATTGCCTTTGGTATGATGGTTGTTAATTTAAATATGACTATCCCGATATGACGTATGAATTGTAAGTCTCATGCAGAGAAAAAATGTGTAATAAGCAATTAGATTTAATAGTTAATTACCACCGCAATTAAGACCAAAGTGAAGTGCTTTGGCAGCCGTAAACACATAATTTTTCATTTAAGTGACTACAATTAATTCTACTTTAATTAGTTGAAATATAGTGATCAGCCCGACGATCGTTTCAGCAAAGTACCACTTTTTGTCTTAGTTTCCCGTTTCGTAATATATCATAAGTACTGCATTAACATCGTCATTTTCTTGATTTCCTTTTTTCTCTACTCAAAGATCATCATAGAAGACATTATATATATAATTACTATTTAATACGTTAGCTACTGCGGTTGTCAGTAACGGTTATTTCTCATGGGAACCACTTGCGCCTTGACAATTTAAAATGCAGACTGAAAGACTCCATTGTACGTTATAAGTACCAAGGCATGATATCATTGACCACGGCACTTTAAGCTTCTTTAAATCTAGCACTGCAGAAATATTCCATTAAAGTTAATATATTCCTTGATTGCGAATAAAATAAACGATAAAATAGACGATAGAACCTTCACATTTTAATGTCATCTATGTGTATACTAATTCTGATTGGCATTTGTTTATTTCATCATCAATGTTCATAGCAAACCACACGGTACAGTTACCGTTGATATAATTTTAATTGTAGCAATCTTTGTCATTATAATACAATTATTTCGTAACGGTTCTAGTATTAGACTTGGGATTAAAAGTGCTAATGATCACTTTAAATGCTACACACGCCTGATGAATACAGAGAACTATTAGTAATATTTGAAAATCTAACCACCTCGTAAATACAGTTTACAATGGAAATCGAGTAACCGTTAAATCGGTGTCAAGTCAATAATAAAATAATAAAAAAAGTTTTGTGCAGTAATTATTGCGCTTGGACATAGCATAGCTAGTATTGAATGAAAAGAACGATGTCACTTTCTTTACCAAAAAACATTACATCTGGTTATTTGCTATTATTGTGTACTGCATGTACTACTAAGTACTATATCTTCTAAATCTTATCTTCCTTCCTCTTGGTGCTTCCTTTAATCGTTAAATACAATGTATAATATCTTCAATCTTCCGTAGCATAAATGACTACTTCAAAACAGGCTCGCAGAAATTGCAAGCGGAAATACTAAATCTGTTCCGTGCCGCCGCCAGACTGGTTTGTTTATGTATATCAGTCCACACATCTAGAATACGTCCGGACTGTCGTAATTATGCATTTCATTTTTATTAGCAAGTTGCCCCTTTATACGCATCAAGCCGGTTATGTCGTTCTTAAATTATCTTACCAGTTGCAGTCTCTTACGAGTTACGCACTTCTTTTAGGTTTATTCGGTGGAGAAATCTCTACTGGTCTCTATTTTTCTGATTTCAGTTTGACCTCTTGACACGACTTATAACAGAGTCATAAATATTTTAGCAACCGTCTTACCAAGACGACATTGAAACTTTTGGAATTTCCACTTAATGAGGGGAAAATTTAGCGTGTGACTAGAATCGATCAACTACTACGCAGCATAATGTGATTTATAGAACCTACTTTCCTTTATTCATCTAAATAAATTAAATTTTACCCATGTAGTTTGACTTTCGCAGCCTAGTGTTGATGTTCTGAATATCAGTTATTAGTATGCTCCACATGGTCTCATTTCAATTGACTTCAGAACTCTACTCACAGCTGCGTGGGCTTCAAGTCTGCGATCGGAGGCACCGTTCAAACTGCAATTTCAATCTCCGATGTTTATACTTCACCGTTTTAAGTAACGTTCAACGGATTGCAATCAATGTGACATTCTCCGAACATTACATTTACCGCTTGCCCGTCGGTATAGTAGGTCCAACTGACCGACTTTGTGTGAAACCAGTTTCTCTGGACGTTACCAAAACCGGCGGCGCTCTGGTCCAACCTTGGCATTGAGGGAACACGATGACTAATGTTCGCACGTTGCTTTTTAATTCTAATGCGTTACGGTAAATGATGTTCGAGACTAGAGGCTTGCGTGATGGGAATTAAATTTGATTTCGTAATAGTATTTTTTCGTAGCAATACTTTGCGTGTAAATTGCGTATTTGCACGCAGTCTGAATAAATCACTGTAAAATTGTGGTTATTCAATTGTTCTATTTTATCGTGTGTTGATTTTACGTCAACAGTTTTAAGCCAGACACCTTCAGTCTTTGCAGACTAAACTTTGCATAGTGACGTAGCATTACGTCATGTTTTATCAAGCTGGTTTTTATTCTTATCGTGCAATTTTTCCTGTTCTTTTGTATTCAATGTAAAATTAATTGCGGGTACTGATTATACCTAGCTGCTTTAAGCATCTGTAACTGTGGGTGTTGATTCAAGTCCGGTTTGCTTGGTTTATTTTAAGTCAGGTGTTCAATAATGTATACTGACACCCACTCTACAACTTTACAATCGGCTCGTTCATCGTTGCGACCACGCGTATCCGATTTTATCTCCACCAAACATGATTTCCACTGTTATACTGCCTTCTCTCGAAAGTTTGCACGCATTTCCTTGTTCGTATTTTTATTTTGTTTGTTACATAACTTTCTGCTCTACTTAGCTGTACACTATGAACAATGTCGTTCTTGTCGCGGTCTAAAGTGATTAATATGAAAACTCATATCTTCGAGAATTTCATTGTTTCCGAACCTTGGCTAAGATAAGATAAAAGAGTAACTAATTGTACTTGTTTGAGAATTTTTCATTTGTATTAACATCGCTTGTCTTGAATGGGACGTAATATGACATCTTGACTCATGCAGTCATCCATTAAGTTGCAGTTTGCTACCACTGCGTGCGAGGCCATGCATTCTTAATAATCAAAGTATTATCTCTGTATAACGTGTAGATTATTGATACGTGATATTAAGTACTTATTGCTAAATTACTTTGCTAATGATATCAGAAGAAAATTTTTGAAACATATTTTTTTTAATTTAGCTCGTTACAGTAGTCCTAAACAAGTCTGCTACAATCGATGTCCTGGGTTTAATTGGTACTTTCGTTCATAGGTAAAATAAACCAAACACTGTTTGGTTTATTTTCTATGAAATTCTCAGTAGCAGAGCAGCTCTGACTTTGGATTTGGACACCCTTGCCTAACCTCCCAATACAGGTGTTATAATATTAATATATCTGAAGAGATAGTTTGAAACAATGAAATTTAAATGCAGGTAAAAGCAAAACAAATTACGAGCATCAATTTGCCAGAAGTAATTCGGATCAATTTTCATCACGAGACAAGTGACGGGCAAATCGCAACCCGACCCCGGAGGTCGGTTAATGACAATTTAGCTCAGTACCGTGAGTCACGGCGGCAACCACTCGTGACAATTTCCATATAAATAACACAATTTATGACGAGGCAGAACACCAAGTTTGTATTAAAATTAGACAGGACCACAGAAAAACGCTCGAAAAGCGTATCGTCGTCAGAAGTGACAAAATTAAAATTAAAAAACAAATCTATAGAACTCTAGAGGTTTAAGATTTTACCTACAAATCTAAATAAAAACTAGAAGAACCAAAGTATTTGGGCCAAGCGTCCAAAGGGCACTCGCAATTCATATTTTTATACTACCAATAAACCCGGTGGCCAGCTGAATTTCTTTATCTGATCTGTTTATTTGTGTGAATACTGCCATTTAAACCTTATTACTTAAAGTAGTCCTGTTTGCGAAGTATACTTCAATTCTAAGATTGTCACCCACTTTATTTGTATCTTTTAATCCACTAGCTTTATTAGATTAGAATAGATTATCGTTTTCATCAATTAGCTTCCTTATGTCTTGGTACTCCTACAGTTAAAGTACAGATAAGGACAGCATTTCGATCACTTAGATCAGGCCTAATATATAAAATTCAACTTGTTTGCCTTTTCATAAATATCTATGTTACTTTCATCACACTTAGTATGTTTGCTAAAGAAACATCTGTCTTTATACGACAAAGCAACTAGGCTAGCGAGTTCTTAGAATTACTATGTTTGAAAACAACACGAATGAAATAACATATTATGTTGTTAAAGTATTGTTTTGATGTATTGAGCCTAAGACCTTCACAAGGTGAAGATTCTACCTTTGCATTCCATCCAACGAGTCAAAATACTCCTTTTATAAATTCCAAGCAATCTTTTTCTTAAACTTTTCAGTGTTCATTCTATTCTCCATCTCTCTCTTTACTTTACTCTTTATGGACCTCTCAGTCAGGGTCAGTTTTGTGGTAAACAACAAGGTTCTCCCCAGAATTTTCCCACATGTACTAGAACGTCTGAAAACCGAATTGATTATGAAATTCCACCGCTATGCACAATATGTCTGTTTGCGTATTACTGTTTGTATACCGCATTATCAACGGGCTTTGTTTCCACCAAGATTGTGGTTATGAAACCGGCGTGCGAAACATTTGACTGCATTCAAGACTATATTCAATCTTTTCTTATTATTGATTGAAGTTCTAGTATTGAATGAGTTCATATAAATGTTCTATTCTTCAAGTATCTAGTAAAATAGAAAAACAATGTACAAAAATGTCTAGGTATTATTTATCAACTTTAATTAAAAATGCTATGTGAGAAAATTTGGGAGTCTTGGTGGTCCAAATATGAAAATGTTTTAAACATTCTACACAATAATTTCGAATTATTTGAAGTGCTTCTGCCCCTCAATGTATTAATAGAGTTACAAAGAAAGCTATTAAACCTACCCCTCCTCGTCTTAGTACTTTGTCCGAGTATCCCAGAATAGCTGTCTGTTGGCATCGTTATTATAGCAGTTGACACAAGCAAGTAGGAAGGTGCGGTCTGCCGGGTCAATTTTCTGAAAATGGCACAGCCAGAGGTTGCGAGGTCACTACGGCCAGAAATATCTCACCCATGAACTTGACAGTTCTAGCTGTTTTCAGCTTTACTGCTATAAGACAAGGTAGCGATTCTAAAGGCAAGGGTTTCTGGAAGGTCTTCTACGGCTGGTTTCGTGAACTATTGTAGTGCAAATGGTCTAAAAACGTTAAAGGTCATTGGCATGATTGATGTTACTGTTGGTTTTATTATATTGACAGCATACCTTAATAAGGTGTTCGACCTTAGCTGCGCCGGCAGATAGTGTTATGATAAGCTCTTTTATAGTAAATCTTTATCGCTTGGATGGATAATGTTTTGTTGGTCGGTACTTGGTACTATGCGCATCTAATCTAGCAGTGCTAATTTCTGTCTTGTTGTCTGTGATTTAAAAATAAATCGTAATGCTTGTTTTGAAATAGGAAAGTAACATTAATTCCACTACTATTGAAATAATAGTGCCTCATGCGACCTTTTTACCAGATTACATCAAGTTTTCTTCGTTTCAACTGTGAGATAGTAATTAAAGCTTATTACCAGTTCACTTGTCTTCAATTATTATAGGCTCAAAGTATCAGGGTCAAAACGATATAATTTGCGGTTCGTGTCTTGTGAACATGCAACGCTGTTGCGCTAAAGAATGCATTCGGGTCATTGTTGGGAGAACAATGTACGATTCACATCACTTTACGTCTTGTACTACAGACCGACGGGATATTTCGGACATTATTGTTTGTACAATGCCAAATTGACAATAGTGTACACAATGTGTAACTGTATTGTCGGATTATAATGTGTGAAATGAATTCAAGCAAGAATTTAAGGTAAAAACACTGAATCACCCATGAATTTTCTGTGTTAGATTTTTTTAGATACGGTATTTAACAAAGCTTTGTGTGACAAATGAGTAATGAATAAAGAATTATTGTTTTACTGAATAACAGCCATAACTAATACTTAATTGAACTCGTACGATAAACAGACTTCGATGAAGAAATCAAAGTGACTTTAGACTTAATGTATGTTTCAGTCTGTTCTATTGATTACAAGTGTTAAAACAGATGCGTATTACTATACCATGACTCATTACAGAAAATATAAATAACATAGAATAAGGTCCTTGAAAAACAAGCTATATTATTTTCTTGAAAGAACGAAGGTTAGAAAGGTTCAAAAAAATCACTCGACTTTTACAACAATAACGTGATACAATTCAATAATTATAACATCTTGCCGGTGATTACGAAAATAATACAATTATAATTGAATTGATTAAGTTCTCTTACAACGTATCGCTTCTATAGATATTGTCCGATATCAAATCGATAAGATTATCGAAACCTTTACTGAAGTCAAAGAAGATTTTGATTCGGTTTGTGATAATTTGATTTTGTATCAGCAGTTTCTGTAGTTTAGGTGTGTGTACATAATTTATAATAAAAAATGATTTATTAATGTTTGTTACTGTACGAGTACGTGTATTTTCGTCAATAGCAGTGTTCTTTATTGATGTAAAGTAAGGTCAGTTCATGTGTTGAAGTTGAATGTATCAATTGCAAATGATTTTCGTAATAGTGTTCATATACTTGCTTCTTCACCCCTTTTGAATTGACTATTCTCTAGTTTTTTTTTTCTGTTTTGTAATAAAAAAAATACTTATAACCAAAATATTAAGAAATTCTTTCAGACCTAAATTCGTTTAATTTTTTCGTGATATTAAGGAAACACAAGATGCTCATCGATAGTCAAATCTGTTTTATTACTTAGTAAGTTTTTCGTCGAACTTAGTTTTCATCAGCTATGTCTGTGAAATCTTATTGATTACTGTGAGCTCGAGCTATTAAAGGTTTCAAAAGCAAATAATGACAAACCTCTTTGCAGCCATCGCTTTGATCACCAGCAGTGGTTTGACCTCGATTCTCTTCCGTGACAGTCAAAATGACGCTTTCATACACTTTTCTTGTTTGTTTCCTCTCGTTGAACTGCATAATTTCCATCCATTTATTTACGCTATGGTATTGTGCTTATTCATAGGTTTTGCGCTTTTCTTATAATAGTTTTGAATAATTTTCTGAGTCTCAAACGGAACGGGCCGCGGTTTTAGTGCGTAAGGGAAATCAATGACCAAGTTTAGAAATAAGTTTCACTTTCTGTGCATAAAATAGTTTATTTATAATATAAGGTTTACCTGTTATGTCAATATTGACTCTATTTTCCTAGGGATCATATTTCATTGACGTCAAAGTATTAAGCCAAACACTTCACGGACTTCTCAAGTTGAATCACAATGTGTTTATTCCTATTAATTGCGATAGCGTTTAGTTACTATCGTAAATTCCTTGTTTCTTTTATATTTATCCTAAACAAAAGAATTCAATGTAATACCCTGCAGAACTCTGATGTATTGGTTCGTTGTACTTATGAGCAACTATCTATAAACGATATCTTTATTTGCACATAAAACGTGGAATAGAATTCGCAATTGACAATGTTTGTGATACAAGCCAGTACTCCAAGCTAAGTGTAAATTTAGTGGTAAAACAGCATACAATAACAATAAATAGCGCATTTATTCAGTATGTTCCTAAAATAAGGTTGCTTTTAGATTTTCCGTGCAAAAATCATGCCGACATACATACCGCTATGGTTCCTGTTTTATTTAAATTAGGTATGCAATCAATTGGTGGCATTCCAAGTATCTCACAAGGCATAACTTACAGTCATTAGTCGGTAGTCACCTCCGGCATGCAATCTTTTAAAATGCAATCTTCCGTTAAACGACCTCTTTGCAACTAAGGAGTTCTTATACTATTTCAACCATAGATTTCAACACGAACTCTTTGGTCATTTCCCTTCAGTTTTGACACTACGTCACGGTACGCGACAATAGCTGTCACCCGAGTATTTATCTATTTCATAATCATTCCGATATGCTGGATTAAAATTTTATCTGACTTTCGTCGTCTATAAATCTAACTGTAACTGACCTCAATTTGACCCTTACTTTACCTCTTATTGTTGCCTGCATAAGGTCGAACATTTGATAAATCTTCCAAATTATAATCCAGTTAATGAGTACTTACGTGTCGTAATTCCTTTTCGTTTAAAATTTGTTTGTTTTGCGATAGATTGTGATGAATGAAAGCATGAATTTTCGAGAATATAATTTCACAGTTCATAGCTCTGCTTCTGGTGTTACCGATACCTTTGACCACGAAAAACGAAGGTTCTTGGTCTGACGCTCTGACCACTCTTCCACTTGTAACGGATCTATTCCAAGTAGGTGGAATTTAATGAAGCGATGTTATCTACTGTAAGTTGGAATATATAATGTTTCAGGAATTGTCTCAAAGACAAGGTTTGTGTAATATTGAATATCTTTGGTCAAAGCTTAGCAATAGCTAGTAGCTATTCCGATACGCGAAAAAGAACAGAATAGTTTCCATGTCTCCGTTAAAATCTTGTTTTATTTTCCACAAACGCAATTGGCAAATTCAGCAAACAAAATGCGAAAAAAGCCTATGTTCCGTTAAGTCAATCTTAAAAATTACTCGGCTGATTCGTATAATCCTTTCACCGTACCGTGGACAAGCCGTATCAGTGTCATCATAATTTCTGGACTTTATTTCTTAATAACTGTTTCTAGAGTTTGACCTACTTGTTCCAAAACGCTTATTAGCTAAGACACAGCTTAACAAAGAGGAATATTTTAAAATTATTTATCACTCTGTGTTTTATGCCTCTGGCTTTAAGCCTTTGTGAATAACATATTGAACATCTTTCCACTCCCAAATCGTGAGGCTGTGTGTTTGTCATTTGCCCTAATTGATGTTGCAATCTTCTTGGAGTAAACTCATTGGTCCCTTTGCATTTTAGAAAACACATCCAACCCGACGGAGTTGACTAGATCTTTCCATCAGCATATTTAAATATTATGGTTGATGGAACATTTTTTGCTTCCGGTCGTCATCCACCGGAACAGCCGCGCAACTATTGTTATTTTTTTTTATAACAAACCCAATTACGTAATACATATGAAAGTGTTACAGTACGCGTTGCTGGTACGAAAGTGAGAATGATATTCTTAGTTTATGTTCAAGACATCACAGCAATTATCTGAACAATCGTGTTTGGTTATATAATTATGTTGTTGTTATGTTATACTTGTAAATGCTTCCTGACTGTTTTATAATTGGACGCGTTATGGGAGTGTGTTCGTGTCATGAATTGTAACAAGTTGCAGATGCACCGTCAATGCTTAGTTCTTTGTATCTTCGTAATTAATATTTTATGAAGCATCCCTTGATACGCAATGATGCCAAACTGTATTAGGCATAAGTATCTAGAGAATAACTTCATGAGATAAATATTATCTTGTTATTTGAAGCTAAGTGAAATACAAAACGCACGAGCGCTTCGGGTTTTTGATTAAGTATACAAAAAAAAAAAAATTTTTACGCAAACTTAGATATTAATTTTTTCATACCCAAATACTGAAGGAAAACGGCAACGTAATTGGCCAATCGACAATCCACGTATACACGCTAGTGGTTATAACCAGTGTTGCCAACTGTACTATCGTCAACTTCTGCAAAAAGTTGCCAGATTTCAAAAACTTACCCCAAAAAGTAGCTAGAAGTTAAAAAAACTAAACTACTCATTGAAATCTTAATTAAATTCAAAGGAAAGTACCTTATTTTTAGCTACAACCTTTTCTTTAATGTAGGGGTGCAAAAATAACTAGATCTAGCTATAAAATAACTAAATTGACATTAATAGCCGCATCCACACCGGACGATCAACGGCGCTCCGATCGCACGCGGCAGGAGCGAAATCTTAAGACGCGTTCAAATTTGAAGGTTCGAAGGTTTGATTTTGAACCCGTCTTTGAATCGCGCTGCTGCCGCGTAAAAACGGAGCGCCGTGGATCGCCTGGTGTGGATCCGGCTAGTGGTTATAACTCGCGTGTTGTAATCTTAAGACATTCAGTTGTTAAATAATGTCCACTGTCCAGTAATTTCACTAGTACTCACTCTTTAAACCGGAACACAGTAATGCCATTTGCTTCAATTACTTATGTACATTTTCTTTTTTTCAGTAAACAATGACGATGGATAAACAACTGGTGTGGGTGAGGGACCCCAACGAGGGGTTCATCCTCGCCCGACTACACGATCTCATGGGGGAGGAGGCAGACGTCTTCCCCGTGGACAATAAGTACCCCAAGAGAGTCTGCAACTTCGAAGACATATTCCCCGCTGGAGATCCAGTTAAAGATGTTGATGATAACTGTGAGTATAGAAAATATTTTACAACAATTTTATATTTTGTTTTCTGTTCACCCAACTGCCAAAGGAGGGTTATGTGTTTGACGTGTATGTATCTATGTCCGCTCGTAACTATTCAACGGCTCAACTGATTTATTTATAGTTATAAATGCCAAATATATACTGGGCTCGACATGTCTGTCGCATGTCCAATCATCAGTGCCAAAATTACTACTAAATGACCAAAAAGAAATGGTGTGTTCAGTGTTTGTATTTGTCTGGGTGTTCCTAATGTATTGTATGTATGTATTTACAGAAAAGAGAATATACGTATTATATCCATTGTCTAGTACAAGGCCTGCTTAGTTTGGGACTTGATGGTGCTGTGTATAATGTCCCAGATTATTTATTTATAATAGCAAATTAAGACATAAAAACTGGTTAAGTCGTTACTTTAATTTCACTATAGTCGTATTATTGTATTCTACATACATTATTTAAGTACATTATTGCTTAGCGGCAGAATAGGTGGCAATGCGGTGTTACGAACCCTGATGACCTCAGTAACAGTTTTACCACCTCAAAATATATTATTTTATACGCAATCATTTCATCTTACGCTCTATAATTGACAAGCCATAATTGAAGTATTCGTCCAGAGTTAAAGCAATTATCTTCGACGCAGGATACACATCGATCTTGGTTTAATAGCTCCTGGAATAGATACGAACCTGTTTTAAAACTGGTTTAGAATAATCATGGTCTTTTAATAAACCATGCATTGGTAGTTGTTACCAATGGAAAAGATCAGTGCCCTCTATTGCACTGACGTATTTTAATCCAATCATATACTATTAAATATGCAATCTTTGTGATCACGTTCTCGAAAACGGCTCTAACGATTTCGATGAATGTTGCAATGTGGCGAAAAATCGATCTAGCTAGCTCTTATATTAGGGAAAACAGATATTGCCCTACAGATATGGCTGTTACCAGAGTTTGCCCTTTGAACCACCCTAAATGAGTAAGTATTTGAAAAAAGGCAAGGTTAAGAGCACCCTAAACCGACGAGCATGGATAAGGAGGTTTAGAGGAAGCAAATATGTGGTGTGCCGGGATCGTAGCAAGTGGAAATCTAAAGTCTCCCCCTATGGGAAACAGGCGTGAAGCTATGTATGTATGTATGTATGGCTACAAGTTTTATCTAACTAAACCAATAACTTACAGGTGAGCTAATGTTTCTCAACGAAGCGACGCTACTGAACAATATCCTAACACGATACAAGAAGAATAAAATTTACGTAAGTACTGATATACTATGAGTCATAAGTCTGAAGTTTTTACCTTGAACATATCTTATATGTATAGCTATGTAGTGTTCACCGTAGAAAATTATGTACGAGTATCGATTCCGTTTTGTTTTCCTACTCCAATGCCTTTTACTATCGCCCCTATTGCTGCGACGTAGAATTTTGTACAGCTTTAATACTGATTATTTTCTTGTTTGTATTGGACTGAATGTACCGAGTAACCTTCAGAAGTAAATGATGTCTCTATCAATGAAGAAGCGACGAGGTTTTTTGAGACAAGCTACAACACCACCTTTGTTCAGAAATAGACTTCTTTTGGCTGATATGATGATATGATCCCCATTTTGCACAAATCTTCAAAACTTTCAAACATACAACGATATCGTCTACCCATCTGGTCATTGGTCTTCCTACACACCTACTATTCCTCTATAGTACACTCCTTTCTGCAAAATCTTCTACTTCGTCGGTACACTCTTGGCAGAATGGTCGTGGTCGAGGCACGCTTGACAATCCGTCGCCAGTCCTCACGCACTGCTGCCTTTAAGTGCATTCATAAAGTGGACCGTTTATTGCAGCCTTTATTTGGTCGGTTCTGCAAACCACTTAGATAGAATTCAACTCATCAATTGACGCTAGTTCTACACATAAAAGTACCCATATGTCATCAAAATGAAGTGACATCATAAAATTACTCACTGTACCATAGTAAACAAACATTAACTTTTTTACAGACATACGTAGCGAACATCCTGTTGGCTGTCAATCCTTATGAGGACATTGCTGACATGTACTCGTCAAATACTATCAAGAAGTACCAGGGCAAGTCTTTAGGAGAGCTGCCCCCGCATGTTTTTGCTATAGGTAAGATAAATACCAGCTAAAGGGCTTGTTTCACCACCTCTGGATAGTCACTAACCGCCGGATAAATTAAAAAATGGAACAAAATTTGCATAAAATTATCTGACAAATAATTTAACAGGAACTTATTGCGAGGTGGTGACAATTTTCCTGAAATGACTATTTGATAGGTATAATACAACACGTCATCTTGTAGGTAAATACTACAAACTTTACTCGGGAAAATAAACAAAAGAATCCCGTATTTCTTTTGGGGGAAAAACCATAAAATCATACAGGACGTAGTTGTCCGTTGTCTCAACTTCCTGTTCCTAATAATTCCTAAGCTCTTGTCTATGTAAGAAAAAAAGTGATAAAATTTCCTCACCTCACGATGGGGAGAAATGCGTCTTGGAAAACTCAACCAAACCCAACAAACTGGGTAGATCTAATGATTTATTACACAACGCCTGTATTCCCTGACTGGTTCGGCAGAGTTGTACTAATGTACTATTGGTCTATTGTTTGTAAGCGTGACAGCTACGCTAAAAGATTCTCGGGTCGAGAAATGTGTAGTTGGGATTTTCTGTGAAATTCCCTATAGCAGCTCGGAGTTTACCTTTGTGCCCGGTAAATGGCAATAGGGTCCCTATTACATGACACCTAAAAATACCGGCAAACTGTAAAAGTACTGCTTAACACTTCGGGGAATACAGGCGATTTTGTTATGTTTAACGGCAATAAGCTCGTCTCTATATACAAGCGGAAAGACTTTTCTCTCTACTAATGTTCTTTATATGTTCACAGCTGACAAAGCGTTTCGTGACATGAAATCATTGAAGCAGTCGCAGTCCATCATAGTCTCCGGTGAATCGGGAGCGGGCAAGACCGAGTCCACCAAGTACATCCTCAAGTACCTGTGTGATTTGTGGGCCAAAGGCGCTGGACCCGTTGAACAGAAGATTTTGGATGGTAAGCTAACAGAGATATGAGTGAGAGAGATAGATGTATCGTTGAGGAGCCTGTCGAGAATGTTCCATCTGTTAATGTTTGCAACCCGCAGTACACCAGCAGTGATAGCCTGGAATGCCAAGTCAAAGGACTCGAGTTCAAATCCAAGGCACCTCTGACTTTTTGAAATAGTGTGCGTAATTATTTTTGGTAGTAGTCACGATGTTTTCCTCCACCGTTAAAGCATACTGCTTTAACGGTGGAGGAAAACATCGTGAGGAAACCTGCAGGCCTGAGATTTTCTTTAAGGCATGTGAAGTCCTCCAACCCGCATTAGGCCAGCGTGGTGGACTACCTAATCCTTCTTATACTGAGAGGAGACCCGTGCCCAGCAGTGGGACAGTTAATGGGTTGATGATGCCTACGCCAGCGTGGTGGACCATAAACCCTAACCCTAAACCCTCTCATTTTGAAGAAGACCCCCAACTTTGGTATGTGGAATGGGGTATTTTATAATATCCCTAGGCCTATAGGACTATCAATGGTCGGCCGGATTTTTACCGTACGATGGACCGGTATGGACCCCTGGTCATCTTCAGCATAATACATGAGGGCTCCGGAGGGAATCATTATAAGAGTATAACAATACCCTTCTATTGACCTTTTTCTACACAAGCATTTCATTGCAAGTTGCAAATTTTTCTGATATCATAACATATTCAATTATGCAGAAATGGTTGCAGCTTGCAGCCTTACCGTCGCGGGTCGCCCACTCATCTGAATACATTATATATTCTGAAACTTGTCTGGGACAAGCAGCTGATGTGCCAATAACTTTATAAATAAACATCACTAGCGGAATAAACATAACGCAACCATGCAATTTTAGTAATTTTCCGTAATACTTAACAAAACTAATTCATTGATATATTGATAAGTATTATTATTCACTGACATACATATTTATTTAATAATGCAATTTTATATGGATATTAATAATAATATGGTACGTCTTAGGCAATAGAACTATCATAATCTATACTAATATTATAAAGAGGTAAAGTTTGTGATATGGGATAATCTCTGGATCTACTGAACCGATTTTGAAAATTCTTTCACTTGTAGAAAGGTACATTATACCTAGTCAGGTATAATGTACCTTTGAATTGTAAATTGTAATCTATAGCAGTCGCTATAGATTACAATTTACATAAAATTTATAATAGTAGTACCCGAAGCTAAGCAAAGGCGGGTCGCTAGTTTTTCATATACCTTAGATGTCGTATAGGCTTTATAGGCAAGGTCAATTGTTTTATTGGTACACGTCTCCAAACATCAGAAAATCTCGTAATATTATTTTGTTCGTAGATGTACACACTCTTAAATCATGGTTGCGGTTTTTGCGAGACTTCTCTCTCTTCTTCTCTCTTCTTGTCTTTCTCTATCCCATCTTTCTGCGTATACTGTTAGGGAGTATTTTGCGAACCCGAAATCTGAGTCCATCCAATCCACCAAGAAAAATATTTTATTCTGTTCACAAATATTCGAATGGTTTTGGCGAAGGTCGATAGTAAATTTAATGCAAATTAAAAGATGTTTTAGCCTTGTGTAACCGTTGCAGTGTTAATGGTGTGTTTATTGGTCATAGAACACTGTTTATTGCTGTGGCATATCTTGTTACTTTGTTTACTGTTTATTAACTGGTACATAAGTATAGCAATGTTAAAAATTATAATCATTAACTACATTTACCTACTTTTTCACTGGTGGGAGACCCAGGCTCTTGTCCCAGTGAGAAGGATTAGACTATATATAATTCACGACGGCCTACAGCCGGTTTCTATTACAAATCTGTCGATAGCTTTGCTGACTAGAGATATGATTTTGACATACAAATAATGACAAAATTCTATCTATAGTAAGCAAATCTAACCACAGATTTGATATAGGAACCGGCTGTAAGTTGATAGGTGGTTCATCGCCGTGTTTTTCTGTACCGTAACGAGAGATCATCAATATTAATGCGCTCATTAAGGGACGCTTCCTAATTGAGTTCTAACTTGACAGACATTTACATGTCAATCCCACATTAGGATACGGAACGGGATGCTTAATGAAGCCTCACTACAAGCCAATTTCTTACTACGTCACTTTGTTTACAGCCAACCCGATCTTAGAAGCGTTTGGCAACGCTAAAACGACTCGGAACAATAACAGTTCTCGTTTCGGCAAGTTCATGGAGGTGCACTTCAACAATAAATACCAAGTGGTCGGCGGTCACATATCACACTACCTGCTGGAGAAGTCCAGGATATGCACCCAGAGTGCTGAGGAGAGGAATTATCACGTGTTTTATTTGCTATGCGCCGGTGCACCGCAGGAGCTGCGCGCAGCCTTGAAGATTACTAAGCCTGATGATTATTTGGTAAGTTTTCTTCAATTACATCACATAATAATATGTCCTAGCCCAAGAAATAATGGTTTTGGAATTAAGAACTTATTTTGTTCCTTGACTTGAGACAACCTTAACAAACAACACTATCATGGTACCGGTCACCGGTATTCTGAGAAGGGTTAGGTAGAGGTGTACTGCCGTACCCACTGTTCTCTGGTATGTTTAGGTCCCATGTAAAAACTTGAGACTAAGTCGTCATTTTGTGTCGCCAAATGAATTCTAGTACTATTAGTACTCGCAATGCACCAAATTGGATTGAAGCAAAGTTAAAATTCTGTCTGTTAAATTGTGCTCATAAATATCACTACTAAAGTAATAGAAAAACTGTTGAAGAGTAATTTTGCAGTCACCTTGGCAGAAAAAAAACCAAAATCTCATACGTTCCTGCATAATAATAGCGAAAATGACTTGTGCAAACAGCAACAAAAAATAAATTAACATTGCAAATGAAACTATAATCGCTCACATAATATTTACATTACTAAGATAATATTATGAAAACTGTTTGAGTCTGAAGCAGCTTTAGCTGTCATAATACATATAATACCAGTTTTACTACTTTTTGAGATTTTCAATTTCGAGTCAGTGTTGAGATTATTATTGGTTTTATACGAAGATAGATGTAACCTTGGCAAAGAAAATATTCTACTTTGGTCGCGAAAATAACGATTGAATGGGCTGAAATAAATTAACATTTGTTTAAGCATTTTTGAAAATTTGACCTACATGGAGGTGAAATAGGGGGATAAAAGTTCATAAGTAGAACAAAACGCGGACTATCTCACGCGGACGAAGTCGCCGGCAATAACTGTTATATAATTATGAATATACATCATATAATGCTTGGGAGTCGTTTATTTATTTTTTATTTAAATACTATGCACTTAGGGTCTGTTTTATCACCTCTGGATAGCCTTTAACCGCCAGATAAATAAAAAATGATTTTTTTTATGAAATTACCTCCCAAGTAATTTAACGGGGGAACTTACTAGGAAGTAGTGAAACGGGCCTTATTTTAATTTTAATACTTATCTTGTTATGTTATACTCTTTAGTATCTGAAGAACGGCTGCACCCAATACTTCACGAGTGCTGCCTCGGAGAAGAAAGTCACTGCGAACCGTCAAAGCAAGCAGCATCAAGCTAAAGGCGGCCTACGAGACCCAATACTCGATGATGTCGAGGACTTTGAGAGGTTGAATCAGGTACTAATACTTTTTACACTTGCTGTATGACCTTATAATTTTTTACACCTACGTAATCTTTCTATTTTCTAATAATTTCGTCATTGAGGTTTAAAACATTGCTTTTTTATCAGATCTATATAGTCATACCATTCATCTGGATGTATCGATTAACGCACAGACTACTTTTACCTTTATTTAAAGTGTCAATCAACTGCTAATAATTTCGTCCTTATTGTTTCTCTATTAAAAGCTATTTGGTAAATAATCACGAATGTGATACTTTGATGGTCCCAATTATCTTCTGCAATGAGTAAGCAGGATATAATGTGTAGCAACATTTATACAAACGTAATTACAAAGTACCTGCACGATTGTTGGGCAGTGGCCCACCAGACAAAATATCCGCTTGGTCGGAGGAGCAAGGTCGTTCCTTCTTACTGATCATAAGAATGAGTGAGATAATGCGACAACCGCATATGTATCCCCCATTTTATTGTAAAAGGAGGTCGTCGAAAACGGCGCAAATGATGTACCGAAGGTACACGTATTGGAAAAAATATTCTGTTACGCTCGTTAAAATTCTAGTCGTACTTTTTTTTAAGGTGACTGGGGGATAAGAAAAATAACTTAATTTGAGAAAAATTACGGCATTGAGCACATTTTTATCCGTTTCACATTAAAAACAGTTGATTTCACAGTAAAAACTGTCAACTTGACAGCTAGTCAGTGTCAGTTTCGGAATGTCAAACGCACGCCATTAAGGTACAATATTATTAGTTTCATAGTGATTTAATGGTAAAATTGTCAACTTGACAGCTGTCATGTACCTCCGGTACAAATTTGGGCTGAGTTGTATGGGCTTTTGATGACCTCCTTTACTATAAAGCTGGTTCGATACTACTTTCAACTAGGTGTGTTACATTTCCCGTGTTGTAACCCTAGATATTGTTATTGTCAGGCTCTATCTCGCGTCGGTTTAACCGAAGACGAGAAGAAGTGTGTGTACTGTGTGGTGGCGGCCGTGCTGCACCTGGGCAACGTGGAGTTCGAGGAGGACAGCGGCGCGCGGGGCGGCTGCCGCG
This sequence comes from Acronicta psi, assembly GCA_946251955.1. Taxonomy (NCBI): domain Eukaryota; kingdom Metazoa; phylum Arthropoda; class Insecta; order Lepidoptera; family Noctuidae; genus Acronicta; species Acronicta psi. The sequence continues at coordinate 12,262,190 of OX276476.1, forward strand.
TGGCGCCCGCCTGCGAGCCCGCGCTGGCCGCCGCCGCCGCGCTGCTGGGCGTGGACGCCGCCGAGCTGCGCATGGCGCTCGTCTCGCGCCTCATGCAGAGCTCCCGCGGCGGTATGAAGGGCACCGCCATCATGTAAGTACACAACACTTTATATTTTATTTTTTGGTCCTAATTATAAGAGTATTATTAATATTAGACTTTTATTATTAATGTCATTGTGTCCGTGACGCATCTACCTTTAGAACAGTCTACGTCAGTTATTTTATGAATGTTTGATCTGCTAGCAACATGCCAAATATTGTTAGCAACCTTCTCGGTCTCTACAGTACTGCGTAACGAGGTAAAATAGGCGATGAAAATTCGTAAATAGAACAAATTATTCTACGCGGATGGAGTCGATGGCAGAAACTATTATACAGGGGTGACAATCAAACAACAATACTATACCCATATCAATAAAAAAAACCTCCCATAATTTTTTAATTTTCACTATCCCTTTAATTTCGTACAGTTCTCGCCAAACTTACTGTCCGGCTTGAAGTTGGCACGAGTTAACATTGCGTTGAAATTTTTCGTAACTTTTTTCATCAATTTTTTCTGCAGTTTTTTTTACTTGAACGTGTAAAAAATCATTATTTCTATCTACCCACATTAGATTTATATTTAAAAAAACATTATTTCATTTATTTCGGATTGCGCGCGCGATAACATTCACCGCGGAGCGTAATAACCGATTATTTTCTACATGAATGACCTAGGTCATTTTATTTTTGACCTTGAGTGATACCTTGTCACGCCGCTTGTGCGTCACGTCCCTTCCACCTTGTATATCTAGGTAATTAAATCGCCATCCTATATAAATCAAAATGAATCGCCGAAATGTTTATACGCGCATAACTTCCGAACAATTGCATTCAATTGAATAATTATTTAAGGAATGAAATCGCCACAAATGAACTTAATTGATAAAAAAATACTAGTTTCTCCTTGTAATTCGACTGACTGACAATGACCCCAACATAATACTGACAAAGATTAAGATGATGAAAATATGATCTTTATAATGATCAATAGATATAGCCAGACATTAGGCAAAGCAATAAATAGTATTTCTTATTTTCTCTTGTCAGGGTACCACTAAAGACATACGAAGCGAACAACGCCCGCGACGCCCTCGCGAAGGCGGTGTACAGCCGCCTCTTCGACTACATAGTGCATCGCATCAACACCAGCATTCCCTTCCAGGCTTCTGCCTACTACATCGGAGTCCTCGATATTGCTGGATTTGGTAAGCTTTGCCTGACGAAATTCATTAATAAATATTTTGAGCCATTTTACTCTGCCCAGCCCCAAACTAGTCCTAGGCAATGGATACAATCCTAGTATACGTTTTTAGATGTAATCATCATCTTCATCTTCCTAGCCTTTTCCCAATCAGGTTGGGGTCGGCTTCCAGTCTAACCAGATGCGGCTGAATATCAGTATTTTACACGAAGCGATCGCCAGCAGACCTCCGCAACCCAATTTCTGGGCAATACCGATATTCGAAGGATAGACTGGTTGTCAGGCTTTTTGGACTACCACTAACGATTGCCATAGGTGTTCGTATAGGTACATATTTATAATACATAAATTCAATTAAATAATTTGACTTCAATTAATAAATTCAATTCCAGAGTACTTCCAAATGAACAGCTTCGAGCAGTTCTGTATAAACTACTGCAATGAAAAGCTTCAGCAGTTCTTCAACGAGCGAATTCTGAAGAACGAGCAGGAGCTGTATAAACGCGAGGGTCTCAACGTGCCGGAGATCAGATTCGTGGACAACCAAGACTGTATCGGTACGTACTACCTTCCACCCTTTTAGTATTTGTTCTCTCTTATCTCCCTTTCTCTCTCTCTTCTCTCTCTTTCTCTCTCTCTTCTCTCTCTCCTATTACTCCTCTCTCTTTATCTCTCCCCCCCCTCTCATCTTTCTCTCTCTATCATTGCTTTTGTCACTTTGATAGTATGGTTAAGAAGAGTTAAGATAGATGTATGATAAATAATTAAATAGACATGACTGGTGACTACTTTCAATTACTTTTGTCAGTCCGTGACAACTAATTTTTTGACAGACTATAGGTACTCCTTATAATGGTAACACCTTTAAACCAGCAGTGGTAGGATCTTGAAAAAGATTGTCTTAGTGTTTGATGTAAAGAACTTCTGTACAAGATGATTATTATATATAGACCCACCCCCACTGATTTGGGCTGTGCGATGTCCACCAGTAAGTCACCGTTAGAGTTATATTAAGTATAAGATAACATAATTGATTAATTCTGTGTTTCCCGACAGATCTAATCGAAAGCAAGAACCACGGTATTTTCCACTTGCTGGACGAGGAGTCCAAGTTGCCGAAACCAGAATTTGGACACTTCACACATTCCGTTCACAAACAACTCGCTGTTAATAACAACAGGTAATGTACTTATTGCTTATTATAATAGTACTATGACTGTATGAGTGATTAACAGTGATCGGAAGATACGGTAAATTTACCTAAAGTTAGCAAAAAGATAACGTTAGGTTAGATCAAATAATTATAACTATCAATTTTGGTTTCTGACAATACGCGAATATCAGACATTATTTTAGAATCGTTAAAATAGTAATTTAAACCTATATAATTATTTCTTCCTTTCCTTATATGTACCCCATTAACTATCTCTTAGGGATGTTAGGCTATAACTCGTTAGAGGTGAGGAGAGGCTTTGATCAGCTCGCGGTAGCCTGCAAAACCCTTAAAGGACGTATCGACAGTCCTGAGCTTCATGGCCCTTTTTGTCGACTATTTGTACCCGACAAGCACATCGCACATCGTCGGAGCCGGCACAATTTATTCGCGCCGCCGTCATCCAAAATTGTCGCCAGAGCAGTCTCCGGTGTGTCGTACCCTAAAGATGCTCAATGCCCTTCTCGCTGCCAATCCTGAATGTGATGTGTTTGCGGGTGAATGGAAAATAATAATGCGTGTATGTTTAGTGTTCTGTGAGGAAATGTACGCAAGCGTGTCTACTGTTCTGTTGTAATCTTAACTTGTATATGTCAAATTATTCAATTTTTATTTTTATTAATGTAATTGGTTTTTTGCCGTTTTAATTAACTATAAATAAATATCCCGCTGACTGTGTCTTATTTTCGTTTATATCTTAATGTCTTAGATAAATTGTAATATATTTTGATTGCTATAGCTATTTACTTATTGCAAAGAATCTAATAAGAAAGATATCATTATATCCTTATTTTTTAAAACATAAGACGTTCGGGTGATACGAGTGTATACTAAGTTAGGCATAGATTCGTCTATCTAAATGTTAGTTATACTCTCAATTTGTAATAAATTGTTGCGAAATATACATGAATATAAATATACCCGGTCTATTTAGCCTGCTCTTACTGTACATAGTTGGTAAAAGTATGGAAAATTATTTCCTTCCGTTTTCTCTTGCAGGCTACAGGTGCCGCGTACATCACGACTAAAAGCTCACCGCACACTGCGCGATGACGAGGGATTCTTACTGCGACACTTCGCTGGAGCCGTCTGCTATAACACGGTATTGTAACCTTTGTAATATTAAATGCCCATGACAGTCAACATCATATATATCGGGACATGCAAAGTGTTCAAAATGACAGTGGTCGTGTAGTGTGTTCGTTCTGAAATAGTCTTTGTGCCATTTTTTCTTCAAAGCCAGATTGTAACATTATATCACAATGCGTGACATGTAAATATTACACATACATTTATATTTTTTTAGATTATTCTTGGTTGTTCATTTTAATAAATGAAGATACTAATTAGGTACAGTTCTCGCCAAACTTATTGTCTATTTATTATTATTTTCTATTATTGTAACTTATCTACTTATTGTTTTCTCAAATTTTTTTGGCCGGGTTAAAGTTAGCTCGTGCCAACTTCAAGCCGGACAATAAGCTTGGCGAGAATTGTACGTTAATGAATATTGATTTTAATAACACATTATACGAAATTAGTTATTCATTCGTTTAAAAAAGGAATATTCTAGTGAAAATGTGCGTAATATTCTGAAAACCCAATTGTGATCACCTCATTTTATTAAAACCACAATCTTACCATCCGCAGAATCAATTCATAGAAAAGAACAACGACGCTCTCCATGCATCGCTAGAGTTCCTAGTGCAGGAGTCTAGAAGCTCGCTAGTACAACAGCTGTTCCAGAATACGGACAACAATAACGCTAAAGGAAAACTCAACTTTATATCTGTTGGAGCTAAGTTCCAAGCACAGCTGTCGCAGCTCATGGACAAGCTAAAGGAGAATGTGAGTGAATAAATTGTACTTTTTTAATGACAGCTGTCAAGTTGACAGTTTTTACCATATCAATAAGAAACTAATAAAAATGTGCCCTAATGGCGTCCGTTTGACATTCCGAAGTTGACACTGACAGCAGATAGCTGTCAAATTGACAATTTTTCTTCAAATACAACTATTGTTTAGCGGCAGAATATTTGGCAATGCAATAATACCCGTTTGGATGGACCCAGCTGCACTGCTCTTGCACTTTAGATGCTTTGTTTCTTCCAGAATATGCAATCTTAGATAGTAATAAAAATATTGGAGACTCTTGAATACACATAACAGTCAACTGTTTTCGTTTTTAATAATATAAAAATGATCCATTTAATAAGAAAGATAAATACAATGGATTAGGATAAACCGCCTTCCAAAAAAGAACATGCATTTCCAAAGCTTACCAGCCATCTTATTTGGACCTCGATAGCTTATTTGCCTAAGCGAATTCTTACTAGCCAAAACATAACGTGAGCATTTTCTCTACATTCGTGCAGGGCACAAACTTCGTGCGCTGTATAAAGCCGAACTCTCGCATGGTGGGGCGCGAGACGGAGGGCTCTCTGATCCTGACGCAGCTGCAGTGCAGCGGCACCACGGCCGTGCTGGAGCTCATGGAGCACGGGTACCCGTCCCGCGCGCCCTTCCACGACCTGCACGACATGTACCGCAACTACTTGCCGCAGAAACTGCACAAACTCTCCCCGAAACTCTTCTGTGAGGTTGGTATCCCTGAAACTATACGGACTCTTTACGAGAACCTCTTGCCGAGATCGAAAGATCTGTGGATGCGTCAATTTAAATGAAAATGTGTTCATATGATACAGAATATTGTGTATCACATACGGATCTATTTAAGTAAATCCCGCCCATACTTTTACTTAGCGTAATTATCATCAAACAAGTACTCGACGTACTTGTATTTGCACTAATTTACATATCGCAGTTTAATTAAAATTTTAAACTATATTAAAATTCATACCGGCTCGGCTGGCCCAACAGTCTGTCCAACGTTGGCACTAGACTGTTGGAGCCAATCAAAATGCTTAGTGAGTTCTATAATACTCATTCGCACAGCTGAATCATTAATTTTCTTCACTCTTCCCCAGGCCATAGTACACAGCTTAGGTCTATCAGATAAGGACTACAAGTTCGGTGTGACGCGAGTGTTCTTCCGTCCGGGGAAGTACTCGGAGTTCGACACCATGATGAAGTCTGATCCCGAGAACCTCAAGTCTATCGTGGAGGCCGTCCTGTCCTGGCTCGTCAAGTCCCGATGGAGGAAGTCCATATTCGCTGTACTCTCTATTATTAAATGTAAGTTGATATTTCTATTTAAATATTTTTTGTTTTAAAATTCGATAAAAAAATTATTGATGAAGTTGCGCATGCGTTGCAGTGCCTCTTTTTTAAATGTGTTTGCTCAAAAATCTTTGAGTTTACATCACATTATCCTTATATCTGATTGTGATTATACAATCACAATCTAGTAATTTAGCTCTTTTGATTTGTTTTAGTCAAAATATAAGTTGGCTTGTAACAATTTTAAAGAAGTTAGTATAAGAATTATTCTAAACCACCACCTCTTTGATAGAAGAACACAAAATGACAGTGAATTTGGTAATTTAATGAAATCCAAATCGAAATCGACTTCCAAAAAACACAAATTGTGTATATTTCATCGTCATCATCTTCCCATCTTCCTTCGAGATCGGCGCAGCCTATTGTTTTCTTCTATTCATGCCTGCTAACCGTCACCGGTTATTTACTTACCACTTACTTCAAAATGTACAAGCTCTCAATACAATATGCCTTTTAATTAAATTGCAGTAAAGAACAAGATCGTGTACCGTCGGGAATGCCTGATCCTGCTACAAAAGACGATTCGCGGTCACCTAGTGCGGAAGAAGCATCGCCCTCGCTACCAGGGCATCGCCAAGATCAACGCGCTGCAGCACAACCTGAAAGATATGGAGGCCGTCACCTCCCAGCTGAAGAAGGAAAAGGACAGTGCACAACGGAATATAGAGAACTTGAGGAATTCTATCAGAAACGCTGCCGGTGCTATTAAGGTAGATTATAAAAATAAAAAAAACGTGACATATGATGCTAGATGGTGCTGTGTAAAAATGTCCCAAATGTAATTCGATGGTATGTTTAGGTCACATTTTTTTTTTTGACATTTTACACAGCACCATCTAGTCCCAAACTAAACAGAGCTTGTACTATGGGTACTAGACAATGGATATAATACTTATATACTTTTTTTTGTAAATACATACTTATTATACATAGTATAGGAATTACCCAGACAAACACAAATACTTAATTCATCACATAAATATTTGTGTCCTGTGGGAATCGAACCCACGACCTCGTGATCAGCAGTCCGGTACTCGAACCACTAGACCACAGGTGTCGTCTGTGAGCTTATTGCCGTAAATCGGGCATAAATCCAAACTCCGAGCTGCTACGAGAATTTTATAGAAAAAATCCAATAACACTGCTCGGCATTATTTACTATTTATAATTGTTTTAAAACAAAATAATTTGAAAACTTGAAAATCGCGACCATTTCGAGTAGTGTTGTACACGCTACTTGTACAGTTTGAATGTGTAAATAAATGATGTTTTGAAAAAAAAACAACAAGTACATTTTCTTATTTTAGACCAAATGTATCACAACTCGAGTTACCTCATTTACGTTTTTTTTACAGTCAAATGAAAAAATATCACGCGCCGATATCGATAAGTTATACACAAAGTTGACTAAGGACATCGAGACACAAATGACCGCACTACAAAAGGCTATGGTTGATCAGAAGAATAGGTAAGTTCATACATACTTAAATTTAAATATACACAGTAAACTTACTGACAGACCCCTAATATTATTAGACAAACTGTAAAAACTGGTCGTCTCTCATATAGACGAAATTCCTCCTAAGAAATAGACGAAAATATTTGTCTCAAGCAACTTGCTTGCTTGGTGAAAAATGTCCTACAGGTCCTCCAAGTCTCTCCTTTAGGGGCATTCATTACCTGGAGATCCTTTATACTTTGTTCCATTTTTAATTTATCCGGTGGTTATCAGTTATCCAGAGGCTATGAAACAGGCCATTAAGAGGATTTATCAGACAATTGACCAAGTAAAAACTGACTATGTATTTTATATGGCAAAGTACCACTAGGTTGTGTTTGTGGAAAGGCAGCTTATTGTTGGATTATTTACTGCCCACCGCTTAACTTCCTAGCAAGAGGTTTAAACGCAGCCTGACAAATAAAAAAAAATTCTTTAGTTTTTTTTTTAAATCTTTATTTGTTTATATTTAGAATTTTATTGTATGATAGTTTTCGTCTTTAAATCGTATTTTCTTTTTCAGAGAGGAACAAGAAAGGTTACGAAAAATGGAGGCTGAGATGCGAGCATCTGAAGAGGCTAAGAAACGTGAACAAGAGAGATTGCGGCAAGAGGAAGAACATCGTAGACTGTGAGTACACTTAACTTTACAAAAGAAGTTTATAAGAAGGGTTATAACTATCTAACTTATAGCATTTCATCGAAAAAAATTGAGAATATCCCATTTGTTTACGAAGCTTAAAACTGACTATAACTAACCCATAATATGATCAACCCCCTACGCAGTATGTGGTTAGCCAGAACGCAGTCAGCCACATCGCAGTGCGGATAAAAACTATTTTATTGTACGTATTTATGATTGCGTTCCGGTTAACCGCATAGTGCTGGGGTCTTATAGAAAATCCTTGTCATCTTTATTTTATCTATGTTAGAGATTACTTAGGTCACACCTGTGACACTCCATACAAACTTTGCGATACCGCTGCACACTACAATGCCAAATGTCAAACTTGTCAAAATTACTTTTATACACGTGCAAATGCAAATGTGTGCGTGAGAATGCGTAGAGTTTGTTGGCAGTACGTCCGGCAAGAACACCGGCAGGATGCGGGGGACCTGTGCCTCGACCATGAGTTTTTCTCACTAGACTCGCTAGCGATGCCGTAAAATATTTGTATGGAAAACCCTCGCAGCGCCTCTAGCGGTTACGTAAGGAACTAAAATCCGCGAAAAATGAGATTACAGCGTTTCGATGCGTAAAAAACCTATCGAAAGCCATTCGATAGAACTCATGGTTGACGTACTGAGGTATCTGACGTTAGGGAGGGGCGGAGAGTGGCCATTCTGTTATTATTTATTCTGTGGTTAGGTGTAAGATAAACAATATAAGTACAAAACACGATTATTACAGAACAAAAATTATAGAATACGAGCAGAACCTCCTGCGGTTTTTCGTCGGTTAAAGCGTTTTTGTGTAAAATTAAAATATTAGACAAACTCCAAAAAGGAGTCCGCGACCCTGCCAGGATTCGAACCTGGAATCTTCTGATCCGTAGTCAGACGCGTTATCCATTGCGCCACAGGGCCAGTTACCTAAAGTCTGCAAATCTACCACTATCTTTGAAAGTGCGTATAAATTAGTGTTATTAATTTTTGGTCATAATGGAGGGGACCGAAATATTATTAGTAACATTTCATTGCACATTAGTTACAAGGAAAACATCCCGAAGGAACCTACTTCATACGAATCTGTTATTCAGCCATTATATACTATTCTTTAGAATTCAATGTAGGTATTTAATACGCACAAAAAAGTAACAACTATTGAACTCAGAAACGTCACTTAGCTTAATAAATAATTAGCTAATAGAGACCCAGTAAGTATATCTTAGTTCACTGACAACAAACTCAAATGTGGAAAAAATAGGCCAAGATATAGTAGCCGCTGTTTGATGAGTGAGATGACGTTTCTGAGTGCGGCCCCATATCAATAAAAATCCTATGATTTCGTTAACAGTAAAGCTGAGATGGAGGCGCGTCGTAAAGCGGAAGAGGCGGAAAGACTGCGGTTAGAGGAACAGGATCGTATCACCGCGCTCAAGCTGCAGCAGGAACTGGAGAAAGCCGCTAAGGCTGACCAGGAGAACAGGGAGAGGTAAGAGTTTATACTAAGTAACATCTACGTTAACTCACTGCCAGAATTTTGTTCCCTGAGACTTATAATTTGGCTGTCTTCAAGACAAGAGTGAATCGGTTTCTTCTAGGCAAGCGCACTCCATCGTAGACCACATGGTTGCTTATCATCAGGCGAGTCAAGTCCAATGGCAAGCGTATCTAATGTTTAAAAAAATGTAAATATAAAGAGGCATTATTTAAAGGAAAGTTATTCAATTTTGTGTTACCCGTAGAAAGCCATGGCTAGTCTTCTGTCTTTATATTATTATATTAAATTATACATAGTATAAAACAAAGTCGCTCCCACTGTTAAACTACGCGACGGATTTTAATGCAGTTTTCAGCAATAGATAGTGATTCAAAAAAGGGTTTATATGCATCTAGTAAGTATGTATGCATTTTTTATTATTGCTGTTGTTATTTCTAGGTTAGAGCAAGAGAGACGGGACCACGAGATGGCCGTACGACTAGCCAAGGAGACTAACGGACATGTGGAAGGATCCCCGCCACAGTTACGAAGGTATGAAACAGAATGTAAAAAAAAACTAAATAAAAAAGTATATAATGTAGTCATTTGATATAAAACTGTTTTTACGGATTTCATCATCAAAAGAAGTTAAATGCACTGAAGGCCACAGACTCACAAGATTCTGTGTATTGCAATATATTGATGTTATTTAAGCAAGTCTACCTGTAACCAGGATGTAAAGGATCCGAAAAGAAATATTTTTTTTAGTTCAGTTCCGGTATGTAAAGTTGCCTGGAAGGCCGGCCCATATGTTTCTGGTTTTTGGAATATTTTTGATGTACAATAAAATATATAATAATAATATTTTGGACAATTCACACGGCATCATCTAGTCTCAAACAAAGCAGAGCTTATATGGCTTAATCCTTATATACTTTTATTATGTCGATATAAATAACGCATTAGAATCCGTAATAACTAGTTTTAATTGTGTCTTATATTCGCGTAAGCCTCAGTTATATCTTACAACTTAAAAGTGATATGTTCAATGTTTATACGTAAATATATCGTTTTAGTAAGTCTTATTTTTTATAATAAGTTTTTTTATAAACAGTTATCACTGTACAATATGAATCAATTACAGCACACGTGGTCTGCGAAGTGTCTTCCTGTACATAGCTTTACACTTTGATATACATTTGTTAAATGTATAACACGATTTAGTAATGTTCTTGTCATTTCATATAATATTGTATACTTATGTAAGTAGGTGTAAGTACCTGTATGTACATCATAGATAGGTACCCTCAAAAATTATATTTTAACAAGAGAAACATAAAAAGTATATACCTACATTTGATACACCTTCTTGGCTGGCTAGTGCTTACACTGGTTATAATAGAAGATAAATTAAAAAGGTTTATTGCAGAAACTTATACGTTGTATAAGTTTTACATAGAAACCTCGTTTATGTAATATTGCTAGCTAAAATGAGTTATTTTTTTTTATACCACTACGATGGTAATCAAGCATAAGGCCCGTTTATGGTTACTGTTAAATTATACATTACTACATCGTGTTAACATTGTTGAATGTCAGATTTCGACTAGCGTATAAGTAATATTGTGATATGTTCGCACAGTTTCCCTACAATGGAGTCAATGAATGGAGAGAATAAATTGAACAGGTACTGAGTGAGACAGACTAACGAATTTCTCTTTCGCACGCTCCGAACTTGGCTTTCTTTCAATTATATGTGTGTTATATTGAAAAATCTTTGAAGGAATTAGTAAGATACATTCGCACAAAATTTTCGTGACACTAGGTCGAGTATATACTATATAATACTAGACTATATATACTTTGATTCATTAATAAAAATATAGTTGAGACGGCAGAACATTTCTATAATTTTGGAACATGTCCATTTTTAATAATATAATTTATAAAAAAAAACTTACATTTCTTATATTTTTCAATTGAGACTAAAATGTGTTTCAATTCATCGGTGCAGCTGAACTCGACCACGACTCGGCCGAAAAGTGAACTAGGACATACGTATTCCTAGCGCACTGGCGGCTGATTTCAAAAACCTACTCTATGGCACTAGCCACAAAGTATATATTTGGTATTGGCTGAGTTAAAGTCTCAAGTTAATTTGACATAATTGAAAGAAGGCTACTTCTACCGATTCCTATCTAACCGCTAACATTCAGCTATCTGCTTTTACTTTAACATTGCACGACATGTCTTAGTATCGACTATCTAACTGTATTCTAGTGATTTGTTATATTGATTAAACTCTGATGGATTATATAGATTAAGTTGTTTTGAAGCAGTGTATCATAAACATATTATTTACAATTGCATGCTCTCATAATTTAAAAAAGCTCATCAAAGGTCATTTATGTTTATGAAATACAGCTTGAAAAAAAAAAACAAATAAAATAACCTAACGATTAGAAAGTATAGTCTATGAAACCCAGATTTTAAGATAGATATCTCTTTTTATGATAAGACGTCCGAAAGTGATGTATGCATTTTAAAGCTGGGTTCGACTGAGTAAAAGTTTAAAACATATTTTCTAAGATCCACAGTATAAGTTAGCGTGTTTGAACACTACCCGTTTAAACACGCAACTTATGCTGTTTTACTACTTAAACAATTACATTAAATACGACTACAAATAATGACCATCAAAACTTTTGAAATAACTCTCCTCTTGGTCACAACTTGGTAGTGGACAAGGGACATGTCGACTATCCCTGCGATACGTCGCCTACGGCTCAGTGAACTGACCGTAGCGACACTAAAAACCTTGACAACCTGACATTAAAACCACTCATGGTTTTAATGTCATAAATTCAAGGTCTTTCATTTCTTTCTCTTTTCTACCTAACACGTTGCCTGCTTTTATTTTAAAATTCTTGCCAGCCTGTTACTATTTAAGATAGTTTAAGATATTAAACTTATTAAATTTACGAGCTCATGGCGTTGACAAATCCTACCTATTCTCTACGATGATTCTCTGCCTTCTTGATATTGACCAGATTTTCTGTTTTACCTTCACTAGCCCTAGACGAAGAGACGAAGTTTTATTTCTATATAACTTCGTCTAGGACTATAGGTCTTCCTCGCAGTTCTTCAAGAGAAAGTTATCTATGCAGTCTTAGATGTTTGTTTTCACAATTTTATTACTTTCCACTGTTTGCTTTTCGTAAATTAGAATAATGTTATTCACAATAGTGGAGCATTTTGTAATAATTTTTCTTAATCATTGATAATTGTACAAGAGTCCCAAATACTTGCATGCAAGATATTAACTTTAAAATAACATTAAATGCACGTAACATAACGCATGATGGTAGCATGGTGTAACTAAATACTAGCTTATAGTTTAACACGGCAACACTTCATGCTTCGATGTCCATTGACGTTTTGTTGCGTGAACAACAGGTCTGAACGTGTGAGAATGCAGCAAGCTATGCAAGGCAAACAAAAGTACGACCTATCTAAATGGAAGTACTCGGAACTGCGGGACACTATCAATACTTCTTGTGATATTGAACTTTTGGAGGTAAGAAAAACAAGGTTTTAAAAGGGATTTAAAAATGTAGTATAAGCCCCGTAAATTGATCATGTGCGTGGTGGTCATGTTGGTGACGTAAAAATGACGTTACCGCTCTCAGTACGCGTTAGCACCAAGAGCTGGCAAGTACAGCGGATGACGTCATTTTGAGATTAATAAGACAAGGTTCCAGCCCATTACCAACTTGCGGGACTTATATTCGATTCGAACGTTGAATTACCTTCTGTATCGGCTTTTTAAAGTTCTATACGGTACTTACTCATTCGACATTCTTTGCTAGGCTTGCCGTCATGAGTTCCACAGGCGTTTGAAGGTGTACCACGCGTGGAAGGCAAAGAACGCCCGCAAGACTACCATGGCTGATCAAGAGAGGGCGCCACAATCTATTATGGATGCTGGTAAGTTGCTCTTGGAATATAATTATTTGTAATGCTCACTTGAGCGCGTGTATATTGTGTTCTTACATAGATTTTTATCCAAAAATAATAAAGCTGTAGACAGCGTCATATTATATTATTTGAACAGTCCGGGGAAAGCTTTTGAGGGGACAGTGGATCTCTTTTGGCTGATGTAATTATGATGATTACAAGGCATATTACGATATATTATTTTCTATAATTATCTACGAGATGACCACACATAGTTATAATATAATTTACCTGTAATACACATGGATGACACACCCAATATACGTTAATATAATTAATTTTTTCATAAAAATATTAAATTAATAGCTGTTCCTCGCGGTGTTACTTGCGTTAGTCTATTTTTTCCCGAATTCCCTATGGGAATTTTTCATAATTTTTTGTTTGTGTGTAGTTCCGACATAACTGCTATCTGTGTGCCCAATTCGTTCAGTGGTTTGAACTGAACGTTGATACAGCAGTCAGTCACCTTTGCCTTTTATATATGTATACAGACAGATATAGATAAATAGCTAAATTAGTTTTGAGTTTTATTACAAAATACCCAATATTTTCCTTAGCCAAGACCCCTCGGTTGCCGCAAAAGGGCGAGATCCTAGGCGCCCGCCACCGGTACTTCCGCATCCCGTTCGTGCGCGCGGGTGCGGGCGGCGCGGGCCCGGGCGGCGGCGAGGCGGAGCGGCGCGGCTGGTGGTACGCGCACTTCGACGGGCAGTACGTCGCGCGCCAGATGGAGCTGCACCCCGACAAGACGCCCGTGCTGCTGCAAGCTGGTAACTAGCCTTTTCCTCCATTCATCCTTCTTTAAAGTCATATGATGGAAAAGTGAGCGAATGAGTCGCTCACTTTTCAATCATATTGATATCGATTTTCTTCGGAAATCAAAAAAGACGCATAGATTGCCTTTCAACCCATACATCCTTTGACATAATTATTCGTCACCGTTTTAGTCACGCGTTTTAGCGTTCCTCAACCAATGTGCACAATTTCCTTTCAAATTAACTTTAACTGTGTTATTTATACTGATAAATAACCCTGTCCAATACCATTTAAGTTCCATTAATCATTATCTAACGTAAAAAAATTGACATCTTGCTTTTGTGATCGTCTCTATTATTAAATTGGAAGGATTGGCTTATGTAATCTAATTTATTTTCAGGCGTAGACGACATGCAGATGTGCGAGCTCAGCCTGGAGGAGACGGGGCTCACCCGCAAGCGCGGCGCCGAGATACTGGAGCACGAGTTCGAGCGCGAGTGGGCGCGACACGCCGGCGCCGCCTACGTGCCGCACGAGGCACGCAAACGTTAACACGTACGTACTGAGTTAAAGATATATATATTATCACAAGCGCGGCGCCGAGATACTGGAGCACGCGTTCGAACGCGAGTGGGCGCGTAAATGTAAGATAATGTAGTCTGCATCTTTACCTTGACTTTTAATTAAAATCATTTTTTTTTCTTCGCAGATATCACATTCCATCGAGGACATAGAAAATTAGAGACGTCGTCGCAAAATCGCAAAGTATTCCACAAACATAGGAATTTGAATTTTAAATTTACACACGTAAGATAGACTATTTAATAGAGAAATAACTTAGTGCTTTCAACGTGCCTTCACAGGTTCCTAGATGTATATTAGTGCAATATAATTGAAGGTCACTGAGAAAAAATATATAATGGTCAATGACCATAACAGCGAAGTCAGAGTTTTGCCGCCCAATACGAATAGGAACATCACTACGTGTTATCAATCAATAATTAAATTAATGTTAACTCGTATGTCTTCGTGCCTTAAAAATGATTGTTCTAAGGAGGTAAACAATCGATTCCGACTTTTTTTTGGTATTCTTTAGATTTTTTACAAATCATTACAATATGCAGTAAGTTTCAGAAATAAGTAATCCCTAAAAATGTCAACATATTAATTTCACGAAGCATGTCTTTCAGTGCCTGAATAATAGTCAATCTGCCGAATAATATTAGTTATGAATTGATGTTACCGATTTGTATTGTCTAATGTCGTTTATCGTTGAATGAATAGTAGAGTTTTTCTCTGTGTCGACGAACTACTCGATTAACATGTCTTTAATCGATAGACAATACCAAAAGGCGATTATTGTAATGGTATAGTTGACAATAAACTAATACCAATCATAAATAACTCAAAACAAACCTTCATTAATTTTTATCCACCATGAAATAAGTTAATAAGAAAAAGTGACATATTATATTATTCTTCGTTTATTTAAACAAAAAACGTTTTATATTAACGCGGTAAATTTATTATAACGGACTCCACATCGAAGTCAGTCTATGATGTATAAATAAAAACATGAAATTTAATTTAAACTTATTTTGTGAGTAAACTGTGATTTGTAATTCAGTTAAAATTTTAGGTCAGTATTTAAAAATTGAGAATTATATTAATTTATTGAACATTCCTGTCCTAAGACTGGTGAATGGTAGCTTTTGTATTATTTGAGTAGCATAACAACTATTTTATTTTAATTAAGTGTTTTCTAAACAGTATTTAAGCAAACATTCCTGTATTTTTTACTTTGATTCCAGTAATGTTCAGGTTATTTTTTTATGTACAAGTTTTTAAAGTACAAGGTTATAGGAACAGATCATGCAAGTGCCTTAGTGTGTTATGCCGTTATACATGAACACTCCATTAATGTATATGCTTTACCAAATAAAAACATGATGAGAGTTATTTCCTGTTTTATTTCTGCCACACATTCACAAAAGATATCTTAAAAAGTGTATCATATGCCTCATTGACCTGCAGGGTTACCCCGCCTAACCCCCGTTCCTACCTAAAGCGTGGCCAACTACAGTTCTCGCCAAACTTATTGTCCGGGTTGAAGTTGGCACAAGCTAACTAACCTGGCCGTAAAAATCGGAGAAAGAAAAATATTGCATTAGAAAGATTTAAAACAACAACCTACGACTTGAGCTTTCGTTTTTATTTATTACAATCTAATATTTTTCTATCTACGATTTTTACGGCTGGGTTAAAGTTAGCTCATGCCAACTTCAACACGGACAATAAGTTTGGCGAGAACTGTACTTAGTTCCGCGTGGACTATAACTAAGATGACGGCATGAGCACTGCTAGTGCCGGATAATTTCTAGTACTTTGGAAGTATATTAATAAATCACGGCTCAATGTTTCAAATGTGATATACAAGACGATAGGAATTCTAAATTGCTGCTGCTGAGAATTTTCGAAAATCCCCAATAACAGCTTCAAAATTTCGAAAAGAATCGAACCAGGGACCTCCAGCGTAGCAGTCGCTATTACGACCACTAGGCTAACAAGTAAAAAAATGCGAATTTATTGATTAATTTTATAAAGAGGAAATAATTGTATTCGAATAAATTTAAAAACTACTGAAGCAACTTTCAGTCAAAAATTCATAATAATAACATTATCACTGCCTAGCATTTTTTTTATTTCTGCTCGTAGTCGGTAGTTTATAACTCGAAACAACTTTATAACCCTAATGCACGTCATCCACGGCATGGCATCCAAAAAGCATGCTGGCACCCGAGGTATGACGTACAAGACATGACATCTGATCAGGACATTCGAGGTCTACGCTTTCGAGGCGCATCCGAGACATGTCGTAAAACAGTGTAAGACATCCTAAGCTCTTGAGGAACAGGAATGTAATCTTGGGTACGACATCCATGGTATGACATCCAGGGCATGGCATCTAAGGCATGTCCTTCACGACATCTATCAGAATCGGAAATTTAGAATTCAATATTTCTAGTTACATGTGCGGTAACAGAATCGATGTGAAATTTTGTTAGAAACATATTTTAGATTATAATTTGAATGAACGTTGGTTATAAATTAATATCTACATAGCTAAAAATCATGTCATCCAAAGAGCATGGCATGACATCCGTGGTATGACATGACATACGATATGACATCTGATCAGGACATTCGAGGTCTACACATCCATGGCATGACATCCGAGGCATGACGTCCCGTGTAAAACTTCCTGGGCATCAAGAACAAGGTGTGTTATCCTGGGTGTGACAAGCTCGGTATGGCAACCTGGGCAGGGCATCCAAAGGCATGTACTTCACGACGTCTGTCAAGGGTTTGAAACTTAATACTTCAATAAACCGGAAAAAATCAGAAATAAAAAGTAGTTTACTGTAATTGTCGTACAATATTGACATTTAAAAAAGTATATTATAGTAAAGTGTATTGCCTAGCTACTATGAGCGATAAGTTGCGATTACTTAATATTTTAAAATATTCGTAGGAGGTCCTGGATTCGATTCAGAGATCGCATCGAGATATTTAAATTATGGCGAAATTAATGGCAACACTGACTCGAAACGCGTGGTACCGGACTGCAATAATCGAATTATCGTTAAATCAGATAGAGATGTGATCGATAAATGTAAAATCATTCCATATTCGGATGACGAGAAGGTGAAGTGTACGTGTGAGGCGATTAACCCATATTCTTCGGGGCCGGGTTTTGGTATAGACCCTAGCCTGTAGATGGGAGGAACAACCATGTAGCGATAGAAAAAGAGTACTCATGAAATCCTGAACGCTCCCGAGGGCATGTACGCGCTGGGACCGTTGACAGCGGACAACTTCGTGCCTTTCATTGCCGGGGGCGCGCTCGCCTTTTTATCAAACACGCACCAGAACAAACAGCGACTTACCTTTTACAATAAATTATTTTTTATACAGACTTTTCTAAATTTTATTACATAACATAACATATCATCACGCATGTATTCCCCGAAGGGTTAGGCAGAGGTGTACTTATGTACACCCACAGTTCACCGGTATGTTAAGGTCTCATGTAATAGGGGGCGAGCCTATTGCCATTAACGGGTCACAAATCCAGACTCCGAGAATGGGAATTTCACAGAAAAACCCAACAACACTGCTCGACCCGGGAATCGAACCCAGGACCTCTAGCGTAGCAGTCGCGCTTGGGACCACTGGACCAATAAGGCAGTGTTTTTTATTGCCAACATAATAAGGCTTATTCGAGAATAGTGGTTGGTAGTCAATTATAAAATAAGATCTTTGCCTGATGTACCTATTAAAGTTTCTACAAAGTATAAATGTATACTCGAGAACCTTGAAGAATCCAAAAAATCTTTCTAGAATATCATCACGCTTTTCGTAGGCATTACACAGAGGTGTACCAGGATGAATCTGAAAAACTATGCTAGTATGTTTAAGGTCCTAAGTTATTGGCTTCGAAAGGGTTAGTCAAAAGGCACACTGACATCATAAATAAATAAAGGCAACTGCATATTTTATTATCCACAATACCTACCGGTTCCGTACCAAACAATACTATTCAACATCTACCCATATATCTATTATTTACTGCTAGTGGGCACACTGGGCACTGAGCACGGATCTCCTCTCCAAACTAGAGATTAGAAGAGCTGTACTCCATGATATTAGGCCACATGTAATAGGCAGGGAGCCTATTGCTATTAACTGGGCACAAATCCAAACACCGTACTGCTGCTGAGAATTTTATATAAAAAAACAATAACAGTTTCGAAATTTCGAACAGAATCGAATCAAGGACGTCCAGCGTAGCAGGCGCGATTACGGCCACAAGGCTAACAAATAAAAAAAACACGGATTTATTGATTAATTTTATAAAGAGAAAAAAATATTTGAATAAATTTAAAAACTACTGTACTGAAAGTAGTTCAGTCAACAATTCTTATAATAATATTATCACTGCCTAGCATAGGCTTTAATTTTTTAATTTCTGCCCGTAGTAGGTAGTTTATAACTCGAAACAACTTATTTTATAACCCCAATGCACGTCATCCACGGCATGGCATCCAAAAAGCATGCTGGCACCCGAGGTATGACGTACAAGACATGACATCTGATCAGGACATTCGAGGTCTACGCTTTCGAGGCGCATCCAAGACATGTCGTAAAACAGTGTAAGACATCCTAAGCTCTTGAGGAACAGGAATGTAATCTTGGGTACGACATCCATGGTATGACATCCAGGGCATGGTATCCAAGGCATGCCCTTCACGACATCTATCAAAGGTTCGGAAATTTAGAATTCAATATTTCTAGTTACATGTGTAACCGCACGTGTATGTAGAAACATTGAATTCATTGCATGTAACGGAATCGATGTGAAATTTTGTTAGAAACATTTCTTAGATTATAATTTGAATGAACTTTGGTTATAAATTAATATCTACATAACTAAAAATCATGTCATCCAAAGAGCATGGCATGACATCCGTGGTATGACATGACATACGATATGACATCTGATCAGGACATTCGAGGTCTACACATCCATGGCATGACATCCGAGGCATGACGTCCCGTGTAAAAATTCCTGGGCATCAAGAACAAGGTGTCTTATCCTGGGTGTGACAAGCTCGGTATGGCAACCTGGGCAGGGCATCCAAAGGCATGTACTTCACGACGTCTGTCAAGGATTCGAAACTTAATACTTCAATAAACCGGGAAAACATCCGAAATAAAAAGTAGTTTGCATTACTTGTCGTACAATATTGACATTTAAAAAAGTATATTATAGTAAAGTGTATTGCCTAGCTACTATGAGCGATAAGTTGCGATTACTTAATATTTTAAAATATTCGTAGGAGGTCCTGGATTCGATTCAGAGATCGCATCGAGATATTTAAATTATGGCAAAATTAATGGCAACACTGACAACTCATTCCGACGGTCAAATGATTCCGTATTCGGATGACGAGAAGGTGAAGTGTACGTGTGAGGCGATTAACCCTTATTCTTCGGGGCCGGGTTTTGGTATATAAGAAGCATGTAGCTAGGAGGAGCTACCATGCAGCGAAAAATAAGAGTACTCATGAAATCCTGAACGCTCCCGAGGGCAAGTACGCGCTGGGTCTATTGACAGCGGACAACTTCGTGCGTTTCATCGCCAAGGGCGCGCTCGCTATTTTATCACACATGCACCAGAACAAACAGCGACTTGCCTTTTACAATAAAATATTTTTTATACACAGAATTTTCTGATTTTATTAATATAACAAATCATCACGCCTGTATTCCCCGAAGGGTTAGGCAGAGGTGTACTTATGTACACCCACAGTTCACCGGCATGTTTAGGGCTCATGTAATAGGGTGCGAGCCTATTGCCATCAACGGGGCACAAATCCAGACTTCGAGAATGGGAATTACACAGAAAAACCCAACAACACTGTTAGACCCGGGGATCGAACCCAAGACCTCTAGCGTAGCAGTCGCACTTGTGACCACTGGACCAACAAGGCAGTGGTTTTTATTGCCAACATAATAAGGCTTATTCGAGAATAGTGGTTGGTAGTCAATTATAAAATAAGATCTTTGCCTGATGTACCTATCAAAGTTTCTACAAAGTATATGTGTACTCGAGAACCTTGAAGAATCCTAAGAATCTTTCTAGAATATCATCACGCCTTTCGTAGGCGTTAGTCAGAGGTGTACTAAAAAACTATGCTAGTATGTTTAAGGTACTAAGTCATTGGCTTCGAAAGGGTTAGTCGAAAGGCACACTGACAACATAAATAAATAAAGGCAACTGCATATTTTATTATCCGCAATACCTACCGGTTCCGTACCAAACAATACTATTCAACATCGACCTATATATCTATTATTTACTGCTAGTGGGCACACTGGGCACTGGGCACGGATCTCCTGTCCAAACTAGAGATTAGAGCTGTACTCATGTATTATATTACACATGTAATAGGCAGGGAGCCTATTGCTATTAACTGGGCACAAATCCTGTTTGGATTTGTACTACCGTACTGCTGCTGACAATTTTATAGAAAAACACAATAACAGTTTCAAAATTTCGAACAGAATCGAATCAAGGACCTCCAGCGTAGCAGGCGCGATTACGGCCACTAGGCTAACAAGTAAAAAAACACGGATTTATTGATTAATTTTATAAAGAGAAAAAAATATTTGAATAAATTTAAAAACTACTGTACTGAAAGTCGTTCAGTCAAAATTCTTATAATAATATTATCACTGCCTAGCATAGGCTTTAATTTTTTTAATTTCTGCCCGTACTAGGTAGTTTATAACTCGAAACAACTTATTTTATAACCCCAATGCACGTCATCCACGGCATGGCATCCAAAAAGCATGCTGGCACCCGAGGTATGACGTACAAGACATGACATCTGATCAGGACATTCGAGGTCTACGCTTTCGAGGCGCATCCGAGACATGTCGTAAAACAGTGTAAGACATCCTAAGCTCTTGAGGAACAGGAATGTAATCTTGGGTACGACATCCATGGTATGACATCCAGGGCATGGCATCCAAGGCATGTCCTTCACGACATCTATCAGAATCGGAAATTTAGAATTCAATATTTCTAGTTACATGTGCAGTAACAGAATCGATGTGAAATTTTGTTAGAAAAATTTTTTAGATTATAATTTGTATGAACTTTGGTTATAAATTAATATCTACATAACTAAAAATCATGTCATCCAAAGAGCATGGCATGACATCCGTGGTATGACATGACATACGATATGACATCTGATCAGGACATTCGAGGTCTACACATCCATGGCATGACATCCGAGGCATGACGTCCCGTGTAAAACTTCCTGGGCATCAAGAACAAGGTGTGTTATCCTGGGTGTGACAAGCTCGGTATGGCAACCTGGGCAGGGCATCCAAAGGCATGTACTTCACGACGTCTGTCAAGGGTTCGAAACTTAATACCTACTGTAATATTTCAATATACCGGGAATACCTAACTCCAAATCAAAATAGTTTACAATATCCAAATTAAAAAACGAATTAATAAAATAATGTACAAATAAAGCCATTAAATAAAAATAATTATATTATTAGAATTGTGTGAGTCGGTAAAATGAGCGAAAAAAATGCAATTAATAATTATGAATAGTAATAGGAGGTCCTGGATTAAATTCCGAGATCGAGCGGTGTTTGGTTTTGCTATAAAATTCTCTGAAGCCTGCAGTTGTCTCGGTCGGCCCTAATACTCGAGACCTAAACCTACATAAATAGCTTCATGCCAGTTTCCCATAGGGGACCGATACACACTATAGATTTCCACTTGCTACGATCTTGGCACACCACTTTCGCATCAACTATGTTCATTAACCTCCCCATGCCTGCTCGCCGGTTTAGGGTGCTCTTGACCTTGGCTCTTTCAGAAACGTCCTTTTTTGAGACCATACCAACATACCGGCTAATTGTGTGTGCATTAGTACACCTCTGCCTAACCCTTAAGGAAATACAGTATGGTAGGTATGTATGTATGTTAAAGAAAAAGGGTAATAATAATTTCGAGGCTAGGTACCTGGTTCATCTAGGGCCGCGTCACGTGTGGTTTTTTTTCACAAGTCTCTCATTTTCTTCTTCCACTACCACACCCAGCGATGATAACCTTCACCGCATACGCAAAAACAACGACTTATGATTGAATACACCGAATTTTTCACAAGAAGAAAACTGAGATGTTCTCTCGCGCCGCGCTCAGAGACTGTCCGACGTCAACAACTTTCGCCAATTACCCACAATTCACCTACGGAGAAATAGTAATATTGTAGTTTGATTGAAGGTAGTACAGAAAAGAATTTCGTCTAGGAACGACATGATGTCACAAAGATCGTTTAAAAATTATAAGCTCATCTATCATATCATATTGTGTTTTTAGGAACTAATAAGGAAAATATTAAATAACAAATTAATGGTGATATCGAACATTCAAACGCTTTATTTTATACATTGCGTTAAATATGTTATCCTACCTACCTTATCTATCTACATTCGGATAAAATTCGGAAAATTTGTTCGACCTTTCCCGCCAAATTCAAACTTCAAATATCAAAAACCAATTTGATTAGAATAATAAATCATCTCTTACTCCTAAACACCTTGTAACATCAATTCAACATAATTAATTATAATATTATTGTAATATGGCACAATTACTAGTTAAACTTAACTGTACAATTGATATTAACTAAATGAGTATCCAACTATGGCATCACATACTAAAAAATGCCTAACTTTTTTGAGAAAGATTAGTAGATATTTAATTAATAACAAACGTAATATAAAAAATGGATATTGAGCTATTTGAGTTCTATGTTTAAGTAGCTATAAGGTTACAAAAATATCATTTGATAACTAGAAAAAGTAAATGGATGGAATAAAAATTATGGAATGCACAATGCTTCCTAATACCCGTCACCCGAAAAATCCCGCCACCACACATCCACGGGGCGGGATGTTCGATTCGTGAAGAGAAGATAAGCCCGGTGACTCGATTCTACACTTCTACAGATTTAACAACAACACTCACCTTTATCGTTAACTTCATATAAAATATCTTCCTTAATAGCCATTTCCAAAACAATTGTTCAGCAAAATTAATCAACTAGGTACTAAAAATTCACTTTACTTTTTACTGCAAATGTGCAAAATCGCGTACTCCATTTTTGAATTTCCCGCTAAATTCACCGAAACGTCAATCAAATTGGCGTCAGCATCATTTTAGAGCTTTCGGTGCTAGATCTAGCGGAATTTTAGGGCAATTAACTCCCATTATTAGTAATTGACTCTTAGCGGAAAATATAGCGGTTTAATGCAGTAGACTTATAGTAGTTGACTCTTAGCGGAAAATATAGCGGTTTAATGAAATTTTTGTTAAATTAGAAAATACATCATATTTCTCACATTGATATAAATACTTTCTCGCCATTTCCAAACGAACATTTAACTCTTAAAGAATTTAAAATAGCATTATAAACCAGCGCTTTTTTTAAATGAAACTTGTTTAGCGGAATCTAGCGCTATTCTGGAACTGATCTAGCCCCCAACAGCTTTTGTTTCAATAATTTCATAAGCGGTAGCGCAAAAGTGGTAATTGTACTGATTTTATTCCTACTGAGGATCAAACAAATATTGAATAACTTATAAACTTGGTAGAGGTAAATTTTGCATTAATTGGTATTGACTTTAGATCCAAATTAATAAAGTGTGCTATAATTTTTGTACAAATACTATCTTTTTCAGTTTTTTATACTATGGTTTTGAATATGCCTAAATCCAACCCTGGGCCTGGCTCACCTCACAAGTCACACCTGGCACCTGCAGTGTTGGATTTTGTAGTATAATAAATTATTTGTACCATTATTTGATAGTGTGTAGTATGTAGTATCGTTATGCCACTATACTACGCGAAAGTACCATAATTTTGATATTGATCGACTTGTATTATGTGAACCCGTTTACTTATTAATATTTACCCTGCAATATCGGGAATCTCTGTATGTACGGCAACACCTAATCAGGATGAATAACTTGTACCATCCATAGATATATAATATACTCCATAGATTGGAGATATGAGTAAAAGAGAGCTACTGAAGTTAATGGCACTTTGGTGTGTTAGAAAGAAAAAGAGAATGACGCTGTAAACGTGAGTTTACGTGACATTACATGTATACAATTGCGGTGAATAGGGGTTCCGGCAAATGTAAACCTGCGGAGTTTTGGGATTATTTACGTGTAGTTAAGTGTGTATCCGTGTAATATTCATGTGATTACGATGGTAACTTGTGATTACGATTACTAATTTAATCGGTATGTTTACTATTTGTTTACTATCATCATTTCTTAATAATTGTTACGTAAATGTGTTAAATTTGGAGAAAATATAATGCTAAATTTGTTTATTAGATCACTAAAATGCATTAGAGATCACGAAACAGTAATATTAAAGAAATAACAAATACGGAAATATGAGGGCATTTATAACCTCACTTTTAGTGATGGTCTTGGTTTGTTTATATTGATGGTGTCGATTATCGACTTTGGTGGTCGGTGAACAACATGTCGGTATAATATAATATTATTTGTCGATTATCATAATGGCCACTCAGAGTCTGAGGTGCATTTAGTGAAGGTAAACCAATTTACGTAAGCAATTTAGACCATAGTCGCAAATTCAGATTTCGCAAGTTCATGCACTGACAAAATCTCATAGTTAGGTAGATAGATACCTACTTTGAATTGAATTTATGAGATTATTTATCTCACTTGACCAGTGGGATGCCACTGGTCTCCCCCATATTTTAGTTATTTAGTGGGACAAATGAGAAAAAATATTGTTGAATTAGTGCTATTATTACTATTAATTCTTTAAGTGTGGGGCACTTAAATATTGTATGCAGCAGTAAAACAGATATCGTCCACCGTTATCGATATCGATAATAATCCTATTAACTTCAGGCGCAGCACTTTTAACGCACACATTAACATGTCACCATGGAAGTAGTAAGTATACTTAGTATACAATAGGAATGTGCACTTATGAAGGAAAACGGTCTAAGCGAGATAGTTAGGGTGGAGCCACTCATCTCGCTCTATTAGAGTGACCATGATTTTTGTCGTTAAGAGAGACCATGTCAGTTTTATGTTATAAGACAGGATTTGTGAAATTAGTTTATTTTTCTTTCTACTAAAGAAAAATATTTGCAGTAAACATAGGCACTGTTGTTGTAATTGCATCTTGCCGTCTGTCGCATAAAAATTGGTAAAAGCGTTGAACTGTTGATCATGAGATAAATATATTTATGTGATAAGCACAAGTGTTTGTGATTTTCTGGGAGTATCTTATAATAATAATATAAGCCTTTATTCAGACAACTATTACATTAATTTAACATTGACGACTCTGGTGAGTCGATGACACCGACAACTTGGTCTGTTTGCCCAGCTTTGGCAAAGGCCTCCTCCAATTCTTTCCACTCTCTCTGGTTTACCACTTTTCTAGTCCATGTTTTCCCGGCTATTGCCTTTATTTCGTCTTCCCACCTTCGAAACTGTCTACCTCGTTTCCTCTTTCTATTTCTAGGATACCAAAATACAATATTTTTGTTCCATTTTTCAGTGCCTCTTAATATGTGACCTGTCTTTTCTGTGTTTTCTTATTCTAGTTGTGACGTTTTCTATTTTTGTCCGTTTCCTAATAGTTTTATTGTTGATTTTGTCCAATTTCTTTATATTCAACATGCTTCTCTCCATTGCTGTCTGGCATGTTTCTACTTTCTTGATTGCGCTTTAGTAAGTGCCCAAGTTTGGGAGTTTCTTATGTATGTACCAAAAATATGCATTATACCATGTCTAATGCGCTAAAGAGAGCGCCACCGAAGTGTAGTGCGCGATGGCGGCCAGACGTCCACTGTCGTCTCAAAAAGTCAACTGGCCGTTCGTAATAATCAATAAATAATTATAGTCGACATAACTAATATTTTTTATTGTCGTCAAAACATACATGTCCTTTTAAAGTCTGACATAATTTGAAAACATTGTCACCCGGAAGGCCCCTCAACCCACCATTTGTGACGTAAATTTAAATTATATTATTGGTAGACTCGGTCCCGCGTACCGGGATTTTCAGCCTTAGATTTTGCAATAATTAACTTTAAACATATACCTACTACTAACATTTTCAGCAAATGAATAATCATGATTATTTAAAGTATAAGTAGGTTGTTAGTTTGGTTATTAAAATACATTGATAATAAAACAAAGGCATCTTATTAATAACAAAGCTCGTTTATTAGTGTTTATATGATTTCACTTAAATAATAAAAAAACAAAATAATACAAAACAACAGTTAAACAGTAAAATAGTTGGAATTTTTCGATACGTCCGGTCTCATAGACATTTATGTTACCATTGGCGGGTTAAGTTTGTAACCTGTGAGTGGATTTGTTAGAGCCGGTATATGATTAATTTCCACATCCTTTTACGCAACACCTTTTCACTATTTTATACATTTTTCACAAATAAAATTACAACAAAAAATCACGGAACGAAAATGACGCGATGTCATTGCCATTGTTTTGAAGTTGTCATATCAAAATTTCAAAACTAACCATAAACCTATAAAGTTCTATTATATTTTAAGAATTTACTCAAAAAAAATACTTTCGACTTTTCGTATCTTTATTTCATAAAAAGATATTTTACGCAGTAGTTTATCTAGCAATGTATAACTCTATAATATTTTTTGGATCAGATACCCTAGCCTCGTGGCAAATCTACTAGACGATTTGAAAATTATTGTATGGCAATTTATTAAAACGAGACACAATCCCCTACTCTAACCTCTCTATCTGACCGTAACGTATTTCGGTTTAAATATAAAGTTTAACAGATTGCAATAAGGTCGGTTTTACGTTGAGTTGTTGAGCCGAGTACGCATTCCGGATGTAAACGAAGTGTAACGAAGTTTGACATATTAGTTCCATGCATGTCACACACCCATAAACAATTGGTTTTCAGTCTCATTTTTTTACTGACATTGCCAATCTATGGAATTATATATCTATGACTTGTACAAACCTAGTGTTACCAATTTAGCGACTTCGTCGCTAGAAGTGGCGACTTTCACACTTATGTCGACAGAAAAAATTCGCCTAAAATTATTTAGACATTTATTTCGCCATTTTTGGAGTACCATCAAAATACATTGAGCGCTCTAAAAATTTTTATTAACTAAATACTCTTAGCACGTCTTTTTTTAAAGAAAATCGTTTGAGTTTTTCAATCGATTGCTAAGTATCTTTTTTACAAAAACAATACAAAAATGAATATTTCTAGTATTTTTGGGAATTAATCAAATAAAATAAAAATCAATGGTACCTCCATGTATGTCATTTATACGCCTCAACTGAACAAAACAAAATATTATTAATTACGGTTTACGAATACATTTTTAACCTTTTGGGAAAAGGCGTGACTGTATATATGTGTAAATGCATTTAATTTTAATTTAAAACTAAAACGCCGAAAAATTAAACACATTAAAAATACCTATGTTATAGAAACTTGAAACGTCAAACGTAGTATAATTTTGGGCAAATAGTATAGTATCATTTTAATGTCTATGTACCTAGTATTATTTTTTGAGGGTCTGAATTCAACCCTGTCTAACTGGAACTATTATTAAATCTGTGTTGGAACTACTAGCGGAACTGTTTTTTTTATATAATCGCGGAATTTCAAGTGCTGTAAATAAAAGAATGCAAAGTGCTGGATCAAATCTGAAATACTATTATGACGAGTTGGTTTTATGAGATTCTGCTGATGTAAAATCCAGGTCAAATATGAGCGACTACAGACGCTACTTGGCGTTGTTATTATTGTTTGTTGTGGCGGTGATATCTCATTCGCAATCATTACCGTATGATGGTAAGAAATTAAACGATTTCGGATGTGTTTGTAATAAGATTGACTTACCTTGTGACGACCATGCACCAATATATTCGAGCAATATTTGCACGCTCCACGTTTTGTTTACTGTTGTAAACTTTATTTTTGTGGCTTCAAAACTACATACACACTACTACACATTTAAATTTTTATTACATAGTGAAATTTGGGTCATATAGTCGCCTTAGCCTTAGCAATCGTGCTTTACAAATTTTTCTCTATTATTTCTTCTTTAAAAGGGAAAAATAAGGTTATGTTACACAAGTTACTATTACAAACTCCAGGAGAGCTGTGTTGCTTCCAGATCATTTTCTATGTAAACTTTTATTTTAAAAATAAAATATAGCCTACCTATGGAGACATTGTGGCATTCCTATTGTTATATAAATGTTTTTTTTTTTCTAGTCCATTGGTTAGGGGGCCCTACAACAATAGAGAGAGATGTACCCATATCTAAAACATCTCCAGATATTTATTGTTACACTGGAACATCCAAGAATTTGTTTGCTCTATGGCAAACTGTTAAAGTAAGTGTACTTATAATAAAATTGATAATACCTACTTTCAATATTGTTTATTTTCTACCTACTTGAAACTTAGAATTTACTAGCCCAGGTGGAGAATGTATAGAGCAGTCATTAATAGTATGATAATTATTATTCATAGTAAAGTTGTAACCTATTTATTTATTAAACTAAATACTATTGTTTATATTATGTAATGTAATATGTTAATATTTCAGTTCCATATAAAAATAAAGAATGATCAGTTCCGCCAGTACTTTGGGCCTAGTCCAGAAGAAGTGTACAAGGAGTACACAGAGGACAGCTACGGCTGGTCTGCAGTTGTCAACCCATTCCAGAAAAAGGCACAGAGATCTGTTTCTGTCAACCTTTTTACTCCAACATGTATGGCCATTAACACAAAAGAGAAGCACTCCATTGATTTGCAAGTATTGAGTAAGTAATAATTTATCTTGTACAAATTAAGTGTAATTAATTAAATTAAGGTGGCTTCCTACTGGGCTTGAACTCTATAAATAATCTTATTTATTGACGAAATTGACTCGACACATTGACACAAAAAGAAGAAGAAATCTAGTACTCATGGCTATGGCTACTCAACAAGCTATACAATACCAGTAAAGGGGGCCTTTCATTGTACAGAAAGCAATGAGAGGTTGGCTTATAGTAGAAATGTATAGATTGATATGTAGCCATGTGTATCTATAGAAAATTTTGAAATTGATAGTTTCAAATCTATACTAATATAAATAGTTTGTTTGAATTGAATAGGCTCCGAAACCACTGAAATGATTTGAAAAACTCTTTCACTGTTGGGAAGCTCAACTATCCTCGGGTGACATAGGGTATAATTTATAAAATATACAACCCGGTCACAATATCTGTGCACCTGACCTCGTGACGTCATATCGGCGGTCTGGGTACAGTGTGAAAAAAAGTTTTTCCGAGAAATGGCAATGGTATCGGCAACAAAGATGCTAACCATACTGTCGCACCGGGGAGTGCGCGGAGAGGTGACAGGGGAAGCGGGAGAGGCACCGCTTTCCAGCGAGGTGCACAGATATTGTGACCGGGCAGTACCTAGACAATGCGGGCAAAGTTGTTGGCGGAAAGCTTATATTTTAAAATAGATTTTTTAATGACTTAATAACTGCTTGAATATTATAAATAGCATTTCTGCAATGTATAAACTGATACTTGTCTGTCCTAAGTATATAACATTTAAGAAAACCCTGTCCGACCCGTGAAGGTATTATTAGGTATTGATATTAGATTACATT
Organism: Acronicta psi; assembly: GCA_946251955.1. NCBI lineage: Eukaryota > Metazoa > Arthropoda > Insecta > Lepidoptera > Noctuidae > Acronicta > Acronicta psi. The sequence continues at coordinate 12,292,691 of OX276476.1, forward strand.
AATGTAATCCTTTTTCGGTTTACAAGTGAAAAATGTTTTTGATTAAAAGTCAATATTTTTTTATAACAAGGAAACTTAGGTTTATAGCTACAGGGGCAATCGTTACAGATGCCTAAAATACCACGGCAGGTATAGTGTTGTCATATTTAAGAAAATTGCTAGATTTGGGTAATTTTGTACAAAGTCGTGCATTTAAAACTTCAGTAACAGCCTTATTTTATGAATATTTTTTATTTTATTTGGTAATGTCGCACCTTTAGAATTATAGAGACCTAACTAAAAAAAGTTGTTTTTTTGGAAAACAGCGATTAAAGTTTCATACATTGGTCCACTTTATAATAAAAGTTTGATTATTCGAATGTATATTAAAAAAACCGTGGTATTTTAATTTGACATCATACTCAACTTGTTTATTTACATGATTTAGCCATAAAAAGTGAATAAAAATTATTAATAATATTTTATTTTTAATTAATTTAAAACTAGTACCATTCTGGGTCTATACTTGACTGAACCCGTATTTTTTTAAAAGGCCTATTATTAATTGAGTCTATCCAATTCCGAAAAAGTATTCAACATTCCGTTTTATTTCTAAATAAATCATTGTTATAATTATAAATCTGATTGTTTTAGGGTATTTTTTATGTTTAATACAAAAAAAAACATCGTTTATGAAAATAAAATCTTTTTAATAGGAAAGTAAACACAGCATATAGAACGCGAACAGCACAGCGGCGTAGAACAGACGCGTGGTGGTGCTTTTCTTCAAAAAAGGCGATAACACCTTATTGAGGAACCTATCTCGCTTCTCAGTCAGGCCTACAAGTTGTTTTGAAGGGTCATCACGAATCGTCTCGAGCGCAGGTTTGATGACTTCGCCTTCGGAACAAGTCGTTATCGAAAAGGTTTTAGTACCATAGACCACTTCCATACGCTTCGGCATATTTACAGAAGACCGAGGAGTGTAATCAGGCACTTTGCTTAGCGTTTGTGGACTATGAGAAAGCCTTCGATTGAAACTTGGGCGATGCCGAATGATCGGTATATCGAAGCGTTCTTCTTCTTCGTGTCGAAGGTACGACTTTTTTAAATCCCAAAACTTCGCTACTTCCACACTATCGTCAGTTGCTGCGCAGAGGTGCCTTTGATTGCATGTTGTGGGGCACAAAGGACAGGATAGGAGGTGCACCATTGTTTGCGGCACAGTTCCACAACCACACCCTGCAGCCGTTTCATTGAGATATCCCCACTTTATCATCATCATCATATCAGCCTACAGAGGTTCACTGCTGAACAAAGGCCTCCCCCATTGACTTGCACAAGAACCGGTTATATGCCACCTGTATCCAACGACTTCCAGCGACCTTTATCAGGTCATACGTCCATCTCGTTGGGGGCCGTCCTACGCTTCGCTTTCCGGTGCGTGGTCTCCACTCGAGAACCTTTCTGCCCCAGCGGCAATCAATTCTACAAGCTATGTGCCCCGCCCACTGACACTTCTATCCTATCCATATCCTATCCTTTGAGCTATGTCGGCATCGTTGTTTTTCTACGGATCTCCTCATTTCTGATTCGATCGCGTAGTGAAATACCAAGCATAGCACTTTCCATAGCTCGCTGAGTGACCTTGAGCTTTCTTATGAGGCCCATACATAGTAAGCGACCACGTCTCTGTGCCATATGTCATCACTGGTAGTACACACTGGTTAAATACTTTTGTCTTGAGGCATTGTGGTATAAGTTGACGAAAAGACGTCATCGTCACGTCCCCACTTAACCAGATTTAAATTACACGTCCCCGCTTGGGTTCTGAGTCGGTTTAGTGACTTCCAAATGTGCCATAGAAGGTTTCATCCGGGGGAAAGGTGCTCGCTTGGTGGTAGGTAATAAGTAGGCGGGGAAGATATCAACCACAGTTTGAAGCGTTAAAGTGCTTATACAAAGACGCCATTATGTCGGTCCGAGTACAGCAACAGTGTACGGGGGCAATTCCATTGCGAAAGCGTGTTAGCCAGGAAGATGTCATATCCCCGAAACTATTCACCACCGCAATGGAAGATGCCTTCAAGTTACTGACGTGGAAAGGATTTGGCATCAACATCAATAGCGAGTATATCACTCATCTTCAATTTACCGACGATATCGATATCGCAAAATCGCTTCATGAGCTCAGCACAATACTCAATTACCTCAACAGTTTCCTAGCAGGTGGGTCTTAAAAGAACATGGGCAAGACGAAATTTATGTCAAACGCTCATGTCGTGCCCATCCCAATATCCGTTGGGAGCAATGCTCTCAAAGTTGTTGATGAGTATGTCTATCTAAGACAAACCGTCCAGCTAGGCAGGTCCAACTTCGAGAAAGAGGTCACTCTTCGAATCCGACTCGGCTGGGCAGCGTTCGCGAAACTTCGCAACGTCTTTTCGTCAACTATACCACAATGCTTTAAGACAAAAGTCTTCAACCAGTGTGTGTTACCAGTGATGACATATGGCACAGAGACGTGGTCACTCACGATGGGCCAAAGCTCAAGGTCACTCAGCGAGCTATGCTTGGTATTTCTCTACGCTACCAAATCAGAAATGAGGAGATCCGTAGAAGAACCAAATGACCGATATAGCCGAAAGGATTGGCAAGTTGAAGTGGCAGCACATAGCTCGTAGAACTGATGGCTGCTGGGGTAGAATGGTTCTGGAATCGAGACCACGCGCCGGAAAGCGCAACGTGGAACGGCCTCCAACGAGATAGACCGGAGACCTGGTAAAGGTCGCTGCAAGTCGTTGGATGCAGACGACATACAACCGGTCCCTGTGAAAGTCAATGGAGGTCTTTGTTCAGCAGTGGGCCTCTTTTGGCTGATATGATGATGATGATGTTGTAATATGTTGTTTTTTCTAAAACTAGAAGGTAATAAAACCTGAATTGTCTTTCTTCTCTTTGAAGTCAAAATCAAAAGTAGGTACTGACGCCGATTTCACGCCGGTTACGCCGCCACTGCCAGCAAAATTTTGCCATCACGCCGCCGCCGACGAAAATTAAATCGGCGCACACCTCTAATAGATACCTTGATATTTATAAAGATATGATTTTGTTACCGTTAAGCACCTTTAGTTTTTCTAAAATATAATCGACTCTTCATTTTCCTCTGACTTCCTTGTACTTTATGTCAATATAATTACTTAAATTTACGTTATATTACTATAATTCGTTAGGTAAATCTGAAACATGCAAAAAAGTGATAATATAGTTATGACCTATTTAAAAGATGAATAAAATTATTTTACAAATAGACAGACTCGTATCTTATAAAGTCTCTGAAAATAAATCATATTTATTACAATAAAGGCGTATTTATTAATAAGTTTTTATAATTAACATTAGTTTCTTAAAAGCATAGACCTAGTAATGATTGCATCATTAATTCAAACATATTTTCAGTCAAAGAGTGACTTAATGACGAATTGGTCACAGCTGCATACAGCAAGTTCAGTATAAAATAGACCCAATTATTAAATAAGTCTCTACTTTACTAAAAGCTTTAAAATTCACTTACCTTAATTTTCAGTCTTGTATTGGCCTAATACGGTTTAGGTCTCCATAATAATAATCATGCTGTTGACACGAACGGCACACTACTGTTTGCGCCTAGCTCAAACTAAACAAACGTGGAGGGACGGGACGGAGTGAATACGACCGAAGTATACGATTGTACCTTTCTAAGCTAATTTCGGTCTTTCTTTTATTAAGGGTCGCTGAGTTTGGTCGTCCTAGGTTCATTTTCGACTAAAAGTCGAAATCCAAAAATTTCGAAATGGGTCCCTATAATTCTAAAGGTGCGATGTGATTTGGATACCTATATACCCCTTTCGGATCACAGGGTTTTTTTTAACACATTGCATATATTTTATGGGATATCTTTCGTAATATTGAACACGCACACATTTTTTTAAAATTTTCCAGGAGTGGATTTATGGCGCGTAATGTTAATGGTAGCGGGCATTGTCTTGATATTCTCTTCCCGTTCACTATGTGGAAACCCAGTGTTCTTCTATCTGTGTGGTGTATTCGTTGGCGTGTTCGCTTCTTTTATGGTCCTCGTGTATTACGTCAGCAAACTTCTGCCAAGGGTAAGTATACTAAATATTGTATTCTTTCAAGATTTGAAGTAGCACACAAAATTTGAATCTTAATTTGACTTCGGAACAATGTTTTGATACCTATTAATTTTTCTGTCAATAAATATTTAATACTTGAATGAAAGCTTATAATCATTCTTCTAAAAAATAATAATTTAAACAAGCTACAGTCCTCCAGCTCCAATCTTATTGTCCGGCTTGAAGTTGGCACTAGCTAACTTCAACCGACCGTAAAAATCACAGCCTACGACTTGAGCTTTCGTTTTTATAATTTATTAAATTTCATTATTTTTCCTTCTCCGATTTTTACGGCTAGGTTGAAGTTGAAGACTTGACTTGGAGATTGGCGCGAACTGTATATGAATTATTTTTGGCTGGTCTGTCGGTCTGTCTGGTAGGAGACAAGTGTCCAGCAGTAGGACAGTATATGGGTTAGGTCAATGATAATGATGATATTATATTCCAGAAAACTCTAACATACGGAATCCTGATCGGCGGTTGGACTGTCGGCGTGTACTTATTTCAACAAATATGGGAGAACATCCGCACCCTCGTGTTGACATACCAGACGTATATGTTCTGGTATACGCTAATCATCAGCTTCATCAGCTTTGTTATTTGCTACAGGATAGGACCGCCTAAGAACCAACGGAGCAAGAATTTAGTTATGTGGACTTTGCAGGTTAGTTTTATGCATTATATTACAAAACTTTACAAATTAATTACAATAATTATTTCATAGGTTTATTATGTACAGTTTTAATTATAATTAAAAGAAACATAATATACAATAATACACAATCCTACATACAACCAAATATTAGGAACATGATAGTATAGTAGATTTTGAATTATGTTCCGCATATAAATTAATATGTTTGTGTTCAACATTACAGGAATTTTAGTCCTAATAACAGTCATAAATGTGAGTTGTCATAAGTTATTTCTTAATAAGTACTTTAGGCTCATAATATAACTTACTAGCTCGGCTCGGCGGTCTGAGTATGTCATGCTCACTCAAATGTCCTGCTGATGGTGGCGTTGTGTGTCGGGTCGTTTTATTCCCTGCAACATGGTTGAGTCAAACGGCGCCGATACACACGTCATGCTCGTGAACGGGTGCTGTCTGTCGGGACTGGTCAGCTCTTACTGCTTATAGCTATCTTTTATGGTTTTTTTTTTTTAAATAGGTAAGTACTCTTTTTTTTACGTATCGGACTGCACTATCCTCAAAACTAAATGATTACTGTAACCATTTATACATTTAAAAAAAAAAAAGAGTGACTATGGAGTTTCTTGCCGGCTCTTCTCCATAAGTCCAACTTTTTGGAACCGTGCAACTAGTTTGACTTTTCGAAAGTACCTATTTATATGGTCTAATTGAAATAAAATATTTGAATTTGAATTTGAATTTGTAGTGTGTCGGCGTTTTAATGATATTCTTCAGTAGCCAGTATCAAGAGGCGTCGTCTGCCGTCATTATCACGGCACTATTCGTTAAGTATTTCCCACAATCGCTGCTCAACAGGATTCTTGGATATTGGTGAGTTATTTATCCAATGACAAAACAACAAAATATAAACTCAAATTATTACCACATAGATTTTGCATAAAACATAATTCAAGGTCCTGGGCTTCATTCCTAGGTCCAGCAGTATCAGCTCGTTGTTCGGATTTGTGCCTTTTATTATGTGGGACCTAAACATACCGGCGGACTGTGGGTATACATTAGTACTATATCACAGGACATGGGTACATGTTGGGGTATAGAGAAGTGATGACTGATGGTATACGATAATTATGTTATGTTCAAATTGCAGGCGTCGCAAATTTCCGCCGAAACCGAGATTGTTAACCAGTGAGGAGTACTATGAGGAAGGCGCTCGGGAAACTAAGACAGCATTGGAGAACCTGAGGAAGTACTGCTCCAGTCCTGACTGCGCGCAGTGGAAGATCATGCTCAAGCTCAACGACTCCAAGAGGTGAGGTTGTAGGCATTTTAAAATATAGCATGAGGACCAGTTTATATAGCTGTATAAACACGAATAAGATTTGTTTTTGTGGTCAAAAGTATGTCGTTTTTAATGCCAGTAAAACATAGTTATTATCGTTTCAATACAGTTAAATACTGCACAGTCACTAATCACGAAATCTCGGGTATATAATTACTATCTCATATAATCTCAGGTATAAGGTTTGTTATAGCTAATTGGAGTTGATTTAGTAAAAATTACATAGGAGAAAAAAAAGTGATAAATGATATTTTTAACGATACATGCAGGTCAATATTCTCCACTATATGACGCCGACTAAAACTCAGAGAATCATGGCCAATCAAGCATGGTCCATGTGAACTGCACATTAAAAAAATACGTTACTTCTGCCTCGTTGGTTTAGTGGTCCCAAGCGCGACTGCTACGCTAGAGGTCCTGGGTTCGGTCCCCGGGTCGGATTCCACGAGGAAAGTGTTGTTAGGTTTTCTGTGCCTGGTTGATGGCAATAGGCTCACCCCCTTTTACATGTGACCTAAACATACCGGCGAAATGTCTGCCTACCCCTTCGGGGAATAAAAGCGTGATGGTATGTTACTTTTGCAGGTTCGCAAGTTTCGTCGAAGGCAACTCTCATTTGAGCGACGATGAAGTGTTGGACTATGAGGCATACGCCTTCTCTCTCGAGCGGACGCGGAAGCCGGTGCCAATGGCCAACTCTACAAGGAACGCTGAGATCTCAGACGATGATGACGATACGTCTTATGATGATGATTGAGTCATGATTATTTTGTTACTAGTTTTAGCTATATCTCTAATGAGAGGAGGTATATAGGTAATGTATAAAAAATAATTAATATAGGGTACAAGGCACTTTTTATGCTAAACTAATAACTGAAAATAGAAATGTCATCCCCTTAACTCTCTCACTGCTGGGCAAAGTAAATACGAATGACTATTCTGTTTCTTTATTCTCCTCAATGGAATTTATAGTGTATAATAAATATCAATTTTTGTCTCTGCATATATCTAAGGCTGATTGGTACATAATAGCTGATCAAACATTTACGAGCATGAAGTATTAATTGAAATTAACCTTATAGTTAATTTATAATCTAATTATCCACATTTAAATTGTAAGATGATATCTGCCTTTTTTATCATAAAAATACTTGACATCAATAGTTTCTTGACATGTTTAATTCTTCAGAATATTTGGAATACTTTATCACGATTTGAAATAATGATTTCTTGCTTCATGCTTTCCTATTTATTATTTTTCTACCAAAATCAGTCCAGTTTGATATAAACATTCTATCTCATGATTTCCTCCGTCCACTGAATGCTTAATCAAAATTTTATTTTATTTTACTGGTGATTGCACTCGTGAATAGACAATTTGTTGACAGACAACACCATTATGAATTATCTGAACAATTACGAAAATTAAACTATACCTCAATGACATAAGGCATGTTTCTGAACGAACACACTACACGGCAACTGTCATTCTGACATAAACTTTATCACTTTGAGATAAAGTTTATAATCCTGCCAATAAGTTGCCCAATTTAAATAACGTCCTTTCTCATAACTATACATTAATAATAAAATCTCTCCCTCCCTTTTTTCCTTTCCAATACACACGTTTTCTTAACTACTCTGACATTGGGAGAATTGTCGACATCGGCACCAATTGCCATAGAGAAAAATAGAATAGAGTAGGGATAAAGTTCAATCTATTGTGGTTTAGATAATTTTTATGAACAGAACGTTCTTAACGACATATTTGATGCTGACTGTTCCAACAACCGGCGTGGTTATTGTGTTTAAGTTGGACCCTGACAAACTTGCAGTATGTACTACTACGGCATTTAAATATGTGACGAAACGCTCATCACCCTGCCCTTATCCCAATTCACTTGTGGTCGGCACAGTGTCTTCCATACATCTTTATAAGCCCTTTACGAACGATAATATAACTTAATGCTATGATGTTATTTATAGTCGAATTTTCAGTAGTTGGAGCCACAAAAAACAAATGCTTATGATCACTGCATTAGTAGTTTCAACTTTATTGTTATAATTTTAAGTTATATTATTTAAAACTCCCGCCATGCCGACCCTGCAGTTTGAGCTAGACTTAATAATGGTATGTTTACTTTTTGAGAAGCGATCTCTTATTTTGTACATGAATTAATGAATTTTTTAACTTGTAGTAATAATTTTGTTTGTTATTGCTAAGATGTAAGGCCGATTAGGCTATTTTTTATTAGGTATTATTCTTTGATATTAATAATGTTGTGTAAAATATTGCTACTTTTATGTTCTAGTTTTATCTAGTCCGCATATATTTTGAAGGGGCAATTGATTGTGGAACAAATGGATTAAGGTTTGTTAATAAATTGTAACCATGTTTTTTTGTAATCAAAACTGTAATTTACTACACGCCAATCTTTCTCCATTGGCATAATTGAGTTCCTGAATTAAAAAATAAATTTTCTTGTGAACGTTATTTTTTCTTAATTTTCGTAATAACTAGTATATAACTATAGTTAATGATGATGAACTATAGTTATTGTTAAAGAAATTACACCTGGCCTCTCGGTTTTACTCATGTTCATGCATATCAACAGACTTTATTAGTAAGTATCTTCTAAATCAGTAGTGGTTTGAGCTGTGCGTTCATGTCAGTCAATCACCTTTACCTCGTATACATGTAAAGACGTTTCGAAGATTGCATCGTATCCAAATACTTTTGCCGCCGACTGTACATGAAATGATCATACGAGAACTGAGATGTCTGTCGCAGAGGCTGTGCGTTGATATGTAAGTCAGTCACCTATTCCTATTATACATGTAGAAATGTTCCAAAGATTGCATCGTATCCGGATACTTTTGCCGCCGACTGTACATGAAATGGTTATACGAGAACTGAGATGTCTGTCGCAGAGGCTGTGCGTTGATATGTAAGTCAGTCACCTATTCCTATTATACATGTAGAAATGTTCCAAAGATTGCATCGTATCCGGATACTTTTGCCGCCGACTGTACATGAAATGGTTATACGAGAACTGAGATGTCTGTCGCAGAGGCTGTGCGTTGATATGTAAGTCAGTCACCTATTCCTATTATACATGTAGAAATGTTCCAAAGATTGCATCGTATCCGGATACTTTTGCCGCCGACTGTACATGAAATGGTCATACGAGAACTGAGATGTCTGTCGCAGAGGCTGTGCGTTGATATGTAAGTCAGTCACCTATTCCTATTATACATGTAGAAATGTTCCAAAGATTGCATCGTATCCGGATACTTTTGCCGCCGACTGTACATGAAATGGTCATACGAGAACTGAGATGTCTGTCGCAGAGGCTGTGCGTTGATATGTAAGTCAGTCACCTATTCCTATTATACATGTAGAAATGTTCCAAAGATTGCATCGTATCCGGATACTTTTGCCGCCGACTGTACATGAAATGGTCATACGAGAACTGAGATGTCTGTCGCAGAGGCTGTGCGTTGATATGTAAGTCAGTCACCTATTCCTATTATACATGTAGAAATGTTCCAAAGATTGCATCGTATCCGGATACTTTTGCCGCCGACTGTACATGAAATGGTTATACGAGAACTGAGATGTCTGTCGCAGAGGCTGTGCGTTGATATGTAAGTCAGTCACCTATTCCTATTATACATGTAGAAATGTTCCAAAGATTGCATCGTATCCGGATACTTTTGCCGCCGACTGTACATGAAATGGTCATACGAGAACTGAGATGTCTGTCGCAGAGGCTGTGCGTTGATATGTAAGTCAGTCACCTATTCCTATTATACATGTAGAAATGTTCCAAAGATTGCATCGTATCCGGATACTTTTGCCGCCGACTGTACATGAAATGGTCATACGAGAACTGAGATGTCTGTCGCAGAGGCTGTGCGTTGATATGTAAGTCAGTCACCTATTCCTATTATACATGTAGAAATGTTCCAAAGATTGCATCGTATCCGGATACTTTTGCCGCCGACTGTACATGAAATGGTTATACGAGAACTGAGATGTCTGTCGCAGAGGCTGTGCGTTGATATGTAAGTCAGTCACCTATTCCTATTATACATGTAGAAATGTTCCAAAGATTGCATCGTATCCGGATACTTTTGCCGCCGACTGTACATGAAATGGTCATACGAGAACTGAGATGTCTGTCGCAGAGGCTGTGCGTTGATATGTAAGTCAGTCACCTATTCCTATTATACATGTAGAAATGTTCCAAAGATTGCATCGTATCCGGATACTTTTGCCGCCGACTGTACATGAAATGGTCATACGAGAACTGAGATGTCTGTCGCAGAGGCTGTGCGTTGATATGTAAGTCAGTCACCTATTCCTATTATACATGTAGAAATGTTCCAAAGATTGCATCGTATCCGGATACTTTTGCCGCCGACTGTACATGAAATGGTTATACGAGAACTGAGATGTCTGTCGCAGAGGCTGTGCGTTGATATGTAAGTCAGTCACCTATTCCTATTATACATGTAGAAATGTTCCAAAGATTGCATCGTATCCGGATACTTTTGCCGCCGACTGTACATGAAATGGTCATACGAGAACTGAGATGTCTGTCGCAGAGGCTGTGCGTTGATGTGTCAGTCAGTCACCTATTCCTATTATACATTTAGAAATGTTCCAAAGATTGCATCGTATCCAGATACTTTTACCGCCGACTGTACATGAAATGATCACACGAGAATAGAGATGTGTATCGCAGAGGCCGTGCGTTGATGTCAGTCAGCAATCTATCCCTATTATACATGTAGAAACGTTTCGAAGATTGCATCGTATCCAGATACTTTTACCGCCGACTGTACATGAAATGATTACACTTACACGAGAACTGAGATGTCTGTGGCAGAGGGGCTAGAACGTACTGCTCCCCCACAGCGTCCCCACTACGCGTCGTTGACCATTGACACGAAATTAAGATACAGCTTTCCTTGTTACTATCAACATTTCCTTCTTACTCCAGCGAGCTCGAGGATCCAACAGGCATAAGCATAACTGATACTAAATAAAAATTGCATATAAACTTGTTAGTAAATATTTTAATACGAAAAATTCACATTATTACAACCACAACACATACACTTAATAAATTAGCACCGATTAGTGTAAAAATATAACTATGCATCTATGAAAATGCACTTAGTGTCTAATATAAGTAATATAAAATAATATTTGTTAATAACTAAAAATTTTAGCATCTCATGTGCCTCATACCGTATTTATATGCCCTAATTGTTCACCTACATTTAAGGTGGAAGCTCCGACAGGCCGTCCATACATTTTTCGATCAGTCTTTTCGCTAAACATAGACACTCTTTGTTCAAACCGAATCATTTTATCCCTTTTCTACAATTAATTGTGTCCGCAATAAATATTTTTAGAAAATAACTACATTTATTTACTGAGAAAAACAGTCGAGAAATTCAGGCAAAATTTACAACTTTCTTACATGTGTGCGTGAGTTTAGATAAGCAAACTAGCGCCAAAAAAGCGTCATCTGTACTATATTGTAGTCTTTGAGCGCCATGATTGCGATAGTTTAGAGATTAAATGCTAGATGGCGTGCTGGCGTTACTATTATTTTGTTAAATCAATATAATACGTATTATAATTGATTTTTATTTCCTTTCCTACCTTTCACAAACAGGTTTCAACGAAAAAAACATTATAATAACATATTATAACATGTAAACAATTTTTTATGAACTTTATTCGTAAATTGTATACCTATATGATTTTTGCTACGTTGCCGTTCTTCGCAACCGTGACCTACCGCAGAAGAAAACGTTGCCGTTCTTACTTCTTCGTTCGCTCGATTGAAATGTAACAAAATACAATTTTCAAGCTTGCTTGTATGCTATAGTATTGTCACGCGGATTTTCTCGCGTGTTATTTTGCGATTGAAATTCAATATCTCTAGTAGGTATGTATTTGATTCCAATTTAATATAATTTCATATAGGTAGGTATACTACGTGTTTTGAATAAATTAATATTAATATACCCACAAGTAGTAATGATTCAAAAACTGTAAAATAAAAGGTAGGTATACTATCTTTCAGCGATAATATTAGTAACAGCAAGGTGGCCCGTGAGTTGGATTTTAGGCGCTGAAATCTCGTCACAATAGGTACTTATTACTTACATACGTCTCAAATAGGTTATTATATGATTATATTATTATCAATTATTGTATTATTATTATTATAATATTAATAATTAACCCACCGAAGTAGTAGCAAAATTAAGTTTGCAAATATTTGCAAAATCGAAGTACTTATAAAACACCTAGAATACCTTTTACGCATTTTGTGGTTTCAGACAGACAAACATTATTTTTAGTTTGTTTATACAATGTCGTGTAGGTACTCGCCGCGTGTGGTTCAGTGCAGCGTCACAGTATACATAGAGGGAACAGTAGCGAAACTAAGCCTAGTTGAAGAAATAAATACAAGACGCTACATTGAAGCAGTAGGGTTGTAACTCTTAATGTTTTTGATATTGTTTTTTTTATTGAATCTTTTTTGTTCTGTACTGATCAATCTATCGAATTGAAATAACTAGCTTACAAATACAATATAAATAGGTAATCTAATGGCGTCTGTTAATCTCAGGCATGGCAAAGGAAATGGCAGTAATTTCAAAATTCTAATACTTACCTACTCTTTAATCTCTGCATCTACACATCAAGCTGCATCATCCTCATTACATTACGGTATGTTAAGGTCCTATGTAATAGGGAAGCAGCCTATTGCCATCAACCTGGCACAACTTCAGACTCCGAGTTGCCATTGGGAATCGCGTATGCTATCACCATACTACCATACTCTCTAGAGTGACTATTTGTAAGGTGTTTACCTTATAAATTTTGACTTTAGTAGTCGAATATAATTGTCTAAGAGGCATATATCGCCCTGATCTACTTATACATACATACATAATCTCGAAAAACATAACCCTCCTTCTGGCGCAGTCGGGTAAAAAATATTGTCATGAGCAACTTACAAAAAGAAGTGAAATCCCACCAAAAACATTTTCATGTAAAATGTTGCCAAGACTATCAAAAAGTCATCAGATCTCATGTGCCAAACTTCTAACTCTACAGGCCCAAACTCTACAAGCCCTAATTTTACAAACTCTACACCTCAGCCAAAATTTGTGGCTTGGCCGTTTTCGTTGCTACAAGAACGTATAACAGAAAAATAATGAACATTTTTCACATAACGCCCATGATGTGACGGGATGTGACAAACAAGATCTATTTCAATCTTCTTTATACTTTAGATCCTTACACAACCGGCATTAGATTACCGTATACTAAAAATGTGAAGGGACTTGATGAAGACACCTTAGATCTTTTGAAAGTGAACGAATTATTTTTAGATCCCGAAGTTCATCAAGTATAAATAACGTAACATTTAGTAAACATTACAATTAATTAATCTGTGTTCGATTCTAATCACATATTTTTTTAAATATGTTTTTATTATTTAAATTGATTGGTATTTTGATGTACTATTTTTTTCGGTATTTGGTTTTTGTAAACATTAAAATAATAGTATTCATTGCTAAAAAAGAAACATTGAACATTTTTGATAATTTTGAATTTGTTTTTTTTTTCATGTATGGTTTTAAATTTAATCATAATAAATTACATTCCATTTGCCATACAAGCCATATACACTATTCTATATTTGTGCAAAATTTTAAAATATAATATTCAGAAATAAAAAAGTTATTGATTTTTAATCAGAAACAGACCTTTATTTTTCATAGTGGGTCGGTGCGGTTGTTTATTTCGAGCGTTTGTACCTACAAACGTACTAAAGTCCTAGTTTCCGGACTGTTTCTTTTATTATAGACTGTGGCAGCGTGCAGCAGACCTTGACATAGGTCAAATATGTGGGTGCGTTCAGAAAATTGATTTACGGAATCATTGCATTTGTTTAGAAACAAACAAATCATTGAGTTACTTACAAAAAAATAATAGACGTGATTTATTGTTTGTAATTAAATTACTTTTATTAATTATGTAATATTTTTTCTTATTCGTCGATCAAGGAATAAGTAAAATGTTACTTTAATTTTTATTGTTTTATTTTCTGTTATGACTGTTATGAGTTTAGAACGTACCCCTGCAAATAATCTTTATAATCTGTAATAATAATATCATATTCTGCCTATTCTAACGGATTCTAGTTAGAATACGACTGCGAATTCTGCGATCTCATTACATGGTTGTGAAATTCGATATCATTCAATTTTATTCAAATACCGAGTGTGTAAAAGTAACATCTTCTGTTGTATTTAATTTGTGTGGGCAACTGTGACGGCTGGCAGCTACTACACTCAAGCAGCTCACATAACAAGTCTCATGGATATTCCGACAATGTCGGCTAATAAATTTCGTCGTGTTGAAAAAAAATTAGGCAGTGTGTGGTTTGAACATTTGACAGAGGAAATTAAAACTGCTGGTGAACAAGAAAAGTCAATTGCTATTGAGAAAGGTCATGTGTCTTCAGACGGTGTTCCATATATTACTGTTTATGTAGACGGAGGATGGTTGAAACGGTCATATATGGCCATAACTTTGATTCACCTTCTGGTATGGTAAGTATTTTACTAAATACAAATTTGGTTCTGTAAGACTTTTTTAGTTTGTGCAATATTAACACATGTTTCTTTTCAATAGGCCTGCATTATTGGTAAAGAAACTAAGAAATGTCTATTTCTTGGTGTTCGAAACAAATATTGTTATACCATGTCAATATTATGAAACAAGAAACATGGATATGAAAGCACATAATTGCTGCAAAAACTTTACTGGACCATCTACAGCAATGGAATCACAAATTATTGTGGAAGGCTTTCAAAAGAGTGAAGAAATACATCAACTTAGCTATTTGAGTTTTATTGGTGACGGAGACTCCTCTGTATTTTCAAACTTGAAAGAGAAAGTGTCATATGGAAACAAAATAAAAAAAATCGAATGCAAGAATCATGTAATAAAAAACTATACCAGCGCACTCTACAAGGTAAATAAATATATCAAATATGTTTAGATATCTCAAAATTTGTGAATCATAATCTGTATTCATATTTGTATGTTCTTTATTAGATCTTGGCCAACACTAAGCTTCCACTTTATGGGCGAAATATTTTGAAGCCAAAGGTGATGAGGCTTACACAAGTGGCACGGAAAATTATAATGTGTAGCAGTGAGAGTGCTGCTATGGCAACTGATTTGAGAAATGGCCCGCTCCATGTATTTGGAGTACATGAAAACTGCAAGGATTATTATTGCAATGTCAATAAAACGGATGCAAACGGAAGTGAAAAGAAACAAGAAAACCTTGTTGAAAGTCTGAAAAATACTGCTCCAGAGGTGTGGGCTCTGATTTATGCAGCCAATGAAAAAATCGCGTTGAAAGCAGGTCGTTTGTCAAATGAGACAACAAATGTGGCTGAAAACTTTATGAGCATAATAAATAAATTCAACTCTGGAAAACGAATTATTTTAGGAAGAGGGGGTTCTTACTAGCGATGCGTTCATGTGGCAGGTAAATATAAACACTCATAAATTGTTAGTAGGTACTAGTGATAGATGCTTTGATTATCATGGTACAGTGTTGTTTCTTTGTATGTTACATAATCATCTATTTATATTTTATTAATATTTTATATAAAACAATATTCTGTCTTTCAGGATTATCGCTTGCTACTGGACACAAATGGCATGAAACAGCCTGGAAAAAGCAGACCACACAGAGCCCAGGGACACATTTCAAAAAATACATAAAGCGGAAGGAACAAAGCAGAATACGACAGAAATCTTCGACGCGTAAACGATTGTTTGCTCCAAGAGAAAAAACCCAACCGGACAAGCACTATGGACCTGAAGCTTGTGATCCAATTGATATTGACGAAGCACAATTGAGAATACAGTGTGAAGAATGGTTAGCAGAATTCCAAAAGTCACCAGAAAACATATCTCTGATTGAAATGTCTACTGTAGGGCAGCATGAGAATGATTTATATACTACTCATAGAAGTGACCGTTTGACTGCTAGTCAATTTGGAATGGTAAGTTTATGGTATAATTTTGTTATTAAAAATGGTTACTTACACGCATTTCATAATTATCCATTTCTGGTAACATTGTGATATTTTATTGAATATGTAGGCATTGATGCTGAATTAATTTTACTACCCACATTTATTTATCTGGACTTTTATGTTTACAGATTTGCAAACGCCGTACTACCACTCCATGTCACAATCATGTGAAAGATATTCTATATCAAAAGAATATTTGTACAAAAGACATGTTATATGGGCAGCAAAATGAGAATGTAGCAAAAAGTATGTTCATGCAACAACATAATAAAATTGTTAGGCCTTCAGGTCTTTTTATTGATGAAGAATTTGGATGTTTAGCCGGCAGTCCAGATGGTAATTTTTTCTCTATCAAGCTTCAATTTTATTTATGTATTTGGCAAATATGGAAAATTATAATGCTAATTATAAACGCTACAGACCAAGTATTACAAGCACTGTGGGCGATCGCATGTCTTGTATCCTTCCAACTTATAGCTCCATTTCAGTGTATTATATTTTATGACAATTTATTACAGGTATAATTGAAAATGAGAGAGCTGTTGTTGAGATCAAGTGCTTTCAATCATTGGCGAGGAAAAATCAAAGTCTAGAGGCAGCTGCACTAGAAAAGAAAAACTTTGCCCTAAAATTAGACAACAGCATTTTAGTTATGAATAAAAAGCATGATTATTACTATCAAGTAAGTAAATTGATAATTGTATTGCATGTCCAGTTTATAATTTCTTTCAATGTCTGTTTTTCTTTTATTATAATTAAAATATACTATTTCAGGTCCAAGGGCAAATGCGTGTTAGCAAAATGGAAAAATGCTACTTTATATGTTTCATTTCAGTCACTGAACCTTTGACTGTTATAGAAGTTTGCAGAGATGATGAATTTATCAACAATATGATACCAAAGCTATTAGACTTTTTTTAAAACTGTATTCTGCCCGAAATCATCTTGAGACGTGTTCAAATAAATGCTACATGTATAGATTTGAATGGTATGGCTACAATCATGCTATACATTTTCAGTATAAGCTGACCTGTATTGTACGGAATTCTTATACAATGCGGGATCAAATTACACTGGATGTGTATAGATGGTGTAATTATGTAGCCGTGTACGAAAAACTTTCGTAGTTATGCGTGCTTGGACATTATAAATTATTATTTCACCTACCTGGTTATAATTACATAAAAAAATGTATTTTTGGTTAGTTATCTCATGTATATGTATTAGTTTCTTACGTCTGTTATGTATAATTTCTGTATTATTGTAATAATATTTGATGCAATTATAATATTGTATCAGGCATCATGTGTCACTTCAAATTCTTTTGTTTTGGTGATTAAATAGTGTAAGGCGATAAATAAAACAATATCTATAAACTGGACAGTCAAGTTTTTATATCATGAACAGACAGCTGTGCTGCTGGGGGAGTTTGTTGCGCCATTGTTTCTTCCCAGCGAAAGCATTAGGAAGTGGTGAAGAGTTTTGGGGGACTGATTCTCAGCCTAATTTGAATAAAAGACTTGATTTTATATGAGAATACGTTTTATTTTCCTATCATACATACATATAACTCATGCCTTCTTCCCATTGAGGTAGGCAGTAACTACAGAACACCACCTGCTTCGATCATTACAAATACTCCTCTTTTACGTTCATACAGATTAATCAATGATAATACACGCATGCCGGTCGCGAGTACTACGTACAGTATTCACACCACATATGCTTCGCAAGGAACATTTCATTTGTTTCCTATCCTAATCGTTTTAAATATAATTATTGTAGCCGGCGGCGAATTTTTGAAATACACGCCATCTAGTGGTCAAGTTTCTAACAAGTTTTTCTCGTCTGTGTGCGTGTGTAAAGTGTGTAAACGACCTATATTCAACGGCAGATATGTTATGTGTCGATTTGGGTGGATTTTGAGGCAATGTTATGAACAAGTTCAATAAAGTGTTATATTTGAGATCAGCAAAAACTACTTCTACGTCTTATTAATGTTCTAGTTAGACATAAAAAAAATAAACTGTAAAATGTTGACTACAGCGCCATCTAGCGGGAAAATGGCCGGGAGCAGACCGTATGTTCCGCCTTAATGCAGAAATGTAAAGCGTTGAAATAACTGACCTTAATGACAATACATTATAGTTCAATTTCCATTGCAAGGTTTTTTTGAGAATGTCATTCTGAGTTAATATTTCGACGATGAAATGGAAAAGATACATAATTATATAAGGTAACATCTTTTAAATAATATCTTACCTGTTCCAACGAAACTTAGAGTTTTAATGGGCTATCAGTACGGACCTTTCGAATATGTATAACAATTTCTTTTAATATTCATTAATACGTATTAATAATTAATGGCACATTAATAAGTATTAGATAAAGTTAGGCGGCTCTGCTAGCTTTCTTGCTTTTGTCGAGCGTCTGGGGCGGTGGTGGGGGCTTCGCTGACATGTGGCGGCTGTACAAGCTGTAAATAAAATTGTTTTATTCATTTTGTGTGCCAAACAGTAACAGTTTTAAAATAAATACAAAATTGGTTCACTGTCGGCGAATATATCGCGTATCATACAAAAACAAAAAAATCTATCTATAAGTTAAGTTAAATAAGTTGACATTTTATGGACCTTTAAGGAACAGGATTACCGTTTTAATAATCCTATACCTCACGAAGCATCCTTATATTTTTATGATTACTCATTTTCTTACGAAGTATTTGTCTTATCTGATTATTGATAGTAAGTCTTACACTTTATAAGTCTCCGAGCGCAGATAATCGAGCACGTGTGATGGTCCCAACTTAAGCTGGTCTTCAATGGGCGGCACCCAGAAGTTACCCTCCAATCTCAACACTGACTTGTTGCTCGCGAGGTCCAGAGTACCTGTGGATTGGATGAAACACCTACAAAACTATCCTTAGCCATAACAGAAAAGGGGAAAAAGTTCATAAGTGAAGTTTTGTAGCCGGTTGTAGTTTTACAACCGGTCTCTCCATAGAACCGCTTACATTCCTATTCTTACTAAAACCACATAAGTGATGTTCGTACTACGCAAATGTGGGGGTTTAGCCCAATTTACAGTTCGCGCCAAACTTATTGTCCGGGTTGAAGTTGGCTCGAGCTAACTTTAACCCGTCCGTAATAATCGGAGAATGAAAAATATTGGATTAAAATGATTTAAAACGATAGTCTACGACTTGAGCTTCCTTATTTTTTTATTACAACCCAATATTTTTCTTTCTCCGATTTTTAAGGCCAGGCTAAAGTTAGCTAGAGCCAACTTCAACCCGGACAATAAGTTTGGCGAGAGCTGTACATTAGTTAAGGACAGGGACGAGTAGCGAGTAGAATTACAGTGGCTAGTGGCGCGCACTTTAGAACGGAAACCAAGTTGACTCGCTACTGTCCAATCGGTTTACACCACTGTGCTTACTCACTGTACTTATCGACTTTGCTAAACATGACTAATAAATCGTGCTTTATGTGCGCTGTTTTACACATTACAAACGCTACTACGAAGTGGCGTATATCGAACACGGGGAGGGTTGCTAGAGCCAAAATTATGCTTTACAATATTATATATATTTTTGCTTACCGATCTCGGGCGGCAGAACGACGAGTCTATTGCCTTGCAGGTGCAGTTCCCTGAGTCGGGCCAGCTGACCCAGCTCACGCGGCACCTCGATCAGATCGTTTTCACGCATCGACAGCTGGACATAGAAATTTATTATTAAACATTTATGATTTGTTATTTTAATGAAGGTAAAAATGCAATGGCGGGCAGGATCTTTTCAGAAAAAAAGACAAAAAGAAAGATGTGTATGTGTGTATCACTGTGGATGAAGCAAAAGACTGCCTTCCTTGTGGGAAAAAGGTGTGAGTGTATGTATTTCTGGTATATAAAAAGTACTTAGAGTCCACACATAGTAGCAATATGGGAGTGTTAAAATACAGTGCAATGTCTGAAATGGCCTTTTGAAGAAAGATCTGCAGGGACTTTAAGTTTGTAGTTAGAAAATATTCAAGATGAAAGAACAATATAACACTTACAATCTGTAAATTCTTCAGGTTACCAATTTCAGGAGGTAGGTATTCAAAGTCATTATCACCCAGATAAAGAGCTCGGAGACTGTCTGAAATTGTAATAATTTCATTATATTGACCAAGGCTACATTACAATCTTTACTTTCGAATGTTTAATAACAGTTTTAACTTTCAAAGACATAATTATAAATTATTTGATAAAAATCTATCTTAAGAATGTCATAATGGGTATACACTTTAAGACAATTTAACAAAAATTAAAAATACATACCCATTATAAAGAAGTTCCCAGGCAGATTCTTTTCATTCAAATTGTTATAAGTCAAGTCCAATATTTCCAACACAGGGAAAGATCCAAAGCCTCTTGGTAGCCCATACAGTCTATTGAGAGAGACATTGAGGATGCGGAGCTTTGGCAATGACGACAGACTGACTGGCAACTCCTGGACATGGTTGTTGGCTAGATTCAGTATCTCCAAGTTTGTGAGATTCGCTAGAGCAGCGGGAACAACCTGTATCTTGTTGTGGCTTAGAGACAGACGGGTTATGTTGGCCAGGCTGACTGAAACAGAAATAAAAGTGATAGAATAGATTGGTTTACGTTAAAATACTGACATCTATACTAATATTATAAAGCTGAAGAGTTTGTTTATTTGGTTTTTTTTGTAAGGTCGCCAGAGCTCCTTCTAAGGATGCATTGCGCTGGCAGCAAGAGGTGTATTCCCTCAAACTGTCGGCGCAGTGAAAGCGTCCATAGGCTACGGTAACCGCTTACCATCAGGCGGGCTGTATGCTTGTTTGCCACCTTAGTGGTATAAAAAAAAACAATAACATAGACCTGTTAGAGGTCTACAGTATGTTAATAATAGACATATCATGCAATTAATTATGTATAGACAATAGAAATTCTATAATTTCTACTGTTTTCCAGTGATATGCTCTGAATGTGGTTTAAATTAAGCTCTCATCTTTGTAGATCTGTGAAATCAATTTTTTTTGCATAAGCCACACACCTAACCCAATGTTTGTTAGACATGAGGGAAGGAAACGCCCTAAAACACTATGCTATACTATGATAAATGGTATGATGTCATTGGTTAAAATAAACTAAATAATTGAATCTTAATTTATGGTTAAACAACAGGCAATTGGGTAATCTAAGTTAACTTTACATAATAGAGACCATTTTAACTGATTGTTCTATTTTTTTTTTAAATCAGTGGGTTCTTCACTTATTTACAGTGAATGAGATGAAGCATCTAAGATTATTGGTAAAGCAAAGTGTATGCAATAACAATTGTACTAAAATATTGACTTACCTACGTAATTGTATAACAAACAATATTATGTACAAGAAAATAAACATATAAGTATCGGGTGCATATTATACCAACTTATATCAAAACAAGTTCCTTTCAAAACAGGTTACACGACGCCCATAAAAGGCTAAACGGGTATATAGCAATTAACTTACACAATCCAGGTATTTCATCGAGGCTAGAAAGTCCTTTGTCAACCAAATCTATTTCAGGATTATTAATTTCCTTCGCTTCTTCAATTACTTTTTTCGCTTTCGACATTTTGGCTGTGTTTGGAATACAGGAAACTGGAGGTTGATGACTCATAACAACAGCTGTTCTATCTTGCTTGATACGCGAATTGCGGTCCAGATTTTGACACGCATCAATTTCAAGCATGTGGAGTTGTTAAAAAAACTAAGTTAACTAAGAGATTATTTTTTTATAGGTTTCCTAGTTTACGTATTCGATAAATTAATATCTGGGTTTACTTAAGCCTGTATCAGCAGCAATATGAAAAAAAGCAGACCTGTATTCGGGCCCCATCAACTAATGAAAATGGTATACCGGACTGAGTCAACGACAAGTGAAAATGAGCCTATTCAAATTTAATCCAAAATCAATAAATCACGCGTTTGTACGACTAAAATTCGCGTGAGGGTGCGATGATCGCGTAAGTCGGAAACCCACCACCACGTTACGTCGGAGAGGCTGCGTACCTGCGTCAAGCTTCGCTTTGTATAGATATGTATGGAGCTGTATCCACTGCAACCCACGGACACGAATTGACGTCATGATACACGCTTGCTTGGATACGGCACCCACGTAGCTCAACGCCATTCCCACTGTGTAAATTCGTGGATAGCGTATGTTGCGGTGGAAACGTAGACCCGCATTGTCAAACAAATGATCCCACGCAGCAAACGTGCGCCGCGTGGCCGTGGACTGCATGCACCACGCAGTGGCGGCGTAAGACCTAAATTTTATGTGGGCAAAATTCATTTTGCGGGGCCCTCTGCCAGCGCAAGATTTGCATAATTTTTCGGGGCGCGAGGCCCCCTGGGTCGCGAGGCCGTAGGCGGTGGCCCACGTCGCCCACGCCTTACGCCGCCACTGGCACCACGGTGGGTTTCCGCCTTAACTTTGTATTAGGATGATGCCTGACAGTTGTATTTATTTTGTACCCAAATTACCTCAAAGATTAAAAACGAAGTCGATGATCGATTTTACAACTTTGAATTAAGTCGAATATCATTGATCATTACATTTTACGTTTTGAACATGCCCAAATTCAGCCCTTTATGACAGATCGACATGACACTTTGACAGTTCAGTGTCAGTGTGTGTATGTGCGTGTTTACTTATTGTGTTTTTTTGTTGTGCAATTTTAAAATTTCAATTATCTATCTAGGTACTATACAGTACATACAGTAGTCTTTGTTTTAATTAGTGTCTGTTCTTTATTCTTATAAGAAATAATTATTATCATTTTACACTATAACTAATCCTTGTTTGTTATCAGTGTGTATTACGATTATGATAGGAGTTGTCAAAATTGATTGAGTTCTGTAAATGTGAAATAGTTTTGAATTTGATAAGCAATTATTCTTATAAGTTTTTTAATCAACGTTCGGTAAGTATTCAAATAAATTGAAATACTAGTACATATATTTATATTATGTAAATTATAAGAGAAAGATACACCCATTTCCTGCGATATTTTTCCCGGCGTTTGCCCCCTTCTTTTTGCTTAACTCCATATTATGTTGTTTACAGTTTTAACAACTGATTGTACTCAATTAGTACAGGCCGTTTGCACTTCGATTCAAGGTTCCTTTGTTATAATTTTAAAGGGCTACTAAGTGCTGGTTTCAACTGTATAAACCACCGTTGTAATAACTGAACTTTGGTCAAGTAATTATTGTTATCAGGTCAATGACTGAATTTAATTTCATATGCTCAGACCGACAAAAAGTAATGGTCTGAGTTTTTAGCTAAGTAAATTTTATTCTTAATATTTTTTATTCTTAAATTTTATTCTTATTTTAAAATAAATGTTTTATTTATTCAGTATGTAGTAAATTACAATAACTACCTACAAGGTTATTGTAATAAATATAAAAATAATTTCAAGCGTGAGTCAGTTACATTATTGTTCAAACAGTGGAGTTTTATGTAGAGTGGAATAGAGTTTTATTAGCCTTTGCAGTGCAGTGCAAATATAAGCCTCCCTTTTACATCCCTGTGGGATCAATTCATCAATAAAGTAGTTGTTACCCTAGTTCCAGGGTTTGATTCCCTGGTTGAGCCAAGTATTATTTGCTATTAAATTCTTAGTAGTTGTTCTGAGTGTAGATTTGTGCCCAGTTAGCCGTTCTGGGAATACATGATAAACAATGGACACTTGCAAATGATGACAGTGCAAATTTTGGAGTCATAAGAATCACTATGTTATATTTAAGTTTATATTTTAGATATGAGTGAGAGACCGCAGCCACTGAAGGCTATCAACAGGCTGTTTGAGGGGAAGGAGCCATGGCAGATAGTCACCATGACCGCATCATCAGTCCTGGCCATTGTATGGGCTCACAGCTTGTACAATGCTCAAGAAAGTAAGTTTCAAATGAGTAGTAAATATCTTTTTGTATTTTTTTAAGCATTTTCCATGCTCAAACGCCACCTTAAGACATAAGTTTAGAATGTGAAGGAAGATTTCGATTGGCAATCAGGGCATGCGGTGGCTTAGCGGTCATAGCATCTGGTGTACCAGAAGACGAAGGTTCGAATCCTGCCCGCCAGTCAATTTTTTTCCTTCATTTAAATAACTTTCCTTCATTAAAAAGAGTAGTAAATAGTTATAAATTATAGGTATAGTTATAGGTAGTGATATTAATTAGACTGAGAGCCGCACCAAGAGATGTAACTTAGCCTACTTAACCTAATAGAGACCCAGTATATCTTAGTACATTAACAACACACTCAAGTATGGAAAAATAGGCTAAGATATAGTAGCCACTGTTTGTTAACAATTCATTAACGTTAAGTGATGTCTCTGAGTTGGGGCCTTAGATAACTATGTACTCAAATGTATTTGCCATTATCAAATAAAAGGTGGCAAGTTAGTAGTAGCTTGACTTGTCCTCAAGTCGTCAAACTAGATAATGGATTAAGAAACAATCAATCAGTTTTGATATGGGGTACCTAATTGAGGTATAAAACATTGATGTTATATTTGTATTTAAACTATGTTTATTAATATTGAAGCACATACATTAATTTAGAAAAGAAACGGGCTCTAAAGAAGTACGTAGTAGTAGTTGGTTTGTCTCACGAAACGAACGCATTACATTGTTATGTATGTTCTTCCTAAGCTGTAACATCGCGACTGCGCAAAGAATTCTTCAGATGGCTCCGTCAAGTACCAATTGTGAGGAGGAAGATTGACGAGAAAATGTCAGAAATCAACAGGGACTTCAGAAAAGACGTCACGAAAAGATTAGCCGGTGTCACAATCAGGAGAGAACTGCCGGAGACTGGACTCGACCCTGCTCAGGTCATGGAGGAGGTCCGAGATCATGTTGCGTTGGGTAAGTCTCATCTATACATACTTCTAAATTCAAATTAATAGTTTTTCACTAAATGCATATGAAATTATGGTACTTACATTAAAAAAAAAATTCTTTGTGTGTCTTTTTATTCTCTGGAGACTAGTCGGAACAGACGGACGGCCGGACGGTTGTTGACCGATTTTGACTGGCAGATAGACAGCTAATGTCAAAAGGAGCAACTTAGGCTACTTTTAAAGTCTTTGTGAAGTGTGAAGTTTTTGTGAAGTCTGCTAACTGTTAGGCCAGCGTGGTGGGGTATGGCCTAATCCCTCTCATACTAAGAGACTGAGGAGACCCGTGCCCAGCAGTGGAACAGGCATTAAAAAAATCTAGTTAATTTTCTCGGGGTCTTCTACTGCCGGCTATGTTTAATGCCTTTATCTTGAACCCAGGTGCTTACGATTGGCAAGGCGGCAACGTGTCAGGAGCAGTGTACCACGTGAGCCAGGAGATCAGCAAGGTGGCGTGTGAGGCGTACTCCCTCACGGCGTACACCAACCCGCTGCACGCGGACGTGTTCCCCGGCATCAACAAAATGGAGGCCGAGGTCGTGCGGATGGCCATCAACCTGTTCCATGGAGACGACGATTGCTGTGGAACTGTGAGTTTGAATATTTAAGAGTTTTCAGTTCTTACCATAACGCTTAATGTCTCTGCAGTGTCTGGTAGACGTGTACTATAGTCCGCGCGGAACTAGTTGGCCACGCCTTAGGTAGGAACGGGGGTGAGGCGGCGGGTAACTGTGAACGAAAACAAGCGCCCCCGCCCCTCCGTCCCATCGCGCACAGGTGACCCCGCCCCGCGACTTTGTATTTATGTATATAGGGGTGATCCTATTGACATTTAACTGGGCTAAAAACCAAACTCCGAGCTGATACTGGCTTTTATATAAAACCCAATAACACTGTGCTTGACCTGAGAATTGAATCGAGGACCTCAAACGTAACAGTCGCGGTTACAACCACTAGGACATAGACCACTGAATCCACTTATCAGTTCACTTCGTACTAATATTATAAATGTGAAAGTTTGTGAGGATGGATGGATGGATGTTTGTTACTCTTTCACGCAAAAACTACTGAACGGATCTGGATAAAATTTGGCACCGAGATAGATTATAGTCTGGAATAACACATAGGCTACTTTTTATCCCGGTAAAATCTATGGTTCCCGTGGGATAGCGGGTGAAGCCGCTGGCGGAAAGCTAATTTTTATATAAAATTCTATCACAATAACCTAATACGTTCACTGCCTTAGTCACAATTTTTTTTCATGGAAGTATTAATTAAAAACAGAACGACCTTAACAGGACTTTCAACTGTGTCGGTATAAATATCTGTTATTTTTTGCCCGCCGTTTACCTCGTCAGTACGTAAATGCATAAATAATCGAAGTAGGTAAAGGTTGGACCTGTTTTTGTATATTTTAAATACCTTCGGTTTACAATATTTCTTTCTTCCCGTATAGAAATACTTTTAGATACTCCAAGTTGTAGAAGGCGACAGGGTTATGGGGAATGAATATGTTGTGAACTATACCTAGTTTCTCCTCCTTTTTCGCAAATTACGGGTTTCGCAAATCATGGGTTATGAATATGTTGTGAACTTATACCTAGTTTCTCCTCCTTTTTCGCAAATTGCGGGTTTCGCAAACTATGGGTTATGAATATGTTGTGAACTATACCTGGTTTCTCCTCCTTTTTCGCAAATTGCGGGTTTCGCAAATTATGGGCTATGAATATGTTGTGAACTATACCTGGTTTCTCCTCCTTTTTCGCAAATTGCGGGTTTAGCAAACTATGGGTTATGAATATGTTGTGAACTATACCTAGTTTCTCCTCAGGTATAATAACATACAATCATGCCTCTATCCCTCGAAAGGTTAGGTAGAGGCGTACTAATGTACACCGACATTTCGCCGCCATGTTAGGTCGGGGCCGAGTTGATGGCCATAACGGGACACAAATCCAAATACGAGCTGCTTCTGAGAATCTCATCGAAAACCCCAATAACTGCTTAACCTCGAGAGTAGCAGTCGCGCATATAATAATTTAGAACTGCTTAGACATTGAGACAGACAGACAGTTAATGATAACTAATTAATTCAATAATAAATTTTACGGAATTTTATAAATAGTGCCGATCCATCCACCCACCAAATTGAGTAGAAACAGGTACAAATATTAATAGTCGGTTTACAGGTATCTCACAGGGTGCTGTATATTTTGGGTAAGACAGGAAATCTCACATCTTAATTGTACTCCACACTAACAGACGTACCTACTGAAATATCATGTTGACCTTGTAAACAAATTATAATTATCCGACGCGATAACAGAGATAATTAGTTCTAAGCAACAATAAAAACTGTGCAAGGAAAAAAGCGAATGGTTATGACGTAGTGTGTTTACACATTGTAATTGTAAAGTCCAAAGGTTCTGATAAACCGTAAAAGAATTTCAAGCATTTAAAAAAACGAATTGAACCGCAAAATTAATAAAGGCAATCACCAGAACGACATTTTGACTATAATTTCAACGAACGATGAACCTTTTTTGAGCATTTAGGTCAAAAAAGGAACAAATACAAACCTTTTATATGTTGGCGAAAATGTCGAAGCAAAATCTGTGAGGTGCGCTTGCGCAGCTATATACATAACCTAACCTAACCTAAATTAAAAATTTAGAAAACCCCCGACACGAAATGTAATACGCCATTTTATGGTGGCGGCCATCTTGGATTTAACATTTATTATAGTGTATTATTATTCTCCTAGTGAAGCCCTTTCATTTGATACCCATATTGAGGGAGTTGTGGTAAAATATGTAATCCGTTATTTTGTAGCGGCGGCCATCTTGGGCCGATTTTCATCAAACATAGCTAAGAACACTCCCGACTAATACACCTTTGAAATAAAAAAATCAAAATCAAAATCGGTTCATCCGTTCGGGAGCTACGATGCCACAGACAGACACACACACACACACACACACACACACAGACACGTCAAACTTATAACACCCCGTCGTTTTTTCGTCGGGGGTTAAAAAACATGAACTCGGTACGAAAAATTCAAGAGACTAACGGCCAGACTTAGGGCCGCACTCAGAGACTTCGCTTAACCTAATGAATCATTAGCTAATGAGACCCAGTATATCTTAATACACTGACAACAAACTCAAATTATGGAAAAATAGGTATAGTAAAGATATAGTAGAGAGTAGGTATCAAGATATAGTAGCCACTGTTTGTTGAAGAATCATTAAGGTTAAATTACCTTACGATATTTTTGAGATGTTTGAAGGATGCATACTTAATAGTTACTCTGAGCTAGTACACTCGGATAATGATTTCTTTAATTTTAAGTAAAAGTATGAACCTATCAACCTATGGTAGGTGTTCTCTTCTAATCATTTGCGATGATTACTTCTGAATCTGACTGTAATAAAATTTGACAGAATGGACTAATTTCAATACAATAAAGATAACGTGCTTCCTTGGTTTAGTGGTCCCAAGCGCGACTGCTACGCTAGAAGTCCTGAGACCGATTCTCGGGTCGAGCAAAGAGTTGTTGAGATTTTCTGTGGAATTCCCAGTAGCAACTCGCAGTGTGCATTTGTGGCCGGTTCCCCCCTATTACAAGGTACCAAAAATATACCGGCGATCTGTGGGTGTACATTTGGCTAAATTAGGGGACTTCAGCCGGGCTAACATGCACGGTGCGAGAACATTTTGTCGACGCTTATGTCGTGCTTTTGTCTCGTTTTCGCACGAGAAAGAGCGAGACAAAAGAGTAGACAAAATTTTGTCGTGGCGCGCATGTTAGCCTGGCTGGCGTATGATATGTTGTATTCTGAAAAATTAAACTATTTTTATGGTGTATTAATTAATGTATCGTATTTAGGTAACCACAGGAGGCACAGAGTCGATCATAATGGCGTGCAAAGCATTCAGGGACCTCGCCTACAGCAAGGGCATATCTAACCCTCAAATCATCGTGCCCTCCACTGTCCACTCGGCGTTCGACAAGGCGGCGCAGTACCTCGGCTTGTCAGTAAAGACGATACCTGTCAACCAGGACACCATGACTGTTGATGTTGAGAAGGTTAAGAAGGCTATCGGCAGAAGGACCTGCTTGGTAAGTTTAAATGTGTTGTGTGAATTTTGTCCCATATTAAATTAAGATTATTTTGACGGATTTATTCGGTCGCGGATTTTCGGTGCTTTTTTTTACTCAGGACTCTGATTTTTAACAGTAACCGTTGCAGATGAAGTTTTTTTTAATAACCCTACGACAAACAGTGACAACGCATTTATTCACAGGAGTCAGGAGCCCCTCATCTTATATATTTTTGAAACCTACGGTAAGGTTTTCAAAAACATACATGTTGAGGAGCGTATAATGGGCTAACAGTTTTATACGGTTTTGACCAATGGACTGCTTTCAATTGCACTAAAGTATGAATGAACCCATGAGGCTGGCATAGTCACCAAGTGTGTACTGAAGCCTCGAAAAAATAATAAAAAAATGGACAGAATGATTAACGAGGAACGTTTATGTGTATAATTATTCATTTAAGGTCTTGGGTAAATTGACTGAAATACATAGAACGTCGAAGGTGAAGGGTCTGTCTCGAAGCAGTCCGCTATTACAATAAAAATCTTGTTTGCAGATCGTAGGTTCAGCACCGAACTATCCGTACGGGACAATGGACGACATAATCGCGTTGTCTGATGTGGCGTTGGAGTACGAGGTGCCGCTGCACGTGGACGCGTGCCTCGGCGGCTTCGTGGCGGCCTTCATGCCGGCTGCCGGGCATCACGTGCCCGTGTTCGACTTCCGTCTGCCCGGAGTCGCCAGCATATCTGCTGATACACACAAAGTTAGTGGATTCACCAAGTATAATCCAGGATTTATTCCTAGGAGGACCAGACAAGGCAAGGTAGACCAAGCTAGACAACACAAGGAAATAGGCTAGTCAATCTTATTAACAGAAATGACAAGATATTTCACTCAAATTCTTTCTGTTGTGGTGGGATATACGTTGCTTTTTTCAGTTTATGATAATATACTTACAAAAAAATACTTAACAGTATTTATCTTTTACTTAAGAGTGTCTTTTCAAAGCCAAATATTATCAAAACGGTGCTTTTTTTTCTTTAGCGGTTGCTGTTCTACTGTTAGGCAATGGCTTCCCCAAGGTTCTTCCATGTACTATTTTCTCGTGCTTAGTAGGTATTTAATCTGAGTGACCCAATTGCGAACCCTGCCTAAGATTGTAATTTTCGTTCACTAAAAAATTATCTCAAAGCCAAATAACGCCAACGGTGCTTAATTGGTATTTAATCTCTGTCTCGACTCCTTATTGCTTTTGCATCATCTTTAATTTCATATATGCGCGATTGTATTCAGCGATAACCTTGGTTTCAGTACGGGTTCGCTCCAAAGGGGACTTCGGTAGTACTGTACAGGAAGGCGGAGTACAGACATCACCAGTACACGGTGACGACGGAGTGGCCCGGCGGTGTGTACGGCTCGCCCACTGTCAATGGTACGTGTATAACAAAAGTAAAGGATATTTAACTTAATTCTTTTAAGAGAGGTAGGGCTCAGCAATTTGTCGTTCAAATCTGGAGCAGCCCGTCTGGGGAAGTACCTACAGCTTACAAAATACTACAACCAAATAGTAGTATATAATAGTATGTAAGGTTACCTGAGCTCCTTCTAAGGATGCGCTGCGTTGTCAGCAATTTTGCTTTAGATTTCTGTGTAATGCTACGGTGCTTCCACGTAATATAGTTAGTGTTAATTTACATAACACAATGCACTCGTTATTGAACTGAGAACATCCGACATATGACACCGCGGACCTTGATCTAAATGGCAACGGCATAACAAGCGGGGCATTTCAAGGTGACACACGTAAATGGGAACTACTCCAATGGTTAGAAGGCCTAGATAGGTTACTTATAGGTATAGTATATTCATTCAGTGCATTCAAAATTCAACTTGGTGAATACCTAATCGCAAACCAATCACTTCTGGGTATTTTTATTTAATAATAACTATAACTATGTAACTGACGACGACAAACAATCTTATTATTTTAGTATTGTTCTCAAGTAAGTGACATGTTATATGTTTTATTGAGAATAAAGTTTCTTTAACCATAACCATATTATTCTATCTCACCAAGTCCGTTTTGATGATCTTAATGAAATCGATATAAAGTTTAAATAAATTAAATTAAATATTTTGGGCACATTTTTACACAGCACCATCTAGTCCCAAACTAAGCAGAGCTTGTACTATGGGTACTAGACAATGGATATAATACTTATATACTTTTTTTTGTTGTAAATAAATACTTATTATAACATAGGAAACACCCAGACAAACACAAATACTTATATTCATCATTACATAAATATTTGTGTCTTGTGGGAATCGAACCCACCTCGTGATCAGCAGTCCGGTACTCGAACCACTAGACCACAGACGTCGTCGAAGTGTGTAGTAGACGTAGAATAATCTATTGTTGTTTGCAGGCAGTCGCGCGGGTGGTCTGATCGCAGCGTGCTGGGCCACCATGATGTTCGTGGGCAAGGCGCGATACGTACAGATGACAGACGAGATCATCACCACCGCCAGATTTATCGAGAACGAGTTAGTACAAATCTTTCTTCAAAAGGCCATTTCTGACATTTTCCTGCGTTAACACTTAGGCTGATATTCAGAAACGAAACTCAACATGAACTTATGCTTTCGTATGTCAAATTTGTATGACAAATTGACATACGGGAGCCTAAGTTTATGCTTAGTTTCATCTCTGAATATCAGCCTTAAATATCTTGATACTTATGTCTGGACTTTACAAGAGACCATGATTCTCTGAGTTTGTTTCGCATTTCTTCTCAGAGGTCGTCAGCTAATAAATGCCGGCGCCGTCTCGTTAAAAATGTAAAACATTTACTTGTAAAAGTGTCTTTAAAAGATCTATTTACAGAAATAAATATCATAATTATATCATTTAATTATTAAAACTTATTAATTTTTTTAGTAAACTACTAGCTTTTCGCTAGGGCCTTCGCCCGCGTGGTCTTGATAACTTTTTCCCCACATTATTTTTTTATATTTTATAGTAGACCACCTTCCGTGGACTTTAAAGAACATACAAAAAAATAAATTATCCGAATTGGGCCAACCATTCTCGAGTTATGCGCTTACCAACATTCATTTTTATTTATATAGATAGCCTAAACCCTTTCAGTCTGAGGAGATCCATGCTGATGATCCATGCTATGATCCAGCAGTGGAACGATTAATGGGCTGAGATGATGATTTTATTTATGCGCAGAACCATAATCCTTTTTCTAAAATAAAAGTAACCTAAGTACCTATTTTTAGGGCACCTGTTTTTTTCATTCCCAATTGAGGATATATTAAGTGTTCTGTAATCTTCTTTTTCTTAGCCTTTTCCCAACCATGTTGGGGTCGGCTTCCAGTCTAACCGGATGCGGCTGAATATTAGTATTTTACACGGAGCGACTGCCATCAGACCTCCGCAACCCAATTTCTGGGCTACACCGATATTCGAAGGATAGACTGGTTGTCAGCATTTTTAGGTTTCTGACTACCACTTACGATTGTCATAGGTGTTCGTATGACAACCGGGACCGACGGCTTAACGTGCTCTCCGAGGCACGGAGGGGTCTCGATATGTTAAGAATGGTCACCCATCCACAGACTGACCGCGGCAAGTGTAGCTTAACTTTGCAGATCGGTTGATCAGCGTAGTAACAACTTGGCCACGAGCCCCTCATTAAGTGTTCTGTAATACTCCATTTTATTTATTTGTATGGATAACTTTCAGGGTGCGCAAGATTCCTGGTCTGTTTGTGTACGGCAAGCCAGCTACGACGGTCATAGGCTTCGGTTCCAAGCAGTTCGACATCTTCAAGATGGCCGAGCTACTGCACAAGAAGGGATGGAGTCTAAACGCGCTGCAATTCCCGTCGGGGTAAGACATTTATAGATTTTTTTTATACCATTAAGGTGGCAAACAAACATACGGCCCGCCTGATGGTAAGCGGTTACCATAGCCTATGGACGCTTGCAATACCAGGGGTAACACTCGCGCGTTGCCGACCCGAAAAACCTCTTAGAGGTTTATGGAGGATTCACTGCGCCGACAGTTTGAGGGAATATTCCTGTTGCTGCCAGCGCAGCTCATCCTTAAAAGGAGCTCTAGCGACCTTACTCACTGCAGGAACACAACACATAATAAAGTGTGTTATTTGGCTGCAGTTTTCTATAGAGTGGAGGTACTTCCCCAGATGGGCTGCTCCAGATTTGAGCCATAAATGTCTATGCCCTACCTCTGTCTAAGTTTAGTTATTTATTGAAAATAAGTTTAGTGAAAAATGTAATCTGTGTAATTTTTATTTATTTATACATAGTATAAAACCAATTCGCTCCCGCTGTCCTCTCTGCCCAACCCTTCGGGAATACAGACGTGATGGTATATTGTATTTACGTAATAATAATAATATTGTAATGTTGGTTAGCATCCACATATGTGTGACACATGCGCACACGCCGGCGGGAGTGGCGCCGCGCTTCGTTTCTGACCTGCGCGAGGCCGCCAACACTTGCCTCAAGAACTCTGGCGCACCCGTCGAAGGAAAGGTATGATATAAGTCCCGAAAATTGATTATGTGTCTGGCGGACATCTTGGTGACGTAAAAATGACGTAACCGCTCTCAGTACGTGATAGCAGCACTAGCGGGCAAGTACGGCGGATGACGTTATATGGAGGTTAATTAGACAAGGCTCCAGCCCATTAGCAACTTGCTGGATATATATATCCATTCTGATACTGCAGTAGCAGTACCCTAAAATCCAATACCCCAAAACTTTGCAAAGTTTTAATGAAATAAATACAATTTCATTAATACCATAAATGCAAAAGTAACTGTGTGTCTGTCTGATACCTATTCAAGCCTAAACCATTAAAGAAATTACGGTAACATTTGGCAACGTTGTGATTCTCTCCTGGGAAAGGGCTAGGGCTACCTTTTTTCTTTATAATATTCTTGGGATATTAGTAAAAACGCGAACAATGACTATTGGGCGCATGGATAGAAAATACAAGGTGGAAGGGACATCGACGCACAAACGTCGTGACAAGGTTTTACTCAAGGTCAAAAATAAAATGACCTAGGTCATTCATGTAGAAAATGATCGGTTATTACAGATATTGTCATTTTTGAGCGCGCAGTGAGTGTTATCGCGCGCGTGATCCGAAATAAATAAAATAATGATTTTTTATTATAAAATCTAATTTGGGAAGATAGAAATTAATAATGTTTTGTTACACGTTCAAGTAAAAAGCCTGCAAAAAATTAATAAAAAATTGATGAAAAAAGTTACGGAAAATTTCAACGCAGGGGGTCCAGAATGATGTACTGAACTCATGGTATGGTGTCCCTTCCACCTTGTATAATTACTATTGGGAAAATAGGATAAAAGTAAACTATAATAACTTAATAAATTATATTTTTCGTACAAATATCGAACACGTGATAATAAGTGGCTGTATTTTTCAAATGTTACCAAAGTAATGGAATGCAGTCACTGTGGCCAAAAACCGCTAGATCAACATCATCATAAGATTATGATATGACCACATAAACATAGTGATGACATAATTTGACAACATATCAAGATGATGATATGACATCATGTCATGATCATTATCAATAAAAGACGCAAAATATTTCGTTACAGATGGCGATATACGGCGTAGCTCAAGAAATATCAGATAGGAGTTTAGTATCTGACATCACGAAATACTTCATAGATTCCATGTACTATCTACCTAAGGAAGACGATTAAAATATACATCGATAAACTTATTTTACGTTTTTAGCGATACTCGTGAGCGAGATGGGAGATATAGTTGTCTTTTTCTTTGCAAGATTTGTGACGTACCAAAAACAATATTTAATACTTACAGTATGTGGACCTTGTTTCGAAACATTGTTTCGTACTTTGTATATTGTTTCGAAACATGTTTTTGTACTTGTTTTAAGTAAAAACTCAATGAATTTCTCAGTATTCTGTAAAATTGGTGGAAGATCATTAAATGAGTATTTTGTAATGTATTATGAGTGGTTAAGTACATATTCTTTTACAGTAATTTCCATCTAGTCTAAACAGTTGCCATTTAGAGATGAAACAAATTTTTTTATAAATATTTAAGTGACAAAGCAGACATGTGTTTTGAATGTTCTATTTGTGATTTTAAAACAAATATTGTTTAATTGGTGTTGCCGTAGTTTCTGAATAATTGTAAATAATTTGTTCCACATTTTAAATTTAGATTATTTTACATCAATATTAATTTCAGTCTCTCAAAATTTATATGATGTACAGAAAAATTTTAAAACATTTTGTTTGTTGTCGAAAACATCTTGATTTCATAAAACTGTATTATAAATTACGAGTAGTGTTGTAACACTATCACAATTTAAGTAATGTATAAGTTAAATGTGATTATAAGTGGAGTTATGTTATAATATATTGTATATTACCGATCATGTACTTAGATTTGGATGTTGGTTGTATATTTTGCTTTAATGACTGTATTTTGATTAAAATATATTTTCAAGTTTATTGTTTTTCATAATTATATTTTTATTTACTATCCTAATACTCAGTCTTCACTTGTTTACTTTCGGTAATATTATTACTCGGATCCATTAGTAATGTGAATTATCATTTATACTGCAACTCTGAAGGCCTGCTTCATTACGAGTACCTACTAGTAAATTAAATTTCGCCCGCCCGCTAGCTGGCGGTGTGGCCTGCGCTTTAGACATCGTAAATCAGGTCGTAATTGTCCTTGTTTATCATATTGAAACTAAGAAACAAATCAATCTAAATAACTTAGCTGAAATTTCTGATGAAAATGTCACAAAAATCTTTGGTTTAGTGGTTACGTGGATAAATGTTCCATTGTTCCGAGTCTGGGAGTACGTAGCATTCTGTCTCTTAAATGCTACATTATTGCTTATCTACCCGTGCTTTTGTAAAGTCCTCCGTGACAAGGCTTAGGCTAATATTCAGAGACGCGTAGACGAGTAAGCGTAAAGTAACGCTTCCGTATTTCAAATTTGTATTACAATTTGACATACACGAAAGCGTAAGTTCATGCTAAGTCTCTTCTTTGAATATCAGCCTTAGTGTTCCCTAGAGCGGGAGCTTCCTTGTAAAAATTTCTCGTGCCATTTAGTGCCGTATTCCGTACTATCCAGTGACTTCACAACCGCCTTCCGAAACAGGATTTTTGAACTCCTTTCTTCCCAAAGAGAATGTAATGAGTAGACTTCTATGTAGGTTACGCTATGGCTATAGGCGCAATCCAAAAATTGCAGAAACCAATCCATCATAGGTTGTCAAAATTCTACAAGCGGCACGCACAATATGAAAATGCCCAAAATTAATCGTTTATAGTGTTAAAATGCAATGCTTCGCAGTTGTGTTGATGAGTGTGCTGGTGACCGCCGCCGGTAGCTCGGTCAACTACTGCGGGTCCCGAATGTGCGGGAATACTAACGCACATACGTTTTGTCAGTTCCCAGTAAGTGCGATAAGTAATATTCATCCTTCTATGAACTGAGTGCAGAGATAGCCACAACTAGTCACTCACTAGGCTGTCTCTGCTCTTCCTCAATTCCTTCTAGTAGTGGGTTAGAAGGTAATCGCACCGCACTCCATCGACAGAGAGTTCATAGTCTCAACCTGTCCAACCAACCAGTCAATACTTAGTCAGAACCGATGTGTCGAATCGATCGCGTACCAAACAGTTTCAAAGGTTGTGAAATGAACTCTCTGCGCAAGTTTTCCCTGGAGACTACAGCATGGGGTTCTATAAAAAAGGAGTTTAGAGGTTTTTGCAGGGTCGGCAACGCGTGTGATGTTTCGGTTTTGTAAACGTCCATAGGCTGTGGTAACCGCCTACCATCAAACGGGCCATATGATGGTTTGTCGCCCTTGTGGTATAAAAAATATGACCATTGGACTGGCAAGTCAAAGGGCTTGAATTTGAATCCAAGACACTCTGACTCTTCGAAATCATGTGCGTGTACATCGCAAGGAAACTTACGCGCCGAGATTGGTAATTCTCAGAAACAGATCAGGAGTATATAAGATTTGATGGCAATAGGCTCTGAGCGAGGTGTAGGTGCACATTATATCACCTAGTAGGGTACATTTCTGCCTAACCTTTCGGGGAATAGATACAGGCGTGATACTATGAATAGTTTAAAAAAAATATTGCACGGTATGCACCCCTATTGCATGGGACCTTACAGGTATCATGCCGGCTACTGTGGATGTAGGTACATTAACAAACCTCTGCCTAATCCTTCGAGGAATACACACACAACTCCATGTCTGTTTCACATAAGGGTAGACAGAGACTATAGATTTCCACTTGCTACGATCCCGGCACACTTTCGCTTCATCTATGCTCAACTTCCCATTGCACGCTCGTCGGTTTAGGGTGCTCTTAATAGAAGATGTTATGTTATTAACCTTAGGTAGGACCAAGTCCGGATTGCGTTGGTTACATAAGCGCACACCTGACTATAGAAGAGAAGTCCAGACTGATAGCACGACTGAACAGACGGCGGAATGAGGCGGCGGCCGGTAACATGCTAGGCCTGCCCAGTGCTGGGAACATGCTAAAATTGGTACGGTAACATATGACTAAGTTGTAGCTATAGCCAAAGTAGTGGTAGAATAGTAATGTCTTGCTATATTTCTCCCTCATTAAAATCTGGTATTTTTATGTAAGTACATAGGTATGAAGGCAGTTACTACAAAACGTAGAGGGGGTAAAATTATAGGCCACCTTATACGCCACGAAGAATTACTGAAAAATGTCATAGAAGGTTGGATCGGAAGGGGTAGGCCGAGACTGGGCTACACAAAATAAATTAAGGACAAACTGAAAGTCGTGACGTATAAGGAGGTCAAGGAGCTGGCTCTTAAGAGAGATCGGTGGAAGATATTGCACCGACAAGAGCGTAGCTCTTAAGTATTAGAAGAGACACAGGATTGGAAGCTGAAATGGGAATTCAAATTGCCATGCGTAAAGACAGTAAGTCAGTGAGTCGTAATAAACTCCTAAGAAGTAATATTGTAGGAACAATTTCCCCTGATTCAATATTCTATTGAATACGAACGATTATTGGTGATGCTATCTTAAGTTATTTGTTACAATTCCTGATAGCGTTGGGTGGAGGAGCTGGCTCGAGAGGCACAGCGCTGGGCAGACCAGTGCCGGCCGCCACGGCCGCTTGAGGAACATGACGCTTGCCGTGATCTTTGTGAGTAGCTTTTTCGAGGGTTACAAGTTCATTTTTGAGAAGGAATATGACAAACTACCTCGTAGCTCTAGTGTTTCTTTCCACTACTGCTGGTACCCTAGAGTTAATGGCTGAATAAGACAATACAACCATCCCAACTACGATACATTCCGTTACCAGTTATGACATAGTCTTGTGGTTTTGGAGAGTGAAAAATGTCAGAAGATTGGCTTGTTTTGCAATCTGACGGATTAGCTATTTATGGAACGTCTCATAAGATACTTAAATGTTGGACATCATAAGATCATCACTCATCATTCGACTCATAAGATACTTAAAACAAGGAGACAAGAAACACTTTAAGTAAAAAAAGAAGTATTTTATTGGAAGTGGCGCATTTCCTCTTCGTGTATCTATTGGGCTTGTCTCAACCTGGATGACTAACACTGAAATTTCAGTAAAAAAGGATTTGCACATGATAACGTGTTTTTGGTGAATTTTTTGTTCTGTTCTAAACCTACTATCGAAAGCCAGGCTCAGCTATAGCACCGAATAGGTAATTAAAGATACATACCCAGGATGAGATAAGTTTTTTGGCTAGTTTCATATCTAAAGATTAGGCAATTAGAAACAAGAGATCATGTGTATATTGGTACCAACTCTTTTCTCTCTCTACTAGATTCGCTAACAATCGGCCAGTGCGTTGCGTCAGTAGTTGGAGAGGCCCCAGGACTTCGCGTCGAGTCTATGGTTGACATTTGGTACATGCAGAGTTTGCTGTATAAGGGCAATGTCACCTTCTACATGCCGTAAGTGTTTTTTATGTAGCCTCTTGTGGCCCACTGCTGGGCTAAAGACCTCCACTAATTTAGTTCAGGATTCTCTATCCTGGAGCTTTTTCATACCACACTGGATTAGCAAAAGCGATCAAAATGTCTCGACGGAGTACCGTATATTGGTGAACGATTACCAAGTACTTATTATTGTTTTAGATTCTACACTTACTGGGGCTAAAGTTGTTACTAAACTAACTACTTTTGATAAATCCCTACTATATAAGATAATAACTACTTTTATGATTCCCTTTTTTAGAGTTCCGTACCCCGGGGGGTGCTAACTACCCTATTACTAAGCCTCTGCCGTCTGTCTTTCCGTCCGTCCGTCCGTCTGAAGCAGCGGGCTTATCTCATGAACCGTAATAGGTAGTGTGCTTCCCCTAAAGGCGTAACGTCAATAAAACATTTTTGAAAGCTTATTAAATCCTCTATTTTTTTTATTACAGCCCAAGTCGCAACAGCAGTTTCTATGGTGACTTTGCTCAAATCATATGGGCGCGAAGTTATATGATTGGCTGTGGACGCAGTAGATTCATGGTAAGTTGGCCCGCCATTTAGTTCTTAATACTGTCACAATAACTTACATACAACGCACATCTTAAACCAAAGGATCTAGCAAGCAAGCTTGGAAAATCTATTACGATTTCTTCACGACTTCAGACTTCTTCGGAAAACGTAGCGTAGGACGGTCTCCAACGAAATGGACGCATGACCTGATAAAAGTCGCCGTTGGTATATAACCGGTCCTTGTTGAAGTCTTAGGGGGAGGCTTATGTTCAGCAGTGGGCCTCTGTAGGCTGATATGATGATGATGATAATTCAGATTCTAGTCCAAGGTAGATTGTGGTATAGGTGGAGTGTTTCAAATTTATGTTTTTTCGCCAGACACAGTGGCAAGGTCGTCTTCGTAGTGTGGAGCGCTTGGTGTGCAACATAGCACCGGCCGGGCCTCCTGCGATGCGGCCGCTGTGGGCACCCGCCGCTCCAGCTGCCTCCTGTCCGCCCCGGTCAATACGACATTCTGTGCTGACTTCACTTTGTGATTACCGTTAGTTTGAATTAATTGCTCCATATTATATAGGATATATTTGCCTGATACAGGAATAGGATCAGCGACCCGCAACCCAGAAACTGCTGCAGGCGGCTTTGTTTGCTTTATTATAAATAATTTGTGGTGTTTACGGTGGTAGTTATATTTGTGTGGCAAATGGCGTATTAATATAACTTTTTAACGCAAACACTGCGCTCTTCCAATTTTTAGTGTAAAGGAAAATTTATTTTATCAAGTCAATGTAAATTATACAAGAACAATACTTTCAGAATGGGATCCCAATGAAATAATATACGTTGACTCCTCGATGCCGTTAGAAGACCACTTACTATTAAATACAGTTTTAGAAATAGAAAACAATGACACATTAAACTATTTAGGGAGTTTAGATGAGATTTACCTAACTAAAGTAGCTATAGCAACTATAGAGAATACGATATCCACCCAAGTATATTACAATTCTATGCAAAGAAGAGACGTAGTAGAAGTGATCGAAATGGCAGAGGCAAAAGTCACTACAAGCACACCTGTAACGCAAGTTAAACTAATACCAGTAACAAAAAGCATGATACCACCAGTTATAGAAACGACAACAATTAAAGTCATAAAAACTACAAAGAAGAAAATAAGTTTGGTTGGAAGACCGAGGACATACAATATGGAAGATTTAACCGATTTCGATGATAAGGCAGAAAGTAAGTTGAATTTTACGAGAATAATAGAATACTCTACAATTACTTACATGAGATCGTATGTTTGCAGATGACACACCTATTGAGGATATACCAAAGAAAGAAAAGGAATTTTATGCAGAATATGAATTCGTTGAAACAGTCGACGAAAATTCAACAGCTTCCATAGATTATACCAATACAAGTCAAGCTCCAAGTATAGCAAATGGTGTGTATAATTTTTTAACAAGTGAATTTAGAAGATATTTCAATATGTTTAAAGATTGTAACGAAAATGATGGTATTACAGTTTTAAATCAAGACGTTACGAGTGAAGCTATGACGATGACGTACCATAACTTAAGTGTTCTCTATGGAGCACCTAGCAAAATAGTAGAAAATAATAGTATTTATAATGAAAATGAAGAATCAAGCTCAAGTAAAACAAGTCCTAGTAGCTGGAACAATACAGCAGATATTGCAAATGTGACGTTTGTTTTAACTGATAACATCGATGATTATCTTTCTGATCGTAAGTTAATTTTAATGAAGAAGAGTATTAGGTAAACAGGAATATTTAGAACTTGATTATCAACGAAGTGTTTAAGAAGTTGGCAGCATACATTTCTGATATTTTTAAATCTTTTGAATACTGTTTTGGCTTTTTTGTGTTTTTGGATGATTATAAATATTACATCTGCTTGATAACTAACAATGATTATATAAATGTTAGTGAAAAAAAATATGATCTCATACATAAGAATTAATCGATACTTAAGAATGTGGAAGAAAAATTCAAGAATGTAGTGGATTCGGTAGCTAGGTTAGGTAATTCTGGACATCTGATGTACTTTTAAACCGGAGGGATGAAATTCGGAACTTCGAAGTTCTTTTGCTAAAATGTATAATTTTTTGAAATGTTTAGCATTTGTTAATACAAATTACAATCAAAATAATCATAAGTGATGATACTCATAATTAACAATAAATTGTATTGTTCACAGCCGAAACAGTTCGTGAATTACAAGAAGCTTTAGATCGCATAGAGCATGATATGGCACCAAAACCTAGTACAGAGAAACAGGGAAAAGTACGTACACATTACTTATGGTCTTATCTTTTGCTTATATACAGAAATTTCCATATTAGTTTAAATTTTCTGTCTATATTGTTTTTCGTTCACGTTTCTTTTTCATGTCTAGCTATACTCTGGTCCTTTATCTTTTGAATCTGCTCAAAAACATTAAATGTTAAGAGTGAGATACGGATATCATGAACAGAATTGCAGTTTTTGTACAATACGATAACATTCTCAATCTCCTCTGGTTGAATCTCTCTGGTTCTTTTGGAGACTTCTTTTCTTTTTCTCAGCCTTTGTTGACCCAATGTTGAGTGTATGCTTCCTCCTTTGCACGATTTTCCCGATTGATCCGGTTCCGGCTAACGATCTATACTTATTTTTATGAAGCCTTAACTTCAACTATTTATACTACAGGTCCGAAGAGAATTAAGAGATTTCCCCGAGGAAACACTACCTGAAACCACCACCAAAATGGACTCAAAAATTTCTGAAGCCCTTTATAACGCGGAGGTAGAGAGGAACAAGACATTAGAAAGAGGTCCAATGTATAACATGGTGTTGAAATACATGCCTTACCTAAAGCAGTATTCAGAAAGTTCAAAGTCTGATGAGGACAGTACTAGTAGAGCTAGTTGCATATCTCCGTCATTTGTGTTAGTTTTAGCTATTTGTTTGTAATTGTCTAGGTATATTTTAGATATATTTATAATTGTTTTGATTGTCTTGTTAATAAAGTTTTGATAACGAGTGTTTCTGTGGGTTTTATTTCTGTATACAATAATGTCTTACTTTCACGCTACTTATAGGCTTCTTTGTTTTAACATATTAAAAAGAAAAAAGTGCCAAGTATCTCTACTGTTATAAAAATGGATTAGAGTATAGAAACGGCCGCGAACCGTTTGTTTATGTGTTTGTTAGGGGTTGGCGCTAAATTGATTTGAATTTTGTAAAGCATATTATGCTCCAACTTAAAAAGACTGATGTAAAGCTTTTTCCAATTATTTGAATATCTCTCTGTTGTATGCGAACCCATGTAATGAAGATAATTATCATCATCGTTGGTTTTTTAATGTTTTTTTTTATATTTCCACGTGAGCGAAGCCGCGGAAGTTTTATACAAATCCATGATTTAGACCAGCAGACGAACATAGACTAGGTCAAACTAATATGTCACTAAAGTAAAGCCTTCAGGCAAGTCACAATAAAGGATTTGGAACATTAAGGGGGAGCTCCAGTATTTGCGGGTTTGAAAATGTATATTAATAACTTACGTAAAGTATTGGAAATCTATAAAAAATATTTTTTGCTAATTTTAATAGTA
Organism: Acronicta psi; assembly: GCA_946251955.1. Taxonomy (NCBI): domain Eukaryota; kingdom Metazoa; phylum Arthropoda; class Insecta; order Lepidoptera; family Noctuidae; genus Acronicta; species Acronicta psi. Next base: position 12,336,291 of record OX276476.1, read on the forward strand.
TATTGCAACAAAATTGCAATTCAGAAGTTTGTTTTATAAATATTTTTCTACTCAAATATTTATTGAAGTATTTGTTGCATAATTTCGGAATCTATAGTCTGCTTACAAAATTAAATAGCACCAATATGAAATTGAAAATTAAAATTAAAAGCAATTAAAAGGATATGACCACAAATGAAATGAATGATGAGATGACGGCTAATAGAGATGTATGGAAGAAAAAGACATACTGCTCCGACCCCAAGTGAATAGGGATAAGGGCAGGAGGATGATGATGATGAAATTAAAAATGTCGACAAATCCATTAAGTTTATGGCAACAATATGATAAACACAGGGAAAAACATTACGCCACGAGTTTTGCATAACACTTCTCATAATTATTAAAATTTTACATAGTCATTTTAAGTACTTATTTTCATATTGAGAAGCATTCCCCTTAACAAAGAGTTAATGGTAATTTAATCGGCTTCACTCGCCGGTCATCGGCCGATGGCGGTATGGCTAAGGCAGTCGTGTTGTGGTCACCTTACAGGCTGGTCGTAGCCTCGTAGCCGCGGCGTAGCACGCCTACGAAATATCGTAGCGATTTCATGTTGCGTTTTATGTTTAGTGAATGGAAAGTAGTTAGGTGTGTAATGCATGTTTTTAGTTCAATGTTGTGAGATTTTTTTGTATTTTATAGAGCTTTAACCGTTTTTTTCTGTCTAGAATGTAAGTAAAACATAATCCTATTTTAATGGCCCCTTATATATTTTTTAATAAGGGCCTGTTTTACCCGTCTGGATAGCTGCCGATCCGATAACTGCCGGATAAATTAAAAATGGATCAATATTTGTATGAAATTATCTATCAAGTAATTTAACGGGAACTTATCAGTAAGCTGTGAAACAGGCCCTTATCGTTACTAATATTATAAATGCGAAAGTAGCTCTGTCTGTCTGTCTGTCGCGCTTTCACACCGAAACTACTGAACCGATTTAAATGAAGTTGGTACAGAGATAGTCTAGAGCCTGAGAAAGGACATAGGCTACTTTTTATTGTGAAAAAAAGGCTGTAAGGGGTTGAAATAGGGGATGAAAGTTATAGACCACGCGGGCGAAGCCGCGGAAAGTTAGTATCCTATATAATCATTTGTAAAAAAACTTACCAGTATCCTATAAAACCTAAAAACCAAAACATTTCAATCGAAGTGCGATGACCAACGACATGAAGACTGGTGGTGAGGCCCGCGAGTTTTGCGAGCCCCACGGGCCCCGCGAGCCCCGTGAGCCCCGCGAGTCTACAGCCCGAAGCTACTGGTCCCGAAGGCCTGATGACGTCAAGCTTGAGTTCGGGATCGGAGTGCCACTCGGCGCTATGTCTGCCCACCCTGCGTTTCATTCAGCATGGGATCTTTGGTAAGCAAATCTTTTTAAATCCATGTATTCTTATATGATATGTCACGTAGTCACGTAGCATATCACTAGTATTCACTAGTATATAGTAGTCCGCGCGGAACTAGTTGGCCGCGCCTTAGTTAGGGACGGGGGTGAGGCGGCGGGTTAGTGTGAACAAAAGCAAGCGCCTCCGTCCCTTCGTCCCGCCGCTCACATACCTAAGGCGCGGCCAACTAGTTCCGCGCAGAGTATATTTTCCACCTAAGGGAGCCATACAAAAATACCGCTGAACAATTCGCTCGTATTTTTAGGCTCCATGTAATAGGGGCGATGCTATTAACCGGGTATAAATTCATACTCCGAACTGCTACTGAGAATTTCATAAACTGAATTTCATAAAAAAAATACAATAACCCTGCTCGACCTGGGAATCGAACTCAGGTCCTCGAGCATTGCAGTAATGCTCAGGACCACTAGGCTAACGAGGCAGTTACGATTACGACTTAGATTGTTATTGTTATTGCTTAATTAAACGTTAAAGGGAAACACTGAGAAGAAATCTGCATGCCTGAGAATTTTTCGACGGCGTGTGGATTTCAGCCTAAGCTCTCTCATTCTGAGAGGAGACCCGTGCTCATTATTGGGGCGATTAATGGGTTGATGATGATGATAATTAAGTCTTTTCAGCTTAAGCTTTTCGAGACACCTTTGCGTGACCACAAAGGATTTATGTTATGCTAATCTATATTCTATATTTTTTATGGTCTGACATTCCGTAAATACAGTGTACCACATGAAATGAATATGTCCTAGTCAAACTAATAGGTATTCAGCGTGACTCACAATACCTTTAGACCTAACTAAACAAACAGTATCAATTATACAGCAATAATTTAACCCCATGATGTCATACGTATGAAAAATGGCTTTAGAATAAAATACACATACCACTATGATATTAATATACATTGTTGATCATTTACGTTAGCCACGCCAACTACTTATTTAATAATCAACCCATATACTGGCCCACTGCTGGGCACGGGTCTCCTCTCAGTATGAGAGGCCCGCATTAGGCCACCACGCTGGCCTAATGCGGGCTTGCGGGCGACGGCATGTGAAGTCTTTCACATGCCGTCGCATACGGAGCGCCGTATATAGCTTATAGCCTTCCTCGAAAAATGGGCTAACACTGAAATAATTTTTCAAATTGGTCCAGAAGTTTCGGAGCCTATTCAATATAAACAAACAATCAAATCTTTCCTCTTTATAATATTAGTATAGATAGATAAACGCATGCTAAACATGAAGAATTCTACGCAACTAAAACCAAGCTCAAGAAACCTCCGCTGTAATCTTATTACCGTCTGGCGTAAGCCATTTAACTAAGGAAGGTAGATTATTTCTGATACGATGAGTGAACCTGCGGCTGACTTTGACATGTAGCATCACACTAAGTATGTCGTATCAAATGCACACGACATCTGATTTTATTAGCAAAAAAACAAAAGAAAATTTACATAAAAATAAACAGTCTTCTTCCTAGCCTTTTCCCAACCATGTTGGGGTCGGCTTCCAATCTAAGCAGATGGTGCTGAATATCAGTAGTTTACATGACGCGACTGCCATCAGACCTCCGAAGCCCAATTTCTGGGCAATACTATATTCGAAGGATAAATTGGTTGTCAGGCTCTTTGGGTTCCTGACTACCAATAACGATTATCATGGGTATTCGTATGACAACCGGGATCGACGGGATCCACAGACTGACCGCGGAGAGCGCAGCTGAACCTTGCAGTTCGGTTGATCAGCGAAGTTATAACTTAGCCACGAGCCCTTCCATCAAAACTATGCTATATATTGTTTAAAACAGTTCTTATAAAGTATTTACTATTTATACATTCATAAAGCATTATTTTGTTGAAGTTTTTTCAGTATAATTACTTGAGCGTACACCTTGTGACCTCCTTCGAGTGCGGTTTGATCTTGCCCGCGATAATAGAACTAGTTATTACTGACCGCTTTCTTAATATATCGTTCGTGCGAGACATCGGTCGATGAAAAAAAATGTATTTCCAAAAGTGAAGTGTCGACCTTAATCATTTAAGTTTTTCTAACCCTTTGTCGCTTACATTATGTTTATAGCTCTATATTAATAACCACCTAATATTGTTTAGTAGAGTACAAATATATACCTTTGTGTCAAAGAGACAAACCAGTCGAGAATATCTCTGAGATATGCAGGTTTCCTCACGATGTTTTCCTACACTGTTGCGAGTGATAATTAATATGCACGCACATGATTAAGAAAAGTCAGCGTTGCGCCTTGGATTCGAATTCGAGACATTTTTTTTATACCACTAAGATGGCAAACAAGCATACGGCCCGCCTGATGGTAAGCGGTTACCATAGCCTATGGACGCTGGCAACACCAGGGGTATTACTCCCGCGTTGCCGACCCTAAAAACCTCTTAGAGGTTTATTGAGGATTCACTGCGCCGACAGTTTGAGGGAATATTCCTCTTGCTGCCAGCGCAGCGCATCCTTAGAAGGAGCTCTGGCGACCTTACTCACTACAGGAACACAACACACAATAAAGTTGGTTGCAGTTTTCTGTAAAATGGAGGTACTTCCCCATGGGCTGCTCCGGATTTGAACCATAAATGGCTGTAAAAGAAAGAAGAAGGCTGTGCCCTACCTCTCGTAAAATACGACGTGGTAGTCCAGTGGTCATATCCCTAGGCTATCACTGCTGCCGTGGCGCGCCTTGCCTTGCAATTCTTTTTAAATAAGAAGAGCTTCAGATGCCATACAAAATGTATGCAAACCGGAGCTCTATTTACGCTAGGCTATCACTGCTTTTCAAATGTAATTTTCAATTAATTTTGTGCTAACTGGATTTCGATAATCCGAAGTAACTCTATTACAGTACGAGAGTTCTAAAATGTATTTCGGTCTCAAGGTGAAAGCTTCGCGTTTTAGGCACTTGTGTTTTATTAATTCACACGAGATTGTTATGATAAATGAGGGGTAGACTAACTTTACGTGCTGCAAGGCTAATTTATTTAAAAGGGGATGGGATAGGGGACGGAACGAAATTAGGAAAGGGTAAAAAATAGGAACACAATAAAAAGGGTAACATAGATAACATACCATCACGTTCACGACTGATAAAGGGTTACTGTAAAAATGAAAAAAAAAAAAAAATTGTGTAGATTAAACAAAAAACAGATACATACATAAAAGTCAACATTCACAACAGTCACCCGTGACCATGGGCGCTGTAAAGAGTCCGAAACGTCGGGATTAAAATAATATCAATACGACGCGATAAAATCTGTAAAAAGTAGTTTTATTTCAAGTTTTAGGGTTTGTTTCACCACCTCCCAGTAAGTTCCCGTTAAATTACTTGGCAGAGATTAATTATTTTGGTTGTACATGTATATTGTATGTATACCCACAGTTTATCGGTATGTATGTTTATAGATTTTTTTATTTCTCATAAGAACATACATAGGTTCACTTAAAATGAGATACAAATTGTGATATTATGTTGTATGGTGTTTCCTCTAGAGCGAGCGTTCGAAACTTTATACAATAATAATGAAACTATTAATAGATTTTAAATAACACTCTGTGCACATGTTTCTTGAGCTTATTTTTAAATGCATTCATGCTATTGCAGTTTTTCATATCATTCGGTAATTTGTTGAAGGAGCACAGCTGGTGCTCCTTCAAACAATAGCGTTTTTTTGCCATAGTTCGTCCGTGCTGTTATTAGTTGGAATTGGTATGTTTAGGTCCCATGTAATGGCGGTGAGCCTACCATAAACCGGGCACAAATTCAAACTCCGAGCTGCTACTGTGAATTTCATAGAAATATCCAATAACACTTTGCTCGAGAATCAAAACCAGGATTAATGTCTAAGGGATTCTAGCAGGACAGTTCTTTTTAATCACACAGTTCCATATCAAGTTAGCGTGTCGAATTGTCGACCATATACGTATAGATATGTAGACTAATGGGAAAGCTGATGTCTAGACCGCGATAGTACCTAAGTGGTACCTGGGGTGGTACTCGATAAGTAATTAATTGAGCTATAAAGTAATTGTGTGCAGTTCTCTGTTTTTGCACTTCACTGTAATGAAGTGTTTTCTTTTGTTCTTTGTTTGAATAATATGATAACATACCTCCACGCTTGTGTTTAGATAGATAGATGGGTAGAACATTCTATTTTATAAACAATAGCTTTCCGCCAGAGGCTTCGCCCGCGTGGTCTTGATAACCTTTTTAACCCGCTTTTCTGTTGAAATTTTTCCTGAATTTTCTTTGCTATAAACCTCACGGAGCCCGAGACCTTTCCAACGAATGCAAAACCGTGGAAATCGGTTCGTGCGTTCTAGAGTTATAGCGTCAGGAAGGAAAACCCGACTTATTTTTATATAGTAGATAAACGGTACCTAGAAAAATAGTAAAATAGTACCTGGAAAACGATACCTAGGTAGTCTGGCATACAGAAGAAAATGTAGGTAATTTTAAAACATTTGTATCTAATAGAAGGATTTGAAGAAATTATTTCAATATAATAATATAAATTTCAGCGAAAGTTCGTCTCAGGCTGGATGAACAGATGCCAACAATATGTCGAAAGGTGTCAGTAATAGGGAATATGCGTCTGACTTAAAAATATTATAATATAATATTATTATAAAATATTTTTTTTTATGAACTTTATCGTTTTAGTATTATGTCTATGTAGATATTTTTTTATATTATTTCTTTTTTGATGAGAAAATAATTATTAAAAAGTCCAAAAGAACTGTTGGAAATTCAAATCACTTGAAACGCAACACTATCGGTCAAATGGAATATGACGTCAAAGTCTACTAAAACAGTGTCTGTTGTACGTGGTTGTTTGGTTGAGAGAACGTAGACTTTGACGTCACGGCAAGCGCGCCAAAATCGCGGGTGTTTAAAATGCCAATATCTGTCTCATAATTTAATAAATTATTTTTGTTACTAATTTTAGTTTTAAGGCGCTGGATTTTTTTTTACCGCTACATAACGATATATAGTGTCGTTTAAAAATATAAAAAAAAATGTGCATATTCCCTATTGGTCTATGGGTCGATTTTGAAAAAAAACTAGTGTAACTTCTTAATACTATTGAAAATGCTGGAAAGTGTATATGCTATATGATGCTTACAATATAATAATTAATCTGAATGCACAATCAAAATTCTCTGAAGAAAATATTTATGAGTTTAATGAAGGCATTTGTATCGTATTGCTTAAAGTGCCAATAATTGGGTAGTTTACCCTACTCGTAAAAATTAAACTTAACTCATGACTCACATAGTTGTTTCACCCGGAGGCACTGACCACGAAATATAATTCCAGAAGAGATATAAAAATATCAGTTTCACGCAAACTTTTTCAATGTAAACGGCCATAACCTAAATTAAAACGTACTTCATACGCGACATTCGTCATTTGAACTCTTCGGGGAAACCCACGCATCGTTTACACATAAACTTCATACTACAAACTGAAAGTCTTCACTCGAATATATATCGTAAACTTGTACTTCAAGAGGTTGTATTTGTTTGGCAATGTTAAGAAGGATGTCACGACTTGTGTTGGTCCATGTATCTGCAATAAAACCAATTGTCATAGGAGTAATTTTGTATTTCAAGATGGACGGCCATTCAGTTTATTATCCAATTTGCTCTTGACACGCTTTAAGTGGTACCTCTCAGTTATAATCAATCAGGATTCGTTTCATTAAAGGATATAATTTAATAAATTGCATACATTATTCCTGTATTCTTCAAAGGCTTAGGCAGAGGTATACTTACTTCTGTATTCGCATTCACGAGTATAGATATACTACATTTACAAAAGTGCAAAAGCGATTTTTGTGAATGTACGATTAAAACTTTGGGCAACAGCCATGAATAGCAGGATACAGGCTACTATCAGTTGTCTCAACTGCCTGTCTGTTAAAAATAACAATAATAATAATAATAATTTGGACCTGTGTCCCCGCGCAAGCCTACCAAAGGACCGGATGCCTCCCTCACAGGAGGCATGCCGTGATACCGTAAAAGGAGATACAAATAATAATAATAACACCAATGACACTATAGTATTAGTTCGTAAATACTATGTTCGTAATATCCCAAAGTTTCTATCATTACTTTAGGAGAAAATCGCTTTTGAATTTTGACAACCAGTATTTTTAAGTCCCTTAAAGCCTGCCACATACTCCTGGCCATAAAATAACTGGTCACAAACCAGATTTCACAGAAAACATGAAAACCCAACGACACTTTGCTCGATCCGGGAATCGAACCCATGATCTCTAGCGTTGCAATCACTACACCAATGACTCTGTAAATAGATTCTACATCAAAATCATAATCGATAGGATATACACACTATTCGATGTCCCCATTCACTCGAGTCCTCGATACTCGATACGATACGATATGTCTTCACATCGATTGCATTAATAATGAACGTCGGTGGTTGACCTCTGAGGTGTCTAGTCAATGAACTTTGGCACACATTTAGTACAAAGCTGTCAAGTTTACCCCCGTGGTAAACAATAAGGTCAGTAACATTGCAGCGCTGCATAGAAATTGTAGGCTTAGGTAAATTTAGGATAGGCGTTTCGTGCCTAGGTTGTAATTATTACTAGCGACTACATTCCCCAAAGGGTTAGACAGATGTGTACTAATGTATAGTCGACCATAAAATTGCTTTACAACCCTTAGAGTGAATGTCGTTTGCACATCACAAAACAACAAGATCTATTTTTGCTTACAAAACAGAGTGACAGATTGATAATGAGCCTTAGTAAATTTAATTTTGAAGACTTTTTGGCCGACTATACACACACAGTACACACAGTATGTTTAGGTCCCATGTAATAAGGGGCGAGGCTATTGCCATCTCTACTCTACTCCGAGCTGCTACTGGGAATTTCACAGAAAAATTCAACAACACTTCTCGACCCGGGGACCAATCCCAGGACCTCTAGCGTAGCAGTCACGCTTGGGACCACTAGACCAACGAGGCAGTCTAGCTACTAGCAACTAGTAATTCGAATTTTTAGTTACGTTAAGCCGTCGGTCCCGGGTGCCATACGAAACAGCAGCTTAAAAAGCGCGCCAATCGGTTTATTCTCAGAATGTTGGTACCGCCGCGAAGTTTATTTTCTCACAAGGGATTCCTCCGATCTTCCTGACTTCCCGAAGTCCGCTGGCAATCATTTCATGCCGATATTCAGCCGCATCCGTTATATTGGATTCCGAGCATAAAATAGTTGGCATAGTGGACAAAGGCTAGGTAATGAGTTAATCGACTGTATGACAAGATACCCAGTTGTATGACATCGCACCTTTAAGACAATGTATACTTAACATAATTCTTCTTCTTCTTCTTCTTTGGATTTCGTGTAAATACACCTTCAACTGCCTCCAGTTACCCGTTCTCCCAATCGCCCTTCGCTAACATACTTCTCAATATTACTTACTAACCTTTGACACATTAAAAACAAAGTTGAATAAAGCCTACGCCATTATTTTGTAGTAATTATAGTACACGCATGGTCATTACTAAACACAAAAGAGGTTCACCAAAAGTAGACCAGTCAAGGACCTCAAACAAACATAGATTTATCATTACAAAACTCAATTGAGGGCCTATGAATTCTTTATGCGTGCGGCATAAAGGTCAATTTCCATTGAACACGATTTTCGAGGGCGGCAAAGTCAAGTTTGTGTGGCATACGCATCGAATCTTGCGGTCAACATTGGTTTCCGCAAACGAGTTTCCATGACAACCGTCCAATAACAAACCTGTCAAATAGCACACGATTTTCCAACAAGCCGGTTCAACTGAAGTAATGACACACTTTTTCAACTTGTACACCTGAGAAAATTATGTTTTCGTGACCTCGCAGTGACCTCAATGTGGCTTTGAACATTCATACCTATGTACCTGGCAAATGCTATCAGATTTTTGAGACGAAAAATGGATTTCGGATTCGGTGACTTCTTGTATCCGAACGTTGGAGGATTGCGACAGTATTTCGAGCATGATCCATTCATCGGGTATGTGGTATTGTCTCTTGTTAGAAATTTTAATGGTTGGTTCCATGAATTTTATGTAAGTACCTTCTAGATCCAACCATTTCGAGAATGTAGCTGTATTTACGTCAAAGGAGATGATAGAAAATCTTTCGTCAAATCGTAGCGTCATTATAAAAAGATTTACTTTCAAATGTTGTTCCAAGATCTACAAAGAGATATTTTTCAACATAATTGAGCAAATTCTCTATAAACGTTTTTTTGACAGTTGAAGAAGATTTGGGCCAAACACTGCCTGCAAAGCCTTGTCAAATCTAAGCTGACGGCTGATACTCTTCTTTTACTTTCAGACACCATTCCTTTTTTTGCTCCAACTGTCATAACTTCGCCTCATGAAACGCCTCCTGCAACTTCACTATAGATCAATGCTTATATACTTGATCCTTCGTTTATTTTTGGATCGCGGTCGGTTTGTCTTCCTGGTTGTAGAAAGACTGCATGTGTGATCTGTTTTACCTATAAATGTCTGGTCTGGTTTAAAACACGAGTGTCTGGTGCACCCTTGGTGTCTGGTGCACTGACAGATTCTGTGCGAGTATGTTTCCTGCAATGTTACTGGCGTTCATCCAGTCTTTCCCAATCCCATTGAAGTTTCCCAAAAGCCTTTCTTAGTGGACACTTACGCCGGAACGTTTGTGCAAAATTTCATGCTTCTAGACCCAGCGGTTTCAGCTGTGCATTGATCGATCAGTTCGTCAGTTTCTTACTTGCACATGTATCGATTATACTGACACGATTGAAGACGGCAGATAATGAAGTTCGTACGTGTAACATTCTGGTAATGTATGCTCATAACACAGGAATTAAAAATCTATTCATAAAAATGAACACCTATTAAAATATAACCTTAAACCGTAATATATTTACATCAACATGCACGATAACAATTTAGTGTAAGCCTTAATGAATGCTATAAAATCAGGTCGACTATGTTTAATGAAAATAAAAAAAATAAAGGAAACAATGGCTGTTGCTGTTGATATTGATCGATTATTTTTTAACACCAAAATAGAAGTAGAATTCCTATGTCTTTGAGAATTCCACATGATTGAAGAAAGATCAACAATGATCTCTTACTAGCTAAAAGTAAAGTTTTGTTTGTTCCTTCGTACTATTGGTACTTAGACATTGTCGGCAAAAGACGCAGGGAGGGATTCCACCCCTTTGTCGTTGATATTCCACTTATACGCACGAAGCGTTTTGCTTCATCTTTTATCATGCGAACGGCTAGAGAGTGGAATTCATTGCCGGCTGCTGTGTTTCCCCGATTCATATAATTTGGGAACCTTCAAGGCGAGAGTGAACAGACATTATTTGAGTTTGCGTGCTCCATCCAGGGCAGCATGGCCACTTACCAGCAGGTGAGGTGCTGCCAAACGCACACAAATTTATAATAAAAAAAAAACTGGGGGCTTTAATGACTGGAACGGAAGTCGGACATGTCTTCCACTTTTCTCAGGCTCTGGGTACAGGTACATAGCTATGAAGATTCACAAATAAATAAAACGTTTTGTATCTGAGCATTGGGTGTCCATCGTAACATCAGTCAAGTTTAATGTATGTCACATACCAATAAGTAACAGATCTTTGAAGGTCAACGTTTTCACGGTCTCCGTAGATGAAACTTAAAAGTTTTGCAGATTTATTTTCTTACTGACATTATCATCATCATCATCGTCAGGTCTGGTCCCAATTAGGTTGGGGTTGGTGCAGCATTTACTTTTCTTCCATTCATCACTCACCTTATTATTATTACAATCCGGTATTTGTACAAGCCTTATTATTATTATTCGGTATTATTCCCTCAACTACCGAAGGAGAGTAACGTTTTTCTTAAGTATCATGACAGCAAGCAAACAGGAAGATCAACTCAATGTCATAATCATTTTATCAATTCCCATTGTCAGAGGTTGTTAGTCAGGTTTATTTTTATTCCTGGGATATTTGTCTTCATTAACTTTGTTTTTGTATTTCAAAGTCAGAACTGAATGACATGAAGAACTGAATTGAAGAATTACAGAATGTCTTAAAACTTAAGCATTTCGGTTTTCTTTATTATATCTTCGAGGCTTAGCTGATTTCTTAGGTAACACTGCCCATGCTGCGATTTGACTATAGATAGGTGACCTAAAATGAATGCTAAGTTTTTGAGAAGTTTTCCACCTTTCCGGTGTTGTGTTAATTAGTTTGGATCCGCTTTCGCAACTCGTTTTGTGCATTACACGGTCCCTTACTTATATACAATCTGTCCACTATATCCTCATATTCCACTTTATTTTATCCGCAGTCCGTCATCCGGCTTTCACCAAATGGCTAGGATGATGGACCGGATGATGGTCGAGAGCCTCCAACCATTCGGATTTGCGCGGATGACCGCGAGTCGAAGCGGGGACAAGAAGGGCGATACGGATCCACCTCGCGATGGACTGCGGTCTGAGCGGAGCGATGCGAGGAGGGAGCGGGCGAGGAGAATACCGGGGACTCATGATGCTCTTGGGACGCGCCACCCTCCCACACAAAGTAATCCTTTGTAGATATTTTATATAATATATAATTCTTCTGTACGTAATTCTCCTAAGCGGCTGGACCGATTTGGTTGAAATTTTATATGTATATTTCAACGGGTTCCTGGATGGTTTGGAAACACAATTAGACCAGGTAGGTGGCGCTACTGACGGTCCACTGGGTAGACCACGCAGGTAAAACTGTGCACAGGTCGCAAACATAATTATATAAGCGACTCCATTTTTGGGCTTGGGCCCTGGGCATCAAGACTGCTATTGTATTGTTTCAATACTTACAAACTCTGTCAAACTGAATAACAAAAATACTTATCTATTTTATTGTCACATTCTGTAATAGTTGAATTAGCAGAATCTGGCTGCTGATACAAACTAGGCCTTATACGATTCTTTAATACTGGCTTTTGACTGCGGCTTTGCCGGCGTGGAGTCAGGAACTTTGAACACGTTTCCCGTAGGAACTTTGAATTTTTCGGGATTCAAATATAGCCTACGTCCTAATCCAGGGTATAAACCATCACCATTTCAACTATCAGCCAAATCGGTTCCGAATCATCCAAACTTACATACTTTCGCCTTTATAATATTAGTAAGATTAAGTAATGATATCTACTAATACAAATCTTGTTTTAGTTGTTAAACCAACACAGGTGGTTAATATAAGCGAAAAGCCTCTTGATCAGCAAAAGAACCCAGACCCTACAACTGAGAAATGGATGGGAACGCTGCGCCGTCGAGAACCCGCGCTACCAGTATTAACTAGGAAAACGTCATCTACCATTTCTACAATAAGCAGCAGTGGAAGGAAAATTAGCAGATCAGTTGAAAGAATGCCAAGAGCAGGAAGACCTCGCACACTTGTACCGATAAAGCCGAGAGTCAAAAAACAAGACGTGCCCAACGAAGGAGCAGATGTGACGATATTTGAGAAGGACGAGAAAGTCTTCGATGCAACAGGATATGAGCTACATCTCGTGGAGACCTTGGAAAGAGACATCCTGCAAAAGAACCCGGATGTCCGCTGGAAGGATGTCATAGGACTGGATGATGCGAAGTCTGTTTTGCAGGAGGCGATGGTCCTGCCGCTCGTTATGCCTGATTATTTTAAGGTGAGTTTGTTTATACAAATTACTTTTTAAAACAACATTCCTCCAAAGAAAACATCTCTTAAGGCTTCTTGACTTCTTATGAATAGTTAATGACTCCATGTCAAGTACAGTCACGAGCAAAAACATGTATACACTAACAAAAGTGCTAAATCAATTTTCTTCTAAAGTACTAATAGAACTTTTGTGGATATTACGAACACAGTATTTACGAACCAATACTATAGCGACACTTTTATCACAAAGTTGCAATCGTTCATTCATGAAAAAATCGGTTTAGCCCTTTTGCAAGTGTTTATATGGTTGTGCTCGTGACTATACACCGATGCATTTCATCGGAGATCTTGGAGGCTCGGAGCCCCCAAGTATAATGCTAGGAGTCGGTGCCGGCTATGGAGTACCTACTTATAATCCTTCAACTATCAGATAGCCTTTTTACTAAAACCAAACATTTTCGTTTCTACAGGTATTAGTAAAAAGGTTAAGTAATTGACACTGAGACAAAAATTACCTCTATTTGAAAATTAGGTAATCCGAATCGTTCTACAAATTACAACTTTATAAATGTCCGTATTACTCAACAAAGCCGAGATTTTATAGCCTAAATTACCATAATGTTGAGCATTGACGGTTATGCAGTACCTCAAATAATTGTTCTACAAATAGCTATATTGAACCAAGAGACGGCTATTCAGTCGTCGAGGAGACTAAGGACATTTCGAGGCCATTATTTTGTTAAAGTACAAAATCACCTTCCCAATCTTGGAGTAGCCTAGTTTTAAAAAGCCATTTGCGTGAGTTGACTAACGGTCAGTGTTTCTTTGTTAAGACTTTTCTTGTAACTTCTATGGGGTTGTGCATATGAGTAATTTAACAGTTGTATTAATTAGGAGGTATAGTTACAATTATTATTGTATTTTACTGAATTACATTATAATTATTATAGAGGGACGCGGATTGAACGTTTTTTTAGTTGCCTAGCTAGATGAATAGATAGATGAATAGAAGTTTTTTCGCAATTCATATTTTTTTATTGATTTATTTTAAGCCACTTACAATGCCTTTACAGGATATACCAATGCGATATTATAAGCTAAACTTATATCTATCTAAAATAACGATGATATCGTTTCTCTATCGATATTCGTAACGATTTGTTTTGCAAAAATGACCACCGATACCACAGGCCAAAATGGCAGAATCAGTCCTTTTAACGTTGTAACGTCTACCTATAATTAAAACAAAACGCAACGTTTTAATTTTGCGTGACTTCGTGCGTCCAGTGTCGCGCTCATAACGTCAATAATATTATGCCGTACTGAGTACTGTGCAGGCCTTGAACCGTTTAAACGCGACAGAAGCACGCTATGTCCACCTCACTGTCTGAGCGAAAATACGACTTTAGCCATATTACCAGGGAGCTATATTATTATACCGGCTATAGTATCACTGCGACCGTGGTCGCTCTATTGTGAGGGGCGCTAGATGAGAGAGTTCTTCGTTTGTTTGTTGTTTATAGCTAAATTCTCAATGTAATCGAAGTGCCTTAAATATTATCATAATCTGTAAGATTGAAATGATCGACTAATGCGACTATGAAGATAACTTCTTAGGGCTGGTTTCACTGCAGATAATTTGATACAAATTTTGTTCCATTTTTGAATTTATTCGGCGGTACGCGACTACGCAGAGGTTAAACAGGCCCATAGTGTAATAATTTTATTAAAACCTCTTTGTTATTACTGTACACGTGATTATTTTTCACAAGACTTATATTAAGTTCATTACTATCTTTTTAATTTTTTTTTTTAGGGTATCCGCCGTCCCTGGAAGGGCGTCCTCCTGACCGGCCCCCCTGGCACCGGCAAGACACTGCTCGCCCGAGCCGTCGCCACAGAGTGTCGTACCACCTTCTTCAACGTATCATCAGCTACTCTCACATCCAAGTACAGAGGGGATTCCGAAAAACTGGTGCGGCTGTTGTTCGATATGGTAAGGACCACTAGGCCAATGAGGCCGTTGTTTTTTTTTAAAAACCACAAATTGGTCCTAATGTCCCCGGCTACACGCTACTATCTTGACTGCGCAGTCCAGGCCTGTGCAGTCATGACTGCACAAAAACACGGAACATTGGGGACTGCGCAAGCTACTGTTTTGCCGTCCACACGCACGCACTTACCTGCTCAAAATGGTTTGCGCAGGCATGTTTGCAGGCAAGACGGAGCGTGTACATGGGCCACTATGGCCCGGCTACACGCTCCGTCTTGCCTGCAAGAATCTTTCAGGCCTGTGCAGTCATGACCGTACAAAAAGACGGAACATTGGGCACTGCACGAGCTACCGTTTTGCCACTGTTTTTACGGTATTCATTTCAAGAGAGGTAGGGCACAGTCATTTATGTAACACACTTTATTGTATGTTGTGTTCCTGCCGTGAGTAAGGTCGCCAGAGCTCCTTCTAAGGATGCGCTGCGCTGGCAGTAAGAGGAATATTCCCTCAAACTGTAGGCGCAGTGAATCCTCCATAAACCTTTAAGAGGTTTTTCGGGTCGGCAACGCGCGAGTGATACCCCTGGTGTTGCAAGCGTCCATAGGCTATGGTATCCGCTTACCATCAGGCGGGACGTATGGTTGTTTGCCACCTTAGTTGTATAAAAAAAATATGCTATTTTCGTCGTATTGCAGGCAGCCTTCTACGCACCGAGCACAATATTCCTTGACGAAGTAGATTCATTGTGCGCAGTCCGCGGCGCTGACTCTGAGCATGAAGCCTCCAGACGGTTCAAAGCAGAACTGCTCATACAGATGGATGGCCTGGCCGCCGCTTTGTAAGCTGTTTTTATTATTTTATTGCAGTAAATACACATAACGCATAGGTGATGACGTTGTACCGGTGAAGTGAAGTAACTGCCACTGAATTATTCTCTCTTGCAGGGATTGTAGTACTTGTAATGTTTATATAAATGAGTTAGACGCACCAGCAAATTAGGTAAATAATTATATTAGGTAAATACCAGTTAAAGTTAAAACGTATAATTATTAAGAAAAAGTTAAATGTCATTGAGGATCATTAGCGTCAAGTAAGTCATCGTCAATTAGCAGTGATAACCTAGGGATAACCTAACAGGAAAATTTTACTTCCCAAATATCAGACTCACCAAAACAATCTATGAAGTTTACTTTGCAATGCTCACATTGATGGTATTTAGGATTCCTCTCCGAAGATTTGAAGAACAATTGCCAGTAGAGGCAAACAGTGAGTTTGATATGGTATTGAAACTTAAGAAAGAAATAATATCTCAACATTAGTAATCCCTAGTGACCATTCTTAGTACATATCAAATCGTCTGTGCCTCGGAGACCACTCGATTGTCGAAATTGGTTTCCACAGCCGAGGGCTTTCCAAAGCCTAAAATGACCAGTTCGTCTTTAGGATATTGGTGTTGCTCAGAAATTAGAGTAGGTGGCAGTCGCTTCGTGTAAAGTAAAATATCGATATTCAGGTTCCATCTCTTCTTCTTCTAAGATGATGATGATGATGATGTAATAAGAAAATGATGATCGGGACATTACAAAATATATTTTATTGCAGCCATCGAGATAAAATCATAATGGTTCTAGCTGCGACCAACCATCCATGGGACATCGATGAGGCTTTTAGAAGACGTTTCGAAAAAAGGATCTACGTCGGTCTACCTGACGGTAAAGCCACATATGATGTAATCAGTTTATTTCAGATCTATCTATTATTATCTATCTTTATTTCAAGCTATCTACCACACTTGCCTAGTATAGGTTGTCACTTTTTTGTCACTTTCATATCATTGATGACGCTATTTGACACGTTACATATATAACTTACTGGCTTTTGACCGCGGCTTCGCCTGAACTTGAATTTTTCAGGATTCAAATATAGCCTATATATAATGTCCTAATCCAAGGTGTAAACTATCACTATTCGGTTCAGCCGTTTTACTGTGAAAGAGCAACAAACATCCAAAAGTTTCGCCTTTATAATATTACTTAGTAAGATTATACGCAAAATCCATTTTGCAGAGTCAACGAGAGTGCGGCTGCTAAAATTGTGTCTGCGGGGCGTTTCAATGAACGAGACTGTGAAACTCAAAGAAATAGCTGGACAGCTAGAGGGTTACAGTGGTTCCGATATTACTAACCTATGCAGGTAAGACGACAATAGGTCAAGTCTGAACGATATTGTGGCACGAATATGAAAAAATCTCTCTTATATATCTCTTTTAATTTGATCGAAAATAGTCATTCTATTTCGTCGGAACTGTTAATTTTTTTTCTTTGTCTACTTAACTGCTAGTCCAGTGTCTTTGGATGGCAATAAATGTCACAAAAACTATAATAGGGAATATGCGTCTGACTTAAAAAAAGGTCAAATATTTTTTTTTATGAACTTTATCGTTTTAGAATTATATCTATGTAGATATTTTTTTATATTATTACTTTTTTGATGAGAAAATAATTATTAAAAAGTCCAAAAAAACTGTTGGAAATTCAAATCACTTGAAACGCAACACTATCGGTCAAATGGAATATGACGTCAAAGTCTACTAAATCAGTGTCTGACGTGTCTGTTGTACGTGGTTGTTTGGTTGAGAGAACGTAGACTTTGACGTCACGGCAAGCGCGCCAAAATCGTGAGTGTTTAAAATGCCAATATATGTCTCATAATTTAATAAATTTTTGTTGTTACTTAATTTTAGTTTTAAGGCGCTGGATTTTTTTTACGGGTACATAACGATATAAAGTATCGTTTAAAAATATAAAAAAAAAATGTGCATATTCCCTATTCAGACACAATTGAAATACTTAGCAAACTTCGCCTTCGCCTGGGCGGATGTAGGGGCACTAAGGCTGAACTATCATGGAAAATGTTATTAGTGGTTGACCTAGTCTAGTCTCCAACAAGATGGACCGATGACTTGGTCTGGGAGTCATTGGATGCAGGTGGCTTGCGACCGGACCTTGTAGGAGTTTATGGGGCCTTTATTCAGCAGTGGATCTCTTTTGACTGATATGATGATGATGCTTATGGGCATCCTAGGCCCGGCTCAGGACCCCCTGCCCTTTTATACTGATAAAACAATAGTATTAAAGTTATCCTCAATCCAATTACTGAATCTAGGGACGCAGCAATGATGACAATGCGTCGCAAAATAGCCGGCAAGACTCCAGACGAAATAAGACAGCTGAACCGTTCCGAACTGGAGGCACCTATTTCCAGCGAAGACTTAAAGGCGGCGATCGAGAAGACCAAGTGAGCATTATTACTATTTGTCACTAGATGAGCCCTAATCATAGCGGCGAACTATGGTTGTAACATCTCTGTCTGTCCAGTTGGGAAATACAAGTGTATTGGTATTTTGTTTCTTAGCTTAATTGGGTTCAAGTTTTTCCTTTAGAGTTACTAAGTTAACCCTAAAGTTAGCTTTTTTTTAAAAACACCACTAGGCCTCTTTAAGCTGTAAAATTTCTCGAACATTGTATATGTACCCTACCTATTTCAGGCGGACAGTGTCGGACGCCGACGTGAACCGTTACAACAGCTGGATGTCAAAACACGGGTGCTCCTAGCGCCGCGCCTGGGCGCTCCGGGCCCTGCTGCAGAAACTGCGCAACGATTAAACACTTCAGTAACGTATGCTCTCTGTGTTAGGCTGACGACTTTAAAAACAGATCTTTCGATTACGCAGGCTGGTGCCCGTTTTGAATTTGGACTTTTTAGAACATATTTTTTGTTTTTCTTGCATTCCCATTTCTTTTATTCGTTTCAAATAAGTAATATTATTTTTTATACTTTTGTTTTTAAACTTGCATTCCTATTTCTTTTATTCCCGTTTTAAACTAGTAATTGTTGTTATGACACTGAGTATTATTTTAACGAAAAATTACAGTGCTTTATTTATTGGTTACTGTTTTTACTAAGCAAAATTGTATGTTAGTGTTAAAAACAGGTTTATGTTCAGAATTCTTTGCTTTTTAGAATTTTCTATAGGTATATGGGTATTCGAAACGGGTACAAATAGCTTGTTAGCGTAAAGTAAAAAAGAGTAAAAACCTATTTTTAAAAATAAACGTCAGCTTTATCCAGTGAGACGTTATAAATGTGACATTTGGACTGATTTTGGTGATCATTTTAAATTAATAAGTGTAAATTATACGTTCTAAGAGTGAAACAATAATTCGCAATGGAACTTCAAAGCTTTCGTGGTTTTTTGTATTAGATTAGATAGAAAAACTTACTATATACGATAGTACCTATACTTATACGCTAGATGTCAGTGGTTCATAGTGAGTAGAGTTGGGTTGGCGGGTCGCGCTCATAGCGTGGAGTACTGAACGAGTGGAATGATTGTGGGTTTATTATCTCCCGTAGACCACTGGAGGCACAGAATGCATTGCGTATCAATGCTACATTTAATTTTACTCGCCGAGATGCATGATCACTCCATTTGTTTTTTACTCCGGGGTTTATAGGCAACTTTGAACGTAATTCTATTGAGTTTATTGAGCATTTTTAACCGACTTCAAAAAGGAGGTTCTTTTCATCTTTTTCTCGATTCTTTCATTATCACTTTCCGCAGAGCTGAATTTGTTCAAAAGAATTACGTTTAAAAATTATTATAATACTTTATGGATTTTATATTTCATTATTAAAGCCACTGATTACGAAAACATAATAACAGTGCAACACATGTATCTAGTTTATTTTTTATATTTTTTACTCCAATAAACTCTCAATATAGATTTAGTTTTTAATTTATTAACTTAAATTAATTTAAGATGTTACATTATAATCAATAACTTTTGGCTATTGATTCGACTATTGATTATGAGTTTTAGTCGATTTTGATTGGAAGATACAAATTAATTGTAAATATTTGAAGACTGTAGCGAGTGAGATGTTCTCACTGAGATGTCATGCTAATGATAGCGTCGAATATTTTTAAGAGATGTTTGGCTTTTCGTTTCGAGATGACGCACTTAGGGCTTTATTTTGTTATGCTTTTTCGTTTGAGTTAGTCAACATAGTTTCGGAATAGTTTTTTTTTTGTAATAAAAGAAAGAGAATCGTCAAAATCTGTTTATTGAGGAATGGCGTAAAATAGTGATGTTTATGATTTGTCTGTCTGCGTAAATATTTCAGTGTATATGTAGCCGTATCGTGCTGTTGGACGTGTAGATAAAGGTTTTTAATAAAGCTCTTATACGAAGTTTGATACAGTAGAGTTTGATTTCACTCATTTATTGATATGTCTCATAATATGTTAAGGCCACAAATTGGTCCGTTTAAAGTTAGTAACAAAAAAATTAAAAAATAACTAACAAGAAAAATATAATATTCAACTATAATAATATGATTAAATAAATATATTTTCGGTGATACGTTAAACAGTTTGACATAGAAACGTATAGGTAGGTATGGCAAAATGTTTAGTTATAATTTAAAAATAGAATCGAAATTATATTAGAATTATAGCCTGAATATTTAACAAAGTGACTAATGTGAGATGTAGCAACTAGCTAAGCTGAATCTCGACTAAATTTTATTCATAATCGATTAATTTAATTAATCGATTTGTTTTGTAACTAGTTTTCACATCTCAACCAAAAATATAATAATTATTATCACTATCCATGCGTTAAATTACAAGATGGAACATTCCTTATAATATTTAAAGAGTGAATACTTAATAATTCGCTAGATTGAAGGCACTATAATAATATTTACACGAGAAACGATTGCTCAACAAACATGCGATAAAATTGAAAAAAAGTAAAACGTATCTTTGGCTAATAATAAAATAAAATTGTCATTTACACGCGCTCGCACTGTCATTTAAAGCATTGCGATCTATTTTTGACTAAACTCTATGCTGACCTCATTTAGCTCCAACAAATTTTGTTCAAGAATTTAATGCTATGTTTATGATACTGTTCAGTCTACCTTCAACTTTAACAGTCATAACAAATAATTATTTATACTAAAACAACAAAATAAATAAAATTTAAGCAATTAAGTTCTCAAATTGATGGATCCTCTTCAATATTTCAGTGCGATTCCCGTATGCGTTGTAAACTTTGCGTAAGATAGTCCCTATGCATATGCAAGGCAAATCTCTTGCAAAAACAATTTAATTTCGAATAATGTTTCAAATAAATGACAGCACGACCGCGTGTGAAACAGTCCAATAATTTCACTTAAAACAAACAAAAATATAATTATCTTTTTCGCTTAATCTAGCCCCCGTCAATGAGCGCTTTGTCAGCTGTTTTGTTTCTTTCTTTCACATGTCACTTAGAATTTGAAAGAACGAGACAGCAACAGTGCACAACAACAGTGTTCATAACAGGATTATTTGTGTTCTCTGATTCATAACATACTCGTAATGTGAATACTATCACGTCTCATTCATGCATTACGTCACATGAATTCATCGATTGTCTTTTGTTCCGATTTTGTACTAAAAGACTCCGAATTACACGATATTTCGGACATGCCAGTGATAACATTCATCTGTACAATTTCACAACAACAATAGTTTACTTACTACTGATATACTCAACAAAATTGTCTTGAAATACTATATTTTACCTGGTTTAAATTATTTCTTGCCAATATTAAAAAAAAACACCTACTCTACTTACAATTCTGAAAAATCTAGCAACAAATTCAGAAACACTACACAATCTAATATCTAGGTAATCTAAAAATTTTG
Organism: Acronicta psi; assembly: GCA_946251955.1. Classification (NCBI taxonomy): domain Eukaryota; kingdom Metazoa; phylum Arthropoda; class Insecta; order Lepidoptera; family Noctuidae; genus Acronicta; species Acronicta psi. Next base: position 12,358,203 of record OX276476.1, read on the forward strand.
TTTGTACGTAAATGATATCTGAGAGCTAATTTAAAAAACTGTAAATTAATGTCTTGTGCCAGTCGAGTAGAAAAGTGAAAAAATGTGCTCATAAGCCCGATTGATAGTTGGAAAATCTTTTTCGTTGAAACTCTTTAAATTAATTTATTTCAAAAAGTTAATTTTATTACCTTCATTGGTATGTTTTGTGGCTTACTAACACTTAATTCGCACTTTGGTGAACTTGTAATTTGATCTTCTAAAGATAAAAAAACGGAAAAGATTTAGAGAAAATAATTTTGGTAGAAGTTTTGGGAGTACTGAAATTACCAACAAAAATTTCAACCATAGTAGTGAAATATTCATTATTCAAGAAAATGCATAGAATTATGCATTCTATGAAGGTATTACACGACTGACACTGACATAATTTTCCAGCGCTGCGTCACCAGCATAACCGAACTCCTTAGCTAGGTGATAGGTCTCTTAGCCTAATTAGTCTTGTGGTCATTCGGGCGGGCCCCCGTTGGCCTCCGCCGCTGCTTTGCGCTCATCATCTTCGTTCTCAAGGATATCGGTGAAGCAGAACGGCGCGAAGGCGTACCCTTGACCTTCGTAGAATTTGCTCATGAACTCCACCCTGGAATGAGATTATTGATTAAGCATTAAAGAAGAATTAGCAGGCCGGCGAACGATGGATCGTTCATCCAGGCGCGAGATTCGTCGACGATATTGCAAAAGTCGCGGGTCCAACTTAACACACAAGTGGCGGATGACTGCGGCAAATGATATAGCTTGTGGGGGGCTTATACCTAGCAGTGGGATATTGAGGGCTGTGGATAATGATAATTGAAAAAGAAGATTCTCCTGATATCTTGAAGTATTCTTGGGAAAATCTGTGACAGCACGATTTGGTTGGACGCTAGAATCGGGGTCAAAATGCATCTAAATGTTTGGTGAAAACTTTTGTTTTCGGACAACATTTTTTATTATTATTTTGTTCGCCGCTGTCGTATCACTTCGATCCCTATTGTGATCGCCGCTTGATGGTTTAAATTTAGAGTTCACCGCTAAATCCTGTGGCTGACACAAACTGCAGGATTTGAGGTGAGCTCTTTTATTTCATCTGGGCTTATAAAGTGTTTCCCTATATGAGCACTGCGCTTGTGTATTAGCGATCCACATTACCCTAGAAGGTGGAGTGGCGTTTCATCAGCGTCCTATCACAGCGTCGACAGGTATTATTTACTGAAAACTAGTACTACCAAAATATTCAACGTACCAATGTAACCGCAGCGTGTGCAGGAAAGCAGAGAGCCCCTCCATGAGCACCAAGATGGCGAGTGTGAAGAAGGCCCACACAGCGAAGAACACGTACAGTTTGATGGATGTCACTCCTGGCGCGCCCATGCCCATGATCAGCACGCGTTGCCACAGTACCGCTGATAACTCTGCAGGACAAATAAAGAAAAAAATTAAGTGTTTCGTCTCAGTCTTTAAATTCTTTCACGTCAGGTGTAAAAATGTTGCGCGCGCCAGCGAAAAAGATTGTATATAAAGTATTCGTTTAGGAGCTTCGCAGCTACAAATAGACAATCAAGGTAACTTATAACTGTTAGGTATCTCTGTTTTTTGTGGAGTAAATAATAGTTCTGAAGTTTACAGTCGTATTTATATGAGATCGTTAATTTTAAAAACTGTTGCAAAATTGTGCCTACAAGTTGGGCTAGACTTAGGAAAAGAACTGGCTAACAAGAAATCATAAAATAAAATAAAAATGCCATAATGAATCTACATAACCAATTTCAAGATTCCAAAAAAAAATAGCTAACGAGCTAAAAAGGTAGAAGTGCAACTCACGCGCATGGGCGAGTGACAGCGCCCACAGCCGCAGGTAGGAGGCGGTGTGGGAGACGGCGCCCAGCACGTACTCTATGGTGTGGATGCACTGTGTGATCAGCTCTTCAGCCATGCCACCATCGTGGCCGTCTGTCTCCATCACGTCAGCACTTTCCACGCCTTGCTGGTATTGCTGCAAATCGAAATTATATTACTTTTTATTCTCAGTAACCATACCTGTATTTATCTAATTACGTTCAATCACTTTCTCGAAAACGGCTCTAACGATCAATGAATGTTGCAATAAGGGGCGAAAAGCTAAAAATTTAAATTAGTTTTATTTATTTTTACCAGAGCAGAGTTCGGTCGCTCAGGTACTAAACAACAATAGTTCACTTATTTTTTTACATTTTCTTACACCAACTATGTATGTTATTTTTTTTTATTATAAATTTGAGTGCGTTAGTTTCCCCATTTTAACTTTAATCGACAATAGAAATTATAAGGGCCTATTTTACAAATTACTGATAAGATTCCATTAAATTATCTGGCAGATAATTGCACAGAAACCTTCCCTTTTTTAATTTATCCAGCGGTTGGCGGCTATCAATAGGTGGTGAAACAGGTTATAAATCTGATAGAATAACTGTCAAATTTCTGCCTTCAACGATTGTTACAATTAAATTTATGCTACTCTGCCTTAGTGACTTACCTTCCGCTTCCTAGCGACCAGCATCTTATAGACTGGCTTACCGAACAGCATGATCGGTATACAAAGGAAGGCGATGGCTAGGAAAGTCTTCTGTACTTTGTCCTGCCCATCGTACATCATTGCACGACATGGAAACTTGTCTTCAGAGCCCTTTAACAGCATCATGTTGATGAAGATGATTAGGACCGAAGGGGCGCATGATGTACCAAGCGCAGGATCTGGAAATATAATATAAATTATAATAGTTCAATTAGGACCATTAAGGTCAAGCTCCTTAAATGTGGATTTGAAGTAGACATCTTTGGTCTTTTAATAAGTAACATTCCTCTCGTCATCTCCACCAAACCGTTATAAGAACAAGTCAATCTTTGGTAATGTATAATTTATATACATATAATTAATTGCACAGCAAAAATGTTAAAAAATCTCAATCCCGGCCTAATCTTTAACCAATTTGTTTGGTTTGTGGCCCCGTCATGCAAGTAGGTCATGATTCTTGTTGAACACAGTCAGGGTCGTTGCTCTAACTGATTTCAAAGACCTACGAGATAAAATTAATGTTGTATAAATCAACCTTATAATTCCCCTCCCCCGTTTTTGCAACATTTTTCATTACTACTCCGCTCCTATTAGTCGTAGCGTGATGATATATAGCCTATAGCCTTCCCCGATAAATGGGCTATCTAACATGGAAATAATTTTTCAAATCGGTCCCGTACTTTTTGAGTTTATTCGTTACATACAAAAATACAAATCTTTCCTCTTTATAATATTAGTGTAGATGTAGATTACCTGTCGCAATAGCCGAGTACATAGTCCACTTCATAAACATCAGTAAACAGAGGTACCAAAACAGAAGCAAAAGGAACAGTATCTGCGGTATGTACTGCAGCAAGATCAGCTCTGACTTCCTGAAGAAGCTGTGGAACAAACACAACATTAATTTTAACGTCATCAACATTAATTGGAATTATACTAAACATTCTAGTTTCTATGAATACAGTAATTACTTGAAGTTTACCACACTCATTGTTACACCGAACGCCATATGGATCACGCCAAATATAATTGACAGTTTCATCTTGAATGAGTTTAAGAATATTATGTTGTTTGAGGCAAACTGAAACAAAACAACTTTTTAAAAACGAGGTTTTCATAAATGATCAGTGATCAGCAGTTAAAGAAATATTAATTCAAGGAGAAACTGGAAGCTAAGAATGGAGTAAGGGAGTTTAGGAATGGGCGCTAAATAAACATTTTAAATTGGAGGATAAAAGATGTAGATTTCAACAGTACCTATTTATCAAATCTAAAACACCAAATGAAAACGCAATAGAATAGTACCTGCCAAGCTGGATCCAATCCAAATGGATAAGGCGTCTGCGTATACGCCGTCTTCGGATCTAATTCTAACATTGTATGATTCTGAAGGACCCCATCCTCATACACATTCCTCCAACTAGTCCCAAATATATTTAGGGACTTAGAAAACACGTCGTTGTATATCAAACCGGTGTACATAGAAAATATTCCCATAAGCAGTATAATGTATCGTCCGCCAAAGAAAATGTTCCAAATTTCGTTGTCTGTGTTTATCTTAGCAAATCTTTTCTCGTAAATGACTAGGATTGCGGCGAAGGCAGTCATTATGATCCCATGGCCGAAGTCTCCAAACATCACGGCGAATAGGAATGGGAATGTTATGATCGTGTACAGCGCTGAAACAATAAGGTTGATGATAATTGTTCAATCAGACGAGGTTACCTATAATGGTAAGATTTTTAAAGATCGCCATAAGGTTTTTAAGTTGGTATTTTATGAGCGTTAACAGTTAACTGACAATGGCACACTCAGATTCAACACAAATTATCTGGGGCCCAATTCTACTATTTCAATTGCATTAGAATAATACCTAATAATACAAGAGCTGAGAGATTTTATAGACAAAATTGAAAACAATTGAATGAAGATTATGGCATAATGAATTAGCAGCTTTGAGACCCTGTAGGCCGTATGAGTATACGAAGCACATTCTGAATAATAACATCGATGGGTCATTAGTTGTATACCGGTGAAGGTTTAGGACTAAAATAATAAAATATAAAAGACGTTGCAACGAAAAGCTGTATAGTTTAGAATTTTTATCGAGTTGGGGGTACTTGATAAAAAAATAATATATGGACAGTTGAACAAAAAATTACCTGGATTGACTTCTCTGTAGCTGGCGATTCCATAGGAATCAATGAGGTTCTGGAAGCCTTTGGTGAACTTGTTGGTTCTGTTGAAGGTCGGTGGAGTTTCGTTAGTTGGTACGTAGTGTAAGAACGATGGAATTGGACTGCCGCTTGCTTTCTGACAACACAAAACAGCTATGTGTTAATATTTGTGAAGAGACCTATATCATAATTTTGATTGACATTGTTATGAAAAGATATCAAGGTTGGCGCAGACTGCCTGCTATTCTGTAAATGGAGCTTTTGAGCTTGTAGGCAACTTTCTTGGTAAGATTTATTCATTAGTATTTTCGAAATATTGCCCATACGCTGCCATACAGAACATCCTGCCTACAGTCATAATCGCATATCTTCTCTATGATCCACCTGGATCCACCTGTCTATCCCACCCCCATATGTAAGACCGGCTCCAAACAGTTCTCCTGAGTTTGGTAATGTGCGAATGAGCCACAGTTCTAAATAGTATTGCGTGCTTCTAGATCTTGTTTTGGCAACAGTAAAAAGAACATACCACTCCGTTATCCAGTGCCTTCTGAACGGCAGTGAGGTCTCTTCTTGGCACCCAGCACTCGGCGATCAGGCACTTCTTGACGATGTCCATGCTGAACATGTTGAGCGTGTGGTAGATGGCTTTTTCCTTGCGCACTGCCACCATCCATGTGCTGATGTCGCGTGCTATGTTCGTAAGCACCAGTCGACGGTGGTTCTCTGTTTGTTCTAATACCTGAAATTTTGAGGAAAAAACTTGAAATGAATGATTAACCTTGTTGCTGATGTAGATTTTGTTTAATACTGAAAGAAACATCAGCTATTTTTAGCTAGAGCGGTGTCCTGTCTTGCAAGGTGATCGAAGTAGATTTCTTGTGTTTTTGTTCCCATAAAGCGTGATCTCAGTGCTAATCTGGAGTAAGCACTGACATGACTGTTCCGACTTTAAAATCCATGTAAAAATATTCTTTTGGTATCAATAAGTAAAAATATAACCAGCTGTCTATCTGACATGTAGGTATGTGGAAAGGCCGTAAACTAGCATTAGGACACTGAAGTAAACTGTAGCCTATACCAATAGGCTCAACATCATCATCATAATTATTATGAGCCTTAAGAAGGTTATTTCTGAGCAAGGGCCTCCCCTTTAGACTTCCAGGAAGAATCCCAGCGAATTTTACCAGGTCCTCTATTCATCTTCGTCCTACGATGCTCTAATGTGCGTAATTATTGAAATGTAATCTAATATACATACTAATAGGCTGAATAATTTAAATTGATTATAATTTGGTGACTACGTACTATTTCCAAATCCTTGATTCTAGAGCCGACTCCAGCGAGCATGTCCTGCTGGTCCTTGTAAGTAGCAGGACACGGGTACAGCGTGGCCTTGAACCCATGGCACACTTTCTTGACGCGAAGCTTGATCTGCTCCCCGTGGAAGAACACCACAAACACTGTCTTCTGTAGTTCGTGACCCTGGGGAAATAAGGAGGTTATTATCATATCATCAAGCCATTAATTGTCCCACTGCTGGGTACGGGTCACCTCTCTGTATGAGAGGGATTAGGCCATAGTCCACCACGCAGGCCTAATGCGGGTTGGCAGACCTCACATGCCGTCGAGAAAATTTCTTAGGTAGCAGGTTTCCCCTCGATATTTTCCTCCGCTGTTAAAGCAAGTGATAATAAGGAGGTTAAGTTGTAAAAAAGGTTGGAATTTGAATCTACTTATACTGTTTGGTATTTTCTCTTGTGTAGTGTCAGAATAAACTCTTAGAGGAAGAGCCTACGATGGCCAGACATTCGTCATTTTATAAAAGCTGAAAATTTATCAGAGCATAACCCTAACACAGGTCAGAACGATCCGCGAGTATGGAGTTGGGATTGTGGTTACTTAAGCAGATATCAGGTAATAAAGGTGTATAAAATAGGACCGTTATAGTGTAAAGGTTATTTTTTTTTTAATTTTCTTCCAAAACACGTTAGAAGTCTCCTCATCCATTGCCGGACACTTTACGGTTGCAACCCCCTGCCAGACAGCCCATTATAGACATAGACAGATATAGAACATTATTTACGACAGCTAGCGTATTACACTTATAGTAAAATTATGGTAATATAAAATAAAATAATGGCCGCATTTGCTAAAAAAACTCTGTTAACGCGGAAACATTATTTACATTTACAATCATAGAATCCGGTGTAAGCGAATTAAATATCAAATAAAAAGTAGCTATTCCCAGAATAAAATTATGTTGTTGTGAAATAATTTTATTACTTACGGAAGTAATAATTGGACAAAATGCATAATTGTTATCATCATTCTACCTTTTTCTCAACTATGTCAAGGTCGGCTTCTAAGCTAACCAGAACAGTACCTCAACCATGATTTCTATCGAATTGCTTTCAATAGGTTTTTTACGCATCGAATCACTGTAATCTCATAGCCGATTTTAGTTCCTTGCGTAACCGCTAGAGGCGCTGCGTTTTTTCCATACAAATATTTTACGGTTAGGCAGTGTTAAATGGTTTAAGATTTCATGTAATAGGGGGTGACTCTATTGCTGTTAATTGGACACGAATCCGAAAACAGAGCTGCTACTGAGAATTTCATAAAAAAAAACCCAATTAAATTGGGCAATACAGATTATATAGTCCTAGTCCTAGTCCACGCGGAACTAGTTGGCCACGCACTAGGTAGAGACGGGGGTGAGGCGGCGGGTTACTGTAAACGAAAACAAGCGCGCCCGCCCCTCCGTCCCACCACCATACCTAAGGCTGTCAGGCTTTTCGGGCTTCTACTTGACGACTATCAAAGTTTCGTATATGACAGTAGGACTAAAATTACGTGCTCTCCAAGGCACGGTATACGTAGTGACACGTGACACAGATACATTTTAATACTTCGTCGTCGTGTTGTTGATTTCACGTCCATGTCAAGAGCATTTTCAGAGGGAACAAGCCTGCATAAGCCAACAGCGTTTTAGGCTTTTCATACAAAACAGGTCAACTTATAATAAAACTGCAAAATACCTCAAAATACCTAAATGGCTTTTGATTAAATAAGTCGGCAGACAAATGATAGCTCGTTATAGGTATTTTTTCCAGTAAGCATTTACCAGCTATCATTAATTCTGATGTAACATGGCAGGTAACAATTAAAGCTTGTACAGCCTAAAAATGACCAAAACACAAAACATTTGCAGCCGACTGCTGACCGTAATCATAAATTAAACAACAAAGAGTTTTTACTCCAAATATTTACGAAAAAAAACTAAATTATCCAGACTTTTTTTACTATTAACACAAGGCCTTTCCCCTGTTTCGTGTAAATGTAACGTTCCATGATTTATTCACAACGACGACTTTTTTAAGCGTTCCACATTCAAACATTTTCCTAGAAGTTATAAGAGCTTAGTGCTGGGTTGCCCGACTAGAAAAATCAATATAAACCAGGGGTTAACGACCGACCACTTGTGGGTTCCCATATTAAGTACAATGCCGCTTTACTGCAGCCCCGATGCGTTTAGAGGGTTGTTAGTAAGACTTGTTGATGAACTATGCGGTCCTGGTAATTAAGACGGTAGAATTATTAAGTAATGTGGCTTGTCCTCTTTTTTTTAGTAGAATTGTTTATTTTTATGCATTCAATTTAGCTTTTATTGTTGTCTTTACTTACACATTTAAGGTTTTCTTTAATAAAATTACTGTTTAGGCTATCAGGAGTGCTAAGGAGGTCTATTTAATTGAAGGTTAGAAGGGGGTGCAAAAAGTGCACTGGTGCTTTCACCAGTGCACTATATATATAATATAGACCCTTTGGTCTATTTATTAGCATTACACATAAGCGTTAGCTTAGTTAGCACTAGCTAAAACAAAACTAAGACACAATTTGATTTTAGAATTACTATGATGACATTGTAGTCATTGTACCTACATAATCGTTTTAATCAATATTCAATCAATTATTTTTACATATTGTTATTATTGTAAGTTCTAAAATAAACTGCTGGTAGTCGTTATAAAATCGTGTAATGTATTGTCATAACAAATCTATTCACACCTTTATTACCAAAGATAAAATTTAGATCAAGGTTCAAAATACATCCTTTTGATTATATTCTATAGCAAAAAGAGATTTAAAGGCCTGTGTCTATCTTAGTCTACTTTTTGTAAGGTATAATGAAGCGAAAACTACAAAATAAATATCTTGGGACATTTTTACACAGCACCATCTAGTCCCAAACTAAGCAGAGCTTGTACTATGGGTACTAGACAATGGATATAATACTTATATACTTTTTTTTTGTAAATACATACTTATAATATATAAGAAACACCCAGACAAACACAAACACCTCCATCCTCCTCCTTCATCACATAAAGGTTTGTGTCTTGTGGGAATCGAATTCACGCCCTCGTGATCAGCAGTCCGGTACTCAAACCACTTGACCACAGACGTCGTCGTCAGACAAAAAAATCCTTTCCGACTTTAAAACTCTATTCCCTAGAACTTTGAAGTCACTTTTCAAAGCCGATTTCCTCTATTTTAAAAGCACTTTTCAAATCCATAAGCAAAAGCTGGTTGAAAAGCCACAAATCTCTTTTTAAAAACAGTCATCAAAGCTACTAATGATCACTTTTGTTGGTTGTTCACGGTTGATTGAACCTACCTACCTGTATGAACACGGTAGTTTTGAGACGACGTGCGTGTTTTAGTTGACATGCAACCACTGAACTTTATGAAGCTTTCATGTAAGTTATTGTATGAATCATTTTGATTTAGATAGGTCAACGACAGAGCGTAGGTTTTATGGTTTTTATTTGCACAAAAATTCCACTTAACATATTTGCAGTAATATTTTTAACATTGTATCTACTATAGTAGTTTCATTGTTATATTAAAAATACTAGTTTATCTATACGTTCAATGACGCCTCTATGCCCCGAAAGGTTAGGCATTGCATTGCATTGAATAATTAAAACTAAAATAAATAATTAAAACTGTCCGCAGATACATACATCTTCACTCAAAAAATGTACACATTTCACACATCCTCGCAGGTTCATATTATCATACACTCACACTTACACACACACACACAAACACACACTACAATACACTCATAGGTATGCCATAGGGCTACTTTTAAAGCCTGGCCTGACATTCTTTTCCTTTCTATTTTTAATTATATAAAATACTAATTTGTACTGACCGAATAAAATATCAGAATAAATATATTATGGAAGGCACTGAGATATAGGTTTCTACTTAGTTCAGGAGGCAGGGCTTATTAATTGTTTGTAATATTTGGTTGCTAATAAAGTTATTATTATTATTGATATGTTACATACAAATCCAAATGGCAGCTGAGAATATCATAGAATACCAAATAACTATTTTCTAGACCTCAAAATCGAACATTCTGTTACAGTTTGAGAGCAAGTAGGTACTATAATATAACATTATAATCTATAACAAAAGATAAAATGCCAGATTTACATGCCTATCGAGCCATAATGTTCCTAGCAGTATGTCAGAACAGACTGTTAAGACAGAAATAGATAATTTGCTATTTTATTCCAACGATATTGGCAGGCGATATATTTTGCTAACGGCAAATAAATTATGCCGGTTTCACCTTCGATCCTAACATAATTATGTTAAGGTATATATTTCTTTAAGTCTAGTGAAATGTTTTGTTATTTTCAGTCTGGAATTGTAGATTAGCTAGATAAAACACTAGAATTATGTGAAAAGCTTTTCGGCTAAAGAGTCCGCTTCTGATGAGTCATAAAATGATTCACATAAGAAAACTACTAGGAATCTGGTAGGGGTTCTAAATGAGTCCGTGAATACCTTACCGCCTCCCCAGATGCGATCCATGAGGATTTTCATCTAAAATAAGGGGATTATTCTGATTTTGTATGGATGCCCACGAGAAGGATATAAGGCCTCCCTCTGGAAGGGGTCTGGCGATCTCTTGACTGCAACTTGTCATGATCTTGGTATGCCATGAATCAAAGAGCTATTGGACAAGTGTTATCGCCAGGCAGCAGTTGATGCACAAAGATTTACTGCACCCAAATAAAAGATTAAAATTACTTTATATATCTACTATATAAAAATAAGTCGGGTTTTCCTTCCTGACGCTATAACTCCAGAACGCACGAACCGATTTCCACGGTTTTGCATTCGTTGGAGAGGTCTCCCGAGACCTTTCCAACGAATGCAAAACCGTCTTTCGTTCGTTCCGTCTTTCGTTCTTTGCTATAAACCTCTAAACGGAGCCCGCTCCGTGAGGTTTATAGCAAAGAACGAAATATAACAATATGTTATTGTTGTGACGAGACGCACTGAACACTGGACACGCATTTTATTGCACCGGTTTCGCAAGTCAGTGCGCATAAATGTCATATTTGTGTCCAATTAGCACAATAGATTTTGTCGTCAACAAGCATTCAAAGTCAAAATCATTTAAAATGCAACTGGGAATTAGGGTCCTTTTAAATATTAAAGATATAAATAAAAACTGTTTATTGCCAGAAAAAATCTGATGAGTACTTTAGGCGCTGCAGTGGAACATACGCAAATAGGAAGATACATAGACTGGCTAATATAAAACCCTTCTTTCGGCTTTTTGACGTGTAGTCGGGTAAAAAATTACAACAGTGGACACGAGAAGTGGCGAATCCCAAACTAAGCATAGCTTGTATCTTGGGGCTATAAATATAAATAAATAAAATAAATATACAGGTTATAGAATAAAATTATTCTTTCTAATACCTATACGTCTGCTTCGTCATACTAATATTTAACCTAACCTATATTTGATTATTATATAAATAATGAATGAAGCGAAATGTTAATAAGCGTATTTTGTTATGTTTTCTTAATAACAGAGGTTAAAAAAAAGAACTTTTTCGGAGTATGGAATTTGTAAAATTTTTGTTCAATGCCAGGTCGTGCAGTGTTGGGTTTGTCTGTAAAATTTCCAGTAGCAGCTTGGAGTCTGGATTTGTGCCCGGTTGAATGCAATAGTATCGCATATTACATGGGACCTAAACATGCTGGCGAACTGTGGGTGTACATTAGTACACCACTGCTATGGAGTACAAGTATATTGAGTGTATGGCGCAGTAATTTCATGACATGACTTATGACAGTGATAAACGACAGTCATGAATCGATGGCAAAGTAATACAAAGACCTACGTTCAAGGAGACCCCCTATGTCAGACTACAACGCCTTAAGCTAAATATATGTCTTTATGCGTAGGCTGCCGCAAAAGTTCAAGGGCTACTCCATGAACTTGATTTGAACTCGCGACCTTTTCGCCGGCAGTCGAAACATTTTCAACAATCAATACAATATAGCTGGGTTTGAACGGATTTATAAGCTGCTTAGATCCTCAAAGATCGGGTGCTCGAAAAGTACCTTATTTCTATTGTTAGGTTTTAGTTTTCTCAGTACTATCATTAATCAGTAGTAACACCTATTGCTTCCAAAAGACGTTTTTATAGGTAAAAAGTTTCTATAGCAAGGAGCTTCGATATAATATTAGTACTTAGTAATTATAATAAACAGCTTAAGGGTTAGCTTATACATATAATAATACTTCGAAAACTGCACAAAAAAACCCAAGTAGAAAAAAATATATACTGTGGGAGTCGTACGATAGGATACGATATTTGTCAAGATTTAGAAGAGTGTGCCACTTTTGAACTGAATAGGTAAAAGGACGAGCTTGTAAAATGTTAGACTTTTTACTATAGGAATGTTTTCCATATTTTGGGAACTTTGATAAACAATTTTCATAATAGATAAACACCGAAACAACTATTTGATCTGGATAATGAAGATAGATCAGCACAACGGCTGATTTCTGGAACATTACTCCAAATAAGTGAAAACGAAGGTAAAAAGATATCTTACCGTCACAGGGTCCTTCAAAGGTTCATCAATCTGCGCCTGCTTGAAGAAAATGTTTCCATGCGATATTCTCCACAGCATCTTCTCAAAGGCCGGTACCCTTGCGGTGGTGACCACTCCAGCTATGAAGCCCAGGTGCCCCAGCACTGCATCATTGTTGTATATCTGTACTGACGCCGATATCTTCCGCTGTGCGCTGTGATCTTGGAAGAACGTCTGCATCTTTTCAATAAGTGTCTTCAGCTCTATTAGCGAAAGGTAATCGCTCTTAAGGTTGTGTGCATTCCGTGTTATTTCTTGGATTTCTGATTCGATGAAGTCGATCCTTTCCTGGAAAAAAATAAATTACTACGTTAGCTCTCAGAGAACGAATTTTAATGAATGAAAAAATTTATATATTTTGTTTATGTGCTTACTCAGTCAGACTCTCGGATTTTGAGAATCTTACAGAGTCTTGAAGAAACTAGTTTTCTATCTCAGAAGTAAAGTGCATCTACAAAATGTTGTGTATTACCTACTTGTTGGATGCTATGAAGAAGACGAAGATTATTTGTTGTAGTTTCTGGACTGTTAAAGATGCTGCAACTCATCATTACCAATCAACATGTTTTCCTTTACCGTCTAAGCGATTAATTATTATTCAAATACACACATGATTTTAAAAAGTTGTGTTTAGGTTCCGAGTTCTAGACCTATTATTTGGCAATCCATTGTCATATCACTGCTTGACTGATAATTTGGGTCAACTCTAATAACTACTGGACCGCTAATATAAATTACCACAAGAGTAAAACCAAAATAGCAAACTAGTGATCTCAGAATAATGACATTGCTTTGGTAAATTTTATTACCGATACCTTGGTAATCATAAATTACTGTTACGAGTATAATTTTTATGGAGTGGCTCGTGGCTAAGTTATAATTACGCTGATCAACCGATCTGCAAGGTTACCGCTTGCCGTAGTGCCTATTCTAAACATGTCGAGACCCCTCCGTGCTTCGGAGAGCACATAAAGCAGTCGATCCAGGATGTTATACAAATACCTATGATAATCAATAGTGGCTTTCAGAAGGCCTAAAACAGTCTATCGAGTATCGGTATTGCTGAGAAGTTAAGTTGCGGAGGTCTGATGGCAATCGCTTTGTATAAAATACTAATAGCAGCATCTGTTTAGATTGGAAGCAGTACGGAAAAAGAAAAAAAAGCTAGGAAGAAGGAAGAACTATACATCGTTATACTCCATCTGCATTCAGAATAAGTTGTATAATAAATTTGTTTCATGGAATGCAATGCCGATAACTGCTGGCACATTTTGTGGAGGCATTAAACATCCAATGGCCGAGCAAATGAATTTCATGGAACTCTTATGAAACGTAAGATCTTAGTCTTAATGAGTAGTTTTATTAAAGCATTGATTACTGTATAAATTTGCTAGGGTTACAACACGTACAACTTGCAGAGAGTACAGTGAGATGACCATTGGCTTGCCAATCCCAAGGTCTCGAGTCCAGATCCAATATTTTTGAATTTTCGGAATCATTTATTTTTCTTTCTCCGATTTTTACGGCTGGGTTGAAGTAAGCTCGTGCTAACTTCAAGCCGGACAATAAGTTTGGCGACAACCGTATAAATCCATACAAACGCGATTTAGGATAACTGTACCGTCCCGAGTTCTTTAGCTTCTATTACGACATCCTGGGGAAGTGTCGGTACAATCCTAGTGCAAACGCCGCGGGACAGTATGATGTCATGGCAACTCATAAATTACAATAACACTGTCCTGCGATCCCCACACTAGATATCCTGTGCCGAGGGATCTAATTGGTGTAACCTTGCTCATAATAATTGTTAACATGTGTGTGTTAGAAGATTAACGGAGTGTATCTACGCACCTACACACACCAAGATAACGATTCCAGTGTAAGCTTATCTCGCATTGTACTGAAAGTCTATTCCATGTGAGGTCAGCTTAAACTGGATGGCGCCATGTACCTACATTATTATTATATTCTGTGCGATTGTGGAAAAACAATTGAGTAGTGCGAAAACAAAGGACACAAAGCCTACATAGTTTGTTTTAAATGGAGCTTATTGCGAGTAAGGGCCCATTTTTTGGTTTGCCGCAACCGAGTAGTCGAGTCACCTGATGGTATCTTGACTTTGCCGTCCATGAACACCAGGCTGATGAGGTGCCAGCCTATAAAAGCCCTACTGCCTGCAAAGTAGCCGAGGGGAGAACTGGATCTCCCGCACAAAAGTCGGAAAACACACAAATGTACTTTATAAGAAACGGTTCTAACACCGAGCAAGTTTTTTCTTTTTTCTCAACTCTTACGCGGTGCCAATTTGAATGTCTATGAGGAATGTTCGGCGTTACATTTTTCTTTGGTAGTTTTTTATTCGTTTAACCCGTCAGGCAACAAATTAGAGACAATAGGAAATTGTTTCTGAGCACCTGGAACCTTTACTAAAATATCTTCCACAAGGTCTTGGCACGCGCCAATTTTTGTTAGATTGTTGTCTCACTCTACTTTGAGCTAATAAATTTCATCTGTTGAGCCGTTACGGCGTTATTGAGTAACACGCATACATATAAATTCCGTATTTATAGAAGTAGTGAGTGTCTGGTCTGGTCTGGTAATAATTATTAAGCAGATGTTTGGTGTGTGCGTAAGCTGAGTTAATAGTGTTGTTCGTACACCGTACATCACTATTAATCTTGGTGCTAATGACATCTGTATGCTTTTTTAGTAGCTGCTTAGTATAATCTTGTTTGAGCAATATCAACAATTTACCTCTAGTTTCCGTTATTACTTTTAGTGTTTATTGAAACCATCAAAAACATGTTTAATGCTAATATTTTCGGAAGGCCTATTCAAATGGTGACGGATATTCAGTGGCGTTTATTTAGACTGGAATGGAATTCTCAGTAATTATGTTACGAAGATCTGATGATAGTCGCTTCGTGTAAAATAATGATCTGTTATTCAGCCGCATCTGGTAAGACTGGAAGCCAAACTCAACAAAATTAGAAAATGGCTACGAAAATGAATGATGGAAGCCAATCCTAACATAGTAATAAAGAAAACATAACTAAACTATTTAGAAAATAACTATTTGATCGTAGATTCTAAGATGAGCGCCTTTTTTCATGCGTTAGCGATAGGAAAATAAACTCGTTACTGTTTTTCCTAATAATTTGATCTCCTTGGAACTCAGTCTGCAGGTCAGCGGTCACTATCTATGATTTCGCTTTATAGCGCTATAGCGCTGCATCTGATTTTAGTAAGGTTGCTATATTCAGAATACCATACCAACAAAGGTTGCTCGTTCAGCGTAAAGCGCATCTTGGGCAATATTTCGCTATGGCGCTGGAACTGACTCTAGTACGGTCAGTGGATTTAATACCTCTAGTATGTTGATCTCTCTGGGGCTCAAGCTACAGCGGTCAGGCTTCGGTGGAGGCGGCGGCTCAGGCAGCTCGCCGGCCACCCAGCGTAACTTGCGCTCCATTTCGCTGCAGCGTCGCACCTCGCTCACGTAGCGACGCTGGAAGTCGTTCACGTGAGGGTTTAACTGTTGGAAAATAAATATTTTGGTTATAAAAAGCAAGTGATATTTCGATATATTTGGTTTGGACTTCGCCGTAGAAACGATGAAAAGTTTTTAAAAGTTAAAAAGTTAACAATAAAAAAAGATAAAAAATCTCAAGGTCTCTCTCTCTCTTTCTGGCTTTATGTCTTGCGTGTGTGGCCAGCTTGCCAAATTTTTCTACTTCATTTACTTTGCCCAATCATCTACATACAATAGCTTCATGCCTGTTTCCCATTGGGGTAGGCAGACACTTTAGACGCTTCATCTATGCTCATCAAACTCACTAATCGTAAAATCGTAACAAGCATTGGTGTAGGGTGCCCTTAACCTTACCTTTTTTGAGTAAATAAGAACGTAACATGATACGTTTTATGATACGTCACCAAATCTTTTATGTGACCTGCTCCTTTTCTGAAGTCTGTCAAAAATCAATTTGGAAGATGATCAATAACAATTTTATCCGCATTTTATTGCAGGGCGCGCCTCTCAGAAATAACAAGGGTTCGTAAACATTATGGATATAGGCTCCTCCTGTTTTATTGGTCTCTCCTTTATATTACATATCGTATTCCTGATAACATGAGCTGAATAGCGAATAGGCTATAAATATTTGATAGATGATTCTCGTCGAATCATACTCCATAAAGACTGTCATAAGTATCAAATGTCATAAGATGATGACGTGCTCTCCGAGAAATGGAAAGTTTTTAGGAGAGGTAGCGCACAGAAAATCTGGAGCAGCCCGTCTGGGGAAGTACCTCCAACTTAAACTGCAGCCAAATAAAACACTTTATTGTGTATTGTGTCCTGCAGTGAGTAAGGTTGCCAGAGCGCCTTCTAAGGATTCGTTGCGCTGGCAGCAAGAGGAACATTCCCCTAAAACTGTCGGTGCAATGAATCCTTAAATCTCTAAGAAGTTTTTGCAGGGTCGGCAACGTGGGACACTTCGTTTCATAGGCTGCAGTAACCGTCTAACGGGTCGCATGATTGTTTGCCATCATGACATCACAAATCGACATAAAAATACCATCACGAAGCCCCCTAAACGTTAGGCATAGATATATCCATTTGTTTTCTGTGGGCGATCCATTTTTCAGCATTCGGATCTTACCAAATGCCTCGTTAGCCTAGAGCTCGACTGCGACCCTCGAGGTCCTTTCGATTTAATTACCAGGTTGACTTGTATGATTGGGGTTTTCTACCAAATTCTCAGTAGCAGCTCGGAGCTTAGATTGGTGCGTCATTAATGACAACAAGCTCCTATAACATGGGACCTAAACTTACCAGCAAAGTGTTGGTTTACATTAGTACATCTCTGCCTAATCTTTCGGAGGGTTCAGGCCTGATGTAACAGAATGGAACTTGTATGGCACAGATCAGAAGGCAACAAAGGTGTATTTGAAGTCAGACATTGAGTTAATATAACACATGTATTGTCTCGGTGCCCGGCCCCGCTTGTCATAATAACTCAGTCATTATCAAGTGCCATTTTGTTTTCTTATCACGTTCATTGATAATTATCGTTAATATAAGCAAGCGTTGTTAAAGATGTAAAGTTATGAAACTTTCTCCGGCTGTATTGACAGTGATGGAGAATGATTCATCCTTTTTCTTACTGGGGGGCTAGACAAGTTGCATTTTGACATTCGAATCGACAAACAAAATGTATGGAAATGACACAAGCTTTCGACGAATCGGGCTGTCACTAATGTCATTTGCATACATTTTGTTTGTCGATTCGAATGTCAAAATGCAACTTGTCTAGCCTCCCTGATCCTGTTTTCCGCCAGCGGCTTCGCTTGCGTGGTCTAGGTATTTCATAAAAATTATACCCTATGTCACCCGGAGATATTGTAGCTTCCCAACAGTGAAAGAATTTTTCAAATCAGTCCAGTAGTTTCGGACCGTATTCAATTCAAACAAACAATGAAATTTTTTCTCTTTCTCATATTAGTAAAGATAAACGTGGGAGATTGTTTGAATGTCTAGATGTTTGAATATTTATTTTTATTTTTAATGAAGGAAAAAATCGGCGGGCGGGCAGGATTCGCATTAAAAATAACTTGTAATCTTAGCATGGAAAATGCTTAAAAAAATACAAAAAGATATGTTTGAATATTTGTTACTTCTTCAAGCAATCTATGAAATAGATATAGCTTAAAATTTTCTTATCTATCTCTCTCTCTTTATCCCGAATGCGGCTTCGAGAGTTCGCACGGGAAAAATTACTACAGAATGGGCCCAATCCTTAAGTTTACGGAGTTGCAGACAGAAGATTTGTATTTTTTTTGTTAACCAGCAGTTTTACTATATTGCCCTTTAAACTTGAACACAGTAATGCTAGCACTTTATTGTTTATCACCAGAATATTTAGCAATGCTATGGTCTGGGGAGACAAACCTTCAAAAGTTATTTGTTTACAAAATTTTCTTCCTCACATGATCACTTGATGTACTTTTACGATTTGTGTGTGGCTCAACGAAGCGAAGTCATTGTCGTTTTAATTAAAAACAATTACTCCTTGTATGTATGAGTAAGTGGTACAATTGGTAGGGTCAGGAATACGTGTGAATGCGTGTTGCGAATGTGTTGGATATACGATGATAGTGTTGCATGAAACTGATGGTTTGGTATTCATATTCATATTCATATTATTTATTTGCATTCCACAATGTAGACTTAGGTGGTAGATACAGTGCTTAAAGCTTGTGACAATCACGGACCCTGTAGGGCACAGCAAAATATAAATATAAATCACAAATAAGTATTCTTCCTTCGGAAGTCGGGTAAGGATACATAAATATATATAATATCTAATTATGCATTAAACTAATACCATATACCACTAATAACCAGTGTTCTTTAAAGAGGACACCGGGTTACTGTGTCCCTTTAAAAATACAAGACAAAATAACTCCTAGGTAAGAAGTAAGTACCTACACAAACTTAAGAGACCTTAAATCAAAACACGCATATAATATCCAAAATGGTTGCTAAGAGCTAGCCAATATTTGAAGAAAGCAATATAGTTAATGGCAATATGGCGGTTTAGGAGACTCCTTTAGCTAATATTATTGTAACCGAGTCTCTTGGCACTTTCCAGCTTTTTCAACGTTCTCTTTGAATTTGTTATAAGAGCTTGCAGCAAAGTAATCAATCTACAAGGCTAAGTTGCGTTTGCTGCGGTCAGTGTCGAGATGGGTGAACGTGAGGGTGAACATCCTTTTTTTGAGGTGCGGAAAATCGTCATGGATTCCTCCCCCTGCCGTTTAGGGGGGTGGTACGGTACGGCGGACTTCTACCGACTAAGAAATCGCACTTGCCTGCCCTTGAATCATGGCCAAGGGAAAGGAAAATATTTTGAGGTTATAAGTATAGGACTCCTTAAGAACTTGAATGTGTGTGAAGTCAACCCGCATTACGCTAGCGTGGTGGACTATCTACTATTGAATTTTTTGTGTTACAATTTTATAACCATATGACTTTGATGACAGACAAAATTATCATTTAATGACTTCAAAGTTTGGTTTTGTTGATGTTTTTCAGTATTGAATGAGCTGTTTCACCATCTCCTAGTCATATAAATTTTGTTCTAAGTCATATACATGCCCTTGTAAAACAGTCCCTTAGAGGATCATTCTAAACTTAGTCAGGACTTAGAAAGAATTAACAATAATTAAGGTAACGTAATAAAACTCAATTAATGACGTCTAGAGCTCGACCTCCTGGCTGAAAAGATCAATCGTTAATAAGCCAGCGTAACCTTCACAAAGCCATTTATAAATCAGTAGGAATGTCTGAATTAAATACAAGACTCGCCAGGTGTAATCGATAGCTAGCACACGCACAAAAGAGTTACAAAAGACAAATTATAATGTACTAAGAGTTATGTTTTCAAGACTGAAATGACTACACTCAATACAGACAGAGAGAAGAGGAGGTAGAACGAGAGAGAGACAGAGGTGGAGGAAGAGGGAGAGGGAAACCAACACCTAGGTATGAAGAGAGAAGCAGTAAGAATGGAAGAAAGAGTCGTTTTTGGATACTTCATATAATTTAAGTCTACCTTCAGTCCAATGTCACTCCTGAAGGTTCTTTTAATGAGTCAGCCTCGCTGTCAACTAGCTAATCTTCTAACTACGGCATAAGTTAATATTCTATTGTAGTTTTTTCGGACATGAAGAAGTCAGTGTCTTAGCTAGATCAATTGACACTTCTTCTTCTGCTTATCGTACCAATGCTTAAACAATTGTCTTATAATATGAGACCACCTCAATGGCGTTAGTCGTGGCTGTATAAAGATCGTACTTCGTGTTGGTGTTTGGGCACAATGGATTTAAACTTCCGATTTCTTCGGTCCTGATGTCTTTTGCATCGGCATTTATATTTCGAATGCTGATCTAAGTAGGCTTTCTACAATTATCTTTTATATGCTTCAGGTCACGAAAAACAGACACTCCCTCGTTTCGTGCATAATGGTCGACAACGCACGCAAAATCAGGGGGGTTCATGTCGGCCTAAATATTAGCCGACTTGGAGCGACGGAAGTATCTGCTATCTTTGTCCTATGGCGTATGCTACGGTGACCTAAAATATGGAATATGAATTCGTTTTCGTGTCGTCTAATTTGTGACTTGAAATGGGGAAGTTAAAAGAACAATTTTGGGAAGTGGATTATGCGGCCCTGAAAGTTTTAACCATTTTGTTTTAGTGGGTAAATAAACCTTGGAGAAGGTTAGAGTAATATTACAAATAGTGTTTTTTAGAAAAGGTTGGATGGATTGTAATTAGGTTGATATGATTGAAAACGGAGTGAATAATGAGGTGACGGCTTTACAGGGAAGATTGGCAGAAGCATGCTGCGTCGACCTCTGACTCCAAAATTATTAGAACACCACGAGTCAAAATTATATAGATTATGAGGTAACTTCTTTAACTGCTACATCAACATGTTTAGTGGTGCACTCGTAACTTACTGCCACACGAGAGGCCTCGGGTTCGATTTCCAGATTTCAGTGTTTTTGGGTTTTCCTGTGAATTTCTCAGTAGTTGCCTGGAGTTCCTATTTGTGATTCGATGTGTTTGTAATTTGAGGCATTAGGCTCACCCCCAATGCATGGGACCTAGACAATACCTAACCCTTCTGGAAATATAGGCGTGATGGTATGTTATATTATGTTGCTAGACTAAACGACAAACCTTTATAACAATACTATGACCGGGATTTGAAGTCATGACCTTTGAAATTCCATTTGAATACCTCCAAAGTCTTGCATCATAATATTTTCGTGTAGGTACTACCCAAAATAGAACTGACAATACTCGTCTTAGAGTGAATGAATGAAACTAGAGCATTAGAGTGAATGAATGAATGAGATCAGAGTAATGCAGTAATAGAGGAAGCTATCAATGTACCTAATATATAAAATCCCTTTATCGTATTCTACGTCAGTCAAAGGAAAATGTGACCTAACTACTCTGAGTCTTGGATCTATTTAGGTTATCAGAAGCTAAAGCTGTTCAGACCTGTCCAATTTATGACACGACTAAGTTTTCGCACCCGGTTTTGCCCGCTATCTGCGAATTATATAGAACACTAGCTTTCCGCCAAGCGGCTTCGCCCGCGTGGTCTTGATAACTTTTTTCCCCCGTTTTTGCAACATTTTTCATTGCTACTCCGCTCCTATTAGTCGTAGCGTGATGGTGTATAGCCTATAGCCTTCCCCGATAAATGGGCTAACTAACACAGAAAGAATTTTTCAAATCAGTCTTGTAGTTTCGGAGCTTATTCAATACAAACAAACAAACAATCAAATCTTTCCTCTTTATAATATTAGTGTAGCCCTTCCACCGTTTTGACGTTGCGCAGTCTAGACTGCAGTTCCTTGGGATTTTCTATTCTGAATGGCTGTTATAGAACAGCCATTCAGATTCATACTGATTGAATAGTCAATCAGTTCCAAAAGAACAGATAAACAGTATTATTAGTTGTTTGATTGTTTGTAATATAGGCCAAACAACTCGATACAATTGTAAGTGGTTTCGTTATCACACTCGATTTGTTTAGAGTAAATACAGATATTGATAACTGGTAAATGGGAGATAAGGGTGCTCTCTAAGATATTTTCAAAATGACTACCTAGGGTTTTAAGAGAGGTAGGGTACAGCCATTTATGTCTCAAATCTGGAGCAGCCCATCTGGGGAAGTACCTCCATCACCATTATTGTGTTAAATTATGCTTCTGCAGTGAGTAAGGTTGCCAGAGCTCCTTCATAAGGCGTTCTTACCATCAGGCGGGCCGTATGCTTGTTTGCCACCTTAGTTTCTACCGATATTTAATATATAAAACAAAGTCGGGTTTGTTACAATACTTATAACTTGAGAACTGCTGGACCGATTTTCACGGTTTTGGATTTGTTGGATTTGTCACAACCTCGAATAACAGAATAACTAAAAAAAAATGGTGTAACTCGGTTCAAACCCGAGCGAAGTAACGGTAATCAGCTAATCTATCAATAAAATAAGCACCCCACGCCTCTTTACAATAGGGAATTATTTTTACTTTTTTTTTTCTACAAAAGAGTGTTTTTCAAGTATTGTTTTGTTTTCCTTGATCGTTTTATCACTGAATTTCTATATTTTTATCTTACATTGTTGTACTGTGATGTAATGTGAAATAAATAAGCTTGTTATGAGTTATAACATATCGCCCATTGATAAGGAAGGTCAGGATTGTTTGGAACTAAAATGTAATGCGGTCTTCAATTATACTAGGTTAACTGACTCAATAGCGTAGTGGTCGATCTTGAGGTCCTGGGTTCGATTTCAAGGTTGAGCAAAGTATTATTGCGTATGTTTTCTGAAATTCTTACATGGGACCTCAACATGTGGATGTATTTTAGTACGCCTCTGCGTGATAGTATGGTAAAGCTTCTTCATCATTTAGTTATCATGTAATTGATGTAGAAACTGTAGAAAAACCATAATGATGTAACAAACAGATTCCCGACCTTAACCCTATTATTAGCGCCGTATCTTAAAGTATTTAAAGATGTTTATATAGCAGACATTATACTACCACTACCGGCCAGTTTGCTAAAATAGATGGGGAACAATGAGGTTATATTTTGGTTATTATTATCAACACATGCCCCGGGTTATGCTGGCTATACGAGTATTAAATATTAATTTCTATTTGGTTGAAAATTTAAGTTGCTGGCTGCGGCTAGTTAATGGATTGGATGACTTTTTTACGTTATCTGTGAGATTAGTAATTAAATAATCTGAGCTTGCCGCGGTCAGTCGACAGAGGGATTATAAAATATTGAGTTGTTTCTTTGCCTGAGGTATGTATTCATTGCTGTAAAGATGGCGATTGAAGAAAAGTGTAGTTAAAAGAAGACTTTTCCATTCACTACGTTTTTTTTACAGTCAGACCCGGAAAATTACCCAGGATAATCAGTTTTTTGTTCCATCCGAGAATCGAACTACCCACACAATCAATAGCGTAAGCTGATCGCCAGATTTTGCGCATTTCAAGCCGTCAAAAATGTCAGTCTGTTTGATTTTCTCTTCAGCCATTAGGCTTTTTACACACTTGTAAGTCATCAATCGGCACTACCGGTAAAATAGAATACGGTACTAGCTTTTTCTCGGGACATTGCTCGCGTTCATATTTTTTTCCGAATACCGTAGGAATTAGAGGAATAACTATCTGTGTTTCATTCTGTTTACCGGTTTGAGCTGTGAGTTGATAATTAAGTCAATAGGTCAGTCACCTTTTCCTTTTATAGGTATACAGATTTCGGGAAAATGGCCGCTCAGCTTGTCGTACTCGCACACATTAGATAAAAACATGGCAGGAGCTATATATAACATTTTACTTATCATTATGTATAATTTCTATTGAAACCGCTGATTAAAAGACAGCTTTCATTCCATATTCCGTTGAATTGAGGGTAGGTACACAATATTTTTTGAACAGCTGATGTTTTTTTCGCGTTTCAGATTGGAATTATAGCAAAGTTTGATTATTAACAACAACTATAGCCAACAACGGTCTCTTAATCCTGTATATTTAATTATTTATACTATTACGTGGTACTAGTGACCCGTGCGCAGCGTCACCTGCGTTCCCTTGTTTTTACTTTTTTTCCTCGTATTTATTAAGTTTTTTCTCTCCATATGAACCTTCCTCAGACTTCATCAAACAAAACAATAAAGAAATCAGGCAAATCGGTTCAGCCGTTCTCGAGTTTTGCGCTTAGCAACACATTTACTGATGCATTTTTAGCGTTTGTTTTCAGAACGCGCTAAACTCTGGAAAGTTTTTGTATTTGATAGATATATTCATAAGGATGGCTTGTAGGCTATCAAGCATTGCGCCAATCCCCACGAGATTGAGAAAAAATATAATGAATACAAGTAACAACGTGGTAAGAGCTAGTATAAATTCGGTAGTAGTTAATTCCTTGGGGTCTTTTTTGCCGTTCAACAAATACTGTCGTACCAAACAAGACGTGTGTAGTTGGCCTTACGATTGTAGATTCTGATACTATCTTTGTGGGCAGGTGTGCACAGGAACGTAACCGTGTCAATTTTTCACAGTGATCTGGCATCAAGCCAGGAAATGTTGAAAAAAAATAAACGCCGATTTTTCAGGGCAATGATTTCGTAGCAATGTGCAATCAGCCGTAGCACTTTTAATAATAATAATCTGTTTAGGCTATAAGACGATTTTATATAGTTTGAAGCAGTGATAGCTTAGGGGTATGACCACTGAACTGCCAAGTCAAATGTCTCGAGTTCGAATCCAAGGCACGCACCCCTGACTTTTCGAAATCATGTGATCTGAGAGATTTTCTCAACGACATGTGAAGTCTGCAAACACGCATTAGGCTAGCGTGGTGGACTAGAGCCTAATCCCTCTCATACTGAGAGGAGACCCGTGCCCAGTGACAGTTTATGGGTTGATTATTAGTAGGTATATAGTTTTTAGCAGACTTCAAAAATTTGACGAATAATTTTCTTCGACGTTTGCACAGATATTGAAAAGTCAGAATTGCCTACTTTGGTTCCATATTTTATCTAGTATACAATTATACCTGTATTCCCGAATGGTTAGGCAGAGATGTACCAATTCACAGTCGTCTTTAGGACCACTTAACCCCGTTTTTGATATATACCTACATCAATAAAAATAAATAGCGTAATTCACAAGTTTGATAACGGCTGGATTGTATCAGACATTTTTTTGTTCAAATATTCTTTGATCTCCGTGGAAGGTTCATGAGGAGGACAAACTGCCCCCAAAAAACACCAAGGAACTAAAAACCAAAAAATAACGGGTACATACTTACATTATGATTTCTAACTAAAAAAGTTAAATCCCTAAACGTTTTTTCTTTCTTCTTAACTAATTTGGAATCGGTGCCAAACAGATAATCAACGAAAGTCATATTATTTAAATTAAATTAGTAGTTTGGCACCGCCTCCAATTTAGTTAAAAATCGTTATTATGTAAACATGTACCTGTTTTTTATTGCTTTTTAGTTCCTATGTGTTTTTGGAGGCGATTAGCTTTTGTTTTTTAAAAAAAAAATTTTAAAAGGTTTAGTGGATTAGATGTAATAATTTGTTTTGTACCTATTATATTATATTGAATGCAGAAGCGAGAGATGCAGAGCGAAGTTTTCGTCGATTTTTATAAAACTGCTCGACTGATTTCCATAAAATTGGGGACCACCTCTTTCAAACAAAAAAGAAGAAATTTCAAAATCGGTCAACAATTGACTGAAAAATCTCGTAACATACATTAAAAAAAACATACAGTCGAATTGAGAACGCCTTCCTTTTTTGAAGTCAATAAAAAGTTGGAAATGGGGAGGGATGTGACCGGTGTGCAGTGACGCAAAAACTTTTGAAAAATAAGTTTGTGTTTTAGGTATAAAAGCCTTACATCTCTGAACTGTGCGATCCCAGCTTCTCCTAGCTCGTACATGGACACGTACGCGGCCTCAGGCTGTACGAACAACTGGCACAACACCATCTCCTCACTCCTGAACATCGTCCCCATGGTGACTGGTTACCTGTGAACAATACATCAATATCAATCTATACTTAATATTATAAAGCTGAAGAATTTGTTTGTTTGGTTAAACGCGCTAATCTAAGGAACTACTGGTCAGATTAAAAAAAATCTTTCAGTGTTAGATAGCCCGTTTATCGAGGAACGCTATAGGCTATATATCAGACTCCAAATTAGTTAAAACCATAATGTAAATATGTATTATTATTTACTTTTTATTTCCTGTTCTTGAAGGTTCTTTTTAAAAAAATATTTAAAAAAAATATTGGTTTTTTAAAGTCGGTTAAAATACTAAAACCTTCTCCAAATACATTTCTGAAAACCGCATCAAAATTAGTTCAGCCAAACGCGAGATAATCGCGGACAAACATACATAATATACAGGTCAAACTGACCGTCCTTTTTTGAAGTCGGTTAAAAACGTGCAAATCCTGCCTGAGGTCGTAATTTATATCTTCAACTATGAGAGGACAACCAACAGTTGGTAGGTACCCCTCGTGACCTAGCAACGTATACGTAACACCTTCCGCCTATTATTCTGTCTCTGTCCAACCTCATTTGACCTACGTCTTTATACCTGCACAGTGTCACGAGGGATCATATTATAATAGACGTCTGATACACAGGATCTTTATTTAACGGATACAGTAATCTTACGAGGTCATACACAGTCTAGGCTAGTTTATGTCTAGGTAACTAACAGTCATTACATTTACTTTATGATCCTTTAATTTTACTTGCCTAATTATTGAGGTCTAGACAAGTTGCAATAAGATATTCGAATCGATAAACGAATAGAAACAAATTGTATGGAAATGACATTAGTGACAGTTATATTTTTCGAAAGCTTGTGTCATTTCTATACATTTTGTTTGTATTCGTTTGTCAACTCTAATGTCAAATTGCAACTTGTCTAGGCCTCCTTGATAGCCGCTAACTGTCGGAGAAATGCAACAGAATTTGTAAATAACCTAACCTAACCTAAATAAAAAATTTAGAAAACCCCCGACACGAAAGCTAGCTAAGAACACTCCCGACTAATTCACCTTTCAAATAAAAAAATCAAAATCAAAATCGGTTTATCCGTTCGGGAGCTACGATGCCACAGACAGACACACACACACACACACACACACACAGACACGTCAAACTTATAACACCCCGTCGTTTTTGCGTCGGGGGTTAAAAAATATCTGTCAAGTAATTTAAGGAAAACTTCTCAGGAGGTAGTGAAACGGGTTTTTTTTTCTTTTTTTATTAAATACAGTTAAATCGAGAATCTCCTTTATTTAAAGTTGGTTGAAAGTTCTGTTTGTCGAGTCAACCCATTAATCGTCCCACTGTTGGGCACGGGTCTCCTCTCAGAAGGAGAGGGGTTATAGTCCACCACGGTGGCCTAGTGCGGGTTGGCCATTGAAAGTTCTATTACGACATAGTATTTTTGTTTTGTATGTTTAAATATTTTTTAAATTACTTTTAATTATTTCCAAAAATTTTTGATCTCTGTCCTTTCTCTTTTAGCTGTAACATGCGATTAGTCTCTACTAAGGGGGTGATCTGTAACACAGATTTTACCCATCACAGACACTAGTCTCTATCTTGTGTAATGGTGATGAGAAAAATAAATTTATTTCTATTTTTATTAATATACATTATATCTAAGTATGTTTGCTAATGTTTACGTCACATACCGTCTTTATGAACACTGACTAATCTCTTACCATATGACCCTAACTGGTAGCAACCGGTGGAGTACAGTGGAAGCCGTGCAAAGTAACCTAGATTGTTACCTTGGTGGTTTTATATTAATTGTGTAGAAGGTAACAATAGTCAGAAGGCAGGAAACCAGTTGTAGTAATCTTGGATTTTAAAATTGGACTAAGTAATTTGTTTTTACCCGACTGCAGCGCAGCCCAAAATAAGGGTTATGTGTTTAATATGTAAGTAGGTATGTATGTTACTATCTCAATGGCTTAACCGCTTTTGTTAAATGATACGTCATAAGATTCGTCTTGATGGCGCGAGTGAGTAAAATTCTTTAAAAAAGTGCGAATTTTATGCGCAATATTGTGCAATGTTAAATCATCAGTCGTGCGTTCCTATCTTAAGACGTCTGTTGTTAAGACTCATTTCGGTTTCAAGAATTTATTACTCCAAAGAACTTTACAATGTTCGCTTACAAGAGAAACAATAATTATCCTTAAAGTAAATAACATCGGAGAAGAGTTATACACATCTTTTTATAAATATATAAATTGTAGGTACAGGTAAATATTAATGAAGTATGGTATACAATCATAATTATTATAACAAAGAAGATTCCATGAAATAGTTCTTTCGTCTGACATAAGGTACATTTAAAGATTTTGCTATTTTGACATGATTTAGTAAGCTGTTATGCAATTTGCCCAGTAATTCTAAAAACTACAATACAAAGTGTCTCTTATAATTATAATGTGGTAAGGTTCATATTTTATCACACGTAGCGTGTGGCTAAAATGCTCAGGTGCCAATTTTGTTAAAAAAAAGTTAATGCTCGTTACCGACTAGACTGCGTCCCACGCACTTGGATGCCGGCTGTCCAGACATAATGCAAGTCGCGGCCTTGCGACATCTTTATATAGTCCACAAAGTCCAATGTACGCATGTACATAACAAGCTTTTTTCCAGTATAAGAAGACCTCGTATTGTATAGGAATTCTGTACAGCTAGGGGTCTGCTTATACTGCATATTTAGCCGAGTGTACAACAAGAGTAACAATTCTGGTTACTATCTTTTTGATTTTTTAAGCATTTTCCATGCTAAGATTACAAGTTATTTTTAATGAAGGAAAAAATCGGCGGGCGGGCAGGATTCGAACCTGCGCCTTCTGGTTCGGTACACCAGACGCTCTGACCACTAAGCCACCGCTCGCCCTGCTCGCCAGTCGAAATCTTCCTCCATATTCTAATTTTATGTCTTAAGGCATCTATTGTGAAGAATTTGTTTGTGTAATTGGGGTTGTGAAGCATTCTTCACAATAGATGTCGCTACGTCACCTTAAGACGTAAAATTAGAATGTGGAGGAAGATTTCGACTGGCAAGCAGGGCGAGCGGTGGCTTAGTGGTCAGAGCATCTGGTGTACCGAACCAGAAGGCGCAGGTTCGAATCCTGCCCGCCCGCCGATTTTTTCCTTCATTAAAAATAATTCTGGTTACGTTTAGTTTTTATCATAACATACCATCACGCATGTATTCCCTGAAGGGTAAGGCAGAGGTGTACAGTATA
Source organism: Acronicta psi (assembly GCA_946251955.1). Taxonomy (NCBI): domain Eukaryota; kingdom Metazoa; phylum Arthropoda; class Insecta; order Lepidoptera; family Noctuidae; genus Acronicta; species Acronicta psi. The sequence continues at coordinate 12,387,842 of OX276476.1, forward strand.
CCCATAGTTTGTCGGTATGTTTAGGTCCTATGTAATAGGGGGCGAGCGGCGAGCCCATCCAACGACGTCTGTGGTCTAGTGGTTTGAGTACCGGACTGCTGATCACGAGGTCGTGGGTTCGATTCCCACAAGACACAAACATTTATGTGACGAACTTAGGTGTTTGTATTTGTATGTATTTACAAAAAAAAAAGTATATAAGTATTATATCCATTGTCTAGTACCCATAGTACAAGCTATGCTTAGTTTGGGACTAGATGGTGCTATGTAAAAATGACCCAGGATATTTATTTATTATTTATTATTATTATTGTAATGACAATAGGTTCGCCGCTCGCCCCCTATTAAACGGCCCGTATTTGTGTCCGGTTGATGAACCGGACCCAAATACGGGCCATTTATGGGGCAAACTCCAAGCTGCTAATAGCAATTTTACAGAAAAGCCCATCAATCGCTCGATCCGGGAATCGGACTTAGGACCTGTAGCGTAGCAGTCACCTGGTCTAGGTAGCTCAGTTCACTAAATCATCCTGAGAGACGCAGGTTCGAAGCCTGAGCTTGAGGTTGTATGTTTCTTTCGCAAGAATTAAGATATTTAGCATTAGTTAAAGCCAAATACAAATAAAAAATAACAAGTGCTGCCTATCAAGCCCTTCTGCCATAACAGGTGGGCTTTAATAACCCACCAGCCTTGACAATACGTCTTTAACCATAACTAGAGACAATAGCGGCCCTCCGTGATCACACGTGAGTCAAGTCCTAGACGATACCAAACGTAATGTGAATCGATAAGTAGAATTAACGCTAAAGTACCTCTTGAAAACAGACGGTACAAACATTCGTGGGCTTTGAATTATAACAGCACTTCAAATATTCCAGCTGCGTAGCTCTAGTCTCATGTTTTCTAAATATAAATGCTTTAATCAAGGCTAGGTTTAATTAACATTTTTACTATAGCCTTGACACAGAAATCGGTCCAAAAAGGTTACTGGTTAAAAGGCAGTGGTACTCTTTTGATATGACCATTGGATAGCCAAGTCAAACGTCTCGAAGACACCTCTGACTAGCCTAATCCTTTCCGAGAGGAGACCCGTACCTAGAAGTGGAATAGCTAATGGGTTGATAATGGAAAGGTTTTGTCAAGTAGGTTGTATAGACTCTCAGACTCATTAGTCAATGTTGGTCACCAAATCTGAAAGAAGTTTGGTAACCAACCTTTTCTGTAAAAAGTTTGATAACCAACCTTTCTGGAGAAAATTTGGTAGCCAACCTTTTTTAACCAGGCACAAATGCAATCTCCAAGCTGCTACTGAGAATTTCATAGAGAACCCTGTAACCTTTGCTAGACCTGGGAATCGGGCTCAGGACCTCTAGCATAGGACCGCTATACCATAATGTAACTTATACACTGTGGCTATACTATCAAGCCACCTAAACGAATATTTCTTAAATTGATGTTTCAACATTCGGATTCATTCAGAAACTGACTGGAATAATATTCCGTAAATCACCTTTAATATTTGCTGATTCCAATATTTGTCATTCAAGTTCTTATTAATGTCTTCAAAACATTTGCTTTACTATTGAGACTGGTACTTACGATTGCATTGGCACCAAATTCTCGACAACAGTACTAGGAAAACTGGTGAAGCTTATCAGTAACATGTCCAGAAAATACGTCACCAGGTTATTGTATTGTGTCTTGGAAAATCCTATTACTGTAGTTATAAATAAATAAATCTAATAAACATAATCTATATCTATACAAATAATGTGTCTGACTGTGTGTGCTATCTGCGATATCAAAATGAAAATGAAAACTTCTATTTAGGTATTTGTACGAAGCCTATTAATGACAAAATAATGGCTTTTAGAATACATTTTTGTCTGACTAAAAGTTAATCTATAATAGGCGTCAGAATCGATCAATGAAAATGTTATTTGTAACTTAATTTTTTGTGTTTATTCCATTCCGATATCTTGCAGAGTTAATTATGATCCCGTTATGGTCCCAAAGCCAAGACAAGTGCAGTTTTTAATCGGATTAAACATATCATGCCTATATTCCTCGAAGGGGTAGGCAGAGGCGTACTAATATACACCCACATTTCGCCGGTATGTTTAGGTCCCATGTAATAGGGGGCGAGCTTATTGCCATCAACCGGGCATAAATCCAGACTACGAGCTGCTATTGGGAATTTCACCGAAAACCCAACACTTTGCTCGACCCGGGGATCGAACCCAGGACCTCTAGCGTAGCAGTCGCGCTTGGGACCACTAGGCCAACGAGAATCGGATTAAAAACTGCATTATCGTGTTCATAAAATATCAATATGAATATGATAGTAGTAACTATGAATACAAAGCAAGCTAGTTGCTGCAAGCTGCAAGTTAAGTTTGACGACGTCTGTGGTCTAGTGGTTCGAGTACTGGACTGCTGATCACGAGGTCGTGGGTTCAATTCCCACAAGACACAAATATTTATGTGATGATGAATGTTTGCCTGGGTGTTTCTTATGTATAATAAGTATGTATTTACAAAAAAAAGGTATATAAGTATTATATCCATTGTCTAGTACCCATAGTACAAGCTCTGCTTAGTTTGGGAGTAGATGGTGCTGTGTACAAATGTCCCCAAATATTTTTATTTTTATTTTTTATTTTAACAACATTATTGTGGAAGGCAAGTTATAATAATTACATTATTTGGTAGCAATTTCGCTTCTCATTAAACAAATACAACATTGAGATAATATGCCTTGGTTACTCGAGAGCACTCACCTTTAAGTCTTATAACAATGGTGACAATTAATAACTTAAGCCTTTTGTTTATTACGCTGCAAGTAGTCAGACATGTGTAAACACTTATATCTTAGGATAGGTAAGTTCGCTAAGTGCCTCCTCAGCCTTAAGGTCATAAACGTGACTGGTACGTACGAGGTCGTGGGTTTGATTCTCGGATCTTGCAGTGTTGTTGAGTTTTCCTATCCTTATCAAATTTTTATTAGGTAACATTTCCAAGGGAGCTTTTGACCGAAGGGGCGAAGGTTCGAACCCTGCTAGAGATGAGATATTTCTTTCACAAAAATGTCTTGTCTCTCAATAAGAATTTCTGATTATGTGCGGCCATACCATACAATCAGCATCACACCCATATTCCCCGAAGGGGTAGGCAGAGGCGTACTAATGTACACCCACATTTCACCGGTATGTTTAGGTCCCATGTAATAGGGGGCGACCTTATTGCCATCAACCGGGCACAAATCCAGACTCCGAGCTGCTATTGGAAATTTCATGATATCCCAACAACACATTGGTCGACCCGGGGATCGAACCTAGGACTTCTAGCGTAGCAGTCGCGCTTGGGACCACTAGACCAACGAGGCATTCTGTACAGCCAGTACAGGCGTTGTTTATTTATTTATATCTTCTATACTATTATAAAATTGTAAAAAAGTCGTGTCTGTACATTGAAAATATTAAAAAAAAAACAAGTGGGGTAGAGTATATAAACGATCGCGAACCCAAAAAAGTGTTTTTTAGAATTCTTGTCTGTTTATCTGTTTGTTAAGGGTTGGCGCTTAACCTACTGAATAGATTTGAATTTTGTGTTAACAGTTAAACCATAATTTCCAACTTAAAAACTGATGTAAAGCTTTTTTCAATTATTTGTATAGATCTTTAGATAGAGCTTGACCTCTCTGTTGTATGCAAACCCATAGAAAGAAGAGTTCATTATTGTTGGTTTAGTGTTTTTTTTTTCTATTTAAAAGTCCATTGTCATTGTATAAAACACAATAAAAATAGAACACAATCGAATTTAAAAATATACAATGGCCTTATCGCGAACTTTAATTTCTTCCAGGCAATCTTACCTGTACCAGCGAAGACCTTTAACTGTAGCTAAAACACGTGGGTTAATATCTAGTTATACGTTACAAGTGCTTACTAAGATCGCATGGCTATTACCAATCTATCCAACCGTAACAACTGCATCGAATTTAATGGTCCAGAAAAATAAAGAACCGTTTCCGTGTGAACGGGCTTACATTGAGGTATTAAGCATACACTTCTCAAAGATCTAAGTGTAATCAATTTTATGTTTTCGGCTAAGTAAATTTTTCTTCACTTAACTATTTTGCATAAGATCACAAGTTCATTTTGACCTTTTAAGTCTCTAAGGCTAAGTCTCTAATATTCAGAGACGATGCTAAGCGTAAAGTAATGCTTTCGTATGTCAAATTTGTATGACAATTTGACACACGGAAGCATAAGTACATGCTTAGCCTCGTCTCTGAATATTAGCCTTAGGCTAATAATATGCAGACGACGCTAAGCGTTAGTTTATGCTTAGCGTCGTCTCTGAATATTAGGCTTAGTGTTTATCAGAACTATAGCTATAATGTGATAGATACTATCGTACCTCGGGCCTCCTGTGCAGATCAGTGCGAGTACACCCTTAAACTAGACTTATCTGAGGTGATGTTTTATTTCTTAAATTGAAAATTGCAGTGTTTTCTAATTACTAAAAAACATATCGAGACACATCTAAGAGGTCTCCAAAAAGTTTTTGAAGGTGTGTAAAATTGGGTTGGTAAGCTTCAGTTACCGTCAAGAACTTTAGAGTTTTATTTGGCCAGTTCTGGACTAGCTTAAAAATATAGCCCGTTACATTGTTAAAAAAATATCGGGGTCTAATCTCTCTCATGCTGGGGCACAAATTACAATATCATTTATATAAACAACCATGATTGTGTAGTGACACAGTGGCTACAAAATTTTATGCTTTGTGCCGAAACCCACGATAAAAACGTGCCCTAGTGCGGACGCCGCGTCATCTCTGGCACATTATTACGTCAATGCATGTGTATGGAGTTCTGGGCACTCGCGTGTAAGATTGCGGGCAAATGTGTACCGAAATAGTACGTAAATGCGTCTTGTACGATATGTTACGTGGATTTACAATCGTTACTCAATGTTACGTAGTATGAAATCGAGTGCAGGTTTTATTTTTAATTTTAAACCAGGCTTTGGTGTTGTCGGAAATAAATTCCAACTTTTGTTTCATTGAAGGTCGGCTAATTAAGTATGTATCATGGACAAAAGGAATAGTTGATTTCGTAAGTTCTTTGTTTGTCTACGTCAATAGTGTGGTGGTTACAAACGGGGCTTATGAGCATAAGGTCTCGGATTCGATTCCCAGTTCGAGTATTATGGAGTTTTTCTATGAAAGTCTCAGTAGCGGCTTGAAGTTTGAATTTGTGATTTAATGACAGTAGGCTCACCCACCCCCTATATTGCATGGAACCTAAACATACCGATGATATATCCTTACAACGAGTAATATTATAAATTCGAAAGTAACTGTGTCTGTCTTGTCTGTATCGCTTTCACGCAAAAACTATTGAACCCATTTAAATGAAATTTGGTACAGAGATAGTCTAGAACCGCAGAAAGGACATGCAGAAAGGAACCGCACAAAGGCTACTTTTTAATGCGAAAAAAGGGCTGGAAGGGGTTGAAATAGGGGATGAAAGTTAAAAGAAATACCCAGACCACGCGGGCGAAGCCGCCTGCGGAAAGCTAGCTAGCTAAGCAACAAATTATACATAAGCGTAATACAGATATTGTGATAATATGTTTGTACAAACAGACAGTCAGTGGACCGTTGATGTAGGTATAAACATCGGTCTGGGCATAAATAATTGCTGACAACAGTTGCTTTGTAAGCTGCATATATGTACGTTCAAGGATTCAAAGAAAAGGTACTTGTCACGTGAAGGAGAAACAGAGGTTAGATAATATTCGCTCCATGTTGGAACTTGGAATGTAGGGCAAGCCTATTGGCCTTTGAAGGCTTGTTCAGCGCAGTGACTAACCGATTAGTCAGTGCGCCGCGGGTCGCGGCTTCAACTCTTTCTTGGTATAAAACATAACATACCATCACGCCTGCATTCTCAGAAGGCTTAGGCAGAGATGTACTAATGTACACCTACAGTTCGCCAGTATGTTCAGGTCCGGGGCGAGCCTATTGCCATCAACCGAGCACAAATCCAGACACAGAGCTGCTACTGGGTATTTCACAGAAAAATCCAACAACACTGCTTACTTGGCTCGGGAATCAAACCCAGGACCTCTAGTGTAGCAGTCGCATTTGGGTCTGTGTGCGTGTGTGTGTGTGTGTGTCTGTCTGTGGCATCGTAGCTCCCGAATGGATGAACCGATTTTGATTTTGTTTTATTTGAAAGGTGAATTAGTCGGGAGTGTTCTTAGCTATGTTTGATGAAAATCGGTCCCAGATGGCCGCCGCTACAAAATAGCACATTACATATTTTTTCACAACTCCCTCAATATGGGTATCAAATGAAAGGGCTTAACTAGGTGAATACTATACACTATGATAAATTTCAAATCCAAGATGGCCGCCACCACAAAATCGCAAATTACATTTCGTGTCGGGGGTTTTCTAAATTTTTAATTTCATTTAAAAACTAAATAACTCCGCTCGATCTGAGAATTGTACAAAGGACTTAGGACTATTACATACATTAGTTAATTAACTAATTTCTTTTTTGTTTTAACCTTTTGGTTGTTTGTAAAGTATTTTTTAATTTTATGTAAGGATTTTGGTGTTGCTTTTTTAGCCACTAAACACGAGGAAATCTTACGATGGACAATAGATGCATATTCGGTCTCCCTGCTGAGTAACTCCGAATGCAAAAACTCCCTTTACTCGTCGTACGACTCAAGTCAGAACCTCATTATGGGGGTTCATAGACGCTTCTGCCCTTCAGTGTGCATGCGGCGTCTCTCCGCAGACCATGGTCCATTCTCCATTATACCCCACATAATTGTCCTCTAAACTGTTCACGCGAGGATCTGATGACCGCGTCGATAAACGCAGTCCGCGTTGCTGATTTTTGGGCCGGACAAGTGTGAGCCCATAATCAACCCATATACTGTCCCACTGCTTGGCACGGGTCTCCTCTCAGTATGAGAGGGATTAGGCTATAGTCCACCACGCTGGCCTAATGCGGGTTGGCAGACTTCACATGCCGTTGAGAAAATCTCTCAGGCATGCAGGTTTCCTCACGATGTTTATCTTCACCGTTAAAGCGAGTGATAATTACGAACATGATCAAAAAGTCAAGAGGTGCGTGCCTTGGATTCGAACTTAAGACCTTTGATTTGGCAGTCCAGTAGTCACACCCCTAGGCTATCACTACTTTAGTGAACCCATAACATCTATATTTTGATTTGCCATCGAAACCCTAAGAAGAACCTGATTATCAGTAAGGCTAGGGAGGCATTAAAACCTTATTACTTACAATTGTTAGGAATTAATTATACATGCATAAAAGATGCTTATCAACTGTAATAGAGTGAATAAGCTTGTAGTCGCGGTGACCCGTGTGTAGGGTGATTGACATTAATTAACTGAGCCGGCGACATGACCCTACGAATGAGCGAGTTGAAATAGTAAATGCCTATTCAGATATAAGTGGCATTATACCGCTATCGGTAGCGAAATATACCGCGCGGTATTCCGCTTTGTATTTGAGGGATTGTAAGGCTTTGAGGGTTTATTAAGGTAATTTACAGTTCGTCTATATGTTAGGTCCCATATAATATGGGGCGAGCCTATTGCCATCAACCGGGCACAAATCGCGACTCCGAGTTGCTACTGGGAATTTCACAGAAAAACCCAACAACACTTTGCGTGACCTGGGAATTGAACCCAGGGCTTCGAGCATAGCAGTCGGGCTTGGGGCCACTACACCAACGAGGCAGTCCGGTTTTATTGTGCCTCATTACTTTTTTACAATGTACATTTTTGTTTCAGAGAAAATTGTCGTCAATTTCGTCTTCCATCTTTACTACCGAAAAGCACGAAATCCGTAGTTTCGGCCTTCGCGACGGGCGTTTCCTCCTCCGTATCACCTATGGACGGATGATTCGTTCAGGGCCCGAACAATGAATGACAACACAACTTGACAGTTGTATCCATCCCCGATGTGCTTTTACTTATCCGAAAAATTTAACCCGACACTTTATTTTTTTGGGGACATTTTTAGCACTATCTAGTCCCAAACTAAGCAGAGTTTGTACTATGAGTACTAGACAATGGATATAATACTTATATATGTCGGCATCGGACATGATCACGGACGTTCAATTGACTCTTTTTAGACTACAGCGCCACCCGGTGACACTATTGAGATGACAGCGCCCCTGGTGACGTCGAATGGAACCAACGACTTCACATAAAAGGCACAGCGGCGCAGTAGCGGACGCAGTTATCATCGAGCTTCACGCGGTTGCGGTCGTGGTCGTGCTTTACGCAGTTGTTATCGTGCTTCGCGCAGTTACGGTTGTGCCTGACGCAGTTGCGCATCCTCACTTTGTATTCGGTGGTAGACTCGTGCGGACGTCTGGTTTGATTGACTGACTGACTCACTTTTCTTTATAGTCTACCTACATTGTTATTGCTATTGCTGAATCATAATTCAAATGTAGCTTGGTAATCGTAAATTCGTAAACAGACAAATGTGCTTGAGGAGTTTCTTCCGCGGCTTCTTCTCCTCATAAGATAGCACTAGCGAAGCTGCGAAGGGCGGGCGTTTTGGGGGATGTCTGTATTGTAATATTGCGTACTCAGTCTAAACCAAATATAATGACTTTTGAGTACGAGTTCTGTGTTTTATTGTTTGAACCAGCATTACCCATCTGTTGCCCATAAGATAGTAATCACCATGCCATCTGACACCAATACAGGCTCGTGCCTGCTGCCCTGCCTTACCTGCCGTGCCCCATATGGCGCCGTCATCAGAAGTGGGATCAATGTTGGTTCAAACATGAAACTGTTCGAGTAAGCGTAAATTTTGACAATGAAATTGATCAATGTTGGTTCAAACATGAAACTGTTCGAGTAAGCGTAAATTTTGACAATGAAATTGATCAATGTTGGTTCTAACATAAAATGGTTCGAGTAGTCGTACATTTTGACAGTGGTATTGATCAGTGTTGGTCCAAAACATAGTGGTTCGGGTAAGCGTACATTTTGATCCATGTGTGTGGAAACCTTCAATATCCGGTAAGTGTTGTCAAATTCACAACAGTTCTAGTACCGGGTACTCATTATTAAAGTTTGGTTGTTTAAGTGCCGTGGTAAACATTTCAAAATGTTGGTTAGTTATTGTAAAATAAAGTGCAGATTTTATGTGAGACTGGATTAATGAGTACTCATTGGTAGAAAAGTTGTTGCTTTTATTGTTGTTGAATTTGAAATGAAGATTCTATTCCTATTTGGTATAGTGATAAAAATTATGTTCCACTGTATAATGTAGAGAATGAGGGTAGTCGCACATATCGCGGGAACATGGTCAAGTGTCCACCTATTGCTGGCCCAGATTTTAGTAAGAAACTATGAGTGTGTAGTGATTAAAGAGTATCGTCGTACCTACCCCCATGTTATTTGAAGTACTGAATGTTACCTTTCCTTTTCTAAGGTGTTAAATTATTCGAAATTTAGAAACTTACAAGTACGCTCATGATGGATAATGTCAGACCGTCTCTTTACTTTACAAATTTTGTGACAAGTTACCGTTGTGCTTTCGGATGCCGGATTGCCGGATGTCCATGTCATTAGCAGACAACTGTACCAGCAGTTGTGTTAACTGTGATTTAGTCATTCGTTTACATGTTGTTCAACACAACATATTAACGCCAAATGAAGATTGTCCATAAGCTGGTGTAAATTAACTGTTTCGATTATTTAAAACGATTCCTATTTGGTAAATAAGAAGTCAAATCGTAGACATGGGAATCTCTATTGTTACCTAGGTCTCTATCTAATAGTGGTTTGTGTTTACATAGCGTTCATAGTGACTACAGATTCGTATGTCCACTTTGAAGAAAAGCAAGTCTATTTTTCGTGTATCGAATAGTGTGATGATTCTCACTAGTTTTTATTACTTGTAATCCTTTATTGTTTTGTGAAATGGCTTACGTGTGCGGAATTGAAGGGATTCGAGCGCGCTGAAACCATTGGTACTGATCATGTAAATTATGAAGTAAATGACGTTTTATGTTACACTTGCGATATGATTGCATTTTAGAGATCTTAACATGGTGATTTCTTGTAACAAAACCTGGCAATGTAAAAACTACTGCCATTGGCAGAGTACTAATCAAAACCGTGAGATTAAGTTGCAGATTTCTAAGTGATTCCGTATGTGAGTGCTGAACGACAGGGGACATCGGAGATGACGTTTTGTACTGCTTCACAACTGTCATCGTCACGTCAAGTCCTGATGATACTAAAGTGGTGAGGCAGGAATGCTGGTATGATGCTGTATACCGGTGAGATCAAACCAAGTTGCTTTATCATTGATGATGTCTATTGCCGACACCATATATGGTGCATGGTACATATGTACGGTAGTGATTGTAACCTTATGAGATTTCTAATTGAATTAGGATGACCGAACCGCGGTGTTTGGTTTTATTGTGAAATTAATGCCGTGTCGTTTGGCAGTAATTTGTGTGCATCTCGGTTGTTTCTTTGTATCAAACTATACACCTTGTTTTAGTCTAATCATATGTCGATGGATTATGTACCGAACAATAACTTTAATTTGTTTTTGTGAACACCATATTGTCGGCTCTGCCGTGCGGTATGCAGATGCCTCAGTTGTGTTTGTGGGTACCAAGGGTGACTTACAAAAGACCGATTGTAAAACCTGTATGCGTGTTGTGACGAGAACGCAAACGTTTGAAAGACATTCGGATGTTGTCGATGAACAAGTTTAAGTTGAGACTTGAGATCAAGTAAGGGGTTCTAGTGGCCGTATTGTGTTCAACCGTACCAGCGGTTATTGCGTAGTCGTAGCCAGGTCGAAGTCGGTCTCTTGAGGCAGCTCGAGTAGTCCGTAGGTGTGCGGTACGCGTTTGGCCCTGGCGAAATTCAGGATCTAGAGTGTGTGTAGTAACTGGGTGACACACGGGTGATCCACTCGATGGATGTGTGTACAAAGTTTCGATTCATAGGGTAGATGTGTGACTGCAACGAGACTGCTGGTCGGCAGAAGGGCCATGGCGCTAGAAGTTTTATTCGTAGGTTTTAGAGTTAAAAATTCTGAGTCGAATGACTGTGGTACATGGCTTTGTTAGTGATAATTGAAAATTCGATTCTTCTCTAGTAAAATTAAGCTAGGTATGTAACCGAATGAAAGTGATGCTGCGTAAACATTTTTTTGTTTTAGATGAACACCCTATGGTGTATGTTTCTCATCTTGGCTGTGACCGGATGCTGATTAAAACAAGGCGTTAAGCTGAGGTGGTGTAAGGTGTAAAGCTGCGGACACACTAGTATGGTGGCTAGTGCAGAGCGAGAAATGCACCTGTGTTTGCTTTACATTCCTACCATAAGGCGCAGGAAAATAAAGGGTGAGCTGTATTGTTTTACTTACAACTCTGTTGTTTATTGCACGAAGTATGGCTACAGCTTACCAGTGAAACTGTTTTTGGGCTTATCAGAGAGACTAACTGATACTGCCTACTTATGACTTAGGTACATGTACTGGAGAGAAGGCCTGGTACTGTACCTTGTTTACTGCTGTCACGGGCTTACTGGCAAGTGTGCTAGTAATGTCTGTTAATGTTTGGGGTTTATCAGAGAGACTCTGATACTGCCTACTTAAGTTGGACTGGGGTACACGTACCAGAGAGTATCTTGTTTTCTGCTATCTCGGGCTTACTGTAGATGTTTGGAGCTTATCAGAAAGAAAGACTGTTACTTTAACCCATCTACTATCTCGGGCTTACCGGCAAGTTTGCTAGTAATGTCTGTTGCTGTTATTGCTTGGTCTATTAATTTTAACTAGTTTACAAAATTTGAATTTTAAACGAACTTGTGGTATCTTTCTGATGTGCCTTCTTTCTGATATGACTAAGATCGAACTGTACTGTCTGGCCGTAGTTGTAACTGCGATTCTAAGAGTCGTACAGGGCGCGATGCGCGGCCGGATGTATAGTTTTTTTTGTATGGTTTCTGGGTCTGTGACCGCGTTAAGAACAAACTGTACAGTCTGGTCGTGCGGTGCGCGACTGGATGTACGGTGGCTGGGTCTCTGACCGCGTTAGGAACAAACTATACAGTCTGGTCGTGCGGTGCGCGGCTGGATGTATGGTGGCTGGGTCTCTGACCGCGTTAGGAACAAACTATACAGTCTGGTCGTGCGATGCGCGGCTGGATGTATGGTGGCTGGGTCTCTGACCGCGTTAGGTACAAACTATACAGTCTGGTCGTGCGATGCGCGGCTGGATGTATGGTGGCTGGGTCTCTGACCGCGTTAGGAACAAACTGTAGTCTGGTCATGCGATGCGTGGCCAGATGTATGGTGGCTGGGTCTCTGACCACTTTTGGAACAAACTGTACAGTCTAGTCGTAGTTGCAACTGCGATTCTATGAATCGTTCAGGGCGCAATGCGCGGCTAGATGTATGGTGGCTGGGTCTCTGACCACGTTTGGGCCTCTGGCCACTTTTGGGTCTCGATGAGACTACGCTGCCGAGCAGCCATGTCTGTTGGTGATGTGATTTGTTGTGTTAAGTTCACTGTACAATACTTTGTCTACTTATGAGATATCTTTTGAAACTTTTCATCTTTCAAGACTTGAAAGCGTGTTAACCTCGTGGTCAGGTTAGGCCGAGCGAAATGTTTGCTGCAAATGAGATTTATGTTACAGATACACACGAGGACGTGTGACTCGTCAGTATGGCCGTGTCGGCATCGGACATGATCACGGACGTTCAATTGACTCTTTTTAGACTACAGCGCCACCCGGTGACACTATTGAGATGACAGCGCCCCTGGTGACGTCGAATGGAACCAACGACTTCACATAAAAGGCACAGCGGCGCAGTAGCGGACGCAGTTATCATCGAGCTTCACGCGGTTGCGGTCGTGGTCGTGCTTTACGCAGTTGTTATCGTGCTTCGCGCAGTTACGGTTGTGCCTGACGCAGTTGCGCATCCTCACTTTGTATTCGGTGGTAGACTCGTGCGGACGTCTGGTTTGATTGACTGACTGACTCACTTTTCTTTATAGTCTACCTACATTGTTATTGCTATTGCTGAATCATAATTCAAATGTAGCTTGGTAATCGTAAATTCGTAAACAGACAAATGTGCTTGAGGAGTTTCTTCCGCGGCTTCTTCTCCTCATAAGATAGCACTAGCGAAGCTGCGAAGGGCGGGCGTTTTGGGGGATGTCTGTATTGTAATATTGCGTACTCAGTCTAAACCAAATATAATGACTTTTGAGTACGAGTTCTGTGTTTTATTGTTTGAACCAGCATTACCCATCTGTTGCCCACAAGATAGTAATCACCATGCCATCTGACACCAATACAGGCTCGTGCCTGCTGCCCTGCCTTACCTGCCGTGCCCCATATGGCGCCGTCATATACTTTTTTTTGTAAATACATAGGTACTTATTATACATAAGAAACACACCCAGACAAACACACATACTTATATTCATCATCACATAAATATTTGTGTCTTGTGGGAATCGAACCCACGACTCCGTGATCAGCAGTCCGGTACTCGAACCATTAGACCACAGACGTCATCAACTTAACGTAACTTGTTTTAACGGATCGTTATATCGGGGCTACTTTGGACGGGCAAGTTATTTCGTTCACGGAGACGGGAGTAGACCCCATAAACGCATTATTTATATTCCATAGGTCAATATAACGTTTCTAGTAGCCGTTGATAATGTAGTGGCTACCTAGTACCTAACTTAATGTCCAAACAGAGGTTGCCTTTAGGCCGATAATGAGTCATGTAAGTATCGATAAGGTAAGCATGCATCCATGAGTTCGGGGAAGTCTTGAAGCTGATAAGATATGGAACAAAATGCACTCACTTGATAAAGTAAAGAATTTCTAACATTCTTAATTGATAATTATTTAAATTCACTCAGTGGTCTAGCAGACTCGGCCTGTGAGTATGGATGGGGTCCTGGGTTCGATTCTCATGTCAGGAATGTGTTGATAATTTTTTATGACATACCTAAATGTATACATTATAATCGTCCCACGCTGGCCTAGTGTGGGTTGGCAGACCTCACATGCCGAGACGATCTCGCAGACATGCATTTTTCACCATGTTTCCCTTCACCGTTGTAAAGTGAGTGATAATTAATCTATAATCTATACCTAATATGTATTATAAAGCTGAAGAGATTGTTTACTGTTAGATAGCCTGTTTAACGAGGAAGACTATAGGCTAAATATCATCACGCTACGACCAATAGGAGCGGAGTGACGATTAAAAATGTTACAAAAACGGGGGAAACATACAACTTCTACAGGAAGTCGGGGGTAAAAGCTAGTTATACAATAAAATAGGTGCGTGACTTGGATTCGAATTGGAGTCCAGTGGTCATGTACCTAGGCTATCACTGCTCAATAGGCATAATAACAAGTCTTAAAATAGAGTACAATCAACATGGTAATAGTAATAAAAAAATATTAATAATAATTTATGTAATCTGAAGTGTGACGTCATGGTTGATAAGAATAAAATGCACTTTTTTACTATCTGTAACGGTAATAGTAACTATTGTTTTGTGATCGTTGTAACTGACTGGGCATGAAACTCTCGATTACTATATAAGATATGATGACGGTTTTGACATCGGGAATTGCTGATATAGATTACCAGTGACTTCGCCCGCGTATTCTGGGTATTCCTTATAACTTTCACCCCCTATTTCCACCCGTTACAGCCCTTTTTTAACCCCCGACGAAAAAACGACGGGGCGTTATAAGTTTGACGTGTCTGCGTGTGTGTGTGTGTATCTGTGGCATCGTAGCTCCCGAACGGATGAACCGATTTTGATTTTGTTTTTTTTTTATTTGAAAGGTTAATTAGTCGGGAGTGTTCTTAGCTATGTTTGATAAAAATCGGTCCAAGATGGCCGCCGCATCTTCCTCAATATGGGTATCAAATGAAAGGGCTTAACTAGGAGAATATTATATTCTACGTGAAATTTCAAATCCATGATGGCCGCCACCGCAAAGTGGCAAATTACAAGAGGGGTTTTCTAAAGTTTTATTTACATTAAAAAGTAGCTTATGTCCTAGATACGTGTGTCAAATTGTAATACGAATTTGACGTACGGAAGCGTAAGTTTACGCTTAGCTTCGTCTCTGAATATTAGCCTAACAGTCGTAGCGTCAAAAATGGGCTATAAAATGCAAAAAGATTATTACAAATACCATTGGTAGTTCCAGAGTTGAGCGCGTTGAAACAAACAAACTTTTCATCTTTATCATACTCATATTATAGTAAGTATAGATATTTCATAAATATTCTTCAAAACAAATAATAATTCCACTGTTTTTTTCGTAAAATTTTACCTGCTGTGACGTTTATAAGTAGGTAATTAGGTTAGTAGGTAGTTCGCACAAAATCTGCATTCCTTTTTGCACATTGCACACTTTGAAAAATAACATTACGTAATGCATAACATATCGCAAATAAAATCCATTGTATATACCTATATATTGTGATGAGGAGACAGAATCTTCAAAACCTGTTACTTGGCATTGCAAATTTCGAAAATTTTCTGCATACATTATGAATCACGCCTTTTAAAACAACATCGCACAAAGGAACCTGTATGTAATTTATTGTTACATTTTTATATGTATTACTTCAACTTATTCATCTGGTGGTCTAGGAAATTCTCAGTAGCAATTTGGAGTTCGAATGTTCCCCCCTTATTACATGGGACCAAAACATATTGTGGTGGACTGTATGATGTAACGTGGGTGTACATTTGTACACCTTACGCTAACCTTCTGTAGAATACATATAGGCGAAGGCATAACGGCATTTTATGTTATGATACAGAAGAAAAAATAAGCAGTTGGGGTTCATTTTGGGTGCTGGGAGTGAGTATACTTACAATACTATACATAACTAGCTTTCCGCCAGCGGCTTCGCCCGCGTGGTCTTGATAACCTTTTTAACCCGCTTTTCTGTTGAAATTATTCCTGAATTTTCTTTGCTATAAACCTCACGGAGCCCGAGACCTTTCCAACGAATGCAAAACCGTGGAAATCGGTTCGTGCGTTCTGGAGTTATAGCGTCAGGAAGGAAAACCCGACTTATTTTTATATACTTAGTAGATAATTATTAAGAAAGTTTAGTGTGTTACTCCTGGCTTTTACTCTGGGTTAAGTTTTCTGCCATAATTTAATTTTTATCCCGAAAAAATAATAATTGATACAAAGATCGAATGTGTCGCGGGCAGAGTGGCAGACCCCTTGACAAATATTAGTGGTTCATAAATACCAAAGCTTTACAGAAATAACATAACAAATATAAATATATACAGAAAGTGCTTCTTTTCCGTCGTTACAAATTGTTGTGTTGGGACCTTTGGGACTAAAGTATTTAATTTACTTTTATCACCTTTGAACCCGTTATATTAATCAGTTTATTTTTATCAATATTTAGTGAAGTGAAGTCCGATAACAGTTCATTGTAAAGACCCTAATTGCTGTATATTGTAAACAATTTTAGTTTTAAAATGACGTGAGCGAAGTAAACATTAATCCCATTAAGATTTTTTTCAAATGAATAAACATGAATTATCTGTTGTACTTGTAACTCTTATGTATCCTGATCTTATTTGTTTTTCCATTTATATGAAAGTTTTTCATACAAAATATGGACAGCGATAGATAAAAAATAATTGTCTATCTATATTTAATTTTAAACTCCATTTCACCATTATTCTCAACAACAAAAAGGTATTATTCTGAATAAGTATCTAATTATTGTAAGTATTAGTCGATAATTATTTACGAGGATATTTTTTTCGTAGAACTTTATTATGGGTGCTAGATGATAGCCTTTCTAGATAAGATATTTTCCAAATATCACTAGTACAAAGGTTTTTAATAGAGTTTTTTGTATTTTTAAAGTGTTTGTAAATCTTGCAGGATGTAACGTCGTCGCCACAGATACTGACATTTGCCACCACGACCAATACAAACCAACCTGTTTCTTATATTTAAATCTCAGTATTAAAACTAGTTTAATATTGTAATTCAGTTATATAGTTCAATATAGATAGAATCCTAATTGAGCCAGTTGTTTGCCAAAACAATCGTATGCGTATTGATGCGACTCGGAGCCGAAAGAGTTAATATCTTTGGAGTTTGGCAGCGTTGTAGCTAATACATTACGCGGAGAATTACTGTGGTGCCATGCCGTGATCTTGGGCCGATCAGCACTATAGCTGTTTGCGATAGCAGATTTGAATATCGAACGTTTCGAAGTAGGAATGTTGCTTGAATTAAATTATTTTATCTTTAAAAAAGGTTGAATGATTTTTATCGCTGGCTGCAAATATAATAAGATTTAAAAAAGATGTAGTTGTCAAATAGTTTTTAGGCCAGTTCTTTTGTTTACTTTAGAATAAATAAACAATCGACATAGATACTTACGAAAGTTGTCATTTTCTTTGAGAGCAACCTTGAGAGTTTTAACCCTCCGGATGCCGCAAATAAACAAAATATGCGGCAATCCAAACTAATGTGACTAACAGAACTATTTTGGCGAGTTGAAACTTCATAAGTGTCATCGTGCAGCGTCTCAGCGGACGGCGACAGTTCAGCTCGGTTGTCGCGGCGGTCGCTCCCGGATGGATGAATTAGCTCAGTCCCAATTCCCAGGCAGACTTGCAACGAGACGTTAGGCATTGTATTTTTACATTTGGACTCCATCCAAATAGTACTCCCGAGTTATCAAAAAATCAAATTTCCCATTGATACAAACGAATACCGCTAAACAGTAACAAATAAGGTGGGCTTTATTTTCGTAAAAGTTATTTTTGATGGGCCTCTCCACTGATTGCATTGGCCCATTAAACATATCAACAGTCAAGTTTTCGTCGAAAGGTCATAGTCTGTTTAGTGTTATTGATAATAACATCGTAACAGCAGAAAAGATATTTTATTTTGTAACAATTAAAATTTCATCGCTAGTGATATTACTTACCGGTGATGATTTGTCACTGAACTGTTATTTTAATCACTTATGTTCACTTGGGGGCTTATTTTTTGTTATATTGTTGTGTGTTCGTATATAGTTCGGTACATCACGTATTGTGGCGGGCGTGCGCGGCCGGACGAGCTGTTCGCTCGGTCGTATCGCGACTACTGCAGCGTTTGATTGTGTATCTACCTTTGTAGGGCTGGGCGTCACGCGGATTTTATTCAGATATTGAATTTTTATTTTTTAACTTGGAAAAGCTTTCTTTGAAGCTTTTGCTGCTATTTTTTCCGGATCTTTTATTTTATATCAGATTGTTTGATTTAAATAATAAGAATTTTGAGTTAATCTATTTTATTGAACATGGCGTTGTTAATATATCTATGTTGATCATAAATAATAAAATCTATTGGTTTTTTTATGGGCTTTTTACATATTTTTTTGGATAGAAATAGCTTAACAAAGAGATAAGTGGAAGAAATGGGGACGCCTTTGCTGAGTATAGGGACAATATAGGCTAAATAAAAAACTAAAACATTTTTATTTATTATATTTTTGATTCCATCGTCTGAAACCCTAAAATCGAATCTATAATTAAAAAAAAAATATTGTGTGCTGATACACAATATTTTAACATTTTAGTTACTTACAATAATAAATTGCATTAAAAGTTTATTACTTACATATTATACTATACTCAATACTCAATCATTTATTGCACTCCACAAGTTAAATAGATGTTACAATAGTAGGTATAAGAAACATGTGTGGGCCTTGTCAGGCACGGCAAATGTAGGAGAGAGGAGGAACTTTGAAACTTCATAATATATATTTTGTATTATTATTTACTATTTATTTATTATTATATGTAAGTATTCCATAGGTACTATTTTACTAATTTAATTGAATTTTGGGAACTATATAGGTATTATAACAATTATGCAATAATAATTTGTAAATTACTATTTAAATATTGTAATGTATTTTAAATATTATTTACTATCCTTATTTGAGAGATAATTTGATGATGAATTTATGATGATGATATCAACTATAATACTATAATAATATATTATGATTAGAATATTAAATGCCTCATTAGCCTACGTGATCCTGAGCGCGACTGCTACGCTTGATGGCTTGGGTTCGATTCCCAGGTCGAGCAGTGTAGGGCTTTTCATGAAGTTCTCAGTAGCAGCTTGGAGATTATACTTGTACCCATTTGATGGCAATAGGCTCGCCCCCTATTGCATGGGACCTAAACATATCGGCAAACTGTAGATGTATATAGTACCTTAACCTGTGCCTAATACTTTGGGGACTACAGGTGTAATGGTTATGTTATGATGATATCATATTACGAAAGTTGGCAAAATGTCAACCGGAAATGCTATCAAAGTTTATATTTTAAACTGTATGTTATCTGTAACCGCAGGAAACATGTCACATCACTACTGTTGTCAGTTCAACCGGCCAAGTGGCACCCGCGTGCCGCCAATTTAACTAATATAAAATAGGAGAAGTGGCGTCCGGTGATCTCATGAAAATTATCAACTGTTGACGACCTATTTTGAGCTGTTGACTAACAAAAGTTATCCGTCAGAGAGCCAACCGACATAATATATCAGCCTATTGCTGTCCACTGCTGAACGTAGGCCTCCCCCAAAGAGCACCAACCATTCCGGTCTTGGGCAGCGCGCATATGGCCGCTGCCAGCCACCTTTAAATCGTCGGTCCATTGTCTCGCAGGGCGTCCTACACTACGCTTGCCCAACCGACATGGATCTAAGGATTAGCACGCTGAAGTGGCAATGGACACGTCATTGGATGAAAGGGCTGAAGATCAGGCTCTGTGTCGTTCACTAATAGAGGCCTACATCCAGCAGTGGATGAATACAGGCTGGAATCTGATGACTCGTAAAACAAAAACATAAAAAAAATGTTTTTTTTTCGGAAATCAAAAACAATCGACTTCACGCATTTTGTAGTGTATATTCAGAACTGGTTATAGACACTAACCAGATTTCATAAATCAGAACCCATTGTCCCACTGCTGGGCACGGGTCTCCTCTCAGTATGAGAGGGATTAGGCTATAGTCCACTACGCTGGCCTAATGCGGGTTGGCAGACTTCACATGCCGTCGAGAAAATCTCTCAGCCATGTTTTCCTAACGATGTTTTCCTTTACGGTTAAAGCCAGTGATAATTACTCATATGATTTGGAAAAGTCAGAGGCTATAGTCCACTACGCTGGCCTAATGCGGGTTTCCAGACTTCACATGCCGTCGAGAAAATCTCTTAGCCATGTTTTCCTAACGATGTTTTCAACAAGTTATAATTACGCACATGATTTCGAAAATTCAGAGGTGCGTGCCTTGGATTCGAACCTGAGACCTTTGACTTGGCAGTCCAATGGTCATAACACTAGGCTAGCTATAACTTCCAACCAGATTTTTATGAAGCAAACTAAAAGTTAATATTCTATCAGATAAAATATAGAAACATCGAAATCTGTTCACGATCGGCGAAGAAAGACAAAAACATAAATAATCGAAAACCTTCTTACTGTTTCCATCTGACACTTATACGAATAACATTCTCCTTTGCTAAAGTCGGTTAAAAACGAGTAAGAGCTTCCCGGAAAAGTACTGTAAAGCTTTGCAAAGCTCGTAAATGATAGATTGTGTCCAGCTGTTTGAAATAAATTCTTGGACTGAGCTTAAGTGTGTCGTAAAATGCGGCCAAGTTCAAGTGTGATTTGTATCAAGCGGTCAGATACTATAATGATACTAAAAACTTTGATGTAAGAAAACTGGAGCATCAAATTAAAAACACTACACGATCTCAAGGTCTCCTCGTAACAGGCTAGCAGACCTAGTGTGGAGACTACTAGTTAAGAATTTCATTAGATTAAATCTATACCAATATTATAAAGCTCAAGAGTTGGTTTATAATAGTAATAATAATTTCTTTATTTGCATAAAATGTGGTAGGTAGTGTAGGTACAGATGGAGTAATTCTAATAGTTGCAAATACACATTTTGCCGTATAACACACAGCATGCAAATATAAAATAGTCTACGAAGTGAATTAAATCCAAGCATACAATTTTCTATAGATATTAATACATCAATAACAATGTTCAACATTAAATAAGTATTATGTCCGAGAAATAAGTCTATTGTAGCATTTTGCATGTCAAGTA
The DNA here is from genome assembly GCA_946251955.1 of Acronicta psi. Lineage (NCBI taxonomy): Eukaryota > Metazoa > Arthropoda > Insecta > Lepidoptera > Noctuidae > Acronicta > Acronicta psi. The sequence goes on from OX276476.1 coordinate 12,409,127, forward strand.
CTCTTGTATCGAATAGAAGCATTTATCCTTTAACCACAAAAACAATTGCTTTTTTAATTTATTGTAGGGTAAATCCTTGACGCCCTTTTGTTTGGTTGAACTCGCTAGTGTCAAGAACTACTGGCCCGATTTGAAAGTATAACCGCTTATGGCTTACTATCAGGCGGGCCGTATGCCACAAAAAAAATACCAGAATAATGAACTTTCATACAACGTTATTGTCTGAGGAAACGGTCGCACACGTGCTGTTTGAATGCACAGGCGTCGCCCGGATACAGAAAGAAATCCTTAGATCACCAAGATCCTTAGCGGACACACTGAAGAGAAGGAGACTAATCTAGTTCTGGAGGGAGTTGGGCTGGTTAGAATAAACAGCCCAACATTGTATTGATAATTGTACACGTACAATGATCCAGTTCTGGGACTGATTGCGGAAACCAAATCCAGTCACAGAAGTGGGTTCCCATGATGATGAACGTTTGTGTCCTATAAACTAGGTTTAGTTTCCTAGGTATTAGAATAGTAATAGGTCACTTTCCGACTATGTGAAGTAGGTAAACATTATCGACGACTGCCCTTAAAGCATTACCAGAGGTATTACGATAAATATTAAACGGTCTAGAATATCCAACTTGTATAGGAAAACGATTAGCAGGCACTAGTGTTTTTGTAGGCGCCTATTTTCACAATGACCTTGCTTACCTAGCATTTAAAAAATACGTAACTTGTTTGAAAACGGTGTGGATGTAAATTTAATTGTTTTGGTGATAGATACCTAATATTTTTTAGACTCAGGGCTTGTTTGGATAGCCGATAATTGCCGGATAATAACAAAAAAAATACAAAAATTGTATGTAATCTGCCAAGTAATCTAACCGTCTTTTTCATGAAGAGTGCTCCTAAGAACTGTTTGACCTGGTGCCATCTTCACCGTTTTACCACCGCACCACTCGACACCGCAGTAGAGTCCACCCATATTACCTGGAACCGATCTGATCCAGCACAGTCCGCTTCCAAAGATCATTCCTACCCCGTACTATCAAGCTCTGGAATGAACTACCTACTGCGGTGTTTCCCGTGTGATATGACATGTTCTACTTCAAACGAGGCCTAAAAAGAGCTCTCTACCATAGGTAATCAAAAAAACTTGCTGGGTGGTGGTGAAACGGGCGCCAAACATTACATAACATAGCTGATACATAAATCTATAAGTATTTCTTACTAAAATGATTCATCCTAATCCTACTAATATTAGAAACTAGCTTCTTCCCGCAACTTCGCTCGCGCCAAATTTGAACCCCGTTTCAATTGTTATTCTGTTATTCGGGGCGGAGACAAATCCAACAAATCAAAAACCACGAATATCGGTCCATCAGTTCTCGAGTTATAGGTGTTGTAACAAACCCGACTTTGTTTTATATAATAGATTTTATATATACTGTACCTACGCCTCAATTGTCAGATGCATCAGTTGTAGTTAATAGGAGTGAATTTAGCGTAACTGCGTAAGTGTTGATGTATTTCATGTGGCTTAATAAATAAATGTCAAGGACGGCTGCACGGATATGGATGAAATTTTGCACAGAGATATATTATGGTCTGGAATAGCACATAGGCTTTTATCCCGGTAAAATGTATGGTTCCCGTGGGATAGATTTCTTTTGATAACTTATAAGAAATACTTCAGACCCAGCGGGCGAAAAAATTATAAATATTTATATTTAATGTTATTTTAAGAATGTCAGCTATATTTATACCAGGTAGATGGACGATCGGCAGTTGTCGGTAGTGACCTTTTAACCCGACTTACAAATGATTTGCTCCTCACTTGACCGGAGGACAGCACCTCGTGACTTTTATCAGAGAACATGTCATTGTTCAATATAGTGAAATGTCTATATATTTGTCACGTGCTTAGTGTATCCTACTAATCATATAAATGTGAAAGTATGAATGGATGATGGATAGATGAATGTTTGTTGTTCAATCACGCCAGAACGGCTGAACGAGCTGGAATAGCACATAGGCTTTTTATCCGGTAAAATGTATGGTTCCTGTGGGATAGATTTATTTTAATCTACACTAATGTTATAAAGAGGAAAGATTTGTATTTTTGTATGTAACGAATAAACTCAAAAAGTACTGGACCGATTTGAAAAATTCTTTCCATTTTAGATAGCCCATTTATCGGGGAAGGCTATAGGCCATATATCATCATGCTACGACTAATAGGAGCGGAGTAGTAATAAAAAATGTTGCAAAAACGGGGGAAAAAAATATAAGACCACGCGGGCGAAGCCACTGGCGGGAAGCTAGTAAGTTATAAGAAATACCCGCTGGCAGAAAGTTTGTATATATAATAATAATAAATATCTTGAGACATTTTTACACAGCACCATCTAGTCCCTAAGCAAAGTTTGTACTATGAGTACTAGACAATGGATATAATACTTAAATACTTTTTTTTTATAAAAGGAAGACGTGACTGACTGACTGATCCATCAAAGCACAGCTCAAACTACTGAACAGATTAGGCTAACAAGGCACACAGATAGTTATTATGACGTAGCCATCCACTAAGAAAGGATGTTGAGAAATTCCCATAGGATTGAAATAATTTGAATGAACGCGATCTTTTTATATTTTTAAGCATTTTCCATGCTAAAAATAACTTGTACGCGATTAGCTCACAGGCTCGTGTTATACCTACATATGTATGTAAATATTGTATTTTTTTGTCATTTTTTTATTAGTTCAAATGCGTACGTAGAAACTCTTAAACTCCTCATATGTTTATTGTTTACCTATGTAAATTTTATTAGTTACCATAGTGAGACTTGTCTGTGGCATTAAAACGTTTTTCTTTCTTTCATAGAACTCGCCACTGGCGCGTGTATGTATATGAATTTGGACGAAATAAAGTGCCATTTCCAGTAGGTACTCGCCAATCTTTAATTAAACATAAGCTCGAGTTGTAGGCTTTTGTTTTCGTTTATTTTCTGGACGAAATATACAATTGTATGTACTATTTTGCATTCTGCGCGGCGGATCGCGCCAACTTCAGGCGCGTCAGAAAGACGATTAATGTACCTACACAGTGTAAGTTTGTTGCCTGTTTCATACAATAAAATAGAAGCAATAGCCTACAAAAATTTACCAAATATGTTTTTTTTACAGAAAAACCAATGAATTGTCGTTTATCGGTTCCCTTAGTCAGTTATCAGCTATTGAACTTTTACGTAATCGTATTTATAAATAAAACAGGGGAATCATTTATGTATTGCACGCATTTCTGCAATGGGAAAAAACACTGAACAAATCTTGTAATAACCTTACCAATCTAAATTAAAAATTTTGAAAACCCCCAACACGAAATGTAATTTGCTATTTTGTGGTGGCGGCCATATTGGATTTGAAATTTATCATAGTCTATAGTATTCTCCTAGTTAAGCCCTTTCATTTGATACCCATATTGAGGGAGTTGTGAAAAAATTTATGAATCGCTATTTTGTGGCGGCCGCCATCTTGGACCAATTTTCATCAAACATAGCTAAGAACACTCTCGACTAATTCACTTTTCAAATAAAAAAAAAACAAAATCAAAATCGGTTCATCCGTTCGGGAGCTACGATGCCACAGACAGACACACACACACACACGTCGTTTTTGCGTCGGGGGTTAAAAATACATTGTACGTATTCCACGGTTGCATCAGGAAAAAACCAGGGGAAGATACGTCAAGCATCTAACCATTGTATCTTGACCCTTACTATTACATTACAACCCTCCTCACACTCCTTTCCGCTGAAGACAGGGGGAGGTTTGGTAGTTCAAGTATCAGTGGTGTTGTGGAATGAATGTAGGTCGGGTCAGTGATGCTAACGATTAGGGCTGTCCTGTGTTATTATAATTAGTTTAACCGCCTTATTATAACTGATCACGGAGAAGTGAGAACGACCGGGATATTAATGGGACGTTTCTTCTGCGCCATGGGTTGTGGGTTCGATTCCCATCCCGTTGTACGATGAAGGTATGACCTGTATTATCGATATTTGCTGTCTAAAAATTGATAAGACGTTTCGGGGAATACAGCCGTGATACTATGGAAGCACGAGCTTATTCAATACTAATAGTCAATTCTGTCATAGTACAAAGAGTATTCTGTGGCAAATAATATTTGTAAGTCAGTAGGTTGAATAACGATTCTGACTCATGACTTTTTAGAGAGTAGGTACTGTGGAGACTCTTGTCCTCCACAGTACCGGATCAGGGTATTGAAATTTAGAATTATTTATCGTTAATAGATTTTTATTGGGAGCACTTAATCAAGTTGACATGTCATCGTGTCTGTGACACAACTACTCTAGTACATTCTACGTCATTATATTATTTTTATATGAATGCTTGCTAACTTGCCAGTCGTATCCAAATATTGTGAGCGACCTTTGTGGTCTCTACAGTACCCACCCAGGTACCTACAGTCTACACTCTTGACTTGACTGACTAAATAGACCTATTTAGTCAGTTAGTCATCTGCTTTTATCCATCAACAGATTGATGTAACAAAAAATATGAATCGCGACATCTAGTTTGCGATACTGGAACCTTTTATCTTAGTAGTTACGTTACGCAGCTACTAATTTCTGTGTTCGCCGATAGATAGCGTTTTTCCAACATAACATACCCAACTATTAAAAATATATAATTATTAAAAATAGTTTTTATTCTGGCGGGGCCGGGCGTATTAAATCAGAGGACACAGGTTCAAATCCTGTCACTGTCACTAGTTGAAAAGTTATATATCTACAAAGTACATATTTCATTGGATGATAAAAAATATAATTTTGTATGAATCATAAATTATTAAACATTTACAATTTGTCGTCATTGTATACTGACATAGGGCCGCACTCAGAGACGTCACTGAACCCGCACTCAGAGACGTCACTTAGGCTAATATTCAGAGACGATGCTAAGCGTAAATTAATGCTTCCGTATGTCAAATTTGTATGACAATTTGAAATACGGAAGCCTAAGTTTATGCTTAGCATCGTCTCTGAATATTAGCCTCAATCTAATAAATCATTAGCTAATGAAACTCAGTATATCTTAGTACACTGACAACAAATTCAAATAGGAAAAATAGGCCAAGATATAGAAGCCACTGTTTGTTAACGATTCATTAAGGTTAAGTGACGTCTCTGAGTTGGGGCCTGTTAGTAAGGAAAACTTATAGAAGGCTGAAGGCACAGGACTATGACGATATGAAACGCATAGAGGAGTGGAACAACAGCCTTGGGTTAGAACACTCACGACGTTTCCTCGGCTGCAGCACCACAAGAGTCTCAAAATTCGTTCTGAGCAACAGAAGAGACAAAGCCCGAGCTGTCATTGGAGCTCTTACAGGGCACTATACCACAAATGACATGCTCCATAAAATGAAACTAGCTTTGAACAATGACTGCAGAGCCTGTGGTGAATTCAAGGAAACTATGCAGCACATCCTGTGCGATTGTGACGTCCTGGCGACGAAACGGATGAGTCTTCTCGGCAACGGGTACCCGAAGCCGGAAGATTTTAGGTTCCTTCCTCTCAGTGGGTTAGCCGCCTTCGTAAACCACGTCTTCAAAGAGTAAGGAATATACGGTAATGGGGACAACACAAAAGATCCCATTGGGTCGAAGTGTTGCTGGTTGCACCAGCCCCCATAGTAAGATAAGATAAGATAACGAAAACTGGAAGACGCACATTGTTAGGTGACAGATGCTTTAAAATTTTATATAATAATGGGTAGATGAAGATAATGAACTTTCATTTATTTTAAAGTTCCTTAATTATAGCTAAGACCAAAATAACAGCTTTTTACTAACTGAAAGCATAAACGATACTTAAATACCTATGATAAAAACAATTATCTTTTTGTATTTTTTAAGCATTTTCCTTGCACCAGTTATTTTAAAAAAACAGCTACTACAATTTTTTCTTTCTATTATCTACAATTTTTTCCGACTAATCTCCGAAACTGCTGAACCGATTCTAACTAGAATTTCACTGACATATAGCTGATATTATAAGGAGTAACTTAGGCTACTTTATTCTAGAAAAATAATTAGGGTTCCGTGCAGAAACCCAGCGCAAGGTGGACGTATTATTACAAAAAAAATAGCTATTTCAGATCCCTTTGCACTATACACAACAATTCACCAAAGTTTTCTCGTAATCAAATAAATGGTATATTAAAAACGCATGGAGGACGAACAAACAAGCAATTAAACAAACTTTTTATATAATATTCAAAGTTTGAGCTCAAACTATAAACAATATACATAGCAAATAACATAGGTATTAGTGTCAAATCAAATATTAGTTGATTGGTTCTAATATGTAATCAAAGATATAATTAGCTAAAATTTGAGCGTAGTAAAATTTTTAACATAATATTTGGTGACAAAATTGTCTGGGGACATGTAAAACACATAGATATTTTAAAGGTCACCTAATAACTAATCTGTAAGTATGTTTGTATGTCCATGCGTACACACACATCAACCATTAGGCTGTCCCACTGCTGGGCACGGGTCTCCTCTAAATATGAGAGGGGCTATAGTCCACCACGCTAGCCTAATGCGGGTTAGCAGAATGCCGCCGAGAAAATCTCTCAGGCATGCAGCTTTCCTCACGATGTTTTCCTTTACCGTTAAAGCGATAATTACGCACATGATTTGGAAAAGCCTAATCCCTCTAATACTGAGAGGAGACCTATGCCCAGCAGTATATGAGTTGATGATGATCATACATCTACACTTACTTACATATATTACATACATCCCATTAGACTAGAAAGAAACTAGATAAAGAACGTCACTTATTCTTGTTAGAGCGATTACGTATACCTACCTAGAATATTATAGTTTAACTATAGTAATTATAATGTTAATAATGACGTGTTTGGCTCTATTTAAATATACTTAAATAGCATGAGACTGAACATGACTATTTAAATAACATTTATTATTCTTATGTCACCTATATAAACATGTTGAAGACGACCGATTTGTAAGCGACTATAGTTCATATAACTCATGCTATTCCATGGCCATGTCATATCTCAAGACAAGGGGAGGTAAGTGAGCTTTTTAGTCGGTATGATTCTGAGATATAGGGGGAAAATCTACAAGGAGGAGGCGGGACAAGCAAAGAAACAATTTTGTTTATAAACGAACAGCTTGTCCCGTCTGCAATACATTTTCCAAAATCACAGAGCTTGTTTTTAGATTTTTAGTTAGTAGGTACTTTTTACGCAGTCGGGTTTTTTGTTTCTTTTAATAATTGATTTTATTTCCTTCTGTTTAGTTTATAAATCATCATAGAATAACTAGGTTCAATCCTTAAAATATAAATTAATACAACTAAAGATCATTTTCAAAATCAGTTTGCACATTAAAGCGTATAAAATCCGCCATATTGTTTTTTTTTAAATTTCATGTACCCAGTGACAGTCGTGCTATCAAGACGAATCTAATGAGGTGTCATTTATCTAAATCGGTTGAGCCGTTGAGTAGTTACGACCGGACATAGGAACGGACATACATACATACATACATACGCGTCAAACACATAACCCTCCTCCTTCGGCAGTCGGGTAATAAAAATGAAAATATAAATAAAAAAAAACGGGGGAAAATTTCAACTTTTACGGGAACAAAGTCACGGGTAAAAGCTAGTTAATAATAATAACGGTGAAGGAAAACATCGTGAGGAAACCTGCATGTTGGAGAGAATTTCTCGATGGCGTATGAAATCAGACAACTCGCACTAAGCCAGTGCGGTGGACTATAGCCTAATCCCTCTTCCATTGCCATTCTGAGAGGAAACGCGTGCCCAGCAGTGTGTTGATTAATGGATTGATAAATAAATAAATATCTTGGGACATTTTTTACACAGCACCATCTAGTCCCAAACTAAGCAGAGCTTGTACTATGGGTACTAGACAATGGATATAATACTTATATCCGTTTTTTTTTTGTAAATACATACTTATAATATATAGGAAACACCCAGACAAACACAAACACTTAAGTTCATCACAATAAATGTTTGTGTCCTGTGGGAATCGAACCCACGACCTCGTGATCAGCAGTCCGGTACTCGAACCACTAGACCACAGGCGTCGTCACATTATGTAATGCCGATGTATCTATCATAATATACCTGTATAGCCGATTAGCCGGCCATGCGATGAGACAATTCAACTACCTACCTATATTTTTAATTGCTTATAATTAATCACACCTTTCCATTTTGCTGTCAACAGCTTCACACGCTTTACATTAAAAGAAAGATAGAAATAAAGAAACAAATTCTGGTCACACGCAGGAAACCAAAAAAAAATAACACACAAACTGCACGAAACCAGAAAATGCCTTATTTCAGCATATTGCTACTCCATTTTAATAAAAAATGCCGCCGTGCTAGTACATTGTAATGCCGTTACAAAAAAAGGCGTACTTACCTATTCATTTTCACGAAAATTTATTATGATTATAAGCAACCTAAAATCTATATATCCCAAGAGCTGGTGACCCATTCGGAGAAGGGGTTTTAAATAGGCAGCTTGAAATTATTATAACTGTGTAATTTCAAAGTTACTGATACTGAAATCCAGTTTGGCTACAAGGTAGCGGTTTTTCTAGTACAGCGCACTTCGACTTCTGCAAAAAATTCCGTCAAAAAAATAGTTTTTAGGCACCATGAAATAAGTGAGTACAGTTCTTTAGTTTAACATTCACAGATTCCATAAATCACATTCCCAGTTTCTTTGGTCGGTTATTAAGTACAGCCAAACTGCACCGAAGTTGTGGAAAAAATAGGCGCAAAAAATCATTTTAGGCACGCTGAATTTTTTATAGCATAATGATTAGATAATATTAATATTATACATACCATCACGCCTGTGTTCCCCGAAGATTGAGGTAGAGTTATGGTACTAAGCACAGTTCACTGGTACTTTTTAGGTCCCATCTATTATAATTATGGGAGTCTCACTGGTTACCACTAGACCATTGAGGTTTTATGCTTCCATAATTGTCAATTGTTTTCTAATACGACGTGCGTGCGTTTTTATGACATTTCTCACCCGTTTTTTTAGATTCTTCTAGAATAGAAGCCAGCACCTATGTCAGTGTGACAAATAATCTACCCAACTCTCGAGCTTTTTGTCCTTTAGGGTAACAAAAGAAATTCGTCATAGGGGCTTAAGTTTATGAGTCGGCAACGCATGAGCACCGCCTCTGTGTTGCAGGTGTGCATGAGCTGCGATGACTGTTCACCATCAGATTGTTCGTCTATTCGTTTGCCGACATAAATCAGAAAAATCTAGAATCTAGATCTAAACTAAATTATCATTCTAGTGATACCCTAGGAGCATGACCACTGGACTGCCAAGTCAAAGGTCTCGAGTTCAAATCCAAGGCACGCACCTCTGACTTTTCGAAATCATGTGCGTAATTGTCACTTACTTTAATGGTAAAAGAAAACATCGTGAGGAAACCTGCATGCCTGACAGATTTTCTCGACGGAATGTGAAGTCTGCCAACCCGCACTAGGCCGGCGTGGTGGACTATAGCCTAATCCCTTTCATATTGGAGAGGAGACCCGTGCCCAGCAGTGGGACAGTAAATTGGTTGATGATGAAATTGTAACTCTAAACCCATTTCACAAAACCCCAATACAATAACGTACAAAATCTTGAAAGCACAAAAAAACATTCACGTCAAAATTCTAAAGGGAATTTAATGGGTAATTTGAAAGCTTCGAATGGAGAAAGACTGACCCGCGGGAAACAGCGGCAATTTGCGGGGCGCTACACTGACGGTTGATTTCATTATAGTAGGGACACCATGCGGCGCGGATTGCCCGGACAGTCTTAATTATATGCTTAGTTTTATACAGGTAGGTGAATCTGATGATGATGGTTTCTTATAAAAATAATTTGTGTCTAATAGTGATAATAGTGAGTCATAGACTGTTCACCTATTCGATATCTTATAACTTATTGGGTTGTTTCACCACATCTTGATAGGTTCCCGATAAATTACTTGGCATATAATTTCATACAAATTTTGTTCCTTTTTTTAATTTATCTGGTGGTTAGCGGTTAGCCAGAGGTAGTGAAGGCCCTATGTCTAGTGTAAGATACAGGTCATTACAGATGTACACAAATGATGTTAAATACCTAGATTTGTCAATTTAGAGTGAAATAAATTGGATATGTTTGAACTGGAACAAACAAAATGTATTATAGAACAATCTTGTTTGTATTTTTTTAAGCATTTTCCATGCAAAATTTTTCCTCCTTATAAGTATTATAGAACAAATTTATTTTTGAATCCCATCTCCAACGTTTTGTTAATTACTACTGGACCATTGTAAACTCCAGTGTTAATGGTGTGATATTTAATTAGTTAAGTACACTTTGCCTTACCTACGTAAGAATCTAACGTACGAAATTATAATCAGTAACAACAATTATTCGAATGAAATACATTCAAGCTATACAAAGATAATACCCAGTTCTGTCCCAAATTCTCAAAACTTTTGGCCTCCCTACCGTTAAGGGCAAATATCTGCCCCAAGCCCCATCCCGCGAGGAGGCTGGGCGGGCCCGCAGTCTCGGGCCGACCACCGTCGCGTCACCACGCGTGTGTCACATCACTATCAACCAGTATCACCTTCCCGCCTTTACGAAACGTCGCCATGGACGGGCAGAAAACCAATTAAATCAACACAATGGAATACACGTCACAAATAGGTAAAGGATATTTTTTTATTCAACAATTGTTCTGCTGTAGATAAGTCGTTCGTCTTGTTGTGTGGTGTAAACAAAATTGAGCTCCAATGGTGAGTACGAATTTTAGGGTCTTGCCGTTATGTGAGAAAGACTATTATTATACAATTTATGTGTAAGAAATCAGTGTGTTTGTTTGGTGGTGTTGTTTCTTGTAACTGCTTACTTAAATTGTATCTTTGGGTAGAATATTTAGTCATTTTTGACGTGAATGTTTCGATATAATATTACATTAGAATAGCTATGTATTCGCAATTTTACTCGCGTCCTTCCCGTAGGATATTCCCAAAGGCAACGTTACATTAAAATTTTAAAGCAATCGGTAAAGAACTTTTGGGATTTATGATTTTGAACAAATGAGGAATTAGGTAAATATTTTTTATATATTTTGACAAGATTTCTAAATAATTATATACCCTAATAAAAACGATATTAAAACCATCTGTATTTTTAAATTAATTAGCAAATATTACAACCTTAACATAACATTTTAACATTCATATTATCAAAGTATTCTTTAGTGCGTTTGTTCAGCTGTTGAATCTTCATAGAGTGTGTATTTTCTTGTTTATTTCGCGGCCGTAGCGGTGACATTGATTTATGTTGTTTTTATGAGACATACAAAGCAATGGGAGTTGGGAAAATAAAAGAAAACATGGCTAACGTGTCCTACAAAGATGTTTAAATTATACTGCGTAACCAATTTTGCTGTTATTAAAATATTAATTATTTTTTGTATAATTGGTAAATGAGACAAATCCTGTTCTGTACCTACTAATAAATTAGCAATCTTTGAGCATTAAAAGTTCCCAGTCGCATTGAGTCTGTTTGTCCTGAGGGTTAATCTCAGAAACTACTGTAGGAATTTCAGCAGATATTGGTAATTTGTCAACATCAGTATCACCAGACGATCGTCATAATTCGATGAGAAAATGTTGTTTTTTCACTATATTTTCCTTCACATGTGAGCAATGACATTATTATACTTAGTTGTGAGTTATAAAATGATTGACATGATTTGAAAATGTCAGAGGTTTAAAGAAGTACATTTGAACTTGCAACAGCTTTATTACTTGGCAGTTTAATGGTACATAATTATCTTTAATAACACTGTTATATAACTTGATTATCTGCCTTATAATATACTAGCTTTCCGCCAGCGGCTTCGCCCGCGTGGTCTCGGTATTTCTTATAACTTTCATCCACTATTTCAACCCCTTACAGCCCTGTTTTCGTATTAAAAAGTAGCCTATGTCCTTTCTCAGGCTTTAGACTATCTGTGTACCAAATTTAATTTCAATCGGCTCAGTAGTTTTGGCGTGAAAGCGCGATAGACAGCCAGATAGAGATTTTCAAATTCAAAATATTTTATTTTTGCAAATAGACCATATAAATAGGCGCTTTTGAACAGTCATACTAGTTGCTCGGTTCCAAAAAAGTAGGACTTATGGAGAAGAGCCGGCAAGAATCTCCATAGTCTCTCTTTTTAAAAAAAGATAGTGAGACAGTAACAATTATTTTTGTTGTGAATAATATGAGTCTATTGCAGTTAAATGTGTAAGGATTAATATAAAATGGAAAAGAAAAGAAAATAGCCATAACAGTAAGAGCTGACCAGTCCCGACAGACAGCACCCGTTCACGAGCATGACGTGTGTATCGACGCAGTTTGACTCAACCATGATATAGGGAATTACAACAGTTACTTTCGTATTTACAATATTAGTATGGATGTGTACATTCGTCCGTGAAAATTGTAATTTCAAAATACTTAGCAGGGAAACAGCTGCTTCTAACATAATTAATGACGTGTATAACGTAATAATAATTGCCTACGTGAATTATAACAACCCGTAATGTAGTTGACTGTACTCGTACATTAGGGTAGGGTTCCTAGGGTCTCGTCGTGGTCGTGGTGAATATAACTGATCCCATGGCCAACACATATAGGGCAGGTTAAGGCAATGCGGTTTTTAGTCGGTATAAGTCCGACATACCCTAAGGGGCAAGCAAACATGAGGATTTTCCGCATTATAATAAAAATTTAGAAAACCCCCGACACGAAATGTAATTTGCCATTTTGTGGCGGCGGCCATCTTGGACCGATTTTCATCATAGCTAAGAACACTCCCGACTAATTCCTCTTTTAAACAAAAAAACTAAATCAAAATCGGTTCTTCGGTTCGGGAGCTACGATGCCACAGACAGACACACACACACACACACACAGACACGTCAAACTTATTAAAAAAGGGTTCCTAAGGTTTAATACACGAGTGATTTTTTTACCTATTTCTAATTTCCACTTTGATCACTATGTGTGTTATGCAACACTGTAGAACATATATTGTTGCAAAAAAGTAGAAGTAGTACATTTTTTTATCATCACGAAAGTTTGATAAATTTAGTTCAGCGAACACTGCAAACGCAATCCAACTTTTTAGATCCAGTTTCATCCAAAGCAATTTTCTCGTAATTTTATTAAATTGTGTTTGTTTATCACTTTGAATGGAAAAGGAACATCAATAGAATGAAACATTTCATAACGATACAATGTTTAATTCAACAGTAGATAAAAATAATGGAAAAAGTGGGACAAAACGTATTAACGTATACGTTTCGTCAAATTCTGTCACAATTTCATGCTTCACCACCTTTTGATAAGTTTCCGTCAAATTACTTGGCAGATAATTTCATACACATATTCCAATTTTGAATTTATCTGGTGATTAGCGGCTATCTAAAAGTTGAGAAACATTTTAATTAATAATAAAAATATGTTCAGGCCGATGCTGTCAATTACTGGACCAAAACTTCTTTACGGATGTGTCTTCCACTTGCTTCTGTTCTGAGCTCTGAATTACCTTAACGATGCCGTTAACAAAGTGTTGATTTGAATTTGGGAAAATGCTAAGAAAATAGTCTACTCATTATAATTAAAATTGTGTGACAAAAAGTGACACGAAAAAAAGAAGAACTGCTAGAGTGTGTAGTGTTCTAAATTCTCTACGAATATATCATTCGAACCATTGTTAATCTATCAAGCAAATATTTCTTCTTTAAATTTTAGACTAATCATTATATACCTAACAACAAATTCGTATCCTTCCTACAAAACAAAATCGAACGATCGAATCGATCGGACGAAGTTATAATTGGACTTCCACGACAATAACGCGCAAAACGTTTTTGGACACCAAGAATTTTATCTGTAATGCGCAGCTCTCGTCAGTTTGTCGGCGATAACAAAGTTGTACAGCGACTTAAATCTTCAACCCTTGTCAAGAAAGTTTGACAGTTTGCGTCAAGCTTATTCCCAAGTTTTTCGCGGTCATGGTAACCTCTATCAAAATTTCACCGTGATAATATTTTTTTACAAAATTGTTTTTATTATACGAGTAAATGTTTTATGTATTTTCTCGCTGTGTTTGTTGTTCAATATTTTATCGTAATAATATATTGATTACTGATGAACTTGTGGATAAGTAAATTCAAGCAATTGCAAAAGCAATGAATAGACAAAATACTTTTGCGACTATCACTATATTTAAATGATTTCTTCAACTAGAGATCATAAAGAACACGGGTTGAATTCGATACACAGTCGTAATTTTGACACGTTTTCCTGTTAGGCCATTCTTAGTAGCACCATTTTTGTTACGCTGTGTTCTTACTAAGTAATACTAGAAAATGTAGCGGCTGGTTACTTGCTCATGTGGTAAAAGTCAAAGGGTTAGCGTGCTAGGAGGGTGACAATGACGCCACCTGTCAGTACGGAACGAATTTTTTAAATATTTTTTTTACTTAGCAAGTTAACATTATTGACCTGCCTTATTAAGGTGAATCTTTTAATGTGTAGATTAGATATTTTGAAATTTGTATAGCTTTCTAACACATTCTAGATTAAAGCAATAATAACACTCACAACAGCAACTCTTTTACACCAATGACTAGTTATCTATCAACGAAAAGCACAGGTATATTGGCTAAAAATATGTTTGTACACTAAAGATATAATAGATAGATTTCTGCACTAGAAAAACACTAGTAGGCACTCTGTGCAAGTAGTTTTAAACACAGATACTATGTGTAACATATAACATCGCGCTCAATTCAACAATTTAGAGCCATACAAATCCATCAATAAAACCCATTCTCTAGATACAAAACTAAAAATAATAATTTATAGCTCCACTCCAATATTTCTGCCGTATTATCGGGCCATAGATGCTGTCACAAATAGGGAACGTTTTAATCGTACCCTAGTGTATGCAACGGCCCTTTTTGTTGCTCATAAAGATGTTCCACCCTTTGTTGCAATCACGTTTGGGGAACAAGCTACAACAATAGGGATGCACCCTTGCGAACAGTGTATTAGCTTTAGCCGGGGTTTAATCTTATCGATGCCTAATATATGGCCAATGTTTTATGGTATCGTATCAGTTTATTAGAGTAAGTAGAAAGTTGGTGTGACGCACTTTTTGTGTCGCACTTTTCGTATTGTTGTGGTAGCAGATGTTATGGTTTAAAAGCAAACAGTGAATGGACAGTTTCTAATCTTTGATTAAGGACCTGCTTCACCACTTCCTGATAAGTTTGAATTAAATTAATTGGCAGATAATTTCGTACTTTTGTTCCATTTTTGAATTTATTAGCGTTTAGCGGCTATCCAGAGATGGTGAAACAGGCCTAAAAGTTGTGTTACAGAATCGATAAATTATTTGTATACTAAGGCATATCTAGTCCTGTGCATTTTTTTATCCAATTCATAATAAAAAATGGCAGGATTAAATAACAATTTTTTTTTTAGTAACTCAATTTTGTACATGCCATTTGAATATCGTACATTGAGCGCATTAGAATCTGGCATAAAAAATGGTGAAAATATAAAACTTTTATTTATGATTAAATAAAACTTTCATTCGTTATTTTTTTGCTTTAAAATCTTCAGGAATTATTTAGTTTACACAATACAAAATAAAGTCGTGGTAAAAAAACCAGCGTAGTCCAAATAATGAAGTTCCAAATCCCAGATCTATGATCTATACTTTTTTGTTTGTAGGTTCTCTCAAACGCTGTTCAATATGCTCGAATATATTCGACGTATAAAACTATCTAAGAGAAATCTCGTGTCAAGGATACGATTTTATCCCCTATGTACTCTTGGGATGTACGGTTACGGTGAAATATTGTTCCTCTTTTGTTACGAACCTCAATGGATCAATAGAGACGATTTGAGTATCACGTGACGGTTAAGGATACCTAAGAAGCACACATATTTTATTATTTTTTATCTTTATAAATTACTAGCTTCCCGCCAGCGGCTTCGCCCGCGTGGTCTTATAATTTTTTCCCCCGTTTTTGCAACATTTTTCATTACTACTCCGCTCCTATTAGTCGTAGCGTGATGATATATAGCCTATAGCCTTCCCCGATAAATGGGCTATCTAACATGGAAAGAATTTTTCAAATCGGTTCAGTACTTTTTGAGTTTATTCGTTACATACAAAAATACAAATCTTTCCTCTTTATAATATTATTAGCTGACCCAGCAAACGTTGTTTTGCCATATAGGGGTGGGTCACCCTTATCATTTAGGGGTATGAAAAATAGATGTTGGCCGATTCTCAGACCTACCCGATATGCACACAAAATTTCATACAAATCGGTCCAGCCGTTTCGGAGGAGTATGGCAACTAAAACTGTGACACGAGAATTTTATATATTAGATTATTAGTATATTAGTATTAGTATAGATTTTTGGGGATTTGATTCTTAGATTAGTTTAGAGTACATACCATCACGCCTGTATTCCTCAAAGGCTTAGGCAGACATGTAATAATATATACCTTAAGTTCGCTGTTATGTTTAGGTCCCTTGTCATAGGACTACTAAGCCAACAAGGCTGTTGGCTAGTTTGTCTTCTTATTCCTACAATAAAAAAAGTTTCAGATATCAATATAACTGCTTTCTGCGAGTATTAGGTCCCACGTAATAGAGGGCGAGCCTATTGCCATCCACTGGTCTCGAATTCAGCCTCCGATTCAGCCGAGCTACTGGGGATTTTGCTGAAAAACACAACAACACTGCTCGACACGGGGATCGCACCCAGGACCTCTAGCGTAGCAGTCGCGCTTGAGACCACGCTGTTACAAGGTTACCATATTTTTTTCTTGCCGTCTCTTCTCCATATGTCCCACTTTTTGGAACCGTGCAACTAGTTTGACTTTAAAAAGTAGGTACGTAGGTACTTTTATGGTCTAATTGAAATAAAATATGTGAATTTGAATTCGATCAAGAAAAACGAGGCAGTTTGGTATAGAATCCAATATACTTTTAGTATTCTGATGAAACGGAAATTCTGAAGCTCTGTGCAAAATAAATCAATCAATTGATTACGTTTCCATACATTTTATAGGTCGGATGTTGTTCTAGTGTATTTTATTTTGTACGTGTATTTATATGAGTCCGTGTGGAGCATGACTCACTGGGCGAAGGTCGAAACTTAATAAAATCTGTTTGAAGTACTTGTTTGTCGTATGTGATCTAAACAGGGTTATTCGGAAAAGTTTTAGTATTCAAATGGGTTTTACCATACCTAGATATACAGCGTGGGTAAAAATCGTGGATCGCGATAGTTGGGGTTATTCGCAGTAAAAAATATATGTGTGGCAGAGCTATCGCCCTGTTTCGTTTGATACACGATTTTTTACCCAATGGTAGTGTCAGAAATGGAATGAGACTGAAAACCAATAGTTTATGGGTGTGTGTAATGTTGTGGATCAATTTTAGAAGAATTATAACCTTGTACTGGACAGGTAACCATCGTTATAACGTTATTAAACACGTAATATTTTAAAACAAACCGCCTCCAAATTAGTTAGAAATCATAATGTACAATGTACATATGTTATTTTTTGCTTTTTAGTTCCTAGGTGTTTTTTTGGAGGCTATTACAGAAATATCGATATCGGTTAGTTATTTGAAAAGAGCTTTATCGTTTAAATTTCATAATTTTTATTTGGGCAAATACGATTACTTGACCTGACGTGGGATCAAAACAAATTACGAGTATACATTAATACGCCTCTGCTTAGCCTTTCTGGGAATAAAGGCGTGATAATATGTGTATGTTGGATTCATGACAAAACTTACTTGTCCTCTAAAGGTCACTCCACAGGTTGGCAGACTACGTAGGTACTAGTTATACTGGCACAGTCGCTAGTAACATGTAGTCACACATTTGCGATTCAATGAGACCGTCTGTGCCGGACAGCAATTGATACGATTGCTATTTTACATAAGCTCGGATGTGACTGTGTGTTGCGTCCGGTTTTGTGTGAAAAATTGATAAATATATATTTATATATTTTTTTTTATACCACTAAGGTGGCAAACAAGCATACGGCCCGCCTGATGGTAAGCGGTTACCATAGCCTATGGACGCTTGCAACACCAGGGGTATCACTCGCGCGTTGCCATCCCGAAAAACCTCTTAGAGATTTATGGAGGATTTACTGCGCCGACAGTTTGAAGGAATATTCCTCTTACTGCCAGCGCAGCGCATCCTTAGAAGGAGATCTGAAATAAACTAGCTTTCCGCCAGCGGCTTCGCTTTCGTATTTCTTATAAATTATTTTATGTATGTTGACAACGTAATCTATACTTATCTTAAAGAAATCTATGCCACCAGAACCATACATTTATTGAATTGAAATCACTGTGAAACTGATAATAATCTGCCGTAATGGCGTGCGTTTGACATTCCGAAATTGACACTGACAGTTTTTACTATAAAACATAGAAGTATTAAGTATACTAGTGATGTAAACGAAGTGTAACAAAGTTTGACACTTATTAGTTCCATGTTATGAAATCTTTACAGATATAAACAGATAATAGTGTGCCAAAATGGCGTGATTTTTCTCAAATTAAAAGTTTTTTTCTTATCCCCCAGTCAACATTAAAAAAAAAGTACGACTAGAGTTTTAACTTCTATTATTATTCTAGAGTATTTTTTTTTTACAATAAATGTACCTTCCCAACATCATTTGGACAGATTTTGGTGACTTTCTTTTGCATAAATGTTCCTTAAATAACTTCAGTGTGCACCAAGAAACGATTTTGGAAATTCCCACAGGATTTGGGAAAAAATTGATGAACGCAAGTAACTCCGCGGGGAATATGGTCGTATTTCATATTTAGGTCAATACTAGGTTATAACTATCAACTTTTATAACGTACATACATCGATAAGGTCACTAGTTATATTCCGACATAAGTGTGCTAACAACCTACGCGATAAAAGCTAAATAAAAATGAAATAAGTAAATCTAGGGCCAAGTTTAATCTGCTATTTCTCGGTGAAGGTGAACTGGGCAAAGTTGTGTGCCAAAGGCGCGGCCATTGGGATGTTGACTCCAATGAAATAATACATACCCATCTTTTATATTGCGTCGTATTTTGATTATATGTACCATCACGCCTGTATTCCCCGAAGTTTTAGGCAGAGATGTACTTCAATGTATATATACAGTTCGTCGGTGTGTTTGGGTCCGAAGCGAGCTATTTCTATCAACTGGGCACAAAATCAGACTCCGAGCTGCTACTGAAAATTGCATAGAAAAATCCAACAACACTTAGCTCGACCAAGAAATCGAACCCAGTACCTTGAGCGTAACAGTCACGCTTCCGACCACAAGACGAATAAGTTAAATTCCGATATAAAAGTTTAATATTTCGTAATTTAGAATAAAATAAATATGAGGAAAGATTTTACATAATTATGCACTATAGAAAACTGGCTATGTATTAAACCGTCATACCATTACGCCTGTATTCCCAGAGAGACAGGTAGAGGGGTAATGCTAACTGCTATCAAATCAACTGCGCACATATTCAGTCGAACTGCTACTGCAAAAAAACCCAAAAAACCAAACCGCGGTATCGAACCTATAGGTTCTAGGTATCTCGAGCGTAGCATTCGGTCATTAAACATAATTTTACTTAAAAACATTACCTATTTTTATAATTACGAATCGTTATTGCAAATTAAGTTACTCATCTACATTTTGCACCAATCAGAACGAGTCCTAATACAATTTATTCAGTGTCATTCGTAAATTAAATACAAGACATGTTTGTATAGTGTAAATATTTCCTTTTCAGATACAATGTTATTGAGAGCAAATGTTTTAATTTTAGATTATCTTTGATATTGTTGTCACGTGGTCCAATGTCATGGGATATTGTGTTCGCGGTTGTAAACCTTGAATAGTAAAGACAATTATATTGTGCAAGGGGCGCCGGCAACGTGCGTATTAATAATTCATTACCAGAAAGAACTGATTTCTGACACTTACGCGAATACTACTACTTTTTACGGGTTTTATCGCGTTACATTGATATTATTTTAATCCCGACGTTTCGGACCCTTTACAGCGTCCATGGTCACGGCTAACGTGGTAGGCGTCTTGACGTTTCAATTACTAACAGCTACCCTACATTTTTGTTAATTGTTGGCAATGTACGCCAACAATTAACAAAAATGAACGCTGTAAAGGGTCCGAAACGTCGGGATTAAAATAATATCAACATAACGCGATAAAATCCGTAAAAAGTAGTTTTGTTTCAATATCAGAAAGAACCATCACGCCTTTATTCCCGAAAGGGTTAGGCAGAGGTCTGGTATGTTTCATCATCATCATCAACCCACCCATCAGTCGCCCAGTGGGGGGCGACAGGTCACAGGTCCTTAGGTGGGCTCAGGTCTTCTCTCAGAATGAGAGGGGTTAGGCTATAGTCCACCTAGGTGATAGAAAACACATCTACCCAACCCTTCGAAGAATACAAGCTTGATGACATAAAAACCAGCTTTCCGACAACGGCTTCCTCCGGGGGAATTTGGGTATCTATACTAATATTATAAAGAGGAAAGATTTGTTTGTTTGTTTGTAATGAATAGGCTCCGAAACTACTGGACCGATTTCAAAAATTCTTTCACCTTTGGAAAGCTACATTATTCCCGAGTAACATAGGCTATATATCATCACACTACGACTAATAGGAGCGGAGTAGTAATGAAAAATGATGCAAAAACGGGGGAAAAAATTATAAGACCACGCGGGCGAAGCCGCTGGCGGGAAGCTAGTTTCTTATAAATTATAGAATATGTTACTCGGCATTAAAGATGTAGCTTTCTAATGGTGAAAGAAGTTTTCAAATCGTTCCAGTAGTTTCGGGGCCTATTCAATGCAAACAAACAAACAATATAATATTTCCTCTTTATAATATTACAATTATAAAACAGTCTCAGAGCCGATCTCAGCATCTGCGTTAATATCCTGTCTACGGAAATAATTTCTACCGTGCAAAAGAAGAATGGAGGAAAATCCTTTAGATTTTACTTACCTATTTCTTTCGTTCAGGAAATAATCTCGAGCTGAGGAACTATTTGTTTCACATAAACACACCATCACGCCAGGTTAGGCCCTTTTAATATCTGCAATTTTACATCCATATGGAATTATTCTAAAATATTCATAAATATTCATTCATCTTATCTTATCTTACTATAATAATATTATAAATGTGAAAGTTTGTGAGGATGGATGGATGGATGGATGGATTGATGTTTGTTACTCTTTCACGCAAAAACTACTGAACGGATCTGGATGAAATTTGGCACAGAGATAGATTATAGTCTGGAATAGCACATAGGCTACTTTTTGTCCCGGTAAAATGTATGGTTCCCGTGGGATAGCGGGTGAAGCCGCTGGCGGAAAGCTAGTAATTCATAAATCCGGTTCGTCAACTTTATAGTCAATCTGTTTTGATGTTCTTGGTAACATGTCAGGCAAACGTTATATTTTTTCAAGTAATGTACAAGCTTTCTATTCCACATGCAAGTCCAGTTCTTTGACTCTAAAGCCTGCTTTCTTCAGCAAGTTCAAGCTGTATTCAAGCCTTTATGGCTTAAGGTTGTACAAAGGCGTTCGCAGCTTGTTTTCAGTGAGGTAGACGTGTTCGCTAGATTACTTGCTGCAACGGTGCTTTGCAATACTAAGTCGTATGTCTTGTGCAGTGCGAGATTATTTATGTAACAGGAATATCTTTGCATGCTTTATTAGGACACATACCATCACGCCTGTATTCCCCGAAGGGGTAGGCACACGTACTAATGTACACCGCCGGTATGATTAGGTCCCATGTAATAGATAGCGAGCCAATTGCCATCAACCGGGCATAAATCCAGACTCCGAGCTGTTGAGGAATTTGGGAATTTTTACAGTATTTGTACATATAGCTATAACATCAATACGTCATTGTTGATCGATTACGTTGTAAATTGTTATGGAAATTTGTGGGTAGGTAATATTAGTCTGACGCGTGTGGTTTTGACATAAAAATGTGTGAGACACATATATTATACTCAAGCTTTTGTTCTCCGAAGGGGCATTGCAGTGTAACCGGGAACATACCAGGCTCCAAGTTGCTATTGAAAAACTTAGAACCTAATAACGCAGTGGTCGACTTGGTAATCGATCAAGGATATCGGGCGTAGTAGTCGCGTTTAGGACATTTAACAATTTTTTTAATTGTATGAAAGTCAAACTGTCTTTCACCTAGTTTTATTTGTAAAAGTTTTATTTTCATGCCTACATAACTAATGTACATAAGCACTCAAAGCATATGGACCAACCATTTACTATTCCCACTACGAAACTTAAACAACAACAAACTTTTAATTAAATGCGAACCCCAATGACATTCAACTAACTCATGTCAGCTTATTAGTGGAGTTAAAACTTTCAGTTAAACTTTAACCCTTTGTGCGCTAGTACAGTCCTGGGATCTGTTAGTTTCATCACGATAGTATTAAGTTGCATCTATGCGACGTTGGCAGTGTTACGTCGGCGACGTACGTATGGCGTATGGTACAAGTGATGAGCGTTTTGAAAATTGTCCTATCACTTGCTGCCAAAGTCGGGTCGGCTTCCTATCTAAAAATATACGACTAAATATCAATGTTTAACACGAAACGACTGTTAGTCAGTCAATATGAAAAGGCCAATATTAATATTTAATGATCATTTCCCTACACCGTGAAAGAAAGCATCGTCAAGAAATCTAGATGTGTGAAGTTCGCCAACAGTTCACAACACTGGCCTGCAATAGGCCTGCATTAGGCCAGTGTTGTGGACTGTACCATAACCCCTTTCATTCTGAAAAGAAACCCGTGGCCAGCCAGTAGGACAGTGAATAAATCTGGCATCCGCAGCTTAATTTCAGCATTTATCTAGCATAAAAAATTTTTTTTGGCGGTAGTACTAAACTTTGGTCCGGTTTTAATACTGGTAAAGATAGCGTACGTCTCGTGTTCTTACATTAGCTTATTTTCAATAGCAGCCCAAAGTTTGGAGTTTGCTCCCTTTCGACTATCCCTCTATTACACGGAATATTCTTTTTATCTCGTCAATGGTTGGCTATCTCAATGACATTTGGAGTGAGTGCGGGGAGACCTAAAATATACCGTCGAAGAGTCAATGTAAAGCAGTATACATAATAACGCCTAACCCTTCAGTAAATATAGGCGTGACTTTCATACTAGGAAAATTTACAGCTGAAAGTTCTTCACTTGTACCACACTACAAGCTTACACTGATTACTTATACAGATTTCAATCAGAGCCCGAACAATGTTGATTATGTGTTGTCTGAGAAATGAGGGCGCTCGATTGAAACGCTTCTTTATTTTACGACCGCAGAGTGTCACTAGTATGTGTTCCCCTTTTTATTACATCGTTTATGTATCAAGTTTTTTTTTTAAATGAGGCTATGGATATATAATAATGTTGGGCGTGTTGGTGGAGTATTTCCATCTGTTGAGGTATTAGTAAGACATTAGTTTTGATTTGTAGTAAGTTCGATGTCGGAATTACCTTGCTAAATATATATTAGATTATTTTCGTATCCACACAGAACACGTATCCGAAATCATTCTGTATCCTTCGTCCAAATCAATACTAACTAAAAATATGCGCACACACACACGCAGTGACACACAATCACTGTGGGACCCCTTGTTATCGGGGTCAGTTAAAATATTACCTTTATCGTTCTGTGTCCTTTTTGGATATCGAAATCATTCAGATAATAATTGTCTTCTAGAAATTGTGGGCAAAGGTACGCCCAAGATTAATTCTGTAAACTCATGTTGAATTCTGGACCTTATGAATAATGCATGAATGAAAACCAGAAGGACCAGTCTTCATGGTGGTTATCCAGTAACCGTTGAAATGATTTATGAAGTGTCAAGATTCAAGGGAGAAATAATGAGGGTTCAGATACTACCCCAATTTATTTTGGTTGGGTTGGTATAAGATTTAAACAGAATTTGTGTTTATTTATGATACTTTGGTTAAATTAATACTTTAATCAATCTTAGCAGAAATTATTCATATTAAAGGTTGTTAAATAAATATTTATCTAATGTGTTTTGCAGGCAGGGGAGGGTAAGAGCGTAAATATATTTAAAGTATAAAAAAAGTTAGTGTTAGTAGCATAGTGTGTGTGGGTCATATGGATCAGAAAATAGATTTTTACAAAACCCGAATCTTAGAAGTTAAAATAACGTTTATAAGCTACAGAGCAGTAGACCTGATTCTGTTACATACCTATTAATTTATGAATGCGAAGGAACTCTGTCAGTCTGTATGCAAATTTTCACAACTAAACCGCTGAACATATTTCCATCTCATGATATTTTGACATGACATTATATAATCAAAAAGTTCGTTGGGATGTCAGTGAAAAAGTGGGCAACAGCTAGTATTTATAGAAATAAACAAAAGATGAGGACCATTTTGCGGTCACTAAGACCAATAAGATTACTGATACCTTCTACTTCTATGGTTGCATTATTTTTCGTTTTATCTAGAGCAAACTATTCATTGATATATCGTGTATTGTGGGCGTGCTTTATCTTGTATCTTAAAAGATCCACGTGTTGTCATAGCTCTAATCGCATCTCTTTGAAAATAGTGGTCCTTTTGTCCGCATATTCTATAAACAAATTTTAAAAATATCCGCCTTTCATCATTTCATTTAACGAAGACCCCGATAAATAGATCAACATAGCCCGAATTTCTAAATTTTAATAGGTATTTCGCATTTTTCTTTAATCAAAACAGTATGTACGATACAGCTTAGACGTTTGTTAGTAAAATGGTACTTATATAAGTACAATAGTATTATAGTGTCGCTGCGAATTGGTTATGAGTCTCAATAGTCAGGCCTTTGTAAACCTGATGTGACAATTGATAGCACCAATATGCCGCAGAGCTCAAATACTATATAGTGTGTACTCTAGAGCTAGAGCTGTAAGTAAAGAAAAACTGGATTCAAAGAATTTCCAAAAAATATTTACATTTTATTTAATGTGTAGTAATCGTTTATGTGAGGAATGAGCGGAGGAGCCAACTGATGGGAAAATGTCAATGCTGCCCATGGCAACTCCAAAGGTGTTGTTGATGCGATGCTGATCCTTAAAAACTCCTACCAAAGCAACCGAGAGGTCAAACTGGCTCTTACACGCAAAAGTCGAAATGCAAACAAAGACGACGTAGTGTCACCGACAACTGAGATGACTCGATGATGAAATGAGCAAGTAATATAATAATTATTATCTTTTCTCGCTTCTTAAAAGATGCCGATCTAAATGGCAGTGAAGAATTGTATTTTAACATAAAAATAAAATAAAATAAATATCTTGGGACATTTTTACACGTCACCATCTAGTCTCAAAATAAGCAGACTAGGTACTAGACAATGGATATAATACTTATATACTATTTTCTTGTAAATACATACTTATAATACATAAGAAACACTCAGACAAACACAAATACATACTTATATTCATCACATAAATATTTGTGTCCTGTGGGAATCGAACCCACGACCTCGTGATCAGCAGTTCGGTACTCGAACCACTAGACCACAGATGGCGTCATAAAATGTTTCATACATTCCAAAAATGTAGCCGAATCCAGTAATGATTTGCTCTCACAAGGTAAACAAATACCGTCCGTAACAGCGGTTTAGTCCCCAAGCAAATAAACAAACAAACATTCTGATGAATTTGTATTCGTCGAAATTGCTTTTCACCGCGTTGCCCTCAAACATTCGTTGTTGGGAGTGGCGTGCGGTAGTACTGTGCTCGACATTTTACTTTCTGTTCGAAAAATCGAAATATTTATACCGTTTTGCCAATTCATTTGTAGAAGATACTTAAAAAAATGAATCAAACAGTAATGCTATATTTGGAGACGGTATTTGTTCAAAATTTGGAGCCCATCATTCGAGGAATGGTTAGTAATTCTTCCTCTGCGCAGTACCGTTTTGCATATGTCAAGTTGAAAGCTATTTCTATTCCTAGTAAAGTCTTGCGAAATCGACTCGTCGTACAGGAGAAGGTGAGTGAAGCATGAGTGTACTAGAATGTCCACCAACAAAGAACGATGGCAAGATATCGTGAGACACATAACATCTGCCCCCGAAAATGCTACTACATGAAAACAACGACCACTATGTCAAGTGCGAAACGATATACAAGAAGTAAAGTCTATAGAAAATTTGTGTGGATTTCTTTCCGAGACGATACTCTGGCCTTAAATGTTTCCATACTTCTAGCATTCTCTTAGGTACATTTAGCACGACTGGCACAACAAAAACCCGATGTCATCTTGTCGAGAAACAATTAAAAACATCAGACATTCCTTAATAAATTAATGGAGTTCTTGTTTGTTACAGGTCGAGTAAACGGTGACGCCAGGACCCAAGCCCACGAGCCCCTCAACGTAATGGACGGCACACAAGCTGACTACTCCACCAAGACCAAGAGGGGCATCTACCTCTCCAAGTGTCTCGCCTTCGTTATCCTCGTGATCTTCGCGCTAGCACTCGTCACGGCTTCGCTCCTAGTCTACAACTACGCAGCTTGCCCAAAAATTGACCAGTTAGCAAACGTCACAAAATATGAACTATGTCACTGTGACCAATCAAAATTATTAGTGTTACCATTAACAACAGAAAGCAGCAGATCAGTGATACCACTTGAAACAACAACACTTTCACCCATTCCCAATGTAACAAACCTATGGCTACCAAGTCACGTGAAACCAGACAAATACTCTATCAAAATAACACCATACATCTATGAAGGTAATTTCACTTTTGATGGAGAAGTCAGAATAAGTATTGTAGTACTTGAAGAAACAAAAGAAGTTACATTCCATGGCGTTGAATTAACGATACACGATATTAAACTCTATGCGAAAGAAGATAATCGATCGATATACATTGTTAGGCATCTTGAAGATGTTCCGCGAAACTTCCATATTTTAACTTTAGGATCTACTTTGGAAATTGGGAAGCAATATATTTTGTCAGTTAGATACACTGGGCTGCTGAATGATAATCTACATGGGTTCTACAGAAGTTCGTATGAAGAAAAGGGCGTTAAAAAGTAAGTATTACTGTGATTTTAGGCTAAAATATTTGTTGAATAATTGATGATTATAGTACCCATTTCAATTGTCGAGATTATGTCTTTGATTTTCTGTGTGCACAACAACTTTAAAGGCCTCTTTCACCACCTTCTAGTAAGTTTCCGTTAAATTAGGTACTTTGCAGATATTTCATAATTATAAATATTCCACTTTTTAATTTATCTGACGGATAGCGGTGGTACAACAGGCCCTAAATAATAGGCTATATTTCTGATAAAATATTGAGAGAATACACTGCAGTAATATATTTTTAATTATACCATTATTTTTATTGGACTGTGCATTTTTATTTTTTTTAGTAGACGTTTGAAAGGTTTCTAGTATTTAAGGGTTAGAGGTGATCTTCCGAACCAATGGTCAAACACCAGGGTGTAAGTATTTTGGAGTTAAGCTTTGATAAAATTATATACACTAATTATCAGATGAAAAATAATGGCGGTTGAATATAAACAAATTTTAATATGTGATCTAAGTACATATAGACTGAAGAATGTGTGTTTGTTAGTGAACGTATACTCTTGTACTGCAAGCGTTTCTGCACGGAAACCACTCTAACGGTGACCATAGATTCATACAAAAATTCCAAAGACCAACTAGGCTTGGAGTAGTTAATCTATGTTTTGTCACTGTCAGATGATTTTAAAGTAACCGAAATAAGAAAGAGACAACATATAGATTGACTTGATTACTCCTAGGCTAAACTTTGTTTATTAATAAGGCGGCTATAATCCGCGCGGAACTAGTAGGCCGCGCCTTAGGCATATGAGCGGCTGGACGGCGGGGCGAGGTGGCCTGCGCGCGGTAGAACGGAGGGGCGGGGGCGCTTGCTTTTCTTCACAGCAACCCGCCGCCTTACCCCCCCCCCCCCCCCCCCTACCTAAGGCGCGGCCAACTAGTTCCGCGTGAACGCGCCTATTTTTCACTAAACACTAAAATTAATAAGCAAGGAAGGAGGATAGTTAATCTATGTTATGTCACTGTCAAATAATTTTAAAGCGACCGAAATAGGAAAGAGACCAAACATAGTTTAGCTACCTAGCTAGACATAGTAACCCAGTATGCGCCGTGTTTGTTTTTTAATAAGGTGGTGGTCGGAAGAGGAACAGCAAACATATTTACTTCACCAAGTTCAATACTTGTTGCAAGTTCAAGTTCAATATATACTTGGCAAACGAGTTGTTTAATTTTATTTCTGTACGTGCTATGAATAATAAGCTGTATTGTTGTGTTCACATTACTATTAATATCTGTGTGTTTCTTCTGTTTAATTCTATGTGGAGACTGAGAGTAGAAACTGCCTAGTTGGTTTCGGTTCCTAGCGCGACTGCTGCGCTAGAAGTTCTGCGTTCAATTCCCGGGTCGAGCAAAGAGTTGTTGGGTTTTTGTGCGAAATTCCCAGTAGCTGCTCGGGGTCTGGATTTTAGTCCTGTTGATGGTAATAGGCTCGCTCTCTAGTACATGGGTGCTATACATATTGGCGACATAAGTAGCGTGTAAATACCATCATGCCTGTATTCCCAGAAAAGTTAGGCAGAGGCGTTCTAATATACACCTACAGTCTACTAATATACACACACCGGCCATGTTGAAATCCCATTTAAAAGAGGGCCTGCCTATTGCCATTAAACACACGCCAATTCAGATTCTGTGTTGCTACTGGGAATTTCTCAGAAAAATCGAATTACACAGCTCGACTCGGGAATCGAAGCTAGGAGCGAGCGTAGCAGTCGTGTTAACAAGTATATTAGGATACCATTGATAAACCTTATTCCACAAACGAAACAGGGGGCCCTAAACAAGTTGCAATTTGACATTCGAATAAAAACAAATGTATAGAAATGACATTAGTGCCAGCCCAATTTCTCGAAAGCTTGTGTCATTTCTACGCATTTTCTGTCGATTCGTTTGTCGATTCGAATGTCAAATTGCATCTTGTCTAGGCCATATTATGTTTCGCAATGTTATTCAATTTAATATTCGCTTCAATTACTAGTAAGGAAAGCAATTAAGTCTGCCATTGTACCGAACGATATTGAAGCATATTTTCATTTTATTACTACTAATCTGTCATTCGTATTCAACACGGCGCGTGAGTGGGTCAAATCTATCTTGAAAGACGTGCTTCGGAGTATGTTTTTAATAGGACCATTTGTATTAAGTTATAGGATATTATGCCGTAGTATAACATCACGCCTCTTCCTCAAAGGGTTAGGTAGAGATTACTGTGTACTCACAGAATGTTGGTAGGTTTTTAGAACCCATGTAGGGGCGAGTCATTTGTCTTCTAGACTTCGCCCTGTTATAAAAAAAAAACATACAAAATCTATGACTATGACTTAGACGACGTCTGTGGTCTAGTGGTTCGAGTACCGGACTGCTGATCACGAGGTCGTGGGTACGATTTCCACAAGACACAAACATTTATGTGATGAACTTAGGTGTTTGTGTTTGTCTGGGTGTTTCTTATATATTCTTAGTATGTATTTACAAAACAAAGTATATAAGTATTCAATCCATTGTCAATATTATACCCATAGTACAAGCTCTGCTTAGTTTGGGACTAGATGGTGCTGTGTAAAAAATGTCCCAAGATATATATTATTATTATAATTATGGTCGACTGTAGAATCGAACACGAAACATCACGCTCAGTAGCCCTTCTTGTAAACTCTAGACCATTAAGAATATTATGGAACTGTTAAACTTTCGATCAGTGTTTATATTTTTTTGTTATTGAAAAACATCTTGGTCTCCCCATTGGATGAAATTTCATATAAATCAGAGGTCAAGATTAATTGGGTTTACTATCCCAAGTCTAGTAGTTAAAATAGGCAGCCTTATTCGAAAACACAGTTGAACTCAGACACGTCATTTAGTGTAATGAATCATTAGTCAATAGAGACCCAGTATATCTTAGTACACTGACAACAAACTCAAATCTGGAAAAATAGGCCAAGATATAGTAGCCACTGTTTGTTAACGATTCGTTAACGTTAATTGACGTTTCTGAGTGCGGCCCATAGAATAAACACGTATTAACGAATGTCACTTTATATATCATCATACCATCACGCCCTTATTCCCCGAAGGGGTAGGCAGAGGCTTACTAATGTACACCCACGTTTCGCCAGTATGTTTAAGTCCCATGTAATAGGGGGCGAGCCTATTGCCATAAACCGGGCACAAATCCAGACTCCGAGCTGCTATTGGGAATTTCACAGAAAACCCAACAACACTTTGCTCGACCCGGGGATCGAACCCAGGACCTCTAGCGTAGCAGTCGCTTATGGGACCACTAGACCAACGAGGCAGTCGTCAGACTTTATATATACATTATTATACATATACCGCTCTTTGTCATTATAATGTCATTACATAGAGAGAGAGCATTTTAGTCTCATGAATGATTCAGAATAAGGGTTGTAACCCTTTGTGGAATACAGACGTGATGGTATGTTCCTGTACGGCCTCAATAAATATCCTTACGATTCATCATGACGACCCATCTTAATACTTTTTTCCATTGCCAGATGGATAGCAGTCACCCAGTTCCAGGCGATGGATGCCCGCCGCGCGTTCCCCTGTTGGGACGAGCCCGCACTGAAGGCAAGATTCACCATCAGCATCGCAAGGCCCAATAACATGTCGTCTCTTTCTAATATGAACAACGTTGGACAGAGCCCGCAGTATGTTTGATTGTTTTTGTTTAGATGTAGAGGTAAAGAGGCAGTTGCAGTTGATAGCTCGATTGAAATCTGCTCTATATTCTATTCAAAGGCCTAATCAATGGGGAGGAAGGTCACTCCCCTTTATTTTAGAGCCTATCCTGGATCTAGACAGGACCTAGATCTTGACTCGAGGGCGAGATTTTGTTTTTATAATATCAATTGTAAAATAAAATAAATCCATGATTCATACACATAAACAATTCTATTAGTTCGTTTGTTATTCGATCATTAGGCATTGTAGTACAGTTTTAGTAGCTCGTCACCAACTTCAAGCCCGAAAAAAAGAATGGCGAGAACTATACCTTTTTAAATATATAGGTATTATGATCAATCTTCTTAAACAAAACCACAAAAATGTATTGATTCCAAAGTTTTTCCTCTTCACAGTGAACTCGTTAAAAACTACACTTGGGACCATTATGCAGAGTCTCTACCCATGTCAACGTACTTAGTGGCATTCACAGTGACCGACTTCAAGAATATGACTCACGACAAGTTCTCGGTGTGGGCCAGGAGTGAGGCGGTGCAGTCCGCTGCATTCGCCCTGGAAATAGGCCCAAAGATCCTCAAATATCTGGAGGAGTATTATAAGATTAAGTTCCCATTGCCGAAGATCGATATGATCGCGTTGCCAGATTTCAAGAATGGTGCTATGGAGAATTGGGGGCTGCTCACTTTTAGGTAAGAATTATATAGTAGTATTGTCACATTTAGATAAAAATTATGTACTAGTATTTCCACATTTAGGTAATAAATTCCACATTTAGGTAAGAAATTCCACATTTAGGTAAGAAATATGTAATAGTATTTCCACATTTAGGTAAGAAATTCCACATTTAAGTAAGAAATTCCACATTTAGGTAAGAATTATGTACGAGTAGTAGTATTTCCACATTTAGGTAAGAAATTCCACATTTAGGTAAGAATTATGCAGTAGTATTTCCACATTTAGGTAAGAAATTCCATATTTAGGTAAGAATTATGTACGAGTAGTAGTATTTCCACATTTAGGTAAGAAATTCCACATTTAGGTAAGAATTATGTAGTAGTATTTTTATGTGTAGCGTCAAAATAACGACAGTTTTTATTTTATTTTGTTGAAACGGCTTTATTTTAGAATTATATTTATAGAATTTTAGAGGGGTTTTTTTTTGTTTGTAAATGGTAAATTTATTAGTGTTATTGAGTTTTTCTGTGAAACTCTCACTAGCAGTCCGGAGTTTGGATTTGTGCCTGGCTAATGACAAGGAAGGAATGGAGGTATTATAAGGAACCTAAGTAAGGCGAACTACATATGCATACCTCTGCATAACACCACAGTGTAATAAATCTCTTGTTACATTATGATAATACCATGTTTTAAGTACTTATCTGCAATAATGACCTAAAAAGTTGTTACAACGGTAGTTATAAGGTTGGTTATTCCAATGTTGCAACAGTAACAGTAATAACAATACTGAGGGGTTTGTAACTAAACAACAATGACGCGGATCGATCGACAGAGGTGAAGCTGCGCTTACCGCAGTTGATTTGTAGATGCGTGACCAATTTCTGTATAATGGTGCCCCCAAATGAAGTATCCGAATGAGAAGGGCACTACGAAGTATATAACATTGTCATTATTAGGAACCAAAACCTCTAGCGTAGTACTTAGGACTACGAGGCCTGTTTGGCAGCCTCAGGCACCATATATCTGCTATTATCATCTTGGTAAAAAAATTACTAGATTAACTTAAGTCATATGAATTCATACTAAACACATGCCGAATTCAGCTACCTAGATCTATATCTATACTAATATTATAAAGAGAAAAGGTTTGTGTGTTTATAATGAGTAAATTCAAAAACTACAGGACTGATTAAAAAAAATCTTTTACTATTAGAAAGCTACATCTTTCCCAAGTAACATCTCTAGGCTAATTCATAAGACCACGCTGGCGAAAAACTAGTTCGCTTACAAAAATATATTCGTAGATGCATATTAAATAAATAATAAGTGCCTGCATAAGGTCTATGTGAAAATAAAACTTAGTTGCATATTAAATAAATAATAAGTGCCTGCATAAGGTCTATGTGAAAATAAAACTTAGTTGCATATTAAATAAATAATAAGTGCCTGCATAAGGTCTATGTGAAAATAAAACTTAGTTGCATATTAAATAAATAATAAGTGCCTGCATAAGGTCTATGTGAAAATAAAACTTAGTTGCATATTAAATAAATAATAAGTGCCTGCATAAGGTCTATGTGAAAATAAAACTTAGTTGCATATTAAATAAATAATAAGTGCCTGCATAAGGTCAATGTGAAAATAAAACTTAGTTGCATATTAAATAAATAATAAGTGCCTGCATAAGGTCTATGTGAAAATAAAACTTAGTTGCATATTAAATAAATAATAAGTGCCTGCATAAGGTCTATGTGAAAATAAAACTTAGTTGCATATTAAATAAATAATAAGTGCCTGCATAAGGTCTATGTGAAAATAAAACTTAGTTGCATATTAAATAAATAATAAGTGCCTGCATAAGGTCTAAGTGAAAATAAAACTTAGTTGCATATTAAATAAATAATAAGTGCCTGCATAAGGTCTAAGTGAAAATAAAACTTAGTTGCATATTAAATAAATAATAAGTGCCTGCATAAGGTCTATGTGAAAATAAAACTTAGTTGCATATTAAATAAATAATAAGTGCCTGCATAAGGTCTATGTGAAAATAAAACTTAGTTGCATATTAAATAAATAATAAGTGCCTGCATAAGGTCTATGTGAAAATAAAACTTAGTTGCATATTAAATAAATAATAAGTGCCTGCATAAGGTCTATGTGAAAATAAAACTATTTTGAACTGTTTTGAATAAATAATTAATCATTGCATAAATCATGCCGGTTCGTTTCTTATCTCTAGTACAGATATTATTCTCTAGCGGGTTTTAACTCAATAGCTAAACCCGAGACCGGTAAATAACACAAGGTCCGTTAAATCCGGCGCATGGTTTGATGGATGAATGAATCGTAACACTTCATTATCGTTTGGGGAACGACTATATATTATCCCCTTAAATTAGGGTGAGGGTCGCACGGAGTTTGCACATACTGTGTTAGCGGTCGAAGATTTTGGAAATGAGTTGAGAAATGGTTTATCTGCTTTAGTTTAGTTAATAGAGGTCTACTTTAAAGAGGCACTGTTTCACCACCTCATAATATGTTCCCGTTAAATTACTTGAACATAAACCACCCATCTAGTTCACTCCCAAGCACATAAAACTGTATTTATTTAAGGCTATTATAATGTCCGGATGAAGGAGGCCAGGAAACCCATGACACAAGTCCTCAACTTAGTATGGGCTCCTGTCTCCCTTCTTTGTATTATTATTGTAAACTTTTAAAATGCTTGTATGATATGGGAGAAAATAAATAAATATTATTATTATTATTACTTGGCAGATAACTTTATACAAATTGTGTTCAATTTTTTTATTTATCCGGTGGTCTAATGGGATAAAATATTTAAATTTGATTTTAATTGTATTAAAGTGCGCCTTCTGGTTCGGTATACCAGACGCTCTGACCACTAAGCGCAGAAGGCGCAGGTTCGAACCCTGCCCGCCCGCCGATTTTTTCCTTCATTAAAAATAACTTGTAATCTTAGCATGGAAATGCTTAAAAAATACAAAAAGATAGTGTATTAAAGTGACCAAAAATATTAGGTAAACTAAGTTTAAAAAAAACTACACTAATCATAAAGTAATAATAATTATAAAGCTGCAGAGTTTGTTTGTTTGATTGATCGCGCTAATCTCAGGAACTACTGGTTCGATTTGAAAAATTCTTTCAGTGTTAGATATCCTGATTATCGAGGTCTCGATTATCATGCTATGACCAATAGGAGCGGTGTATCAATTAAAAGTATTGCAAAAAACGGAGAAAAAAATAAAGTTCTACGAAAACGAAGTTTTGGGCAAAGGCTAGTAGAAGATAACTATAAACCTTAAATATAGGCTAGCACCTTTACATGGGACCTAAAAGTAAACCGAACTATGGTTGTACAAACACCTCTGCCAGACGCTTTTGGGATACAGGCGAAATGGAATTTCATTCCCTCAATTAAATATTTCAGGGAAATATCCATGCTGTACGAGGAAGGTGTATCAGCCAGCACTGACAAAGTCCACGTGGCGACGGTGGTAGCCCATGAAATTGCTCACCAGTGGTTCGGCAACCTCGTGACTCCGACCTGGTGGAGAGACCTGTGGCTCAATGAGGGCTTCGCTACTTATGTGGAGTATGTTGCTGTCAATGCTGTGAGTACTTATAATACCAAATATTTTTTTGAGATTAGCTTGCCCTTGACCCAGTGGCGTAGCGTGCCTTGACGAGGCCCCGTATAACAAATTTATTAAGTACTTAATATTAAAAATTGTCGATTCTAAGATCTGACCACGACATAGGCTGTAGGCTAGTTCAAACGCGTTCCATATTTCAACGAATTCTGACTGTTTTGGGTATTTCATATGACCTACGCAAATGTCTTGCTGATCTGGTATCGTCGTGCGACGGGTCGTTGAGCTCCCTAATAATGGTTGAGCTATACGATGACTGTTGCATGCGTGCCGTCAGTTAGGACTGGTCAACTCAAAACTGTTTCAGATTTTGCCCTACATAGTTTAACTCGCATATCCGATATATACTACGTTTGTCTGGACTTTAAAAGAGACCATGATTCTCTGAGTTTGTTTCGGCGTTTCTTCTCAGAGGTCGTCAGTTAGGAAATGCCGGCGACATCTAGCATTAAAAAAAGACTTGTAAAAGTGTCTAAAGAATCTACTTACAGAAATAAATATCATTTCATTTCATAATTATATATTTTCATTCAAGGTGGAGAAATCATGGAACATAACGGAGCTTTGCGTTTTGGACATAGTACACAACGTGTTTCAACTAGACGCTCTCAACTCCTCACACCAGCTGTCAGTTGAAGTCAGTGCTTCAGAAGAAGCTGATGCCATCTTCGACAAAATCTCTTACGGCAAAGGTGTGTTTACTTCTTAGACTGTACTAGAAGCTGTCTTCGAGTTGCCTCGTTAGCCTAGTGTTCGTAAACGCGACTGCTGCGTTCGAGGTCCTGGGTTCGATTTAACACTGCTCGACCTGGGTAGCCAAGTGTTATTGGGATTTTCTATAAAGTTCTCAGAAGCATGTTGGAGTTTGGACTGGTATTTGGTTAATGGCAATAGATCGGCTCCTTAGGCAGAGGTATACTAATACAACCGCAGATTATGGCTATGTTTAGCTCCCATGGGAGCGAGGTTATTGCCCACAAGAATCCAAACTTGGAGCTTTTACTGAGAATTTTATAGAAAAAGCACAGTTTTACAGTAAAACTTTACTGGATTTCGGGATCGGGTTTACAACTAGGTAAAAAAAGGTACTATCCTAATAAGACAGTTAAAATAAGGGTTTAGGAGAGCCGAAATTCTGTCCCATGGTTTCGCTTATGAATGCTGAACTAAGTTAAGTGCAAGCACTAGTATAATGGTAGTTGGCAGTTATTAAAATATTCATTTCTATTTTCAGGGTCAGCACTCCTACGCATGTTAAACCATGTTTTGACAAGTGACATATTCAACGCCGGAGTAACGAACTACCTCAACTCAAAAATGTACGGGAACGCAGAACAGAGAGATCTATGGAGCGCTCTCACGAGCGCTGCGGTGCAGACGGGAGGCTTCGACGCTGATGTGGCAGTGGTCATGGACTCCTGGACCTTGCAGACTGGCTTCCCAGTCCTGACTATTACAAGGAATTATGAGAACGGGACTTTGTACTTCACCCAGGTATGTTGGCATGTCTACTAAAATTTTAAATGCGAAAGTAACTCTGTCTTACGCCTTCACGCTTCAACCGCACGGACTTTGATGAAATTTGTTACAAATATCGTTTACACCTTAGAGGAGGATACAGGTTACTTACTCTTCGATGTGAAAAAGAAGTGCAGTCTTTGTTAACTTTGAATCTATACTTGATACTTGAACTGCAGTTTTTTTTTGACTTTGTGTCTATACTTGATACTAAATATGCCAAAAAAGAGTTAGATATTATGTTCTTCTTTTTTGTCGGTCGGCTTCCAGTCTATCCAGGATGCGGCTGAATATCAGTATTTTACACGAAACGACTGCCATCAGACCTCCGCAACCCAATTTCTGGGCAATACAAATATTCGAAGGACCACAATATTTTCTAATGACACACATACTGATTTTCGATAATCATTCAGCTATGCCAAAAGCAAAAGCAATTACCAAATAACGCCAGGAAGATAATATAAAAACAACGCCATCTAGTAAACAAATAGAAAACCACATACACATTGGATTCGTATAATCGGTGCTAGATGTCACTACCATGTACAGTTCTGTAATTTATGTTATAATTGTATTTATCGCGTTGTTTAATATTCTTTAATAATAATAAATTGTACCCGTGCCAAACGATAGTTATTATCTTAATCTGTATTCATAAACGGATTTAAAGATCGTGATAGTACTTAATACAATGTAATGCAGACAAAGTTATCAGATAAATAAAGCTATCTTTTAAGTTATTAGTTACCTACTAGTCTATGATTTTATTCATTGATTAGGTATTTAAAATGTACGCTATATTATGCAACATTGTCCGTCTTTCTTCTAATTTTAATTGCTGTATAAATAAAGCTCTTCCAGTTATGAGAAATGTATTTGTATATTTTTATTATTGGCTGTATCAAAACCATGGTAGAGTTACTTATGTACTTAGTTGATAAATATTCACTTAAAATAGTGAAAAAATAACTTTCTTCTTCATCTACAAAACAACATCTTCCATGAATACCTCTGCTTTTTAAGTAAAATTGTTATAATACCACTATTTGACTTAACTCATATTTTATAGTCCAATAAAATAAAAGTCTAATAGGTAATGCCTACGATTCTATGAAAAATGTGTTACATGGGTTCGATTGGCTTATCAGATAAGGGCTCAGAGATATAAAGATTATTATCTTTTACTATCAACAATGTACCTGACAGACGTCACGTCTGCCGTGGTACGTGCCAAAGATAACCTTTAACTTATAGAAATTTAACAGCCGTTGTCATTGGGTTTCATTTTGGACTACTCATTTAAAATATCCACTAAGTGGATTTGTATATTTTTAAGAATTTTATATATATATATTTTAATATATATACTACTTCATATCTTAAGAATAAATGAATATTGACAAAATTAAAAAAAAAGTGGAGACTCGGTTGTGGTCCATTCCAAGTATTTTTATTATTCCCGATTTGAAGATACTATCTCTAGTATTATCTCACTTTATTGACATTGAAGTGGCAAACACGGGAATATATTTTAAAGCCTCATTTGTGGTCAAACCGTTTTGTGATAAAAATAATTTTAAAATGAATAATACTTTACTTAGTATGAGTAAAACCCCAGATACTTTAATACCCCTCATAGAAACTGTTGCTTTATCATTACTTAAGCAAGATGACAGAATTAGAAAACGATATTTAATATTACCTATTCCTAAAAAAGGCCATAGGAATAAATATAATATTTTGAATATTACAAATGATTGCAGGAACGCTTCGTCCTAATCAACGACACATATGAGACTCAAAAATCACCAATATGGTGGATCCCAGTGTCCTACACGACTGCTTCTGAGAAGAACTTCACTTCTACTAGACCCAAGCTGTGGTTAAAAGGGGAGAAGTCTTTGACCGTCAGCAACATCACTATGAAGCCAGATGATTGGTTTATTGCCAATGTGCAGCAAACAGGTACTCAACATTAAAAGAAATATACATTACATTAATTTAAGCAAAAAACTATAGAAATCCATTCGGAAAGTTTTCTGGGCCTCTTACATGCATTATTGTAAGATATAGGTAAGGGCTTAGTGATTAAAGTATTATTTTGACATGTTCCCACGAAACAGTTTTCTTATAACACGCACGAAAACATAATATTTTTAATCAGACACAAATAAAAATAATGTTTTTGGGTCACCGTTTCTTTAATAACATCATCATTTCAGGTTTCTACCGCGTCAATTACGATTTACAGAACTGGAAACTTCTCATCAAGATCCTTAAAGACCCGACTCGCTTCCAAGAAATCCATATCATCAACAGAGCTCAGATGGTTGATGATGCTATGAACCTGGCCCTAACTGGTCGCCTGGACTACCGAACTGCTTTAGATGTTACAAGCTATCTCTCTCATGAGAGGAGTTATGTGCCATGGAAGGCAGGATTATCGGCATTAGGGTACATTGATACTATGTTATCTAAAGGAGCTCATTATTTGGAATATGGGGTGAGTACAATTGTTAATTCTTAGCAACATTTGGCTAGGTTCGGCGTTTTTACTACATTTTTTATACATTTCTAATTAGTAGGTCGTGTATGTATTTTGACTATGCTAATTCACTAATTAAAAAGCTAGTAAATTGCCAGTAATTTATAGTACAGAAATGTTATATGTCTTTTAGTAAACGTCCATTAACGTGTGCTTTTGTTTTTAAATAATAGAGGGCGTTAGTTGTTGCTAAATGTGATAAAATATCTCCTTTATTTGCCAAGAGATGTCGCTAGAAGTATTGCATTACGGTATTCCTTGCAAAATTGCATATTTTTTGTATTATACAAAAAATATGCTATTTTCCAGGTTCCTTTTTAAATAAAATCACAGGTGGTAAAAAATATTTGAAAAGTTGAGTGTTGGTATTCAAATGATTAGTTAATTGAACTGTAAAATCTAATAGAACGTTATGAAGAAGAATCTAAATCAGTAATTCGCGTTATATTAACGTCATATGGTAGACAAATTCCATGATAATGTTATCAACTTAATGCTATTTCAATATCTATCGATTTTCATAAGACTATAGGGTAATAAATGATCAATAAAGATTATTACACAGCATTAGGTAATCGCTCTCGAATTTTATAGAAATTAAATACGTCTGATAGAAAGTTTTTGAAGAATTATGAAGTTAGACAATTGAGGATTGCTACTTATAATTTGTTAACAGAAACAAGGCCTGTTTCTGTTCTTGCAGTTGATTTTTTTTAACGTAAACAATAAAAAGTTAAGTTCTTAAGTGTAAGTTCTTAAAAGGACGGATTTCGACAGTGCTTTTATCTGTGATTGGTACATTTTGGTACACACAGTGGCATACACAATTCGCTATACATTTCCAGTATAGGCGGACTTCTTATTGTACAGAAAGCAATGCAAAATCTGATTCAATGTAAGGTCTGCTTATAATGGTAATAATTAACTTAA
Organism: Acronicta psi; assembly: GCA_946251955.1. NCBI lineage: Eukaryota > Metazoa > Arthropoda > Insecta > Lepidoptera > Noctuidae > Acronicta > Acronicta psi. The sequence continues at coordinate 12,449,610 of OX276476.1, forward strand.
TATATAGCCCGCACACAGGTACCATTATCATCATCATCATCAACACATTAACTGTCCCACTGCTGGGCATGGGTCTCCTCTCAGTATGAGGTATCATTATAAACGTATACACACGTACGTACACATATTATTAGGTCATCCTGTTATATTCTTTGTTTATTGCTATGCAATGATAAAATTCCGATATTTATCACTCAATGTACTTTTATCAGGAGTTTTGAAAGCCTAAAAACAATTTAAAAATTATGATTACGTCTAATAACGGCTTAATAATTTTTATTGTATATTTTTCTGTAAAAACCCAAAATTTAGGGCAATTGTTATTCTAGAAAAACATTTTTAAATAAAATAAAAGCCTTGGAGGCTGTTCTCAAAATGGTGGGAAAACTAGCAGTAGAGGAACACGTGTAGCGACATCTATCAAGCTACTTAAAAACTTGTACGAAGCGTCAAATCCTGAATCACGCAAGTAAAGTTTACCGTGCAACTTGCATATAATACAAACTCCCGACATCAACCGTCGGGCAGTGGCCCGCCAGGCATAACATGCCTGGTCGGAGGATCCTCCCTTTGGTGCGAGGGACAACACACCTCGTCCCTCCACAGTGGAGATCCCAGTGCTTCCACACACGAAACGTTGCCAAATCACCTTTCCATGTACATCGACAGCATATAAACTATATTTGTTATGGCCTGCCTGCACAAACCAGTTTGCGCAGTAAGCGAGTGCGTGAGGACGGCAAGACAGTAGTCCTCCACGTACAAAGGATTTGGTGCAAAAATATACGATATTAGTTTATATTAGACTTTGTTTATTGGGAGCGTTAAATTATTCTACATGTCATTGTGTCCGTGACACATCTACTTTTAGAACAGTCGACTATATTTCTTATTATCTAAAGGCTTGACATTCATTAGCTAACTGCTAGCTACAAACTAAATATTGGTAGGGACCTTCGTGGTCTCTACAGTAGCTCGCGCAGACCCAATGTTCCGCCTTTTTGTACAGTCAGAACTGTTACTCGACCATGAGATTGTCTCACTAGACCTGCTACCGACGCCGTAAAATATTTGTATGGAAAACCGCGCCTCTAGCGGTTACGTAAGGAACTAAAATCGGCTATGAGACTACAGCGTTTCGAAGCGTAAAAAACCTATCGAAACAATTCGATTGATCTCATGGTTGAGTTACTGCAAAGGCCTGATACCCTGCGCCGGCTAGACGGTGGCCGGGCCATTAGAAATATAAGATTATCGTCACGTTTCTTCAGAGGTACAAGGTATTTATTGTAATTGTAATATTAATCCGTATGATCATGGATAAATAAGTATGAGAGAAAAAATTATGTAGATAGATACCTATAAAATTCTTAGTGTAGTCTGAGTGGGTACCTATATACCTACTTTATCTCATTTTAAACGATATCTGTAACGATTTTGATACCAATCAAAACTATCTCATTCGGAACTGATTCAAAGGTTATTTTTAATAGTGACTGTATATAATTTTATAACATTATCCTTATAAGTTAATCGGACAGAAACTGATAAATGCATTGGCGATCAATGATCTTACAACGTGTGTATTGCACACGACGCGTATCAGTAGGCAGTTGACGATAGTATTTTTTAGCCGACGACTAGACCAATAAGGCTTTTTTATTACCCGACTTCGGCAAGCCTAAAAGAAGAGTTATTAAAATTTTAAATAATCCTATAAATCAACAGATGTCGCTAGTTGTACCAAAATATTTATATTTTGGATGACTAACAAATTGCATTACGGTAAGGTTTTACAATGTTCATTGTAACCTTGATCGATTAAAAAATAGTAATCTAATCATAATAATCATAATAAAAGTAGGTAAGGACCTACAAATGAATTATATTATTGTTTCATCACGAGTTGAAAGTTGTAATGCCTCTTCTACATGTTGGCTAAAGTATTTAATAATAACTTTCCACCAGCAGCTGCGTCCGCGTGATCTGAGTTGGTATTTGTTATGAATTATAGCTTTAGTCGCTAATGATATAGCTTTCTAATGGTGAAAGAATTTTTCAAATCGGTCCAGTAGTTTCGGAGCCTATTCAATTCAAACAAACAAACAATATAGGAGTAACTTAGGAACCGAATAGATAAATAAACATTATAGAAATATTTATAAAAGTAAGCCTAGTAATGACTTCGGTCTGCTGAGTTTATATGACTCCCAAGATACAGGTACTTCCTAGTTTGGGAGTCAGCAGATACTTATTAGTGTACTTACCTCAAAAATTGCCTAGTATCATCATAAATTAAGTTATAACAAATAAAATTGTATACCTATTGTATGGCTATGTTAAATAAATAAATAATCATTAGAAATTATTATTATTAGAAATTATTATTATTAGTTAAAGGTTTCGAGTTCCAATCCAAAGCATGATCCTTTGACTCTTGGAAATAATGTGCGCGCGTTGAATGGTGAATGAAAACATCGTGAGGGCAGTGAGGAGTCTTGCAGCCCGCACTAGACCACTATGGTGGACATAGGTTAACCCTTTTCACCGACTTCAAAAAAGGAGGAGGTTCTTATCTATATGAGAATACCTAGCAGGGAGACTGCAAACGAGTTGATGTTGATGAATGTAAAACAGTACCATGAGATTATCATCAACCCATAATACTGTCCCACTGCTGGGCACGAGGCTCCTCTTAGTATGATTAGGTTATAGTATAGTCGATCACGCTGGCCTAATGCTGGTTGGCAGACTTCACATGCCGTCGAGAAAATCTCTCAGGCATGCAGGTTTCCTCACGATGTTTTTCTTCACCGTTTAGTGAGTCACAATTACGTACATGACTTCGACATGTCAGAGGTGTGTGCCTTAGATTCGAACTCGAAATCTTTGACTCGGCAGCCTAGTGGTCATACCCCTAGACTATCGCCATGACAGATACTTAACTAAAAATGCTAACATGCATGCCTTGACATCATTTTCTCGACACTTCATTTCGTCTCCAGCCATAGTTTCGGTACCAGTGAAGTGACGACAAAATTATTTCATGAGATGTATATAAAATATTCTTTCTCTTTCAGCACTACGTTCTCCGTCTTCTCAATGATGCAGTCAAAGAAGTCGGTTGGAAGGTATCACCGAACGAAAGCGTCATCACTTCCCAGTACCGTGTGGATCTGCTGGCTTCCGCCTGCCACTTTGAACACCCTGACTGTTTGGAGAATGCTGTCAGAATGTACACCAACTGGATGCTTGCGCCGAACCCAGAGGCACATAATGAGTATGTTTTGGTGATCCTCTTCTTGAAGTTACTCCTCAGTGGTTTTAGTAGAAAAATGATCCACCAATTACAGTAACTAAAAAAACTACATTTATTAAAATCTACAAAACCAAAGCAAAGTAAATAAAAGAAGGTAAAAAAACACTTTCATACCTTCCTCTCACAGTACTTCTGACATACCAATATAATTTCGTCCACTCATCAGCAAACAGATCGCCTGTTGGATTAGAATCCAAGAGATCGTTTAGCGCGGTCAGGGTGCAAGGAATTGGCGACTTAGCACGTGCAACGGTACGGCATGGGGGTACGGCAAACAGCCTGTGTTTCTTGCCCCGGCAGTACTTGTTGTTTACATTGTGGGCTACAACAATAGTTTTAACAGCTGATCAGTTAGTTTTTCTTTAATAACTAAAGGAGGACTGATTGCGTAACTAACCTCCTTACAGATCCAGGTTGTAAAATCAGCTTTCCTGGACTTCGCATTTATCAGCTGGTTTTGGTATAAGCAGACCAATATTGTGACAACTTAAAAAAGAAAACTAATCATTGTTACTGTGGTGACGACTTCCCATCACTATATCCCTTCTGTGAAGTCTATTATATCTTCTGGGATATCAAAACTATAGAGTAACCTCGTTAATTTCAGGATCCACGTCGACCTTCGCGGAATAGTGTACTGTGTTGGAGTAAGAGCGGGTGGAGTGAGGGAGTGGACGTTTGCTTGGGAGCGGTTCAGGGTGGCCACTGCGCCGTCAGAACGACATCGACTGCTTTCTGTGCTTGGTTGCACCAGATCACCTTCATTGCTGCATAGGTATGTGCAATTTGTTGTAAGTAAAACACCAGCAACCTTTACTTCTACTTACAACTTCGTATCATCATAATGAACTACTCTTACTATGGGATCAAAATTGAAATTACCAAAAAGCTGTGTCATATCTGTATACCTTTTGTTTCACGATTACTTATGAGTAATAGTAGATAGTATAGCAAATCTAAAGCATAAAAGACATTCTGAAGTTGACACATACACATACAATTGACACATACCATCACGCCTGTATTCCCCGAAAGGGTAAGCAGAGGCGTACTAATGTACACCCACATTTCGCCGGTATGAGACTATTGCCATCAATCGGGCACAAATCCAGACTCCAAGCTGCTACTGGAAATTTCACAGAAAACCCAACAACACTTTGCTCGACCCGGGGATCTAACCCAGGACCTTTATCGTAGCAGTTGCGCTTGGGATCACTAGACCAACGAGAAGTCGATACACGAATGCTGGAAATAAGGAAAATGACATTTATATATAGGATCATTCCTTAAATAAAAGAAGAGTGACACTGCCAATAACACATTTTTTTTATTTTTACTAGCCCGCTTTGTCCCACTGCTGGGCAAAGGCCTCCCTTCCCTCCTTCCATGCCGCTCTATCTGTTGCCTTAAAGATCCAGTCTCTCTCGTGGGAGTCGAGTTCGTCACGCCACCTCCGTCTGGGCCGACCACGCTGTCGCTTCATTTCGTGTGGGATCCAATTTGTGGCAACTTTTGCCCACAGGTCGTCTGGCATGCGACATACGTGCCCCGCCCAATCCCATTTGAGCTGTCTGGCTTTGCACGTGACGTCGACGATTTGAGTTTTGGAACGCAGCATTGTATTTCTTATGCGATCTGTAAGTTTTACAGTTTTTAATAACACATACCTACCTAAATATCCTATTCCATTTAAAAAACCACAGGTATTTGGAGATGTCACTGCGCAACGACAGCGGTATTAGAAAGCAGGATATAGTGCGGGTGTTCTCCGCTGTGGCTGGCACTGCAATAGGACAGCCCATCGCTTTCAACTTCATCAGGGCCAATTGGCAGAGGCTTCGATCATTGTAAGTATTGGTAGATAATAAATAAGTTGACACGGTAAGGAACTGTATACCAAAGAAGTATTTAAACAGCTCTAAAGGACCAAAATAACTAAACTGTAAAGGACTCTACTTTAGAAGTTTTAAAATTATTTATGAAAGTAGGTCCCATTCTATTTTAGACTAATTTAAAAATAATGATCGCATCAATGATTATTCTTGTTTTGTTACCATCTAAAAAAACAAAAAAAAACTTTTTTACAAATGGAGGGACTTACTGATTTTTAGCAATTAATTCCTCTATTAACATACCATCACGCCTGTATTCCCCGAAGGGTTAGGCTGAGCTATACCAATGTACTGTACAGTGTACACCCAATATATCTTCTAGTACTTATGTCATAAATATCTGTTGCCAGAACACTCAACTATTCTTTTCGTAATTGCAATTACCTAAGTACCTTCTTATGAAACATCTTTTGTTCGTATTATTTTAGCATTATTATAGGGTAGGAATAAATATAAGCGATGTTTATAGAAGACGTAGTGACGAGCACATCTCTTATCAGCTTCAAAGGGGTTCGTTCTGATGTTATGAGCTCATTTATTTATTGCTATTTTGAAGGCAGACAGGTATTTTCCCGGACTGAATTCCTCTCACTGACTCACCTGAGCTGTTCCTGATTATATTTGATAACAACACGGGTATTATTGAATTTTATTAATACCTATGCTATCCTATCTGTCTGCTATCCGATAGGGTACCGGATCTGTTGCCTTCATAACAACGTATTTTCTGTGATGTGTCATAAATACGATGATATCATCAATACATTAGCAAATTTCACAAAACATAGAATTTTTGAAGGTCTGTCATACGTATCAAAGGAACTATAACCATATTTACCCTCCCGGATAATCGAAAAGATACACAGATTTGTTTTCATATACATTTCATTGTTTGTTTCAGCGTTGGATCACTGTCGACTATCAATTTGATTGTGAAAGTCGTGACGAGACGACTGAATCAAGTGCATGAGTATGATGAGGTAAGACTTTAGTTCTGAGTAGCGACAGTTTGCAGGCTGACTCCGCCCCCCAAACCAGAAGCTATGGTCTAGGGAATAAGGTGACGTGCATAATTGCCACAAAAAAATATTTTTTTTACTGTATTTGGAATGAACGCATACCATACATTACTAAACAATTTCATCGTAAAGAAATTAGTCTCAGGCAGGTGCCGAACCTGCGTCTCTGTAGCTTATCAGGGTAAAGCATCCGGTTTAATCGGAACGACGCAGATTCAAACCCTGCCAGAGTGAATTTTTGCTTATTTAATTAAAATTGACATCTCTTGATTATGCTTGTGCTATTATATTATGCCTATGCTTATAATTTACGCATATTTTAACTTTCCTTTGAATATTTAAAAAAGCTTTGAAATATTTAAATCTATGGACATTACATTTAGATAAATTTTACAGTTTAAAAAAAAATCGTATAGCAATATTCTTGTGTCAACAATTTTCGTCAAAAAATTTAAATGATCTAGTAGATTTTTTTTTTGAAATTCTCACCACAGAATATGCGCGTGTATTCATCACACTAACAGCCCTTTATTTTATCCGTAGCTGAAGAGATTTGTAACGGAATCCTGCAGTGACATGGGACGACCAGTTCAGCAAGTGTTGGAGACCATATCAGCCAACGTGCAGTGGAGGGATCGAAACTACCACACTATCGTCGACTGGCTCAGGGAGGCTGACCGAGCCAGTTCGAGTTAATTAATGCTACACTAGTATCGAAATAGTCAATATTGTAAGAGAAAATTAATGTACAGCATTATAGGTTATAATAAAGGTAGATTCTTTAGCAATGACATTTGACATGACAGAATGACATTTTTATTTCATACTAGCGATCAGTGCGCAGCTTTGCCTGCGTTTCCCTGTTTTTACGTTTTACCTCGTTTTTTCTTTGTTTTCCTATTTTTTCTCTCCATATGAAAACCTTCCTCAGACTTCATCAAACACAACAAAAATGAAATCAGTTCAGCCGTTCTCGAGTTTTTCGCTTAGCAACACATTTAGTGAATCATTTTTATTTAGCGGTTTTGCAGTTTTAGAGACAAAAGGTAGCCTATATTCTTTCTCTTGATGCTACCTTTATGCCAATTTATCGAAATCAGATAATCACAATGTCAGAAATTATAATGCAACGTCAATAGAGAACTGTGGAAGATGGTGCACTGAGAAGAACGTAACTCTTAAGTACTGTAGAGAAGAAAAGAAATCATTATTTTACCGTTGACTTTGTTACTTGGAATGTCATTGCTAAATAATCAATCCTTACCTACGTACATTGAGTTAAGAATAGTCAAATTTACGGACCTATGTATCAGTATTGTGTTCAAGTTCAAATCGTTTTGTTGTATTACTATTTTTATTTATATTTGTAAACTAAAAGAAGATAGAAGTAACTAGAATACGTAAATTCAACATTGCGCGTGCGTTTACTAAAAAATAAGTATCTACCTAGCCAAGTTTTTATTATTTATTTTCTATGATAATGTTTTAGTAACTGAATAAGACATTATTTTTTCCGGTAGTATGCAATAGTGGTTAAATTATCATAGCCTACCTATTATTTTATGCCCGCTATCTTGAATTGTTCAATGGCCCAGAATTACACAAGAACTCTTAGCTAGGTTTAGTAGGCAAACCCAATCAAAGTAATATATTCTGTCTTCATCGAATGACGATTTTGACATTACAAAACGGTAGAATCCAGGTCTAGGATACTGTTGATCCTAATAATATGTCGCCTATTTTTTTTTACCTCCTTTTAGTTTCCTCTCTCAAAACTATATATTTCAATTTCCGTCGCCACTTTCCACAAAGGAACCTATGGATGCTAGAAACACCAGAAGGCTGCATTTAGTTGTCGGAGTCGTGGAGTTCATATTTCCTCATAACCCCGAGTACAGGCACTAAGATAAGGCCCCTTGAAGCGATAATGAGAATTAGTGTTGATTTTCTTCACTGTAAAGTAAGCTTATTTTAAATAATTTCAATTGCAATCGCAAATCGGCTTAACACTTCTATCGATAAAACTGTAATAGTACCTAGAGCTTTTGCACTTATCTACAATATCAGTCATTTATCGATTCGTTTTGTTTTATTTAGTCTGCCGATAATGTGGTCTTGCATTTGATAAGTAATAGTAAAATAAAAGAGAGAGGAAACATCAGAAGATCAGGGCCTGTACATAAGTTACAATTTGAAATTCGAATCGACAAGCGAATAGAAACAAAATTTATGAAAATGACACAAGCTTTCGACTAATCGGACTGTCACTAATGTCATTTCCAGGCATTTTCTTTCTATTCCTTTGTCGATTCGAATGTCAAATTGTCTACCCCATCCAACGTGGCAATGGGTCAGCCTTTTGTATTCTAGCTAAAATCGATACGTAAAAAATATGTTTTGATGCCATGATCTAACCATCACTACAATTTAAAGTACAATAAAAAAGTTACCATCGAAATAAATTAGTTTTGTGTTGCATAATACAATAATTATTGACTAAATGAAATTGGTTACTTCTGTTCTGTACAATTAACAAGCCTAGCTCTAGATTTCAGCATAATTTATATAAAATTAATAATAAGAATACAATATTGTATTAACTTATCTTAGATAGTAAATTATATGTAAATATAAACTTAAACTTTGTACTATTTAGCTATTTCTTGTGTTTAAGATAATATTCGTAATTTATCGTTTATAAAAATATGTGGTTTTTAAAACATGATGTGTTTTATTTATTTATTAGCAAATCCACTTGTGCATATCCTCGATACTACATAGAACCTATCCGATCCAGTTCAGGATCCTACTAATATTATAAATTTAAAGTTTGGATGGATCCATTCATCCATCCACCCGGATGGAGAGTTACAAACATCCATCCATTCATACATCCATCCATTCATTCATCCATCCACCCGGATGGAGAGTTACAAACATCCATCCATTCATACATCCATCCATTCATTCATCCATCCACCCGGATGGAGAGTTACAAACATGGATGGATGGATGAATGAATGGATGGATGTATGAATGGATGGATGTTTGTAACTCTTTCACACAAAAGCTACTGAACGGATCTGCATGAAATCCGGTATATAATCCGCATGAGGTCTGAGATAGCACATAGGCTACTTTTTATCCCGGTAAAATGTATGGTCCCATGGGATAGATTTGTTTTAAGAAGATAAGTATAGACATTACGTCGTAAACACACAATTATTTATAAAAAATAGCTAGACCAACCTAGTGGTAGTAGATAATAAATAAATAAATATCCTGGAACATTTTACACAGCACTGAATCAGAAAGATCCGGGAATCGAACCTCTGCGTAGCTAGGCTAATGAAACAGTTAGAAAGATAGGTAGTAAAGGATTTGAATCGATTGCAACTATCTTATCAACTATACCGATTAGAAATTCATAGTAATCAAGACGAATAGATAAATAGTAATCAGCCAAATAAAATGATAACAATGTAGGTGCAGATATTTTTTATGACATCAATGTTGCTGGCCTTGAGTTTACGGAATTTAAGTACATCTGATATTGCACTTCGTACTACATTCATTTGTTTTATTGAACTGCTAATTCGGTTGTAGGTTCAAGGCATTGCCTTCCTTGAAGACTAGTCGCTGTTATAAATAAATATATATTTTTCACCCCCGACGCAAAAACGACGGAGTGTTATAAGTTTGACTGTCTGTGTGTGTGTGTGTGTCTGTCTGTGGCATCGTAGCTCCCGAACGGATGAACCGATTTTGATTTTGTTTTTTTTTATTTGAAAGGTGAATTAGTCGGGAGTGTTCTTAGCTATATTTGATGAAAGTCAGTCCAAGATGGCCGCCGCTACAAAATAGCGAATACATATTTTTTCACAACTCCCTCAAAATGGGTATCAAATGAAAGGGTTTAACTAGGAGAATACTATACACTATGATAAATTTCAAATCCAAGATGACCGCCACCACAAAATGACAAATTACATTTCATGTCGGCGGTTTTCTAAATTTTTTTTTTTTTTTATATCACAAAGGTGGCTAACAAGCAACGGTCAGTTTGATGGTAAGCGGTTACCGCAGCCCATGGACGTTTACAGCACGCGCTTGCACGCACTTGCTCATCCTTGGAAGGAGCTCTGGCAGCCTTACTCACTGCAGGAACACAACACAAATACAAGTGCGTTATTTGTCTGCAGTTTTCTGTAAGGTACTTCCCCACGGGCTGCTCCAGATTTGAGCGATAAATTGCTGTGCCCTACCTCTCTTATCATAAATCTTATCATAATTATCCTGGGACATTTTACGCAGCACCATCTAGTCCTAATCTAAGCAGAGCCTGTACTATGGGTATTAGGAAACGGATATTCCTAACACCAATATACTTTTTTGATAAGAAACACCCAGACAAACACAAACACTTAGCAACACAACACATTCTGGTGTTTCTAGCATCTATAGGTTAACCAGCATGCATTTTAAGATGGAAAGTGGCGACGGTAATACTTATGAAAACTGATAATAAATAATAATAATAATAAATAATAAATATCTTGGGACATTTTTACACAGCACCATCTAGTCCCAAACTAAGCAGAGCTTGTACTATGGGTACTAGACAATGGATATAATACTTATATACTTTTTTTTGTAAATATATACTTATAATATAATTAAGAAACACCCAGACAAACACAAACACCTAAGTTCATCACGTAAATGTTTGTGTCTTGTGTCACATAGATGTTTAGGTACTTAGAATTGACGATTTCAGTGCATAGCATCTTTTATGAAAACGGGCAGAGCCTGATGGTAAGTAGTCATCGCAGCCATTGGGCACCTTCAGCACCAAATGCGTTGCCGGCCCGCGCAAAAGTCAAAACACACACAAAGGTATTTTACGACTGAACATAGGCTATTTTTTAATGAGAAAAAAAAGGGCTGTAAGGGCTTAAAATAGGGGATGAAAGTTTTTTTTTTTCATTGATTGAAAAAAAAAAGCTATATGTACCCAGACCATCCACCAGGGGGCGAAGCCGCTGGCGGAACGCTAGTACCTAGATACATCTTTTTGTGGGCGACTGTACTATATAATAACACTAAATGAGGTTACCAGCTAAACTCGTGGACGTGACAGTTTATCACAATTAAAAAATTCACGTGCTAGATAAAAAAGCATCGATACCTACTGTTACTCTAAAGTCATGACTTAGCCATTTTTTTGTAAACATGCCTATTAATTTTTAATAATTTGATCGTTAAAAGGTGATAATATTATTTTGGATTACTAGATGGCGCCAGTAGTAACTGAATTGATATAAGTTTTCGCTTTTGTTTTAGCATCTTAGTGTTTCCGAATCCAGGCAGAATTTATGCCACAAGATGATAGTAGCTGGTAGGTGACTATAAACTAAACGCCTACATCCAGAAATGGACGAATACGGACTGATGATGACGCTGATGGAACATTAGATATAGGTAAGCATAACCGGCCATTATGAATCGATTTTGGTGTATCTATAGAGGTAGACAATAGTACACTTCTGCCAAATAGTTCACGGAATACAGGCGTGATGGTATGTACCTATTAGTAACGTTACAATGATAATTCTATCCGACCCAAACTAGCCTAATTAATCCGTATAAAAGATACGGCGATAACTGCCGAAAAATGATGACTATTATGATATTTTTGATAATTCCCATGATAAAGTATCGTTTGTGATTACAAGTTAATGTGTATATTTCAATAATTTGATTACAATAATCCAGTTGCGGGCTTACTGTCCGCATCAGTGGTCGGCGGTATTCAAGGTAAGTTGTTTTAAAGTACATACAGTACACAAAGTAGTGAAATTATTATTAGAGGCCCGAGGCTAAATGGTTACAATGATCAATCTATCTATATAGTCAAATTCGTCAAACTGCCACGGCAGTCTATCGGACAGTCTATGGATGATGATACATTAGAACCCCTAAATGCCTCGGAGAAGGCATCAGTTCCCAGTCGTTAGTACCCAGAAATTGGGTTCCAGAAATCTGATGGTAGTCGCTCAGTGTAAAATACAGATGGTTGGACTAGAAACCGACTCTAGCGCATTTGTGCAAAAGCTAGAATTATGTTGATAGCAGTGATTAGGCTAAGTTTTGCCGCAAAGGGTGCAATTGTAATTTGTTTCTAACCTGTATTTTTTAATTTGTACCTACATATCTTCTGTAATTCTACATTAAGTTTATAGCTGATATCAGGCGTTTTTACGTAGATATTATTTTAAAATAATCTATAATAAGAGGGTTGCAAATTGCACAATCGACTTTTGTAGCATGATTGAATTGTCATTGTATAATTTATCACCACTCGGAAAGGTTTTTCCAGTTAAAAATGTGTAAGTACTTAAAATTATTGCTCTTATATTTCAAAAACGTTAGTTATGTATTTATTAGATAAACTAAAACGAAACATTCGTGAAAAATCCTTTGAGCCGGGCGGTTTTATGTAACTCGCAATCATATTCTTAAAGATAAAAATATTATATTATATCGATGATGTCGTTTTTCCACTTATCAGTTTTAAGAGACACAACTTCTTCAAATTCTAAAGCTAAACTCAGACCTATTAATTTTTATTTTTAAAAGAGTAGAATGTTCGGATAATAAGAGAATGGTTATATGGTTTCGCCCTTCATCATCATCGCTATCTTCATTTCACTATATAAAATGTAAATTAATATCAGATTATCCAATATACGATTATCTAAGAAGGTTGAGCAAGCTGAATGTTACTCATCCCATGGCTATGCCATATAGGGCAAAGGAAGGCAAATGCGATTTTAAGTCGGTCTGAGTTCGACATACCCTGCTACCTCCTTAGATGAAAAGGATCCATGAGGATTTCCCGCTAAAAAGGAAGGTTTATAGTTATATAATTCATTTACCTCACCAAGATAACCGAATAGTAAGGATTTATTGATAATTATATTTTTTAGAATGATTATAAATTGTATCAGTTTTTAAAACTAGATAAGATATAGGTTACAAATGACACCTATGATTCGGTGTAGTTAAGTTTTAATAGATTGGCCTTCAAAATAATGTAATTATTATTTTATGTTGGAAGAGGAATTTTGTACTTACATCAAAATGAAATGACTATCAAAGTACTTCAATGTAAAATCTAAAAGTGATAACTCACATGCAACTTGAAAATGTACACGGGTAAAAGTAAAAGGGTAGTAATCTTGTGAGACGTGGGCAAACTAATATAAATAACTATTCTCTATTTATTATAGATAAATTAGAAAAAAAACCGTTAACGCCATACTCATTTCGTTTTAAGAATGTAGAAAGCTAATTCAAAAAAATGTTTTTGCAACATTTCTCATTGCTACTCCGATCCCATTAGTCGTAGCGGGATGTTATATAGCTTATAGCTTTCCCAAATTATGGGCCATCTACCACTGAAAGAATTTTTCAAATCGGTTCAGTAGTTTCGGAGCCTATTCAATACAAACAAACAAACAATCAAATCTTTCCTCTTTATAATATTAGTATAGATAAAGACTACAATATCACTTCCTTGTATGCTTTCATTGAATGTTATTATCTTCTTTCAGATGGTGGCGATAAAACTTCTAGTTTTATCCTTGGCTTGCGTCTTCGCAACTGCTATTCCTCGCACGCCACCAGTCACGAGGAATACTATATTCTCTGATGAGCGTTTGAAAGGCGAGATTTTTGAAGATGTAGATGCTTTCGATAGTATCGAACTGACACGCAATGTCACCGTTTCACCATTCAGACTGCCAACTACCACTCGTCCTTCACACTACAATGTACTTTGGGTGATTAACATCGCATCTTTAGCTTATGCTGGTTCAAGCAACATTACTCTTCATGCCACACAACCCAATGTTAACGAGATAGTCATCCACAGTGACCATGTAACACTGTCTTCTGTGGTCCTTTATCTAGGATCAACTATTGTTCCTTCTACCTACAGACTTGAGCCAGAATATCAGTTCTTGATCGTAACGGTTACGAATGGAGTCTTGCAGTACAATGAAAATAACCCAGTCGACTATAACCTAGTAATTGAATTCAACGAAAGTCCAATGCGTGAAGACATGTACGGAATTTACAAAAGTTGGTTTAGGAATGCAGCCAATGATACACAAGTCAGGTAATTTGGTAATTTTGGTTAAAAGATTGCGAACATGTTATTTAAAATTGCTGTGCACTTACTAAGTAATCTCTTTTAGCTGGATGGCCACAACACAGTTCCAAGCTACCGCTGCCCGTTATGCATTCCCTTGCTACGATGAGCCCAGTTTCAAGGCTACTTTCGATATCACCATTCGCCGCCCCACAACTCACAGAAGTTGGTCCTGCACTAGGCTGAGGGAAACCAGAAACACTGTCTTCACGTAAGAATAATAAATTAACTGCCATAAAAACGAAAGCACGATTGTGTTTCAAACTATAATTTCGGGTGCAACTAACTTTTGCTTTTCTTACAGCGGCTACCAAGAAGATGACTTTTACACAACACCAGTTATGTCTACCTACCTCCTGGCTTTAATAGTCGCCGAATACAGTGCTCTTGAGGCTAACTCAAATGGTCTTCTGATGCACGAGGTTATTGCACGGCCTGGTGCAATCTCTGCTGGTCAAGGCGTCTACGCCCAGACTACAGGACAAGCTCTTTTGGCTGAGATGAACGACCACACAGCTTACAACTTCTACCAACAGAACCCAAACCTTAAGATGACTCAAGCTGCCATTCCTGATTTTGGTGCTGGTGCTATGGAGAACTGGGGGCTACTTACGTACAGGTACATGAACTTACAAAAATATTGAAATGTTGTTTACTTCTTTCAGTTATTTATCATAAAACATTTTATTTAACAATTACAGAGAGGCCTATCTTATGTACGATGAAGCGCACACAAACAGCTATTTCAAGCAGCTCATTGCTTACATTTTATCCCACGAGATCGCTCACATGTGGTTCGGAAACCTGGTCACCAACGACTGGTGGGACGTGCTTTGGCTGAACGAAGGTTTTGCACGATACTACCAGTACTTCCTCACTTACTGGGTACGAATTAATAGATATTTATTCTTCTTTACGTGGTCTAGTAATGAAAAAAGAGAGAGATTTCTGAACTGTTATTCCAAGCTTTTTTATTTCTGGGTCAGCTGACAGTCTGAATATAACATTACATGTAACACTGTAATAATTATTTTTATTTCAGGTAGAAGATATGGGACTCGCTACCCGTTTTATCACAGAACAGGTCCACACGTCTTTGCTTAGTGACTCTTCTAACAATCCTCAACCTCTTACTAACCCCGGTGTTGGCAGTCCCGCTTCGGTCAGTGCTATGTTCTCAACCATAACATACAACAAAGGAGCTGCTATCATTAGAATGACTGAGCATTTACTCGGTTTCGACGTTAATAGGGCGGGTCTCAGAAACTATTTGGTAAATAGGTGAGTTTTTATAAGTATGCTTTCATACTACAGCAGCTATAACAGCCAAAATAGTTCTACTGCTGAACAAAGGTCTCCCAAATAAATTTCCACAAGGAACGGTTATATATGCCTCCTGCATCCAACAACAACCAGCGATCTTTACCAGGTCAACTGCCCATCTCTTTGGAGAGGCCAACATTTATATTTATTTTATTATTTACAATGTTTTTCTTATTTAAAATTCATTTAAATCCCTTAATTTCACTTAACTTTTTACGTACATACATAAATAGCTTCACGCCTGTTTCCCATAGGGATAGACAGAGACTATAGATTTCCTCTTGCTACGATCCTGGCACACCACTTTCGGTTCATCTATATTCGATTCAATTCGTCGATTTTATATTTCTTTTATTTTATTTTGCTTTTCTCTCGATTTTATCTTAAATTTTTATAACATCCAAAATACTTACACGATATACTTTAGACTTAATTGTTATATTTTTTACAGGCAATTCAATACTTCTCTGCCCAGTGACCTCTTTAATGCTCTCGAGGTAGCCGGTAACAATGCTCAAGCCCTTTCCGCCTACGGTTCAGATTTCGATTTTTCAGAATACTATAAGAGTTGGACCGAGCAGGCTGGACACCCAGTCCTTAACGTTCAAGTAAACCACACGACCGGAGAAATGGTCATCTATCAGGTAGTTACTTCAAACATATAAGAACTATGTTTTACGGACTTAAAATAATGAAAATTCAATTTACATTGTCTAAAAACACTAATATTAATATTTGTTTCCAGCGTCGTTTCAACATCAATACTGGCTACTCGTCTATTAACACAAATTACATCGTCCCAATCACTTTTACTACTGGTGCTAATCCTAACTTTGTGAACACCAAGCCTTCTCAAGTCCTCTCCAAAGCCATCACCGTTGTTGACCGCGGAGTTGTTGGCGACCACTGGGTGCTTTTCAACATTCAACAAACTGGTTAGTATTTTTGCTTTATTTTATTTACCAATTATTGTCCAAAGAATAATTAATATTGTTTCAGTGCTTGAAGATATCATTTTGATTGACTATTTTCTTCTCTCCAACAGGTTTCTACAGAGTTAACTATGATGATTACACATGGAACCTCATCATTTTGGCTCTGAGAGGACCTAACAGGACTTTGATCCATGAGTACAACCGAGCTCAGGTATGTACAAAAATTCTCAACTGTCTTTCCTTTTTTTATAAAACATTAGAATTCATGTAAATAAAATCGTTGGGTTGACTGACTGAATAATTTATCAACGTACTATCAAAACGGAACGGTTTTTTTTATAACGGAATCATACGCTAAGTTAGAATTTTCAGAAATTCCTTAGGAATCGGGGAAAAGTGATCATACCTTGTTACATTACGAGGCATAGCTAGTAAATATTATTGTTATAACTTATAGTTACGTTTGGATGCTCAAGTGCCTTATTTTGACTTAATCTCTACTAATTAATGATACTTCACAATGATTGTCTGTCTTTGTAATTGATTATACTTTTATGTAGCTAGCTTAGTTTTCAATTAAATCATTATTGATTTTTTAACTTTTTCCAGATCGTCAACGATGTTTTCCAATTCGCTCGCTCCGGCCTCATGACCTACGACCGCGCATTCAACATTCTCTCTTTCTTGGAGTTTGAGACTGAATACGCCCCATGGATGGCCGCCCTCACTGGTTTCTCTTGGCTTAGGAACAGGCTCGCTGGCACAGCTCAACTGACTGAATTGAACGTTAGTATATCAAAAGCTTCTATGTGTTCTATTACCTGTAAAAGTACTTTTTACAGAAGGCTCAGAGGTTTGTTGGTAGATACTGTTTATAGAGAAGATAGAGAAAAATAAATTGTTTTAATTCATTCACATAAAAAAAACTAAAGATAAAAGTTCAATGAATGCTACGAGTTCTAGCATGTGAAATGTGAAAGCGTTAACTTCGTATTGACAAAGTCAGCTAGTTTTTGTCCTTTTGTTTACCTCTAGCATCATTAGTCAATAGAATGTTAAGCCTTTTCTTCTTCGACAGAACTTGCTTGTTCGTTGGGCGACTACGGCGATCAACCAGCTGACATACTACCCTATCCCCAACGAGTCATTCATGAGGTCCTACTTGCGTTACCAACTGGCACCTGTCTTGTGTAATATCGGTGTTCAGGCCTGTCGTCAAGCTGCTTTAGTACAGTTCACTGCACTGCGTGACAATGGTGTTGAGTGAGTTTCAACTGTTTTAATTTATAAAAGACGTTTTCTTTTGGTCCAAGTAGATTATGAACATTTTATAGTTTTACTTAAAATTTATGGGACTTGAGTATTTGTTATTCGATTTTCTTTATTCTTTCGATTTTATCTTTCAATCGTAAATGGAACAAGTCTCTTTCCATACTTTTTACGAAACGTAACCATAATTAGACTTTTTACTATGATTACTAATATCGGCCGATGAATTAAAAATCAAATAATCGATTTGTATCACATTATTTTTGAATTTAATATCATTGAATTGCAATTTGTTATCAGATGCACTTTAAACACTTTGTTGTACATGAAGTGTATAATATTTTGAAAGGTAGCACCGAAATTGCAACAATATCCTGCCCACCAGTCGATTTTTCCCTTCATAACCAATATAATCTCTTCATCCAGAGTACCAGTCGATAGCCGCAACTGGGTATACTGCAACGCCCTCCGTGACGGAACCCAGGCCGACTTCAACTTCTTGTGGAACAGATTCCAACAGCACAATGTCTACACAGAGAAGATTCTACTTCTCCAGACTCTTGGATGCACACCTCACAACGAGTCTCTCACCACGTAAGTTTAAGGATTTCGTAGGCAACACTATTTTATGAAGTTTTATATAATACATTATAGAGTTTTGTGTCGCTGCAATCACGAGGAACATCGGGTTCTAAGCATAGGCTTTTGGAATAGTTCAGAAAGCAGACTTTCAACTTTGAGCTGTGTCACTCATTATTTTCTTGTGGTATTTTGTATTTTACAAATCAATCAAAAATATTATTGTTTTAAACGAACTGCCTTGTGGCCTAGTGGTTATAAGACTGGCTGCTACTAGTGTATTGGGTTTTTCTATAAAATGCTCAGTAGCAACAAAGTCTGGAAATGTGCCCAGTTATTGGTAATAAGACTTGCCCTCTATTACATGGGATCTAAGCATGGTGGCAAACTGTCTGATCCTTCGGGGGATACTGGCGTGATGTGTGTATTATTGATTAAAAAAAATAGTATTTTATCAAGAGAAGTGGAATGTGATGCATCAACAGTATGATATTCAAGTAACAAAGTGTACTTATAGCGAATTATATTACATGAGTTTCAACCTTTGAGGCCAAATACTTCAGAACCGAATAAGTTTAACGTTGCGTGGAGAGGAGGTTTATACAGGGATTTGCAAATGATGATGATAAAGATAATAAATACAAAATCACCTAGACCACGTCAACGTAGACTGTAACCCTTCTAACACTACAAATTGTTTTGTGAAACTTCAAATAATCTTTTTTTTTTTCAAATTTCTTTCTCAGATTTTTGAACGGTATTGTCCAAGAAAACTATATCATCCGACCTCAAGATTACACTACTGCCTTCAACACTGCCGTTGTCGGCAACGAAGCAAACACTCAGCTCGTCTTCACATTCATCAGAAACAATTTACTTACTGTTACATCTGCGTAAGTATCTCGTGTCATCTTTTTCTTCACTCACTAACTAGTCGAGACTGTCGACTGTCACTGTAACGACTGTCATAGAATATGTATGTATGACAACCGGGACCGATGGCTTTAAGTGCTCTCCGAGGCAAGGTTGTTTGACGTTTCATTAATGCATGAAATAGGAACATTGGAACGTAAACGAATATTAATGTTGTTTTGTTCTTCTAGCTTCGGGTCCCCAGTGACACCGCTGTCCTACGTTTCGGCTAGGCTGAGAACTGTTGCCGAAGTTAACGAAGTAAGATACCAACTTTTTAAATATAATATAATAAGTTTAACGGCCTGTTTCACCATATCTGTATAGCAGTTAAATGCTGGATAAATTAAAAAGAAAAATATATATATATGAAATTATCTGCCAGGTTATTTAATAGGAACTTTCTAGGAGGTAGTGAAACAGGCTTTAATACTGTCAACTTGTAATATCAAAATTTTGTTAATTATTCTAACCATACAATGTGGAAGGGATATCGACGCACATCCGAATATCATGAGTTCACTACATAATTCTGGACCCCACTGCGTTGAAATTTTCTGTAACTTTTTATATCATTTTTTAATTTTTTTTCTGCAGTTTTTTTACTTGAACGTGTAAATAAACATTATAATGATCTATCTACCTAAATTAGATTTATAATTAAAAAATCATTTTTTCATTTATTTCGGATCGCGCGTGCGATAACCTTCACCGCAGAGCGTTATAATCGCGTTTTTAGCAATACACTGCGCGCTCAAAAATGACAATATCTGTAATAACCGATCATTTTCTACATGAATGACCTAGGTCATTTTATTTTTGACCTTGAGTTAAACCTTGTCACGACGTTAGTGTGATGTCCCTTCCATCTTGTATATGACTTATTTTTTAATCATGAGCGTATTAATTAGCAATTATTTAAATAAACGGTAAAGGTAAACGTCATCTCGCTCTGAGTTGACTTGTCCCGAGCAATGAGTCAGCATGTGAGTTAATGATAAAGCTTTCAAGGAAGGTCTTTCAATCTTATTTTATTCTCAGTTCCAAGAATGGGCTACCGCTAACCAGGCTGCCTTGGGTACCTCCTTCACTGCCGTATACAACGGTGCTGAGAGCAGTCGCGAGAGCATCAGATGGGCTGCCGAAATCCAGAGTGACTTGAATAATTACTTAGTGAATGGAAACCAAAATATCGAGCTGTCTACTCCAGCTGCGCCTGTGGAAGTGCCTGTAGTGACTACAGCTCAGCCTTCTCTTGTGGAGCCTGCAACTCCTGATCTGCCGGCTCTCCCTGATTCAGCAGCAACGTCGTTCGTCTCCATCTTCGTAGTAGCATTGGCTGCTATTGCTAACTATGTTCTATAAGTTACAATCTCTATATTAAATAGACCAATAGAGTTTCTAGAATTCCAAACAGAAGAAATTATATTTCTTCTTCTAAAAACTGTGTGTGACTTTAACTTCCAACGAAGTGTGACAAAAATATATGCACTCAAGAAATGTTATAGTCAAATGCTAAATGACGTATTTGTCATATTTTTAACGAAGATTTTGTTTTGGTTTGACAAATATGTATTTAGCATAGTTTGTTGTAAGTAAGATATAAATAGCCTTGTTGATTCGCTACCAAAGTGTAAATAGGGTTTCGTAAATTATTGAAAATATATTTTTATAAAATACATAAGTTATTTCGTATTTCATTTTTACTTGATGTCTGTGTCGTTTAGGCTAGGTATGTATCAATATATAATATTAAGTTCAAAGCCATCAGAATATGTGTATTAAAAAAAATATTCAGTTTGGTAGCTTTGAGATGATTGGTACCTGCGAGACGGGAATAATAAGTCCATATTTTTGTAGTTGACAAACATACGGCCCGCCTGATAGCAAGCAGTAATTGTAGATTATGGACGACAATAACATCATGGGCTACCGTGACGTCACAGCTGTTCAGTCTTTTTTTAAGGCCGTAGTAAAAACCTAGGTGAACTTATGAGCAATAGTATCACCCGTAATATCTAGGTAACTAAACTCTAACAGTACGTCAACTCCTAGAAAATTGGAACGGGGGCAGGAGGATTATGAAAGCTCTAAATGACTGGCTGACAATGTTGCGGTTAGAAGCAAAAAAATATATTTAAAAATTGAAAAGATTAAAGAATTTTGAGATTTTCTCACAGGGTTGGAAAAAACGACATCACCGCGTGTAATATCAGCCGATACATAGCTTTGAGTAAAATCAGTGAGGTAAGGCAAAATATTCGAGAAAGAATATTTAAGGAAAGGAACACGTTTAGACGATTTTCATAAAGCAGTATTATGAATATAATTCTGATAACCTAACACGTTCGATAAGTTTGTTAGTTTATTTTAATCTCTAGATAAAATAAACACGTCACATGTTTTGGGCTGTTATGGTCAGCTATGATTTCATACATATCATCACGCCTATATTCCCCTAAAAGTAAGGCAGAGCTGTACTAGTGTACACCCACTACAGATCGCCGGTATGTTTAGGGCCTATGTCAGGGCGACGATCTCGAGAAGTTTTGACTATAGATTATTTATATTATTATTACCAGCCCGAGGTAGAGCTTGTCATGCTCACTTAAATGTCCTGCTGATAGTGGCGTTGTGTGTCAGGTCTTTTTATTCCCTACAACATGGTTGAGTCAAACGGCGCCGATACACACGTCATGTTCGTGAACGGGTGCTGTCTGTCGGGACCGGTCGGCTCTTACTGCAATGGCTATGTTCTTTTGTTTGTTTTCTGCCCTTTTTTTAGTCATACACATCATACCGCATTATACTCATACTATTCATCACAATATTTTATTGTTACTTGCCTATATATTTTTAAAAATAGTGACTATGGTGTTTCTTGCCGGCTCTTCTCCATAAGTCCTACTTTTTGGAACGGTGCAACTAGTTTGACAATTCAAAAGTGCCTATTTATATGGTCTAATTGAAATAAAATATTTTGAATTTGAATTTTATATTATTATTATTATCAGCCCGGTTGGTCCCACTGCAGGGCAAAAACCTCCCTACCCTCCTGACAAGTTTTGATTGCATGCAGAATAATAAATACTTAAATAAAACTATTGCAGTGATTGAGCAGTGATAGCTTAAAGGTATGAGCACATGACTGCCAAGCTTAGGTCTCAAGTTCGAATCCAAGGCATGCACCTCTGACTTAAATCTGAAACAAATTAATTGTTTAAGATTTTATCCGGATCAACTATATTATCAACCCATTAATCGTCGCACTGCTGGGCACGAGTCTCCTCTTAGAATGACAGAGGTTAAGCTTTAGTCCACCACGCTGGCCTTATGCGGATCGGCAGACTTCACTTGCCGTTGAGAAAATCTCTCAGGCATGCAGGTTACCTTATAATGTTTTCCTTCACCGCTGTAAGCGAGTGATAATTAGTTATTAATACGCACATTATTACGAAAAGTCAGAGGTGCATGCCTTGGATTCGAACTTGAGATTTTATCCGGATCAACTAATTATTTTTCGTCTCTTACGAAATGCCCATCTGAATAGCACTAACAGGGTATACAGGTAATACAGGGTAAGTAACTATATTATACATATTTTAAGTTGTCTGAGACTAGAAATTTTGGCGTTTGATTTGATAGACTAGTCGTTCAACTTACTGACAACTTTTACCAAATACCTGCGACATAGGGATGGTGAGTAATAACATTCGCATATCTAATCCTATCCTATTATGAGAAATATTTGTTTATACAATTGTTATCACATTTTCGAAAACAGCTCAGCAGCTAACGATATCGATAAAAGTTTCAATGTAGGGGTTAATGAGGGTTCGGCGCGTGAGCATTTACGCGCGTCCAATGTACGGAACGAGGACAACCTGATGGGAATCGGTTTTTAACGGACCATCATGGTCATGGTGAATGTAACTGATCCCATGGCCATGACATATATTATCTTTCAATATCTAGGATGCCTAGATATTGAAAGAGAGCGCAGGGCGTTGGCGGTGAGGAGCAATATGCTGGCCCACAGGTTTGCTCGATGTACTGGTGCAGTTAAGGTCACTCTTTTCAGAGCATATTGCATGACCATTGCTAATCTTTTTACTCGAGCAGCTTGTGGGTTCGGTATACGCAACGAACCTACAACACCCTGCGTATACAGTATAACAATGCTTTTAGAAATTCTGTTGAGGTTGCCGATGCATTGCAGTGCATCGCAAATGTTCGCGGATATACGCGTAGAAGGCTTTCATGCTATAATACGAAAGAAAACAGCGTCACTCTTCCAAAGACTGCGCGGTAGCACCAACAGCATTTTGAATATGATTGCATCCCGTAACAATTGCCCCATACAGGCACACTGGGTGGGCATTGTTACTGGAAGGTTCTAATTATTAGATTTATAATTTCAATGCAATTTATACTAACATAGCTGTTTAAGATACAAATACAATTACTAACATAATTATGGCTTTGGTCTGAAATATCTATACTATTATAAAATTGTAAAAAAGTCGTTTCTGTACATTGAAGATATTTAAAAAAAACAATTGGGTTAGAGTATATAAACGATCGCGAACCCAAAAATATGATTTTTAGAATTCTTGTCTGTTTGTCTGTTTGTTAGGGGTTGGCGCTAAACCTACTGAATAGATTTGAATTTTGTGTTAACTGTTGTAAAGCATAATTTCCAACTTAAAAACTGATGTAAAGCTTTTTTCAATTATTTGTATAGAACCTCAGATACAGCTTGACCTCTCTGTTGTATGCAAGCCAATAGAAAGAAGAGATCATCATTGTTGGTTTTTGATTTTTGATTTTCTATTTAAAAAATAAGGTATATCTCATTCCACTCGGTTGCGTAGATGCTGAGATAGAGCTTGACCTCTCTGTAGTATGTATTCCTATTGATATAAGGGATCATTATTGTTGGTTCTTTAATTAAGTTGTCATATGCGCAGAAATCGTGATTGTTGATTAGTTATAAACGTTTAAAGTGGTATAGACTTAAATTAAACAATAGTTGTAACGAAGTTGACGAAGTAATAACTACGCTGAGCGATAGGTTAAGCAGCGGTTTCTGCGGTTAGACTATGGATGGGTGACCATTCTTAAGACATCGAGACCCTCTGTACCTTATATAGCACGTTAAGAAATGGCAATTGATTCGGCATAGTAGACCCCATACGAAAACCTATGAAAATCGTTAATCGTAGTCAGAAGGCCAAAAAACCAGACGATCAATTTAAAGTTAGGATACCTATCGGTTTTAACCAGTCTGAACGCTATTGCTTTGTGTAAGATATTTATATTTAACCACATCTGTTTCGATTGGAACCGGAGCTTAACATATTTTCGGCATAGTCTAGGAGCCTAGGAGGATGATGAAACTGTTATAGTGAGCTGCTTTTTATCTTATTCGGGATCGATTTCTTTCAATTTTGTTTCTTCATCCACGGAGAGCGAAGCCGCGGGCAAAAGCTAGTATCATATATTATTATTATATAGAAAATGCGGTTTTAGTTGGTATGAGTCCGATATATTAGGTGGCAGACATCCATAAGGATTTTCAGCACCAAAAATGATGCGGGCTGATGAGGATGAAAAAGCTAGCTGGGTCTCTTATTTCGGAAAATTCACATTCTCCATTGTACTTTTCAAAGTATATT
This sequence comes from Acronicta psi, assembly GCA_946251955.1. NCBI lineage: Eukaryota > Metazoa > Arthropoda > Insecta > Lepidoptera > Noctuidae > Acronicta > Acronicta psi. The sequence continues at coordinate 12,474,751 of OX276476.1, forward strand.
TCGTCGGCTTTTTACTTTTAATTTAATCATTGTATTGTAAAAGGTAAAGCCATGACGCCCACTATCACGGATATGCTTTATCAGATTATTAACTATAATTTAATTTGGATAAGATTATGTTCACATTATCGCTTATTTTGCTATAGATAAATAATTAGTTTTGTAAGTTTTACATTATTCCTGTATAGAACCAGCGGCAAAATGGTATGTATGTTTTTGTGTTATTTTTTTTCTTGAGAATAGACATCTTTTTTGGAAACAAACTTTTTTAGTTTAGATACTTTTATAATCACAACAATACATGGATATAAGAATCGTATCTTTAATATGTTTTTTCATAGTTTCACCGTTTTGTCTTTTAGTAGAGTAGCCTTGAAAAAAATATGTTTCTCAGAATGTTACGTAGGGCAGCTTTTCGCCATTTTGATTTAATTAGGGTTAACACAAGCTGGACGTGACTGATTAGTAAATATCGTCTTCATGGTGTTCAGTTAGAGTTGAAAAGAGAATATCGTAAAGTGATAAAGAGAGATCAAAATGTAACAATTTTGCTGCAAATGATTACGTGAGTTAATTTTTTAACTCTATCTGAATATCTTAAGGTTTTTTTTTAATGAATGTTACAATCTCAATGTAGTGATGATGACATAAGATAGTGGGTGATAAGCTTCTATTGCCTTCTTTGGGGGTATAACCATAAGCATAAGATATGATATTGATAATTATATTCTATGTCAAAATTGTCCTCATTTTTGTGTCTATTTTAGTTACCAGAAGTTTACTAAACGTATTGTATAGAAAAATATCTGAGAATCTTTCTTTTTCTAGGTGGAGAGCTGGTTAACCCTCCTATTGGGGGTAGCTTTGCTCCACGGAGCATTTACTTCAAGTCCCATCGAGGTGCCGGACGAAGAATGGATCCAATACAGGAACATGTTGAGGGATCCCGCCTACCGTCTCCCTACGACCACCCGCCCAAGCAACTACGTTCTCTCCCTGACTCCTTACTTCGACGTTGTTCCAACTGGAGTGACACCTTTCACGTTTGACGGTTACGTGGCTATCCGCATCCAACCTACACAAGCCAACGTCAACCAAATTGTTCTTCATTGCAATGATTTAACGATCTTATCTTTGAATGTATCTCTTGCTTCTAACACTGCAGTAGACTTGGCTACACCAGGCCAGGTGTACGAATGCGAAATGCCATACAGCTTTTTGAGGATTAATACTACAGCAGCCTTGGTTCAGAACCAAGAATACATTATTAGGAGCACTTTCAGAGGAAACCTTCAAACTAACATGAGAGGGTTTTACAGGAGTTGGTACGTCGATAATGTCCAAAGGAGGTTTGTACATTTCTTAATATTTTTAAATACCTATTCATGTTAAAGCTCTTACAGTATTTATACTAATCGTAGCATATCATAAAGAACGAAAACGTTTAAATACAAACCAGCATAAATCAGTTAAAACCTGATAAAACAAACACAAATAAACAACTTGGTAAAATTTCCAAAATACTTATTAGTCAGCTGATATGAGTAATATAATCAGAGATTAAACAAGGGTGTGATAAGTTTTAATTTGTCCAATTTATTTTAGATGGATGGCCACCACCCAGTTCCAGCCTGGCCATGCTCGCCAGGCTTTCCCCTGCTACGACGAGCCTGGATTTAAGGCCACCTTCGACATAACCATCAACAGAGAGAGTGACTTCAGCCCTACACTATCAAACATGCCGATAAGCACTACAGTCAAGTTAGCATTTATTTGTTGTTAGCTTAATCACCGTCGTTATCGTTACATAAAAAAATACTCTACGCAAAATGGCAATATTTTCTTTGATAATAGACTTAAACGTGACAGTTGGTCACGTTTAGGTAATAGATTCGGTTTTATTGCATTATTGCGAGCCTGGAATTACTGAATTTTAGCATTTAGATAACCAAGCATCATGATAAACAGTAACTGCAGCCTTTGACTTCTAGTTCTGCTCAATCTCATATGCACAATAATGTCACTTACATTACCATTTTAACTGGAACAAAACAAGGTTAGCTATATGCGGTAGACGATCAGCAGCAGATTGCTATAGAAATATTTTTAACAATAGACATGCAGACTCTTTTTAAATTGGAGACAACATTTGTAAATACTAAAATGCGAACATCGTTACTTTGACTTCATCAAAAATTTTTTTTAGCGTTACAGATGGGCGCGTCGCCGAAACATTCTACACCACTCCCGTGACGTCAACCTACTTGCTCGCTTTTATCGTATCACACTATACTCAAGTATCTTCCGGTACTAACCCTCAAAGACCTTTTAACATTTACGCTCGAAACAATGCCGGAAGCACGGGAGACTGGTCTTTGGAGATCGGTGAACTACTTCTGACTGCCATGGAGGAATACACTGGATACCCTTACTATACTATGGCTCCTAATATGGATATGAAGCAAGCTGCTATACCTGATTTCTCAGCTGGTGCTATGGAGAACTGGGGACTGTTGACCTACAGGTGAGACAATTGAATTTTGAAGCCACGTAATATTTTTATCTTACTTTTGAGAAATGTTATATTCTTTCTTTGTGTTCATTGTAACCAAGAAGTAAGAAATTGCAATAATAATTTCGTCAAAGTAAAAGTAAAAAGTGGAGACTATTTTGTCGTTAAAATATTCATGTCTATTCCAGAGAAGCCCTCATCCTTTACGATCCTCTGAACTCCAACCACTTCTATAGGCAGCGTGTAGCCAACATTGTTTCGCATGAAATCGCTCACATGTGGTTCGGTAACCTCGTCACTTGCGCTTGGTGGGACAACCTCTGGCTTAACGAAGGTTTTGCTAGATTCTACCAATACTACCTGACCGCTATGGTAAGAATTTTTTGTTTTTTATTTATGGATGGCTCAGACTTTTCGAAATCATGTGCGTAATTATCACTCGCTTTAACGGTGAAGGAAATCATTGTGGGGAAACCTGCATGTCTGAGAGATTTCATCGACGGCATGTGAAGTCCCTGGACCCTCTCATACTGAGAAGAACCTAACAGTGGGATAGTATCTGGGTTGATGATGATGATGATATTTCTGGAAAGATTCGCTTGGCTTTTTGTCATTAAAATTATATATCTGATGTATTAAAAACTGTGTGTTTTAATTACCAGGTTGCACCAGACATGGGTTATGATACTCGCTTCATCGTTGAACAATTGCACGTATGTCTGCTCTCTGACTCCATTGACTCCGCTCACGCTCTCACTGATCCCAACGTGAATGATCCGACCACAGTCAGCGCTCATTTCTCCACCATCACCTACGCTAAAGGAGCATCTATTCTTAGAATGACGCAGTACTTGCTCGGCCAAGATACTTACGTAAAGGGTCTTAGGAATTATTTGAGAGCAAGGTAAAGAATTTTATTTATCGTAGTCTATATTTTTTCTAAGTCTTCGAGATTGTTTTCATAACAACCAAGAATATTTAGATGCTCTATTGTTCCTTACTTCAAAGATGCAGGTTCTTCCCAAACTAATAACTTTTACCTTTCTAGAGAGTTTGATGTTGCTGAGCCTCAACATTTATTCTCGGCTCTCGATGCTGCTGCCGCTGAAGATAATGCTCTGGCCGCTTATGGTGGTATCACCATTGACCGGTACTTCAGGTCCTGGTCTGAGAAAGGTGGACACCCTCTATTAACTGTCAATGTCAATCACGAAACTGGAATCATGACTGTTACACAGGTAAATAACAATATCTTACACAATACGTTTTTTATACATTCAATGTTGAAATAAGCTTAACTCTTCGCCTCCCTGATTTTAAGTAATTGTGAACATTAAGTCTATTACATTGTGCTATTGTTTAATTGGTGTTAACATTTGCTTTGCACAAATTGACTCCAATTTTTTTTTATTATTTTAGACTCGCTTCGAGCGCAATTCCGGTGTGTCATCGATCAGCAGCATATGGGACGTGCCTATTACTTGGACAAGGGCTGGTGCACCTGAATTCGAAGACCTCAAGCCTTCTCAAATCCTCACAGCTTCAGCAACAACCATCAACAGAGGAACTATTGGAAGAGAATGGGTTATTTTCAACAAACAACAGACTGGTACGATATTTTTATGTCCATTAACTTCGTGCGGCTTTCTATGAATCCAAACATAACTACAAATCTGTATTTAAAACGGAGCGATGTTTTATCTATGTATAAGTTTTATAATCATCTATAAGTATTTAGTTTGTGGATGACTAAAGAGTTTTATGGATCTTGATACCTAATATCAAGTTAAATATTTTTAGGTTTCTACAGAGTTGACTACGATGCAGTGACATGGGCACTCATTACTCAAGCTCTTAGGAACACCAGCAGGGTGCAGATCCACGAATACAATCGCGCTCAGGTATAACTAATTAAAACCTTTAGACAAAGAAAGATGATGTTGGGCCCAAACACCAAAAAAAAAGGATTTTAGAGAATTTAATTGACACATTGAAATTATATTTGGTGACTTTGCCGGATTTAGAATTTGTCAACTACCTTATGAGGTAGTCGATTGTATCCAATATTCTGTTTCGGTGTAATAGATTCCAGTACAACGGAAATAAAATGTACGTATAAATTTTTGTTTAGATCGTCGATGACGTCTTCCTGCTAGCTAGATCCAACTTGATGCCCTATAGCAGAGCATTCAACATACTTTCCTTCCTCCAATTCGAAGACCAGTATGCTCCTTGGATCGCTGCCATTACTGGATACAACTTCGCTCTCCGGCGATTGGCACACAACGAAGCAGCTCTTCAGAGGCTAAGGGTAAATTTTTACATCATTTCCTTAACTATCATGTTGATGGCTCAATAATCTCTTATGTGTGTATTAAATATGTGTATTGAATTAATCTTTGCATCATATAACAATAATAATTATTAAAAGAGCTAGCTATGATTGTTCTAATGTGAAGAAACATTTCTTTTACTTCACAAATCGGAGTCAACTTATTTGCAGTGGCTACAGAGATTTAATTGCTATGATGCTTTGTAACTCTTTTTGCCACCATGTTATTATGGAAAGGAGCACCATAATTGTGTTTCATTAAACATCTTCGTATATCAAGAACATTACTTCTTTTCAAATAAAATGCGCTAAGACCTATTCGCTTTGTTTCCAGCAACAAATCTTTGACGCCAGCGTGGCGGTTGTCAACCGACTGGGCTACAGCGAGCCAGTTGGTGGTACTTATATGGACGATCTGTTACGTATGTACGTGATGACATTCCTCTGCAACGCTGGGCACCAACAGTGCATCACTGCCGCTACAACAAACTTCCAAACCTGGAGGAACGGTGGATTGTGAGTAGTGAATTCTTTGTCAATAAATTTTACTATTAAAGACGTGCGATATAGAATTGCATTATACTTCTGGGCAGCTCTTGCTTGCTGCTAATGTAAATTAAAAATTAAGAGCAGTATGTAAGTGAATACAGCAACAAATATTTTTCTGTCTCTATAAGAAACATTTTTTTATTGCACTAAACAGAGTATTACCTAAATATTGTATATGATATTTTTCAGTCAGAAGTTATAATATTTAATAAAGGGATACGACTCAACGACTTTCCAACCATCAACGCAACGCACATACGTACTTTTAGCTATCTTAGTGCTGCTGTCGTTTAAATCATTTTAATTTTATGCAGCATTCCAGCAAACATGCGCCCATGGGTATACTGTACTGGTCTTCGCCACGGAACTGCTGCAGATTTTGACTACTTCTGGGCCCGTTACCTGGCGGAAGATTTGGCTAGCGAGAAGGTCGTGATGATCACGGCAGCCGGATGCACTGGTGACCAGGCCAGCTTGAACAGATACCTTGACGCCATCGTATCTGGAAATGATGACATTAGGCCGCAGGACCACTCCTCTGCTGTCAGCTCAGCTGTCACCAGCAACGAATTCAACACTTTAAGAGCATTCGAATGGCTAACAAATAACGTGAACCAGACTACTGCTACGTAAGTACACAATTGTATTTTTAAACAGTCTTCTCTATAAAGGAATACTCCCCAAGCCCAAGTTTCTTTATTTAAATTGTAATAATTGGATCAATTTAATTTTTTTATGTTCAGTATCAAAAACATAAGCTAAAACTAAATTATGATTTTTCTTTATTACAGGCTCGGCAGTATCTCCACTATCTTGAGCACTATCACAAGCCGGCTCTTAAATGAAGAACAAATTGCTCAGGTAACAAATGAACTGATAATGCTGATAAGTAAAAAATGCAAAACTAATTCCCCAAAGTTGAAAAACAAAAGGTTTTTAATTTATGTACTCCACATAATGTTGGCATAGCTACCAGGTAGGTAGCTATTTATAACGTTCACTGTGTGTAGTAATGTTACTGAGAGCACACATCTATTAGGTGCCTTTTCGGACCCATGTATTAACTAGATAGAACTAGAACTAGACTAGTTAGGCCGATTAGAAAATCCAGGGGTCGAACCTAACTGGTCTAATTTGTGACATTAATCTGGCAAATCTAATTTCAAATAGTATATTCTCAGTAGCAGCTTATTATGGGACTAGCCTATAAAAAAAATTGCTCGATCTGGGAATCTAACCAGTACATCTCTATCAGCAGCTGCTCCTGCATATAAATCTCATGGAATTACTTTTTATAGGTCCAAACTTGGATGGATGCGAATGCTGCAGTCATCGGTACTGCGGCATACAACACTGGCGTATCTGGCATTGCCACCGCTAGGGCTAACATGCAATGGTATGGACAGAGGGTACCTGAGTTTGAGGCGTTCTTTGAGACTGGATACGTCGAAGAAACTTTCGAACCTGAAACTGATCCAGGAACTACAGTAGCACCTACAGTAGCGCCTACAGCAGCGCCTACTGAGTCTCCTGCTGATCCTGACCCTGATTCAGCTAACATTGCCGCTCTTAGCATTGTCACTTTGATTGTGACCCTTATGATAAACATGGCCTAAATCGATTGGCAAATTGTAACAGTTATTGTAAGTTAAACAAATGTAATATAATATTTTTGTAAGAATATTTATTAAAGTAAAGATAATGTGAATATTTTTAATAAATCTATTTAATTTGAATCCAGTGTCTGGTGTCCGACTATTCCATGGTTTAGAATACGGTTTAGTACGAATTACGAATGGTTTAGAATTCGGCGAATAGGAAAACGTCAAACAGTAAAATAAAATTTTCATTGTACGAAATAACGTTATTAGCGTAGTTCAGAAGCCAGAAGAAGTGGTAGGGTAAGTCCCTTCCTCTATGGTTATTACTGTGGGTCTCACATTCACCATAAAGCACCAAGTACGTACCAAGGACAAAAAATAATGTACACTAACATTGACTAGCCCAGTAAATTATAGGAAAATTAGTTACTACCCAGTTATAAGATAGGCCTATCAACGTTTATGATTAAGATAATGTTTAAGGTCATATTATCGTCAAAAATGAAGCAATTAGGTTTTAGTATTATCATTATGGTGATTAAATGCTGCAAGTATTTTACCTAAAGTACTACCTACTACTACCTAAAGTATTTTAAGTGGTTGGATTATTTTACACACTTCTTTTACTGGTTTCCACTGGATTATACAAAACGATTGCCGTATGTATAACAAATCTAATTTTGAGAACGGCTCGATCGATCCGGCTCTTTTTACCCAACTACCGAAGCAGGGTTATAATAATAATAATAAATATCTTGGGACATTTTTACACAGCACCACTAAGCAGAGCTTGTATTATGGGTATTAGACAATGGATATAATATTTATATACTTTTTTTTTGTAAATACATACTTATAATATATAAGAAACACCCAGACAAACACAAACACCTAAGTTCATCACATAAAATGTTTGTGTCTTGAATCGAACCCACGACCTCGTGATCAGCAGTCCGGTACTCGAACCACTAGACCACAGACGTCGTCAAACGTCGTCGTCGGTTATGTGTTTGATGTATATGAATGTATGTCCGATCCTATGTAGTAAATACTCAACGGCTCAACTGATTTAGATAAATGATACCTCATTAGATTCGTCTTGATATCACGAGTGTCACTGGGCACATGGAATTATAAAAAAAAATGGCGGATTTTATACGCTTCAATGTGCGGGGTGATTTTGAAAAGTGTATCAATTTTCATTTCAAATGATCATTTAGGATCTATCGAATGGTTCTATGATGATTGATTACCAAAAAAGTAGAAAATAAAATAAATTATTCAATAAAACTAAAAAACCGACTTTCTATTTTAATGATAGAAAAAGATAGCTATAGGTAGTAAGAGCTGACTGGCTTCTGTAAAAGGATGAAATATCTTTATGTTATTGGACAGACAATGGCCCGTCTTTCATCTTGCCCCACATGTCCCGTTAACTGCACACGTGAAGACCTAATGGTCGCATCTACATACGCAGTCCGCGTTGCTGAGTTTTGGGCCAGACAAGTGTGACATCACAACGTGAACTATTATTATTTGCCATCGATACGCTAAGAAGAAGATTGGAACCGCAATAACAGACAGTCCAAATAATATAGTTTTGTTATGTGGGGCTTTCGTTTTTCTAAGGAATGACACGACTAGTCGGGTTCAATGATTATAATACACTGTCTCAACTTACGAAAAAAGTGTGTATATATAGGGCAGAGGCATGACGTCATACACCAGAGATTTATCGATTATGTTTTATAAATTAGTAACATACCATCACACATGTATTCTCGGAAGCGTTCGGCAGAGATATAGGTCCTAACTACACCCACAATTTCAATGTAATAGTGGGCGAGCCTATTGCCATTACCAGGCACAACACCAAACTCCGAGCTGCTACTCAGAATTTCATAAACGAAAAGCCTAATAACACTTTGCTCGAAATCGGAATCGAATCCAGGACATTGAGCGTAGTAGTCGTGCTTAGGACCACTAACCTAAAGACTTAAAGAGGAAGTCACGAACTAATAGTACTACATATTAAATTATATCAGTACGGTATCTTGAGATAAAAGTTGGTATCTACTTTAAGTATCATTTTTCTCAATATCTACACTAGGAGGAAAATGATATTATTTCACAATAGATATGATATATATCAAATCAGGGAGCACGGAAGTGCTTCCACCAAGTTGACGAAACAAGACCTACCGTAACGACTGCGCCATGTATTGTTTAGTGTTATGATAATAATAGATGGATATTATTTGTATTTGTTTTCGTACAATAACTATTAGAACTCTTATGTCTAGTTGTATCTTATAATCTTACTTATTTTAATAACTGTCTTTCTTATTCTCCCTATGTTAAGCTAAGCGTCCTCTCGCCATCTTGTGTAGTGTTGCCAACTTCTGAAACATCTTCAACCGCTTCACTGCTATCTTGTATTCCACTCCGGCCATTGTTTCTTTTTCTTGTTCAAGTCCTTGTTCTTTCTTCGACTGCGCCATGTATTGTTTAGTGTTATGATAATAATAGATGGATATTATTTGTATATGTTTTATTTGTTTTCGTACAATAACTATTAGAACTGTTATGTCTAGTTGTATCTTATAATCTTACTTATTTTAATAACTGTTTTTCTTATTCTCCCTATGTTAAGCTAAGCGTCCTCTCGCCATCTTGTGTAGTGTTGCCAACTTCTGAAACATCTTCAACCGCTTCACTGCTCTATGCTACAGTAACATCTTTTCATTAGACAAAATCTTAATTATAAAATCTAAATGCTGCAACGTAGATTAGTACCATTCTATCTCTATAGTGTTCAATTATATATATATCTGTACGTGTGTTTGTCATCTAACTCAACCTAAAAAGCTGGATCAATTTGGTTGTAATTTTATATGTATATTTCAATGAGTTCTTGGATAGTTGCTGGGTTCATAATTAAACCCAGTAGATGGCAGAACTACGATGATGTACAGGCGATAGTCGGAACCCGGGCCGACAGCAGTGTCAGTCCACTGGGAAACCCAGGCAAAGCTGCGCACGGGTAGATGTTTTTCTATAATAATATTATAAAGAACAAAGATTTGATTGTTTTGTTTGTTTGTTTGTATTGAATAGGCTCCAAAACTACTGGACCGATTTGAAAAATTCTTTAAGTGTTAGATAGCCCATTTATTGGGAAAGGCTATAGGCTATATATCATCACGCTACGACTAATAGAAGCGGAGTAGCAATGAAAAATGTTGCAAAAACGGGGAAAAAAAGTTTACAAGACCACGCGGGCGAAAAATAACCAGTGCCCCAAATGTGTACCAACAAAAAGGTTAAACGATAAACAAATAAGTTATCTGCAGATTATAAGATAAATGATGATTTCATCCACATTTTGATTAATAAAAAAATGATGGGTAAAGATAAGTCAATAAAGCAATAATAAATATAAAATCTTCCAATTCTTATCACTGTCTAGACGGTCGTTTGGTACTGTCAGTGGCGTGTGGGTAAGTGAAAACCTTTACTTAAATTATAATAATTATTTGTACATTAAATTAAGCTTTAATAACTCAGTTCTAATAACTAACTAAACATTATAAAAACGACTATAGAATATTTAAAAGAAAAGAAAATTATTTGAAAAGGGTATCAAATAAATTGGCATTTAGCTTAGTGTGGCTAATGAATTTCAGTTCAAAGAATTAGTTTAACTTGTTACACATGTTGAAAATGCTAATAAAATAACGGAACATCTTTCGCAGATATAGGATATACAGTGAATCTTTCAGAAAGTAAACTTGTTAAATTGGAAATATTAACTTTTGTTGTGAAATTAATTAGCTAAGTGTCTTTCGGTAATCGATTCTTGTTCTTCAGTAATTTCTTGGTCAGCATTCACATGGATCATTTTATCTTCTCCTAGGAAACAACATGTTGCTTCCCGCCATCTTTTGTGTTCTCCTGGGGTCAATAGCGGCCATACCTCATGATCAGCTCAGGTCAAACTTGGAGTTCTACGCTTACAGCACCAACTTGGATGAGCCGGCGTATCGTCTGCGTGACGTAGTGTACCCTACCGATATATACGTAGACCTCGATGTCTACTTAGATGAGGGTCGGTTCAGTGGACTGGTACAATTAGACGTAGAAGTGAGTAGATTTATTTTTAATGACACCGTAAAATTTTTTTTTACCGAACGGCGACCAAAAAGTCAGTTTGAAATTAAAACACATGTTATTTACAATATATATACAATACAATTAAATAGTCAAACGAACTTACCTGTAAGTGAAGTTCGACGGTAATTATACGAAGTTGTTGTCTCGTCCGAAGATGTTAGAAAACAAGTGTAGTCCCGGTATTGTCAGTCACTGGCGCCACATAATTTTGAAGAAAAGAAATAAAGAGAACGCACTTCCACTCTCGCTCCCAGTCCCAGCCTCTGCAACTCTATGGCTTCATTAAGTTTATAGTGATTTATTGGTTTTACAACATAGGGCTCATACTCGTGTCTCTACATGGTATGAGATAATTGGGTAGGGTGGGACTCCTCATCTTCGGACGAGACAACAACTTCGTATAATTACCGTCGAACTTCACTTACAGGTAAGTTCGTTTGACTATTTAATTATACTCGTTGTTGTCTCGTCCGAAGATGTTAGAAAACAAGTGTAGATGTTTATAGACTTGTTGTAAAATCAATAAACATTAATTTATTAAAAAGGAACAAAAAATCACTATCAGTAATATTTACTTTTTATCATAACTAAATAGTTTTTCACCTCTTACCATTGGTCTCAACTTATCATCAATTCAATAACAAATTTTAATCCTGTGTGTGAACTTCACAATCGGCGATCATAATCGTCTGTAATCGCCACGATCATCGTGCAAGTATCTACACATTCGGCTGCGGTAGTTTTTCGAACGGCACTGCGTAAGACGGACGCGGAGTGCGTTGCTACTGCAACCATTTTCAGAATAGCGGTATACAACCACTATGTCAATGTAATTCCACGAAAAGTTGTGGATACAAAGTATATAAGTTTGGCTATTCATTTTTATCTTTGTAATATTTGTGTTACAATTTCAAATTCAAATTCAATTTCAATTTCTGGAAACAGGTCTGATAACGTTCTATGAACTTCAATGTATTCATTTGACCATCCACTAGTCATATTAAGTGCATACTGCACCGATTTGTAGTTACACGCAAACGTGTGAAAGGCTTCACTGCCTGGCGGCGAATGAATGATCAGCGATCATATGGGCACCTCGACTTAACACTCAGTGATCGTTTGAACCTTGGAACTCCTTTGATGTGTGCCTTGAAACCTTGAAACAATTGACGAAGACGATCATCGGCGACAGCAGCAGAGTATATCCTCTATACGATTGTGCTCGCATATAATCGCCGACGACGCCAACTATGTAGAGGAGCCATTATAATAGACATTAGCAACGCTTATTATCTTAATCTGTAGCACGAGATTTTGTAAACGTTTATTTATAATAATAATAAAACCTATTCATCGCTAAATAAGATTCTGAACTATTAATTTCAATGTTACTGTAATCATTTTACTTAAAACAATTATGAATAATGAAATAACATAACAATCCTGAAATAATATTATTTTGGCTTACTGTCAGTCATTGTTTTGTATCAACTTATTAATACAAAAAAAATATATATATAATATATATATTTAAGAACAATTGTTAGTAGTAGGTATGACTCTTATCATAATACATGGATTCGAAGGGCCTGTTTCACCACCTCTGGATATCAGGAAACTGCTGAACAAATTCCCAAAGGGAACCAAATTTGTATGAAATTATTTATCCAATCTAATAGAGACTGATCAGTAACTGTGAAACAGGGCCCTATTGTTCAGAGTCAGTGATAGTTGCAGAATGCAGTCTGATCAATAGTTTATTTAATTATGTTGTAAATGAAATAATTAAACTTAAGCACAAAGACAAAATTAAATTACACAACTTTATGTAGGTTCTGATTCATTTATATTAAAGATTGCTTGAGAGGAGCATCTATTATTAATGATGGTACTATTATAAAACATAGCATAGGTTGTATGACTCTCCGGTCTAACAACCTCTCCTGATATCATCATTTAATATTGTAGCTAAATCTTCTGCAAAAGTTGTCAGATTCCTAAATGTTACCCCAAAACTAGCTAGACGTTTATAAAAAAACCTAAACTAATAATTAAAGTCATTGTTCAATGCAAAAGGAAACTACCTTACGTTAGCTACCTTTTTTTTTTTTTTTTGTAGCTGACTGTTGTGCGAAGAAATTGCTAGATCTAGCTATAAAATAGCTAAGTTGTTAAAGCTCATCTAGATAGAGATGGAATCTTCTTTGATTGTTATATTGTTAGGTGCCCAATATTGATGTGTTATGGTTTTAGCTCTTTAGCCGGAAGCTACATCAATACCTAGTCTTTATTGTAATATAACTAATTTATTATATTGGTTATAATCATGTTTAGTATGATTAAAACAAACAGACACATCCCAAGTATTATTATATTTTGGTTTGGGGGTCCTAATCTATAGAAATCTAAACAGCTGATCTGTGGGATTTTAAACTATAGGAAATATACCTATAGGTGATCCCTCCTGGAACCTATAAGTAATGGTGTGTTTATCCATGCCACTGCAGGAAAAAAATTGTAATCTTGGATAGTAAACTGATCATAATTTCACTTTCAGCGGTTTCACTATTGATTTAAAAAACTACAGAAATTCAGGTAAACACCTGAAAGTACCTACTGAGTACCAAGGTAGATAACTCAATATTGGGGTTGATATCTGGAGCCTTTCTTGTTTTTTTTAATATAAACTTTTGTATTTATGTAACTAGCAAGGATCTAGAAATGTCTTAGCTCACACCATTGTCAATGCTGTTTGTACTTTTATGTTAATGACTGTGCTGGATTCCTCCCAGCCTATGTTACTACTGTCTTATTGCCTATCCTTAATAAAATTTCATAATCTCATAAGTCCCATATTCCAAGGAAGAAGCAATTCCAGTGAATTGATATGAAGGAGAGCTTCATCAGAAGTGGCACTTTGAGAGTCAGTAGATATCAGTCATATTATGTAATAAAATATTATTATCATAATATAGTACATATAAATATAAGTATTTGGATGTTTCTAACTCATGAGTATTTTTTCAGGTAAGAGAACTCTCTTATTGTGAATGTAAGATCATAATTATTATTGTTAGCATTCAATATGAGATATTTTTGTCTAAGAATTTTACTTGAATTTGTCTCTCTTATTAAAATTCAAAACTTAAGAATCTATGGATTTCTGTTCAGGTACAAATTCATATTTTCCTTTATTAAGTATGAGACTATGAAACCTAGTTTTCCAATGTTTATTTTGGAATGCATAATGTAATGTAATGTTTAATCATTGATTGTAGGTAACTATTTTCTTTACATAGAGAATTATCTAAGGAAATTAGAGATGAAAATCTCTTTCTCTTGTGTAGTTATGACTGGATTTCATAGTATTAGTGAATGCATGCTGTGCAGAGACTGAATGGTAGAGTATTAAACTGTTAATACTTTCATTAAAATTTTAACCTTAGGTTTTACTACCTTCATGTATCTTTATCATGTAATATGCATCATATATCTTTATCTAGGAATACTGATAGATATTCTAGATAGTTTGTTACTGTAACAATTTTCAACTGTTCTGTAATCTACTAACTTAAAAAGTTCAGTAGGTATTAATAAAAAAGTATAGACTATTGTAATACTGCAATTATTTATGTAATTAGTTAATGCAATTAGTTTGTAACTTTTTACCTATATTTAACAAATGAAATATTTGAATTTGAATTTGAAAAGTGTTTAACTATTTTGATTTTGAATAAAACAAAATAGGCCATTGGATCTTATGGTAAGGATAAGTATGTGACCACAACTAACTGTCTATAGGTTCACAAATGTTTTTAATTAAGTTGTATAAATCAGATAAGATATCTGAAAAGACTCAGTCAGAAGAAAGAATCATATCTCTGACTAACCTGACCGACCAAGTCAATTATGACGGGGTCCGTGGTGGTTATTTTCCAATTACAGATGTGAAATGGAAGTTGACCCACCTGCAGGTTTACTTTTTCTCTGCTCTGCTCCGCTGGAACTTATCCTCTCTCTTCTTGTCTGCTACTGGTCTGCATGATGGCACCTCTGCTGATGACCTGTTCTTCACTTCACTGCACGGAGGTCCCCACCAGTTTACAGCCTCGTTTTTACTGAGGTTTGTTCTGGACAGTGTGGAATGAACTCTTTGCAGGTTCTGCCACTATTAAGTCTGTCAAGTTTCTGCACTGACTTGGCTGCTTTTATTTCATCGGTAAGATTTTCACCGATCTGGTTCAGATTGAAGCAAGAATTCCTTCATGTCTTTGTTTATAGCAGCTAGAAGAATTGACCTATGCCCTTTTGTATTTGAGTGTAATGCATCACACAACAGACAGGCTGTATCATTAAGCTTTCATCATTTTACTTTTTTGACTTCGTATATAACACACATTTGAAGTCAGGCATGACAATGCTGTGGAAATCTGTTGTCTATTCTGTCTCCTTTTCATGATTTCCCACCTTTGGGCTAGGTATCTTCATATTTGATTGATGGGGGTGCACACTCCAGTACCTGTACATCAGGTTGGACTCATTGAAGTATTCCTGTGGGAATGTTCTCATAATCTTCCAGTCTCGCTGGTGAGTCCTTCACTGGGATTTACAATATCATCTGGAAATTGTTATAGGTAGTGCATGCCAGCCATTATACAAAATAACCATGTAAGTTCCTGCCGAACTTCCCTAGGTCATGTAATGTCAACCACGTACGCCCCCGCAGGACGTCCCATTAAGGTTGCATGATAAAGCCCCGTGCACTCCCGCAGAGTACCCCTAGGCCTAGGTTGTATTGCTATTTGCAACATACATATTGTGTGCTTTTGTTAGTCACCACTTGCACCCACCATCTTGCATTTGCGATGCAGGCTTTGCGGCATGCGTTTGGACACGAATTATTGTTAATAATCACATTAGGTACACGCTTTTTTGTTAGTAGGTAAGCATCTTACCTTTTTCAGTATTATTGGATTGAATTCCGTAATTTTCGTTGTCACTTGAACAACACTTGAAAGTTTTGATTCAACTTTTTTACGTTTTCCAAGTTTTCGTAACTTTTTAATAAATGATTCTTTTCTTGTTCACCTGATCGCTTATTTCCCATTTTTGTTGATTTCTAACACTTATAAGAAATGCATAACAAGAAAAAATAAAGATATGGGAGAAATCGTGACGCCGTTTTCGGACATAAACACCGAATGAAGCCATAGAGTTGCAGAGGCTGGGACTGGGAGCGAGAGTGGAAGTGCGTTCTCTTTATTTCTTTTCTTCAAAATTATGTGGCGCCAGTGACTGACAATACCGGGACTACACTTGTTTTCTAACATCTTCGGACGAGACAACAACGAGTATAATTATATTTTATAACAGGTGTAATTAAAATCTTCGATATGAGTACTTAATATTATTGTATCGAATATTATTATCATACAAATTATTATGAAATAACAAAAAAACTACAGCAAAGAAAATATATTGAATAACTATTTTGACTAGATTCTAATTTGCGATATTTTATTCTCAGGTTAGAGAAAATGACCTCAGACAGATCGTCTTCCACCAGAATGTGGTATCAATCTCGGGTATCAATGTTATCAATTCCTTGAACAACACCCCCGTTGGCCTACAGTTCCCCGATCCCTTCACCACTGATGATTATTATGAACTTCTCCTTATCAACCTTGCTCAGCCCATTGACGCTGGCCTTTATTCCATCACCGTACGCTACGAAGGTCAGATTAACCAAAATCCCATCGATGAAGGCTTCTACGCAGGGTACTATTACTACAACAATGAAAAGAGGTGAGTCAAAAGTAAATATACCATTTTCAATAAAGAAATCGATATCACTCACACATTGGTTCCAAAATTCAAAATAGACAAAAACCGTCCGTAAAAACATTTACTCAAATACTATATTATGTGTGTAAAAACATTAACAATACGGAAATGTTTAACAATTACCTAATGTTAAATTTACTATTCTTTACAGAATATACGCCACTACCCAATTCCAGCCCTACCACGCCAGGAAGGCCTTCCCCTGCTTCGATGAGCCTCAATTTAAATCTCGTTTCACAATTTCCATCACTCGTGACAGTAACCTGTCCCCGTCGTATTCCAACATGGCAATCAGTAACACCACAGTGTAAGTTTGGTTATAAGTAATTTGAATATTTATTACAATTTTTAGGTCGACAAAACAAAAAACTCATATTGTCAAAGAATTCCGTGCCACCAAAAGTGAAAGCCATACTAGGGTTTTCATGGTGGTTATCACTTTACAAATATAAATGTCACGTAAATCCTAGCGTGTCTGTGATAAAACTGTGGCAGTAGCTACACTCCATTCTTGCGCGACTGTCAAGTCACGTAATCGTAAAGGCGTTCAATAATAAATTGAAATCAAATCAAATCAAGTCAAATTCTTTATTTTGCGAAATATGGGTACATGGGTTGTTACAGTTTATGAATTTCGTATCACCATAATCTGCTACATAGCATGCAAAAATTAATAAAGTTATATAGACATCAGATATTAGATAAATAAATTAAGTTCAGCCCAAACATAATGAATGCCCTTCTAAGTAAAAAAGTCTAGAAAATTATTTTTATTACTACGCGGCCTAAAGCGTGACATCATTATTATGGCTGAAACATTAATACGCTTAGACAAAGAACATAGTTCTTTTTCTTGTTGTTCATCATAATGTTATTATTAATCTGTAATGTGTCAGGTGTAAGTCTCCAACTGTCGACCTGATAAGCTATACATGGATGCAATACACCGTAGGGTTTCTATGAAATTCAATTGGGTCAATCTCCAAAACGGGCGTATTCGTGTGATCGCTCTGGTGCTTTTCAGATATTGATATTTAATGATAATTATGTATCTCAGTAAAATTTATGATATTCAAATAGTACATTTTTACTATTGGCCTTCAATTTACACAAACAGTTATGGAAATATTTAAGATCAAAAAATTTTGCGACCAGAGCAATCATAATTGGTGCCAGAGCGATCATAAATGGTGAAATCAGTGAAAAAAAAAATGTATATTGATAAAATATTATTTATTACTTTACAAAATGACATAGACTCATTAAATTTTAGTTTTTAAAAAGTAATTAAAGAAAACTAACGTTATAAAGAACAAGATAAAGTTCTCAAAAATAAACAATTTATAAACGTAACTATTTGCAATCATATTGCTTAATAGGACTTAGAATCATGACTAAAATAACAGTCTTTTCAAGATTATCTAAGAGATTTGTTATAATCACATTTTCCTTAACTATTAATAGCTATTAATATAACTATTAACTATTATTAGCGCAAAGTAAAGAATTAAAAAGAAACAGCACAAAGTAAAATGCAATTCAGATGATCAGATCAGATCAAAATAGTGTTTGAAAATTATAATGATACAAATTTTATCACCAAGTAAAAAAGTACAATTTTTATAAGGCTTAGTTGATCAACAAACTAAGAAAATAAGGTTTATTGGAAGCTCAGAAAATTGAATAGTCATCGGAGTCGGAGTCGGGTAAATCTTCAGCTGCAGCAACCTTTGTCAAGGTGTTATCGTTTTGCAACGAAGATAAAACTACCTCGGAAATACTTGGAGTAATTAAATTTTCACAGTCAATAGATGGGACTTCATCCCAAAAACTGTCCGGCAGGTCCGAGTTGTGTAATGATTGTTGACTTTGATTGGCAGTTATAGTCTGTTTATTATTTAGCGTTTGTGGGAGCTGACTTTGCTTCTCCTGATTGCATTTTTTTGAACGCTTAACCAGCGATGGTCGGCTTGTCTTCCTTGATGCCCGTGACATGTTTGTCTTTGAGGTGTTTTGGTTCGAGTTGCTATTAATTTGGTAAAAGCCTAAGTGTTTGCCGTGTGGACATTGTACAGCCTCTTGTGAGCAGTTGTCTAAATCGCAGCTTAGTCGCCTCATAGCTAAAACGTTTTCAGTATTTGCTGACCAAATTACCTGGTGTACCTTCATAGTGCCCTGAAATTCTTTTATTTCTTGCGGTATTAACATTTCTTTTTCTAATATGGCAGATTCTGCAACTTCTTCCAGGATAATTCCTGACACATTAGTTTTGAGATAAGATATAAACGTTTTCGTATCAGGTATATCTAATCCATGAGCCACCATTTTATCGGCTGTCCTCTTTAGCGTTCCTCCAACACCATCAGGCGCACCTTTACCGTGACCCTTTTCCGAATAATTCCATATAACTTTACGTAGACTTGGGTATTGCCAGTGTAGTTTTGATATAATATGAAACAATTTCTTGTTCCGGTATTGACCCGAAGGTGAGTCAGACAAGAAGTGCAAAGACGTTACTCTAGGCAATATGTTTTCTATATAAAGGAGGACTGGCACCAGATGTTCCCAAACAGCTACAGCGTCATGTCTCAAGCACTCACTAATCGTACAGAAGCACTGTGACTGGAGTAAATCATCTTTTTTGTAATAAATTACTACGGTATGCAGGGTCACTTGTTGGCGCGACCCGCCAAAGTGAAATGATTGAATTTCAGTCGCGTATTTTGTGTTATAATTTTCACTGAAGTCACAGTGGATTAAGCACTCATCGTAATTTAAATTAGCTTTAAGTTTTTTAATGTAGCTATTCTGGGCTATAATATTAGCGCAGTGGTGCATGTATGAGGTGCATATATTTTCAAAATAATCAATAACATCCTTGGGATTAGCTTCGACTTTTTGCTTTAAGGTTTGTGTAGTTTTCATTTCATTTCCATTTTTCATGTAAGTCTTCTTGATTTTGGTCCACTTTAAATATTCAATTTGCTTACTGTTATCAATCTCTTTATATTCCAGGTGTTTATCTTTACACATAATGCAGCATCTTGTAAGGCAGTCTATACTTCTCGAATTACAAGTTAAGGAGGTTAAGATTTCCGTTGATGATTTTTCTTTAATAATACAGTTTTTTTTCAATGATAGGGTCACCAAATCCATGTTTTCATGCTCTACACACAGACATGTATC
Source organism: Acronicta psi (assembly GCA_946251955.1). Taxonomy (NCBI): domain Eukaryota; kingdom Metazoa; phylum Arthropoda; class Insecta; order Lepidoptera; family Noctuidae; genus Acronicta; species Acronicta psi. Next base: position 12,494,948 of record OX276476.1, read on the forward strand.
ACGGGATTTTGCATCTGGGAAAACGGCCCAAAAGGCAAACGTAGATCGCAGTTTACAAAAGAAACTGTAACTTATATTATGCTGCGGAAATCTTAATGTAAATTTTTGGTGCAAATTGTGTAAGTTATCATTTAAATAGCGCTTTTGCTTTTTTATTTTATTTCTAGTTATAAACTCCTTTTTACCAGACGTCATGCGGCTAATATCGTCATCTTCAAAAAACTGTTTTATATCTTTTATTAACTGTTGTTTTACTTTATATTTTATTATTTGTGCGTTATCTTTGTTTGGTGTTGAAACCAACATTTTTCTTTCTACACGTTTACCTTCTTTACATTGATTTTTTAACCTGTTCAACTGTCTTCTAATACGTTCATTACTTATTTTCAACTCTTGAATTTTTTGATCTTTTAGTTTTAATTCCCTATTAGCTCTATATTTCATCTTTCTTAATACGGCTTTCCATGGAGAGGTTTTTTTTGTAACTAACGATTTTTTATGTTTAGGGAATATATCTAGGCTTTTTTGAGACGTATGTGATATGTTGCTGATTGAGCTTTGTGGACTATCAGGACAGACGCTGGAGGAAGCACTGCCAATGCATGTTAGTTCGTCCGTTCGTTCAGTATCTTGAGATAGCCGCTGAGATCTTGTTATTCTTCTTAGTCTACTAACCGGTGACGCGGGTGAATCACAATAAGACAAATTTTCGTATTCTTTAAAGGTCTCTGGAAGACAGGAACTTGTCTGAGAATGAACTTTTGCACGATGAATAATGTTAAACTCGTTTTCAACATCTTGTGTTACAGTTTGCAGTATCTCTCTATGTTTTGTCACATTGTTAGTGCTTAGGGTTGGAGATGATTGAGGAACATTTGAAAGAGGATCACGGTTCTCAGATATATATGTAGGTTCTTCATTTATTGGGAGCTCATCAGTTGCTTGTAACTTATCCACTTTTTTCTTTAAATAATATCGCCGAGAACTCTGCCTACTTTTCTTCCTACGAACCTTTTGCTGGTTTGGGGTCAAATCACTCATTGGTAGTACTGTGCCCCGAGCTTTTTTCCTTTGGTAACTCTCTCTTGACTTTACAAGCCATTGTGCGTATAGATCTGGATCATTTTTTATCTTGGCCATTCTACGACGCTCAGCCAATTTCTTCCTTAGACGTTTTTCTTCAATAGATAATTTATTTCGAGGCATGATCAATCTGCAACAATAGTTGCCATTAATTTTTAGAGAAGAAAGAGTTACAGTTGTGGTTAGCTAAATGCCAATTTAATAATATTATCAAGGTAAAATACGTCAAATCTGTTTATGGTTTTAGGTTACCCAAAGAAACCCAGGAAAGGTTATAAATTAAAGGTTATATGCACAGTACTTCGTTTGTCATTGTTACAGGCCGGTACTACTACTTAAAATAGATTTATAATGTACAATTAATGCAAAATATCATCGCTCTGGTCGTTTTGGACAGAGCAATCACAGCCATAGCGATCAGAAAAAGTCACAAAATCATAAATATAGCCGAATTTAAAAACAGTAGAAAGTTGTGATTACGTCTCATAAAAAACATCATAACGATCACTTAATTCACATAACAAATACATTCAGAAGCTTACTATTTCATTTAAATAACGTGCCATAGCAATCATAAAATTCGAGAACCAAATCCAGAGCAGTCATAAACTTACCTTCGTAATGTTGGAGCGCGGGAACGTGGCACACAGGTATCTTCCTCGGCGGTTAGACCACTACTGGCGTTGCCCCGCGGGAGGGGAATAGAGTGTCTATAACGCGTAACTAGGGATGAGCGCGATGTTTTACCTCAGCGCAGAGCGATGAGATAAAATTCCCGGTCACGATTTTAAATTCAAATTGTGCCAAAAGTATTATTAATATAACTAAAAATATTTTATTACTATGAAGATTAACTATTTGCTAGGTAATCTAAATAAGTTGTTTTATATAAACCTACTCATTAAAAAAGTTAAAGAATTTTTTTTCATTCAATCGGGAGTTGGGTCAACCCAGAGCGATCAGGATTTTAGGGTTTAAGATTTTTTTTAAAGCATTTCAAATAAACTTATTCATAATATTACCCTTGTATCACGTAGATAAGACACCGAACTGTATATAAAAAAATACTTGTAAAACGTTTTTCGATTTTAAAATGGGTTTATCCAGCCCGACACGAAAAAAAATGCCTCTGGAGATCGACCCAATTCTATTCGATTTTAATTCAATTAAACAATTCCCAACAGTGTCAGCGGTCGTGTACGTGAAACTTTCTACCCTACTCCCATCATATCTGCCTATCTGATTGCTTTCCACGTGAGTGATTTCGTAGGCACTGAATATACCGGTACTGATGCCAAGCCCTTCGGAATCATCTCCCGTCAAGGGGTAACTGATCAGCACAAATACGCCGCCGAAATCGGTCTTAAGATCACTAATGAGTTGGACGACTACTTTGGTATCCAGTATCATGAGATGGGACAAGGGACATTGATGAAGAATGATCACATTGCACTCCCCGACTTCCCGTCTGGTGCTATGGAAAACTGGGGTTTGGTGACCTATAGGTAAGTTTAATACCGAGTTATGTATTCATATTCATTAATGTTAAAAGCATAGTGTAGTCATTGTACAATTTCTAAATACATAGTATTTGAAATTTTGATGTCTTATAAATATTATTAAGAAAACAATAATTGCGTTGTTGTGTGAATAATTAAAAATTTCTTTTCAGAGAGCCTTTCCTTTTATATGACCCTAACAACACCGATCTACCTAACAAGATGTTCATCGCTATCATCATGGGTCATGAACTGGCACACAAATGGTTTGGTAATCTGGTCACATGCTTCTGGTGGAGCAACCTCTGGCTCAACGAATCCTTCGCTAGCTTCTTCGAATATTTCGCAACTCATATGGTAAATATTTAAAATTAGTTTTACTGTATTATTTGACGCTGAATTTCTTTTTGTATAGTGTCAATTGTGTGGTCAAACATTGATTACATTCGGAAATTAAAATTAAAAGTTTGATTTTAGGCTGAACCCTCGCTTGAATTGGATGACCAGTTCGTCATAGACTACGTGCACAATGCTCTTAGCGTTGATGCCAGCCCGTGGGTTACCCCCATGAACTGGAGTGCTGTTGAGAACCATCCTACTATTGACGCCCACTTCAGCACTACTAGCTATGATAAGGGAGCTTCGGTTCTTAGAATGTTGGAACACTTCGTTGGATGGAGAAATTTTAGAAACGCTCTTAGATATTACTTGAGAGATAAGTGAGTTAAAATCCCTACCACTGTACCCAAACAGTAGTCTTACCGATTCTGTAATATAAAATAAATAAGTAAAAATAGGCAAGGAAGATAAATCCGAGAAAAATGCCTTAAATCGAGTAACATGTTTGGTTTCAGTGCTTACGATATCGGTACTCCCATGAAGATGTATGCGGCTTTCGAAAAGGCCGTTGCTGAAGATTATGAGTACTTGCGCGATTTCTCCATCTTCAATATCACTGATATGTTTGATAGCTGGGTACAGAACGCTGGTGCCCCGGTTTTAAATGTCGCTGTTAACACTGATACCGGTATCATTACCGTCACACAGGTCAGTTGTAAAATCAACATTTTAAGGTGATGTATAAACATTTGTGTTTATGTTTAAGCTTAAAATACAGAATATTAGCTTTGATAATTTATATTGGAAAAACTGGTAAAATTGGCCATTATTTTTATGTTTCCCAATGTTATGTTTTACAGCAACGGTATGTGATTTCGGGTGCGCCTCCCGAGCGACTGTGGCAGATCCCTCTTACCTGGACCCATGGGGGAGAAGTCAACTTCCAGAGCACCAGACCCAGAACTGTCCTTACTACCAGATCCACCACCATCCAGGGTACACCTGGTCATAACTGGGTTATTTTCAACATTGCTCAGTCTGGTGTGTATTATTTTTGAAATGACTTATTTTTCAATACACGTAACGTCAAAAACAAATGTATTTTTTTAATTACACTAGGTTATTACCGTGTTAACTACGATGAACACAACTGGGAGATGATTGCTTTATACCTGAAGAGTAACAACAGGGAGAACATTCACAAACTGAACAGAGCTCAGGTAGATACATATTCGTCACAGATATTAAATTTTGAAAAATGCCAATGGCTGCCCTTGACTCTTTTTATATGAAACTTAAAAGCATACAGGCGAACTAAAACGAAAATTGTATTATGTTATAGATCGCTAACGATATTTTGTACTTCGTACGGTCTGCTGACGTGAATCTAACCCTCGCTTTCGACGTGCTCGACTTTTTGAGGAGCGAAACTGACTACTACGTCTGGGCTGGCGCTATCTCACAGTTAAACTGGATCCGCAGACGTCTGGAACACTTGCCTGATGCTCACACAGCTTTCAATGTACGTAAAACTTTTTATTTTATAATGGCTTCTCTGTCTTGAATAAACAGTAACTTTGTGATACAGGGTTCTTAAATTATGTTAGCTGATATTAGATTATTCGGATATTTATTATCGATTATTCCCATAGTTTGTGAGGTAGAAGCTCTATACATTTGTTTTGTTTACAGAGATACTTGCTTGAGCTCCTGGCAACCGTGATTGACCATCTTGGCTACGAAGAGCGCGAAAGCGACTCCACCTCGACAATATTCAACAGATTGCAAATCATGAGCTTAGCTTGCACCCTCGGACACAGTGGCTGCATCGCTGACAGTTTGAACAAATGGAGACAGTACAGAGAGAATAACACTCAAGTGTAAGTTATCATCATCATCATCAACATTCCACTTATTTTTGCACTACTGGCGCGGTATTATTTTGGAAAAATATGTTCTATAAGTTGATTCAAAATTCACAATAAGTCATGAGAAAATTACTCCGAATAATTTTGACACTGATTTATTAAAGTAGATATAATACTGTAATAATAATATCGCAACAATCTCAATTATCATCGTCACAATTATCTATAAAGGCTTTAAAAAAGTCAAGAAAAAAGCCAAGTTGACTTTGAGTTTAATAAGAAACAAAAAATTGTGCTTACAATCAAAACCGTTTTATCCAGGGTCCCATTGAACCTCCGCCGACATGTGTACTGTACTGGTATTCGTGAAGGTAACAGCACCGACTACACTTTCCTGTTCAACAAGTACAATACTTCTGAGAACGCCGCTGAAATGGCTGCCATACTCCACGCTCTCGGATGCACGAAAGATGAGGTCTCTCTTATACAGTGAGTGTACTTGATCTACTAGCTATCGCTGCAATCGAGTTGCCGGTTATTACATTAGACCTTTTTTATAGCATGGGTAGGTGGTAGATGATCAATGCGGAATTGCGGATTTTCCAGGCGGCAGGGTATTTCGGACTGATACCGACTAAAACAGCATTTACCTACATTACTACTTTGTCCTGTAACCTCTGTATGTCTCTTCAGGGAATACCAACATAATAGTATGATATTTTAAATTACACTTTTACTAATATCTTATTTTTTTATTACAGTTATCTGGAACAGTCCATGTACAACGACAGAATTCGTATCCACGACCGTACCACCGCGTTTATATTTGCCCTGCAAGGAAACCCTGAGAATATTCCTATCGTCTTAAACTTCTTCTACAATCGTTTTGAAGAGATCAGAACTACGTAAGTTTTTTTTTTTGCCTATAATTTTATCAGGTCCAAAATCTGTCCCTATCTATTGCATCGTAGTCATCTATTAGCGGACCTGCTATAACGAACGCGCCCTATGCTAGCCATCATCATTTTGATGAAAACGATGATGGTTAGCATAGGGCACGTTGCACACCTCCAACGGCGGAAAAATATAGGCTGTTTATCATCATAAACAGCCTATATTTTCTGCCTTCCACATGTCGTACCGTTTAAAATATTATATATGTATCCGCAGGGCACTATGATTCATAATTGAAAATTGCTGATGATCTGCTTCAAATCCAAAGGATTACTAACCTAAACTAATTATTGCATTGGATCGCAGTGATGTTATTAGCTGGAACTCAAATATTGTAAATATGATAAAGAGCGAGGTAGTAATTTTTAGGGATAATTTATATAATGTCTTATTGACAGGTACGGTGGTGACAGTAATCTTGAATACTGCGTCAGCTTAATTCCCGGATGGTTAACCGACTTCACACTCATTCAGCAGGTATTTATTTCTTTAATCTTGATTAAGTACCATGATTTTTGCAAACAAAAATTTATGGTAAAGTTGTCTACTGTATTGTCATTTGATAGACATTTGGATATTCAAAACCAAAATAAAGTGTAGTGTTTGTTTTTGTCTTTTCAGTTCCAAACATGGTTATACGCCAACCAAGTGGCTTTGGGTGACTCCTTTGACAGCGGTGTTGCAGGAGTTAACTCGGCCATCAACAGTCTCAACTGGGGAAACGCCGCCGCCCCGGAACTCTACAACTTCCTCCTATCGAGAAGCACTTCCCCTACTATTGTTGCTTCTTCAATCCTTCTCCTGGCAGCAATGCTTCTACAAATATTCCGATAATTTATTCAATTTAAGTAGAAATTAATAATTTAACATAATAATTATTATAAACTAGGTGAAAATTAAATGTTCTTTATAAATCATAAAATGTTATATACGTATTAACAAAAGTGATAAACTCGTTTTAGATAAATATATTTAAATTAAGCGTAAGTAAATTTTGACTAAGCTACTTGAGGCCACAATTCAGCATATTGCAATCACTTAATATGGTACTATTCAATGTATACCTACCGTCATCATTAGCAAATTAGATCATTTTAGAGTTACGTATTGGTAACTTACATATAAATAAAAAAGAGTTGGCCCATGTACTTTTCTTTAGGGGATTTACCCCAAATGATATTTGAGCATCAGATGTAAGAAACATCAATTGTGGCTGTGATCTATAAGTAGAATTAAAATAAATAAAATGCCTTGCTCCTTTTACCAATATTTTGTTATTGATCAAGTAACAAAGGTAAAAGTAACAAAATTATTTCCTATTTTTAATTAAATGTTTCTGTAAAATGTAATAATTAGTTTTATTTTATACTTTGTTTATACGATACAGATTGCTGGACATGTATAAAAGGGACAGATGGAACCCTTATTACATACCCTTACCGTAGACATGAGCGCCGATGGCCAATTTCACGGCGGCGGCGTGGCCAAAAAATTTCCACGGCGGCGGCGGCGTCGAAGCGGCGCGGCGTGGCCGGCCGTGGGCCATAGTGTTTTTTAATAAGGGAGAGATTTCTAAAAAATAGCATAACGCTATATTTCTAGAAAATCATACTGTTGTCACCAAAAAAGCTTTTTATAGCAACATAATTAATTTTTAATTACAATTTTGCAGTATTCTAAATAATAAGTTGGGATCAGAAAATATTATACCTACCTATAATAAAATATTTAATTATGCATAAGTAGACTTACAAAAAAATGCCGTTTATTAGTTTATGGAGTCTGCAAAATACATAACTGAATTAAAACTACGGATTTTATCGCGTTATATTGACATTATTTGAATCCTGACGTTTCGGACCCTTTACAGCGTCCATGGTCACGGGTGACTAAGGTGGTAGGCGTCTTGACGTTTTAATTACTAACAGCTACCCTACATTTTTGTTAATTATTGGCAATCCGATTCACGCAGAACGAGCTCACCGTATCCTTCGGTCTTGCAGTTTTAGGCTTAGTGTTAGATTTAATTGAATCTATAATGAACACAGATCCAACAAAGGTTATGTTTAACGACCTTATTACCCCGAGACCGGTCGTCCGAAGTGGTTCCGGGATACGTGTACCTAGGGCAGACAATACAAGTAGGTAGAAACAACTTCGAGAGGGAAGCCGAAAGGACGATTCAGCTGGGATGGACTGGCTGCATTTGGTAAACTTCGACAAGTCTTCTCGCTATCTATTCCACATTGCCTTAAGACGAAAGTCTTCGATGCGCGCGTCCCACCAGTCATGACCTACGCAGCTGAAACGTGGACACTCGGCATGGCATCACGGCGAGACCGGTCCATAAGTTAAAAGTCGCACAGCGAGCTATGGAGAGAGCTATGCTCGGAGTCTCTCTGAGGGATAAAATTCGTAACCACGGACGTCAGAGAACCAAAATAACCGACATAGCTAAAAGGATTAGCACGCTGAAGTGGCAATGGGCCGGTCACGTCTCTCGGAGAACCGACAATCGTTGGAGTGAACGAGTTCTTAGGTGGAGACCACGTCTAGGCAGGCGTAGTGTAGGACGCCCGCCAGCCAGGTGGAGTGACGACCTGCAGAAGGTAGCTGGCAGCAACTGGATGAAAAGAGCTAAAGATCGAGCTCTGTGGCGTTCACTAAAGGAGGCCTACGTCCAGCAGTGAACGAATACGGGCTGATGATGAATCTATAATTGCGTTCCAAGCAGGTGGTAGGACCCAGCCATCTCCTCTATTGAAATTTGGGTGTTTTTTAATTTCAATAGCCTCACGAATCATCCTGGGTAAGAATCGGTTAACTTTTGCGAGGACTTGTGGTTTATTAAATCTGATGTAATGCTGGGCCTTGTCAAGGGTTCATAAATTGCAGACTTTCCGGAACGGCGGAGTTTGACATTAGCTTTGTTCTTTTACGCGGGTCCCTACGCTTCGATTAGTTTGGCCTATGTAAGAGAGACCACAGTCACAATCAAGCTTGTATACTCCTGCATCATGTAGAGGTAGTGACACTTTACAGGTGGTAAAAACTGACTGATCTCCTTCAGCGGCTTGTTTTAACTGTTAGTGACTCCGCTCACATATGGTACTACTACAGGTAAGCGCTCGACTGTGATACGATTCACGGTTTCCGTGACCTGCAGTACTACCATGTGTGAGTCACTGGCGCGGCTAGGTTTGCCAGGTCGCCAAACCGGACAATTAGAATAGCCGGATAGACCAGCCGGTTAGGCTCGACATTTGGGTAAAAAAGCCGGACATCCCTGGGCTCACCTTCGCTCGGCTACGCTCGGTACTCGCTCGTTTGCGATATGTAAAAAGCCTATCAGAGCCAGTTTATTTTGGCCGGACAGACAATCAAAAAGCCTAACTACTTATGTCCGGCTTTATCCGGACGCCTGGCAACTCTAGGCGTGGCGAAGGGATGCGGTCAGGCCGGTCGTGCGCGGCGGCGCGCCGCGTGCTACACTCGGCGGCGGCGCGCCGACATGAACTCACGGCGACGGCGGCGCGCCGGCGCGGCGCTCATATCTATTACCGTATGACCATGAAGTATGAACTAAAAAAACCTGTGAAATATTAAAGCTACCTTCTTTAAATTTAATATTTTGAGATTGAGGAGTTTAAGCTATAACAGCCAGTTCCTCAGTCAGTGCAAGTTTGACTCCAAATTGAGGCTTCCTTAGAAATTTGCATACAGATTCAGACCAACTCTCTCCAACGACCAGCTCTTGTGCCGACATAAACTACAAAAAAAACTTATTGTAACAAAATTTAAAATGCTTTGTATGTCTGTACATACACTACACACGATACCATATATTTGTCTTTACTAGCCGTGTGCTAGTAGAATATTAAACAATGTTCCAATACCCCAAAAGTGTGAGTCGTAGTAATAACGTATCATGCATAAACGATAAAATAAATTATCTGCTGATTATAAGATAAATGTTGATTTTAGCCACGCTTTTGATTAAATAGTCTTCATCGAAAATAATGATAGGTAGATGATAAGTTAAAACTAAATTGATAAATATATAATATTCCAATTCTTATGCCTGTCTAGTTGATCTTTTGGTACCGTCCGTGGTGTATGGGTGAGTACACATTTTTATATAATTAGGTTTATTGATAAATTTGGGAGTGGCATTTATTACAACGGTAATAGTATGACTAACGAATTTGTATTTAATACACAAGTAATATTTACTATATGAAATTTACCCTTGAAAGATATTGGTACCGTAATATAATTACGTTTTAGAAAATAAACTTTTAACAATATTGTCCTTGAACTTTGCACCCATTGAAAATATTAACTTTGGTAGCTTTAAATTTTTATTGTAATATTAAGTATTTTAATTTTTGAATATATAAGGTATTTTTTTGGCAACTCGTAATTGTTTCTTTTCCAATTTCTATTTTTTCATAAACGTTTCGATCAACTCTAATATTATCCATTTCCTCATCTCTAATTCATCCATACCCTCCTAGGTACCAACATGTTGCTTTCCGCCATCTTCTGTATTCTCCTGGGGTCAATCGCGGCCATACCTCAGGATGAGCTCAGGTCTAACTTGGAGTTCTTCGACTACAGCACCAACTTGGATGAGCCAGCGTACCGTCTGCGTGACGTTGTGTACCCTACCGATATATACGTAGACCTCGATGTCTACTTAACTGAGGGTCGGTTCAGTGGACTGGTACAGTTGGACGTTGAAGTAAGTAATATTTATAATAGTAGTTGTATTAATATTTATAGTTGTAGTAATATTTATAATAGATGCAACAAAAATTTTTCATAGGGCATTAAGATACTTATCTGTCTTTAGAAATATTAAATCCTGTGTAGACTTGCTATCAATGTACTTACTGAGGCTAATCTTTTTATCAGGGCCTGGACTTTTATTGAGCAACGTAAAACAATCTGTTTATTGATTAACGAATGAACTTTTATTGACTAACGAAATTTTTCCTGTTTACGTTACTTAATAATAGTTCATAAGAGAAGAAAAAATCGAAGACAGTAATCGATGTTTTGTTAGAATTTTGAAGAAAAACAAATATTTACTTGAGAATTTCCATTCATAATTTTTGAGTAAATCAACAAACTTAGAAGATCTCAATTTACTATCTCTTATACAGCCACGTATTGCTTTTATATAGAAAAAAAAGAAAAAAGAAAGAACGGACTAGAAAGGAAATTGCACGCGATGTTAAAGTAGGGTTTATGGCTGTACTACCGGAAAGCTCCAAACCAAACAAATCATTGAAACGTGTTATTTAGAGTAACAGGACAATAATAAATTATCGTCGTATCTCGGTACTTCACCTATAAAATCCATGATGTTGATTCAGTGTTAGTATGTAGGTAGATATGATTTTTTGAGCTTTCGTGATCCTTAGAGTATGTAACGCAAGCAGAAAATTTTGTCTTGATTAAAAAATAATCTCCATACACATACATGTACAATCATTATTGATTGGTTTATGATCCTTAACCCAAAAATACCGCTTTCGGTGAATTAAAACAGGTTTCACGTGATTTTATGTGTGTTTTAAATTTTAAATATAATGTATTTTTTTAATTGACCTGAAACGGTTTTATTCATAATTATCAAAAAAATTACAGCGGCATACCGATTACTTTATCCGATAATAAACGGGTTAGATCGTAATTACCGATAATCATATCAATAGTCACAGACACAATTATGCGTGACTAAGGAATATTTAATAACTATTGATGGCGTCAGAATCTTAATCCTTGCTACATAATAATGTTTAGCATCTAATTTATTACTTTGGATTCAGGGTTTTGGTGCGTTGATTGCGTATTGTAAAATAATGCACTTAAAACTTAGGGGATTGAATAAACAATTAATACAGGCACCTATCTAACTTAATTATTACCTTAATTATAGCCTTGACTAAATAAATAAATATAATTATTTTTATTAATTACAACATAAATATTACGAAGAAAATATTCAGTTTGATACAATAACAATACCTACATAACATTATGAAAGAAAAATGTGGAAAGGATTTCAAAATAATTTTTACTACATGATAATTTTCATCTTAAATCGTTCTAATTTGCGATTTGTTTTCTATTCAGGTCAGAGAAAGCAACCTCTCACAGATCGTCTTCCACCAGAACGTGGTTTCAATCACGGGTGTCAATGTTATCAACTCCTTCAACAACACCCCCGTTGGCCTACAGTTCCCCAACCCCTTCACTACTGATGATTACTATGAACTCCTTCTTATCAACCTTGCCCAGCCCATTGACGCAGGCCTATATTCCATAACCGTGCGCTACGAAGGCCAGATAAACCAAAACCCCGTCGACAGAGGCTTCTACGCAGGTTACTATTACCTAAACAATGAGAAGAGGTGAGTCAAAAATACAATTATTTCACTGAATTACGAAATAGATAAACCCTATTGAGATACTGATTTCTGACACTTACGCGAATACTAGACATTGAAATAAAACTACTTTTTACGGATTTTATCGCGTTATATTGATATTATTTTAATCCCGACGTTTCGGACCCTTTACAGCGTCCATGGTCACGGGTGACTAAGGTGGTAGGCGTCTTGACGTTTCAATTACTAACAGCTACCCTACATTTTTTGTTAATTGTTGGCAATCCGATTCACGCAGAACGAGCTCACTGTATCCTTCGGTCTTGCATTTTTAGGCTTGGATTTAATTGAATCTATAATAGAAACGTCGGGATTAAAATAATATCAATATAACGCGATAAAATCCGTAAAAAGTAGTTTTATTTCAAAACCCTATTGAGAATTGCTATTTTATTATGAAATGTGACATTTACACTTATTTGCAGGATCTACGCCACTACACAATTCCAGCCCTTCCACGCCAGGAAAGCTTTCCCCTGCTTCGATGAGCCCCAATTTAAATCTCGTTATACAATTTCCATCACTCGTGACAGCAATTTAAGCCCGTCGTACTCCAACATGGCTATCAGCAACACCACAGCGTAAGTTGTTTATATTCATAATTTAAAAATCTTTTAACATGTAAAGTCTATATAAAAATTCTTATTGCCAAATTCTGCGTTACTAAATTTTAAGTACCGCGTGTAAACTTGACATACAATTTCTTCAATGTAATCCAATCAAATAATTTCCCACAGCGTTGGCGGTCGTGTACGTGAAACTTTCTACCCTACTCCCATCATCTCTGCCTACCTGGTTGCATTCCACGTGAGTGATTTCGTGGAGACTGAACTTACAAGCACTAACGCCAAACCCTTTGGAATCATTTCCCGTCAAGGAGTTACTGATCAGCATGAATATGCTGCTGAAGTCGGTCTTAAGATCACCAACGAGTTGGATGATTACCTTGGTATCCAGTATCATGAAATGGGACAAGGCACATTGATGAAGAATGACCACATTGCTCTTCCTGACTTCCCGTCTGGTGCTATGGAAAACTGGGGTATGGTGAACTACAGGTATGTTTAATATCAATGTAGGTACTATTTGCTTAAAGGCGTAGACTATCTATTTGATGGTGTAGCATAGTATTTTTTATTTATATTTAATCAATGTTTAAGAAAACTCACTGTTTTAACATTTCGTTCCAGAGAGGCTTACCTTTTATATGATCCTTACCACACCAATTTAAACAACAAGATATTCATTGCCACCATCATGGCCCACGAACTTGGACATAAATGGTTCGGTAACCTTGTCACTTGCTTCTGGTGGAGCAACCTCTGGCTCAACGAATCCTTCGCGAGCTTCTTCGAATATTTCGCGGCTCACTGGGTAAATTTTATTTCAAATTAGTATTTTATTCAAGCTGTATTTAACTAAAGGTCATCAATCATTAATTCAATTGAATGGTCAAAATTTTTATTATTTATAAACTAAAGCTAAAACTCAGTTTAATTCTAGGCTGATCCATCTCTCGAATTGGACGACCAGTTCGTCATTGACTACGTGCAAAGTGCGCTTAACGCCGATTCCAGTGCCTCTGCCACCCCCATGAACTGGAGTGCTGTTGAGAGCAACCCTACAGTTTCTGCCCACTTCAGTACCACTAGCTACGCCAAGGGAGCTTCGGTTCTTAGGATGTTGGAACACTTCGTTGGATGGAGAAATTTCAGAAACGCTCTTAGATATTACTTGAGAGACAAGTGAGTTGTATTAATTACCGAGCAAGTAGCTTGTATGTTGTGGAGTTTGCTATTCTTATAAAGGATATTTTAACGAAGTGAATATTACTAGTTAAGCAAGATTAGAAAGATCCCAGAAGAAATTGTCCTACATTGACTTTATCTTTTATTTCAGTGCTTACGATATCGGTACTCCCACCGATATGTATGCGGCCTTCGAACAGGCCGTCGCTGAAGATTATGAGTACGTGCGCGATTTCTCCAATGTCAACATCAGTACTTTGTTCGATAGTTGGGTGCAGAACGGTGGTTCCCCTGTTTTGAACGTCGCTGTTAACACCGATACCGGTGTCATTACCGTCACACAGGTCAGTTGTAAAATATGACTCGTATAAATCTGCAAAGTTGACCATATTTATATTTAAGCTTAAATTACCAAAGTATTCTAGCTGATACTGATAAAAACTGGTGACTTTGAAATAATTGTTATTTACTCAGAAATATGTTTTACAGCAACGATATGTGATCTCGGGTACGGCTCCTGACCAACTGTGGCAAATTCCCCTTTCCTGGACTCATGGGGGCGCAGTCAACTTCCAGAGCACCAGACCCAGCACTGTCCTTACTACCAGATCCGCCACTATTCAAGGCACACCTGGTCATAACTGGGTTATTTTCAATATTGCTCAGTCTGGTATGTATAATAATAAGCTTTTTTTATTTTTAGTAGTATTTCGTATGTACTGTCAATAACTGTATTATAACACTAGGTTTATACCGTGTCAACTACGATGAACACAACTGGGAGATGATTGCTTCATACCTGAAGAGCAACAACAGGCAGAACATCCACAAACTGAACAGAGCTCAGGTAGATTTATCATTACAGAAATAATTTACAGTTATTATTATACTAGAATGTAACAAAAATGCACCATAATTTAACCAGCCTAATTTTCAGTAATAATTACCTACAATATTTTAGTTATTAAAATACAGTCTTCACTTAATATTGGTATTACCCGGGAGTTGGGTTGCAAAGGTTTGAAGGTCTGGTTAGACAGTTTGCTATCATTAATATTTGGGAAACGACTTGGAATCTGATGATGATTTGAACATAATATAGTGTAATCGCAATTACCTGTCCATTTCTTATACAAGTCCTAAAATCGTAAAGCAAACTACGAAAATTTAAATATTTTTTATTTTAGATCGTTAACGACATTTTGCACTTCGTGCGTTCCGGCGACATGAACCGAACTCTCGCTTTCGACGTGCTGGACTTCTTGCGAAGCGAGACCGACTACTATGTGTGGGCTGGCGCTCTTACCCAGATCGACTGGATCCGTAGACGCCTGGAGCACTTACCTGATGCTCACACCGCTTTCACTGTACGTAAAACTTATACCTAATTTAGTATAGTGGCTTTTCAACCCAGCAACTTCAAGATAAGTGTTCTTCTCATATATATACATATTGTCTATTGCAGCTATATTTTTTTCAGTTGACTCTAGAGGCACTTAAATAATTAAGATGATATTCTGGAAGTAGAAGCTAATTGTTTTACTAATTTAATTCTTATTTTGTAGAGATACATCCTTGAGCTCATGACAACCGTTATTGACCATCTTGGCTACGAAGAGCGCGCAAACGACTCCACTTCGACAATCCTGAACAGAATGCAGATCATGAACTATGCTTGCAACCTTGGACACAGTGGCTGTATCGCTGACAGTTTGAACAAATGGAGACAGTTCAGAGATAATGACACTCAATTGTAAGTCATCATCATCCATCAACAACCTTTTAACTATTGCACTGAGTACGAGGGCTGAGGGTATAGTGCCAGCATACTTGAATATTGTTTTATGATACAAAAAAATAGTTGTTCCGCTTTTAAAATTTTCATATTGAATAAACGCAGGCTACATAGAAAACTGTAAAAAAATTAAAGGCACGGAAAACATAGTTGACATTGAGATATCATAAACTAAAACATGTGCTTAGAATAAAAGTATAAATCATTCTCTATTCAGGGTCCCAGTGAACCTCCGTCGCTATGTGTACTGCACTGGTATTCGTGAAGGTAACAACACCGACTACAATTTCCTGTTCAGCAAGTACAATACTTCTGAGAACACCGCTGACATGGTCGTCATTCTCCGTACTCTGGCGTGCACGAAAGATGAGGCCT
Organism: Acronicta psi; assembly: GCA_946251955.1. NCBI lineage: Eukaryota > Metazoa > Arthropoda > Insecta > Lepidoptera > Noctuidae > Acronicta > Acronicta psi. The sequence goes on from OX276476.1 coordinate 12,511,067, forward strand.
CTCTTGTAAAGTAAGTATGATTGATCTATTATTAGTATTTATTTTAATTTTGTAGAATCTGCTTCTTATTCTGGTGTAATGGCCGCTAGCGTGACATCAGGTTGAGAAAAGTGTTAATAGTGGTCTTTAAAAAAACTCAGTTGCTAAATTGAAGTGGTCACTTTTGGATGACAGAATGACCAAAATATGCCCAGAACGTAACCGTCGCTAGATGACAAATTGTAATATTGGACAGGGCATAGTTATAATAGCTTGGCTGCTAAGAAGATGGTTTGGCGTTGACGGAACGCCTTTGCTTTTTTGACGTGGTGATACTGTGGATACACATTGATATACTGTCCTCTGAGCCTTGCCTAACCCTTCAGGGATAACAGATGTGGTAGTATAATATTTTAGATAACACTTTAACTAAAATCCTATCTTTTTATTACAGTTATCTGGAACAATCCATGTACAACGACAGAATCCGCATCCACGACCGTACCAACGCTTTCTCTTTTGCCCTGCAAGGAAACCCTGAGAACCTCCCCATCGTCCTTAACTTCCTCTACAATCGCTTCCAAGAGATCAGAACTACGTAAGTTGGGTTTCGTTATTTTTATTTGATTAAGATCAGAATCTACTCTACCTGCATATCCTATATCGGTTATCTGTTGATGGATTCTAAGCGAGTATGATTTATGATAACAGTTTGATAGATCTTATAACAGAGTACATCTCATTATATCTTTGCACAGTAGCAATACTGTACATTAAAATATTTATTTCTATTATCGGGGTAAACAAGGCTGCTATTCAGGTCTAGATAAATCTTCTAAATTTCAATCTTACAATCATAATCTGATTCTTGTCAGAAAATTGCTCAAGATTGGCTTGAAATTTTTATATATTGAAAGAATACTCTTAAAATCCCACATTAAACATTTTTTAGAGATTTACGTTATTAATATTACTTAGGCTATTATTCTAGACTAAATGTATTAGAATCATTGCATCTACAAACATAGCATAACATTGCTTCTTTATAGTAGGATTTAAGAAATTTAAATATAGTACAACATAGAGTTTTTATAGGTAATATCATAATTATCTCTTGACAGATACGGCGGAGAAGCTCGTCTTAACATCTGCATCAACGCTATTCCTGCGTGGTTGACTGACTTCACACTCATTCAGCAGGTTTGTATTTCTTTGTGCCATGTTAACGTTATTGAACAAATATTTATTTAGTAACAAACATTTTATTAATTTTTCTGTTGTATTGAAAGTCTTATGAAGCGAATGTTCTCAAACATTGTATTTTCAATAATGAATCAAAATATCGTCTTGACTGTTTCTTTCTTTACAGTTCCAAACATGGGTGTATGCCAACCAAGTGGCGTTGGCTGGTTCCTTCGCCAATGGTGTTGCAGGAGTCAACACAGCCATCAACAATCTCAACTGGGGTAACGCCGCCGCCCCTGAACTCTACAACTTCCTTCTGTCTAAAAGTGCTTCCCCTACCATTGTTGCTTCTTCAATCCTCCTCTTAACAGCAATGCTCCTACAAATGTTCCGTTAATTTATTCAATTTTAAGTAGAAATTAATAATTTAACATATTATAATAGTTATAAAATAAGTAAAATGTGCCTTATAAATTATGTATGTGCAGTCAGGGCCAAATTATAATGAGAAAAATAAAGATAAATAATAAAATGACATGTCTGCCTTAATTCATAAAACCCTACATAGGATTTTTTCCTGACTGTATCATTATTTATTATTAAATATGTTTTGTAAATAAAGAATTCGTTTTATTTTATATTTTCTTATCTGTGACGAAACTTATGAGCTCTTGTCTAAACAATTAAATAAATAAATAAATGTATGTGTGTAATCGTAGCTAGAAAGTGCCTAAGCTTTGTTTGCTTTAAATGGTCCAATGGTCAAATCACTGGCTACACTACTTTTCATGAAACCAATCACCATAATTCACAACAATTATGATATTTCATGCGGCCGTCACATAAGTATGTCTCTCACTGGGATTCAGTGTCTTATTTAAAAAAAAATTATAGATCTAAATACCTATTCTATAGGTGCTACATACTTATAATAATTTTTATTATCATTATCATCAGCCCGTATTCGAACACCGCTGGACGTAGGCGCTAAATAGACAATAGCTCTTTCCTTCCTTAGGAACTTGTGATCAAATTTACAATAATTTTGACAATACATGCGACCTTCATGCGCAGCGTGGAACAGCTTCCAAGGACCGACAACCTGGTAGAGGTCGCTGGGAGTCGTTAAATGCAGGCAGCATAAGTCCAGTCTCTATGGAAGTCAATGAGGGAGGTCTTCGTTCAGGAGTGAACCTCTTTTGGCTGATAGGATGATGATGCAACCTTCACGATAGCGTAATGGTGATGACAAATCTTCTCATATAAGAAATAAGGAAACTATAGTTAAACACATGTCGGTTAATATAGTCTTAAGCTCTGTTGTTATAACATTCATCCACATGATTACAGATAACGTTATGTCTATTTTATGCCGCAGTAAAAACGTCAAACAAGAAGTAAGATTGTATATAATTATTACACAATACGTAACTAATTAAGTAAGTGATGGAATCTCTATAGCTCGTGACAAATTTGTCTCCTAAATCGGTTTAGGATAAAAATTATAAAATAATAAATTACCAAATTTATCAGTAAATTATTATTGATACGTTAAACTTATCAATAAGCAATAAATTGTGATAATAGTGATAATAATATTATGATTAAGGTTTATCAGTGAATGATGTTAATTTTTTTATTGATTTCTATGGTTCTGTCGGAGAAATCATTTAATCATAATCGGAATTGTATAAAGGACATTATTGTTATCAGGTAAGACAATAATTTTTTTTTAAGTTATATTGTAAATTTTAAATTCATTTACTTCATCATTTCTCTCTCGTTTGTTACTTAGTAAAAATACAAATTACAATACTACGTAATTCATAGAAAACACAGATTTTTCTGCCTAATTCAAATATAATAACATTATAACTATTGTTTATAACTAGTAAGTTCTAAAAATATTCGTACAAATTGATCCCTTTACTTTACAATATAAAATTAAAATTTTAATAATCTCTTGTAAGATAGGTCTACGGTCATATAAAGTAAATAAGGTAGTTTAGTTAGCATAACTTGGGTACCACATTTCTTGTGTTAAGTTTTTAGGGGATAAACTGGTGGGAGTAGGTCGAACACCGTATTCAAATATAGTATGTGTTGATCTTTAAGCAGTAGTAGTAATGAAGATTCCACTAATTATTATTTCTCTGTACTTGCAGAAATGTCCAAAGTATTTCTAGTAGCCTTGAGCCTCGCGCTTTTGGCGCTAGCCAAAGGTGACCACCCTGTCTCTTGGTACAGAGAATTCCAGGACTTCATTTATGATGACATCCCCGTAGCTAGGAGTGCAGAGTCAGCATACAGACTGCCAGAAAATGTGGTGCCTCTGGAGTATGACATATACATTGATCTCTATTTCGATGAGAGAACTGATAGACCATTCAGTTATGATGGTAGAGAGAGCATTGTAATTCAGGTAAGTGGTTACATGATTAGTAGGCTCGGTTATAGTAGTTTCATTGGCTACATTACCGTTCAAACCGAAACACAGTAACACACACAATATTGGCATATTATTGTCTAGCAGCAGAATGCATCTAATCCAGATGAACTCAGCAGCTATTTCAAAGATATATAGACAACGGGAGTTAAACAATGAGAAATTAAATGAGGTGTTGAGTTTTGAAGATTAATGCTTATTGAATTTAAGGGCGGCTGAAGTATAAAAACATAAACAGTCGTTGTTGCTAAAAACAAATAAATCATTTATATCCTTTCAAAATTGTTTTTAATCCACTAAACTGCGTTACAATTTATAGGTAGGTTTGAAATATGACTCATTGTTTGACTACGGCAATAGTATTTACTGTATTTTTTTTTTTCAGGCAGCCGAAGCCAATGTAAATCAAATCGTTCTGCATGCAAATGTAGACAGTATTAATTCAGTTACGCTGTTTGATAATGCTGGCCTTCCAGTTAGTCTCAATCGCAGCGCACCTTTCGAAACAGAAGCGCTGTACCATTTCTTAAGAATCAATCTAAACGAAAACTTGAATGCTCGTGTCAATTATACCTTGAACATTGAATACTCCAACACAATGAATGAAGGTCCCATGAAAAGGGGTATTTGGAGGGGGGTGTATACCGATGGCAATGGCACTGACAGGTATGCTGAATAAGATAACGCAAAGCGTTTCGTTGTGAAATTTCTTTGGCATGTTTAGATTCATAATAACTGGTGGCCTAAAGCACTTTAATTTTAAATGCTTTTATGCGTACTTAAGATTCGGTATTTATTGTTTACTGATACAGCCTTTTAAGATAAGATATTACATTGAAATTCCTATCGACTTTTATAAACAAAACATGTTAAATAATAATGACTATTGATATTAACCTAAAAAGACATTTTTATCATTAGCACCCACATTTGATATTGAATTTAATAATTTTGCGTTACGTATATTATTGTTTATTGTTTTATGATTTCTCGGGAATATTTTTTTAAAATTCTTCTCTGCTATAGTACTGTTAGCACGGTATTTGTACTCCTACCTAATATAAATAGAATTATGATTTTGCCGATTAACATCAGTACTAAAGTTATCATCATCAGCAACATCCATCTAACCAGTATTTACTGTAATTCTTCATTTTACAGGATTTACGCGACCACCCACTTCCAGCCATACAACGCGAGACAGGCTTTCCCATGCTGGGACGAGCCTCTCTTCAAAGCAGTCTTCAAAGTGCACTTGACTAGACCTGCTGGATACATCGGAACTTTCTCCAACACTGCTATCGACGCTACAACTCAGTACGTATATTACAGAAATGCAAAAAATATGGTAGCATGGCCAATCAAGCTAATTTGTATGACATTTTCAAGTAAGCTTTAAAAAGAAGTTATGATAAAGAAATAAAAAAGTTTAAAGGCTTGTAGTCTAGTAATAACTACAACGATCAATGAAACCAGCCGATCAACGAACTGCCATCAGACAATCCTTATTGTAAAATTTTAACTCCTAAGATGACTGATTTTACTAAAACTGCAATACAAATACCCAAAATAACACGGGACCAATGATAATAGGCCATGCACGCGAGAATTGAGGTTTCAGCTATATTTCGCTATCCAAATAACAGTACACTGAAACTATTTTATTTTTATAGGCTGCCAAACAACCGCGCTCGCACTGACTTTGCTGCCACCCCCAAAATGTCATCCTACCTGGTCACGTTCCTCGTCAGTGAGAGCTTCCAAGTGATTGCCCAGGACACTTCGTTCACCCCTCCAGTCAGGATCATCGGTAGATCGAACACGGTCGGTCTCGGAGACCATGCGTTGGAACTCTCAACCAGAATGACGGAATTCTTTGATAATTATTTCGGAATACCCTACTCGACGTTGCATCCTAATTTGCTGAACGATCATGTTTCGTCTCCTGACTGGGCTTCAGCTGGAACTGAGAATTGGGGTATGGTCAGCTACAGGTTAGTAGGTGTCATACATTTATTCACTTATGATACAATCATAAATAGTACTTAGGACGTGCATTAGTTCTATTTAATCAGGTTGAATTTGCTGCCATTATAATCATGCACGAGATATTCAGAAATTTCAGTTACTATCTGGCTGTACGATCACACTGTAGAGCCCCAAATGTAAAGAGCTAGCAAGCAATTCTGTAGTCTTTAGGACGGAAACTACAGAACACAAAGTGAACAAAATCAATTATGAAGACGGGCTCTGGAATTGCATTGTACATTACTGGTCTTATATCTGCAACAAATAAATTTACAGACAGATTATTAATCATTCCTGGAGATTTCATTATCCAAGAGTGCCTTCTACTCCAATATTAATTCGATTGTTTTTTTAGGGAGCTGTACTTGACTTTAAATACAAGTGAAACGATTATGTCTAACGAGCATTACGCGGCCACTTTGGTGTCTCATGAGCTCGCCCACAAGTGGTTCGGCAACCTTATCACCTGCTACTGGTGGAGCAACACCTGGATCAACGAGGGTTATGCCAGCTACTTCGGCTATATTGCTACTAATGCGGTAAGTTCCATTAGGGTTTGGAACACAAATGAAGTATTCAAAATTAATAGTTTCCAGATTTTAACAGTAGTATTTCTTTGTGGTATTAAAGATACTGGTTTTTAGTAATACTGTTACTAGATACTCCTTAAACAGAGCTTTATAGTGGATTTTCCTGGAAAATTCCTCAGTCTTAGTTTGGATTTGTGTTAAAATATAGCAGCCAACGGTAGGTAGATTACATTTCATGTTATGGAAATAATAAAGTCTATTATTTTTTATTAGATTTGTATTATATACTTAAGCGTTTTTTAAATCATCTATTCCCAGATGTTCCCTCAATACGAGTTCCCAGACCACTTTAACAGCCGCTACCTGCAGACTTCCCTGGCATTCGACTCTGGAGCCAGCACAGTTCCCCTAAACTACGAAGTGAACACACCAGCGCAAGTCACTGGACATTTTGGAACCATCAGCTACTCCAAAGCCGCGGCTTTCCTTAGGATGACAGCTAATATTATTTCCCCAGAAACCTTCCAGAAATCTTGCAGATACTTCTTGTTGAACAAGTGAGCCTTTTGACGTTGACGTTGACGTTCGTATTTATTTATGCTTTGCTGAAATATTTAAACTTAGAACTTATTTCTTTGTTAACCGAAAAATCTAAATAACTTTTCACCAAATAAAACATATAAATGTGTAAATACATAATTTGTCTATACACGTATCTCATAGTACAGATGAATTATTCATACATATTTGTTATCTTTAGAAATGTAACCTGATATCAGACGGACGTCTTTCTTTTCCTGTGACACTGATACTGCTATTTAATTGTTTTGTGAAAATTTCAGTGCCTACGAGCCTACTGACCAGTATGATCTTTTGGAAGCCATGACACAAGCTATCCAGGAAGACAATAGTGTTGCTGATTACAACAACTTTAGCTTTGCTGAGTACTATCGCATCTGGGTCAACGAGCCTGGCTATCCTATCTTGAAAGTGGAAATCAATCATTCAACAGGACTTATTACTCTTACTCAGGTTTGTATTAAATGTGTATAGAGTTTCCAAACCCCAAAAGATTTTCATTTGAGATTAAGTTATTTCAATTGAGATTTAAGAATAACTACTCTCTAGGACAATCTTTGGCCTTCGATCAGTTTTTTAAAACCTTATTATTTCAGGAGCGCTTCTTCCTCAGTGCATCTGCTACACCCACGGGCCAAATCTATCCTATCCCAATTACCTACTCTACCAAGAGTAGCCCAACCTTTACCAACCTGAAGCCTGTTCACATGATGATTCTACCAAGTGAAACCTTGAATAAGGCTGCCGGTGAAGAATGGGTGATATTCAATAATCTGCAACAAGGTATTTCAAGTGCATTTTGTATCTTACTATTCGGAGACCAGATACCATAATTCAGACAATTTTTTTCAGTAGCAAGCCCATCGTGACTTTAAATGAAATGTCTCCATACGTAATAAGGCAGCAAATGCTAAACGTTAATTTGTTAGTCGCCACTGTCCTAAGTTACTCGATTTTAATAGTCATGTGGTTTCAGGTCACTACAGAGTTGATTACGATGAAAGAACGTGGAATTTGATTGCTGAAGCTTTGCTGAATGAACCTGAATCAATTCACTACTTAAACAGAGCTCAGGTACGAATACTCATGTATTATTTTGCAGTGCTATTGCGTGTCAAAACAATTGTCATTTTCTCGTGGATTTTAATCCAAATAAAGCAAAATCAAATATTGAAGGATTTGTGAAGTGTTAAAACAGTTATGTTTGTTCTTCCTTCTTCCTTCACTGTTATAATAAAAACTACTTTGCTTGATTAAGGAAAGGCTTAAAAATGTGGTAAAAGATTTATAAATGTCAACACAAAGTTTATAAATTGCAACAGCTCCAAACTATTCAAAAGAGAGAAATTAAAATTTGTATGCCACTGTACAAAACAGTATTTTTACCTGAATTTGAACTGAATCAGGAGCACTTACTCTAGTTGTTATTACCTTCTGTTGTCTTGTTTCCAACAAATTAAGAATATTCTATTCAATAAGTAGAACTGCAATGTTTTACACCAATGCTGGATTAAAAGTTAGCATATTATTTTAATTTTTTCCTTAGATCGTAGATGACGTGTTTGCTCTTATGAGATCCGGTAGAATGACCTACAACTTCGGTTTTAACATTCTGAGGTTCTTGGCTAGTGAAATCAACTTCCATGTGTGGGACCCTGCTATCAGTGGATTCACCTGGCTGAGGAACAGACTGAGGCATATTCCTGAGAAGCAAGCTGAATTTGATGTAAGTGTATATTAGCTATGTTATGTGCGCCAACTTCGACTCAAATTACTTAGTTTTAGGAATTCGGTTAGGAATCTCAATCATGTGTAATGTTTATTGCCCTTACCTGCACACACGACACTTTATCATCATAATCATATAAAAGAAATGCTATGTATAGTTCTAGTTCTACATACGTAATAAATAAATAAGAAAAATATCAATACCCTTCTAGTAGCACTGTGAAGGATTCATCGATCTGTCCATTCATCCAGTAATATCTACAGCTGACTAAAGGCTTCTTCTCTATTCCGCCACTAGCCGATTATGTGCAAGTGTCACCCACTGATTCTTCACTGCTCTCACGATATTATCCATCAATTGGGCTGGTGGTTTGCCTCTAGGAAGGATAGAAATTCTTAATTCAAACTTGGATATCGCTACTCCACAATGCTATCAGCTAATAGCTTGTGAAATATTGTTTTCAGGCTTTCATCCTGCGTCAGTTGGAGTATGCTATCACCACTTTAGGTTTCGAGCCCAGTACTGATGAAACCCCTACAACCAGCATGGCAAGACAGAGCATCCTGCACTTCGCCTGCACTCTTGGTCACATTAGGTGTAACCAGGAGTCTTGGGATCAATTCGTAAACTTGAGAGACAACAATGTACCGTAAGTTGTCTTTTCACGGATAACCAGTCACCGGTGTGACTAACGAAATTAAAATCTCATTAGTTTAAATGGAACTCTGATTATATATCAGTTCATTTTTATCCCTTCCTGATCCCTTTCTGATACAGACTTTAACTATTCTAATATTTGCGCTAAGCGAGGACTGTCAGTCACCTGTCTAACGACCAAATTTACTCAACCGATTTCTAGTAAAAATTTGCTTAAACATGCTTTTGTAGCACACATTTTATTGCTTCGCACAACTTACTGCTTCGTTGGCGTAGTGGTCCTAAGCACGACTGCTAGGCCCCGGTCCTTGGTTTGATTCCCAGGTCGAGCAAAGTATTATTAAGTTTTTGTATTATAGTAAGTAACCACTCGGAGTTTGGTGCTCGGTTAATAGCACTAGCACACAATATAATAATTATGGGACCTAAACATCCTGGTGAAGTGTGGGTGTACTTTAGTACAATTACATTAGAATTAGTTCCTTTTGAGGAACACAGGCCTTATGGTATATTATAGTAATAACTGCTTACAGAATCAATGGTCGAGTCCGTCGCAACGTCTACGTGACAGCCATGAGGGAAGGAGACCAGAATGACTTCGAGTACCTACTCGCACGCTTCAGACAGTCCAACTACGCATTTGATCAACTGGAAATGTTAAGAGGAATGGGAGCTACAAGAAGCCGTGAATTATTGACCAGGTATCAGAAATGACAACCTCCTTATTGATCTTAACCGTGGCTGATATGAGTCGGGATTCAAACGTCTGAGCGAAGGAAATGTGTTTCCCAAAATGGATCTTTCTATAAATTCCTTTGCAGCAGCTGGATTTGTGCCTGGTTAATAGACTCGCTTCCAATTACATGCGATCTTAGAACATACCGACAAACTGATTGTGTACCTACGAGTACATGAGTACAACTCTAATACATCCTTAAGGGGATACGGTATTTTACTATAAAAAACCAAACAAGAACTTCTTCTCTATATGTTCAAAATATTTAATTTGTACTAAGATAGTCAGTAGAACCAGTACTATTTTCTCCTTTAGTTCTGTAAATTTTCAATTGAACACTTGGCTGGGTCTTGAATTTCATATGGTCAAACTTTTGAACTCAATAAGCAACATTGCTATTGCTGTGACTCCCTATTCCAGATACTTGGCGCTGACTCTGACTAGAGAAGTGAGGTCTCACGACAAGTTAAACTCCTTCAACTACGCTCTTCTTGGTAACCAGGAGAACGCTGATACTGTTATGCTGTTTGTTCAGAATAACGTTGATGCTATTAGAGAAGCGTAAGTATTTAGTACCTATTATATAAATTCATTAATTTAGTTATACTTATCTCAAAATTCAGTTCGGTCACAAAGATAAATTTAGAAAATTAAAGCAATATAGAGAGAAAGTTACTTAAAATAGCAGATGAAATCATCATTATTATCTGTCTTCTGCTTGAAACAGGTCAACTTGGTCCACCAAGCTGGCCTCTTCTGGGGTGGCAGACTTTGTAAGTCCTCGATAAAATCTCTCATCATCTTCATAATAATTTTTTTCTAGAAGTCTAGTGGTGGACAAAAGAATGATAGTGAGAAATAAACAAATTATTATAATTTAACTTTTGAATAATTTATACACACACTACTTTTTTAAACTGATAACTTTGTGTAGGTAAATGTTTATCTGTCTAAAATTAAAACTATTTCATTTAGTACCTAAGTATTTAATGTAAACTTTTCATTTAGATACGTTGAAGATTCACCGGCCCGACCAGTCCATAACGCTCTTGCTAATGTAGCTGCTTACTTGGACGAAGCTGCATTGGTAGACGTACGTATATCTTGTGTAAATTCCATTGTAAACAGTACCGGATTACCGATAACCACAAAAAGCAATACAGGACTTCTTCTAATCAAATCCTGAAGTTAAAACTGATTACCTACTTACAAAAAAGAAGAGGTCGTTTGCATGGCAAGGAAATTAATATCATCATTATTATCAAATTCCTTATCCTAATTCACTTGAGTTCGGCGCAGTACCTACTGATATCATCGGCAGCAGTACTTTCTGTGTACTTACATATGTGATTCTTCTTTCAGTATGAAGACTGGCTTCGCACAACCCAAGTTGGTACAGCTGAGTACACCACGGTTCTTTCCGCCATCAATTCAGCTCGCAGCAACATGGCTTGGGGTACGGCAAATGCTGACATTATTCTCGCTGCAGCCAGAGATAGCGCCACTATGGCTGTGACGTCAGTCGCCTTGTTGATCACTATGGCCTTCTTCTCTATGGTTGTTTGAAATTTTTAATGTTAAGGAAAGTTGTTAAAGTCTTTATTTATTAAAATATACTCAATTTCATACATGTTTGGCTTTTTCATTTTTTTATTAATCTTACAATCAAATTTATATCCAGTCCAGTATGATCTACCTCATTCATGATGTCTGGATTAAAAAAACAAAGGTTTGGGAAGAGGTAAATTATATTATAATACACACAGAAAATTCCAGAATGTTTTAAGTCAAGCCTAATGCAATGGGGCAGTTAGACTTTGTCGATACAGGTAATGGACGTTAAAATTTCGTCAAATTATCGACCCTACTATTTTTAAATGCCTTATTCTCTCCATGTCTCTCTTTGCCTGTATTATAAAGATTACTTTATTGATACTTTAATGATAAAACTATAAGTTGTGATTAAGTAGTCCTATTTAAATCTAAAGGATCACACATTATTATTGTGAATCATGAGATAAGAAATGTTTATGATATGCGATTTTCTAGACTGTCGCTGCATATAATATCGTAACAATGATAAACTAAAAAAAATTACAAGATACTAGAATAGTCTAGATTATGACAGCTATATTAAGACAGTTTAGGTCCAATGTACAACGTCTGTGGTCTAGTGGTTCGAGTACCGGACTGCTGATCACGAGGTCCTGGGTTCGATTCCCACAGGACTCAAACATTTATTGTGTTAAACTAAAGTGTTTGTGTTTGTCTCGGTGTTTCTTATGTATTTCATGTTACATACATAAAATGTATATAAGTATTATATCCATTGTCTAGTAATAATAAATAAATATGCAATGCTGGGTGCATTGCATATTTATTTATTATTATTATTTATTAATAGGGGCCCATATAATAATATAGTATATATAGAGATAAAAAAATATCCAAAACCAAGCCTGTAACTTCAAAACCCGGCTTAAAGTTATTTCCCTTAAGGTACAATTATTTATCAAATGAACAACTTTATCATAATAAATATTATTTTATCTAACCTTACGCCTGATTGGTATAATCATTCTGATAAAAATTTACAACTACTTATAAAATTCTAATTTATCTGTAGATGATAGTCATTTTGCATGGCGTAATTGTAAAGCAGGTACGTACGTATGTAATTTTATTACTCTGAATATTGAAACCTCTTTTCAAATATCTTTATTTCCTTCACGAAGTTAGCCTAGGAGACGATAACGAGACGATTTTAATCTATTTTACCAGTGTGGTATACAGAAGTCCAGGATATTATGCTATTCTGGACTAAATTAGGAGTTGCCTTTGCCCAGCAGTGAGACACAAAAGAGGCTACATAAAAGTAGAAATAAGTCCTTACCTGATCTGGGTCTCCTCTTTCTCCTTAAGCTGTAATCCTCAATTCTAAGGATTCTTCGGCTTTCAAATCCAGTCAAAACTATTTTGCTTCGTCTGCTAAATAATAATGTGTCCAATTACCATAAAACTTAAGTTTGATCAGGAGTTTTATTCTTGACTCAATGGACTGGTCAATTATGATTGACTTCTTTTCTTTTGCTAACTGATAGTGAAGTGCTTGTTAAATAAGTTTTTGTAAATGTTCTATAATTTCAGCGCCATGCATTTCTCCAGCATTATCGTGTTGGCATTAGTCGCGCTGGGGAGCGCTGACTTTCCACTAGACATCGAAGAACCTGTGCCAGTACTCCGTAACGATGTCGATCCTGAGATTTATCGTCTCCCTGAGGACTTAGATCCCATACATTATGACGTAGAAATCACACCCTACTTTGAAGCTAATGGGACTAAGGAAGCCTTTACTTTTGATGGTATTGTCACTTTGACCGTGAGGGTAAGTTAACTACTAATCATGTCAGTTTACAAAACGCAGTTAAGTTTTGAAAATTACAATCAAATTTACTAGTGCGAATCCATTATTGAGGATTGATTGCAAAAATGGAACTGTCAACTCTCTCTCTTGCAGTGAGATTGGTTCAAGTCTTAATTTGGAGTAAAACTCAGGCTACTATGCTCCTAATTTTGTTACAGGCTGTCCAATCCAATTTAAATGCACTGATCATCCAAGAAAATGTAAGAGAAATAGTGTCTGTAACAGTGACGGATGAAGCTGGTACTCCCCTTGTACTAAACCGCACCAACCCATTCGAACGAATCAGGCAGTACCATTTCCTCAAGGTTAATTTAGCTGATGGTGTCACCTTGGTTAATGGGTCTATCTACCACCTAACTGTAGTTTACATTGGTAATATCAATGAAACTCCCCTGTCCAGAGGCGTGTTCAGAGGAAATTACAGAGACAACAATGGAGTTTTACGGTGAGAATATTTTTTATTTATCGTGAAAGGTCACTGCAGTGCAATGTTATTATGCATCGTCTCAAAGTCACTGCTAGTTACAGCAAATTTACTATTAAACAAAACTTGAAAACTCTGTACTGTATTTTTATAATATATACAATCGTTCGTAAGTGCTATTTTGGAATAGAATGTTTGATCTTAAGACAAAACTTTAAAATAAATCTTTACTTTCTAGTTGGTACGCAGCTACTCACTTGCAGCCTACCAACTCCAGACAGGCGTTCCCTAGCTTCGATGAACCTGGCTTCAAGTCTACTTTCAACATTACCATTAACAGACCAGCGCATTTCGCAGAGACATACTCCAACATGAGGCTATATCAGAGCATTAAGTGAGTTACTTATTTACACTTTTTGTACAGACAAGTCACAGTAAAATATTCCATTGACCATGTCCCCAAAATTCATTGTTGACATTTGCCACGCATATTAGTCTAGCTAGCAGGATATTAACCCATTTATAGCCGCAAGCTACAGAATAACAAGAAATTAGTCATTTTTTATTGATGGAATCCTCTTCCCTGATACAAGGATAAGTAACTACTAAGAAAGCATCTAGCGAATTGGTGTACGGTACAACTTCATAGATTTGGGCAAAAAATCCGACTTTCCAGAACAGTGAAGAAATCCCACGATGTTTTCTTTACCGATAACGGCGGCAGTGACAAAAGTTTGCATCTATTGATGGATCAGTTTGATAACGATCAATATTATTACTTTATGAGTATCACTACAAAAATAACCGGATCCGAATTTTAGATTATTAGGTTATGAGATAGGATCAATGAATTGTTGCGAATCGATGAATAAACGTGTTACGTACGCAATATTTGGTTTCAATTTTTGCATCGGATTGGGCTGAAATTAACATAGGCATTCCGAACATTCATTTACATGTTTTTGGCCAACTATGCTACAGAAGTTGGCTAGTTAAACTTAGTTCTAATACAAGTAGCAGTTTTATTTTGACTTTTGAAATAATTTTACATTTTAGTACCTACCTAATAATTATTTCATCGAACCTACTTTATCTAGTTTATTGATCACAGTCATGTAAGACGGGTGGGAAAGAGTAAGTATTAGTATGTTCCGTCTCGGTATTAAGAAAGTTAGGGACCCATACAGGTGATTACTTTTAACTGCATCCTTATTTTTTATCCTGTTTGTACTTTTTAACCGATGAACAAAAAACCGACCGAAGGATCTCGATTCAGATGTTTGTATGTTTGATTTTATGTATGTTCGCCGATGTTTATTGACTAAACAGGCAAAAAAACCATTTAAGTCAACATACATGAGTAAAGACATGTACGTGTATATCCACACATTTGAAGATATATTGTTCCCAATACGTGAATTCAATAATGCAGTCATTACTTAGATATTGCATAGAGGTCGGATAGCAAAGCAAAGCTGTAAAATGTAGTAAACATTCGGTAACTACAAATAATAAGCATAAATAACATTTCAGCAACGGAGATCGGGTCAAGGAGATATTCTACCCCACACCGAGAATGTCAGCTTACCTGGTCACCTTCCACATTAGTGAAGACTTCACCGTGATTGCTGACAACAACGATGAGGCGAAGTCCTACAGGATCCTGGCTAGGCCTAACGCAGTAGGTCAAGGAGAATATGCTTTGGAAGTGGGGCCACCTCTCACTGACTGGCTGAGTGACTACTTTGGTATCGAATACTATACCATGGAGGAGGGAATAAAGAATGATCAGATTGCGTCACCTTTCTGGGCTTCCGGAGCCACTGAGAATTGGGGATTGGTAACATACAGGTAATTTTATGATGTGAAATTTAAAGTACTCTAAGGGTCGCAGTCCGAAACGTCAATTAACGTTAATGAATCGTTAATAAACAGTGGCTACTATACCTTGGCCTTTTTTTGCATATATCAGTTTGTTGTCAGTGTACTAAGATATACTGGGTCTCTATTGGCTAATGATTCATTACGTTACGTGACGTGTCTGAGTTCGACGGTAATATCTTATCATTGACGTATTAAATCCAATATTTTGTCAAAGTGAATTCGGTAAGAAGAACCGCGCTATCAAATACATAGTATATAGTTTAGTTCTTGTTGTTACCCATATTCCTTACTCAACATATTTCTGAAGTTGTTGTACCTATATGACACTTTTATATTTGTTTGGCACTTGAAGTTAGTAAAATTATATGAAAACCACCATTCGTTTCGCTTTTTTGCAGCTGAATAAACGTTTCTTTCTTTCAAAATTAATGTTTTATAAAATTTGTTTTATTTTCTTTTAGGGAACTTCGCCTTTTATACGAAGAGTCGGAAACGAATGCCGTGGACAAGTTGAGCATTGGTACCATTACTGCCCACGAGCTGGCACACAAATGGTTCGGCAACCTGATCACGTGCAGATGGTGGGACAATGTTTGGATCAATGAGGGCTTTGCCAGCTACTTCGAATATTTCGCCATGCATGGTGTAAGTTACTTTAAATATTCTTGGGATGGGATTGCAAATAGGCAGAATTAAAACAGAATTATTTGTTCTATTATCTTTATTTGCAAATAAATTAGACTGCCTCACTGCCCTTTAGTTGCCACTAAATGAATTTGCTCATATTTAGCAAAGTTTTGTTGAGTTTTCTATAAAATTCCCAGAAGCAGTTTGGTTTTTGGATTTGCACCAGCTATTGGAAATAGGCTCGCTATATTTTATGGAACTTAAAACATACTGATGAATATGGATGTAGATTAGCACACCTATGACCTTCCGATGAACACTTCGTTGATATTATTATTTTTGTTCTCAGGTATACCCAGAACTTGAATTAGAAGATCAGTTTAACATAATGTATGTGCAAAGCGCCCTATCTGCCGACGCCTCCGTCGCCACCAGAGCTCTCCAACATACCGTCAACAGTCCCACAGAAGTCACTGGACACTTCAGTGGCATCAGCTACTCTAAAGGAGCTTCTCTACTTCTCATGTTGAAGCATTTCCTCACAGAGGAAACCTTCAAGAAGGCCTTGAACTACTTCTTGATTGACAGGTACTGTATTAAGTGGTCTTTGCCTAACAGAAGAACATACCAAATATCATCGATCAATTCATCGACATAGAGTTTATCTTGAATACTAAAAGTTCCCAGGCAATTAAAAAAAAATATGATTCATTTCAGATCCTATGAGTACGCCCACCCGTCAGACCTTTACAGCGCCTTCGCCAGAGCTGTATCTGAAGATGGAATACCTTCACGCGACTTTGACATCACCTCCTTTATGCAATACTGGGTCGAGGAGCAAGGATACCCAGTCCTCAACGTTAACGTTAGCACGGAAACTGGTCTTATCACTCTGGAGCAGGTAACCAATTAGATCACTAGTTTTCAGATGTGTGAATAAATTATTAGGCTGTTGTATATCAATAATGTATCACTTGATTTCTTAAGTATGTATTTTGAGACTGTCGATATCGTTTTTATTATTGTGTCTGCCACTTCGTTAAGTATATGTGTCAAAGTTTAAAGGCCATCAATCATCATTCAGGAGAATAATATCTTTATGGATCATAACATAAAGTTTATGACGATAAAAACATAAACTATGTTTTAATATTTGTATAGGACACCGATAATACTTTTACGGAAGGAAGAAAAATCTCCTATGAATCGGTGACGTTGAAATAAACCAAATAGGGTAACTAAAACGTCATGTGCTCCTAAAACATGTATCACTTATTCTTAAAATACTGTTGTCCAACCACATTTTCTATTTTTACACCATCAGGAACGCTTCTTCATCAGTGCAACGGCTAGCCCCACTGATCAGGTCTGGCAACTCCCCCTCACCTACACTACTGAAAATAATACCAACTGGAACAACCTCCTATCTGTCAAAGTGATGACTGAAAAGACTGATACACTCCAGAAAGACCCAGGAAGTGAATGGGTCATATTTAACGTGCAACAGAAAGGTAAGTATTTTGCGATAATGCAAAGTGGTCTTGATGCACAACATGTTGAACAAATAAACAAATTCCGATTCCACTGGTCATCACGTTCGATAATCACTATGATTGGTGAATTTCTTGGTGATACTGATGATGACAGACATTCCACAGCTCAAGTTCCTAAAGTTGTAGTAGCCTTTTCTCTACCTGATATCAAATAACTTGATAAAAAATGCAGTTTATTTTGAGTAGATGGCACAATAGTAAACAGGAATTAGGACTTAGTAAAGTATTAAGGGGCATCAACAAATTCTCCTCCTTTGGTTGTTTGTTCACTGGTGAGAA
This sequence comes from Acronicta psi, assembly GCA_946251955.1. Taxonomy (NCBI): domain Eukaryota; kingdom Metazoa; phylum Arthropoda; class Insecta; order Lepidoptera; family Noctuidae; genus Acronicta; species Acronicta psi. The sequence continues at coordinate 12,529,127 of OX276476.1, forward strand.
TCGTGATGTGAAACTTTCTGACGATCTCTCTTCAGTTTTGGCATGAACAAATAATAGCTCTTATTTAGCAGAAGAACAGACTCTCTCTCTCTCTTTCTCGTCTTAACAGCAAAATAACAACAAGGTCTCTGTATTTTGGTATTAAACTCTGGGTCATTTGTGTTTTTTTTTCTAGGTATCTACCGAGTAAATTACGATTCTAACAATTGGCTGTTGCTCGCGAATGCTCTTCGCAACAATCACAATATCATTCATCATTTGAACAGAGCACAGGTATGAAGCCATGAAGCTATATTTTATCTATTCTGATACATTCGTGTAATTACATCCGAAGCGCTTAGTTCTGTTAAAATAAATTATTTACTTTAAGATTAAAAGTAAACAAGATAAAATATAGTATCAACTCTACCGTACATACTACATACTTTCACAAAATCTCAAGTATTGATGCTTGAGATTCACGACATGTAATTATTGATTTTATGATTAATAACTTCTAGTAAACAGAGAGTCCTCTGACTGCAGGAATTTTTTACTTTTTAGTAATTTACTTATTTATATTTTTAGATTGAGTAACAAAATATGATGTTGTTAGTTAGTTTGTTGTAGTAGATTGAGTAACAACTTTGAGTATTGTGTATACCTATAATAATTGGCATACGCATTAGATCCTCTACCTCTGTTCTATATTGTGTACTATAATGTGTGATGTATATGCTGTTGGTGTACCTAATATAAATAAATAAATGAAGCAACATTTTCTTACAACAATATTACATTTTCAGATTGTCGACGATGTATTCGCTCTAATGCGTTCAGAAAGATTGTCGTATGACCTTGGCTTCCAAGTGCTTGACTTTTTGAAGAATGATACAAGCTACTACTCATGGTACCCAGCCATTACAGGCTTCAACTGGCTGAGAAACCGGATGCTGCATCTTCCTGAATCTTTGGCTAAATTTAATGTAAGTCATTAAATTTTTTTGGTGTTGGACAGCAAAAATCTTCTGCCTTACTTTTTGGCGAATACCAGCTGTTAACAAGATGTTAGATTTAAATTCTTACAGTAATTCTCTTTCTTTTAGGAAATACTCTATGAATTCCTTGACGCTGTGATCACTGACCTAACTTACGATGTCATTCCTGGAGAACCTGTTTCGAGGACCTTGAACAGATTCTACGTGCTTACTTTTGCTTGCAATATTGGTCATGAAGGTTGCATTACCAATGCTGTACAGAAATTCACAGCTTTGGTCCAGAATAACGCAAGGTAGGTATTTGAAGAAAGTCTAAGAAGCTTTTTCACGATAGATAATATTAATCTGGATAATGCGTAAGGCTTTATTCAAGTGAGAGCCATTTTCCAACTTTTGTATTAAACTATTAGAGATAAAAGGGGTAAAAATTTGATTAAATGAGTACATACACCTCGCGTGACTGACCGCTATTTACAATATGTAAACCACTATAATGTTAAAAGCTAATCATTCTGAGTAACGACTCAATAAAGTTAAAGAGGAAATTGGCCGATCCCTCAATGAACACCGAGTTGTTGAATTAGTATAAAAGTTCTACAGTGAACAATTATAAAGATCCGTTTCTTGCTCTAAAGGAATCAAGATCGATTTTTTAATGTTTTAAAAGATTTCATATATTTTTAATATAATGTTTATTAATTATGTTACTGGCGATTTTTGTTTCAATTTCTTTTTTATGTAGCACTTACCAAATTAAATATTTTTTCCAGTGTGAACCCCAACTTGAGACGGCATGTGTTCTGTGAGGGTCTTCGCGCCGGTGGTCTTGAAGAGTGGAGGTTCTTGAACAACCTTCGTCAGAATTCCAACAACCAGGCAGCCGAGGTTGCAATGCTAAGATCGTTGGGATGCACCACTAATGATGAAGCAAGACGTCTGTAAGTGACTGTTATACCTACCATCTTGATAAAATTCTCATTTTCGTCTCAAATTCATTTTTTTTTAATTAATGGGGACCGCATTTGTTTGGCAGTGGACATTCTATGGCTGATGATAACAGCAAAATTAAATGCTGAATGAGAAGAATTTATTTTACATAATATTATGAATGCAAGTAGATATTGAGGGCATAAATGACGCAGTGACAGAGCAAAATATTTACTTACTTGTATGGATGTTGGTGGATATGAGATAATTTGTTAAGAACGATTACATAGGTACGATAGAGGAGAAAAAAAAAATTACAAATGTTTTCTTGATTAGTTCTAGATGCCAGAAATATTCAGGTGTTCCTATGTATTATAAGTATGTATTTACAAAAAAAAGTATATAAGTATTATATCCATTGTCTAGTACCCATAGTACAAGCTCTGCTTAGTTTGGGACTAGATGGTGCTGAGTAAAATGTCCCAGGATATTTATTATTATTTTAAGAAAGAAAGAAAAAGTTTATTCCGCTCCCGCGCAGGAAACCAAAGACAAAAAAAATAAAAAATATATAATATAAATGATAAAAAATACTAAGAAACCTGCACGAAATCAGAAAAGGCCCTATCTCAGCATATTGCTGCGCCATTTTAATAAATGCCGCAGCGCTGGTTTTCAGATAGGTCCTGGTGGTGATGCCACGGACAGCTACAGTGATAAATATAAAAATAAATAAATAAAACTTTTATGACATTAAACGTTAAGATACATAATTATGATGGATATAAAAGTGGTAGTGCAAGTGTGTGTATATTTTAATTACATTACATACACATATATTTTATTTTATTATTTATACAATCTTCAATTTTGAAAATTTTTGCAAAAAATTACCTGCCGTCACGGAAATAGATTAACTTAATTCATTTGTTTCATCAGGTACCTGGACATGATCTTGACTGATGACGTGAAGGCTCAGGACCGCGTGAATGCCTTTACCTTCTTCTACATGGGAGATCGCTCCAATGCCAATGTGGCTCTGCAGTTCCTAAAGGAGAATATTGATGCTATCAGAGAAGGGTGAGTAATTTTACTACATGATACTATAAAACAATGTCTGTTCGCGATAAACTGGAAAACATCCCGTATTTTGCACGCAGTTTCCACCAATAGACGGAGTGATTCATGAGGATGGTTTAATAAATTCGTGGTGCCACTTGAAGTGTTTTTAATAGGGGCAAATATTGTCAGGCTTTCTACTGAATTGTAATATCCCAGTATATGATAAATGACACAGGCGTGAGGGACGTTCCTGATTAAAGGGAATCCTTAAGTAGAAAGTAAGGCCTTGCCTCGCCGTACCAAGCTCTGATCGGGTGAGTATAGGGAATTCCCAGAACTGGGGCCAATATTTTTGTGTCAAAATGCGGACAAAAAGAGTTTCCAGATTTAAGACCTAGCTTAGGCCCCGTATGCCCCTAAACGCAACTTTCATCGAAACCGTTAAAGCTGTTATTGAGAACGTGATTATAATATAATTATATAGGATTCTAACATATTCTTTTGTTTGCAGTGTCATCCTCCCAGCGTGGTTCAGCAATGTTATCTCTAATTTGGCTGCGTATTTGGACGAAGAGGGACTAAATGATGTAAGACAAATAATAATAATACCTCTTTAGCCTAGTGGTCCTGGGTTCGATTCCCTCAAAGTAGGATTCTTCTATAAAATTCCCAGTAGTCGGTTGGAGTATGCATTTCGTACAAACATGGAAACTACATGGGACTCAAGATACTGGCAATCTGTGGGTGTACATTAGTACACCTCTGCATAACTCACGCCTGTATTCGCTAAAGGCTGTATCACCGTCAGCATCAACTGTTACTCATCCATTAAATAAATGAAAATGAAAAAATATTTTTTTAAACATACAAATCAGTCAATCAAAAAGCTTTAAAGTGAGATCAAGATAAGTATTAAATTTGTACATCGACTTTAGTCACTAGGTGTATTTGCCATGGTCCCCACACTAGGCAAGGCCTGTATCGTGGGGGCCTAAGCCGTTGCTGCTAGTCTTTGAGCCTCTGTATGTACTCATAAAAATTGCCTTTTTCAGATGGAACAATGGCTCCGTGACAACCAGGCTTCCATCCCTGAATCCTCGGTAGGCATCAGTGCCATAGCTTCAGCCAGGACCAGCATGCAGTGGGGTACCGACAGAGCTGAGATGATTCTTGCAGCAGCACGACCATCAGATGCCACCGACCACGGCTATATGCAGCGTGCAACGGTCATGATCTTCCTGTGGACCGCACTCGCTATGCTGTTGAAATAATTGTGATTTTTTTAATTAGTTTATTTATATAAGTGTCGATATTAAAGTATTTGTGAAGTTGATTTTGTTTTTTTAATTTCTGTTGATAATTAAGAGTTTCAGGTTAATCTTCTAACTATTTGACTTTGGGATTCTACCTAATATCGTTATTGACGCTTTCTGTATAAAAGTGTAAATTCATTATGAGAATATCTCCTGGGCATGAGTAGATGACATTACCGCTACGCTAGGCATCCTGGGTTCGATTCTCAGTTCGAGTAAAGTGTTATTGGGTTTTTCTACGATTCTCAGTAGCAGTTCGAAGCTTGAATTATCTTGGCTTGTCCGGTTAAAGGCAAAAGGCTCAACCCCTATTACATGGGACCTAACATACCGGTGAACTGTACACATTAGTACACCTCTGCCTAAACCTTCGGAGATTACAGTCGTGATGGTATCTTAGTTTTGTTTTGAGATAATATCAACCTAAGCCTAAAGTGGTTCAGAAGCCCCTCGTCAGGCAATGCGCCGTCTCGTTATGAAATAACAATTCAAAGATAGCACAAAATATCATAGATTCTATATTATAAGATAAAATATTGCGATATATAAACCTTCACCTATTTTGGCTAGTTTTCAATATCTACTCTTGACAGATATCTACTGCTAATCATCATAATATATTTAGTGTTGGTATGTACACTACAATGCTATCACTATAATCTTGTGTCAAGAAGTTTTTATAGGTCCAATTGAGAGACATGTTTATTCGATATACAAAAAACCGCAATGTATGTCACACTTTGTGATGTTAGTAAGACTGTGGATGGATATCTAACGCAAGTCTCAAGTCACAGTCTCACAGTAAAAGGCTGAAGAAGATGAATTGGGAACTTGTTTGAAATCATCGAGCTTACATCAATACCTAAATATAGACTGAAGTAGATGAGAGGATTCGAAAAGAGGACCATCTCCTAAACAGTGAGAGGATAAGCGGTACGGACAAGTCAGTTACCCGTAATTTTTGAAACCGCAGCCTATAGAAGTCAACAACACCTGTAGTATCACGCATTGTTATTTTGAGACTTCATTTAAACTATTTTCCTAATAATTTTCCTAGCTACTGTTCAAATCAGAACGCAATAATTGTGAGCACATAATAGCGAATATTTGGCAACCAAAATTCTGATATTTTACAAGAGTGTGAAAGATTGTTTGAATGTTAGTTCTCCTTCACGCTGCAACTGGATTAATTTGGAATAGAGATAGGTCAATACTCTGGATTAAAGGATACTTTATCTCGGGTTGGAAAAATAAAAACAAAAGCAGAATTTTACGCGAACGGAATCGTGGGCAAATACTAGACGTAATATAAAAGACCAGTGATATTATCACGAATGATAACAATAACACTTAAGATGTTGCTTATCAGTCAGAGAGTAACGAGTATCAAATATCTGCTGCTGTAGTGTTACTCAACGTAGTTTATACAATAGTTGATAGTGGTGAAGACAGCAGGTTAGTAAATTTATTACCTTTTAATTTAAACGAATTAGAAAGTGAAGATAAATCAAAGCCCAATTGTATTATTTCAATCGTTAGACCATTTAAATAGGTACTTTAAAAATGTCTAAACAATCCAAGTATTTTTCGGGTTTTGGTTTTAATTTAGTTTTTAGAGATCCATAACGATAATTTTAATAGTAAACCCTTACGTTGTATCTCCGTCAGCCTCAGTGGCATATATATGTTCCTCTATTTAAGATGCTCTTAACCTGGCCTTTTTGACAATGTACAATGCTTGTGGTACATGCTCTGAGATCCAGGCCTTCCAACAATTCCATCCATTCTCGTTACTTATAACTGCTTTGTCAATTTCCGTAGAACCATCCTCTCTATACGCCCATACTATCTTGAAACTATCCTTGAAGGAATCATTGATTTTGATAGTTTAGGTTATCGTAGTTTCGGAATCAGAGGTTGAATTTAATATTAACCTGTTGCTCTTATACTTCAGTTTAACACTTGATATAAGAATATTATTGTTGTTTTAATTAAATAAATAAATCTTAACACACTAATCTTCATTCATTCCACAACGTTTCCTTATAAAGTTGCTCTTCACTTTTACTTCTTATTGTTTATATTGCAGTCATGTATCAAAATCTGCTGTTCTTCGCATTGATATGCTGGCTCACAAATGGCATATACAGCGACACCAAATATAGACTGAACACTCCAATTGTGCCTTCAGAATATGAGATTACAATAAAACCATACTTCGCAACGGGCGATGCGAACGAGTTCACGTTCGATGGTGGAGTAAGCATCAAGTTCACCACTACTGCTACCACAAATCAGATCAAACTGCACTCCCAGGATCTGACCTTTACTTCTGCTGACGTAATTGTGACTGTCAGCACAGGGTCTACTGTACCGCTAAATTCAACAAATGCTTTAGAATTGGACACAATTTATACGTTTGCTTATATAAATTTAGCGACAGAATTACAACCAGGAGTAGAGTACATCCTGCGGATCACATACAAAGGACCCATTAGAACCGATCTTCAGGGATTCTATAGAAATTATTATCTGGAAAAAGGAGTTAAAAAGTAAGTATTTGTAGAAATACGTCCTTTTTGGTGAGAATATTTTTGCGGATGCCTATGTCATAATAAAAATGTGTGTGCCAAATTTAGGAATAGGAGGTAGCGTTGCATTTGACAAAGTCGTAGTATCCTTGCTAATTTTGAAATGGTTACTAGATCTTGTACAGCTAATCCGTGTACCAAAAGTCGCTCGAGTAGCGTTGGGATTAAACAAGAGAGACTGTGAAAGTTGTAAAAAACATGGTACAAGAAAACTTAGGTTAATAGCTACGGGGACAATCGTCACGGGTGCCAAATATACCATGGCAGGTAATAGTGTGGTCACATAAAAAAAATGGCTATGTTTTGGGAATTTTTTGTACATAATTCGTGCATTTAGTACTTCATTAACAGCCTTGCGTTTTATTTTTTATTTAATTTTTTTTTTTATTAAATTTCGCCTGATCATAGTATCTATCTTCTAGTTGCTGTTCAATAACTACTAGAGGTGATGTTGACCTTTGTTAAGTACCAAGTGATCCAAACAATATTATCGGTCATAAACATCTTCGATATCTTCAGATACATCATTTTGAAGTGCTAAGTCTAGACGCAGAATAGCAGAAATAACGTTAATATAAGACTGTTTGTTTTTATGGTGTTGTAGAAAAGTTGATTTTAAAATTGAGTCGAATAACAAGAACAAAATCACAATCGGTTCAAAAATAAGATGTGAAGACTATAAGATTTATTAGTAATATAATTTCATGAGTAAGTAGTACCTAACTACCTACATAATTATGAAATTAGGAATATGTTATAGCCTCATAAGGAGCGTGGTCCTTAGTGCGACTGCTGCGCTTGAGGTACTAGGTGTGAATCCCAGGTTGAGCAAAATATCATTGGGTATTGCTATAACATACTCAGTAGCAGCTCGGAGTTTGGATATAGGTATGTCCGTTTAATGGCATTAGTACACTCCTGCCGGGAACTACACTAACTCTTCGTGATATACTGGCGTGATAGTAATGTCTGTTATATTAAATCTTGACTAAATTAAATAACATAGACTTTTAAAGCATAGGCATATACCAGATTATTGTAAATCAAAATCTTATTATATAAAACAAAGTCGGGTTTGTGACAACACTTACCTATAACTCAAGAACTGCTGGACTGATTTTCATGGTTTTTTATTTGTTCGATTTGTCTCCGCCCCGAATAACAGAATAACAAATAAAACTCGGTTACACTTTGCGCGAGGCTGCGGGAAAAGCTAGTATATTTAATAATTAATAGTTCTTAAGTCAAAGACCCTTAGAAGTACTTGGGCACGTGTAGATAACATTATTGTAAAGCACTTCAGAGATAATGTTCACAAAAGATTATGGAACATTAAGTAATCGAAGACAAAAGGAAGAGCCACAATAATATTCTGTATGTAACATGTTCAGTTAAAATTAATAGCCTTGATAATATAAATAATATTTTAATAATTATTTAGAATATCATAAGAATTCGGTTTACTTTACGGAGATGTCAGAATGCAAAGTTTGCCGTTCATTTCACTAGATGGCGGGGGGATCGAATTGAATCGCGCTTTGATTTAGTTCACAAAACTTAGCTGCTTTACACAAAATAAGTAGAAACACAATAATCAAAACGGAAGCAAAAGAAATAGAATTACAGGCCTGTAACAAAACAATTCTTTGTGAAAGCAAACAAGAGATAATGTTAAGAGCAGCTATCGTCAAAATTGCTCTGAAGATAGACAGCAACGAAATTCTGATAAACATAAGCTGGCTAATAAACGTCTGAAGATAAAGGCATAAAAGATGAAGATACATAAAACAAGTTAAATACTTAATACCAAATTGATGGGAAAAAGAAAATCATTGTAGATTGTCACTTTACTGGTCACTTTTCTTAGGATTGACACGACAAATGTTATGGCTTCAACTGTCATTAAAATTTCTTTAAGATGAAACTTATATGATAATACTTGACTTTTGTTATCCCTCAGTTACGAGATTTAAATATAAAATCGCTTTTGAATTTTAGTATAGTTGAATGAGAGACACTGTCCTACTGGTTTAAAATGATTACATTCGACTATACTATTTTAATAAATACTCTGAGGGAAAATCTCTTTTGAATCTTGCCATGTTGCTACACATACATATAATTATTCTCTGTGCCAAAAATTAACGACCCTGATGATAATATTTTATAACTATTTCTATATTATAATAATTTTATAAATATTCTAGATGGCTGGGTGCAACTCAAATGGAACCGACTCATGCGAGAAAAGTGTTCCCGTGTTTCGACGAGCCCGAATTAAAAGCAACTTTTACAATTGCAATCCAACGCCCTGCTGCCTACCAACCCTCTTTGTCCAATACTGAAATAGATCGGACGGAAGTTTTGTAAGTTCTTAATTTGAATAAAAATTAAGGCCTGTTGTACCACCTCTTGATAGCCGCTACCCGCTGAATAAATTGAAAAATGGAATAAAATCTGCCAATTAATTTACCGAGAACTTATCAAGAAGTGCAGAAATAGGCCCTAAGAAAACTAAAATACAGTTCTCGCCAAAATTTTGTCCAGGTTGAAGTTGACACGAGCTAACTTAAACCCGGCCGTAAAAATCGGAGAAACAAAAACATTGGATTTTAATAAATAAAAACGAAAGCTCAAGTCGTAGGTTGTCGTTTTAAATCATTTTAAGCCAATATTTTTCTCTCCCCGATTTTAAAGTTAGCTTGTGCCAACTTCAACCCGGAAAATAAGTTTGGCGAGAACTGTACCTTATATATTCTTAAACACAAAGCTGTTTTTTTGGGACAACTATTGCAGTAGTTTGCCTCGAACAATAATGTTTAAAATCTTCTTCCAGAGCCGATGGCAACATTAAAGAGACCTTTTTCCCAACACCAAGGATGTCAACCTACTTAGTGGCGTTCTTGGTATCAGAATTTGAAGCAGCTGAAATCAGTTTCAATGGAACCCATGAATTTGGGGTCTTCACTCGTCCAGAGGCAAAGAACCAGAGTGCTTTTGCCTTCGACTTTGGCAAGAGGATCGTGGATGCTTTGGGAGATTATTTTGGCATCGATTACTATACGTCCAACAGTCATTTAAGACTGGACCATGTTGCATTGCCTGACTTTAGAGCTGGAGCTATGGAGAACTGGGGTCTTATTAAGTACAGGTGTGTATATTGACAGCGTACTAGTGTGTTTAATGATTTATAATTGATCTATCCAACTCGTCTTTAAGTTTTTACAAGAGCACAATGAGCTATCGGAGCCGTTTACATGGCTTGCAAATCCTATTGCTCCAACCATTATGATTTTGGGTCAGGGTTCGAGATCCAACCACCTTCAGATGATGGTTTCAGTTTTATAAAAATGCTTAATTCTTAAAAAAGGTATCACTTCGGATCCAAGAGTTCCAGCCTTTTTCGTACAAAAAAACATTTTGATCTTGTAATTTTTGCGTTTTGTGTGTTCAAATGTTTTTCATTGAGATAATAATTATGTCTTCCGCCAAGACATAACTAAAATAATTCACTCCCTTTTCTAATGTTAAAAAAATATGATTTTTACAGAGAAGCCCTATTGCTGTACGTTCCTGAGCACTCCACTCCTTACTTCAAATACAGGGTCGCTCAGATTGTGGCCCATGAGACCACACACATGTGGTTTGGTAACCTCGTCACCTGCCACTGGTGGAGTAACACCTGGTTAAATGAAGGCTTTGCTAACTATTTCCAGGATTACATGACTGCCTTGGTGTGTATTTATAAAATTTAATATATTCGGAAAGTGACAAAAGGTGGTTCTGTCCTTGTCTGTATGGACCTTCATCATCATCATCAGCCAGATGCTGTCTATTGCTGGACTCCATTAGTTTATGCTCTGGATTACTTTTGACCATTTCTTGTATGAACCTTCAAAAACAACTTCAAAATCAACCGAACCTGCTGCACCTCCGATCCCAAGACCAATGAGGCAGTGACTTCGGTTTAGATGCATGCAAAATACCGTAAAATTGTGATCGATCAATCTACAATATCAATTAATTAGTTTTCTCGCTACAGGTGGAACCAGATTTGGGTTCAGAGAATATGCTGGTAATCAGCTCAGTATACGCTGCCTATGAAGCCGACAACACGCCAACTTCTCCGCCAATCACGAACAACAACGTCAACTCTCCCGCCGAAATTAGCGGCCATTTTGGAACCGTCACTTATCAGAAAGCCGGTTCAGTTATCAGAATGATCCATCACTTAATTCAGGATGAAGCCTTCAAATATGGACTGAATTTCTATTTGAGGAATAAGTAAGTTTACAAAAGTGTCAGAAACCAGTAAGTTTACAAAACTTTGGGTGGCTATTGGAAACGGTCTCCGCACGGTGGAAAGAATCTGGCGTATGTGGGCTTGACTGTCACGAAATCAATTTTATTGTAATAGGTTTTGTGCATTTGTGAGCTTGAAAAATAATTTAATTGAAAAACATGGTTCACTTTGGACCACATTCTACCTTTTTCCAGCAGTCGTTGGGTTTTTCTATGACATTCTCAGGAGCAGTTTAGATTTCGATTAGTACCCCATTAAGGGAATCAGGCTCACGCCCTATTACAGGGACATAAATACAAGCGCACTGTAGGTGGACTACACTAACCCATCGGGGAATTCTTTTCAGTTCATTCAGTTCCGGGTACCCAGAGAAACTGTACCAAGGACTTAGCGAAGGCGTTTCCACTTACAACGCACTGTCTTCATATCCTGGTGCTAATATTGCTGACGTCATGAGCTCTTGGATCTCTCAAGCTGGTCACCCTATTCTCCAAGTGAACATTGATTATGAAACTGATACTGTTACCCTAAGTCAGGTAAGTTTTATTCACAGGCATTTAAAACGTGAATCAAATCGTTTGTATTTTTTAATTCCACCAATATATTTATTTTTTGTAAAAAATCATTGGCGTTGTTAATATTTTTTAATTAAACAGTTAAAATAAACAAAAGCACAGCCTGTTCACTTCACACAAGTGACACACACACAGTCACTTGATTAACTAGATTTTCCATACAATAAATTGACAGACTTACGATTACTAATCTGGTATGAAAAAAAAATGAAAAAAATGAAAAAAGTATTTATTCAGGATTTAACAAACTTATTACAATGATTTTATACTTCTGCCAAACTGCATAGCAGTTTGTTGGCAGACATAGCTCCCGCATTATAAAATTATTATTATTATTGTTACATTGTCTCATCCAAAAAGACAGAATAAAAAATAAATACAATATCAAATTAATCAGTGACAATTATAATTACAATATTGCTCATTTACTCACATGCATTTCAGAGTATACGTACTTATTATAATTACTTTAGTGTTATGTTTTCACTTAATACATTTAAAAGAAATTTTGAAGTTTTATATTTAAACGACCTTTTTGAAATAGAAGCACTTTCAATATCTATAGGTAAACTGTTATATATCGTTGGAACTAAATATTTATTACATCTTTGACCGTAATAATTGTTACATGTTGGTACCTCAAACCTCTTACATTGTTTTACACCTCGAGGCCTTAGTTGTACAGTCCTGATTTTGCATTCTTGGAGGCAGTAATGATCTAATGCTACTAGTAAAGCTACTCTCTCATGCACTGGCAGGATTTTGCACTCAACAAACAATTCCTCATAGTTGGTTATTTTACATCGTAGTTTTGTTTTGTTGTCTACTAACTTTTTCATAAATCTAATTTGTAAGGCTTTAATGTTATCCAAATATGTTTTGAACGTGCGTCCATAACATGCCAGTCCATAGGAAAGCAGCGAATCTACCAGCGCATAGTATACAACAAACAAGGTAGGTTTCCGATGTGAGTGAATACTTATCAGTATTATCTCTACATGGCATTAAGGTTATGGTTTTGTGTAAACATATAAGATCAAGGAGGTCTGCTAGTTTCTTATAAAATTATTGTTATTTTCAGAAACGTTACTATATGAACGGATCACTTTCTTCAAATGAGACGTACGACATACCTATTACGTACACCACAGAGATGGCCCCTGACTTCAAAAACACCAAGCCCGTATTCATTATGAAGGACAAAACGCATACCTTCCAAATCGCTAATATAAGTCAAAACCACAGTTGGGTTATTTTCAATGTACAGGAAACAGGTGAGGTTTTGGTGTACGCCTTTTTCACACAAGGGTAGGCAGAAAATAGAGACCGACACTTGCTACGATTCGATAGGCTTGCCTCTATAACATGAGACCTAATCATACCAGCAAACTATGGTGTAGGTACATAAATGTACGCTTTATCAATTTGTCTGTGAGTAGGTATTTTTCGACTTGTAGTTACACCCAATGTTGACCATATATATGTTATTTTCCAACAGGTCTTTACAGAGTGAACTACGACGATCACGCCTGGCAAATCATAACATCTGCTCTGAAAAGTACAGACAGAAGTCGCATACATCCTCTTAATCGTGCTAAGGTATGTATAATATTATAATAATACATAATAATCACATACATACATACACTCCCGCCTATTTCCCACAGGGGAATTCAGAAACTAGAGACCGACACTTGACGATTCTTGAATAATTCTTCTGCTTCCTATACATTCGTACATCTTGTCATACACATGCCCCAGTTGTGAGTACTACACACCTGATCTTTTTGCAGGACATCACCAAGAAGGTCGGTGTATTTACAGTGCGCTTGTATTTAAGTCTTTCTAGGGGCGTCCTCTCCCGGCGGTTCCACTAATATTCGCCATATTAATCCTTTTTGTCAGTCACCGTTATCTGCCAAGTATTTAACCAGGAACTTGTCAGGAGGAGGTGAAACGGCTAAATGTTTCTTCTTTGCAGATCGTGAATGACCTCTTTGCGCTGCTGTACGCTGATGAAGTGTCCTTCTCTACTCTTTATAAAGCTCTTGACTTTCTCGCTGAAGAGTCAGAGTACTCAGTGTGGTACGCCGCTTTACGTGGCTTCAGCAGGCTAAGGAATTACTACCTGGGTGACAGTGAAGCTGAAGCTTACATTCAGGTAAAAAATTGGAAAAACATGTTTTTACTGCATTAATAGTAAACTATTTTTGACCACGAATTAATGTTGAGTGCTCGTTGCACTCTAATTCGTGGCATGATTAAAAGGATGTTCAAATAGTGGAAAAAAAATCATCATTATTTTATTGTTAGTGGGGCAATGTAGATATTTTATTGTAAACCCGCCTTATTGGTTTTTGCCATACAGACTGCAAAAAAATAGAACACATGAAAATGTAATTATTATTTCTGCTGAATTTCTTTATTGTTAATGCTGTAATACTTTTTCAGGAATACATTCTTCGTTACTTGGACTACGGCATATCAAGCCTTGGTTACCAAGAGAGAACTACAGACAGTTTTGAGGACATAAGGAATCGGATGCAGATATTGGAGTTTGCATGCACTTTGGGACACAGTGGTTGCGTTGAACAAACAGTTGCCTTATTTAAGGCATTGAAACAAAATGGCACCGAGTAAGTTTGTAGAATATTACCACGTCAAATTAATCAACTGATTCTGTATAGACAAGACTTACCAAAATGTAATGAGGAATAGTTCTTAGATAGTCTCCTCTTGGAATGAGAGGGCTTTAGGCTTTAGTCAACCAGTTAGCCACGCTGGCCTAGTGCTGGTTGGCAGAATTCATCCATGGCTCAATTTGTCAATATAAAAAACTACGTAGCTGTTCCCCGTCGTGTTCTTCGCGTTCACCAACATTTTCCCAATCCATTGGGAAATTCCCAAAATCCTTTGGTAGCAGATCTTAACTATCTGTGTGCCAAATTTTAGCCAAAGTGATTTCCGTTCAGAGGTTTGAGCTGTGCGTTGATAGATTATTCACAACTTTTCCTTTAATGTATACAGATAACATTAAATTTGGAACAAATCTGTATCCATTACTGCTTATACAGGGTATCGCCGAGCTTGCGTCCTGTCGTGTACTGCACTGGACTGCGACATGGCAATGAAGACGATTACGAATTCTTGTGGAATCGTATGGTGAACACCAACGTCGCCAATGAAGTGTGGATCATCGGTGATGCCTTGGGTTGCACATCCAGTGAACAGATGCTAAAGAGGTAGAATTAGTAGATAAAGTTAGTAAAGTTCTCTATTGCAGGCTAATGATGATGATATACAATTTCAACTTCTATTTCAGATTTCTGGTATCAATGACAGTCGAGAACAGTCCGATCAGGACTCAAGACCTGACGGTGCCGTTGACGGGCACTCTGAAGACATACAGCAACCTGCACATTGTGATGGAGGGTCTTAAGTCTAATTACACACTTTGGAACTCCATGTAAGTATAAAGTGTATTGGTTTTAATAAAAATGCCATGGAAACGCTATGAGAAAAAAGTGCAGTTTGAACAAAGAAAGACTCAACTAGTGCAGCCATTGTGGCTTTTGCTCTAACGAAAAGAACCTCTGCCGACTTATGACTTATGGGTTGTTTTTCGATTGCCGCATAACAAACATTTTTATTTGGCCAGATTGAATTTTTTCTACGTTCTTATATTGCCCGCTTGATTCACTTTGAGGGGACTTTACCTGGATCACATTTTGATTTCTCTACAAATAAAATATTGTATTGTCGCCGTTTTGCAGATATACAACGATGGACACAGTTTTGAGTACAGTTGCGTCAGCGCTACACACTGAAAGCGATTTCAATGAGGTAATGACATAAGAAATTAAATTCGTAAATGGGTCTTCTGGGTTAATAGCAGGAGAGAGAAGCATTCCACCTCTTTCCTAATTCATAGTAGATCCACCAGCACATTCACAACTTTCAAAGTTTCCCATTTTATCTGAATGTTTTGACCCAAATGCGATATCATTGGGATAGTTTGGGTTGGGTTGTGAATGAAAGTTATGCCATTTATCTCAGTGCGTTCGGCACCCAGGAATCGGACCTATATTTCCAGCGGAGCAGTCACACTTGCGACCAGTAGACCAACGTGGGACGGAGGTAGTCAAAATAAATAAGTACAATTTTTTTTTTCAGTTTGAATCCTGGCTGAATTCATGCAGCGAGTGTTCTGAAGCGTCGAAGACTGCAGCTGGAAGCTCATTGGTACAGGCTAAAGCTGCGACGTCATGGGCCAGTAGTCACAGGGCAGATATTCTCAATCATATCAAAAGTGCTTCCATTATTACAGTGCCATCTTTAATTGTAATTATACTAGGATTAACTTCTTTACTTTTTACAGTAATCATTGATTGAGCCTAGGATTTCTTTAGCTTAACCTTTGCTAAGGCTGAATGATAATCATTTTACTTTTTTTATTATATTAAACATTTGCTGAATTATAGTTTTTTAATAAAAGCTTGATTTTATTTTTATTTTTATAATTTATGTTTTACTTCTATGAACTGTTTATTTTATTTCATACCATCACGCTTGTGTTCCCTGAAAAGATAGACCGGTATTGTGTAGATACACCCATCGGTCGCCGTTATGTTTAGGTCCCGTGGAATAGGGTCGACCCTATTGCCATCAACCGGGCACAAATCCAGACACCGAGTTGCTTCTCTTCTATATGATTTAGAAAAGATGGACCCTTCTAATGGCACTTGTGCCGTACACTTCGGGGAATGCAGGCGTTATGGTATATTATGTTATTAACATTAAGTTTTGAAGAGATTCTAATCCACTATTATTTTGTAAAACGTACCTACGTAAGTACGGTAGTTATAAAATAACATGTACTTAGTTATAAGTTTAAGTTTAGGTTTATGCTCATATTGTATATAATTTTACATATTATTCAATCATATCTATTACATTTCTGTAAAAAAAAAAAAAACTATCAATTTTTTTTAATGAAGGAAAAAAAGACGCAGGTTCGAATCCTGCTCGCCAGCTGATTTTTTCCTTCATTAAAAATAACTTGTTATCTTAGCATGGAAAATGCTTAAAAAATACAAAAATATAATAAAACTATCAATATTAGAAAAATATTGTTTTTTTTTTAAGTTGTTATATATCCCTTTAGGAATAACTTCTTAAGTAAATCTTAAACCTTGACCTCCTTCCGTAATGTTTGCGTCTAAATATAGTAAACGGTAAGGATGGAATTCTGAGCTAGAAGGAGGATACTTCAAGAAATCATAATCGTAATGCTGTTCAAAATTTTAAATCTCCGAGTCCTCCAACGACTACTTAGAAATTTTAACGCAGACTATGACAAATCAATACGCTAAGTGACAAAGCGTTTGACTTCGGCAGGTGCCATTCTGAGTCAACATTTTTATGCTTAGTAACTAATCCCTACCTTGACATTGGCAAAATCATCGAGTGTTCGTCGATGGAACCATAACCTTAAAAAAATCCCTGTTGTTGGAAATTGTGTACCTGACGCTTCCACTACACATGAGACGATTGCAGTGTAAAACAAATTAAAAAAAATGTTCAGTCAAGTTATGCAATAAGAAGAAAGAGTAGTAACCCATGACTATGACCAAAGAACTGCCAAGTCATGAGTCTCGAATTCGAATCAAAGACACGGGGCAAGGAAAACACCGTGAGGAAACCCGCATGCCTGAGTGATTTTCTCGACAACATGATTGTGAAGTCTGCCAACCCGCACTAGGCCAACATGGTGGAGAACAGCCAAACCCCTCATTCTGAACCAGTGCCCAGCAGTGGGACAGTTAATGGGTTGATGAAGATGAAGCCATACAAAAAAATATCGATGTGCCAATAGACAAGTGATATTATCACGGATGATAACAATAACATTTTAGATGATGCTTATCAGTCGTTGAACGACTATCAAATATCTGCTGCTGTAGTGTTACTCACCGTAGTTTACACAATAGTTGATAGTGGCGAAGTCAGCAGGTTAGTGAATTTATTTCATTTTGATATAAACGCACCAGAAAGTGAAGTTAAAGCCAAAATGTACTAATTCAATAGTTACACCATTTTAATAAGCACTTTAAAGACGTAGTATTTTAATTTACTCGCGGTTTAAGTTACTTTTGGCTTCCATAATAAAAACGTTTTTAGTGAACCCTTACACTGAAAAAGGGACAGTGGAATATGCATCCTCCTGAAATCTGCCCTTTTTTGACCAGGTCTGCAATTTGGATACTTAATTATACTTGCTATGTCAATCTCTCCATTTATACATCCTCTCTATAAGCCCAATCTTGCAACTATCATTGAAGGAATCACTGATTCTCATAGTATGGATCACCGTGGTTCAGAATCAGGGGTTGAAATATTGACCTGTTGCTGTTATAATAAGTTATACTTGAGTGTACTATGGTTGTTATAAAGAAATAAATAAATCTTAACAACTTTCCGAATCTTCGTTACTAAACTTCAATCATTCCACAAAGCTCCTTTATCAAGTAGCTCTTCATTTTCACTTATCAATCACTTATCAATCACAATCTTATTGTTTATATTGCAGTCATGTATCCAAATCTGCTGTTCTTCGTATTGATATGCTGGCTCACAAATGGCATATACAGCGACACCAACTATAGACTGAACACTCCAATTGTGCCTTCAGAATATGACATTACAATAAAACCATACTTCGCAACGGGCGATGCGAACGAGTTTACGTTCGATGGCGGAGTAAGCATCAAGTTCACCACTACTGCTACCACAAATCAGATCAAACTGCACTCCCAGGAACTGACCTTTACTTCTGCTGACGTAATTGTGACTGTCAGCACAGGGTCTACTGTACCGCTGAATTCAACAAATGCTTTAGAATTCGATACAAATTATACGTTTGCTTATATAAATTTGGCGACAGAATTGCAGCCAGGAGTCGAATACATCTTGCGGATCACGTACAAAGGGACCATTAGAAGCGATCTCCAGGGATTCTATAGAAGTTATTATCTAGAAAAAGGTGTAAAAAGGCAAGTATTTGTAGAAATATTATATTTTAGAGAATTAATGAAAAATGTCAGTTTAATCATCATAAATATCAATTGGACCATTATAATAGGCACGTTTGCCTCAGTGAGCTTACTCTGAAATTCTGAGATATTTTTTTACCACTTACAACACATAAATTACTAGAAAGAAGCAAAACAAACGATATAAAAACCTAATCTTTGCGAAAGAGATAATATTAAGAACTATCTTCAGAAATCCTTTGAAGATAGACAACAAATTTCTGATAAACGTAAGCTGGCTAATAAATGTCTACAGATAAAGGCATAAACTATGAAGATATAACATAACATGCCATCACACCTGTAATCCCCGAAGGGGTAGGCAGAAGCGTACCAACGCACACTCACATTTCGCCGGTATGTTTATGTCCCATGTAATAGGGGGTGAGCCTATTCCCATCAACCGGGCTCAAATCCAATCCAATTTTATCCATTACACAAAACAAGTCAAATAATATAAAATTGATAGGAAAAGAATGTAATTGTAGATAGTCAGTGTGTGATTATCTTGAATTCTCGACTTGAAAAATGCTATGGCTACAATTAATTATCATTCAAAATTCTTTGAGATGGAACTTATTATGATATCGTGCTTGACTATTGTTATCCCAGCAAAAGTGGAACACCGTGTTTACAGGTGTTATCGGAGCTGACTGATCTGTCTTCCAATCTGCGATACTACGTTGATCAATAGCAGCATTTATTAAAAGTAAAGTAGGATTAAATGCAATAACGTCTCTCTGAATATCGACCATAAAAACGAGCCTCGAGAAAACATCCTTTACTAGGAAGCATCCTAGTTTCAACAACATTTTTATTTTCCCTGCCTAGTGTTTGGTTAGGAAAAATAAACAAACTTCTCAGTCTGTACTGAGGAGTTTGTTTATTTTTAACCAAACTTGAACTTGAACTTGTGAATATACAGACATTCACAAGTTCAAACGATGATTGTAGCATAATATATTGAAGAGAATCGGTAACTAGTACAGTTACGAGTTTTAATTATAAAATCGCTTTCGAATCGTAATATAGTTTAATGACACATACAAAAGCGCAGTGTTCATCTAGGGAAACATATAAAATAAAGGAGCTTCCCTACCGAAAGGAGGACCCCTAAGCAAATCCTGTAATTTGTGTAAGCCGTAGGGTTCAGCAGTGAACACTAAGTTAAGATCATCAAGCGGCGATCACAATAGATCTACTAAGGTCGCAGTGATACTGTACCCGCAAACAAATAATAAAAAAGATATCTAAGTTGAATGACACTATCCTATTATTTTAAAAACTCTCTGAGGGAAAATCTCTTTTAAATTTTGCCAAGTTGTTACACATATTTATGGCGTGGCATTTTTACAAATTAGGCTATATTTATGCTCTTTACCCAAAAATTAACAAGCGTGATGATTGATCGTTTTTATAAATGTTCTACTAGATGGCTGGGTGCAACTCAAATGGCACCGACTCATGCGAGAACGGTGTTCCCGTGTTTCGACGAGCCCGAATTAAAAGCAACTTTCACTACTGCCATCGAACGCCCTGCTGCCTACCAACCCTCTTTGTCCAACACTGAGATAGATCGAACGGAAGTTCTGTAAGTTCCTTATTTCAATAAAACTTAGTTATTCTGATTTGATGATTGATATTAAAAAATAAATAACTCAATCGACGACCAGGTGGTCGACAAAGTGGAAATTTATACGGGACACCTTTGTTCAGCAGTGGACCTCTTTTTTGGGACAGATGAGTATTGCAGTAGTTTGCCTTAAACAATAATGTCTAAAATCTTCTTCCAGAGCCGATGGAAACATTAGAGAGACCTTTTTCCCAACACCAAGGATGTCGACATACTTAGTGGCATTCTTAGTATCAGAATTTGAAGCAGCTGAAATCAGTTTCAATGGAACCTATGAATTTGGGGTTTTCACTCGTCCAGACGCAAAGAACCAAAGCGAATTTGCCTTTGACTTTAGCAAGAGGATCGTGGATGCTTTGGGAGATTATTTTGGCATCGATTACTATACGTCAAACAGTCATTTAAGACTGGACCATGTTGCGTTACCTGACTTCAGAGCTGGAGCTATGGAGAACTGGGGTCTTATTAAGTACAGGTGTGTATATTCACAGCATACCTGTGTGCTTAATGATTTATAATTGGCTTAACCAACTCGACTTTAAGTTATTACAAGAGCTCAATAGACTATCAGAGTGTTTCCATGGCTCTTTGCAAATCTTATTGCTCCTACCATTATGATTTTTAGTCATGGGTCCAGATAGGGTGGGTATCTGGAATCCTGACTAAAAATCTTCAGATGATGGAGTTTCATAAGGATGCCTAACTCTTAAAAAAGGCATCTCACTTCGGATCTACTAGATCTAGCATTTCTTTTTCGTACCTGCATCAAAAAATTTTGATCTTGTAATTTTTACAGTGTTTTTCATCGAGATAGTATGTCTTCCGCGAACACATAGCTATCTAAAATTAGTTCACTTTCTTCTGTAATGTTTTAAAGAATATGATTTTACAGAGGCTGCTACTATTACTGCTGTGTGATGTAGGATCAAGATCTAATCCTAGTTACGAATCTTACTGCTTGAGATTTATTTCACTCTCTTTTAATGTATAATATTTTACAGGGAGGCCTTACTGTTGTATGATCCTGAGCACTCCACTCCTTATTTTAAATACAGGGTCGCTCAGATCGTGGCCCATGAGACCACGCATATGTGGTTTGGTAACCTCGTCACCTGCCACTGGTGGAGTAACACCTGGCTTAATGAAGGCTTTGCTAACTATTTCCAGGATTACATGACTGCTTTGGTGTGTATTTATATATTCTGAACAAGGTGGAAGGGACATCGACGGTTTTACTCAAGGTTAAAAATAAAATGACCTAGGTCATTCATGTAGAAAATGATCGGTTATTACAGATATTTAAATTTTTGAGCGCGCAGTGTATTGCTAAAAACGCACGATCCGAAATAAATGAAATAATGATTTTTTAATTATAAATCTAATTTAGATACCTACATAGAATAATGTTTTTTAATCGTTCAAATACAAAAAACCGCAGAAAATTGATAGAAAATTTCAACGCAGATGGGTCCAGAATCATGTACTGAACTCATGGCATTCAGATGTGCGGCGATGTCCCTTCCACCTTGTATACCACCTGTCATCTTTCTTCAGAAAGTGACAAAAAGTGGTTCTGATCTTATCTTTATGACCCTTCATCATCATTATCATCATCATCAGCCGGACGCTGTCCACTGTTAGACCAAGGCCTTTTTATTCATCTTCCATTAATTTCTGCCCTTGGCTACTTGACCATTTCTTGTATGAACCTTACAAATACTTAAAATCTCTGGAAAAATATAAAGAAGTTGCTTTTTATTATTTCTTTCTTTCCAATAGGCCTTTGACCACTAGCCTTTTGCTAAAGGGTATAACTGGGCATCAATCATGAGAATAAGCTACTAAAAATTTTATGGAAAAGTCAAACAACACTTTGTTGCATCTCCATCTGTGTCTTCTTCTTAGATGCATGCAATATACCGTAAAATTGTGACCGATTGAGTTACATCATAAATAAATTAAGTTTTTTCGTCACAGGTGGAACCAGACTTGGGTTCAGAGAATATGCTGGTAATCAGCTCAGTGTACGCTGCCTACGATGCTGACAACACGCCAACTTCTCCGCCAATCACAAACAACAACGTCAACTCTCCCGCCGAAATAAACGACCATTTTGGGATCGTCACTTATCAGAAAGCCGGTTCAGTTATCAGAATGATCCACCACTTGATTCAGGATGACGCCTTTAAATATGGACTGAATACTTATTTGAGGAATAAGTAAGTTTACCAAAATATGGATGGCAAAAAATTCAATACCGTCTCCACACAAACACGTATGTGTGCGTTTTTGGCTAACTATTACCCACACAATGGTATATAACTGTCACGAAGTCAATTTTACTCGAAACTCGAAAGAGTAATTGAATTACATAGTTCACTTTAGACCGTTTTTCTGCCTTTGTCCAGCAAAGTGTTGTTAGGTTTTTCTATGACATTCTCAGTAGCAAGTCTGATTTGGATTTTGCCCAATTAAAGGCAATAGGCTAGCTATATTACAGGGACCTAAATACAAGCGAACTGTTGGTTGATCACGCGAACCCATCGGGGAATTACTTTTCAGTTCCTTCAGTTCTGGGTACCCAGAGAAACTGTACCAAGGTCTTAGCGAAGGCGTTTCCACTTACAACGCACTGTCTTCATACCCCGGTGCTAATATTGCCGACGTCATGAGCTCCTGGATCTCTCAGGCCGGTCACCCTGTTCTCCAAGTGAACATTGATTATGAAACGGATACTGTTACCCTAAGCCAGGTGAGTTTTATTATCAGGCATTTAAAACATGGATCAAAACGTTTGTATTTTTTAAGTACACCAGTATCTTTATTTTTTTTTGTTAAAAAATCATTGACATTGTTTAAATTGTTTTAGATTGATCTTTTTTTTCTAGTAAATGCTTTAATATCATTATTATCTCTACTTAGTAGGTTATGGTTTTGTGTAACCATAAGAACATGGAGGTGGAAGATTTGGCTCCATACAAAGCAGGAAACGGGCTGCTAGGTTTTTATAAAATTAATGTTATTTTCAGAAACGGTACTATATAAACGGATCACTTTCTTCAAATGAGACGTACAATATACCTATTACGTACACCACGCAGATGGCTCCTGACTTCAACAACACCAAGCCCGTATTCATTATGAAGGACAAAACGCATACTTTCCAAATTGCTAATATAAGTCAAGATCACAGATGGGTTATTTTCAATGTACAGGAAACAGGTAAGGTATTATCATGTCATCATTCAAAAGAGGTCCACTGCTGAACAAAGGCCTACCCCATTGACTTCCACAGGGACCCGACGCATGCTACCTGCATCCAGCGACTTCCAGCGACCTTTACCAGGTCATCGGTCCATCTCGTTGGAGGCCGTCCCACGCTGCGCTTTCCGATGCGTGGTCTCCACTCGAGAACCTTTCTGTCCCAGCGGCCATCAGTTCTACGAGCTATGTGCCCCGCCCACTGCCACTTTAGCTTGCTAATCCTTTCAGCTATGTCGGTCACTTTGGTTCTTCCACGGATCTCCTCATTTCTAATCAGAAATGAGGCTAATACCTTGTTTCTCTATGCGATCAAATCTGATCGCATAGAGAAACAAGGTATTAGTATACGCCTTTTTCACACAAGGGTAGGCAGAAACAAGAGACCGCCACTTGCTACGATTCGATAGGATTACCCCTATAACATGGGACCTAATCATACCAGCAAACTATGGGTGTAGGTATACATAAATGTACGCTTTATCAATTTGTCTGTGAGTAGGTATTTTCTCGACTTGTAGGTACACCCAATGTTGACCATATATATTTTCCAACAGGTCTTTACAGAGTGAACTACGATGATCACGCCTGGCAAATCATAACATCTGCTCTGAAAAGTACAGACAGAAGTCGCATACATCCTCTGAATCGTGCTAAGGTATAATAATACATAATAATTACATACATACTTACGCCTATTTCCCGCAGGCGAATTCAGAAACTAGAGACCGACACTTGACGATTCTTGAATAATTCTTCTGCTTCCTATACGTTCATACATTTTGTCATACACATGCCCCAGTTGTGAGTACTACACACCTGACCTTTTTGCAGGACATCACCAAGAAGGTTGGTGTAAGTCTTTGTAGGGGCGTCCCCTCGCGGCACTTCCACTCATATTCGCCATATTAATCATTTTTGTCAGTCACCATTATCTGCCAAGTATGAATGAATCCTGAATCTGAATCTGAATAGTTCCTGGTTAAGGAACTTGTCAGGAGGAGGTGAAACAGCTAAATGTTTCATCTTTACAGATCGTGAATGACCTCTTTGCGCTGCTGTATGCTGATGAAGTGTCCTTCTCCACTCTTTATAAAGCTCTTGACTTCCTCGCTGAAGAGTCAGAGTACTCAGTGTGGTACGCCGCTTTACGTGGGTTCAGCAGGCTAAGGAATTACTACCTGGGTGACAGTGAAGCTGAAGGTTACATTCAGGTACAAAATAACAAAAAAATGTTTTTGCTAGAGTAAAATGTGTTATGGAAATAACTGCAATAATAGTAAAATATTTTTTAAGTAACGGAAAAAAATATCTGTATTATTTTACTGTCAGAGAAAATAATAAACTCTATACTTGCAAATTCATGACATACTATAGAGGAAGGTATTTTATTGTAAACCCGCTATATTGGTTGTTGCTATACAGACATCAGAAAAATCAAACACATAAAATTGATATTTTTATTTCTGCTGAATTTATTTTTTGTTAATGCTGTAATACTTTTTTAGGAATACATTCTTCGTTACTTGGACTACGGCATATCAAGCCTTGGTTACCAAGAGAGAACTACAGACAGTTTTGAGGACATAAGGAATCGGATGCAGATATTGGAGTTTGCATGCACTTTGGGACACAGTGGTTGCGTTGAACAAACGGTTGCCTTATTTAAGGCATTGAAACAAAACGGCACCGAGTAAGTTTGTAGAATAATATTACGTCGCATTAATTAACTGATTCTGTATAGACAAGACTTACCAAAATGTAATGAAGAATAGTTCTCAGATATGGCTCACTATCTTTAACCAATTGTCTCCTCTTGGAATGACAGGGCTTTAGGCTTTACTCTACCAGTCAGCCATGCTGGCCTAGTGCTGGTTGGCAGTATTTATCCATCTCACACCTTGGCTTTCCCGTGATGTCCTTCGCGTTCACCAAAATTTTACCAATCCCTTTGTTAGCGGATGCCTACGTCCTAATAACTATATGTGTGCCAAACAGGTGGTTTGAGCTGTGCTTTGATAGATCATTCAGACCTTTTCCTTTTATGTATACAGATACATTTTTTTGAACAAATCTGTTTACATTACTGCTTATACAGGGTATCGCCGAGCTTGCGTCCTGTCGTGTACTGCACTGGACTGCGACATGGCAATGAAGACGATTACGAATTCTTGTGGAATCGTATGGTGAACACCAACGTCGCCAATGAAGTGTGGATCATCGGTGATGCCTTGGGTTGTACATCCAGTGAACAGATGCTAAAGAGGTAGAATTAGTAGATAACGTTAGTAAAGTTCTCTATTGCAAGCTAATGATGATTATATACAATTTCAACTTCTCTTTCAGATATCTGGTATTAATGACAGTTGAGAACAGTCCGATTAGGACCCAAGACCTGACGGTGCCGTTGACGGGCACTCTGAAGACATACAGCAACCTGCACATTATCATGGAAGAACTTAAATCTAATTACACACTTTGGAACTCAATGTAAGTGCAGCGTGTTTTAGCAAAATTCTATGGAAACGCTTTGAGAAAAAAATGTGCAGTTTGAAGAAGGATTGACTCAACTTTTGCAGCTATTGTGGCTTTTGCACTAACGAAAAGAAACTCTGCTATGTTATGGGTTGTTTTTCGATTGCTGCATAACAAACCATTTTTATTTTGCCAGATTTGATTTTTTCTCTGCGTTTTTATATTGCCTACTAGATACGCTTTAGGGATACTTTACCTACATCTACTTTTGTTCTTTCTACAAATAAAATATTGCATTATCGCCTTTTTACAGATACACAACGATGGACACAGTTTTGAGTACAGTTGCGTCAGCGTTACACACTGAAAGTGACTTTAATGAGGTAATGACATAAGAAATTAGAATCCTAAATGGGTTTTTTGGGCTGGTAGCTGATGAAAGGAACATTCCATCTCTTAACTGATCCATAGTAGATCCACCAGAGGCACCACCATCAGACTTTCTATTTGCTGCTTGGAGTCTGGATTTGTGCCCGGTTGATGGCAATTTTTTTAACATTAATATTGTTAATCCAGATACAGTAATTTTACTTCAAGGTATCGATTTCATTGCTGCAATAAATGCATTTACACAAAAGACTATACACGTGCTTCCACATGTTAACTTATAAGCGCAAGCCAAACTTAAACTTTGAATGTCATTCACAACATTCATAAATGATAGTAATTGGTTTCTAATTTTAGATGCATGTTTTGACCCAAATGCGATATCATTGGGAGAAATAGGTTGTGATTAAAAGTCGTGTTATTTATCTGTTTTCAGTTTGAATCCTGGCTGAATTCATGCAGCGAGTGTACTGAAGCGTCGAAGGCTGCCGCTACAAGCGCAGTGGTGCAGGCTAAGGCTGTGACGTCATGGGCCAGTAGTCACAGGGCTGATATTCTCAATTATATCAAAAGTGCTTCCAATTTTACAGTGCCATCTTTAATTTTTATTATACTAGGAATACCTGCTTTACTTTTGATTGATTGATTGAGCCTAAGATTCCTTGGCTAAGGTTGAATGATAATATTTTTTTTGCTATATTTTAGACTTGCTGAATTTATGGTTTTCAATAAAAACTTGGGTTATTTTTAATTTAATTGTCGATAAGACTTATAAGTAAGTTACAATAGAATTTATTTTTTACCTATATTATGTTTTTAATTTGGTAAACTGTTTATTTTATTTAGATCATCACCCTTGTATTTAGATGTAATAACGAATAGGTGGACCCTGTTGCCATCAAACGCACAAATCCAAACACAGAGCTCTCTGCTTCTGAAAATCATATAGAAAAGATGGACACTTCTGCCGTACCCTTTGGGGAATGCAGGTCTGATGGTATATAATGTTATTAGCATTAAATTTTGAAGCGATTCTAATCCACTATTATTTTGTAAAAAATACGTAAGACACAATCATGTACTTGGCTAAAAGTTTAAGCTTTTATAATAATACTAATAAATATTAAAGCCACAAACTAAACAGAGCTTGTACTATGGGTACTAGACAATTAATATAGTACTTAAATACTTTTTTTTTGTAAATACATACCTATCATTCATCAAACAGAAACACTTAAGTTCTTCACATAAATATTTGTGTCCTGTGGGAATTGAACCCACAACCTTGTGATCAGCAGTCAGGTCCTCAAACCATAGACCACAGACGTCGTCATAATCATAATGTACGAGGAGTATATAATTTTACATATTAATTAACCATACCTTTTATATTTCTGTAAAAATTAGTAAAGATATCAATTAAAAACAAATTCTTTTTTTTCAAGCCTTCATCATTCGAAAGTTCTTAAGTATATATATTTAAAAATTTATCCATAGTTAATTTTTAAATATAACTTTATACTTAATCCATAGTTTACAAACAGAACAAACTATAATGGATAAACACTAGGGCAGTAAGGTTCTCGAGGAAAGGGCAGCGTACGAAGGCCTCCAACAAAACGGACGGATGACCTGATAAAGGTCGCTGGAAGTCGTTGGATGCCACAGGGACCAGGTATATGCCACCTGCATATACCTGGTCCCTGTGGCAGTCTATGAGGGAGACCATTGTTCAGCAATAGACCTTTGTGGGCTGATATGACGAATCCATATTAGATTTAGAAAGGGAATGTTTAGTACTAAATATGAAATCTTGACCTCTCCTTGCGTTATGTTTGCGTCTAAATAAAGTAAACGGTTAGGACGGAATTCTTTGCCTACATTTCAAGAAATCATAATTGTATAAATGTTGTTCAAAATGTTAAATCTCCGAGTTCAACGATCACTTAGAATTACGCAGACTATGACAAATCAGTACGCAATGCGTTTGACTACGGCAGTTGCCATTCTGATGCAACATTTTGTATGTCCTAATAACTAATCCCTGTTGTAAAACTAGTTTTATTTAAGTGCAGGTACACTTGAAAAAAAAATAGGTAACGCTTCAACACGACACGCCTGAAGATCGCAGTCTAGATCAAATTTAAAAATAAATTTAAGTCAAGCTACACAAGAAGAAGAAGAAACAGTACAGCCATTACGAAGACCAAAGGACTCCTAAGTAGTGGGTCTTGAGTCCAAATCCATGGCATGTAATTTTAATTTTTCGTCATTATGTGCTTGTAATAATTCAAGCTTACCGTTGTAAGCTAAGGAAAACATTGTGAGGAAACCTGCAAGCCTGAGAGATTTTCTCGACAACATGTGAAATCTACCAACCCGCACTAGACCAGCATGGTGGAGAACAGCCTGCCGGTGGACCCGTGACCAGCAGTAGGACAGTTAATGGGTTGATGATGAGGAAACTACATAAGGAAAAATCTATGTGACAAGAGACAAGAGATATTAATAACACTTAAGATGTTGCTTATCAGTCGGAGGGTAACGACTATAAAATATCTGCTGCTGTTGTGTTACTCACCGTAGTTTATACAATAGTTGATAGTGGTGAAGACAGCAGGTTAGTAAATTTTCTTACTTTTGATTTAACCGCATCAGAAAGTGAAGTTAAGTCAAAGCCAAAATATACTATTTCAATAGTTACACCGTTTAATAGGTACTTTTAAAAAGTAGTATTTTATTTTGTTTATTATTTTTGCTTACACTGTGACTCAGTCTGGCACAGTGGAACACATGCTCGTGAAATCTGGCCTTTTTTGAAAACATCCGCAATTTGGTTGTACCATATAAACTTACTTTGTCAATCTCTCCGGCTATCAATCCTCTCTATAAGCCCCAATCTTGCAACTAAGAAATAAAATAAGAAAATAAAAATCTTATCATACCTTTCCCAATCTTCATTCATTTCACAACGCTTCCATATCGCGTTGCTCTTCACTTTCACTTCAATATTATTGTTTATTGCAGACATGCATCAAAATCTGCTGTTCTTCTCATTGATATGCTGGCTCACAAATGGCATATACAGCGACGCCAACTATAGACTGAACACTCCAATTGTGCCTTTAGAATATGAGATTACAATAAAACCATACTTCGCAACGGGCGATGCGAACGAGTTCACGTTCGATGGTGGAGTAAGCATCAAGTTCACCAATACTGCTACCACGAATCAGATCAAACTGCACTCCCAGGAACTGACCTTTACTTCTGCTGACGTAATTGTGACTGTCAGCACAGGGTCTACTGTACAGCTGAATTCAACAAATGCTTTAGAATTCGACACAAATTATACGTTTGCTTATATAAATTTGGCGACAGAATTGCAACCAGGAGTCGAGTACATCTTGCGGATCACGTACAAAGGGCCAATTAGAAGCGATCTCCAGGGATTCTATAGAAGTTATTATCTAGAAAAAGGTGTAAAAAAGCAAGTATTTGTAGAAATGTCCTATTTTAGAGAATTAATGAAAAATGACAGTCTAAATCATCATAAATATCAATTGGACCATTATAATAGGCACTTTTGCTTCAGTGAGCTTAATGTGAAATTCTGGTACAATATTTTATACATCACATTTTTGACATAATTGAAATTTTTCATAATTTCTTGCATTGATTTTGTGTATTTTTTATCTCTTACTGTTATGTGATTATGATTATTTTTACGGTAAGTGATGACTATAATATCAAATACCTCCCCTAAAATATGGTACACCTATGCTAGACCTTATGGAACGACTAAATTTGAGTTTAAAGTTGAACATTTCCGATCAAGCATTTTAATTACAAAAGTTTGTAATTAAAATGCTTGATTATTTAATTTATTTCTAAAAACTGCCACGTATCTTTAAGATAGTACAAGATAATACAACATATTTAAAAAATCCAGCCTGCTCTCTCTCTGGCTAGTTACTAAGTCATTGCTCCATCTTTTGGGTAGACTTAACACAAAATAGTTTTATAAACCTATTTTATACTAAATAATAAAAACAGAAGAAAATTCAGTTTTTTCCGTTTCCGTGTACCAAGCTAATCTTTGCGAAATCAAACAAGAGATAAGGCTAATAGCTATCTTCAGAACTCATCTTAAGATTGACAGCTAGAAAATTCTGATAAACTAACGCTGACTAATAAACGTATTAAGATAAAGACATAAAAGATTAATATCAGATACATTAAACAAGTCAAATAATATAAAATTTATAGGTAAAACAAATTCATTGCAGATGAACACTTTACTGGCCACTTTAATTACAAAATGTTATATTTTGTCAAATCAATCCTTATTAGAGTGGCCAGTAAAGTGATGGCTTCAACTGTCATTCAAGTTTCTTTAAGATTATCATAATTATCGATCTTGTAATTTAAAATCGCTTTAGAATTTTAGTATATTTTAATGATACTATCTTACTGGCTTAAAAATATTACGTTCGTAACACTATGCAATTTTAAACACTGTAATCTGTTTTGAATTTTGTCAAAATATTACACATATAATTATTGTGTTCTGTACCAAAAATTTACACTAAGTACTTTTCTAGATGGCTGGGTGCAACTCAAATGGAACCGACTCATACGAGAAAAGTGTTCCCGTGTTTCGACGAGCCCGAATTAAAAGCAACTTTCACTATTGCAATCGAACGCCCTGCTGCCTTCCAACCCTCCTTGTTCAACACTGAGATAGATCGAACGGAAGTGTTGTAAGTTTAATAAAACTTATGCCTGTTTCACCACAGAATATAATACTAAAATATTTTATTTCCTTTCCCGTTTTTTTGGGAAAGTGATAACAGTATTTGGCATAGAACAATCATTTTTAAAATCCTATTCCAGGGCTAATGGCAACATTAGAGAGACCTTTTTCCCAACACCAAGGATGTCAACATACTTAGTGGCATTCTTAGTATCAGAATTTGAAGCAGCTGAAATTAGTTTCAACGGAACCCAAGAATTTGGGATCTACACCCGTCCAGAGGCAAAAAACCAGAGCGTATTTGCCTTCGACTTTGGCAAGAGGATCGTGGATGCTTTGGGAGATTATTTTGGCATCGATTACTATACGTCAAATAGTCATTTAAGACTGGACCATGTTGCGCTACCTGAATCTAGAGGTGGAGCCATGGAGAACTGGGGTCTTATTAAGTACAAGTATGTATAATGAAACCATAGCGTGTAATGATTAATGATTTAGAATTGTTGGTCTTGGCTTTTCGAATTCTGGTCATGTACCAACAAATAAATTTCTACATTTAGTGCGCAGAAAACCATCACCCTTTTGTAATACATGTCATTCTAAAGTAGATGATTAGTTGGTGGTTTAGTTGACAATATTTATTGGTGAAATGCAGTAAATATGATGATATTAGAGAAAGGCTCGAAATTAATATTCTTCTTCAGTCAACGTTGCAGTAAAAATCTATTAGCAGCTATACATTTGCAAAACATGTCTTCCAAAGAAGTATCTATCAGAGGTGTGTGCACCACTGTGCTCCTTTGTCCTTAAAGATACCCACCCACCTCCTGCTAGGTGCTGGATGCTCTTCTCTTAAATAAAAAGGCATCTCACTTTAGATCTAATACATCAAGCATTTTTTTTATGAACCTGCTTGAGACGAATTTTTCGTTACAAAATTTAGACCGTGTAATTTAATGCAGTGGGATTTATTTACTCAATTTTGTAATTAAAAAAATATAAAAGTTTTAGAGGCCTTACTGCTGTGTGATGTAAGATCAGGATCAAGAATCTTACTGCTTCAAGATTCGTTTACAAAGATCCTTTCACTGTTTTCAAATAAAAAAAATATAATATATATTTTTTACAGAGAGGCCTTACTTCTGTATGTTCCTGAGCACTCCACTCCTTACTTCAAATACAGTATCGCACAGATTGTGGCCCATGAGACCGTGCACATGTGGTTTGGTAACCTCGTCACCTGTCACTGGTGGAGTAACACCTGGCTGAATGAAGGCTTCGCTACCTATTTTGAGGATTACATGACTGCCTTGGTATGTATAGATATATATACATTTTATATAATTATGTATATCTCGACTGACAAAATGTATCTAGAAGACGAATGTGTGAAAGCGCCGCCCTAGAAAGACACCGGTCTTATTGGTCTTTAAAAAAGTCAGGTGCATAGTACTCATAACCGGCGCGTGTGTATGACAAGATGTATCAACGTGGAGGAAGCTAAAGAAGTATGCAAGAATCGTAGACACTGGCGGTCTTGTATGTTTAAACAAAAGACTAACAAAACAAAGCATAAAACACATGCGTTACTCCCCAAAATATTGTATTTTAAGAAATACACATTAAAAAATTGTCTTTTATAGTTTAATACAAAAGTTATGCGTAGATTCGAATATTCTGCCTGAAATAACAGTATGGTTAAATATACCCATAGTCTGTCGGAGTACATGAGATGTACACAACGCTACTTAGTTTTTTTTTTAATTTCCTCCATCTGGAAATCAAGCTAGCAACTGCACCTCCTAGCCCTAGGCCATTCAGTGACTTCTGTTTAGATGCATGCAAAATACCGTAGAATTATTGTAACCCATGATTGATCTACAGAACATGCTAATTAAGTTTTCTTGCTACAGGTCGAACCAGACCTGGGTACAGAAAATACTCTGGTCATCGGCGCAGTATACACTGCTTACGATGCCGACAACACGCCAACTTCTCCGCCAATCACGGACAACAACATCAATTCTCCCGCCGAAATAAGCGACCATTTTGGGGCCATCTCATATGAGAAAGCTGGTTCAGTTATCAGAATGATCCATCACTTGATTCAGGATGAAGCTTTCAAATATGGACTAAATGTGTACTTGAAGAATAAGTAAGTTTGTATAATTTTGGTTTTTCAAATTTAAAATTCAAATTCAAAATATTTTATTTCAATTAGACCATATAAATAGGCACTTTTGAATTGTCAAACTAGTTGCACGGTTCCAAAAAGTGGGACTTATGGAGAAGAGCCGGCAAGAAACACCATAGTCACTCTTTAAAAAAAAAAAGGTATTTATGGCAAGTAACAATAAAATTTTGTGGTGAATAGTATGAGTATAATGCAGTATGATGTGTATGACAAACAAAAAACAAACAAGAAAAGATAGCCATTGCAGTAAGAGCCCCGACAGACAGCATCCGTTCACGAGCATGACGTGTGTATCAGCGCAATAAAAAGACCCGACACACAACGCCACAGAATTCGGACAGAATTCGGTTCCACACGGTGGAAAGAAATGAGTGTGTCTTACAAGAGTGGGTGACACCCAATTTTACCTCTGCCTAATCCTTTGGGGAATACAGGCGTGACGGTATAATTGCATGACTTTTCTGTTTCAGTTCGTTCAGTTCTGGGTACCCAGAGAAACTGTACCAAAGTCTTAGCGAAGGCATTTCCATATTCAACGCACTGTCGTCATATCCCGGTGCTAATATTGCTGACGTCATGAGCTCTTGGATCTCTCAGGCCGGTCACCCTGTTCTCCAAGTGAACATTGATTATGAAACTGATACTGTTACCTTGAGCCAGGTAAATTAAGAAGCATCGAAACGTGTATCAACGTTTGTATTTTTTAGTCCACGCGTAGATTTAATTTTTTATAAAAAAATACCTCGTTTAGTTGTTTGAAGTCGATCTTCTTTTTTTTAATAGATGTAATTTTGAGGTTATTAAATAAATAGCATAAGGATGTTTCATCATCATCATCTTATCATAATTAAACCGGAGTACAGCCGATACAGCGCGTCTAGTGGTTACTTGGATTTTCGACTTTGAAACTGGTTTCAGATGCAGCTGAAAGTCAGTATTATCTCTACCCAGCAATAAAACTAAGTCCGTGTCCTTCTGTATATCTGTTAAGTTCTCTGAAACTACGCAACGGATGTTCCTCAAGGTTTTGTTTAAACATATAAGACCTTGGAGGTGGAAGATTTGGCACCATGCGAAGCAGGAAACGGTTGCTGGATTCTTATAAAATTAATATTATTTTCAGAAACGTTACTATATAAACGGATCACTTTCTTCAAATGAGACGTACGATATACCTATTACGTACACCACGCAGATGGCCCCTGACTTCAAGAACACCAAGCCAGTATTCATTATGAAGGACAAAACGCATACCTTCCAAATCGCTAATATAAGTCAAGATCACAGTTGGGTTATTTTCAATGTACAGGAAACAGGTAAGATTTTAGGTTACTTTCTACCTTAACTATAAATAATAATAATAAATACATTCATACATAGATAAATGAATGGCGAGAGTCATGTCGGAGAGATTTTCTCGACGGCATGTGAAATCTGCCAACCCGAACTAGCTCAGCATTGTGGACTATCGCCTAATCCCTCTCATTCTGAGTGGAGACCGATTAATCAGTTGATTGTCTTGTTCTTCTTCGTATTGGTAGTAAATGGTAAGGAAAGTGAGAAAATAAATTGAAATAGGGACATTAAAGTAGATTGGCCCAGATTTTAAGAGGCTAGATAGAACCCATTGCAAGAGTTTTTTAAAAACAGTTTTTTATGTGATTGTTATTTTCCAACAGGTCTTTACAGAGTGAACTACGACGATCACGCCTGGGAAATCATAAGATCAGCTCTGAAAGGTACAGACAGAAGTCGTATACATCATCTAAATCGTGCTAAGGTATACCTATAATTATTTCATTATTACTTTGTGTTATTGTCAAAGACATTACGATGATTGTCTGTAAGTCAACCAGTCCTCACTGCCAATCAGATCGGCTTCTTGTAAGAGACGAGAAAAGATTTGACTTGCTCTGGGTTAGGATCTCTTGGGGTCTGATTGGCTGGCGACTTCCCTTACGTCGGACTCTGTCGTAAAGCCTCATGTAGTATCAAGGAGACAGACCTTGATACTACATGAGTACTCCATATCTAGAGATGTTTCTTCTTTGCAGATCGTCAATGACCTCTTTGCGCTGCTGTATGCTGGTAAAGTGTCCTTCTCTACTCTTTATAATGCTCTTGACTTCCTCGCTGAAGAGACAGAGTACTCAGTGTGGTACGCCGCTTTACGTGGCTTCAGCAGGCTAAGGAATTATTACCTGGGTGACAGTGAAGCTGAAGGTTACATTCAGGTAAAAATAGGAAAAAAAATTGCTGGAATAAAATGTTATCTAACTAAACAGCTCTGTTGGCCTTGTTCCCGGGTCGAGCAGGTCTTATTCAGTTTTTCTATGAATTTCTCAGGAGCTTGGAGTTTGGATTTATTCCTGGTTAATGGTAATAGGCCCCACTATTACATAGGCAATAGGATGCGAAATGTGGGTCTATAGGAATACGCCTCTCCTAAATCATTCGAGGGAATATAGGCGTGACAGTACGATGTGTTAAATTTGCATACAAAAACAAATTGGACTACGAAATAACGTTGAGTCCTACCTGGCCTAAGGCTGTTTAAATACAAGAAAAAAAATTATTTACCATCCCCCATCTGGACAGTCTTCTCTAAAATTTGCTGTCCTAAATCTGGGCACAGGTAGACTTGAGGACTATAGTATAAACATTGACCTGGGTTTCTAGTATTCACACGTCTTCGCGAGGCATACAGGTTTCCTTACGATATTTTCTTCTTCGTTTGAGTAAGCTTTCACAGACTTAGAGTAGGAAGCTTTATTTGTCAGTCCATGGAGTTATAACTACTATTACGAAATGAAAAATTATAATATTGACTCGGCATTTTTTAAGGAATACATTCTTCGTTACTTGGACTACGGCATATCAAGCCTTGGTTACCAAGAGAGAACTACAGACAGTTTTGAGGACATAAGGAATCGAATGCAGATATTGGAGTTTGCATGCACTTTGGGACACAGTGGTTGCGTTGAACAAACAGTTGCCTTATTTAAGGAATTGAAACAAAATGGCGCTGAGTAAGTTTGTTTGTAATATTAAAATAATAACAGGTCAAATAAATGGATCTCTGTCTTCTTGAAAATGGATTTGCTGATACGTGTCAAGTTTTCAGTATGTTTCTGAATAAAATAGATAGATAGTCCACAGCAATAGGACCACCCCCTACTACATGGGACCTTAAGATACCGGCAAACTGTGTATACATCAGTATACCTCTTTCTATCACTTCGGTAAATACATAACGCCATAGTATGTTTTCTTATGTTAGTATTGGTTATACAGGGTACCGCCGAAATTGCGTCCTGTCGTGTACTGCACTGGACTGCGACACGGCAATGAAGACGATTACGAATTCTTGTGGAATCGTATGGTGAACACCAATGTCGCCAACGAAGTGTGGATCATCGGTGAGGCCTTGGGCTGCACATCCAGTGAACAGATGCTAAAGAGGTATTCAAAGAGAGTGGTAGTAAAGTACTCTATTGCAGGTTATTGATGAAAATACAATTACGACTTTATTTCAGATATCTGGTGTCAATGACAGTTGAGAACAGTCCGATCAGAACCCAAGACCTGCACGTGCCGTTGGTAGGCACTCTGAAGACATACAGCAACCTGCACACTGTCATGGAAGAACTTCAATATAATTACACACTTTGGAACTCAATGTAAGTACAAAGTGCAGTGTGTTTTATGCGAAATGAGTTTGAATTCAGGAACGCTATGAGAAAAAACCTTAAGATTTGAAAATGGAAAAAGGGTTAATTTTATTTGGCCAGTCATTTTTTGGTGGATCAACTGTTTTTTTGTTTTTTCTGCTCATAAAATTGTTGCATTTTCTCCTTTTTGCAGATATACAACGATGGACGCAGCTATTTTGAGTACAGTTGCGTCAGCACTACATACTGAAAATGATTCAATGAGGTAATGACATATAGTTCTCGCCAAACTTATTGTCCGGGTTGGAGTTGGCACGAGCTAACATTAACCGGGCTGTAAAAATCGGAGAAAGAAAAATATTGGATTAAAATGATTTAAAACTACAGTCTAAGACTTGGGCTTTCGTTTTTATTTGTTACAATCTAATATTTTTCTTTCTCAGATATTACCGGCTGGTTTAAAGTTAGCTCGTGCCAACTTCAACCCGGACAATAAGTTTGGCAAAAACTGTAAGATATAAGAATCGTAAATCATTTCTCTTTGTGTGTTGATGTTAAGGACCAAAGCACCAATCATTTTAGAACGAATGTGAGTGAAAATTTGAGGGAACGAGTCCACCGAGAAAAATAATGGGTTGGTCCTGGTAAATATACCTGAACCGATGTCCATGACTTAAAGGGCTAGGGTAGACAAAAGCGGTTTTAGTCGATATGAGTCCGACTAAAAACCACCTACCCAGATGGCAGGAATAATAAATAAATAAATAATAAATAAATAAGCCCTGGACATTTTTACACAGCACCATCCAGTCCCAAACTAAGCAGAGCTTGTACTATGGGTACTAGACAATGGATATAATACTTATGTATTTTTTTTTGTAAATACATACTTATAATATAATAAGAAACACCCAGACAAACACAAACACCTAAGTTCATCACATAAATGTTTGTGTCTTGTGGGAATCGAACCCACGACCTCGTGATCAGCAGTCCAGTACTTGAACCACTAGACCACAGACGTCGCGAATTTAGAATTTATGAGGAATTCCCGCATCAAATTAAAAAGTCACAATAATGGGTTACGAAATTATTCGACTCTTTCATGACAATATGCCTATCTACTTGCGAAAATAATCAGCCAACCTCGCCTAATAGCGAAATCGCTTTGAAATGTAAACACAAGCATAACCTTTCAGTCTGGCCGCCCCTAATTGAGGGTCCGGTGACCCAAATGACTGTTTATCAAACACTACATTGGATGGTATACACACTCATTACCTGGCTCGTGTTGGCTCAGGGATGTGTCAATTTTAGCCAATTGGTACTTGTTAAATGATAGTGTCTGGAACTTAAATTGATCAGATTTTTTTATGAATTTTGTCAAACTTAAATATTCTAAGCTGTTTTGGTTTAAATAAACCAATGTTTATAGCGTCATTTTTCTTATGTAATGAGAATACCAGACGTGATGTTATGTTTTTGTAATAATATTATTCATTCTTATTACTATTATAATGTAAGGCTCAAACCAGGTATTCAGGATAGTTCAAAAGGACCCCGGTCCAAAAGACTTGAAATAGTTTCTGTAATAATTATGATTTGTTTATTTAATTAATTACTACGAATCCACCAATTATAGTAACTAAAAAATACTAAATTTATTAAAACCAACAAAACAAAGAAAAGTAAATAAAATAAGGTAAAAAACGCTTTCATACCTTCCTCTCACAGTATTTCTGACATACCAATATCTTTGTATACTCATCACCTGTTGGATTAGAATCCAAGAGATCGTTTAGCGCGGCCAGGGTGCGAGGAATTGGCGACTTAGCACGTGCAACGGTACGGCATGGGGGTACGACAACAGCCTGCGTTATGATATTTGAACGGTGATGATAATTTACCTAAATAAACAAAAGAAAAATGTTGATAATGAATTTAGCGTTGCAAACAACATGAAAATAAGGATGCTGAATGAAAATTAACTGTTGTGATACCTCGTTACAATCAATTCAACAAAACATCACTTAGAGTAATATATTTTATGACCGTAATTAGAGTTTGTTAGTTGTTTTAGCACAAGATAATTAATTCAACCTTGCTGATTAAACAATGATACATTAAACAAGAATAATGCCAAACAAAATACGTAACATACCATCAAGCCAGTATTCCTCGTTCGTTCGTTGGTGGGTTCGTTGGTTCGTTGGTGTGTTTAGGTACTATGTAATAGGGAGCGGGCCTATTGCCAACAGAACACAAATCCAGACTCCGAGCTGTTACTGAGAGTTTCACAGAAAAACCCAACAACATTTTGCTCGACCCGGGGATTGAACCTACTTGGGATAACTAGACCAACGAGGCGCGGAGGCAAATATACAAGGTGGAAGGGACATCGACGCACATCCGAATATCATAAGTTCAGTCCATGATTCTGGACCCACCTGCGTTGAAATTTTCCGTAACTTTTTTCATCAATTTTTAAATTTTTTCTGCTGTTTTTTTTTACTTGAACGTGTAAAAAAACATTATTTCTATCTACCCAAATTAGATTTATAATTAAAAAAATAATTATTTCATTTATTTCGGATCGCGCGAGCGTTAACAGTAACCGCGGAACGTTATAATCGCGTTTTTAGCAATACTTTGCGCGCTCAAAAATGACAATATCTGTACTAACCGATCATTTTCTACATGAATGACCTAGGTCATTTAATTTTAGACCTCGAGTGGTACCTTGATAACCAAAGGTTGACTGGCAGAAAATGCCATAAGGCATTAAGTCCGCCTTGTGTACCATTTTTTGTACATAAAGTTTAAATAAATAAACGTCCTTTCCACCTTGTATAAATACAATAACTTTTTTTTTTCAGTTTGAATCCTGGTTGAATTCATGTAACGAGTGTTCTGAGGCGTCGAAGGCTGCCGCTGGAAGGGCATTGGTACGGGCCAAGGCTGTGACGTCATGGGCCAGTAGTCACAGGGCCGATATTTTCAATTATCTCAAAAGTGCTTCATATATTACATTGCCATCTTTTATTGTAATTGTGCTAGGAATAACTGCTTCGCTTTTTACAGAATATTAATAATTGAATTCTTTTAGCTTAACCTTTGCTAAGGCTGAATGATATTATAATATTTTACTTATTTTTATTACATTTTAGATTTATTGAATGACAATATTTGTAATGACTTCAATGTTTTTCAATGAAAGCTCGATAAAAAGACTAATAAGCTTTTTACAATAGTATTTATTTATGTTTTACCTATGTTTTTTTTTACTTTTTGCTACTGTTTATTTTATTTCATACCATCACGCTTGTATTCTCTTAGTTGTAAAAGCTAGACAGAGGTGTGTAAGTACACTCATAATTCGCCGTTATATTTAAGTCGGTATGGAGGAGCCGGTATACGATATTTGTGCCCGGTTGATAGCAATAGGGTCGCCGGAGAGGGTGACCCTATTGCTATCAACCGGGCACAAATCCAAACACCGACCTGCTACTGAAAATTATAATAGAAACGATGGACACTTCTAATGGCATTTCGGCCGTACCCTTCGGGGAATGCAGGCGTTATTAACATTATGTTTTGAAGAGATTCTAATCTATTATTTCGTAAAAAATACATAAGTACGGTGGTTATAAAATGACATGTACTTAGCTATAAGTTTAAGCTTAGTTTTATGTTTATAATTTATATAATTTTACCAACCATATCTATCATATTTATGTAAAAATTAATATACCTATTTTAGAAAAATGATCTTTTGTTCAAATTTTTATTTAAAATGTTATAAAGAGGAAAGATTTGATTGTTTGTTTGTATTGAATAGGCTCCGAAACTACTGGACCGATTTGAAAAATTCTTTCAGTGTTAGATAGCAATGAAAAATGTTGCAAAAACGGGGGAAAAAGGTTATCAAGACCACGCGGGCGAAGCCGCTGGCGGGAAGTTAGTAGTTTATAAACAGAACAAATTATGATGGGCTATCGAAAAGAAATGTTTTACATAATAATATTTTTAAAAAAAATTTGAGAAGTAGGTTCGTTCTAATTTTAAATTCTAACATTGTGTTCTGTATTTTATTAGAAACTACGTCAACATAGACGTAAATGAAAGACATTAACGATTTTATTTATAACATCTTACCTAAATTAGCTTGTATTTAATCCATATTAGATTTGGAAGATGGGAATGTTTAGTAATAAATCTTAAATCTTGACCTCCTTACGTAATGTTTGCGTCTAAATATAGTAAACGGTAAGGATGGCACTCTGCTTATTACGAGAACTGCTTATGTTACAAATAATCATAAATGATATTTATAACCCCCGACGCAAAAACGACGGGGTGTTATAAGTTTGACATGTCTGTGTGTGTGTGTGTGTGTGTGTGTCTGTCTGTGGCATCGTAGCTCC
This sequence comes from Acronicta psi, assembly GCA_946251955.1. Lineage (NCBI taxonomy): Eukaryota > Metazoa > Arthropoda > Insecta > Lepidoptera > Noctuidae > Acronicta > Acronicta psi. The sequence continues at coordinate 12,570,767 of OX276476.1, forward strand.
CGAACAGATGAACCGATTTTGATTTTGTTTTTTTTATATAAAAGATAATTGAAAGTGTACCTATATATTTTATTAAAAATTAAAGTTATTCACCATTTGCTTTAAAATTACACCGTTGCATTTAAATACGATTTAATATACATTCACGCGTAGTGGGGTATCTACAGCTCGTTTAGAATGTAACAAAATATTAAAAAAAATAAGAGTTCAAAGCAATCAGACGCCTTTATTCTGAAACAAATTCGGATGTTTATCAAAATATAACAGAAATACCCTCATGGGAACCCACAGGGGAGCTAAATGGCCTATTATGCATTAGATATTAAATGTATGACTCTCCGAGTTTATTGCGGCCTTTATTCCCAGAGACCTTCAGTTAGGTGCCATCAAGTACTCAATAAATTAAAACATTTACTTGTACAAATGTCATTAAAAGTTTTATTTATTACTATAGATTAATTATAAAAAGTGTATATAATAAGGGGCCTGTTTCCCCTCAGGATCGCCGCCAACCGCAGGATAAATTCAAAAATGAAACCAAATTTGCATGAAATTATCTGCCTAGTAATTTAACTGGAACTTATCAGTAAGTTGTAAAGCAGGCCCCAAGTATTAAATTCATTGGCTAGTATCCATGGTACAAACTGCATGGCATGGTGCTGTGTAAAAAATAAAATGACATTTTTAAAAAAAAATATTATTATTGCTGACTGATGGAAGATCATAACATAAGTTTCGAAGTAAACGTGGGATGTAAACGGTGTGTGAATACAGTGAATAGTTGCTAAGTGCGGCTGCCCACGCGCCGCTTCCAGTCTTCCAGATCAATTGTCTCGTGTGGTACCGTTAACTATTGTTAGGTGCGTGAATTGGGGCGTGGGCATCCAGACACGGATTTTGATTTATTTGGATTATTTATTGTGTAGAGATGATGTTAAAGGTGTTTTTGTTGTAGGTGTAATTTGATGTTAAAGGTGATTACATATTTATGTAATAATAAATAATACCATAATATACTACAGCAGTACCCTAGGGATATGACCATTTGGACTGCCAAGTCAAAGGTCTCGAGTTCGAATCCAAGGCACACACCTCTGACTTTTCGAAGTCATATGCGTAATTATCACTCGCTTTAACGGTGAAGGACGGAAAATTTGGAGCAATTGTGAGGAAACCTACATGCCTGAGAGATTTTCTCGACGGCATGTGAAGTCTGCCAACCCGCGTTAGGCTAGCGTGGCGCTATAGCGTAACCCCTCTCATACTGAGAGGAGACCCGACCAGTGGATAACACTGCTCAACCCGGGAATCGAGCAAAGAACCTAGGGCGTAGAAGTCGCGCTTAGGACGACTAGGCTAACTGTAATGTTATGAATAATACACCTAATGATGAAATGTTTTTTTTTTATTATTGACTTAAATTTTGTTTGCTGTGCAGTAATGTTTAAGTTTATTATTATTCAAGTTTTCAAGGATATTTTTTGTTAGTAATCATAACTTCGAATTACTAAAAATGGTCTCGTCTGTGAATAAAAAACTTGATGCAGTATAGCTCCAAAAAGGTCGGTAGGTATAAGGCCCACGCCAGTGTACATTTAAAAAAAGCACATTTTCCCGCATAATAAAGTTGGTGTAATATTTTTTTAAACATTATGAAAGGAAGCACGGTGTTGAAATAACTTTGCAGCTTTACACAGCTGTGAAAGAAATATAAATACATAAATCTAAAGGTATTTATAATACATTAATGGTTTTACCCAAATATTACTTGAGGAAAGTAAACAGTATTATCATACTCCAAAATTATACTTCAAAGAAACCATACCAAATTAACACTTGAAATGCAAAGCACGAACCAAAATACAGTGCAGCCCAATGTAATCTGGACTATGACATTCTATTAACATCCTCTCAAAGACCCATTTCATATTGGAAACGCAGGGGGCGCGGAAGCTCAAGTCATAATGGTTGCCTAGGCTGGCGCCAAGTTTCGATCTACGGAGAGGAACAACACTAGCATTTACACGCGCGACGCGTTTAGACGTATCGGAACGCTCTCTTTGGCGGGAAATTCGAAAAACGAAATATGAAATTGTGAAAATCATAATTAAAACTATTTACAAAAAAGACGGCTGAATGTTATAAAACATTTGCCTTAAAAATAAAATAATGGGTTCTAAATTATTTCGCGCGTTTTTCATTGTCTGTTTGTTTTCGTTTACAAAAGGAACTATTGTTGTGGATGAAGAATGTTTAAATTACACCGTATACCCAGTGCAGTACGAGCTAAATATTTTTCCTTATGTGCAAGCGGACCATTCTTATTATGACTGTGAATTAACTATAACTATAATAGCGAACGCGCCAAATGTGAATGTGATTGAGTTGGACGCTAAAGATTTGGAAATCGAAAGCGGTACCATTAAAGTTTTCGACGGGCCCCGGGATATAATAAATGGCGCCCGGCCTTTTGAGTTTAATGATTATAGAAGTAAACTGCATATTTATTTGAAGGAGCCATTGAAAATGTATCATGCGAATAACAAACAGTTTTATTACATTAAAATGTCGTTCAGGAGATACGTGAAAGAGAATAGTTCGGGTTTGTTTTTAGTGAAATATTATGATGAACAGAACAAGGATTTTAAGTAAGTAGATATTTATGTCTTATTTTTGTGTAGAAACTATTTTAATTTATAATTTTGTTTAACAACATTCGAAAAAATATTAAAAAACATTCGAAATCCAATCTCCAAGATGCAACTGAATAAAAACTAGGTAAATTAAATTATGCTTCGATTTAGTGTTGTGACCATATCAACCGAAGTCTTCTCGTCAGATGTTTGGTATTGTTTATTGACGTGCTAATACAATGATGCTAATGACATTGTATCATGCTTACGTATTGCGCGGTTGCTATGCAAAAAAAAAACAAAGTAATTATATCTTGCCAGTCTACCAAAAAGTCTATGCTTATAATTTTATTATGAATCATCTAGGTAATCAAGGTCGACCGAGAAGACACTGGCAGCATGGTTTTTTTTTCTATATATAAAAAGTAATCGGATGCTTTTGATCTCTTTTTACCAGCGTGGGGCCTAGACAAGTTGCAATTTGAGATTCGAATCGACAAACGATAGAAACAAAATCTATGGAAATGACAAAAGCTTTCGACAAATCAGGCTGTCACTAATGTCATTTCCATACATTTTCTTTCTATTTGTTTGTCGATTCGTATCTCCAATTGTAACTTGTCTTGGCCCCATGAAAGATGATAGAAAAGAAAATTCTGGACGAGAAGAAGATTAGGATAGAAAATTTAATAATTAAAAATTTAATAGAAAGTTAGGAAAACCCTTTGCTCAACCGTGGGACATAAAACAAAAAAGTAGGTTAATCTTAGTTTGAACATCATGTTTGTATGGTTTTCAAAGTTACTGGCTTATTGCGGTTACGGTAAACTGTTAGCACATTCACTGCGAGTTTTAAAATTGATTTATTTATAATTTACTAACTATAGATAAGATATGATTATAGGTACCTATTTACTTTTTGAAATACTCAGACTCACACTTATGTTCATCACATAAATATTTGTGTCATGTGGGAATCGAACCCACGACCTCGTGATCATCGGTCCGAAACTCGAACGACTAGACCACAGATGTAGGTAAATAAATCGTCCCTGGCGCCGCAGTTGAGTAAAACAAAAGTGACATATTTTATGACAGAATGTTTATAAATAGAATATTAGTGTTTATAGTTATAAATACTCTTGAGCCTAAGGCCGGTCAGGTCAATGGCAAATGAAAATAGTGTTTCGAGATAAAACTATGAGTAATAAGCGTATTATTCATTAACGAACGCAAATAATAGATAATTATACTGATTACTTAATGTTAGTGTTTTATGACGTAATAATACAGATTATAATTTTGTAGTTATTCATAATATAGTAGGTACATACCTACAATAAATCATTTTTAAGGTGTTCTTCAGTATATTATTTTATTAAAAACTGCTAAAAATAAATTTAAATAATGATTATCTTAAATATTATATATCAACGTCGTTTGCTTAAGAAAACATTTTGTTTAAGTCAAATATAATTATCCAAAAATATCTCATATTTTTCTTTTTGTAAAATGAATAATTAAATATCATAACAAACAAATAAAATCGAACAATCATAATTATTTTTGTAGACCCTTTACGTAGGATTCAAAACTGTACCCTTTCGGTTAAATAAATATCTACCTACACAGTAAACACGCATTTTTGAATCTCGACTGTGATCATTATTTTTTGCTAAACGTTACATTAAACAATAGAGTTAATAGAGATCAAATACATAATTCCAAACAAAACATTCAAGTGAACAAGTGTTTTTGGTATTTGAACGTGTGTTAAAAATTACAGTTTTAGCTTTGTACAACACATTCAGGAATTCAGGATACCAGCTATTGCGCGTAGTTAGAAATACATTTATCACTATTATGCTTGGTTACAGTTTTTCAACGTACATATATTCCGTTCTTGACATCGTATGATTTTTATGTACACCTTTTAATGACCGTAAAAAATTAAATCCTTTGTTATCTCGAGGTCCTTAGATGAGTGTTAGATAGATAGTTATGCCTGTATTCTCTGACCATGAGTAATTTAAACAGTTTAGCGCGTTCAACCAAATAAACTCTTCAGCTTTTTAGTAGATTCATTTTCAGCAACCAGTTTGTTTGTCAAGTTGTTCTGCGACAAAGGCCTCCCCTAGTTCCTTCCATACTTTCCTATCACGAGCCAATCTTCTTTATCCCTTTGGTAGATTGTCGTCTTTTTCATTTTCCGTTTCTAGGGTACCATTCCATGATGTCTTTTGTCCACTTTCCTCTGTTGTCCGATCCAGTTACATTTTAATTTGATTTGCTGACGTTTGTTTCTTTCCTTATTCTTGAGATTGTCCACCGGTAACGTAACCTTATTGAGCATACTTCGCTCTATATGACGTTGGCAATTTACAAGTCTTTGGATATTTTTGTTCGTACAGGCCAAATTTGGCATCCATATGTTAGGTATGGGAAAATTTGTGTTGATATCATTTAAATCCTTAGAGATTTGAGATCCTCTTTTGTTTTTTTTCGCAATATTATAGATGAATACAGTATTCTTTATTGTACTTGTACACCTAAAATACGGAATGAAATGAGAACTTACCTCTATGCCTTGCCTCTTACCTTTCGTGAGTGACATGTGGGAGTACTTGAAGTACCTCTCGATCTACCTTTGAGAGTATATCATAGTGAAGAATAGGAGTAATGGTATTGCAAAATATATAATGCACATAACTATTCAATAAATAGTATATACTGCAGGAGTTCTTTGTGATGTAATTTTAGTCATTGCTAATTTTACTTCACACAACCTTGCATTGAATCAGTTCATTCATTAAATTATTGTCTCCTGTAATTATGTCATCGTTAGAACCACAGAGTACTCATGTGTTTAGAACGATGTCACCGTTACTGGGAAATGAGCCATTTGCCATTGTTTTTAAAGTCTAATTAAGCTTATACATGTCCAATAACGTGACGATTTTACGATGCTGCTGTTGAGATAATTGTGAATCACATTAGGTAATTGTTTATTTTTTTAATCGGCTTTATGTTTCTTGGAGGTTCTTTATTTCTTTCTTATTCTTATTTTCATCCATAATATCTTTACTATATACTTATTTATCTATTTATTTTGATCAAGACCAATTGTTACAGTTTGCAACCTATTACAGTTACATGCATATTCACCAAGTACAGAGAGAAATTTAACTAATGATACTTTAGCTGTTCCTATGATGAGTGATACCTAACGATCATTATCGAATGAGTATTTTTAATAAATAGCTCCCACACAAGTCCTGTATCGCAGGGGTCTCACAAATATACAGTGAATAGACACAAAGTAGGTTCACCCAGACTTTGAACAAATATTTGCCTAAATATCGAATGTACACCCAATTATATTTGTATGTCTTTATGCGAAAACATAGCACACTAAGTATGTATTAGTTACTAATAATTAGGAGTCATATTATATCACCAATGTTTCACGCTAAACAAATGATTATGATTAAATATTTGCCTAATGTGGGAAACAAGTGATAACCGTGCAGTCAAAATTGGTATTCTTTTTTTAAAATATAATATATCCTGGGACATTTTTACACAGCACCCTCTAGTCCCAAACTAAGCAGAGTTTGTACTATGGGAACTAGACAATAGATATAATATTTACATACTTTTTTTTGGTAAATACACACTTATAACAGAATAGAAAACACCCAGACAAACACAAACACTTAAGTTCATCACAATAAATGTTTGTGTCCTGTGGGAATCGAACCCACGACGTCGTGATCAGCAGTCCGGTACTCGAACCACCAGACGTCGTCAAAATTCGTTATTCGACAACGAATATATTGTTGACAATCTGCGCAAGACCTCTCTAAAAAAACATATAAAGCATATATTTTTTTATTACTGCTGTCTACGGATGCAATAATATCACTGGAAATAACTACATAGTCTTGACCAGTGTCTATTTGCAAAGTACCAGTTTTTGTTCTACCTCAAGTTGGTGTTTTAAGGCCGATTACCATGTTCGATGTAGCTGACCTTCTCTCCCACGTGTAGTCTGGATCTTGCATCGCAGATTATGGTCAAAACTATAAATATTAAGTGTTTTATTGTTGTTACATAGTTTTATAGTGTGGTGTGTTGATATTAACAATTTTTGGATTTCCGTTTTGAAATTTCGTAAATGTATAAATCATGGAAGGAATTATTAATTAATGTGTTAATTATTACTAATTTTTTATGACATGTTCTTCTTCAAACGAGGCCTAAAAAGAGCTCTCTACCATACACAGTAGGCGGCGGCTCAGCTTTGCCCCTGGCGTTGCTGATGTCCATGGGCGATGGTTACCACTTACCATCAGGTGGTCGAGTGGTGGAGTGGCCACCTGCTCGTCTGCCACTGTAGGCAATAAAAAACAAGGATTCTTGAAGAATGAGGAGTAGTTCTAAAAAAGTCATGGATTTTTATTAAAAAGTTTTTCTAATAAATATCAGAAAAACTTTTTTGAATTCTTTTTAAATCTAAATCATCAATAACACATTAATTCCAGTCTCACTGTGGGGTACGGGTCTCCTCTTGGGAGAGTTGTGAGGCTATAGTTTACTATATTTATGTATTGCCGAAGGAATTTTTACTCTAAAATACGAATATTAAAAAACGATTCTACTTTCATTATGTATAAAAACAATGTTAAAATAATGTAATGACATAATTTTCCATGAGTGTATTGTGGAGAATAACCTAGTAAACAAAATATTAACTGATTAATTCGTATAGGTATCATATTGTTTTGTAGTGTATTTTCTGAATTGGTCACATTATTCATCCAAAATCAATGAACTAAAGCAAATCAATAAATCATAATCTTATATTCCACTTGAGACCATACTTGTGTATAGTTTTGTCGCTTAATTAGTCAAATAAATCGCCTGCCCAATGTTTCGGCTCATTAGTCACGCCAAATGGGACATGCACTATGCTGCTGTTACATTTACGAATTTCGACATTTACCAAAACGTCTGTGATTTAGACAGATACAACGTCCATGTACCATGCCCGTGTATCTTTGAACGATTTGACTGTCTCATGATCCAGGGGTGTGCATTATGAGGCAATCGTTTTATTAGAATACCGTTCCATATCGTACAGTCTACCAACATAGCACAATAGCTGTAGGTATCTTGGCAAAACCCAACCTACCTTTCAATGAAACATCGTGAGGAAATACGTCAATCAAAACTATTGTAATAAATGGAAATTAATTCTAAAGGTCTCACAAGTATTTACTTGATAATCGCCGACTTAATTCCTAAGGCCAAACTACAAGGGCCTACAATCCAGGATAATTTAACCACGCTTATATACAACCCACCCACTATATACCTACAACATACATATTGATTTGTTTGAGTAACGTAGGTGAACACAAACAAAACAGCTAAAACAGGTAAATGAGGATTCCATGGCCATTGAGAATAGATGTACTGATGCCGTTTAAAAGTAATGTCATGCTTCAAATGGGTTTAAACTAACCCTTTCGAAGCTAAGTAGCAAAAATAAATAAATATTCACATGAAGATATTGTGCCGAGAAAGGTACGACGCATTTAGATGTTTGATGTTTAGCCGAATTTGTATGTACATACTACAACATACCCACAGACGCTTTCGGACCGACAGTCGTGGCCTTGGTACACATATCTTGAGCAAGTTAGTTTCATAAATATGGTTTATTTGCTACTCTGTTGAGATGTTTTGCAACAAAAGCGAGACATTTTTGACACAATAGAAAAACAATTGATTCGACCCTCGAGAAGGTATGTGTCTACATAAATGGCTGACTGGACATAATTAATGTTTTAATTGACTGTTATTTGGTGTTAATTGGTCCCATTGGCCATTTTTTTAACGACCGGCAAGTAAAAACCGCATTTTCCTTCCCTAGTCCTATATGTGATATGGCAATGGATATGGCAATAGTTACATTCAGTACCGTTGTGCCGAAGGTTCAATTTCCACCAGAGACAAATATATGCGATATATATATATTTTTTTGAGGAAGGATATTTATTCATAAAACATACCATCAGGCCTGTATTCCCTTAAAAGTTAAGCACTAATACAGTGTATTAATGTAAACCCACAGTTCACCGTTAATTATTTAAGTCCTACTTAATTGCGGGCGAGCCCATTGCCAGACCCAATAACATAGGTATTTGTTTTACCTAGGAATCGAACCCATTTAGAGTTAGGACTCAGGTAGATAGTCGGTTTCATTTTTTTCAAAAAAGCTTTTATTCGTAGAATAACACTATTATTTAGCGTTGCATTTACCCTTAATATCTTCTGTTCCAGATACATGTTCACAACGAGGCTATCACCCAACAAGGCAAAGCACTTCTTTCCGTGCTTCGATAATCCAAGATTCGAAGCAGTGTTCAAGTTCAAGGTGTATATACTGAAGCATCTTAATGACATGCAGTACACTAATACCAGTCTTGTTATTGCCGAAGAGCAGAAAAGAGTAAGGTGGGTATCCTATTATCCTATTTTCTACTATTATTATAAACTAGCTTTCCGCCAGCGGCTTCGCCTGCGTGGTCTTGATAACTTTTTTCCCCGTTTTTACTATTGTCCACGCATTTTTTTATTGTATTCATTTTTTTATTGTATTTAAACTTTCCATGGCCCTTAAGGAACCTACAAAAAAATAAATTTTCCGAATTGGTCCAGCCTTTTTTGAGTTAAAGAAAGAAAGATGGCACATAGGCTTCTTTTTACCTCGGTAAAATGTATGGTTCCCATGGGATAGATTTGTTTTAAGAAGATGAATATAGACAATTACATCATCAACATAGAATAATTTATAAGGAATACCCAGACCACAGGCGCTGGCGGAAAGCGAGTTTATTATAATGTTAGAAAAGTATGGACTGTCAGATTGGCAGATAGCTCTTTATTTTGTTTAAACCATCTGGTGCGTGAGCCTTACCCTCTATGGATCTTCCATTCTGTTGCCTGGCCACGGACAGGTCGTAGATCCTGCTGTTCCATCCAGGATGAAGGTCCGAGTCCCGTTAGATGATGCCTTTAGCTGCAGTTGCTTAGTTTATAAGTATGCTCCTGGCTGGAGGCATTTGATGCGTCGCGTCACCACCCTAAGTCAAAATCTACATCCGATATAGGTATTATAAAAAAACGACTGACAGGTGATCACTTAGAATTTTGCACACTATAGAAAAGGACTATGTTTTAGTCGAAAATGTGATTAGAATAGAAATATACTGTACATCAAGCATAGTATAAATCTCTAAACTGGAAGGATTTTCCCTGGTATCAATATTTCATCTAATATGCCAAACAAATATCATAGTACTTGAACTTATATTGTTGTCCCATTGCTGGGCACGGGCCTTTTCTGTAGTTTACTTATTATTTGACATATCTAGGCCCTATTGAAGCAAGCAAACTTAAACTAAAAACTAAAGATTTTAAAAATTGCAGTCTTCGGGTTTCTTTAAGTCAATATTCCTCTATAGATATGTGAAACAAATAGAGATGGTTTGTTATTGTTATACAGATAATCTACATACGAGTAACATACCCGTTTTTGGTTCCGACCCATGACCTTGTGTACAGATGGTGCTTTACCGCTACTCCATTACTTGGGTCATAATATCTACATGACGACAATATGGGCAGCACGATATAAGGAGAATTTCTACATATTTCACACTTAGGTGTCTGATACTGATGTTGAAACTTGATAGTTATTTTCAACAAATAGAAAACTTAGTATGCATCTTATCGATATGTAATTCATCATCAACCCATATACTGTCCCACTGCTGGACACGGGTCTCCTCTCAATATGAGAGGAAAAAGTCGAGTCAAGTAGAGTCGAGAAAATCTCTCAGGCATGTATGTTTCCTCACGATTATTTCTTCACCGTTAAAGCGACTGATAATTACGCACATTTCTAAAAGTCGGAGGTCCCTTGGAATCGAACTCGAGATCTTTGACTTTGGAGTCCAGTGGTCATACCCCTAGGCTATTACTGCTTTTTGTAATTGCTTAATTAAAATTTTGCAGACGATCTGCGCCATAGAAATGACTATTCTCAAGTTTTGCTACTACTAGTTAGTAGTAGTAGTAATATAGCCATTGGCTAATAGAAGCTTACGATACGATCGATCGATACCTTCAATTATTATTGCTTTAGTATCACATGCCATACGTAAAGAACGTGGAGGCGTGGAACGGCCTCCAACGAGATGGACTGATGACCTGGTAAAAGTCGCTGAGAGTCGTTGAATGTAGAAGTCTATGGGGAGACCTTTCATTGGTGGATCTCTTTTGGCTGATACATAAAAGACATGCATGTCGTGCCATGGCACTAAATCGTTTTATAATCCATACTAGTCGTCTACTCAATCATACTTAAATAATAGACGTCCAGTTTTCCAAAAGATACTTACTGTGTTTTCTCCTCACTACCAACTTGGGTGGTAGTGAGGAGAAAACACAGTGGTAGTTATCGGAAATAGAAAATATTTTCAACTTTCCACTTTTTGTTGGGTGATTGAGCTTTAAGCCTATAAAGCGAGGTCTTAGCGCAAGCGATATTTGTTTATTACAAAATATTGTTATTGAATTATAATGCAATGTTGTATTGGTGCATTATTTAAAATGATAGAATTGACATCGCTTTGTATACAATACTGATAAACTGGAAATCAACCTCAGTGTAGCTGGAAAGGGCTATATAAATAATAATTATAGGTAAGTTTTTATTTTTAATGTCGTATGAGACACAAATGAAACACATGTACAGAAGTTAAGAAAACTACAGTTCTCACCAAACTTATTATCGAGCTTGAGGTTGGCACGAGATAACTTCAGGCCGGACAATAATATTGCCGAGAACTGTTTAGAAGTATAAAACCTAGCCTTCATAGTATCATTATCTCAATTATAAACTCTGTCACTTTCTAAAGTTACAATTATACAAAAAAAAACATATATGGAACAACTGGATTTTTCTTAGACCATATTTCATAAGTTTCACTTTAGAATGAAATGGACTTAGATTTAATAAATAATAGTTTCATCTTTTTTCAAATCCACTAAAGTAGTTTACTGCTCGTTATCGCTCGCAGTGAAACCATGGGCGACAAGACGTTAATCCCTATAAGGCGATCGCTCCAACTCTAGTCCACTGAGAATTGTGTCAATTATTGTGGTCGAGGAGCCGAGACGTGACCGGTAACGCGTGTTGCGTACGCGCATTACCAAGAAAATCAATTTTGACGTTCTTGTCCTACAGTATGGGTATGTTGTGTTGGCACGTCATGTTATTGTGTGCTGACCTACCTATATTGTACACATCTTTATATGGGCTTATACTAGTGATCTCTTTGTAATGAGTCATTAGCACGTATATAGAGTAGTACCCAATTTGGGGCCAAAACTGGTAATTATTGCTTTCTTAATATATCTTAGGCTAATATTCAGAGACGATGCTAAGCATAAACTAACGCTTCCGTATGTCAAATTGTCATACAAATTTGACATACGGAAGCATTACTTTACGCTTAGCATCGTCTCTGAAAATTAGCCTTAGAGATATAACACTGGGCCTGTTTCACCTCCTCCCAGTAAGATCCTGTTAAATTAATTGGTTAACGCTAACCAGAGGTGGTTAAACGGGCCCCTGATGTCAGTTTTGGTCCATAATCTATTGTGATTTTATTATATTTAAGCGTCGCAAATATAATAATTCAGGTGTAACTATATTTGAAAAAGATATCCTGAAGTGCCAATGTCGACTTTTAAGCAATATTTTACACACTCGAGAACTGATTGTGGGGACAACGCCTGGTTGTAGTAGATACTTTAATGTTAAAAAATAATACAATGATTATTCTTCTCTTAATAATGGCCAACCCCAAATAAATTGGGACAAGTCTACTCTTATTAACATCAGTGAATCTAAGTATATTTTTACCCGACTGCCGAAGGAGGGTTATGTGTTTGACGTGTATGTATGTATGTCCGTTCCTATGTCCGCTCATAACTATTCAACGGCTCAACCGATTTAAATAAATGATACCTCATTACACATGTCTTGATCTCGAGTGTCATTAGGTACATGAAATTACAAAAAAAAAATCAATGGCGGATTTTATGCGCTTTAATGTGCGGGCTGATTTTGAAAATCATCTTTGGGTGTATAATTTTTCTAATCAAAATGAACATTCATAATTATTGAATTGGTGGATACCAGACGATCTCTAGACAGTTTTAATAGGGCCATTTAATATCTAATCTCGTATACGCACAATAAAACATTCACGTATCCGAAGGTCCCATTGTTTTATATCCGATGTCGTTTTTGTATGAATACATGAATGAATAAACAGTCATAATTTGTTTGTGATGTTACTACAAAGTAAGCTTCATACATAATTTGTTAATAATCTCTAAAGGATTAAGGTTGATGTGTTCGCTTAGCCAGCTAAATAGGAATTTGATTTGGCAGGTTTTTTTTAATCCGAATGATGAATAACTGTGATCGTAAATGCGACTGCTATGCTGGAGGTCCTGGGTTTGATTCCTAGATCGATCAAAGTGTTACGGGGTTCTGTGAAATTCTTTAGATTTTCGTAGTTAAGATTTATGCCTGCTTAATGCCATGTACATGGGACGTAAACATATTGGTGAATTATGAGTGTATATTATATGGTTTCTGGGTTGGTGTTAAAAGTGCGTATTTGTAAGAAATTTATTTTTAATGTAACGATTTAAAAAAATATATATTATAGGTATTTATTTGTGCAAAAAGGGCTTATGTAATAAAACAAAATACATTTCTTGCAAAAACGTTCCTTGATCCTTGAGGCCGCAGAATTATAAACTCTGCGTTCATGAAAACAGTATTCGCACTAAACTAAAACGGGTTGAGGTGAGGTAGCTCATCCTTGACTTTGAACATCATAGTCATGTGTGGTTTTGGTATCATAAACCACAATGACATCCCTAACCTGAACTATAGACCCATTACATCATCAAAATGATGTGTCTCAACCTCCATTACTCAAGGTAAAATGTTTTTTTTTTTTCAGTACATCTCGGTTATAGTCATAAATACATAGAAATATTAATCACAATGTTGTTGCTCGAAAATATTGATCTAGTTTTCATATTTGTATTTTTCAGCGCTATTTATATTGTTTCTATCAGTGTCATTTTAAACTGGTATCTTCTAAAAAGAAAACGAAATCAATCCAAGTATCATTATAATTTTTTCATAATTATTATATTTATTCAAGTTATTTATTTTAAAAATTTGGACGATGTGGTCTCCTTTAATTGTAATAACACAAATATGTTTTGTGTATAATTAGCATGTAAGGTGAACCTATCGTTCGTTCCAACTCCAAAATCTCGTTAGTTAGATCCAAATAAAATAAATATAAAATTGATAGTTTAACTAGACGCTATAATATAAAACCAAGACACTTATAGGATATATTTGGATACTGAAATCTGGTTACATAAAAGGGAAAGGTGACTGACTGCATTGATACAACTGATCTATAAATATTTATCAAATTTGGCATACAGGATAGTTATTAAAAAGGAATTAGAATCCATCACGTTTAAGATTTTGGGATATTCCCATTGGATTGGGGATAACTAGATAAACGAGGGTAAATCCGCGGAGAACAGCTAGTTATAAACTATATCATTTTTATTTTGTTTCAGCGTCAAAGAAGACTACATAATCGTGGAGTACATGCCGTCCCCACAAGTGGGCTTACACCAAGTCGGCTTCCACTACTCGCGGTTCGCGAGCAAACAAGCGGTAGCCAAAAACACTAACAACGTGCTAATCCTATGGGCGCCTATCGACAAGCTAAATGACTTCAAATTCATTCACAACTACGGAATTAAAATCATCGATCTGATTGACGAGTATGCAAAGGATAATCGTCCTTTAGTACAAGGACCGATTAACCTAGTTACTGTGCCAACCACCAATATGAAAGGTTATGAAATTGGGAGTTGGAATCTACTAACTAATGAGTAAGTAATTCAAGTGACGTTAATGGTGCTAGTAATAAATTGTGCAATTACATAAAGATGCAAAAGATTTGTGAATCTTTTTTTGAACACGTTCTTGTGTTACTCATTTGACCTTTCAAAATTTTCGCAGCTACTAACATCGAGAATAAAAGATAATTTAACCTTAATTACCTTTCAACCTTTGCCAAAACGATTATCTACAACTGTATACGATCACCTTTCGTCATTGTTATTTGAACTCAGATACTACTCACAAAATCGACACGATGTTTACTAAACAGACGTACGACACAAAACAAACACAGCATGAGGAAGAATTCTCTGACGTCTGCGATACTAAGAAGTATTTCACTTCCTCCACAAAACAGCCGCAAAACTTGACCCATTTTCATGTTCGACTGAGTGTATTTTCGCACAAGGCCAACCGATGAATAAGAGATGATAACGTCAGCTGTTATAACATTAACACAGCTGCTTTATTTCTGCTACTTTTTGCATATTAATAATTATTTTCTATTAAAAATAATGTTGTAATCGTGGTTGTAAAAAATCAGCAGCTGAAGATAAGTTGTCATTATTTAAGCCCGATGTATCGAAAGTTCATGTAATTTCCACACATTTTAGTTGAGGCTTTGCTAGATACATAATATCATAATTTAAATGTATATCTATTTATATATCTAGTCGCTGATCTACATTTAGATGCGGTTTTTAGTTGTTGTGAATCATGTTTAGATTTAGAGTACATAAAGCTGTATGTACAAAAAAAGAAAAAAAATAATTCACGTCATTTAGAGGAATTCAATAAAATAGTTTTACCTCAGAATCTACATTGCCCTAAAATTTCATTAAAATATACATTCGAAAAATATTGTATAATTTTTCTTCAAAACTTCCAGGGCTCACAAAATAGTATCGATTGATCAGTTCACAAGCATCCAGCAGATAGAGTTCATGACGTTTGAACTGGCGCAGCAGCTGTGCAGGATATGGTTGGGCAACCCTGGGGAGGTTGAGAGAACCAGATGGAAGGAAGAGTGGTTCAAGGAAGGCATGGCTACGTACTTGGCTTATTATTTTTTAACCCAGGTAAGTAACAGGTCATGTTTAATTTTTGCTTAGCATCTTTTGTATTTATCTGTGTAGCATTCTTGAGTTTTGTTGGGTTAGAACACAGAAGTGGTGTTAAATGAACTATTATAACAACAAAGAATTAAGAATAAACAGACTTACAAGAAAAGGCTTATGATGAAGATGATGATGACTCAATGAATGTAGTAATCAATTGTATTATGAAAATGCTTGAACTGCGTTGCTTTTCAACGCATGTTACATTGTGGTTCAGTACCGGGCTGGTCCTATTTGCTGGGACTATCTGGGCCTATTTACACATTTACCTTAATATGCCATTGAGTAGATATAATTTGAATATTATATTATTTTTCTATTCTTTTGTTTTTGTTGCTTTTATTACTTAAAATGTGTGTCTTGTGCTGTGTTAAATAAATATCTTCTTTCTTTCTTTCTTTCTTTCTTTACCGCAAAATAAGGCTGAGCTGGTAGCCTCTTCATCTCACATTCATGTCTTTTTAAGTATTGTGTACGTACCTAAAAATAATTTGAGTTGAATAGTTGTTTCATTCTTTTCTTTTTTTCGTTTTACGAAAATGTGTGACGATACACTTTGCCGCTACTTATAGCTCGTAATTATATTATGACGTGCTTCTCACACAAGTTATATGATAATTTGGTATCTGTTTCCTCTACCAGATTAGCATGAATAATTCCAACACGTTCATCTTTTATATTCATGTCTGTCATCTCATCAGTCTATTAATGGTTCCATTGTTAAGATTCAAGCTTCCTTTTAGATTTGATTTGATTTGAATATGGTATTTTAAGTTATCTGTCAATATTCTCTTGATATAGAAGAATTATCTTCATTAATCGAGCATATCCCTCTTTTATTCTTCTTGCTATTGTTTTAATATGGTCATCAAGTTACCTAGTGGCTGGTATACCCGAATCTGTATGTTGGTCTCAACTAATAATGAACCTTAAACAATTACAGTACAATCACGATATTCCAACACCACAAAGACGACTTTTAGGCTCATATGGTCTCCATATGAAACATAAAGCGATGGCAGTGGACTGGCATCGAAGCACCCCCGCATTGGAAACCTTCAACTCCTCATTGGCTATAGAGATACCACCCAGGTATAAGGAACTAGTGACGATGAAAACTGGCGCAATATTGTGGATGTTGGAGAACTGGGTGCAATCCGATAAGTTTCATCAGGCGCTGGTGAATTATATCCATTCTAGGTAAAGTTTTACTTTACTTTCTTAATGTGAATTTTCTTTCGAAAGTCGTTCTAAACTTTCAATGACCCTGATTGGGTATAAGTATGCACTGTGAAGTAAAAATCACATGTATTGTATTTAGTTGATTTTTTAAATCATTTGCTTGCTGTATTGAAACATATTACATTATTTTATTACTGTTGCACACAAAAGTATAAATAAAAATACTGATCGTAGCACCAAGTGATGTGTACTTATCACGACGAAAATAATCAATTTTGTTTTATTTTAAGTTCTTCCGGGATCGGTATTATTGCTCACTAATATTATCAAAACAGTATTTAATTTACTTTTTATAATTCTATTTGCAGAAGAGGCAAATACATATCCCTTCAAGATTTCACAACGACCCTCGACCACAACACTATCGAGTGCCTCCACCAGTTCTTCAACGGCTCCACCGCGTCCCGCATCCTTGGCTCTTGGTTCAGGCGACGAGGGTACCCGGTCATTAACGTCCAAGTGTTGAGAGACCGAACTCCCAATGCCATCCAGTTGAAGCAGGTTCGTGCAGTTTATAATATATCCTTAGGTACTAATATTATAATGCGAAAGTAACTCTGTGTGTCTCTCTTTCGTGCGCCAAAACCGCTGACCCAATTTAAATGAAATTTAGTACACAGAAAGTGTAGAGCCTGAGAAAGGACATAGGCTACTTTTTAATGTGACAAAAAGGCTGTAAGGGGTTGAAATAGGGGATGAAAGGGGACGAAATACCGATAACACGCGGGCGAAGCCGCTAGCAGAATTGCCCAATAAATCAAAAATTATCAGAATTTTCGAAAATACATTTAAGTACAATTAACACTGCAGCTATGGTGTGTATCATCCTTTGATGATCAGAATGTTCGATAGTCTGAACATATATTTAAGTACAGTTAACACTATAGCTATGGCATGTATCTCATGTTTTATTGTCTGTTTATATTTCAGAGGTTGTTCAGTTTTACTCACGAGAATCGCGAGGACGCAGACTTCCTGATCCCTATATCATACGTCGTCCAAAACAACCAGAACTGTTACAACTGCTACCGACCCCGGTTTACCATCGGAGCCCAGACCTACACCTTCGGAGAGAACCTGAATGATGGGTGGATTATAGTTAATAGGCAAGGTTCAGGTAAGTGAGAACTGTATATGTTTACCGGGAGTTAAAGAAAGAGTTCTATCGAATGGCTTTCGATAGATATTTTACGCATCGAAACGCTGTTGTCTCATAGCAAATTTTAGTCCCTTACGTAACCGCTAGAGGCGCTGCGAGGGTTTTCCATACAAATATTTTACGGCGTAGCTAGTGAGTCTAGTGAATAAACTCATGGTCGAGGCACTGAAATAGGACCAACTATGGGAACTGCTACCGTTCAGACTAAATTTGTGGAAAGGTTGGACACTGAATCTGATTCCACTGAGAATGTACAGTAAGAGGTCATAAGTCCATTATCATGTCAAGGATCGTATTTGCCTGCACGTTACTGCGCGCATACATAAACATTAGATATATTGAGTGATTTGAAGTTTAATACCACTATCTTAATACGCTGTCGCGACATCACATCACTGAATGATTATTAGCTCTCTTTCTGAATAGATAATAATTATGAAAGAGTACGAAATACGAGATCGTCTATTATAGAAATATTGTCATCATTATCGTTTGTTATAGAAAGAGGTTATAAGTGAAACTTGTTTCATGCGATAGATTTGTAAAAATGAAATGGGCTTATGACCGCGATCGTACCATAATCTTATTTTAAATCTTAAAAACACATTTTTGAATTAGCAATTTCTGTTTCTGTTTCATAACAGTTTTAATACTAGGTATAGCATTTAGATTTTAAGAGAATCCATCAACTAAAGCCGTAATATCAAACCGCTTATTGAGCCATAATTTTATTGTTGCTACGAACTAATAATAAAAGTGGCTGAACTTGACAAGTCCTTGGCTTAGCAATGAATCTATTTCCGTAATACCCACGCTAGCGAGGAACTGCTAATTTATTTGCGATACAACGCATTGCATGCAGACGACGTAATACGAAATTTTAAAAATGTTCATCTCATTGAAATAAAACTACTTTTTACGGATTTTATCGCGTTATATTGATATTCGGAATTAAAATAATATCAATATAACGCGATAAAATCCGTAAAAAGTAGTTTTATTTCAATTTCTGTGTCTAGTATTCACGTAACTGTCAGAAATTAGAATGTTCATCTCGTCGAAAATGTTTATAAAAAACATTAACATATTTTTTTATTTGAAAGATCAGTATTGTAAGAGTTGAAAAGTGATTTTAGTTAGTTTATTATTTCTGGTCCTTTGATCCAATTCCTTTAAACCTTTTATCAAGTATCTATTTTTATATATTACCAGCTTCCCGCCAGCGGCTTCGCCCGCGTGGTTTTGATAACTTTTTTCCCCGTTTTTGCAATATTTTTTATTACTACTCCGCTCCTATTCGTCGTAGCGTGATGGTATACAGCCTATAGCCTTCCGCGATAAACGAGCTATCTAATACTGAAAGAATTTTTAAAATCGGTCCAGTAGTTTCCGAGCCTAATCAATACAATCAAATCTATCCTCTTTATAATATTAGTATAGATATCTTAATTTAAATTATTCTTTCCAGGATATTATCGCGTCAATTACGACACAATGACCTGGAAACTAATAGCTCAAGCTTTGAGAGAGAACATGCAGTCAATAGATGTAATGAACAGGGCCCAAGTGAGTTCCAAATATTCGTCAAAATAATATAATATCTCAAAATAATTATGTCTGCTTTAATATTTTAGTATAATTATTAACCTCCAACGCAAATAGAGGGTATTATATGTTCGGTTCGGGTGTATATAATTCGGTTTATCAATTTGCGAGCTACGATGCTAAACTGAATTTGATTTCATATTTATTTTTGTTTGATACGTGGATCATCACTATACGCTGGATCAATTAAAAAATGAAACGAAATTATCTACCAAATAATTTAACAGAAACTTAATAGGAAGCAAGGAAGGAAGGAAGAAACTAGCCCTCTATAATTATACACTTTGACACATTACAGATTGTAAACGACGTGTTTGCTCTTTACGCGGCGGGTGACCTAGACTTCAGCCTAGCTGTAGAAATACTAGACTATCTAGACAATGAACGTAGTCCTACAGTTTGGGAGGCAGTGATGGCGGGATATGATTTACTGTTTATCGAAGGAGCTAGTTGTAACATGACAAAACACCTGTACTGGGAGTGGGAGGTAAGTCACCTTCCAATGTACCGCTTTTAGATACTGCTAGGGTATACTAGCTGGGACAATATGTAAGAAGGCTAAGAAGGAAGAAGGCCAAGGCTATAAATTTTATGATTTTAAATACACTAAAATAACTGATTATGTAAGTACTAAATAGGATTGACATGGTCGAATTTTGACTCAAAACCCTTACAAAATAAAAATAACAATAGATACGGTCAAACAGGCCTTAGTAGTGTAATATACTTTGGATACGGATATTTTGAGATATGGGAGTAGATATGGTTATAACAGTAAGTAGGTAATAGATAAACTACCTCGCTAGTCTCGTCCTAACCGTGACTAGAGGTCATGGTTTTGAGACAGATCGAACAGTGTTAATTGGTAATCTTAATGTATTTTTTTAATTTTTCATACTAAAAAAATTCAATTTTTATTTAATTAAAATAAGTGTAATATACCAGTTTACAGTGGGTGCCTCTGCCTATCCCTTCAGAGGCTACATGCGAGATCTATGCTATTTTAAATTTAATTCTTTCTATCACACCACCTATTTCTATATCACCCTTGCTTCCAGAACTTCATGACCGAGAAGATATCTTCCATCTTCATGCAACTAGTGAAGAGTAAGGACAGGGAGAAGCTGACCAGGCTGTTTAGGAGTAACGTGGTGGATCTGGCCTGCTCCCTCAACTACGAGCCCTGCCAGGCTTACGTCAGGAGAATGTATGTGGAAGACAGGAGGGGGAAGCACAAGTAAGTTATCTTTTTGTATTTTTTTAAGCATTTTCCATGCTAAGATTACAAGTTATTTTTAATGAAGGAAAAAATCGGCTCGCGGTGGCTAAGTGGTCAAAAAAACACAAGTTGTTACAATCTTCTTCTGTACACAGAAAAATATTGTCATCTCTCTCGCACTATTATCAGCAGTGCTGTGACAGAAAGAGAAAGTACCTATCTGATCTTCAGTTGCCTACGTAGAATTGAATATTATTGTTATAGTAGCTTCTTTAAATTGAATCTTATGTAAGTTTAGCTCAAAGTGTGGATGGAATTAACAGCTGGGCACGGGTGTCCTCTCAAAACAGGAAAGGTTAGGCTAATAGTCCACTATGCTAGCCTACTAGCAGATTTCACATACTGGTTCCGAAATCTCTCAGGCAGGCAGATTTTCGCACGATATTTTCCTTGACCGTTTAAGCGAATGAATTATTTATTAGTATGCACATGAATCTGAAAGGTCAATGTGGTTTAAAAGAGCTCTTCCTGACTTCGTAGTCCATCATTTCATTAAGCAAGAAAGCGCAGCGTGGGACGGCCTCCAACAAGATGAACCCACAACCTGGTAAAGGTCGCTGGGAGTCGTTGGATGCAGGGGGCATACGAGTGCTGTGGAAATTAATTTATTACTATACCTATGAATCTGGAAGGTCAACGTGGTTTAAAGGAGCTCTTATTGACTTCGTAGTCCATCATTTCATTAAGCAAGAAAGCGCAGCGTGGGACGGCCTCCAACAAGATGAACCCACAACCTGGTAAAGGTCGCTGGGAGTCGTTGGATGCAGGGGGCATACGAGTGCTGTGGAAATTAATTTATTACTATACCTATGAATCTGGAAGGTCAACGTGGTTTAAAGGAGCTCTTATTGACTTCGTAGTCCATCATTTCATTAAGCAAGAAAGCGCAGCGTGGGACGGCCTCCAACGAGATGAACCCACGACCTGGTAAAGGTCGCTGGGAGTCGTTGGATGCAGGGGGCATACGAGTGCGCCCTGTGGAAATTTATGGGGGAGGTCTTTGTGCAGCGGTAGACTTCTTTTGGCTGATATGATGATGATCGGAATAAACGAAAAATGGAATACCTAACATAAAAAATGATGCATTCTATTCCAGTCTGTTTCCTGACTGTCGGATGTCATACTTCTATGTATTGGCTAATGAGACCTTCAGTAGTACTTACTCTCGGAAACTCCTCGCCATCGAACAGGACGACAAATTGGTTGCTGATAAAAGAATGTGAGTATTGTTTTACTTTCATAGTAAATTCCCAGATTTTACCCGGTTGATGGCAATAATCTCGTCCCCTCTTATATGAGACCAAAACCAAACCGGCGAAATGGGTCCCTTTGGGGAATACAGGCGTGATGGTATGTAACTATGTATGTATGTTCATAACAGCATCTGTATTCCCGAAGGGTCAGACATCGAATATCCTGCCGAACACCCACTATTCGCCGGTATTAGATCCAATGTGACAAGGGGCGAGCCGATTGCTATTAAGCTACAAATCCAAAACCTAATAACACTGTTTGATCTGGAAATGAAACTTAGGACCCTAATCGTAGCATTCGTTCTTATGGCCCGGCTATACGCTACCGTCTTGCATGCGCAGTTTAGGCATGTGCAGTCGTGACTGTACAAAAACACGAAACATCGAGGACTGCCCGAGCTACTGCCATGCTGTCCACATGCGCACGCACCTGCGCAAACTGGTTTGTGCAACAATTCTCCCAGGTAAGACGGAACGTATAGACGGGCCTTTACGACCACTAGGATGTGTCTTAAATAGGTTTTTTTCTTATAAACATAACTTCTTTCTGATTTCTAGACGAGAGAGAAACAGATTTTTCGGCAAATTACCAATCGGTGAACCCAGACCTATGCCTATTGTGATGTCCACTACGGAAAAGGTAAGAAACGTAATAAAAATACCACATGTCTCAATTATATTGAAAGCTTATTCCCCATCAAAAGTATAGATAAAAAGCGCCAATATTTCCACAATAAATATATTACTACGTAGATAAATATATAAAAATTATGATATAATTCTGAGAGTTTCTAGGGTTCCGTACCCGAAGGGGGCCAACGGGACCCTATTTCTAAGCGTTCGTCCGTCTGTCTGTTAGTGGGCTTTCTCTCATGAACATTAATAGGTAGAGTTGAAATTTTCAACGTATCTATTTCTAGTGTGAATACAAATACTAATTTTATTGATACTATTTAAAAATAGTACGGAACCCTTTATGTGCGGGTCCGACTCGCACTTGACTGGTTTTGTTTTTTATACATAAAGTTTAAAAGGTTTGAAAAATTTATAAGGACTTACGTAAATGTCTTCCTTATCGCTCAATCATTTTAATTTTACTATTTTGTAAATAATACTTTTATTTTTATTTATTTCTACAGACAACGCAAGCTGTACCGGAGAAACTGCAAAAAGGTGGAGGTTCGACATTGAAATTATCAATAACGGTACTATTTATTGCTACATTTATGAGTACATTTACGAGATAAATAATCATCTTTTTCACAAATTTGATTAGACATGTTTTTGTGAAAAAGTTATAACTACCGGCTTTTATTTGTTTTGAACTTTTTGTTGTGGAAATTGCAAATGAACAACTATTTGTTGCTGAATTTATCTAAAATAAAAAGTCGTGATTTATGAGTTGGACAACTATTATGATAATATATTATAATTATTTCTTCATTATGAGAAATCATTGACAAATTGAATGTTAGTTATATAATTTATAAGGATTAAGTAATGTTGTTATATTATTATTTTGTGTGATTATATTTTTCAAGACTGTTACCGCCTTCCAATAATCCTAAAAACCCCGTAAATGTTTACCTTGTCTAAATTTATTTTAAAAACAATTATATTATATTTTACATTAATTAAATTGTATAAGATTTTGAATAATATTTAAGGTCCTGTTTCACCATGTCTAGCTAGCCGCTATCTGCCAGATAAATTCAAATATGGAACATAGTTTGTATGAAATTATTTTTCAAATAATAATAAGTAATTTATGTCAAAATAATGTCTAATTTCAATATTTATAAATATCTTGTATATATTTTTTCGTGCTATAATTAATTTAACCATACTGGCTTAATAATTTCAATTTGGTTATAATATAATATCACATAGGTATTTCAATTATCACTATTATTATCCTTTGCGGTCTGTCACATCAAAATTTCAATAAAATATAAAAATCTTTGGTATTTTATAAACAATGTAATTCCAGTTTTTCTGTGTCTATAGTTATTTAACGGTTAATTCTAGTCATAATAATTTATTTAAAAAAGATACACTTCTTTCTTAACCAATTTATTTAAGCTTTATAACATAATATTATGCAATATGTACATATTACAAGGTTATGTTTTAAATTAAAAATGTGCCTTAAATTTAAGTAATAAAAATAACTTGATTAATTTATTATATTAAATTAGATGTTTTGTACATTTAATATTTTTTTTATTTACTGCTTACCTAATACTAAATTTGAGGCAAGAGGACGCGTTTGCTTCAGATTTAGATTTTTAACCTAATCTTATCTAACATATAAACTACGCCATTAAATTATGAGTGAAAATGCAGTAAAAAACGTACTTAATAAATTATTTTATATCAAAATCTATAGTATATTTTAATACTTTCTAGTTACTAGTTTAATTTAATAATATACTTGTAATTCTGATTATATAATTTGCCAACAATAACTTCGTAAATGATTAACATAATTTTATTTTCTACTTTAAATTAAGTCACTTTGTGCAATTCTGATATTTAAAGTTAAATTTAAGTATAATATTTGACTAAATTAATTCTCCATAAATAAATGTTAACTTATATTTTTTTTATATATTATAATAACTTTCTCAAACATTCTCATTACATTACATGTAGCAAGATGTGATTTACTCCACACAGCTTTTGCGAATACAAATATCTTTCTATAAGAAAGACAATGATACAATACTCCTCGAACTTTAGTGTATAAAAGTTTATCAATACTGATGAATTATGTATTCGGTAAGCTTAAAGAAACTGCAAATAATATCAGTTTAGATAATATCGAGTTTCCTTGTGCGATCAATACTTTCACTCACCATCATATTAGTTTACATATTTCGTATCTCTTATCTTTATCAAAATAATTATATCTTAATTAATTCAATAACTTATAACTTAAAAAAATATTTATAGCTTGCATTGTAGAGTTAATTTTATATAGGTATTCTAAATATTATTTTCTTAAAAAAGATTAGGTATACATTTTTAACAATTATAAAAATAAAGAGGTAACATTATTATACTACCCAGTATAAATAGAAAACTTATAAATTATTTCTATACTTTGTGTAAAAATATTTATACATTTTGAAGATTGAAACTCTAATTTTTAGTCAGAAAATTACATACCGACGTAATATAAGTTTATATAAAACAAAAGCAAACTTCAACAAAGAAGTGCCTCTCTGCAAACTGCATGTGTTAATACAATATTTATTCATACAAAATCAGTAATCTTAAAACAAAAGCTAACATCTGTAAAAGCTCTGTTTTATCTAATATTTGTATAAAAATAGAGTTTTTATCTTCAAATTATGCTATAGTTAATGATTTAATAGCGCCACCATCACTGACACGCATAGTGCCACAACGGATAGCATCAGGGTTGGCGCGTCGTTCTCATCTATCCACTCATATACCTCTTCCATGAATTCATCGTCCCACACCGTATTCTCAAGGACTTCTAAGAGAACCCTATCTGCCATTATTTGGGAGTCATCCAGATTGTTGTTTTGAGCTTGCACCCAGATTCGGAACTGTGAAAAGATTTTTTGTGATGTTAAATAAAAGGAATGGAAAGAGGGTAGGGAGGCCTTTGCCCTGCAGTGGGACGATAATGGCTGAATAAATAAAATAAGCATATATAAGTTTTACGAAAACTGCCTACAGTTTAAAAATAATATTCCACTGGATTCATGACGCAATTACTGCTGCAATGTTTTTGATGTTTATTAATATTTCGATTTTAGACTTCGATATAATCTGTACGTTAGGACGACAGAAAACGATGTCAGAAAATCCCCGTAATTTTTATTTAAAAAATTCTATGCCCGTCGTAAACCAAAATGGGTATAATATTGTTTATTCATAGTCTATATACTCACATCTGTACTTAAATCAATGTTAGCCATGTTTTCAGCTAGAACCGTTATTACTTCTTCGAGTTTTTCGGCACCACCATACCTAAAATTAAGATATGAATAATTTTTAATAACAATATTTCTATAAAATGTAACAATGATATTTATTTGGGTGTCCTGATATTGAAAAGTCCCGTCAAGGAAATGCAAAAATCAACGCATGTCACAATGGGCAATCTGGTAAATAATATTTTAGCTGAAGCTCAAAATGTCTAAAAAATGAGAAACAAAGGTCTTGTCGCATCGAAACTTACATATTTCTGACTTCTGCAGTTCTCATGCTGATGAAGTTGATGGCAATGTTTGCATTATCAAAACTGCTCTCAGCTACTGCGTTGAAGATTTTAACCCGCTCTTCAACACCGTAACGACTATTGGTTGCTATAGTTTCTTCTAGGAGACTGCAATCAAAAAATTAAAAGTTAAGTAATGAAACACTGTACTCGTAAAACATTTGGAGAACAGGTTTAATCCTTAGTTTAAGAAACGTCGATCCAATTGTTTTTATCGTGTATGCTGATTCATCCTTAATATTTCTGGATTGAGCTAAATGTTTCCAACTTTAATACTTCTCGAATTAATAGAAGGAATCCGACAATAAATGGTATTAGACTCCTTATAACTGAGATTTTTTTTTCAGGGAATACACGCAATGTATACTGAGTTTTGTACTTACTTTCTAACAAAGGTTGCATCTTGCGAGCATGCAAGAGACTCCAAAATTACAACCCGCTCGTAGTGGTTGATTTCTACGTCCAACCTTTCGTATAAAGCTGTTATAACTTGATCATCACCTTCTCTCACCATAGTGCAGTATACAGCTGGCCTGATCTCGTGAGGGATGTTAGGATTTCTGAAATCAAAACGTAGATGATTAAAGAACGTCATTGGAACGGTTCTTTTATGGTGTAGCATTTTTAGACACGTTTATTTTTCAGGTTTTATGTAGGTATAGTCGACCATAATAGTACATTATGATATAAGTGCGGTAAGTTAAAAATTACAGCCGAGGCGATATTGCTAGCCCTCGCCTTCGGCTCGGGCTACAAGAAAGCACAGGCTGTATTTATCAAAGCGCACGTATGTCATACGACGTTTTATAAGATATTTGCGAGGAAATAAAAAATCATCGGACTTTCGCAAACGAATAAATCTTTAAACACTTGTTGCAGATATAATAATTTTTACTTGTTCACAAATTAGAGATGCACGCGCATCAGCGCATTTTTTAAGGCTAAGGCACAGAAAACAGCCAGTATTACTAATATAGTTCATTAATATTTTGTGTTTCTTATTACAGATAAATGGTTGTAATTTACTGTCGAAATTCATTACATTGAAGAATTAAATGTTTATTTATTATATTTTATCTCCCAAAGTTAATTTTATTCAGAAAATGTAGACTTTTCTGACCAAACTCTTTGCTAATATTTAAAAAAGTCGTTCGTGGAGTTATATCTATGGTTTTTAGACGAAGCATCTTGATAAACCGTGCGTTTTATTATATTAAAAAAACAACTCGTGCGATTTACATTACATTACCGCACAAGTACATAATGAGATACAATACGGTATTTAAATTGGTGAAATAAGAGACCCTTTACGAGCAAATGTGTTATAAAATTTCATTACCACATTTCACAGAAACTTCCGTCCAAATTAAATTTACTAAGGTTCATTAACAATCTGTTACTTGGTCTTGTAAGCGAAAATAGATTTATACTCAAGCTATATAATGAGCTCAATCAAGTAATACCTGTCATTTCGTATTATGAGTTTACAATGAAAAGGTTCTAAAATGAAATATTAACAGAAAAAAGCTATAATACTCACACAACAGGCTCACTATTATTAGGATCATAGAACCAGTCGACGGCTGCTGCTATACAAGGCTGGTAATTAGCTCGACAAGCGTGATCCATTACAAGACCTCGAGTCAGTGTATGCATCGCTGGCTCAGTCAAAGTTATATCAGGATAGAATCCTAAATCGTTTTCAATTGTACCTATTGTTCTTCTTACCATTCTCTGAAAGGTGAAATTGTTACTTTATTTTTGTCAATAACAATCACTAGATAGCAATAACTCAAGCTTAATAAATGTTAGGAACAGATAAAAATATTTTGTGTTTTATCGTTACTATACAAGTTATCTGACAATTAATTGACGTAGTCCTTAAATCTTCTGCGTTAATGTTGTTAATTTTAACTCTGTTCTCAGTAATACTATTCTTTTTACCTTATTTTGTTCCTCGAATGACCTTTGGTTATTGTTTTGGTAAAATGTTATTAATAGTAACTACTCTATTCAGTCAAATGATTCTTTAGTTCTTTGAATTCTTACCAAATAAATATCGGGGTCTAAATCTTCGTCAAGCGTGACAAGTGCTACAAGTCGTTTTCGAAGGAAATTCATGTTTCTCACGAAGGCTTTCCAAACAGCGTATTCAGTTTCATGTTCCATCGTCAAAACCACTCTGAAGGCTGTTTCGTAGCTTAATCTTCCTGCTCTTGCTAAGTTAAGAGAGTCATCTACGAGCTACAAAAATAAAGGGTTAGACTATTTTGATATAATTTAGATTTATTATTATTAGCCTTCTTTTCTTTATAACTTACAGTTGCACGATTTAGTGGATGAATTTCTTCTCTACGTTCTGGATCTTCGAGTGCTTCAATTATTCTCTCCCAAAGTTCAGGATCGTAGTTGACGCGATAGTATCCTATGACAGAAAATCACTAATAAAAAATTCGAGATCCACCAATTTTACAGTGTGGCGAGCTACAATTCTTCGTCCAATTTTGAGGAGATTTGTGCCCAGCAGTGGGACAGTAAATGTGTAGATGATGGTGATGACCGTACTATTCAGTATTTCCGTTTACGAATAATAAATTATTAGTTTTTTTATGCAAGACATAATAATTGTAATTGGTAATATTAATAAAAGAAATAAGAAATTAGCAGACATAATGACTGACTTAATGACATATCCTAGAAACTATCGGAATAAAGAAAAAAAGAATTGAAAATATACATATACAATGTACACAGTAATAAAATCTAGCAGCTTTACCTTGCCCTTGAATATTGAAAAGGACCCAATCTTCTTCATCTAGAGCCATGGTGAGTGTTGTCGTTGAGTCCGACATTTCTATTGGGTATATGTTATCGGTACTGAAGTCTGGGTTAATGCTGGTAGTGTAAGTAATTGGTATTTGGTATGTGACTTGTTGCACTGAGGTAAAACTAAAACGCTCCTATAACAAAAAGGAATCAAAAACAGTTAATAAAACAGGTTCAATAAAATGCTGTTGTTTTCTTAAAGAAAACTCTTATGAGAGAGTTGAATTAATTCAGTTCTATAATGAGGGCTTGTTTCACCACCTCCGGATAGGTCGCCGTTAAAGTATTATCAGATAATTTAAAAAAAAAAAGTTCTAACTTTGAATTTATCCTGCAGCTAGCGTGTATCCAGGGGTGGCAAAAGAGGCCCTTAGTATAATTTAGAATGAGATTATGATTGTGGTTTTTTCATTCATCGGCAATATCTCAGGTTCAGGTTGTATCTGGAGTAACTTGAAAAAGGGACACAGACATCACTTGACACAGATACCGATCAAAACCAACCAACCGGGTGTGGTCAAGCTTGAGCTTATATATTAAAAAATTTACCTGCGAAACAAGAACTCTTCCTGGCAGTAAGCTGACGTGTAGAAGAGGGTATCCAGTGTTCCAGATCCAAGGCTCAAGATATTCGCCAATATCACCAATATTATCATTGCCACTTGCAAGCCAATTACTGTTCAATGCATCTACGAAGTTCAAAGAGTTGACTGTTTGTAGAGCCCTGTGTAGAAAGACTGAATTTAAGGTTTGTATCTATTTCAATTATTAGAATAATATTAACATAACAAGTAGGTACTCATAACGTAAGCCTTACAAAGTTGTTTTAGTTGCAAACAAACGTCATTTTTTACATTGTTCTTATCATTATTTTTTGTACTTATATTATTGAGTATGTTGACACATAATTCCAAACTTTTATGAAGAATTTATGATGAACTTGAAACACAGAATTCATTATCAGTTGACAAATGATATTGAAATGCTATTTTTGGAGTTAAGATAAGATCTTTGAATGAAATTATTCTTTATTTCATTTTTTCAATAATATGAAATACTCGTCTCTTTTTATTTCTTAAGATACCTTTTATTCTAGAAACCGTTACGTCCACAGCGTTGTAACATTTTTTTTTATTGTGTCTACTAATTATTCCTTCACCGGTCAATTTTCATATTATAATCTATGTACGATTTTCATATCAAGAACTATTTCAAATAGTTGATCAACAAAGTTTCATACTGCATCTGATGTTACGTATAACCCATATTACCTTCCATTAAGAAGTGCCCTTGCTGCCAACTGTATGTAGTCATTTTCTCGATCGCTAAGAACTAATTTCACCATTCTCAAGAGCGCTGGAGCCTTATATTTCATTATGCCATAAATGTGGTTTCTGATCTGGTCTTCTTCAAAGAGATCCTCACTTGGTTCCAATACTTGTCCGCTGTTATATCCGTCTCTTAACAAACTTTCTTGTATTATTTCAGTAACGAATAAAGTGTTAGCATCTAACAGTGAAACGTCGGTCCCAAAAGAGTCTGACTGAAACTGCAAAGAAATTACACCTATTAGAAGTAGAAGTTAGAAGGAAAGAATTTGTGTTTGGCGCAAGATTTATTAAAACCATAAAAATATTTCAATTCAATTCATTGTAGTAGAGTCAATCAGTTTCAGTAGAAATCGTAGCAGGACAATAATTGTTTTAAAAAAAGAACAAGAACAACATATGGGAAATAGTTGAATGACGTCGTTTTCGTAAAATAAACTTTGCTTAAGTAAAACTTCAAACAAGGATTCTTCGCAAATATTTAATCCTTTTAAAAGGCTCAAATGAGATAAAATGATAGCTAGAAGACCTACTTCTCTCAGCAATTCCCAAGCAGTGTACGAAGCAAGTCCAGACACAACCCACTCGTATCGCCAGTTCTCTGGGAAGATTACAAAACCAAACCACTGCTTAGCCATGGCTTCTGCTATCTTAGTCAATGCTAACGTCCTCTGTTTCACGGAATGGATGGTCTCCATGAAGATGTATGGCTCCCTGTAAATGATTATATGTATTAGATATTTTTGTATCTTTTTTCCCCTACTTTAAATATTAGATGTAGATATTCTATTTAATAAAACGGTACTCAATAATTAAATCAATATGAAATCTAAAAGTAAGTAAAAGTGCTCAAATCTATTATAAGTACTAATTTTGCTCTGATCTCCATTTGTTTAACTTTTTCAAGTACATTATTTTCTACCATTCTATTAGCCTTCATCTCAGCAAAAACATGTCATTGGGCTGCACTCAGAGATTTCACTTAACCTAATGAATCATAAGCTAAAAGAGATCCAGTATATCTTAGTACACTGACAACAAACTTAAATATGGAAAAATGGCCAAGATATAAGTAGTAACCACTGTTTGTTAACGATTCATTAGCATTAAATGATGTCTCTGAGTATAACAAAATTTAAACTTACCAAATACCAACAGTAGAAAGAGCATGCCAATCCCTCGATACATCTGGAAGCGCTACTACATTCATTCTACCGTCCTGATTGAGGAGGATATCAAAGTACGGCTTATTAGTCCATTCGTTCAAGGTGTTGAAGTAGAAGTTAATCGCCACTGAAGCTTGACCGTCCTGGTTGGCGACCCCTGGTCTTCCAAAAAGGAGTACGTTGGCGGTGGGTATATTGATGTTGATAAAGTTGTGAGCCACCATTCCCCAAAGGTGAGGAGGTCCTTGTAGTGCCCGGAATTGACTCCTGCAATATTGTGATAAATAAAGTCGAACATTTGGATATTTGTTGGGATTCATATAGGAACTTAGGAACCATGCGCTGGTTCCAGTGGAAGTCTATGGGGGAGGCCTGTCCAGAAGTGGACCGCTTTTGGCAGAGATGATGATGAATATAGCAACTTAATATGTACTCATTTTGGTAAATTATTATTTTTAGTACTCACATATGAATTATTTATTACCTTTACAAAGCCAATTATTAGAGTGTTCGTTCTTTGCTTTCTATTGGACTATCATTGGAGTATAGCTAAGAGAATCTACAATACGAATTCCAATAACCGCAAAAATGAAGAAACGCGTATTCTATGGAATGCCATAACCAGGCATAATACCCTTTGGTTGGAGGGACGACACACTTCGTCCAACCACATATATATCAATTCAACAATCACTAAATCGAATGTAAAGCTTAGGTATAATATGTTGAGTATAGTTTTTTACTTACGCGCTATTATCTTCTAGCATAGAGTTTGCCATTAAATGTGTGTATTCCCCGTTGTTGATCGTGAAGCTAATTATTGATGTCTCAGTGGGTTCATCCATGCAAGGGAACACACGTCTGGCGTGCGTCGGGTACAAGTTCATT
Source organism: Acronicta psi (assembly GCA_946251955.1). Taxonomy (NCBI): domain Eukaryota; kingdom Metazoa; phylum Arthropoda; class Insecta; order Lepidoptera; family Noctuidae; genus Acronicta; species Acronicta psi. Next base: position 12,603,610 of record OX276476.1, read on the forward strand.
GCCAGGTAAGTGCTAAAACAAACAAAAAGTTAATTTCTTAGAAAAAAATATCTACTTGTCAAACAAGCGATTATTTTGAGGAACCTGTAGGTATATTTTGTGGATTGCGCTTATAGGATTTTGAGCCTCACAATAGGAATTTTTGTAAAGCCAATAATATAGGTACCTACTATAATGAGCAATGTCAATCGTTGGTTTACACTCTAGTATATCAATGATGTTTTATGAAATTTTGATCGGAAATACATAAAATCACCCACACTCAAATATAAAAAATCACAGTAAGACTCTGATTTATTTTTTATATTTGAGTGTGGGTCATTGAAGTATCATCCATATCTGGATACTTATTAAAAGTTGAGCTTAGTAGTTTATGGAGCTAAGTGAGCGATAAGTGCTGGCGTATTTTATCTATCAAGTGAGGTTGGATGAGCATTAAAACCTGCATAGCGCCTCTATCTATGGTCACCTCAGGAACACTTATATAAAACTACTCAACAAAACTTAAAAATCATTATAAGTAGATACAATAATAATAGGGTACCAGAACTATTTAGACTGAATAGGGAATAAAACAAACTTAATTTCCTGTTTTCTCCAACGGTCAAACTAAAGGTACTACCATACGCAACATCGTTCAGTATATAGCCCACAGTTTGACCTTTCTCGATAAAACTAATGAGGAAGTTGATCTTTACAAAAACGAAATGCGACATAATTCTTACTACACAGGTTTATTGTTTTCGGATAAGCACTAACCTATTACAGTAAATAAAAAAGGTATACCGAACGACCTTTTATAATCATAAGACCACGGTTCATTAAGTTTTATGAGTGCGGCAGTAATACAGTCAGTTAAAGTCGGGAAATTTCAACTTAGGTGTTCACGCGAAAGCGAAGATTTCAAAAAGGTGCCTTGAAGATTTAATTATTTTTAATTGACATTGACTATTCGTCTGACAATTTATTTTAATTGCAGCACCAAGTAGCATTTAGTGAAATAATAAGACTTATTATAAGAGAGGTAAGTCCTGATTTGCAATAAAATATTGGTTCTTGTTTTGCGAAAGATAGCCGTATCGGAACATGTAACAATTCAGGAAAAAATACCATAAGGCAGGAGTAAATAAGAGCAACTTTGACAATATTGTGCAAGGGGGTGTTCTATTTAGAATCGATAGGCAAAATATCTTTATTTTAGCGATTACTGTCATAATAGTTGAGTATACTAAAAATTGTTTCTCTTATTTGATTACTAGTTCGTGGTGCATGTGTTCGTTTTACGTGCGCTTTTTGATGCGAGTCCGGTATTTGTACCGGATCACAGCGTGCCTGAGTATAGGGCAAGGGTAGGCAAGTGTTGTTTCAAATCACCATACTACTGCTTTCCCAGGTGGTAGAAGATACATGAGTATTTTGTATTCTAAAAAAAAAATATTAAATGTAAAGTACAAAAAAAATTACTCGTCATTAAAGGATTTTCCTCTGTACAGCCCAATTCCATGGTTTTCCAATGATCCCGAATACTCTACAATTATGATATAAGTTGAGGCCACAATGTCGGGGTAGATCTCCAAAATTCCACCGTCAAGGTCATAGCCTGTATCTACGGCGTTATCGGCAGAAAATACTCCTACTCTGACAGAATTTACAGACATATCATCAGCATGTAGAATTATGGCGTCTTCTCTGGTTCCTATCGTCAAAACTACATCTAGAATAGCACGCCCCTCAAACGAATCTCCATTTGGTGTTATCTCAATGGCGTATTGTCGTATTTCTTGACCGGGCCTAACTTGTCTAAACACAGCATCACGAGTTGCATTATTATTATTATTCACAGCCACTTCCACATCAGTCACATTTTTATTTGTTACATTTTTGTCACTATCCTCCCCTGTGAGTTCTACTGCAGCGTCTGTCACAATGGGAAATTCCGTGCTCTTGAAAACAGTATCAGTGGTCACGAGTGATGTCAATTTCGTGTCTATCGGTAAAGATTTTGTAAGATCGTTTAGAAGGATTATACACACAAAGAAGAGGCACTTCCATTTGAACCTAGTCCAAGCCATTTTAATTTGTTTTAAATGGCTGTACACTATTTACTACACTTCCATGCGTCGTTTCACACTACCGTCTTAGAAGAAATGGGATCTTTACTTGAGGAAACAGGTAAAATTTTAATCATAAAAATTTCGAGAGATAGGAGAGGATTTTCGATAATGTCATAACTAGGTTTAGGGAGATAAAATCCACGTTGGAATTTCATATATTTTTCGAAATGTGAAGTTGCCATGTTCATATCTCTTTGTAGTTTGAGATAATCTAGTTAACTATGAATGTACAGGATGGATAGTTATTTTAGGGCATTTTATTTTTTTAATAAATTATGACTTTATATTTTATTGCATTTTTGCATTAATAAATGCGAAATATCTTTGAAAAGACCAAAAACTCTTACTTAAAAAACTATATCTTAATTTTCATAAATGTTATAGCTACAGTAACTTTATGTTCACATACTTCAATCATACAACGTACAATGTTTATACCTGCTTGCTTCAATACAATATAATAAGCGATTGCTTAAATAAAACGTCCTAGGAATCGAATCCAAGACGTTCCATTCCCACGTCAAGAAAAGGGTTTCCATAACTTGTGGGTTGATGGCAGGCTTGCCCTCTATTACATAGAACCTAAACATACTTGCAAACTATGGGTGTATATTAGTACTACCTTGCTTAACCCTTGGAACAATACAAGCGTGATATATAGGCATACCTTCAAATGAGAATAGGAAGCAGTATTTTAAACATTCCTCGATAAATTAAATAATGTTTATAATTTATCGTAAAATGAAATTAATTTTGAAACAATAAAATAAACATCTGTGAACAGCCAATAGGTCTCTCATCTGTTTTGACTGACGTTATCATGAAGTATTTCGAAGGGAGATAAAGTTTAGAGAGCTATCATTTATCTTGATGATAAATGTTTACGCACGTTTTATTCACACTGAAAGACTACGTAACTACATTGAATACTAGCACCAAAACTTGATTTTAGAAGTATGAAGATATTACGTCATTTTAAGTTCATATTTTACTTCTTATTCAGTGGTAGAATAGTGATTTCAGATGATAGAACTCTGATTTGATTCTTACACTTAGACTAATAATCATTGTTAAGTTTCATCTCAGAAGCTCCTTCTAAGGATGCGCTGCGCTGGCAGTAAGAGGAAAATTCTCTCAAACTGTCGGCGCAGTGAATCCTCCATAAACCTCTAAGAGGTTTTTAGGGTCGGCAACGCGCGAGTGATACCCCTGGTGTTGCAAGCGTCCATAGGCTATGGTAACCGCTTACCATCGGGCGGGCCGTATGCTTGTTTGCCACCTTAGTGGTATAAAAAAAAGAAGCTTATTCGTTGATTGATTGATTTATTTATTCTTAATGTACAAAGACTGTACCAAGGCAGTCCTAATACCCTAGGCATTCTCTACAAGACAACCTTATTAGGCTGATGCAGATTTGGTATTCTTCATTGACTTCTTTATCCACATGCCTAAACTTGATGAATGTTTTGATAAAAAAATCGTAAATCCTTCCGCTATTATTATAGTTGTGTTCCTAATTTATTCACGAACTATGTGATGCACGAACCCCAAGTAAATAAGAGTACAATAATGATAATAGTTATTGTCTACGCGACAGGTGTACAGCTACAGTATTCTTCAAGTTTTACCAATACTAATAAAATATGTATTATATGACTCCTCAGTCTGGTTTTGGGAGCCAACTTGTAAGTGCTTAAAAATCCAGCATCAGTTTTTGATCACTTAAAAAATCTCATAAAATATTATACCTACATACCTAATCAAACAAATACCAAAAGTTACTAATCTACTACATAAAATGAATGCAAAATCATGACTATTAAAGTATTAACAAAAAGGAGGTCATCAAAAGCCCAAACAACTCAGCCAGTCAGTTTTTTTTTTTTTAAGATATTATCTGCCATGTAGTTTAACGGTAATTAATATAACTAAATAAGAGGAGGTGGTGAAAAAGGCCATTAGATTTTTCTATTAAAATAAAAATAAATAATTTTTACTCACTTGCCGTCATATTGCCCAGCATAAAATCCTTTGCCAGCCACGTCCAAAGATCCCGTATACTCAATAATAAATCCATAAAGGGTTCCTGTTATTCCAGTATCTATTTCCAATAAGCCATCATCTTCATTGATTTCGAAGGCAGCGTCGAATAGAGCAGTTCCACCAGCAAGTGAAAACCGCACAGAATTAACTTGCAGGTCAGCAATATAAAATATTACCGTATCTTCTCTTGTTCCGGGATCCGTGATAGACACTTGAGTTATTACTCTTCCACTAAAAGTACCTGCATTAACATCAGCATCCAATTCTATGGAATATGAAGTAACGACCATCCCAGGTCGAATTTGGTTTCTTAGTATTGTATTATTAACTTCATTAGTCAGTTTCTCAGTTAAATTAACAGTAGCAACTTTTACATTTTCATCTACGGTTATCGAAGAAAGTTTTTCAGTGTTTCTAACATATTTAATATCAACAGGCTTAGTTATTACTGACACTATTGTTATTAAAAACACGAATATTTTAGTAGCACGCATTCTGGTAGCACTGGATGGTAATTTTTCATCGAAATGTTTACGCAAATAGGCGTATATGCATATCGATGATCTAAGAATGACTAACCAGATTTCTGGTTGAGAAAAAAAAATATCTATCGATTCTTATTTTTACTGATGGACAATGGAACTGAGAGATAACAGATTTACAGTGTGTAGCAAGATAAGTGAACAATATTATTTTATACTAACTTTATCAACAACTCGTGTTGATGTCAATCATCACTATAAAAATTGGTCAGGTTACAAACCACAGCCAAATAAGTTAAGCAGTTAAAGGGCGAAGGGGAAATATCAAATAGTGGCAATTTTTAATACAAGTAAAATTATGTATACAGTGTGTTATAAAGAAAACAGGAACGCTTGCATGATGATATATCTTGCATCACATATTTTGTCCAAATTATTACATTTAATGCAATAAATCTTAATGTTATTTAAATTAGAATTAACTAAGTACATGAAACCAATATGCTAGTGCTGTGTACCTCTGTAAGTGACTGGTTTGCTGTGATCTATTGCCCGTAAGTTAAAAATGTTATGTGATCTTTTTGTAAACTCGTCGTTGAGGATAATAATAAAAAAAATTATAAATAAACACAGCGTACCCTTTATAGGAATGTTATTTAAACCAACTATGGTGAACTCTTAGCAAGGTCTTTGTACTTTAGTCTCCGAAGGTAAGCCTAGCTAGGAGTGTTTTGGCTTAGTAGAGGAAATTTTCTCAAATCTTTCTGCAGTTTTTAGTCATTATGTACTACCATTCCGTTTTTTCATCTGTGATTGTGACATAAATATTGACATGGTTTCTGTTATAATCAAAATCTATGTAAGTGAGGCCACAGGTAGTAACTATTAAATAAATAAATATCTTGGGACATTTTTACACAGCACCAACTAGTCCCAAACTAAGCAGAGCTTGTACTATAGGTACTAGACAATGGATATAATACTTATATACTTTTTTTGTAAATACATACTTATATAAGAAAGAATATATAAGAAACATATAAGCATATATAAGAAACACCCAGACAAACACAAACACCTAAGTTCATCACATAAATGTTTGTGACTTGTGGTAATCGAACCCTCGTGATCAGCAGTCCGGTACTCGAATCACTAGACCACGGAGGTCGTCAAAATTACGCCTTTACTATTAAAAATATTACGCCTTTTTTGTCATGCGGATAATTCTCATGGGTCACCATATCTCGTATGTCGTTCTAATACTGTCTAAAAACTGCACTTGCCTTTCGTTCCCTATGTCACCTGCCCCTATGTGCTATTTCACATCGATCATGACAGGAGAAATTTGACGCCTGACGGTTAATCTAATACTACAGAAAAAATAATGGCACCATTATTCGCGCCTCAAGTGTACGAGTATGATATCATGTGATCTTATGTCATGGTGACAGACGATCCATTTATTTTATCTCCTCTCTTTGGACACAAAGGTAGTTTACAGTAAACCAAAAAGTATTAAGACCAGTGGTAAGTTTTTGAGGGCTTAATATTTTTTTCTGGTAGTTTATAGTTCAATACAAATTGTGCCTGTAAAATAGTTTCTAATGCAGGGGCTCACACAACAACTTACCAAAGTTTTATTGTATACAGATGAAATGATATTATAGCTACGCTTATACAACAAGTAAACAAAATGATTACTTTTTATATCATCATCATCATCAACGCCCGTGGGGAAATCCGTGCCCAACAGTGAGATAGTAAATACTATCTCACTGTTGGGCACGGATTTCCCTCAGAAATAGAACATTTTGTTCACAAGACTTTACTACGGTAACTGTGTTACCTTATGTTACCTATATCCTTTTTAAATTATTCTTTATATTTATGTTTATAAGTTCTTACAAGAACGGGAAATTCCAAGTGTGTTTGATGATGTCGTGGCAGGCCCAAAAGGAGATGGCGGGACAAGCTAGACCTATATTGGCCGCAGCTTTAAACAGAGCCTCAAACTTTAGAAAAAAAATTCAAAAATGTTTTATTCAAGAAAGTTACAACAAATGGGTGATTGTGTTTGGGGACTCCTTTTAAGCAATTGATGCCTGTGTTTGTAGAAGGAGAGTAGGGAGGCCTTTGCCCTGTAGTGGGACGAACAATCGAACATACGGCTGTAAGTTACGGATTTCTTGTTAAAAAGAAATCATAGAATTAAAAACAAAAAAAAAATACTAAAATAATTATGTTTATTGTAAAAAACATTGATGGTAAATAATAAATTAGCAGTATTAACAACAGTATAATTATTATCGAAAAATATATTGATATAAAAATATTTGGATTCACAATACACGTTGGTAGCAAACTTTACTTAAATAAAATATCAATTAAGTATTTGGTAAATTGAGCAGGTAAAGTTATTTTTCAATAAATATTATTCTAACAAAAAAAATTGTTCTTAAATAACGCTAACATCTACATTTTAAAATGGCTACATTTTTATTAAAAAACATTTTGTGCCAATGTTTTAATTCTGTAAAAAGTACAAAATACAAACATTTTAAAGTATTGACAGTTTAAAGTTCATGTATACCTACCTGATTTATTTTCATATACTCGTATATTTTCTATAGCACTCTATACTTATACCGAAATATCAACTTGACCGTTCTTGTTTAAAGTAAATTCAAAATAATGATAATAAACTCTAACAAAACATTTGGCTTTTATATTTTTAGGCACAGTTTTAATAAATACCTACTCCTAAACATCCTACACAGTTATTTTTTCTTTGACTTTTTACAAACCAAAAAGCAGAGCTAAAATGTAGATGCAAGCAAATCTTAATAACGCTACATTAACAGTTGAAAATTGTGACGACAATGGATATGAGTATGATAAAGCTGGATACGATAGTCGGGGCTCCACTACCATAGTTGGCTCTTAACCAGGATTCGACCACGGCCGCGTATTCACTACCCCAAGTGATGGAGGCAGCGATGTTCTCTCTGATACCAGCGATTGAGGCAAGCTCTCCCGCTGTGAATATAGCTTCGTGGCGATTGTAAAACTGGTCAATCTGCGAAAGAAGGTAAATTATAAATGAGGTTTTAATTCAAATAGAATACTCCCAAATCAAATATGGTTATAATCACTACAGATTTACTATATTTACCTAATAAAAACATATGTTATGGAACATACAGGAAGAGAGGAGGTTATATTAGACAAAAAATGTTAATAGTCATAGTGATATTGAAATAAAAACTGCATATCATTATATGATTCACGGTACTTAACTGTAGCATTCAAGCACCAGATAATACAATAATGACAGAGCAAGTATGATAGTTATCGGTGTTACTCATATTAGCAATCCTTTGATCCGCCATCATTGTAATCCTATCTCAACAATGTTCGTGTCGGGATCAGTCTTATCATTACTTTACAAGAGCTGGCGTCTCGGACGCACCCTGCAAACCTATCTAGCAACCATTAGCTACCTAGACAAGATTATTGCTACTGTGAAAATGCATGCTGATGTGACAATAGAAGACAATACGCCAACTATATTTGTCACTGTTCCAATAACTTCAATACTACCAGCGGACATAATCCAGACTTTTTACTAAAGATTATTATAGGTATTCTTCTGATAGACAAAAAATATGAAGATGATGTTGTTGTAGAAGATGTTACACAAGACAGCTCAAGGTAAGATCATATAGGAGATCTCAGAACCTGCCGTATGTCTGTATGTACGGGCACGTATAGTTATAGTCACCTTAGTTATAGTAGCAATAATCTCTAGTTTACCAAAATATGAGCGATAATCCTTTATGTAATTATAGTAGTATGAATGTAACTGAATTTGATGCTGGCGCTATGATCTCGCAGCACTTTCTTTATCTTCTACATAAATATTTTATAGTGTGGTTCGTAATACTAGTACGTACCTTGTCAGAATGAGCTCTGGTTGTGAGTCTTCTAGAGAAAGCATTCAAGATGTTCGTTGTACCGGTCAAGCCTTGCACTCTGTGGAAAAATTACAATTTAGTTTCTTGTTCTCAACAACTTTGATATCTATGATGTGCCTTCCCTTGGGCTTATCGTCGCCTTTGCCACGACCTGATAGGTTGTGATGCATTGTAATTTTTTTCTAGCCCATTTTGTCCCACGTCTGGGCACATGCTTCCTTGCCATTTGATATTAACACCATTGCAATTACTAAAGGAAAATTATTCAAGGAAAAACAGCTTACCAATTAAGTAAATAACACTGTTCACCTGAACAATTTAAATTTTTATTTACCTAGGTTGAATAGCAGCCCAGTTTTCGATGATGAAGTCCAAAGCTACCTCTGTGCTCTCAGGGCTGGCGTTGGTGACAGCTACCACAATTGTATGTCTGTCCTGGTCTCTTACAGGGGAGTCATCGCTGATCACCTGGTTTAGGTAGCTGATAGACAAAATATTAAATTCTTTATAAATCATCTAAATATATTATAAAATACGGTTCAATTTCTATTTTGACTGAATTAAGAAATATTTAAGCCTAAATAGCCTGTTTCACAACTTCTGGATGGCCACTAACCGCCGGATAAAATAAAAAATGGAACAAAATTAGTTTGAAATTATCTGCCAAGTATTTTAACGGGAACTTACTGGGATGTGGAGAAACCCTAAAAAGGGCCCTAAATATTATAATATAATAAGCTTATGGTTATTTGTGTCTGGTATTGTAAAACGTTTTCTATCTTACGTCACATTGAAATTTCAATCGAAGATAATGTTGTGATCGACATACGCCCCTACTCTTAACGCGTTGTATCTAGCATTCGATCAGCCTTATCGTATCATATCGGTTATAATCTTTGAGTATCTATAGGATCAAATTCTGCAAGTTCCTATTTTTTAAAGATAATATTGATAACAGAAATAGTTTTTGTATGAATTGTACGAAAATGGATATTTTTTTTGGGCTAATATTACTTTTTGGGATTTAAGTTAACTGTTGAGTGATACAACTGATACAGAGATCGCAAATTAGCCCATAATTAAATTAAGTAAAAAAGTAAGTAATGAAACATGGGGCTCTTAAAACGGCGCTCTTAAGGGCTGGCAATGCATCAGCGACTTCTCTGGTGTTGCAGATGTCCATACGCGCTGATGAACACTTGCCATCAGAATGCTCGTCTGCTCTTTTACCGACTTCCAAACATATAGACTCCAAAATATTGAGAATACTTGACAGATACGATAGTGACTCTCAATAAAAAGGAGTGAATGGATGCTAGTTTTCATATATAGAAAACCCTCTATCGGGCACATGAAGAACTAAATCGCTATACAACAATTTGCAACTCATTAAACTTTTGTGATATTACTGGTAGATGACCAATAGGTCCACCATACTGCTAGATAGATACTGCTAATAAGCAGTACACTGATTGAACTTACAAAGTACGCAGTTCCTCATTGGAAGTGCATCCAAGAGCGTTCAGCAAGATGGACTGCTCGCTGGAGTCGGTGCTAGCCAGGTACAGATCCCAGAGGAAGTTGAAGTTGTCGACGTCACCGCCGCGGAGACCAGAGCAATAGACCAGGGTCTGGATATCGGGGTTGAGGCGTTGAGCTGTTGATAAAGATAAATAAAAAACCAGACCCAGTAAAGATTTTATTCATATTTTTTTTAGAATTAAATAATTATTCTGGTCATAAACTTACTCGGGTTGTTCCTGAATCCTTGAAGCAACTCCTGTGCGGTGCTGATGCAGGCTGGATTACCGTGGCGGCAGTTCAGATCCAGGATGATGTTCCTGTGGTAAGGAGTCACGTGCTCCTCGTTGGGATCGTCTATGAAGCCAAGTTCTTGATACAGAGGAGCAGTGAGATTGAGAAGATATTCCTAAAAGGAAATAAAACAGAAATATTTTTTTATAATTTTAGAGGGGAAGAGGTTTGCGGTCCAACAGTAACACTAATGACGTAAATATATTTCTGGTAGGGTAAATTAAAAAAAGCTTTAGGTCTACTGGAGCTATATAGACTATAATATATAGCTCCAGAACTTTGTAAAATAGAAAAACAGTATAGAAGTAGTTTTTAGTACCTAACGCGACTTCCACACTTCTGCTTTGAGATATTACAGAATATTTTTTTTCTTGCTGTTCTAGCAATTTATTTTTATTCTTGCATACCTGGAACAGGTTGTATACAGGAGATCCGCTGAGCACGCCGTCGAGGTAAGTAAACGCGGGGTTGACAGATGCCCAAGGAATGTAGTCCTTCTCCAAGACCAGGTAACGAGACAGGTCCAATGGATACTGGTAATTCTGTAATCGCAAAAAAATATGTTTAAGGCGAGCAGTATAATAAGGAACCATTCAAATTTTTTTCACCGCGATGGACCAATGACCTTAATGGTCACTGGCATGTCGTTGGATGCAGGCCGGTAGGATGCGTCCGGTCCTTGTAGAAGTCTATGGAGGGGAGAGGGTTCTACATGTTTAGCAGTGGATCTCTTTAGGCTGATATGATGATGATCAGTTTTATAGAATATTCTGGTGGATCGTTTTAGAAAGAAATCTTTGGTCTCCAAGACCAATACGCTCAGATGCTTGCTTGGTGTTGACAATAAGGCTTACTTAGAGTCTTTACTTATTCATTACGAGTCCAACATGCCCTGCCGATTCCGTGAGCAGCAAATAGCCTATTAGATTTTTTACACCGCAGAAGAAAGTTTGCAACCATACCATTATTTTTAAATATATGATAATAATAACGAGTAACTAGAATACTTACAAATGATTCTCATATGAAAGCATTAAACAAGACAAAAGGAAATTAGAATATGGAGCAAGAAAAAATCTATAACAATGTAGGCATACTTCATAGCACAGTTTGCAGTGACTCGACAGAAAGAGAATCTCGTTACTTTTCTGTTCAAGTCCGCAGTTAATTTTGCAAGCCACAATCCTGCTTTATTCCACTCCAATTATCGCAGTAAATGAAATACCTTTTGGTGTACGCTTCACGTATTTCTCAACAAAAAATGAGAATTTAATATTTTCAAGTTACGCTTTGTATTTGCTGTGTTTCATTGAAATTCAATGAGTTATAGGATATTTTAAATTTGAAGACTGCTTTTTGCTCTTGATTTGGTCTGTGTGTATCTTCCATTTGTAAATCCTTACTATTACCGAGACTTACTTTTACTTTTACCGAGATTTTTGTCATCCGATAAACATATTCAAACTTTATCACCTCAGATCTTTTCCTCGAGTTTAGACCCCTGAACGAAACATTAAAATGGATTTTTTTATTGTATTGCCATTACAATAAACTAGCAATATTTTTTTACAGAAGGACGAGAGGTCTTTTTCGATTTGCCTACTTAAGGGTGATTTCTATAAAGAGTTATGTAGTTACGAATACTAATAGTTTGAACATAAAAAAAGTTGTAGTAGCTTACCAAGCGTCCGTTCCTGGCTAGGTTGAAGGCATCGTCCAGAATCTGACCACGGTTTATTAAGTGGATGGTCTCATGGGAGGAGTTCAGAACACGAGCGAGGGCGGCCCAGTTCTGTTCGTCATAGTTCACTCTGTAGTAACCTGGGGAAGATGGTACATTTAATAGATTTGGAGTGATTTTAGTAAATGTTGCTTTGTTGTTCGTTGCACTATAAATTAATGACATTCTTGCATTCCTTCATTGATTCAATGATTGTGAACCCAGTTTTTGAACGGTTCTGAGGTCGATTCCCAGGATCAACAATGTCAACAAATGTTTTCAATAAAGCATTTATTTATTATTTATTATTATTTAGGTATTATTACCTGTCTGCTGCTTATTAATGATGTACCAGTCAGCGTTCGACAGTCCAGGGATGTTGAAGGACACTGCAGGGAATGTGGGCGGTACCCAACCCTGGGGGCTGGTGTCCGAGAAGTCAGGGTTTGTGGACAGCACCCAGTTGACAGGCACATGCCAACGGTCTCCAGATGTCAAGGTATTGTCTGTGAGGTAGCGTTCCTATGAGCAAACAGAGAAATAATGTATAATGATGAATACTTGTAAGTAAATTTATCGTGCATTACAATTGCAATATGTAACTTTTTGTACATTATGAACTCATATTTTCCTGTGATCCATGAATAAAAAGAGATTTACTAGAGATTAGATTTAATAAAATTTGAATATTTGGCCAAATGTTTGGTAAAATATTTGAACGAAACTAATGAATACTCATCAGAATTTAGGCTAGTGTGTATTGTGAATGTCTTCATACAAATATTCTGTAAAACTGCTGAATACGCCAGATAACGAATATAAAATGAATATTTGACCTACTCTGGCATAAAACCTGTATTGACGTTTTTCTATGTGATTATTAAGTAGAGACTGAATTCTTTGATAAAAAAAACTAGTATTTTAATTCTGTGTTGCCAATATTTATGTTCACTTTACATTAGAACACATTAAACAATAAAAGATTTTGGAATTTCGTGATATTTAAATTCACAATAATTTTTCATAATCTTTTTTACCCAACGACACGGCCAAAAGCCGAAGGAAGGGTTTTGTATTAGGCAGTCTATGAAAGACAAAAAATTTAAATCAACAACTAAAGGGATTGTTGTGTCCAGTTTGTGGCCATGCCACGCATGTGCTATGCTCTGGGGATACGAATTTAATTAAGTAGGTATAATATGGTTAGCCATAATAGACCACGGCTATAATTTGGAAACAGAAATTTCTTTTGTTGTTGATTTCAATTCAGTAAATTGTTTATCAGAAAGGTGACAAAGGAATTATGTTTTTGTTACATGATTTTCAGTTGATTTCTTTCGTAGTCGGTGGGTTGTAGTTTTTTAAACTTAAATTTTATTTTACTCTAAGAACAGCGGGAAGGATTTGTTTTCATAATGCTTCACTCATATTTTTATTAGCTTGGATACACTGGAGCCGTTTATAATCAGCTCGGCACAGATTCTCTGGCAGCTTGCAAAGTTACAGTGTGACTTATATTGTACTACGAGAATTTTATACCTAGGAATATTTATACCTGGGAATATTTTCAAGAAGTTATTATAGAAAAGCTTGAGAATTAAAATCAATCTTTGTAATTTATCAAGAGTAGAATTTAAAGTACCTTGTTTCCTGACAAAACAGTTTAAATCATATTCCTCGTCAATGGAAAAGTGCAGGGCAGTGTTGTACTGCTCACCCAGAAATTACCAGTGTTTTAGGTCCCATGTAAGAGAAATCGAAACCCATGACAGGACTAAGATATAGCTAAGTAGATGAGGGTTAAACGCATTCAATACAATGATAAAATGATAAATGAAATACAATAATAATAACCTAACCTAAATTAAAAATTTTGAAAACCCCCGACACGAAATGTAGATTGCCATTTTGTGGTGGCGGCTATCTTGGATTTGAAATTTATCATAGTGTATAGTATTCTAAGCCCTTTTAATTTGATACCCATATTGACCGAGTTGTGAAAAAATATGTAATTCGCTATTTTGTAGCGGCGGGCATCTTGGACCGATTTTCATCAAACATATAGCTAAGAACACTCCCGACTAATTCACCTTTCAAATAAAAAAAAACAAAATCAGAATCGGTCCATCCGGTTGGACACACACACACACACACACACAGACACACACACAGACACGTCAAACTTATAACACCCCGTCGTTTTTGCGTCGGTGGTTAAAAAAAGCTTTAAGGGCCTCTGGCATCACCTACAAGTATGTTCGCGTATTTTTTTTTTATTATATGGCGGTTAGCGGTTTTCCAGAAGTGACCAAAGAGGCCCTTGATATCCTGACTATCCGTACTACAATCCAGCTAACGGGTATTTCAATGTTTTGTCATTTTAGGAGGACCAAATATTTTACCTGAGCCACGTAAATAGACTGTGCAGAAGCGGCGCTCCTGGTAACAGTGAGGACTGGAAAGCCACCCTGGTTGACCCAGCGTTCCATCACAGTGTTCAGGGTATAGGGGATGGAGTGGGAGGACGCGTCGAGGGCTTCCTGCAAAGCGGCGTAAAGATCCAAGGGAGACGCTGCATCACGAGTACTGAAATAAAATGGTGGAGTTATAATCAGCTTTTTTTTATTCACCTCCGCAACCCATTTCTGGGCAATACCGATATTTGAAGGATAGACTTGTGGTCAGGCTTTTTTGGGCTTCTGACTACCACTAACGATTGTCATAGGTGTTCGTATGACAACCGGGACCGACAGCTTTACGTGATCTCCGAGGCACAGAGGGTTCTCGATGTGTTAAGAATCACCCATCCACAGACTGACCGAGGCAAGCACAGGTTAACCTTGCAGATCGGTTGATCAGCGTAGTTATAACTTAGCCACGAGCCCCTTCTTTAAGATCAATGAAAATTAAGAGTACTGTTTTAGCAGAATAACTTGAGTGTTTGATTAATATTCGATACTCACTTGTTTCTGATGTAGATGATCAGACCTTGTCTGAATACTTCAGGTGTGAGGAAATGCTGCATCATACGAATCACGGAGCCGGCTGTAACAAATAGGTTATTCAACATTATATTATAAAGCTAAAGAGTATGTTTGTTTTTTTACCCGACTGCCGAAGGAGGAGGGTTATGTGTTTAACGCGTATGTATGTATGTATGTATGTATGTATGTCCGTTCCTATGTCCGGTCGTAACTACTCAACGGCTCAACCGAATTAGATAAATGACACCTCATTAGATTCGTCTTGATGGCACGACTGTCACTGGGTACATGAAATTTAAAAAAAAAACAATATGGCGGATTTTATACGCTTTAATGTGCGAACTGACTTTGAAAATGATCTTTAGTTGTATCAATTTATATTTTAAATCATCATTTAGGATCTATCTAGTGATTCTATGATGATTTATAAACTAAAAAGAAGGAAATAAAATCAATTATTAAAAGAAACAAAAAACCCGACTGCATAAAAACTACTAACTAAAAATCTAAAAACAAGCTCTGTGATGTTGGAAAATGTATTGCAGGCGGGACAAGCTGTTCGTTGATAAACAAAATTGTTTCTTTGCTTGTCCCGCCTGCAATACATTTTCCAACATCACAGAGCTTGTTTTTAGATTTTTAGTTATTAGTTAAACGGACCAGTCTCAGGAAATACTGGTCCGATTTGAAAAATTATTTCAGTGTTTGATAGCCTGTTTAACGAGGAAGGCTATAGGCTATATATCATCACGATATAACCAATAGGACTTGAGTATTAATTAAAAATGTTGCAAAAACGGGGGAAAAATTCAACTTAAAAATAAAAACAATTCTTTGTAAATCTATATTTATGTGTAAAAAATAATATACTGTTCGTTGGCTCACGGCTGCTAGTTGGTCTAGTAATTCCAAGCGTGACTACTACGCTAGAGATGCTAAGTTCGATGCCTGGGCTGAGCAAAGTGTTGTGGGGTTTTTCTAGTAGCAACTCAGAGTCTGAAATTGTACCCGTTTGATGGTAAAATGGTAGCCGTCTATTAAATAGGATCTAAACATAGCGGCGAATTGTGGTTGTACACGAATCCACTGCTGAACGGAGATCTCTTTGAGTGGAGGCCACTGAGTCCGATCTAATGCTGAAGTTAAAGCTTAACCAGTTAATCATATAAGGTACCTAATTCATAGATGTTAAGAGAGATCAGAAGTAATCTTATATTATTATAAGGTCATTCCGATGACATAGTCATTTGAAGAATGTCTTAAAGATATTATCTATGATAACGAAACTTGATGTGAGATAAAACATCGTACAACCCAATAGCAGACTATTACAAAAGTCGCTTCACATGTCACTCCGTGCGATAACTAACTGCGCCGATACAGCGGTGATAAGTGTTCTATCAAACAATTTCTCAATTCCGATAACAAGAGAGTTCGTTTGGCGAAAATAAATCATGTTGGGGCCTTTACTGAAGCGTACATACACACACACACACACACACATACATAAACACACACACATGCCATGGCAACAGTTCGCTTTTAAGTATGTTTTTATTCAAGTAATTTGGAGCCTAGAACATTTCTTAAATAAAAAAAATGCTTTTGGTCTGGATTTTGTCAGCCCGGTTGACGGCAATAGGCTCGCCCCTATTTCATGAGACCTAAACATACCGACAAACTATAGGTGTAAAGCAGTGCCTCTTCCTAACCCTTCGGGAAATACAATGTAATGTTGTCGATAGTCCGCGTAGAACTAGTTGGCCGCCCTTTAGGTAGGGACGGAGGTGAGGCGGCGGGTTACTGTGAACGAAAACAAGCGCTGCCGCCCCTCAGTCCCACCGCGGGCAGATGACCCTGCCCCTCCGTCCCGCCGCTCACATACCTAAGGCGCGGCCAAGTAGTTCCGCGTAGACTAAAAATGTGATTTTTTTAAATAAAAAATGTAAGTCCAGGTGATGTGCTACATTTACCCGAATCGCGTATTTCGTGGCCGCAGCGTTTCCAATATAAATCGACACGAAATTCTTTGTCACTCGAGTTTTGACACAATACGATTTATCTCGAACGTAGAAAAACCAGCATAGATTTTTTTGTACTTACTCACTTAATAATAAGCGTAGAACTATATTTTGTGTTTTCTCAAAATATTGCTTCCTTTTAAGAATTAACCTGGGCAAAGCCACGGTAATACCTACAGTACTTACGGGCCGTCAAAGGTTAATCATTCCTAATAAACAGAATATCGTTGTTGGTCCTTTTAAGGAAGTCTGATGGCTATTAGTTAAAATTTTATAAAAATTGCCTAGTACCTACTCGTACTTTTAAAAGAATGTCTTTTCACGAATTATACGATTATGAACATGAATCGCGCACTAGTACACGCGGCTAGCACACAATGCCACACGTTTCCAGTACAATCTAACCTCTCATTGTATGGAAAGCCTATACAATGCAAGGTCAGACCATACCGATGGTGTGCAGTCGCGAATTTAATATTATGATTCCTCAAAGTTGACCATCTCAGCATCCAGGATTCTGAATATGAATCATGGTCATTGACAATGACCCATCCAATTTCCTGTACAGGGCAAATAAAAAAATAATTTGTTATAAACATACATTTCTGATAAGCGACAGCGTTGAAGGTGCCGAGGATCTGAGAGGGAGTGTACACGGGGTGCGTCATGGGGTTTACGCTGAGGACTGCATCCGACTGGAAGACGTTCTGCAGAGCGATCACGAACTGGTCCATCATGCGCCATTCTGGGAGCACCTGGAACATTTAAAAAGGCCACAATGATTGTTTAGTATTGTGTGCAGATCTAATGATCCAAAGGCTAGCTACTACCCTCACACGAACACATTCATCAGCATATCAGCTAAAGGAGGTCAAATGCTAAACAAAGACCTCCCCCGTAGAACGCAAGGATCAGCTTTTCCTAGATATTTATCAGATAATTGAAGCTGCTGACTGAAGGTCGCGTTACGTCTTGAGTTTTCCCCACGGTTGGAAAACCGACCTACTTGAGATTAGTCTTAATATTGGACAGTGACGTGGGTGACGTGTCATATTCATACCTATACATAGCTACGTAACGTGTATGTGTCACGTCTTTGGAATTTTTGATTCTATGATAATCTGGGTTTTCCGACATTGGTTTTTTAGTACTATGCTTCATCTTGGGATTATATTTAAGCGTGCTTAGTCATAGCTATACAATGTTATGCCTCAGAACTTATACACAAACATTTTCTTATAGAAATAATATCTAAACAACACAATCTATAGATAAAAAATTAGATTTGTCCTAGTTTTTGTAAAACAGTCACCCAATCAGTTGCGAAACAAATTTACTCACCAAATCAGTTGCGAAGTTCTCGAAGAAGTTGGCAAAACCTTCGTTTAACCAAGTGTAAGTCCAGGAGAGAGGTCCCACTTCGTTACCGAACCATTGGTGCACATTCTCGTGACAGATGATCCTGCCTACGTTCTGACGTGTTGCTGTGGTCGTGACTCCATCTGTTACCAGGAGAGCTACTTCTCTGCAAAGAAAAAGAGAGAGCTATTTAATGCTAAGCTTTCATACTTCTGGTTGGCTGTACGTTTTTAAGGTTGAAGAACTTGTTGGAGTTGGCAAAAATTCTACCATAAAGCAGTTTGTGCTAACATTCATGTGTTTGAAGGGCAATGTAGGCAGAGAAAGACAACTGGGTCTTAAGATGACAACGCGCTAGTGGTAATACTGATGTTGCTATCGTTTATATGCTGCTGATGTGGCAAAGGTTGCAGGTCACCACTGTGTTACAATACATGTAGCGATGGGGAAAATGAGATCTCTCATAGCAATCCATTAGTCTTCTAATATGTAGATGAGGATTGAGTAGTGGAAGTAAATATGCTGAGGAAAAACAATTTGGAATTTGAGATAAATAAATCCCTAATAAAATCGTACAGTTATAACAAATCCAAGCCAAACGACACAACCCTAGTGAGAAAACACTGTGATCATAGCTCAAGAATTGTTCTGAACTGAAACTAAAAGAGGCGTATAACAAAAAAAAAGATATCCTTGGGAAGGGAATGACCTAAAAGATCACACACTGATCTTATTGGTGAGAACCCTCAAAAAAGTAAATTGCGAAGTACTTACTTGCAACTGTTTCGTATGTATGACAAAATGTATTGACGGTATGTTTGTAATCATAATGGGGGGAGGGCTGTCGCCATTAAAAAGCATGGAACCAGTCTCGGATAGACTGAGAATTTCATAAAAAGCCAATAATACTTTGTGTGAACCTGGAAATTAAACCGAGGACCTCTTTCGTAACAGTCCCATTTACGAGCACTAGTAATAGGCTAAAGAGACAGTATTGTATGTAAGTAGGTTATGCAAGATCAGCTTTTGCTTGAGCGATCTATTATGTATTTTTCAGTTAAAATAAATTATTGGTTTTAGTCATCATCCCCGGTCTCTAATCATTAAAGTGTAGGATCACGTTCATCCTAAATTTTTTGGTCCTTCGAGCCGGATTAATTACTAACTGAAATAATACCTAATCGATGGCGCGTACGCAAACGGTGATCTTGCATAACCTACTTACATACAATATAATGTACTGTAGAGTACCTATTTCCAGTTCTAGCATGCAAAGTATTCTATGAGCGGACTTGAGTAAGACTTAACCGGATCGCTGCTCAGTATTTATGGAATATATAAGTTTATCGTCTGTTTATTGTTGTAGCGTCCCGAGTTAGGAGGTACTTACAGGGTGTTAGGATCCGTTTTAAATGTCAAAGTCGAGGTAAGTTCGCTAAGTTGCGAAGCTTGAGTGTTTTGTAGAAACAATTTCATTGTAATCTTGAATAAGATACCAAGCTGCAAGGACACTTCATTTTATAATGCCTCAATGGCCTGGTCGTTAGTGCGCCTGGAACGCTAAAGAACTAGATTCCCCGGGTTGTGCCAAGCGTTTTTGGGTTTTGCTATGAAATTCCTAGTTTGGTATTGTGCCCGGTTGATGGTTATAGGCTCGCCCCCTATTACATGGGACCCAAACATACCGGCGAAATGTTAATGAACATTAGTCTCTCTTACA
The DNA here is from genome assembly GCA_946251955.1 of Acronicta psi. Lineage (NCBI taxonomy): Eukaryota > Metazoa > Arthropoda > Insecta > Lepidoptera > Noctuidae > Acronicta > Acronicta psi. The sequence continues at coordinate 12,623,842 of OX276476.1, forward strand.
TTTCTCTTCAGAGAATAAAGGCGTGATAGTTTAATATGTTTTAAGGTATCTAAATAAAAAAAATACAATATCATATACCTAAAAACTAGAAACTTTAAATTATTCAATCTGGATACGCTGCATTTCTTGTAACATCAGTCTTAGTGTAAAGTTTACGACATTTTTTACGATGGCTATTGACATACGATAAGATGCCGTAAATAAGAGTATTTATAGCTCATAATAAAATATTAGTCCTCTGCTTCGTAAATACACAGTAACGTTTATTTTATGACGAAAAATCTCACGTGAAATTCAACTTTGACTTGCAGCTGTTACGATTCAAAATCGATCGATCAGTATCCAGATTCATAAGATCTGATTAATTGTATTTATCGCAATGAAATTTATAAGAACAGTTATTATTAGTGTTGCCCAAATTCAGTCTTGGTCTTGCAGTCTTGGTCTTGTTCTTGCGTTTTTGCAAGACCAAGACCAAGAACAAGACCGCGTATTTTTAGCAAGACCAAGACCAAGACTGACCGTGCAAGACTTGAGCAAGAACAAGACTAAGCCTGCAAGACTCTTGCGTCTTGCAGCTAGGACTTAGCGCTATTTCACGGAGTAGTTAGGTGTAACAGTTCGGTGTATAGGTACGCTTAGGAATTCTATGAGACGCAAAAAACTGTATCAAAGAATATGAAAAACTGGACCTATGCGCATTACGACTAATACCATAAACATACCTACATAGCGAATAAAAAAATATCCATTAAAATCAAACTGAGTGCATGCATAGTTATGTTTTAACCATCGGCACTTTGATAATGCGGCATCAAAGGTTTTGTACTTACTTCTCAAAGAAATTTGCCGCTTTTCGGAAGTACATGGTTATGATACACGCGCCGGCGGCTTCTTTTGAAATCATATACAACAATTGTTGCCGCCGCGCCGAAATCACAACATTTGACACTATTTGATTGCCGCCACAGGGCGTAGGTATACTCATGCAAAATAATTTCGAATTTTAAGAGTACCTACAGGTGTTCCAAAGAATAAATAAGTTTCAGAGTGCTTAGAATGAAAATGAATACATTATACTGATCACGCAACATTTATGATTTATAGCAAATGTAAGCTTATAAATCATAAATGTTTATTAAGAAACAGTTACTTCCATGGAAAACGACATATAGGTCAGTTGATTTTTCGAATTTCTTATCAAATCCTCAGTTATTTATTAATCTGCTTGATCTTTACTATGGCTATGTTAATTCAAGCTCACAATGTTTCAATTCTAATACGTTTTTCTAAGATTTAAAGTAAACTTTAATAAATAGTAATAGACTAATAGGTAATTGCAAGACTTGCAAGACTCTTGCTGCAAGACCAAGACCAAGACCAAGACTGGGAGCGCAAGACCAAGACCAAGACCAAGACCAGGTGTATTGGCGCAAGACCAAGACCAAGACTGGCTAAGTCTCGTCTTGTTCTTGCATTTGGGCAACACTAGTTATTATGTATTTCATACTCTGATTTGACTGAACCAGGAATTTGCACAGAAAGCACTACTCAGATGGGAAATGAGAAGGAAGAATGTATGACAGCACGATAAATTTTCACCCATGCCCAGAATTGGGACGATTAATATGTCCCTGGGCACGGGTCTCCTTTCAGAATTAGAGGGGTAAGGCTACCACGCTGGCCTAGTTAAGATTGGCAGACTTAACAAGTCGTGGATATAATCTCTCAGGTATGCAGGTTTCCTCACAGTGTTTTCCTTCATCGTTGTAATAGCGAATGATAATTATAAATACATACTTGGCAGTCCAGTGGTCATATTTCCAGGCTATCACTGCTTCGTTGGTGTAGTGGACCCAAGCGCGACTGCTAAGCAAAGTGTTGTTGGATTTTTCTGTGTAATTCCCAGTAGCAGCTCGGAGTATGCAATGTGCCCGGTTGATGGCAATGGGTTCGCCCCCTATTACATAGGACCTAAACAAACCACCGAACTGTTGGTGGACATTAGTATACCTCTACCTACCCTTTGAGGAATACAGGCGTAATGGTATGTATCACTGCATCCAGGAAAATTAACTAATACAAAATATAAGTACCTGTAGATAACCAATCCCCAATTCTCCATAGCACCAGCAGCGAAGTCAGGAACAGCGGCCTTATCCAGCTTAGGGAACTCATAGTCAAACTCGGTGTATTTCTCCAGAGCGTCCATGTTCCTTTGTCCAAAGTCCAGGGCAAAGGTGGCAGTGTTCTGTGTTCCAGGCCGGGAGTAAACCCTGAAGGGAACGTTGTAGAGAGGGTTCTCTGTGTTCTCGATATATGCGAAGTTTGACACCAAGTAGGCAAGGAGGTAGGTGGACATCACTAGCGTGTCCTCAAATTCGTATTTCGCGAAGCCTTCCACAGGCTGTCTGTAAAAAATGGGGATTTGTTTGAACAAAGTAAAAATGCTCAGACGAATTTATCGAACTATTTGTGTCTCCTGATTCAAGTGAAACCTCGATTTTGTATGCTAGTGATTTTACTTTTAAGGGTAAGATTAGCTTGACATACTAAAAAATGTATGCGATCCCGGATAAGTGTTCTACCTAAAATAATCGGGAAGGTTGACATTTTATTTTTGTTTAAGTATTTCTAAAACAGTGGAATTGATTTATCAATTTGTTCAACCGTGTTACAGAGTTATAGTACCTGATTTCAAATAAATACTTACTTCAGCGGCTGGGACCTCTCAGGCATGTTACTCCTGACTACTGGGTAGGCTGGTGGAGCATATATGGTGGTCCTGAAGATAGCCTTGAAAGAGGGCTCATCGTAGCAAGGGAAGGCGCGGCGAGCGAAGGTAGGCTGCAGCTGTGATGTAATGAGTTTCCTGAAGGAGGATGGATTAAATTAAATAAAAATAAAAACAATGTCTCATTCACTTTGACGTAAAGTGATAGAGACAACTTGACATAGACTTAACGGTATCTTAAAATTGAGTAAAAGCATTTGAGTACTTGAGCATAAGTTACAATGTGAGACCAGCTCATATCAGCATGATGTGTACACTCGTGTAAAAGATTTATATTGCGTATCACCAAAAGTGACCTTAGAAGCCCCCTAGACCGACAATTTCAAAAGTATATATATTTTCAGGTAGTCAATTCCGATCCACTATTTCGTGGCCTTCTAGATAAGAAATCACGTATTTTAAATTTTGCTCGACGCTGACACATGGCGAATTTTCCAGAAGCGTTTTTGCTTCGTATTCCTTGGGTCAGTTCGCAAGTTACTGATTCAGAAAATATATCATTATATTTCCTACAAACCTTCAACAAAACTAAAGACTTCCAGTTCATGTTTAAACATTGTTGGGAACTCAATTCTAGCGAGATAAAAATATCTGCTAAACTCAGTGCTATTTGCGGGCACAGAGACTTTGCAGGGATGGAAATAATACATTATGTATGACGGCCCGCCTGACTACACAAACTTTTATTATATCTTCATACAAACAAGTGCATGGATTTCGTTTCACAATTCAATTCCTACTGTAAAGAGGTTATAAGGATGAGAATAAAACTATTTTTTTTTATTATAACCTCTTTGTAGAATATTTATGGTGAATAACATTAATGGCCTATGGAATTATGAAAATTAGGGATATGAACTAGCTTATTAATTGAGTCGCTAGAGCGACTCCTCAGCAGGCCCTGGGTTTTCTTGGTTGTCAGGTCTCTTATTAAGAAATTCTCAGCTTTGAGTTTGGATTTGTGTCCGATCAATATTACTGTGATTTGTTTCTCGATTATTCGATTTTTGTTTAGAAGGGGACTGTACCAGTTAAAATTCGACCGGAATTACTCTTCGGATAGATACAGACTTTTTCGCTTCATGTAGTACGTCTTTAAAACTGCAAGTTCTAGTCTATGTACCTACAACTAACAAACCTATACATAGATATCATCAAGATATTATGTTTCATGCTGTAAACACATTTTGGCCATAAGTACTGTTTTGTGTTGACCTTTTATCTGTTATGATGGTAAACGGATTCAGGTCAGTAAATTCATCAACGCGATATTTAACAGGAATGTCTAGAAACTATTTTTAACTTAGGTTTGCACCTGACCACAACTCGCCTGATGTTAAGCAACAATATGGTCTACGATAGAACGCGCTTCCCTAGAAGAAACCGATTCATTCTCGTCCAGACTTTCATACTTACTGTGTTTGACCATCGTCGTTGGCGTATGTGGACACGTAGATACCGAACATATTAGCTGCATATTGACCAACATAATCAATATTTATAGTGTATGGCTGCAGTATTGTCATCTGTTCGCTCAACACAATCCTCAACAAATGAGTGTCATCAGTGGCCAATGTGTAGTTGGCAAATAAGTTGACATTAGCGTCTCTTTCACTGAAGACTTCGATGCTGTTAAGTCTCATCTCCATTGCGTGAATGACGATCTCATTGGTGTTGATGTAAGGTAATATTCTTATCGAAACGGAGCCTGTGAAGTATTCCTCATTGTCGGGGTCCAGGAACAGGGTGACGTCATAGAATAAGGGGATCGAGTTTCTTGGGAGAACGTAGAGGGATTGCAGGTCTGCTTCGTTCCTCTCGATGGGAACTGCTAGAGGTCCGGCGAACGCCGACCCGAGGAGGGTTAGTAGTGGTAGTAAATACATCTCTGAAACAGATGAAACCTATGTTAGTTTTTTTATGTTGACATCAATGCTAACTTTATTTACCACTAAGGTGGCAAACCTTACTCACTACAGGAACACAACCACAGAATAAATAATAACAGAATGGCCACTCTCCGCCCCACCCTAACGTCAGATACCTCAGGTCCCCTGCATCCTGCAGGTTTTCTTGCCGGACTGCCAACAAACCCTACGTACCTTCACGCACACATTTGCACGTGTACAAACGTTATTTTGACAAGTTTGACATTTGGTATCGTAGTGTACACAATAAAGTGTGTAGTTTTCTCTAAGGTGTAGGTACTTCCCTAGATGGGCTGCTCCAGATTTGAGCCATAAATGGCTGTGCCCTACCTCGTCCTATGTCTACCTATTAACTGCGTCGTTAGTTATAGGAAGTGGGTTCGATTCCTAGGTCGAGAAAAGTGTTATTAGCTTTTTTTCTTAATTCTCAGTAGCAGTTCGGAGTTTGCTTTTGTGCTGGACGCACGTGGATTTTAATTATATTTATCAATTTAATAGAATGTCAAGAATTTGATCAAGAATACCGCTAATTGTTATTTTGAAGGTAATCAACTAAGATATGCAATCATGCAAATTAGTTGAAATCATGAACAATCTAGATCAATTATATCAGTCAATGATTATTTTTTCGGTAATATTAATTGGGTCTCCACGATTAACGTGAAAGTCGATAATTATCTATACCAATTAAAATATGATATATAATATAAAATTAAAATGTCTTTGATTTCTAAATAAAAATACTGAAAATTGTTACCTATTCGATGCCTAATAAATTACTTTTATACTGTCTAAATTTGGTCCCGAAAACGGCTTAAGAGAACTCAATTAACATTGTAAAGATTAAAATTAAATTTTCGTGTAATGCGTCCGTTGCGTTATTATCTTAGTTGCTTCAGGAAATATTAATAATTATCTTAAAATGTTTGCTATTTTAAAAAATAATAGTATACGATGTATATCTATCAATGCACAGCTAAAGCCACGGAATGGACTGACCTGAAATTTAGCACACATATATTATGACGTAGACAAGGAATGTTTAGGTTGGTTTGAAAGGAACTATGAACTCCTTAGTAATATAGAATACTGCCTTCTACTTATAGAATACTACTACTACTACTTCTTACTTACTACTACTACTACTTACAACTACTACTACTTATAAAATACTGCCTTCTAGTATACGAAATGAGCCAATGAGCCCAAAAAAGTAAATTTGCAAAATTGCTTAAAGAATTCTTCTTAAAATGCCTTTAACAGTACACCTACTTTATACTACCTACCTACCATCATACTTTCTGATACATTGTTATTACCATTGCAGAAATTGTGTAATTGTAGAATTACTACAAAGTTTTTATGTTTAGTGCAATTGGCTAAATAAGTTTTTATAATTAGTGCGTAAGTTGTTTTTGTACCCACAGACAAACCGTGAAGACGGTTTTGTGGGGCCTTGCATAGCTGTGTAATTTTGAAAGTTTTAATAAAGATACATACATACATATACTTATTTGTCTATGTGATAGCTGTCACTGTAAAAAGAAAGAAAAAACAAAATTGAAGAGCGTTGTAAAAAATATACGAGCATTATTACCCTAATAAGTAGTTTTTATTACTACCATCAACCCAAGTCAAGAGTGCTGCAGGGAGTGCCATAGTATGTTTGGTGAACAATTGATGATTGGAAAAACTACATGAACGAGACACCGCGGGCACCAATTATCCAATTATTACAGACTTTTTTAAATCTTATTAAGAGTTAAGAGTAAGGTCCGTAATATTAAAATGTCTGCATCTGGGTTGGTAATGCTGTCACGTCTCGAGGGGAAGAGTGCACCGTTTCAAATTTGCATAGCTGATGTCCATACCGTCTCCACAAACAGTACCCACTCTATGACTGGAAATTGAATTCCGGCTTCTAAGCTTAGCTTTGATAAGTCATGTGAAAGATTTTGATAATTTTATCTAGAATCAGCTCTTTTGTTCATAAATGTTTTTTGTTTCCTTTTTTTATTTTACAACTTGATAGCGTTATAATAATAAAATAGCGATTTATTTTTATTTTAACGCGATCGACATTGTATTGTTAAGTGGAATAATAATTGAAATACCAACAAATGGTCAATAGTGCTATGTTGGTTACGTTTAATTATTATTATTGCAGCAGTGTGTAAGTATTCACAATGTCGTTCACTGTTACTCAAGTTCTTCTAATTTTTCCTAAGCCCTTGTGAATTTCCCAAAATCCTTTCTTAGCGGATGCTTACGTCATAATAACTATCTATGTTAGTTTGAGCTATGCGTTAAAAGATATTGTAGAAAGTCTGTTTTTCTTTTCTTTTATATTTACAGAGATATCATGGACATAGAATTAGATAAGACAGAATGTGGCTATTTCCAGACCATTTGTAGACCCAGAATCATTTGTATTCGCTGTTTGAATTCCCTGAAAATATTTCTGTAAGAAATCGATATTCCAACTAGACTACCCTAAAGTCTCACATACCTACAAAACTACTTACCAAAAACATTTTTTTTTTAATTGAACTATCATCGCACTTAAGTTTCTCATGGATGATCGCGATAAACATACATTGCGTACTTCGATATCGACATCGATAACAACTATTTATCTGTATCGATTAGATTGTAACTACTTAAATCCACATGACATCGACTCAATTTGAAGTTACTTAATCGTGAAGAATTTTTAGGAAGATTTCTTGAGTCTGACCATCACGCCTGTATTCCTCAAAGAGTTAGGCAGAGATGTATTAATATACTCCCACAGTGCACCGGTGTGTTTACGTCCTATGTAATAATATGGGGCGAGCCTTTTGCCATTTAGGTACTGTGCACGAATACACACTTTGAGCTAACCCTTGCAATTTCTCAAAAAACAAGTTACAACAAGTTTATAGAACAATGTCCTGTAAAAACTGATATTAATGCGTCCATTGATCCTGCTTAGCGCTAGAATAAGGCTTGTGGGGCTTGTATTGATTGATAGATAGCTGTATTGATTGATTAGTTATCTGGTAGAGAATGCCTAAGACCGCTTTTGTACGTTATTAATGTACATCTATACTAATATTATAAAGAGGAAACATTTGTTTGTTTGTTTGTTTGTAATGAATAGGCTCCGAAACTACTGGACCGATTTCAAAAATTATTTCACCTTTGGAAAGCTACATTATCCCCGAGTAACATAGGCTATATATCATCACGCTACGACTAATAGGAGCGGAGTAGTAATGAAAAATGTAGCAAAAACGGGGAAAAAATTATAAGACCACGCGGGCGAAGCCGCTGGCGGGAAGCTAGTTAAGAATAAAATAAATAAATAAGTAATTATGACGTGACATAAGGTGGTCGGCGATACTTTGAATTTGATTTGAACTAAGTTACTAGAAGTATCTAAGATCTAACCACATTTGATTAAGTAGAAAATAAAAGCTCACATCAATATGTAGGAATTGTTTTAAAAATAAATTAAATAATTATAGTTATCAACAACATTCCCATCTACAATTAATAATACAGGACAAAGATTAAGAAGTCTGTGATGGCGATAAAACCGGTACTGCCGATAAAACCGGTGATAGTGATGCGTATTTATCGATAATCTAATGCTAATTTACACGTGATGTTAATACCACATTTTCGACACTAGACCTAATACCTAACGTCTTATTACTTGTTTGGGGGAATATAGACATATTTACCTAAATGTTTTTTATTGCATAGGGTTTGAATTTTTTTTATTGTTGATGGGTTTGCGCTTGACCACAATCTCACCTGATGATAAGTGTATTTGTGGTCTAAGATGGCCCGCGTCTACCCATAAGATACCCATTCACTCTGGCCTTGAAAAGATCCATGTTGTAGGTGCCAGGGAACACAGTCGCCGGAAGAGAATTCCAGAACTTCGCTATGCGCACAAGGAATGATGAAGCGAAACGGTTAGTGCGGCAAGGTGGAACATCTACGACATAGCGGTGGAGACCCTGCCGACGCCTAGTGAACATTCGGCATTTCCTCTAATATTTCTGAGGAACTTTGGATATAGTAATAAAAATAATGCAGGATGGAACATCCATTCTGCATTATTTTCCATATATTTATGGGATAATATTAACAAAATAATAAATAAAAATAAAAACCAAAATTTCCGCACCTAGGCGTCAAAGTACTCATCATCTGGTAACGTGCCCAAAAGACTGGCAGCATTGCCACGTTGAATGGCAATGCTGATTCTTTATGGGATTGTAAAAATTATAAATTATGCTATGTTTTTTTTATTGATAAGGGTAGTATGTCGTTGTGTACTCTTGTATTCACCTGCTAGAAGGATTTAAATCGCCACCCTGTGTGTAGAAAAGCTCCAATAGTTCAGTTATAAGTAGGTTACATACTACTTATGTTTAAAGCAACTCGATGTTTGGGTTTCTGCCCAATCAAAAGAATTGCCCCTTATTAGGTACATGGAAACTGAAAACACATGGACTTTAGGATACCTCTGCCTAAGCCCATTGAAAACATGCGTTATGCTATGTTATATGCTATGTTATGTTATGATAGTCTCCACGCATGGTTTAACTGGATCGCCTAGATACACAACGATATGCTGAGAATCACCCATCCATTTTCCGACCGTGGCAAGTGCAGATAGGTATTCACTATTGTTATAAAATTTCCATAAGCCCGATTATCTTATCTGATATATCCATAATTATTATCTAATTGATAAGAAATACTTTCTAAAAATATTAAAAACTTAAATAGAAAAACTCACCGTAAGTATTTACAAGAGCACTACTTTTACAAAACTAAACGCAATAATTACATTACAATGTATTTGGCTCGTGAACGATTTTATCTTGACAATCAATTAATAAAAAAATATCTGACAAGATTAGCTTCACCTAAATCTTTGGCTGATACAATGCTCCAATTAAAATATAATCACATTTGAATATGTATGTCTGTTTGTTTGTTAGGGCTTTAACAAACTTTTACTTTTGGCATCGGCGACTTTGCGAGAGCATCGATGCTGCATCGCGTTTTGGCGATTCTCTGCCTTCGATCGCAGTATCAAAATCGCGCGTTTTCAATACTGTATCACGTTTTGGCTACTCTCTGCGTCCGATTGCGCGTTTTAGCGACTCGATGGCTGAGTTTGGCGTTTTTAAGTATGTGAAATGTTGGTTGCTGCATTTTGCTTCAGAAAGCGACTAAATCGACGATCGTTGATGCTAAAAGTAGCATGATTGTCTGCTGCCTTAGCTATGTTTTGGAACCGAAACATACAGATGAATTGATGCGCGTAAGTACACCTGTACATAACCCCTTGGAGAATACAGGTGTGATGGTATGTACATTCTAGCATAATTAAAAAAGTAACGAATTAACAACTAACGAATTTCAGATTAATGGGATTAGAGATAAACGACAAACGAATGCAAAATAATGATTAAATGATAAATAATCAGAACTATAATGTAGGTACCTGCTTATATTAAAATAATATTGATTAGAATGTACCTAAAGATATTTCATGCTATCTTTCTGTCGTCTGTCATAGAATATCTCATACATACATAGCTTCACGCCTGTTTTCCATAGGGGTAGGCAGAGACTATGGATTCCACTTGCTACGATCCTGGCACACTACTTTCGCTTCGTCTATGTTCATCAACCTCCCCATGCATGCTCGTCGGGTTTTATTTATTTGTTATTTAATTTATAGTTAATTAAAACGGCAAAAGACCAATCACATTAATTAACATAAAAATTGAAAAATTAGACATATACAAGTTAAGATCTAACATGGAACAGTAGACACCCTTGCGTACATTTCCTCACAGAACACTAAACATACACCCATTATTATTTTCCATTCACCCGCAAACACATCACATTCAGGATTGGCAGCGAGAAGGGCATTGAGCGTCTTTAGGGTACGACACACCGGAGACTCGTTCTGGCGACAGTTTTGGATGACGGCGGTGCGAATAAATTGTGCCGGCGGCTCTGACGATGTGCGATGTACTTGTCGGGTACCAATAGTCGACAAAAGAGGCCATGAAGCTCAGGACTGTCGATACATCCTCTAAGGGTTTTGCAGGCTACCGCGAGCTGATCAAAGCTTCTCCTCACCTCTAACGAGTTATAGCCTAACATCCCTAAGAGATAGTTAGTGGGGTACATATAAGGAAAGAAATTGGTTGTGGTACGTTCGTCGAGGTTGACCCCTTCCGACTCTTCCATTCGTACTCGCCATGTATACTAGTTTCGTCAATCTCCGTTCATCTCTCATTATTAATAAGCTTATTATTTATATTTATCGTAGTATAATATGATTACAAAATACTAGCGTGTTATACAATGTCGTATCGTGCCAGCACGCTGCCATGGTACTCGAAAAGCCAACCAACAATTTTGGCAAAAATAAATATTGTATTTTGATTTTTTAATGATAAAATAAAAATAAATATAACAGTATATATTTTCATTAAACTCGATAATAATAAAAATTAATAAATATCCTGGGACATTTTACAGAGCACCATCTAGTCCCAAACTAAGCAGAGCTTGTACTATGTTTACTAGACAATAGATATAATACTTATATACTTTTTTTTTGTAAATACATACTTATAATACATATGAAAAACCTAGACAAACACAAACATTTATATTCATCACATAAATATTTATGTCTTGTGGGAATCGAACCCACGACCTCGTGATCAGCAGTCCGGTACTCAAACCACTAGACCACAGACGTCGTCGATGTAACTTTAAAGTAATAAAATAAATACAAACTTACATTCAAATTTTCCTGAACACATAAGTACTAAACACACGTAAAGCCGTCGGTCACGGTTGTCATACGAACAACTATGACAATCGCTAGTGGTAGTTAGAAGCCCAAAAAGTCTGACAACCAGTCTTTCCTTCGAATATCGGTATTGCCCAGAAATTGGGTTGCGGAGGTCTGATGGTGGTCGCTACGTGTAAAATACTGATTCAGCCGCATCAGGACAATAAAAGCCGCATCTGGACGTAAATTAGAATGTGAAGGAAGATTTCGACTGGCGAGCAGGGCGAGCGGTGGCTTAGTGGTCAGAGCGTCTGGTGTACCGAACCAGAAGGCACAGGTTCGAATCCTGCCCGCCCGCCGATTTTTTCCTTCATTAAAAACAAAATTAATATCTAAAAAGGTTAGGAAGAAGGTCGGTTTAAACACAAGTCGGCTAGGGGAAATCAGATTCATTAATTTTCACTACATACGCGACAGGCAATAATTTGTCTTTAAACTGACCTGTCATCGTCTTTATATAAAACACAGGAACACTGGCATGACACGACACGCTACGCCACAACACGCTTCAATATTTTTACTTTTGTCTACTCTAAGATACGTCCGTATAAGAGAGTTGTGTAGAAAAAATACTAAGAACGAACTACTACACTACAATATAAACTACAATATTGTAAACCATCTTATACGTGTTCAAATGAATAGCAAAGTAACGAAAATACCTACATGTCAGGCTAATTATACAGCAGATAATATTAGTACTTGTGAATCCTTATTTTTTATGGCTGTTTACATTAAGGAAGGTGATGGCGTATTTTTCACGTGTCATATAAAATAATTGCCATAGTTAATACTTAGTTTTAAATGCATACCTATTCATTATCTTAACTCGCTAAGCAATAATGTATTAAATTACCCATTGTTTTTTGGTTTGATAAACAGCCAATGAAATTACTGGGGTAATGAGACTTAGCGCTTGTTATACACCCTCTGGATAGCCGCTAAAAATAATCAACCTATATACTGTCCCACTGCTGGGCACGGGTCTCCTCTCAGTATGAGAGGGATTAGGCTATAGTCCACCACACTAGCCTAATGCGGGTTGGCAGACTTCACACGCCGTCGAGAAAATCTCTCAGGCATGCAGGTTTCCTCACGATGTTTTCCTTCACCGTTAAAGCGAGTGATAATTACGCACATGATTTCGAAAAGTCAGAGGTGCGTGCCTTGGATTCGAACTCGAGACCTTATACTTGGCAGTCCAGTGGTCCTAGGGGTCCTATCACTGCTTAGTAGATAGCCACCAGCCGATAGGATAGGCGCTAACCGCCAGATAAAAAAAAAGGGAACAAAATTTGTTTGAAATTATTTGTCAAGTAATTTAACGGTCAGGTCATAAAGAAAGCAGGTACCCACTGGACGCAAGTAGCAAAGGAAAGAGAACATTGATCATCTCTGGAGGAGGCCTTTACCTTCTGTTGAGAGGGGTTCTTGCATATAATATAAAAAAAAACTGATCATAATAGATTAAGTTTGCATGCACACTGTTTTTTTTCCTTAACTGTCACATTCTTTTTTTATACAATTTTTTATCCAATTTTATCTTAACTGTTTTAGCAAGAAATAAAAGGCTTTTTTATTTTTTATTTTTATTTAACGGTAACTTTCTAGGAGGTAGTGAAACAGGCCTTTAATAACCTGTAGCTTAAGCATTAGTCACTGCAATTATTACTACGGAGTAGTTAACGTAATCGTATAGGGTTCAAATTATTTTGTATGGAACACTGATAAGCGCTGCAGCGGATGTCAAGGGAACTAAAAAATTGCTAGCATAAGTTTTCGAAGTTAAGTATTCCAGTAGTTAGATACGGACTTGTTCGTTTCTGACGACTAGTAAAGTTAAAGTATAGTGAATCTTAAAGGCTGGGGGCCTAGACAAGTTGCAACTTGACATTCGAATCGACAAATTAATAGAAAGAAAATGTATGGAAATGACATTAGTGACAGTCCGATTTGTCGAAAGCTTGTGTCATTTCCATACATTTTCTTTCTATTCATTTGTCGATTTTAATGTCAAATTGCAACTTGTCCAGGCCCCCTGAGTGAGAAATAGTGAGATTTATATAAACTACCCCATGAACACAGTGACTGTTGTTTCAAGATATATGTACCTATATAAGATACTAGCTTCCCGCCAGCGGCTTCGCCCGCGTGGTCTTATAATTTATTCCCCGTTTTTGCTACATTTTTCATTACTACTCCGCTCCTATTAGTCGTAGCGTGATGATATATAGCCTATGTTACTCGGGGATAATGTAGCTTTCCAAAGGTGAAAGAATTTTTGAAATCGGTCCAGTAGTTTCGGAGCCTATTCATTACAAACAAACAAACAAACAAACAAACAAACAAATCTTTCCTCTTTATAATATTAGTATAGATAAAAATAGACTGTGCTCCAAATGCTCCCTTCTTCGTTGACGAGCTCACTCATCCCTCACTATCCTTCGTGATCTAGTTGATATTCAAGGCACAACCCTGTCGGTGTCAGTCGTATTGCAGCGTGATGAGGGTTGGCCTCTTAAGAAGATCGAGCGGAAACGCTCAGGTAACCCTTAAGTGTTATTAGTAGCCTGGTAAGATAAATTAATCTATACTAATAAAATTATTATAAAGCTGAACAGTTTGTTTGTTTGGTTGAACGCGCTAAACTCAGTAACTACTGGTCCGATTTAAAAAATCTTTCTGTTTTAGATAGCCCGTTTATCGAGGAAGGCAATAGGCTTTATATCATCACGCTACGACTAATAGGAGCGGAGTATCAATTAAAAATGTTGCCAAAAACGGGGATAAATTCAACTTCTACGGGGACGAAATCGCGAGCAAACGCTACTTAAGTAATAATATCGATGGTATGTCGGTCAAAATGTTTTGTATGGTAAACTTTATATTCATACTCATTTATTTGCCTTAAAACATGGTATTACAGGTGTTACATTGAGTTAAGTGCGTACATGTATCGCTAAAAGACACAATTGTTGGAGCATGTTCAGTATTCAGTATTCATTCATTTACTGCGTTCCACAAAGTTTTTTTGGATGGTAAGTATACATTATTAATATAAGTACATTGTGGACCCTGTCGGGCACAGCAATATGGGAGAGAGGAAGTACTAATCTCCATAAATTCTTTAACAGAATAAAAATTGTGTGCACATAGCCATTTATATAATTTGTGCTTAAATGCATTAGTTGTCAATGTTTAGTTCCTAAGGTGACCGCTAGAGGCACTATTCAAGTTTTAATTTTTGTTGTTGACAAACACCAGCATTTTCTCCTGTATAGGTGTTAACAAATACCAATTTAAAATTAATGGAATCAGGCGTTACTTTGTGGAAATCCATGACAACAAATTGTAATGAAAATATTTAGTGTTAATTCCGCTTATGCTGAGATGCAAGAGCACCGCCCTCCCGCCCGCTTAATTATGCACATACAGAGAGAACTAAGTTTTTAGTGCAACATGCATACCCAAACCTATGTGACGACACGTGTTTCGCCTCTCCGCGAGGCATCATCAGGTGCGACGTCGAGGTGTTGACTCTGCGCCGGCTGGGGCGAAAGATATGGCGAAATACCAATTTCACATACACACACCAAGACCTGGAACAACTATCTATCTGTAGGCTATATAAATGCTTAATACGAACGGCTTTCTGTGTTTTTACAGATCGCAGCTGTTTGGGGCCCATGTAATAGGGGGTGAGCCTATTACCATTAACGCTGAGATTCAGAGAAGAGACTAAGCATGAACTTACGCTTCCGTATGTCGAATTGTAATACAAATTTGACATACGGAAGCCTTACTTTACGCTGAGCATCGTCTCTGAATATTGGCCTAACAGGCACAAATTCAAACTCCAAGCTGGTATTGAGAATTTCATAGAAAAACCCGATTACACTTTGTTAGGCCCAGGATTTCTAGTGTAGCAATCGTGCTTAAAACGAGAAGCTACAAGTAATAAGGCATTTTTTTTCAGTTTCATATTAGTGTGACAGTATTCCCTAGTATTTTTTGACAACATATTAATCTGGTTACAGAGGACCGATAGCAGTCACTTCGTGTAAAATTCTGGTATTCATCCGCATCTGGTAACACAACTTAGTGAAAGATGCCATTTTAATAAAAAAAAAATTGTTCAATCGATCCACGACCACCAGTTTGTACAACTAATAAGTCTGTAAGTGTATTATTATTATACTGATCTTTGTTTTTTTTATATCAATGTATACTTTCTGTCGTTCATGTTGTAATGATGTACAATAAAATATATTATTATTAAAAAAAATACCAATCATAACAGTAAAACTTCTTTCCAGAATAGCTTTAAAGAACTAAAACTTAAAAGTAATATATAAAATAATACCTGTAAGAAAAATACAAAATTAAAAAAAGAACAATTCGAATATTCTTATTCAAGAGTCTTTGAAATACAGGAGCCATCCAAAAAACCTTTAAGTGTTTCAACAATGACACTGAACTAATCCTTTAATTGCCCTTAAGTACGGCTTGCCCTTAATGACGAACGCTGTTCATGAGTAAGCAAAAAATATTTAAAAAATCATGCAAGAAAATATTAAAAACTTACCTTTAAAGGTAGAAAAACTAAAAATCCAATTTAATATATATTTGGAAAGGAATAAGTATAACATTTATAGTTGAGTTGGTCCTGGGTTCATTGCCAGGTTTTTTGAAGCAAACCGTTTGTAGCCTCTGCTTACATCATTACAAAACAGGCGTGAATATGTACGTACTAAAATGCATTCTATGTTGTTAATATTTTGAGTTCATCGGCACTTCAATGTGAGTGAAATAAGAGGAGCTGTACACGGCACTACAACGGTGTCTGAATTGAATATTCGGTGTATCAATACTGTCTGAATTGAATATTATTAAATGTTCGGTGTATCAACAATGTTTGAATTGAATATTATTAAATGTTCGGTTTATCAACATTGTCTGAATTATGAATATCAATGGAGTTTATTTCTCAGACTTCTCCATTTAACTTTTTGGAACGTTTCATAAATGCTTGTGAAAGCTTGCGGGCAAACTCAAATACTGAATATCTTACATTTATTTGTTAACATTTCAATGCACACATTAATGCCCTGTATGACAAGAGCCAGACTTTTCTGTTTACAGGGTTTGTCTGTCCTAATACAGACATTCTAAATAAAAAGTTCGTAGAGTCGTGTACCCAGGCACTAACAATTTGCAGCATTGCTACTTAATATTTGAACACCGGTCTACCGCTAACGCACCGTTCTGTGGTTGCAAAATGTTGCAATATGAATGACTGCAGGGGCGGCTTGAATACCAAGCAACTTTAAAGCTACGGGTGATTAATTAAAGTAAGAATGAATCCGCTAAAGCGGAATTTTATGCAAAAAATCCTTTATTGAAGTTGACGACTTCTGTGGTTCCAGTTAGATCAAGAATCATGGTTTTCCGATACTCAAACCACTTTGATTCCAATTCAAATCCCGTTATTACACAGTCTACGGTCATAATTTGTAGGCTATTACCGTTTTTCTATGATATTTTCCTTACCTACCTTCCTTACCTTGACCTTAAACATCATTAACTTCGAACTCCTCCGTATTCCTAATATTTTTTGATTTATTTAATTCTTTATGTACATAAATAATGTATAAAGGCGGTCTTAATGCCATAGGCATTCTCTACCAGACAACCTTAGAGTGGTGGAGAGACGATCACGGTAGATGTACTAATATTGACGACGTCTGTCTAGTGGTTCGATTCCCACAGGACACATTTTTTTATGCTGTCTGTATGAATATTTGTGTTTGTCTGGGTGTTTCTTGTGTATTATAAGTATGTATTCACAAAAAAAAAATGTAAGTAAAAGTATTGTAGCCATTGTACCATAGTACAAGCTCTGCTTTGTTTGAGACTAGATAGTGCTGTCCCCAAAATATTCATTTATTTATAGATACACCCAAACAGGGAACAAACGAACAAAACCTTTGACTTTATCATTACTGGGACAACGGTACTTGTTACTGACATCAAAGTAAAAACGCTACGCACTGGCTTTGAAGCCTGCGCATAATATCACTATAATTTCTGACCCATATAGGCTGGATTTTTCTTCAAGTGTCATTGTGATTCTAGAGGCGAGCAATTTTATAGTTTAGTAAGGTCTGTTAGGGATTTTTACATTTTGATATCGTAATTCCTTCAAAACGGGCTTAATAGCTTAGGAGTTGGCCAAATGTGTGTGTCCAATATCTTGGTCCAACATTTGATCAAATTTATTTTATGATTAGACCATCACTCCTGTATTCTTTGAAGGGTTAGGCAGAGATGTACTAACTAGCTGATAGCTGCAACAACTAAAAGTGCTTTAAATTCATTTTAGATTTTGGTTCGCCGGTAAGTTTAGGTCCCGTGTAATAGGGGGCGAGCCTATTACCATCAATCGGGCACCAATCCAAACTTCGAGCTGCTACTAAGAATTTCACAGAAAACCCTAACAACACTACTCGACCCGGGAATCGAACTCAGGACCTCCATGACCTCAAGACCAATCAATGAGGTTGTCAATCAAATTGACATGACGACGATGTCTGTGGTCTAGTGGTTCGAGTTCCAGACTGCTGATCACGAGGTCGTGGGTTCGATTCCCACAGGACACAAATATTTATGTGATGAATATAAGTTTTTGTGTTTGTCTGGGTGTTTCCTATATATAATAATAAGTAGTTAAATCCCATGTACGTTGTAATCTAAACTGTCCATTAGAATCTCGGCCGTGCAGTTTAAACGGACAATCAACGCTGCCTGTTGCGTCGTAGCACCGTAGCACCGTAGCACCGTAGCGCGGCTACGCTTCGTAGCCAGTTATCTTGCGCGTCTCAGGCTTTCCGCCCGCGTATCGCTCCGCGTCGTTCACTCAACTAACCCACTTTCCATTCGTCAGTTTCAACTGTGAATAATTTTCAAATAAACTTCGCATTCCATTTTCAAATGGATATAGAGTTTTTGTTTTTCTATTCAGTGGCCAGTGTACAATTATGAATGTTTTTGGAGTTATTTCTTTTCGGTAAGTTTTATATTTAAAATGGCAATAGTATTTTTTTAGTATGCCATTGACAAAATTGATTAAGAATTATTATATATTTTTAATTTTCGTAAAAATTAAGGATTTTTGTCTATTTTTTTATTAATAATAAAAAATAAGAGCCGTCCTCCTTAAAAAGACCTCAGAATTTGTAAAAAGGACTTAGGTATTATGACAATGTGTATTTATAGTAAAATTATCTCTTGAAGAAGCAGAAGTAAGAGGTAATAACTGTAAAAAGTTTTAATGAAAACTGCTATTCCCATGGCAAACGTTAAGATTTCCAAACTTTCTGAACTTTAGTCCGCAGTTTGACTTTTGAAAGATACAAAAACTACATTGACATTTTATGACTGTGAATATCATTTTATACTTAAAAATATTTTAAATGTAAAAGCTAAGTGTTAAACCTTCATACATACAGCTAAATACATTATTTTGTTTGTATAAAATATTTTTTAGCTTTCCTTAATAATTTCGAATTAACTTTAAATTATCGTTAATTAACGTTATATTATATTGGGTTATAATTATATACAAAGATTCAAAACACGACTTAATTAGTAATATATTTTAAATAAAAAATAAAGCCCTAACTAAAATCAAACAAAAAAGTTAAATTTCGAACAAGCATTAAAAAAATATTCACATGAATATCAGTATTCATAAAGAGGATGGTTTCAAGTCGTGCCTTTGTCTTTTCGTTTGAAAACCGATGCGTATTTTTTCATTGTATATTTTAATTACCAGCCTAGTATACAAAGAGGTTTTATGTCGAACGAACAAGCTTTTGAAATAAGAACAGTTGTTTGGTAACGCATCTTTTAAGTCGTCTCTGAAACATTTTTTTTTTACACAGATTTGAAATAATGAATCATTGTACTTCATTATTATTATCAAATACTTTTTGACGAGAAATGTGGTGTATTGTACATTCACCAGTAAAATTATACTCAGTAATGAGTAACAGATCAACCTAATAATAATTAGGAATCGGTTCTGTTACTGAGAATTTTTTTACTTAGGAAAACAGAAAATCGTTTTTGTTGAGCTAGAAAGAGTACCGAGTATACTATTATAGTAAATACAGTTTCTTTTAATATTTTGGGGCTTTTACGCAACACCATCTAGTCCCAAACTAAGCAGAGCTTGTATTATGGGTACTAGACAATGGATATTATACCTACTTATTATTAATTTTTTTGGAATAAATGACTTATATTATAAAAGAAATACCCCGACAAACATAAACACAATAAATTCATCACATATAATTTGTGTTCTGTGGGAATCGAAGCCACGACCTTGTGATCAGTTTGGTGCTCGAACCACTAGACCACAGACGTCGATTGGTTAAACGCTATGTACCTGAACTTAGACAAAATTCGTACGTTAAGTATGTAATTATATATGGCGCAGTTCACAATTTATCGAAAATTTACTATCTCATAAGATAGATTATAAAATAACGGTATTTACTACCATAAAGACGTGACATAAATATCAAACAATACTCGCTCTACTTCACACAGACAGCAAAAGCCTTCAACTTGAAACTTATATCACTCTCAAACAAAGAACTCGAGTCACCTAGAACACAAAGGACCTAACTCATTCACTCGAATACCCGGATATGAGTAAGAGTCACTTCAATAGGCTTATGCTTTCAAAGAAGGTTTTAATGCAGTTACGGAATAGACGTAGAAACTTTATAGTTCTAAAGTCTTTGCCTGCAACTTCGTTCCGTAGAAGTTTTCTTCCCCCGTTTTTTGCAACATTTTTACAATTAAAAACGTGGAGTATCAATATACTCCGCTCCTATTGGTCGTAGCATGATTATATATATTCTATAGCCTTCCTCGATAAAGGGGCTATCTAACACAGTTTTTTTTATTTAAATAGGACCAGTAGTGCCTAAGATTAGTGCGTTCAACCAACCCAACAAACAAACTTCAGGTTTATAATAATATAAATATAGATTCTTAGATATAGTAGAAACCTGTGTAGTGAAGAGCAGTGATAGCCTACGAGTAAGACCACATGACTGCCAAGTCGTAGATGTTGTCTCTGACTTTTCGTAACTGTAAGCGTTGGGCACTTGCGAAGGGGGTGATATAGAATGTACAACAATTTTTGGAAATTAAAGAGGATTAGGAATTTACTGCTACACTTATGTACTTTAGACATATAATTATTACAAAACATACAATTACAATTAGCGTTTTTTTCATACAGACAGACTTGACACTTGACTTTGACACTTTTGACTTTTGACAGCTGATAAGATGCAGTCATAGCGAGGCAAGTCGTTTACAGTAACCATGTGCGTATTAATAGTTATCACTCGCTTACAACGGTGTCGGAAAACATCGTGAGGTAACTTGCATGCTTGAGAGATTTTCTCAACGGCATGTGAAGTCTGCCAACTCGCACTAGGCCAGCGTGGTGGGCTAAAGCCTAACCCTCTCATTCTGAGACGAGACCCGTGCCCAGCAGTGGGACAGTATATA
This sequence comes from Acronicta psi, assembly GCA_946251955.1. Lineage (NCBI taxonomy): Eukaryota > Metazoa > Arthropoda > Insecta > Lepidoptera > Noctuidae > Acronicta > Acronicta psi. Next base: position 12,645,047 of record OX276476.1, read on the forward strand.
GGTTGATGGTGATGTATTTAAATTCTTTATTTAAAGGTCTGTGTCGCTAATGCAATTGCCAAACATGTAAACAAGAATTTGCAGTATTCACAGACAATGATCCAACAACCTGTTACATGGTATCATTATGTAAATTAGTGAATGTTAAAACCAACAGTTTATACTGGCTTAGAAGACGGAAGACGGACTTATCTAAAGCGAAATGGAAACAAAGTAAAATAATCTTTAAAACATTGTACTGTAGAGTCCAATGTGTATATAATTGAAAATGGTTGGCCGGATAACAATACTAGTTTTGTTTGGATGTTTTTAACTTCTTCACACTGCAACGGCTGAACGGATTTGCCTGGAATTTGGAATAGAGATAGCTTTTACGCTGAATAAACACATAGAAGAGCAAATTGCAGGTTCACAGGGGCAAATTACTACAAAAACAGAATATTACCCGGGCCACGAAATAAGATAGTAACAGATATTAAAAAATAGAAATCTGCGTCTTTGAATTTTCTTGTACAGTCGAGCCTAAATATGTATTCACTGGGCAAAATTCTAAAGCGTATTTCTCTTAAAGTAGTGATAGAATTTTTGTCGTTTCAAAAAGTCCCTTGGTTTCAAAAAGTCTCTTTCCCGAAATGTCACTTTCATGAAATGTCCCTTTCCCGAAAAGTCCCTTAATTCTCAAAATGTCCCTTTCTTACAACAGCTACGCCTTGAAACTGAGAATATTTAAATAACATAAGCCAAGTAGGAACTCAATCAACTTTTAATGACATTAAACTAAAACATGTCAAAAATTCTTTAAATTTAAGTTACCTATTAAATATTTACAAAATTATGAAGTACCTTTATATGCCGCCTATTTACCATGTGAGTACGAGATCGCAATTATGAATGCTGTGTCACAATTTTTTCCGCAAGCTAAAGTAACCGGTTGCTACCATCATTTTCAATCGACTTAAAAAAAAGGAGGTTCTCAATTCGACTATATTTTTTTTTATGTTTGTTACCTCAGTTCTTTCGCCTAGGTGAACCGATCTTGATGATTAATTCGAAAGCTAATGCTTCCAGATTGGTCCCATACAAAAAGGGCCATTTCGGGAAAAGGACATTCTGGGAAAGGGACGTTTTGGGAAATGGACAATATCGGGAGGGGAAATATCGGGAAAGGGACTATTTGAAACCAAGGGACATTTTGGGAAAGGGACGTTCTGAACCTGAACGAATTTTGTAACATTACGTTCATTTACAAACTATAACTATAATGGCAATCATTCGTTCATTCATGTAAAAATCAGTTTAGCACTTTTGTAGGTAAGTGCTTATTTATTTATCTTTGCTCCTGACTGTACTTCATAAAACCCTAAAACAGCTGCTCATTCAACCTTTAATGTTAACAGAAACATTTAAAGTATCATTTTACCTGCATAATTATGCTCTATCGTTACCAGTAGGGATATTTAACCTGCTGCACAAACAATGTTATCCGAACCCATTTCAAAATTCATTAAAATTGGTATAATTTATAGAGCAACACTGGCCACCGGTGTTGCCATTCCCATTTGGTACTGTAGTTTCAACGATATTAGACGATAAATCACGTTCTTCAGTCCTTCGATTTTTAAACCAAAATTCTTTTTTTAAAACGTTCGTTTCGAATTCACTGGTCGTTTAGAAACGAAACACGCGTTGAATAACATTTTAATTAATTCTAGATTTTCGTCGGAAATTGCAATTTCGGTTAAGCCCTCACTAACAAAGTTTCCGGTAGAAGGCCAAATTGGGGGTTTTCTCTTTGTTTTCTAATTTTGAATTGATTTTAACTAAACGGAGCCGGGAAAATGTGTGGAGCTTGTGCAGGTTTATTTTACTTTCATTGGCACATCACGTCACTTTGTAATAATTTTTTCCTTGCAGCAGTACCTATTACTGCGAATTCAATAATATGAGGTAAATACCTCTTGTGTTCATTAATAAGGGATATGAAAACTATACACCTTTTTTATTAGAGAAAAATTGATGTATATTTTTGCTATAATACAAACCATGAAATAGTAAACAGAAACCATCTGTATCATACATTTTGTCGAATTGAGTGAACAAAAATGGTTTTTCTGGCGACTCCAGAAACAATTATTTTGAAACAATTACAAACAGTTATTCTTCAGAAACAATTATAATAATAATTTTGAGAATGAAGAAATCAGGGTGTCAGTCAGGGTTTCATAGTTCAGGATTTATGCTTGCCGAAGCCTACTGGAAAAATACATCTTGTCAAGCTAAACCAGCTGTATATTTACATACATATCGCATTTTTCCCAACAAGGGTAAGTAGAAACTAGAGAGCGCCACTTACTACGATTCTTGTATACTTTTTTTGCTTCTTTCACATTCATACATCTTGTCATAGTACACATTCACTAATTCATCCATCACTTTTACAGCTACTGAGTGTACCTACCTACATACATAGTATAGTCAACCTGGCTTTACCACTTTTGACAAAAACTTCCGTCCAAATTAAAACTAATGCTCATTCAATCTGTCACTTGGTCTTGCAAGCAAAAATAGACCTTGTTGTTTTGTGATAAGCAAACGATATTCACTCTAAGGGTGGTAAAGCAATTGGAATAATTGGGTGGTAATTTTGTGTGGATGTGGCGCATACATCAAATTCAAATTCAAAATCAAATTCAAAATATTTTATTTCAATTAGACCATATAAATAGGCACTTTTGAATTGTCAAACTAGTTGCACGGTTCCAAAAAGTGGGACTTATGGAGAAGAGCCGGCAAGAAACTCCATAGTTACTGTTTTAAAAAAAATATAGGCGAGTAACAATAAAATTTTGTGATGAATAGTGTGAGTATAATGCAGTATGATGTGTATGACTAAAAAAAAAAATGGACAAAAGAACATAGCCATCGCATAAGTGTCTAACTTCTGTCTGTGATTCCAAATATTGTATGTGTCCTGTCTATATAAATAAATTTATTTTCTTTCTTTTTATTTCAATTTTATGGTCGACTATACATAGTGTACAAAACAGTATACCATTACAGATTTGTAGCGGTTCATTATAACAGATACCGCATACATCACTAGCAGTAGGCCGCAGCGGATCTGTGAGTGACGTCACTGGGCACAATCTGATGAGATGTAACGAAACGGATATTGCATCACGTTCGTCCGCTCTACTGACGGATACAAACTTTACTTCGTTTTTACCTGACTGTGTTGATGGCACGAGTGTCAGGCATCAAATTCTTAGAAAATAAAAATGCCCTTTAATGTGCGAATGAAAAATCTTTGAAAATCTTTTATCCCTTTTATATTATCTCTCTATCTCTAGGTGTATTTTGTTCAATTTAATGATGATTTAAAACTAAAAAGTAAAGAAATAAAAAAATTTATTAAATTAAACCAAAAACCTGATTGCGTAACTTGTAAAAGTATTGCAGGCGGAAGAAGCACGCACCCCTGACTTTTCAAAATCATGTTCGTAATTATCACTCGCTTTAACGGTGAAGGAAAACATCGTGAGGAATCCTGCATGCCTGAGAGATTTTCTCGACGGTATGTGAAGTCTGCCAACCCGCATTAGGCTAGCGTGGTGAACTATAGCCTAATCCCTCTCATACTGAGAGGAGACCCGTGCCCAGCAGTGGGACAGTATATGGATTAATGATGAACGGTACCCGTGGGCTGTAATGACTATCATCGGGTGGCTCATCTGTTCATGGGCCGTCATAAACCGTAAAAATCTCTATCTTGAACTAAAGCAAAACACTTACACAAACATTTACAAACCCAATAATATTATTTATGTTTATCGCGCCGATTATAGGGAATACCCTCATAAAATATCTGTAGGCGCCGTCGGAGGGTCCTGAAATAGTGGGACGTGTTTTAGATTTAGTGAGTGTTTAGCTTTAGTACAGTGATCCTTATATATCAACGTTATGGGTGCATCTTTCTTTTTTATGAAATACAAAGAGGATAATTTGATGTGTTTTTTCAAGGTAGAATACCGAAATCACCATGGTGTTTATAGCATTTTGTTGACGAATCCTCGACGACGACGACCTTTTAATCCGTATTGTTTACATTTTTAATTTTTAATATATGTTTCGAAATAAACAGGGAAAACCGTTATTTTAACAATCCGCCGGTGAAACATTCCATTTTTCCTTGTAAACTGAAAAGGATTACATAAATGTAATCTAATATCGATATCGATACCTAATAACACCTTCACGGGTCGGACAGGGTTTTCTTAATATGTTGTATATTAAAAAAAATATCACTTTCATTCGCTGAAATCGCGTTAAAATGATTGTTGCTCTGTGTTTCCTACAAAATGACCACGTAACACACACTGACATATATACCACAGGTGAATCTAACCACCAACTTATTCTATTAAAGCTAGCAACTACTGCAAGTGGTCGGATATGATGCAAAGTTAACTGTGCCAGCAGATAATGTAATTAGTAACCACATTGAAGTTGCTACTCCTAACTATTTAGGCCTCAATATTAACTGTCTCATTAAGTTAATGATCCTAAGTGCGACTGCTACAGTGTGCTCGACCTGGTCGTCTAGACCTGGGTTTGATTCCCAGGTCCATCAAAACGTTGTTGGGTTTTTCTGTGAAATTCCCAGTAGCAGCTCGGAGTCTGGATTTAGCGCCCGGTTGATGGCAATAAGCTCGCTCCCTGTAACATATTCATATTCATATTCATATTATTTATTTGCATTCCACAATGTAGACTTAGGTGGTAGATTCAATGCTTAAAGCTTGTAACAATCATGGACCCTGTAGGGCACAGCAAAATATAGGTAGATCATAAATAATACTATTGCCATCAACAACCGTAAAAAAATTAGACAAAGGTATACATTATTACACCTCTGTCTAATACTTCGGGGAATACAGGCGTGATGTTATGTTTATTGCGGTAAAGAAACAAAACCAAATTCCGGTTGAACGATAAAAAAATGGCAAAACATTGTAAAAATATTTTTACAAAACTGTTATTAAATATATAATGCAGCTCACACTTTTGGTATCTGAATTTTAAACATTTTTAAAGTCGCTTCAGTGGTTTTAAATTTTTATGAGTTTGTACACCGGCGGCATTTATAAACGCTTCGCTGTTCAGTGCTAAGATACAGGTTTAATGCAAATATGGGAAAGAGAGTCAGGAAAATTATTTACATTGTTTGTTTATTTTTGACTGGCAACCCGCCGCGGTTTCGCACTGGTAACACTAAATTATTATCTATAATTTTGTTAGGTAATCGCTCTTTATATTGATGAAAATTGTATGAAAATTTGTACACTAGTTCCTGAGGATGTCTCAAACTCAGTCAAACTAAACACAGCGCACCATCATTTTAATAACTATTTCCGCCAGTGGCTTTAGCCGCGTGGTTTTCTAATTTTTTCCCAATAACAACATTTTTAATTACTACTCCGCTCCTATAAGTCGTAGCGTGATGATATAAAGCCTATAGCCTTCCCCGATAAATGGGCTATATAACACAGAAATAATTTTTAAAATCGGTTCATTAGTTTCGGAGCCTACTCAACACAAACAAACAATTAAATCTTTCCTCTTTATAATATTAGTATAGAAGTATAGATATCGGTGCCCTGTTTAGGCTGACCTATACATTAATACACCCCAGCCTAATCATTCTAGGACTACAGGTGTAAATTGAAATGATGAAAGGGTATAATCACCCCAACCTGTCTTACTATAAGACAGGTCAAACGGCTCTATGAAACAAGAAACTTCTTGCGTCATTAATTAAGGTGACATCATTAATTTTGGGTCTTGTTAACTAGGAAACTATTGAGTAGAAGCATTTTGACAATAAGTAGTAGTAGGTATAGACAATTTTTAGTAGTTGGAACTATGAAGAAATATTTTGGAATCTTCTTACTTCTTACTATCTTACTAATATTATAAATGTGAAAGTTTGTGAGGATGGATGGATGGATGGATGTTTGTTACTCTTTCACGCAAAAACTACTGAACGGATCTGGATGAAATTTGGCACAGAGATAGATTATAGTCTGGAATAGCACATAGGCTACCCCGGCTTTTTATCCCGGTAAAATGTATGGTTCCCGTGGGATAGCGGGCGAAGCCGCTGGCGGAAAGCTAGTTATATAATAATAATAATAAATATCTTGAGATATTTTTACACAGCACCATCTAGTCCCAAACTAAGCAGAGCTTGTACTATGGGTACTAGACAATGGATATAATACTTATAAACTTTTTTTTTGTAAATACATACTTATAATATATAAGAAACACCCAGACAAACACAAACACCTAAGTTCATCACATAAATATTTGTGTCTTGTGGGAATCGAACCCACAACCTCGTGATCAGCAGTCCGGTACTCGAACCACTAGACCACAGACGTCGTCAATGTCGTATGTATTATATTGTATAAGTGATTAAGTAAAAATGGAAAACAATAGTGTGAAAGAATTAATGGTCACGCTACTACTTCTACACCATCTTAACATATTCAAATTCAAATATTTTTATTTCAATTAGACCATATAAAAAGGTACTTTCGAAACGTCAAACTAGTTGCACGGTTCCAAAAAAAGTGGATCTCATGGAAAAGAGCCGACAAGAAACTCCATAGATACTCTTTTAAAAAAATATCATAATAATTATTATACTTACACATCTAAATCCTCGTTACTAAACGAGAATTGAGAAAGGTATGTTAAGATGGTTTGGGCATAAGAGGATGAGTGAATGGATATTGACGAAACAATATTATATAAGTACACGTATATATTGCAACTCGTCTGCAGGCCCTGTTTAGGCTACAGTATATATCCTACTGTCGTCTAAACAAGCTTCATTGCGAAGGATAACTTGGAAGCCGGCTAAGTTGTGCAGCAAGCGGCCCGGTTCACTGACGGAAACATAATCTTGATAGATGAGACAATATTAACTGATACTGTGTCTTACAGCTAATTCTAATTTAAAGATATCGGTTTAAGAAAGAAAGATAGATAGGGTAGTACAGGTGGTGATTAGGTTTTATAACTTGACGTTTCAAACCCGATCTCACTAAATCTAAGCCCAAGCAAGAACTAAGGTTACGGTTATTAGGTTGAGTTTAGGTCATTACCGGATACAACTCTAAACTCCGCTTAAATCCTACCTAAAACCTCCAGCTCAAATGGCAATTGGCATAAACTTTCTTTATACATACACTTACACCAAAAGGCGGAAAGATATTGTATGTACTTCACTTTCCGAGTCAAGGTTTGTTTTCACAAATAGGTTTTATTCATTTTTAGCCCCTTTCCTGTACAATAGACTAAATAAGATAGTATCCATTTATGCCCTTAATTACTGTAGTGCTAAATCAGTAGTGTATAAACATTTACAATCCTTGTCCTATGATGACACTGAATTTCTAACTAATGTCATAAAATGAAATAAGTTTCCCCAAATAATCTTAGACTTTTTTATTTATTTTAGTGCACTTTTTTGTTTTTTCGTGTTGGTGTTTTTAATTTATGTTACTTACTGTTTAAGTTATTATAATATTTAATCGTAATTAAAATCGTAGTACTTAATTAATACCTATATAGTCTGTTTAGCACTTGCCGCCTGTGACACAGGTTCATCCTAGTACAGGCACCCAAGATTGTATTTACCTCCTAATTATTTTGTAAGTTATCATTGTAATATTTTACCTCTGTATGATCAATAAATTTATTCTTATTATTATTATTATTACTCACGCCTTACGCGCCGGTTGTGAGTACTATGCACGTAACCTTTTTGACGGACCTCACCAATAAGGTTACTAAAGGCTTTCTAGGGCGACCCCTCCCGGCGCTTCCACTGGCATTTGCCTTATAAATCCCTTTTGTCAATCGCCGTTCATCCATTCTCTCGCTATGCCCAAACCATCGCAACAATACCTATCACTACATATTATAAAACAAAGTGCTCCGTCGCGTCTGTCTGTCCCTATATATGCTTAGATCTTTAAAACTACGCAATGAATTTTGATGCGGTTTTTTTTAATAGATAAAGTGATTCAAGAGGAAGGTTTATATGTATAATACATGACCACGCGGGCGAAGCCGCTGAGGGAAAGCTAGTTAATAATATTAATATGTATATCATTATTAACACGCACAATAAACAAAACCGCTACTAAATGGAAACAACAGACCCCTGTGAATATACAGGTCACAATCGGAAATTAAACTGTCCCCCATTAATTTATATCCCATTCTATATTGATTCGCCAAAGCCGATAATTTAGTCGCCTTGAATATGAAGTTGAACAGGGTTGCCAAGTGTGTAAAATATAATTTTATGCTCAAATACATATGACCCCAGTTGCGTTCTAGGCTAAAAATAGACAACCCTTCATCTTCCTGAGGATGTCGTGTATAGGATTATGTAAAGCTTTTGAACAGCGTCACGAGGGTTTGAAGGTCGCATATTGCGTCGTTTAAAAAGATAAACTTGATTTGTTTATAGCTGAAAGAACTTGACGTATATTTGTAACAGTTTTGCATATTTTGTTTTATTGGTGTAGTTTATAGCTATCAGATCTGTAATGATTATAATTATGACTTTACACAACCGATTTGACTTTTTGAATATATCCTGGGACATTTTTCACAGCACCATCTAGTCCCAAACTAAGCAGAATTGTACTACGGGTACTAAACAATGAATATAATACGTATATACTTTTTTTTATAAATACATACTTACTATACATATATTCATCACATAAATATTTGAGTCCGGTGGGAATCAAAGCCACGACCTTCGTGATCAGCAGTCCGGTACTCGAACCACTAGACCACAGACGTGTTTCAAGGATGAAAGATAATCATTATACTTCACTCAAATGTTACTTGTGAGCCAAATCCTTAAGTACTATTCTATATTACGGTCTATAGTCTACACTTACACATCTGCGCGGCAGACTGTACACAGCTCAATACAGTTTCATTACGAGCGAGCACCTGTTACCCACAAGTTTGTGTTTTATGTCCGAACATAAATCGGGAATCACTCTTGCTCGTATCTTTGTTCCTTGATGGCATGCAGTAGCGATTTTTATTTGGAATGCTATAAATGGGTAATGCTGAATTAAATTTGAATTCTTTAACCGTTGTTTAAATGAAGGAAGTTAGCATTTGACACTACGTCATTGATCTAGTTGTTTGAAAATATGATTGCTTGACAGGTAATCGGTTTGATTCCCGATTCGAGCAGTGATGTTGGGTTTTCTGTAAGACTCTCAGCAGCAACTCGGAGTTTGGATTAGGGACGGTTAAAGGCAATACGCACACCCTCTATTACATGGGACCGATACATACCAGCGATCTGGGAGTGCACCTATAGCACTACATCTTATCTTGCTATGGGGCTGTTACAGCCAGCAACTCTTCGACCCAATGGGATCTTTTGTGTAGTCCCCATTACCGTATATTCCTTACTCTTTGAAGACGTGGTTCATGAAGGCGGCTAACCCACTGAGAGGAAAGAACCTAAAATCTTCTGGCTTCGGGTACCCGTTGTCGAGAAGACTCATCCGTTTCGTCGCCAGGACGTCACATTCGCACAGGATGTGCTGCATTGTTTCCTTGAATTCATCAAGCAATAGCAGTACATACTCCTCTTCTTAGGCAGAGGTGCACATAATGTACATCCACAGTTCGCTGATAAATCCAAGCTGCTACTGGAAATTTTACTAGGGCTAGTAGTTCACGAACCGAGGTAGGATTCGAAACGAGGTTATTCGCCAAAGAACTAAAGTCACCAACATTGCGCGAAGAATAAGCACGCTGAAGTGGAAGTGGGCCGGCCATATCTGTAGACGGACAGACGGTCGATGGAGCAGACAAGTGCTAGAGTGGAGACCACGTTTAGGCAAGCGTAGTGTATGACGCTCTGCGACCGACGATTTAAAGAAGGTGGCTGGCAGCGGATGGATGCGAGCTGCCCAAAACTGGGATGGTTGGCGCTCTTTGGGGGAGGCCTACGTTTAGCAGTGGACGGCAATAGGCTGATATGATGATAGCCCTAGTAAAAAAGTGAATAGTCAAGAAGATACGCCTTGTTCAGAAATGCATGCTTGTCTATACTAATATTATAATGAGAAAAGATTTGATTGTTTGAATTGAATAGGCTCCGAAACTACTGGAACGATTTGAAAAACCTTTCACCGTTGGGAACCTACCATCCCCGGTCGACATCCTTACTAATATTATAAATGCGAAAGTAAGTCTGTATATCTGTCTGTCGCGCTTCCAGGCCAAAACTACTGAACCGATTTTAATCAAATTTGGCACACAGATATAGTCTAGAGCCTGAGAAAGTACATAGGCTACTTTTAATGCGAAAAGGGGGCTGTAAAGGGTTTAAATAGGGGTAGAAAGTTATAGGAAATACCCAGGCCACACGGGTGAAGCCACTGGCGGAAAGCTTTACATAAAAACGATCCTGTGATTGGGTATAATTTCTGGATAGGAAATATCTCATACACAAAGCCACTATCATCATCATCAACCCATTAATTGTCCCACTGCTGGGCACGGGTCTCCTCTCAGTATGAGAGGGATTAGGCCATAGTCCACCACGCTGGCCTAATGCGGGTTGGCAGACTTCATATGCCGTCGAGAATGTCTCTCAGGCATGCAGGTTTCCTCACGATATTTTCCTTCACCGTTAAAGCGAGTGATAATTACGCACATGATTTCGAAAAGTCAGAGGTGCGTGCCTTGGATTCGAACTCGAGACCTTTGACTTGACAGTCCAGTGGTCATACCCCTAGGCTATCACTGCGTGAAAGCCACTATACAGCTTGTTAATATTCATGAATAAGCACCGGTGACAAAGGCTGAGTAATTTGTTCATGGAACACATTATGCGAACATATTTAAATAGATGCATGAACCAATAAGAATTTTTAATTTATACAACTTCATCATCCAGAAAACAGAAGCTATGGTATCAAAGCATATTGGCTATTAAAACCGGAAGAACCTTGTTATCGTTAAAATTTTTAGTTAAAGTTTCAGAAATTGTATAAAACCTGAAACTTTAGCATTGAATTTAACTATTTTTTTAAACTACCCATTCACCTGTTTAATGTCTCCCTTCATACACATTAACATTTATTGAAATATTTATATAAAATACAGAAAATAATATGGCATACCAGCTGCTAATCTAAGAAACATTCAATAAAATCTGCCTGGCGACAAAGCTAATGAGATTCTGAAATGACAATTACTTTCATCGAAATTTGTCCCCTAGTATTTTCTTCAGACGACACTGATTCTTAAAGTTAAAACTGAAAATTAAGTTTCGGATAGCCCTTCATTATACCAGCCTTTGAACATTCAATTGAAACAAAGGAAACTTTCTGACAATACGTAATCATTTTTGGATTAAAAACAGATCTGAGGTAGATTTCTTTTATTCATTGAAAAAAGATTCATTTGTTTTTCTAAATTTGAATTCTTTGTCAATCGGAAGACCAAAGGAGGTCATCGAAACCGGCCCAAATTATGTACCGAAGGTACACGTATTGGAAAAAATACCCTGTATTTCGCTGGTTAAAACTCTAATCCTACTTTTTTTTAATGTTGACTGGGGGATGAGAAAAATCACTTTTAATTTGAGAAAAATCACGTTATTTCGGCACAATATTATCTGTTTCTTAATGAGTTCATGGTAAAAACTGTCAACTAAGCTGTTGACAGCTGTCATGTTCCTCCGGTACAAATTTGGGCTGAGTTGTATGGGCTTTTGATGACCTTATTTAAAAAAAACCATGTCAAGCTAGGTTACGTTATGTTTTTTAAACGATTTTACGTGGGCCTTATTGGTGGTCAGGTGCATAGTAACCCATATTAACCGGCACGTGTTTGTGACAAGATTTATGGACTTGGCAAAAAAAGTATGCAAGGATCTTATCAAAATTGGCGTCTCCATTTTCTGCTTCCCCCTTAAAGAAAAAGGCGAAAGGACATAATTTATGTTATAATTATGATATTCTATAGATATACTTCTGAACAATCTTAATCTGTTTACACTTAGTACCGATACCCGATACTATCAAATTCAGAAGAAACAAGCTTAACGAAGTACAAATAATAATTGAATACAGTTCTACGAAACTTATTTAATACTTAGATGATCAAAATAGCAAAATCAGAGGTACAGGCATCCCTAAGATCATAATAATATTGCTGTACATAGAATATTAAACAGGGCACGTAATCAGAGACTATTATTTCGGTATTTCTATTAATTCGAGATTGTCTAGCCAATTTGCATACTAATTTAGTTTAAATATAGTCTGGTTTAATTTGTTTCAGTTTGTTGTCAACCCTGTTAAAATAGAATTAGCGTAACAGTAGAAGTAATTATCAAAGACGGTGAAGAAAACAGTTTTAGTGAAAAGTTTTGGGCTTTTGAGTAAACCGCCCTTAATGACAAATGTAGTGCCAAAAAACCCTGTTTTTATTGTTATTCTGTTATTCGGGGCGGAGACAATTTCAACAAATTTAATCATGAAAATTGGTCCAGGAGTTCTCGAGTTGTAAGTGTTATAACAAGCCCGACTTTGTTTTATACAGATAGTAAGGTTTCGCTTACAACGTTGACGGAAAAAAAACTTCCATGCTTAAAGATTGTCGCATGCGATGTCTGCTAGGGCATAAATCCCATGACACCAAGGTAGTGTCTTATCTGTCAAGAGACCTGAAACTTAATACCTGAACGTTCGCCATTCATCGCAAAAACTGTTGCTTTCAACAAAATTATGTTCTTAATGACATTGCTTAATCATTTCTCAGAGCACCTGGCCGAAGTACTCTGTATTAATGCCCTTTATTTTTAAATCGATAAAATGTAATTTTAGTGAGTGCTCCGTCATTTTGTGAAAAGTAAAAAAAATAAGTCCCATTTCATTTGGACAGATTTATGCTTCAGTGATTTACTTACCTTTAAAATGTATTCGTTAAGTAATTACCGTGATCTTCCCAAATTTCCAGGCCTTTTCCCAAGTATTTTGTTGTCGGCTTCCAGTCTAACCAGATGCAGCTGAATATATCAGACTGCGAATTTCTTAGAATAACAATAACACTTTGCTCGATCTGGAAATCAAACCTAGTATCTCTAGATAGTCTGACGAAGTACGCTTAGGATCACTAAGCTCCTGAGGCAGTTTACCGAAGGGACGTAGTGTTATAGGGACTATATTCCTTCCTATAACACTAAGGACCTGTTTGACCGCCTCTGGATAGCCGCTAACTGCTGTTAATATTTTGTCTTTTCGTATTTTTAACATCAAAATAAACCTGAATTACAACAAGGTAATTATGAATCGTCATAACTCTCAACAATCAAATCATTAATCACCTACCAAAAACAGTAGACGATGATTATGAATTCAATATTAAATTCCATTCCTCAGCTTTGGTCCCCATTTCTATTATAAATACTATATCAAAGAATCCCAAAAGGAATATTATTTCATAATTATGGTCATTTCACAGATTTTTCAGTGAAGTATCAAGAGTTCATTAAATTGAAATAATCCGCTTTATGATAATTCAGAGACTCGAATTTTTAATGCTTGCTAACGAGGTCGGTTTCCGTCAGTTAGCAATGAATGAAGCTATTCTTTGCTACCTAGACGACGATTCTTCCCGTCTGTACGGATTTTGTGAATAGTTTTATTCTTCGTTGTGATAATCAGGTTTGTCCCTTGGGAGGGCGGACCCCACCCATAAATTTTCCTTTTCCAATATCACATTGACCAAAGAGTTTGGATGATATGATGACTTAATCAAATATACGACCAACACTATGCGTCCAATTTGATCTAATATTGGAACAAGATATTGGATATAGGGCAACGAAAGGCAAGTGCAGTTTTCGTCTTCACGTGTCCGACATACCCTGCCCTCGGGTGACAGATGATCCTAAGGATTATCCACAATAAAAAATATAAGGAAGTCAATTACGTTTGGCGATATTTCTACACTGCTGGGCTATGCTAGTCACTGCGGATTGGTACACTTCACACGTCATCGAAAACTTCTTTTAGGCATGCAGTTTACCTCATGAGGATTTTCTTCTCCGTTTAAGCATACTTTATATTAATATGCATTATATGATTGCTAAAAGTCAGAGTCAGACCTCTGACTGACCTGACCGGACCTAATTGCCTTGGGTTCAAACTCGAGGCATATGATATCTATTTATTTTTACTATAAGTTCTTCTCTTCTTTATTGTTTTTTCGCATGTTTTGATAAATGAATCACTAGGCTAACACTGCTTTCTTAGGCAAGGCCGAAAGGTTAAATAATAATAATTAACCCATATATTTCCTCTTCCCCTTGGACCTCGGTATCGTGTAAACGTGTGCAGAATCTATGCGGCTTATTTTATTTCTGGCTCAAAATTCTACAACTATAAATAAGTACTGCCTAAAATATAGAAATTATCAGAAGTTTCGTCCAAGTGGTGAGAGCCTGGTGATCTGTAACACAGGTCTACCTAATACTGACACCAGCCTCTCACAAAGGAATGAAAATTGCCCTATATGTATTGTGATATGTAATTTGTACTTACCTTTGTGAATGAGAGAAATAAATACCTTATTATTATTATTATTATTATTATATATTGTTCCACTGCTGGGCACGGGTCTCCCCTCAGTATGAGAGGGATTAGGCTATAGTCCACCACGCTAGCCTAATGTGGGTTGGCAGACTTCACATGCCGTCGAGAAAATCTCTCAGGCATGCAGGTTTCCTCACGATGTTTTCCTGAAAGGTTACTCCACATAAAATTATGACTACAGTTATCGACGCGCATAATGGTTTATGCATTGCTCCATCGGCATTGACCTTCAGATCGCCCTTTTATTTTGACCTGGCGCGCTCGAGTACCTTTGCGTAGGGCACAGTAGAATATAAATAACTGACGACGTCTGTGGTCTAGTGGTCCGAGTACCAGATTGCTTGTCACGAGGACGTGCATTCGATTCCCACAGGGCACAAGTATTTATGTGATGATCATAAGTATTTGTGTTTGGCTGGGAGATTCTTATATATAAAGAATATGTATTTACAAAAGGAAAGTATATAAGTATTATATCCATTATCTAGTACCCATATAAGCTCTGCTTAGTTTTGGGACTAGATGGTGCTGTGTAAAATGTCCAAAGACACTTATTTATTTAACAACATGATAGCCTCATTGGTGTAGAGGTCGCGAATATGGCTGCTGAGCGCTTGGTCCTGGATTAGATTACGATAGTGGATCTTGGGCTTTTGATCTATTAGGTCAAATGTGTTTTATTGGAAAACGTGGATAGCACCTCTAGCGGTCAACTAAGCTTTTTATAAATATATTTTAGTAACAGATTTTAGCAGATATCGTATTCATATTGCAAGTTATGCGGTTTTGGTATTACGATTTATTATTTATTGGAAAGTAAATGCTGCTACTCAGTAGAAATAGATGGATACCGCTTAACGGTGAGGAAAACCATCGCGAGGAAACCTAGCGAGTGGCAATTAATATTACCATTAATAATGACACTATTAAAATAGTGTAAATTAATTATTAGATAATAATATTACACTATTAAATTAGTGTATATAATTATTAGATAATAATATTACACTATTAAAATAGTGTAAATTAATTATTAATAATATTACACTACATTAGGTGCACTTTTTTAAGATTACTAATAACACAATTTTTTATGATATGAATTATCACATGACAATTAATTTTCGCCGTCGTGTGCGTGACTGCTTAATTTCAGAGACCTACGACTTGGCAATCCAGTGGTTGATATACCTAAGCTATCACAGCTTAGTATAGAAGACAAAATGAAATGAGAAGATGGATAAAATAGCAGTAATATCTATCAAAGATGCCTCAGCTATGTACAGTCACGAGAAAATACATGTACACACTAACAAAAGTGCTAAAGCGATTTTCTCCTAAAGTACTAATAGAACTTTTGTGATATTACGAACATAGTATTTACGAACCGATACTATAGTGACATTGGTGCAGTTATCTGAAAGTTGCATTCATTCATTCATGAAAAAATCGCTTTAGCACTTTTGTTAGTGTTTAAATGGCTGTGCTGGTGACTGTACACCATCTATGTGTCGCTGTACTTTATTTTGTTTTATTTTATTTATTATTATGGACCATCAACACAGGATACACACAATACATTAAATATAAATCTAGGTACATAGTTTTATAATGTTGTATTACTCCAATTATAGAAGGTCACAGCATGCTCTTATAGTTTAGCTAGGTGAACAAAGTTGTGTTAGTTTTTTTGTAATGTCATTTCGTCTTTAATAAGTTAACTAAACTAAATAAAATATATAATCTAACAATAAATATAAAATTAGGTATCTGTTTTATTAGCAGAGGAGAATTTTCACCTCTTTTTTCAACTTTGGAAGGCGATATGCTATGTCCAAACATGGCGCTTGGACAGATCATTGTAGTGCCTACAAAGCCTTGGTAGAGCAGCAATACTTACTTAATCCCCAGAATGTACAAACACAGGAAGTGTAATGCATCTACTACATATATGTATAACACATATCTCATAGACAGTCCTTGAGATAATCCGTTTCCAGCCGAGCAGGAACCAGTGAACCACCGTGTTGTCGCTACACGCGTGTGTTTAAACATACGCTCTATAATATAGACGTATGGACATATTATGGACAATATTACGTAGACATAACATAAACATAGAGATAGGTGATATGTAACATGCCATCAAGCCTATGATTTTTTTGTCAGCATATAATGTAAGCTTCATATAATCAGTATAAATAGCTCCATTATCGGTCGCACAGTAGTAGTACAGACAGTAACTCTGTTTGTCTGTCTGTCGCGCTTTCACGCCAAAACTACTGAAGCGAATGTTTGGTACACAGATAGTCTAGAGCCTGAGAAAGGACATAGGCTACTACTAATGCGAAAAAAAGGTATGTAAGGGGTTGAAAGCTATATGAAACACCCAGAACACGCGGGCGAAGCCGCTGGTGGAAAGCTAGTCTATAATAAAATAAGAAGCTGACTGGCTGAGTGACTAAAGAAATGTTTACACGAATGTTCCATAAATAACGTAAGTGTGTACTGAGAAAGGAAAGGAATGTCTGTGGTCTAGTGCTTCGAGTAACGGACTGCTGATCACGAGGTCGTGGGTTTATTCCCACAGGACACAAATATTTATGTGATGAATATAAGTATTTGTGTTTGTCTGGGTGTTTCTTATATATTATAAGTATGAATTTACAACAAAAAAGTATATTAGTATTATATCCATTGTCTAGTACCCATAGTACAAGCTCTGCTTAGTTTGGGACTAGATGGTGCTGTGTAAAAATGTCCCAGGATAATTATTTATTATTATTTATTCCCACCGGATTTGAACGCGAGTAACACCGCAGGGAACAAGCACGTAAATAAATATAAGTAGGTAATGTTAAATTTGGAACTCCAGTCACCCGGCCGTTTCTAAATATGAAATCTTCCAACAGCCCATAAAATCAAAATAAAACAAATCCCCAAACATAAATAATCCCCACCTACATTCACAGCCCAACGATCAAGCTCAAGCGTTTCCTTTCAGATGAAATAAAGCCGTGATCGCATGGACGACGCAACCGTTCCGGGCCGTCGCGGCCGCCGGACGACACCCGTTCCCCGTTTGGCACATCCCTTATCTATAACGGTGAGATTTGAATATGGCGACAGTGAGCGAGGTACATAATGGGTATTCAATGAGACATGCATTCTATGTTGGCTTTATTTTGTGTCAAGGGTGCTTTGAAAGCAGAATATCGTTTAAGTTTTGAGTGTTCTTGATTTGTGTAGAGTCATTTTGGTGTAAACCTTTTTGGTCAGAAAAACTATACTTCTTCTTAGAAGAAGAAGAAGAAAATCTATAATAATATTATAAAACTGAAGAGTTTGTTTGTTTGGTTGACCACGCCAATCTCAGGAACTACAGGTCCGATTTAAAAAAAAATCGGTGTTAGATAGCCTGTTTAACGAGGAAGGCTATAGGATATATATCAACCCGCTACGACCAATAGGAGCGGAGCATCAATCAAAAATGTTGCAAAAACGGGGGGAAAATTCAACTTCGCGGATAAAGGCTAGTATCTAGATCAATGTAACAGTCTACATTAAAGGCCTGCTTCACAACCTACCAGTAAGTTCCAGTTAAAGTATTTGGCAGATAATCTCATACAAATTTTGTTCCATTTTTGAATTTATCCGCCGCGTCGAGTAGCGGCTATCCAGGGATGATGAAAGAGGCCCTTAGCATACAGCAGTTATTTCTGTTCTTAAAAATAAAAAAACTGAGGTTAGACAAAGACTGAGATGACAAAAACAAATTTTCTTGCAGACTACAAGAAACAGACTAAAGCCAGACTTTAAAAGGAATATTAAAACTGCTCTCACTTACGTCGTAAATTGTTTCACAAATCTTTTTTTCGTTTTGAATTTTTAAGTTGAATATTTCACGTTATGTAATGTCGTAAACAATTGGCATTATAAACAGCATCTATTGTTTATTTAAGATGTAACCTATATAAAAATAAAAATTTTAGGTGATTCCAAGTTTTGAGAATTCAAATTAATTATTATATAATATTATACAAGTTAGAAGGGACATCAACGCACAAACGTCGTGACAAGGTTACACTCAAGGTCAAAAATAAAATGACCTAGGTCATTCATGTAGAAAATTATCGGTTAATACAGATATTGACATTTTTGAGCGCGCAGTGTATTACTAAAAACGCGATTATAACGCTCCGCGGTGAATGTTATCGCGCGCGCGATCCGAAATAAATGAAATAATATTTTTTTTATTATAAATCTAATTTAGGTTTGTTTTTTACACGTTCAAGTAAAAAAAACTGTAGAAAACATTGAAAAATTAATAAAAAAGTTACGGAAAATTTCAAAATACATACCGACGGTTAAAAGGAAATAAGCGACATTTTGGTCAAAAATGAGTTATATAAGCCATTGGACTTGAAATTTTCTGCTCTTTCGAATGCGCTTACTCCCATGGCTCTACGATGACTTTTTTGGCGTTTATGCCCAAGCAAAAAAACAACATTTTATAGTGTTATTTTAGCTAACCGACGAAAATTCTGGTCATTTTTGCTATAAACGTGATTGTACCCCTACAAAAATGATTTATTTTGGGTTTGTTGTCGGTAATGCTTTTTTACTTCACAAGGGTGCCAAGCTTATGGTTGTTTATGCCTTTTAAGCATTTCAATTGAAAAGTACAAATGTTGCTTAAAGCTAACTTCCATTTCGTAATTTAACAGAGCTGTGGCGCTTGTGCCCTATATACAAAATGCATACTTATATTACTCTGGCGGTTATCCCCTATTTCCATTTAGTTCTTAATGACAGCCAAGTCGGTTATGCCTTATTACCTAAATTGATTTTATAAATAAATAAATAAATAAATATTTGGGGACATTTTTACACAGCACCATCTAGTCCCAAACTAAGCAAAGCTTGTACTATGGGTACTAGACAATGGATATAATACTTATATACTTTTTTTTTTGTAAATACATACTTATTATACATACGAAACACCCAGACAAACACAAATACTTATTATTCATCACATAAATATTTGTGTCCTGTGGGAATCGAACCCACGACCTCGTGATCAGCAGTCCGGTACTCGAACCACTAGACCACAGACGTCACGTTTTAATATGACACTGGTGGTTATACCTAACTTCCGTTTACTAATATAAATACGATTGTCGCTAATTCCATATTATTTAATCTGCTCGTTAGTAAATATGAAATGACGAGCTATATCTTTTAAATCTACCATTTAGTGTAAAATTATAGCATGGTATACTGTAATATGCCTCTTAGTAGGATCTATCTTACTAAGAGGCCTTAAAACATATTAACGATCTATCCTTAGTATGTTTTTGTGAAAATGTACTCCCAAGCAATGTCACCCTACTTTAGAAGTTAGAGACCCAATTACGGTGTCGTGTAATATCTGTTTTAGATATTTTCCTGATGAAGGATTGTGGTGGTTGCGCTACTTCATTATTTTTGGGGTGGCTTTTCATCCATATTTCTTTGCTTCGTAGCGACATTGTGTGTTACTGATGTCTTATATCCTGGTATTATTTTGAATGCCGACTGTTTCTTGTACCCTATTATCTTTTATACAACCACTATGAAAAGTACCTTATCCTTCTTTTCCTATAATATTGGTTGAACGGTCTAGTCGCTTATACCCTTTTACCTTGAGAAATGATAAATTGGAATGTCGCATATGCTTCTTATCCTTTAATATTTGATTTTGTCATTTGTATCTTATGCCATATTTCCTCATTCAAAAATTAAAAGCTGTGGTTATAAGCGACAAAAACTACTTTAAATAACGTCAAATCACTAAAACTAAGGATACCAGTAACCGTTCCATTTCTATCTGATTTTATAACTGTTTCACTTTTCACAATATCTTAATAAATGACAAAAATACGTCAGTTTTTCTAAAATTTAAAACTTTGAACGGCTCTCCTGAACATTTCATCTTTTGTCGCTTATCCCCTATTTCCTTTTAACCGTCGATACTTAGTTTAGATACAAAAAAGAACTAAATATATTATGCATAGATTGTAAGAAATGTTATGGAAATCTTCAGGAAATAAAAGGTTTTATTATTATTAAACCTGCTGTCATTTATACTTGCGTTTGTGTCAAACATGCATCTATTCTACCAGTCAATACTGACACCAAAAATAAAATCCGTCAATCCAATCTTTACCTTAAGTTTTGTTGCAGATGCACTAAGATCCGGTAGCAGGGCAAGATACAGAACTTCGACAATAATACCAGCCTTCAATACCACGATGAACTCCACGGAGACCAGCTTGGACGTTAACAGGTCCACGCCGATTTATACCATCGGCACCAGCTTTATCACGCAATGGTAACTCCCATGATATTCTCATTACCGAACTGCCCAATAAGTATTATACAAAGGAGTAATAATAGTGACCCTTGCGCAGCTTCACATGCGTTTCCCAGTGGAACGATAGCAGTGCCACCTACGGGGTCCAATTGTTTTTTTTAACAATCAGGAGCTCGTTGAAATATACACACCAAATTTCAATCAAATTGTTCCAGCTGCTTAGGAGGAGTTAGGTGACAAACAGACAGAGGATTTTAAAAATAATATAGTAGCATAATATCAAGCCTGTATTTGCCGAAGGCAGGTAAAGGAATTTTTAGTTCCCTTTTATATAACAAGATAACTAGATAATATAAAGTGAATAACAAGGCTTAAACTTCAAACTCCAAATGGGAAGCTAAAAAAGGCAGCATTGAAAATTCCTCTGAAATCTGTTGACTTTCATAATAATTTTCTTATATGAACCATATCATAATAAGATTTTTATTAGCTTCGCCCTGCTGGTTCCCAAGGGAAGAATTACCAACTACAAAATGGATACTATGATTCACATAAACACTGGCAAGGACTCCTCTATGTACCGTAAGCAAGAATAGTTGATTTTACGATCTTGTGCGGCAATGTTGAACTAAATTCAACTTAATATGAATTATATATAGACTTTTGTGAGACTGCAAAATAAACTGGTACCTCCAAACATAAAAGCATATTGTATTCATGAGGAAAATGTCGGCACTATATAAGTTCTGTTATTTTTAATATAACTAGCTTTCCGCCAGCGGCGCCCGCATAGTCTGAGTATTTCTTGTAACTTTCATCCCCTATTTCAACCCCTTACAGCCCTGTTTTGCGATAAAAAGCCTATGTCCTTTCTCAGGCTCTAGACTATCTCTGCACCAAATTTCATTTAAATTGGTTCAGTAGTTTTGGCGTGAAGGAGCGACATACAGACACACAGACAGTTACTTTCACATTTATAATATTATTAGTAAGAATTATTGTAAATATTTTCATGCGATTGCATCTACAAGTTCTCTCTCTCTCTCTCACCCTGGCCAAGTGCGGATTCGCAAACTTCACACACCGCCAGGAAAATCTCTCAGGCCAGGCCAGGCCATTTTCCTTACGATGTTTTCAGCAAAAATCCAGCTGGACCGTAGACACTGCTGCATTGCAGTCTCTATTCCCAACCATGTTGTGATACCTACCGTGGGACTGCAGTGATAGCCTAGGGGTATGAGCACAGGACTGCCAAGTCAAAGGTCTCGTGTACAAATCCAAGGCACGGATCTCTGACTTTTCGAAGTCATGTGCGTAATTATCACTCGGTTTAGCGGTGAAAACATCGTGAGGAAACCTGCATGTCTGAGAGATTTTCTGCGACGGCATATGAAGTCTGCCAACCCGCGTTAGGCTAGCGTGGTGAACTACAGCCTAATCTCTCGTACTGAGTGAAGACCCGTGCCGAGCAGTGGGACAGTATATGGGTTAATTATTAACCATGTTGGGGTTGGCTAGCAGTCTCGATGCATACTGATTACCATTTGAATAGTCATCAAGAATGGTAACTGATGCGGACCGTGGCAAACGCTAAACTTTGAAGATCGATTGATTAGTTACGTTGCAGTTACTGTATAGCCACAAGAGCTAGTAGCCGGAGGTATAAATATTTTTTTTAAGTTTGGAGATAGAGCAAGCAAATTCAACATTGTTTTATTTTTCATTCCGAACCACAGTGTAGCTAATCTCTAAAAAGGTTTAATGGACTTTTACTGGGGAAAAGTACTTAAAAGATTTGCACAAAATGCATTTTTGCAAAGTACTAAGGTGTTCTAAAAATAGATGTTATTTCAGGCGAGTATTTGATGTCCTCTTTTTAATTTGCTGGTTGTGTTAGGGCCTGTTTCATCATGTGTCTGGTAGCCACTATCTGACGGATAAATTCAAAGGACATTGCTACATGACTGCCTATGACATGTATAAGAAAGTCCCACTAGCCCGTAACATTCAAATATTCATTAATTAATTATTATGTACTTATAATTCTTATAGAACTTTCAAGAACTGATCAAGTAATTTTTAAAGATTTTTATACCGTCATAATGTAATTAAATACCGTCAAACGTCAGAAATGTGACATCTGACTCGTTCCTGATCTGACGTACGTTTATTATTGTCTTTGACTTAAGTCGAAGTTTGTACCTATTATCGTAGAATTTTACGATTTGTTCTGAGGATTGTAACCTTTAATTGTTACAATCTAAAAAGTTCCTGACACTTTCATCAAGTGAAATACTAATATTCAGCTATTCAGGATTATTTTATTACTATGTTGAATGTTTATACATTGTGTAGGCAGTCGCCCAAACTCAATTTAGCCATGTCATTTGGGACAAAAATTTTATGAAATTATCTGCTAATTAATTTAACGGGAACTTATTAGGAGACGGTGAAACATCAACTCGTTATTGTATTTTGGTTTGGTATTCATTAGTTTATCTATACTATTATAAAATTGTAAAAAAGTCGTGTCTGTACATTGAAGATATTTAAAAAAAAAACAAGTGGGTTATAGTATATAAACGATTGTGAACCCAAAATAGTGATTTTTAGAATTCTTGTCTATTTGTCTGTTTGTTAGGGGTTGGCGCTAAAACTACTAAATAGATTTAAATTTTGTGTTACCTATTGTAAAGTATAATTTTATTTAAGTTTATTACTTAAGTAGTTTAGTTTCATTAGATGTTATTAAAATTACAATACACCTTTTTAATTTTTAATTCCACTGTTTTATCCAAGCACCATCAGTTTATAACAAATCGAGCCTTATTGTAAACAATGAACGGATCCGCCAAGTTAAGGGTCAGTATCGTTTGTCCGGCGGGGTATATTACAGAGGGTTTGAAGAGACCCCTCAACTTTATGACCACAAAATTTCGCTGAAAGTTGATGAGTCCACCATTTCATAAAACGTAAGCGATCTTTCCGAACGACAATATTGCTCCATTTGTAAAGATTGCGTTTCCATGATTATGCTCCATTTATTTGGAGTTTATCGCAAGTATTTTAAGGCAATGGAATTGGGGAAAGAAAAAAAAAGTAAATTAATTTTACCTAAGAATGTTTTGACTTATCATACCATCAGACCTATATCTGTATATATGTACCACAAGTCTCCTCTTAGAATGAGAGGTATTAGGCTATAATCCACCACGCTGGTCGTGCTGGTTGGCAGACTTCACACGTCACCGTCGAGAAAATCTCCTAGACATACCTACATGTATCCTTAACCGTTTAAGTGCGTGATGATTTGATGATCAAACGCACCAACTAAAGTGAATTCGATCTTAATAATCCCGTTTTCCGTAGTTAGATAATTATATTAGTATGCATATGTTTTAAAATTCAGAGGTGGATTAGAATTTGAGAACTACGATTTCGCGGTTCAATTGATTCATTCAATGTCAAAGGTATTGAATGAGTAGGTGACGGCGAGCAGGGATGAATGGACGAAAAGGATAGGCTGCGCCGACCCCAAATAAGTTAGGACATTAGGATGATGATGATGATTTTGCAGTTCAATAGTTATATGAAAGAAAGAAAGAAAAAACTTTATTTTTGGACTCACACAGATAAACAAAATTAAAAACACAAAGACACCTTTAAAGTTATATAGCAACCCTGTGCGAGGCCAAAAAAGGGCCATATCTCAGCATTATGCTGTGACATTAAGTACATACCCAATGCCACAAAGCTATCACTGCTTATCTCTTCACATTTATCAACACCATATTTGTTGGCAGGAAAATTCAGAAGATGAGACAGCGGACGTGTCTGACGACGACTGGGGGATACCAGGAATGTCACGGCGAGTACCTCATAGCCAACGGCACCAACTACACCGACATATACTACTTCAACAACACCTTCGAGAACATTCTCACCGCCAACGGTGGATTGGTGAGTTTTTGTAGATTTGTGTTTTGTTTTATTAGTTACAATTGTTTTTTCATCTACGTTATTAAAATATGGGATTTTATCGTTTTTATTTGTCAAAATAATTCTGTATTTGCAGCTTTTTAATGTCATCTAATAAATAAATAAATAAATAAATATTTTTTGGAGTCTTTTCTTATATTAGTATTTATTAAATTATCATTGTTAATAATTCGTGTTGTACCATTAATATAAGAAAAGACTCAAAATTAAAGACAACATCGAATAATTACATTTTATTAGCAATTTTGCATTCACTCAATAATTGTTCGAATGAATTGTTCCACAACCCATTCATTAACTTTGTTAGCCTGTTGTTCAATAAAAATCGAAGAAAATAAAAGGAACTTTCAAATGAATTGGAAGGAGAAACTAAATTTAGAAGTATTTGAGCGATAAAAACTACTGCAAGCCGCTAATGATCAAAGTTTTATTTAATTATCGACTTTATTACGGCAAACAATGAACAAATGTTCAATGTTATGTTTACCTAGGAATTACAGCAACCCCCATGTTTAAATATTTCTTTTCAATCTTATTAAACTCCAGCCTTTTCACAATTTCAGCTATATTATGCCCTAGATACTGTTCTCGATCTCAAGTAGCCAAACAAAATGTATGGAAATGACACAAGCTTTCGACAAATCGGGCTGTCACTAATGTCATTTACATACATTTTGTTTGTCGATTCGAATGTCAAAATGCAACTTGTCTAGCCCCCCTGATTACTTTTATGGCCTTAGTAGTGGACATGTTTGGCTACTTGATACGACACGACAACTTCTTTAAAACTATACTAGAAGGTAAAAGGAAAACGGGGAAGGGTAAGACCCAGACGAAATTTAATAGAACAAGATAAGGAAAAAGTGAGGAGCAAGTCGTATCAAGAGGTAAAACGAAAGGCTGAAGATCGGGAACAGTGGCGATTGCTCTACCGACAAGAGCTGAGCTCTTAAAGGAGGCACCAAAAGCCCATACAACCCAGCCCAAATTTGTACTGGAGGTACATGACAGCTGTCAAATTGATAGTTTCCGTCAAGTACGACTAGAGTTTTAACCAGCGTATTATAGGGTATTTTTTCCAATAAGTGTACCTTCGGTACATCATTTGGGCCGATTTCGATGACCTCCTTTAAGATAAACGAAAACAAAATTTAAATTGATTCAAATAGAAGTCATATTTTACTCTGGAAACAGAGGGTGTTATACTCAGTTTTGACGTTATTTCTTACGCCATACAAATTCAATAGGTACTAACACTTTTTTAACAGAAAGGGGGACCCGCTGTGAATTCCCACCAAAAACGTTATACGCTTGCTTTTATCTGATCACAGAAATTTCTTAGTAGATTTTTTTCATTAAATGATGTATTGTTTGGTTATAAATTTTCTGAGGCTTTCTAGTCATGTACAAAAATTATTATTATTATAATTAAGGTCGCCTTGCGGTCTAACTAGATGCGGCTGAATATGAGTATTTTACACGAAACGGCTGCCATCAGACCTCCACAACTAGTATTTTGATATTATCTTTGAAGTTACTGGCAAACTTTAGGCGATTCGAGTTATAATAAATCATTCTTATAACAATACATCGATACACCTGAATCAATTACTTATTTAAAGCTAAACAGTGTGATACATGGAAACGTATGGGCCGCAAGTCAATTATATCAATTTACTTGAATTCACATACATACGGGAACAGCCTGCGGTTGCAAGCAAACAACACGTGCCGCATTTCTGCTAATTCCATGCTCTAGCAAATATAATTATGCTGTTTGAGGATCGATTTGCGCATAAAACGCTCATTAGTCTAAAAGATCTATAACTACACAAGAAATCACGACAGAGAGTTCAATGTCGGCTGGCAATTTTGTCGTGAAAGAAAAAGGTAAATCTCGCGATAAGCTTTTATGTCATACTACCTTTTGCTCGCTGTTTCGCCCGTGTTGAGCTAGGAACTTTGAACGTGATTGCCGTGGGAACATTGAATTTTTCGGGATTAAAATGTAGTCTATGTCCTAATCCAAGGTATAAGCCATCATCATTTCAACTTTCAGCCAAATCGCTTCAGCTGTTTTGCCGTGAAAGAGCAACAAACGTTTAAACTTAAAAACTTTCACCTTATAATATTAGTAAGATTATAAATTGTGTAATACTTAATAATTTAATTTAAAGTACTTATTTTCTTTGTTTCTTCCACTCTTATCGGATTAAAGCTTTATGAGCCCAATGTTAAAAAAATATGTGTCCAGTTCACCCCGCCCTATGGACTCCACTTTGAGCTAGTCTAGCCCAGAGAACCCTTTGTCCTGCAGTGGGAACACCGGTTCTTCATTTTCGATTATTTAAATCAAAGCTTGTACTAAAAAAGTTTTTTCTGATTAATTTTCGTTTTCATACGGGTTGCCTCCTCTCATCAAATTATGAGGATTTTCAGCATTATAAAACTAAAATGCTTATTGCTCACATTTTAGGGCTAAATATGCCATGAAATTTTGCTTACTGCTTTTCTCTAGATGATTTCAAGTACCCCTTGTAATTCTTCAAAAACAACTAGTAATTCTTCGAAAATAGTAACTGGAAGAACCAATGGCTAAGAAAAAAGAATATTGTATTAAGGGTTCATACTTGTCCAGCCTAAAACTCAGCAACAGGGACCTCGCCTGCCTCTGTAATTCATAACAACACATGATAATACCTACACTTTTATAAAGAGCGTTTAAAAGTGGCTTCTCCACTTAAGTGAGCACATACAATAATGTTCCCGCAAACATTCCACAGCGCGGCCGTGACACAATACTCGTAGCTATGTCGATAATGTACAATCGATTACTTGTCTGCACTGTTTAACAGTGAGTCGCACCTTTGTTGCTGTACCCCTTCTGTGAACGAGTGATCAGAAATAGAACTTGTGTTTTCAAGGTTTGTTTGCTTTAATCATCATTTATCATTAATTGTCCTACTGCTGGGCAGTAGGCACGGGTCTATTCTCAGTATAAAAGGGATTTGGCCATAGTCCATCACGTTGGCCTAATGCGGGTTGGCAGACTTCACATGCCGTCGAGAAGATCTCTCAGGTATGCAGGTTTCCTCACGATGTTTTCCTTCACCGTTAAAGCGAGGTTTAATGTTTATTTAGGCGCAACTGCTACGCAGGCAGTTACGCAGAGATCTGCTAATATACATTCGCAGTTTGTTGGTATGTTTAGGTCCCATGTAATAGTGGACGAGACGATTGCTATCAATCGGTCACAAAACCAGACTTTGAGCTGCTACTTCGGAATTTCACAGAAAAACCCCCCCAATATGCTCGCCCACTATAACATGAGATCCAAACATACCCCTTTGCCTACCTTCTGAGAACACAGGCGTGATGATCTAATAAAAAACTCCCGAAATCCCGAAAAAGCCATCATGATTACAAAAGTTGTGCTCACAGTCAAAAAGTCCACGATTGTGTTGGTCCTTTTCAACAAAACACAATAAGGAATCTGTCTATTCATCAACAGTTTGAGGTCTTATCTCGAGGGGACGAGCTCGTCGATATTAGTGCAATTAAACTTAATGAATGGCGCCAGTAGATTGGGCACAGCTAATCCTTTCCATCTAAAGAACTCGGGAATATGAAAGTATAATTAAGGTTATAATATCAGTTCGGTTGTTTCACGAAACTTGAGAAGTTTAAATTAATTTTGGAATAGATTTCGATGGCAAAAAGTTGTTGTTGTTACTGAAGTAGGTATTTTCTCTCACTCTCCTCCACCTCTACACTCCTGACAGAGTGATCGTGGTCGTCACATCAGGGGCGGTGGCACGCTTTACAATTCGTCGCCATTCCTCTCGTACCGTAGCTTTTCTGGTGCATACATGTAGTGGACCATCCAATGCGGCTTTAATCTGGTCTGTCCAGCGCATTGGTGATCTGCCACGAGCTCTTGTGCCGTCAACTTTCCCTGAAGTAGGTATTTAGTACAATAAAAAATGTGTGCACACAATCGGCGTGTGTGTGTATGACAAGATGTATGAATGTGAAGCTAAAGAAGTATATAAGAATTGTAGGAAGTGGCCGTCTCTAGGTTCTGCCTACCCCTGCGGGAAAAAGGCGTGAGGGTATGTATGTAAAAAATGTCCTAAGTTATCTTATATTTGGGAATAGCCTAAATTCGGACAAAAAATCTTATTAAACTAGAATTATGTTAATGAAGTTGAGTTAAAAATGTCACTGAAGTAGGTATTTCATGCTAAACAATTAAGAATTTTTAGTCCTAAGACATCTTAAAAACTTAATCTCCGAAAATCAGAATTTTAATAATTCCAATTATATAAAGCTGAAATTGTTCTATATGT
The DNA here is from genome assembly GCA_946251955.1 of Acronicta psi. Classification (NCBI taxonomy): domain Eukaryota; kingdom Metazoa; phylum Arthropoda; class Insecta; order Lepidoptera; family Noctuidae; genus Acronicta; species Acronicta psi. The sequence continues at coordinate 12,674,479 of OX276476.1, forward strand.
ACAAGTTATTCAACTGGTTCATTAATTGCGTGTTCGTAAACGCGACTGTTATACTATAGATCCAGGGTTCGATTCCCAGGTCGAGCAAAGTGTTATTAGGGATTTCTATGAATTTCTCAGTAGCAGCTCGGAGTTTCTATTTATAGGCCCGCTATTACATAGGACCTATAAATATATGCATATACCTATATCATACTATACTGTTGACTCTAAGTGTACAGCAATATACTATGCTGCCTAACCCTTTAAGCAATACAAGCGTGTGTAGCGACATCTATCGTGCTACATAAGAACTTCTACGAAGCAGAAGTCCTGAATCGCGCAAGTGAAGTTTACCGTGCAACTTGCATATATACAACCGCCCGACATCAACCGACGGGCAGTGGCCCACCAGGCATAACATCCGCCTGGTCGGAGGATCCTCCCTTTGGTGCGAGGGACAACACACCTCGTCCCTCCACACGTGATAATATGTACTATACCAGTTTATACCTTGTTACCCGACCTCTTAGGGCCTATTTTACCAAATCTGGATAGGCGCTAACCACCGGATAAATTAAAAAACGGAACAAAATTTGTATAAGATTATCTGCCAAGTAATTTATCGGAAACTTATCAGGAGGTGGTGAAACAGGCCGTTAATGTTTTATCAATAAATAATTAAACTATAACATTGTATTTTATCGATAATGGTATTGTGTCAAGGCCGTACAGTAGAAATGTTTGCGGTAAACTGTGTACTGTACAAGCAGAGTGTGTACTTTATAAGACACGCTCACGCACATAAGCTTCTATTAAAATGTGTGACGTATTTATATTAATATTATAACATAACATAGCGCCTATATCCTCGGCAGGTTATGAAGAGTTGTACAACTATTTATTTATTTACTTTTAAGAAGGCTTACAGACTAATATAACATTGTAATTAAAAAATAAGATACACTAGTTGCTAATAACCTTTTTACTTTAAAAAAAAATGTATTTATGATCCAATCAAACTCTTTATACAGCTTTTTGTATATATGTACAGATATTAGATTATATCATGCTATATGACAGGATATAACCTTTACAAATATATAAATATAAATCATTTAGACTTTATCTAGACTCTTCCATTTCAAAAGATATAAAATACTTAGACAGAGAGCTGTTTTGATATTTATTACTTTAATTAATAAACAAATCCTTCATAAAACAAACTAACAACTGGATTATTTTGAACAAGGGCTTCAGCGCTAAGAGCGCCATTGTAATCCAACCTCTTTCTAGGTAAGACGATAGTTGTTTATCGAAGTTTACAAGATCGTTACTACTAATATTTAGAGCACCGTTCGGAACAATTTCTAATATGGAAAGAGTGTTCTAAGGAATTCATTTCAAGGAGATTTCAAAGACTTAGTAACCCATTTAAAGGAGCCACTGTCACTAAAGTTAAGGTTTATACTCTTGTTAGCAGTTATGCTTGCTTTATCCATACCTCCATACTAATACTAAAAATGCGAAAGTAAGTCTGTATTTCAATACAATTTGGCATGGGGATAGGAGAAGGATATAGGCTGTCTTTTATCTTAAAAAGTCCTTAGGAATGCGGGTGAAACCACGGGAAATAGTGAGTCTAACATAACATACTTAGAACTTATCTACAGATTATCTACAGCAACTTTGTTGGCACTGGTAGGTTATAATCGATAATGAAGTGGTTTCTATTGGTTTAAATCGACAATGTTATTGCATGTTATTGATTTACAATTTGTAAAAAACCAAACAAAAATTTACTAAGAGCACAATAATATTAGGATAACAAAGTGTTCAACCTTTAACGTACTGCATTGGACATTAAAAATGAATTAAAACGGGTTTTTATATTTAAATCATATTCTTAACTTTGTAAAATAAAAACTAGATATGCAGCGTGCATATTATAATATCCCAATAATTTTAATCTAAGAGAGACCAAAGGAAATATATTACTATCACCCACGTGATTTTTTACATGAATAAAACTTAAAATATAAAAATTTTGAAAATAATTGATAGACTACAAAACTACTGTTCTGTAACAAAATTTTTGAAGCAATAGTATGTTGATGACATGATAGTTGTCAATTACTAACGTTTTCCTTTCTTCTATTAACCTTTCATTCTTCTTGTTTAGCAACCAGTTCTACCGCCGTTCCCGCTGTGGTTGGCCGCGATCTTCGCGACCTGCCTCGTGCTGGTCATCTTGCTGACTGTCAGTGGCAACGTGCTTGTGCTCCTCGCCTTCCTCGTTGACAGGACTATCCGACAACCCAGCAATTACTTCATCGCCTCTCTCGCCGCCACCGACCTGTTGATTGGTAAGATTTTTGTATTATTCGTCTTTTATTCTGCACGTAAAAAGTATATAAGTAATTATATATACGACGAATACATAGGTTTTATGTATGTTTGTAGGTTAATGATGTTTTTTAATTTATAAAATTCTACGTTCATTACGACACTTAGATATTGTAATAGACACCAACATTTATTTTATATACACCTTTCTCCCACATAAATAGGCAGAAACTAGAGGCTACCAATCTTGCTATTCATTTTAATAGATTTATCTAAGATCATCTATCTATGTCTATGATATATGAAGGCTAGTCTATAATTTTGCCAAAAGATTTTATTTAATAAAATAATCCCCAAGTATCACAAACCAAATTACCAATTTTAATATTTTGAAACATTATTCTAAAATTGACGTCAAAATTGATTGATTTCATTACAGATTTCCTTTTTGTTCATTTACCTATAGATCAATTTTGCCGTCAACTTCCTAATTTTAGAACTTCAAAAAGCCTTCAATGAAAATGTAATTAATGTCATCAATATTAATTTATTGAATTTTTTTACACAAGGGACAACTTAGGGTGATATTTTCAAGTCTTCCTTGTGTTGATATCTATTTTATTAAAAGATTTTGACTGATACAACAAAGTACGTAAAGTATTTACACTACTGTAGTCCCTTTGTTATGTGCAGGGCTTTAAATTGTAAATAGAGAGGTATGTATAAGCAAAATAAGTTCACTAGTACTTAACATGTCTGTCGTCTGTCTAATCACTTAAAAATATTGTTAAAACAATCAATTTACTTACAGTGAAAGTTAGTAAAAACGTTTTCAAAAGATTCGAAAGAAAAATTTTAAAACTCTACGCAAAATCCAGAAAAATATTTTTCACTTTTTCTATGAAGTAAATAATGTAAAACCCGTCCAATCCGATTAGAGATGAAATTAAATTACCTATTTATTTGACTAATAAATTTCCTGTTTACTCTTAGATACTTTTAACTCGAACATTGTTAAAAGCTTTCCATCATTATTTATGTGTAAAAGGTATTTACGAATTGGAAACGCCTGACCTTTGACATTTTAGAATATGATAATGACCATAGTATTAAATAGAAAATAATTTTCCTTTGTTCACAGGTACTCTTTCTCTTCCGTTCTACACCGATTACGTTTTGAAGGGCTATTGGCATTTAGGGCCCCTTCTCTGTGACCTTTGGCTATCAGTCGACTACACAGTATGTCTCGTCTCACAATACACTGTTCTACTTATAACTGTAGATAGATTCTGCAGCGTAAAAATAGCGGCGAGGTACAGAGCTTGGCGAACGAAAAATAGGGTTATTTGGATGGTATCAGTAACATGGATCATACCAGCTTTACTGTTCTTTACGACAATATTCGGATGGGAACATTTTGTCGGATACAGAGACTTACAAGAAGGTGAATGTGCTGTTCAATTTCTAAAGGACCCAATATTTAATACAGCTTTAATCATAGGCTATTATTGGACGACGCTGTTTGTTTTGATTGTACTTTATGCAGGAATTTTTAAGACAGCGTATGATATGCAAAAGAAAAGTGAAGCGAAGCAGAGGAAAATGCAATCGATGGTTGCTTTGAGCGCTGGTGTTATGTCTGGCATGGCTGGCCGAGCAGCTGGTATGGCAGCATTATCAAAAGCAACTATATCCAGTGAAGATCAAATGAAAGTATCTGAGAATGTCCGAAAAGATTCTACGTCAAAAGGATCTCTTGCAGCTCCACTGCTAAATCTAGGAGGGTCCAGCGACTCAAATTCAAGTCAAAAATCCTCAGCTCACAAAAGCAGTGCAACTGTCACTGGTACTTCTACTACAAATGAATCAGATGGAGATAGGAAAGAAGACCAAGTAGAGGCGGAAAGATCGAGTAGTCCTGCATTTGATTCCGATGAAGAAAGTACCACACAGACAAACGTAAAGAAACGACCATCAGTTGCAAACTTAGTGATGCAAACAGGTACAATACAACTCTTAAACAACATGCGATTTAATGGCGGCATGATGATAAAACCAGACTTTAAACAATCGCCAATACTGAAACACGAAACTGAAAAACCGAAATCGTCATTATCACAGATATCGGAAAAGAGTTTGCTTGACACTGATAACCCTGACACATCACAGAGTAATACACCTGCGCCAAATGTGCCACTATCTACGGCTAGTTTTATGTCTCCCATATCATCTGGTATAACAACACCGTCCGAACAAAGAGAAGTATCGACAACAATTGCTCAAAGAATTATTCCACCCCCATCTGAATTCAGATGTAGTCCTCCTGTCTCTGAGAGTCCGCCTTCTCATTCAGAATCATCTCGAACTAGGACTGTAAGGCTTGTTAAAGGTGACGGTACCTCATATGACATGCTTGTCGGTATGGATGGAGCGGATTTGAGGTATATGGATGAGAGTTCTGTCAATGTACCGTCACCTACTTACGAAAGTCCACCCTCTTCAGTCACATTCGCAACTGCGACTGAACCGTCGTCTCCTCCGACATTAAATTCAGGTAACGAAACTAATAAGTCTTTGTTACAAGCAGCTTTAATACGAGCAACCGCAGAAGCTCAAGTTACACAGCCTAAAACAAATTTCTCCCCACCGCCTCCAATTAAAGTAAATACTGAGGTCAGTTTAACAACAGGGGAACGCTCCAAGCCTGTCATTACTCTCGTATCGTCTTCCAATAACAATGAGTCTCAAGCCGCCAAGCCAACTGAGGCAAAAACTTCTCCATTGAAATTAAATCCCGCAATAAGTCCAGCGGTTGAGAACAGTGATATATCAAGTACAGTTGTAACTGGGTCAGGCCGCGGCGACTCGAAGAAAGAGTTCGTAAAAAACATAGGAAAAAAATTAAAAGTTAAACGTTCAAAGCGGGACGGCCTGTTTCCGAGCATCGGCCGACAGAAATCTAAATCAGAAAACAGAGCTAGGAAAGCTTTTAGAACGATATCGTTCATATTGGGTGCGTTCGTTGTTTGTTGGACTCCATATCATATATTGGCTTTAGTGGAGGGTTTCTGTACGGATCCGCCATGTATCAATAAACATTTGTACATGTTTTCGTACTTTTTATGTTACGCGAACAGTCCCATTAATCCGTTTTGCTACGCATTAGCCAACCAGCAGTTTAAGAAGACTTTCACAAGACTCCTTCGGGGGGATTTCCACATCACCTAGTCCATGTATGTCGGTCACCGGAATGCGTAAACAGGAAAACCCGACCGAGTGTCCAATGGTAAGTGTTACGCACACAATTTTCCTTGAAAATTGTTTTATGAATAAGACAATACCAGAATTAATGACTTTGTTGAAAGCTTTCAATGTATAGAAATGGAATCGTGTAGAATATTTGTATTTTAATGAATAGCGATCTCAGCTTTATAAAAGCATTTTTTTAAATAAATGTAAATATTATTAGGTAACTTTTTTATTTCTTTAAATGTTCAGAACTGACAATAAATTGTTAGATCGTGTATATAAGTGTGAATTAAAAGTCTCTTCATATTACTAATTAATGTTGTAGTTAATAATTATATTGTTAGTATAGAATCATAAAGAGCGTTCAAGTAATGTCGAAGACATGTGGTAATATAAATGTTTGTAGATTCATATGAATAAATTATTTAATTATAACTAGGTAAGTATTAATAATACCATGACAGTATTGTGTGTGACAATGAGTTGGTATTTTAAATCAAAATAGGAGATTTTATTTTATTACTTAAAAAATATATAATTCTTGTTTAAAGAAAACAACATTCAATATTATAAGTTTACGAGTACTTTTATGCAGTGTATGTGTATTTTATGTACTTTTATATAAATTATTTTATTATTTTTTGTATAAATTATTTTAAAAAAAAAATTTTTTTAATCAATTCCTCCTAACTCATGGTCACATACTTATAGAGATTACGCTTCAAAGCTTTCAGCCTCGAGCCCAGCTAAAGTTTTCTAGCGTTGGAAATAGTCAATTAAAATAGTATTTGTATAGAACTATCACTAAAAATACGGGCCTAAACCGTTCTAGTATTAAACTAGTTTTTGAAGTATCTGTAACAGGTTTCCAATGTAAACGGAATTTTCGTAGCATTTTTGTTTCGTATGTTAGGAAAATGCTTCAGGTTTTTGTATGATGTTTTTTGTTTTAAAATAAAATAGATATGCTTAAGATAAAGTTATTTAAGATTTTTTGGTGTGTTTGGTTAACCATGGAATTTATTGTGTATAATTCCTTTAGACTGATATTTTTTTAATACTCCTTTGTACATATCAAAACGAAAACTTGAAATATTTTCAAATAGAAGATTCCGATTTATTATTATGGATGTATACTGTATAGTCATTTTAAATAATGTGTAATTTATCACATCGTTTATTACTAATTCATAAGTTATTGCAAAATTAAATGAAAGACAAAAGTGAAATAAAATTAGTTAAGAAGTTATTAAAGATGAAAAATAGACTTATGATAGCCAGTACAAGCAATCAGTTTTCAAATGCATTTTGTAGAAATAAAAATATGTAACACTTATAACTAATCATGCCCCGATAATAATATATCATAGAAGGTATGTTTTATTGTAGAAAATAAATAATAAGTCCTAATTTTTTACTGCTCAAGCCAAAAAAATTAAGTCCTTCCCGTTTTGTAGCCCATGGTCACTCTATTGTACAAGTAAAATTATTTTTTATCAAAAGAATTAAATTAAATTATTGATTTTAAAGTACAATGATCAATAACAAAATCAATAAATAAAATTTTAAATTGTATCTTTTTTATTTTCATTTCCAATTGATAATAATTATGTATAAAAGTGAAAAATGATTTTTTTATTTAATGCCTGTGGAAATGTGTAAATAATATTTAAGTGAAATTATCATAAATGATCATGGGCAGTATTTGTATTTGTTTAGTAAAATAATATAAATCTAGAGTTCTCGCCTTAGAAGAGTGTCAATAACTACTATATAAAATTGTAAATATGGCTTTGTATACTGTCTGTTTATTTTATGTCGGAAAATGTGAATTTTAATTAATAAAAATAGTAATTTAATGAAACTATTTTTATTTACATAACTGTACAATATTATTCACGTATTTTTTTTTTTAACTCAGGAATAAGAAAAACATCTATGGTCTAACTTTTCGGAATCATGGGCTTATTAAACATAATGAGGAAATCGGCGCCCCTGCGAGATTTTCTCGACAATGTGTGAAGTCTGCCAAGACGCATTAGGCCAACATGGTGAACTTTTTTTGGAGAGCTTGCCTTGCCCTCATATAGTTTGTACAACTGATGCCCACTGGGCCAAGAAGATTCTTAAGTGGAGACCATGCACCGTCGTTGGACGGCCTCCAACGAGATGGGCAGACGAAACCGGTAAAGGTCGCTGGGAGTCATTGGATGCAGGCGGCATATGACCAGTCCTTTCAAAAGTCTATGGGAAGGCCTTTGTCCAGCAGTATGCCTCTTTTGGTTGATATTGATGATATTTAAGGTGATGATGACCCGTAGGTATCCATGATGATAAAAAAATATGATGTTTAGTCAACTCGACTCGAATGTTCTATGTCACAATAAACTGGTCTCAGACCCTAATCATTCAAAGTCAAAGTAAAATAAGCCTTAACGCGACCCTAAAAGCAATATAATGTGAATAAAATCAAACTTGAATGTCGAAAGCTCAGTCACAAATCCCCTTTTAACGTTTAAAACGCTTACAATGCTCCCAACGTCACGATCACATGTATGTGATCGAAATTGTAGAGTATTTCCAATGGGATTGGAGGTTTGACTTTTGAAAATGGTGGAAGAGAAATATAAATGGGACGATATGAATTGTAATAGTCTTTATATGGATGCAGGCGGCATGTGACCGGTCCCTATCGGAGTCTTTGTTCAGCAGTGGACCTCAGTAACAGTAAATTAGACTGAACTGCCTCTCTAGCCCCATAATCAAAGTTATTAGAGATATACGTTTTCATGTTAGTACTTATTGTAAATTGAGTTCTTGAGTAAAATAAATTATTATTATTATTATATTACACTCGAGCCTAAGTGGAGCTGTTCTAAGAATGCGCGGCGCTGGTAGCAAGAGGAACATTCCCTTAAACCGTCGGCGCAGTGAATCCTCTATAAACCAGGGTTTTTGAAGGCTCGGCAACGCGAGTGTGACGAGTGTCTGTGTTGATTCGGTGTTGTAAAAGTCCATAGGCTGCGGTAACCGTCTATCATAAAACAGGCCACATGCCTAATTGTCACTGTTGTGGTACAGAAAAAAAAAATCTCAATAGCAACTCGGAGTTTTGATTTGTGTCCGATTAGTTGCAAAAGGCTGCCCATTTCATGTGACCTAAACATACCGGCGAACTGTGGATTTACTTTAGTATACATCTGCCTATTCCTACGGAAAATACAGATGTCACAGTGGGGATTGGATAAATTGAAAATATCTACTTGAATTTCGTGGTCCATCTAAAATATTGTACTTACCATTTGTATTTATAGATATATATAATTTGTGTTTCAACCATAACAATGGAAAGCATAAGAATGGTCGATTTTACAATACTCGAAGGTCTCAATTTGCAAATGGCTCGCTGGAAACCATCAAAGTTATTGTGGGATCGTATCTCAAATATCCCGTAATGAGTTTTTGGTTGAATAATAATTTCTATTAAAAATTCTATCGATCCATTGCTTTTATATTTTCCGGATATTGATAAACGAATCAATACGTACAGACGTTCTCAATTGGAATAATTATGCATAATTTTATGTGCGTTCGGTCATAATGTCTTTGTTAATTAAATTTATTTTAAGTGTTACCATTAAGATGATTTCTCTTATGTAACAATAGTATAGTGGGGTATCATCCATAGCTGTATTTTGCGTCCGCAAAGGTTTTAACTCCCTTAGAAAAGACAGCATGTTTTGACACAATATAACAATTTTCAAAAACAAGATTACAATAAATAAGTTTCAAAATAGATTCAATACTACTACTGCATGAAAGACGCACCGATGAAGAATAACCAACACTAACCTTCTCAAGAAAATTCTTAAGAAATCAATGTCATTAGGTCAGTCAGGTTATCAGTGACCCTGATCCAATTACAAGGCAACCGAGTAAGTAATCAGTGGAAACAAATGAAAAAGGCACGTATAAAATTGGTATAATTTGTCTCTGGACGTGACAGTATCGTGACAAACACCATTATGCTGAAGACGAAAATAAACGAAGGTTCCTATTCTAAGGTCAGATTCATTTGACGACAACTAGAGTGGATAAAAACCTCATTTGTTGGATATAACTTGGGGTACTAAGGAATTTAGTCACCGGTTAATTGGTCAGGCGTAAAATTGTTGCCTAGGAAGGGGCTGTTTCACTGCTTCCTAGTAAGTTCTCGTTAAATTACCTATCAGATAATATCATAAACATTTTGTTCCATTTTTTTATTTATCCGGGTACAGAACCAAACTCCGAACTGCTGCTGATAAACTCATATAAAATCCCAATAACACTTAGCTAGACCTGGAAATCGAACACAGGATCTCGAGCGTAGCAGTCGCACTCAAGACTACTGAGCTAACGAGACTTATTAGAAAGAAGAGAAATTGACTTATACATTAGGCACGGGTCTTCTCCCAGTATGAGAGGGTTTAGGCTATAGTCCACCACGTTAGCCTAATGTGGGTGTGGTAGACTTTACGTGACATCGAGAAAATCTCTCACGCATGCACCGTTAAAGCAGTTCAGTAATATACTTTATATACTAGGAAGCATAAGCATGTCACAATGACACCCCCAAAATGGTCTTCTCTAAACTTGAAATGAATGTACTTAGTCCGCGATCGGCTAAAAACAAATGCAATGCGATACTAACAAAGATGGCGTTAGTGGTTCTGTGTATGGCGAAGCCGTCTGTGAAATGTTCTGACAGCCATATCTTTAGTATTGAAATCAATGCGAACCAAGTCATATTTTCAAATTCGATTCTAGTACTAATTACATATTGATCTTACCTCTTAATTTCATTAAAGGTACTCTATGGGCCGCACTCAGAAACGTCACTTAACCTAATGAATCATTAGCTAATGACACCCAGTATATCTTAGTACACTGACAACAAACTCTAATATGGAAAAATAGGTCAAGATATAGGAGCCACTGTTTGTTAACGATTCATTAAGGTTGAGTGACGTCTCTGAGTTGGGGTTTTAGACAGCTTCAAGATGTAATCAGACTTGTGCTAAATGAAAATAGACCTATATCGTTAGTCGGTACAAATCGTGTAGATCCTATATAAAACAGACCAAGATAGCCGTCATAACACTACGACAATAGTGTTGACAGTAACGTGTATGTCCTAAGTGAAGAGCGGATAGCGTTTTAAAACTGAAAACCATCATCTGCTTTTGCATATGGGCCTATCTCATCACCTCTGGATAGCTGCTGTCCGGCAGATAAATTAAAAAATGGAACACAATTTGTAAGAAATTATCTGCCAAATAATTTAACGGAAACTTATCAGGAGGTGGTGAAACGGGCCCTAATTAATATTTGTTTTTTTTTTGGAAACTAGAATACACAGAATTATAGAGTTTATATTGCAGCAAATTGGTGTAGGTAGTGATAATAAATAATACACACATTAATTCGAAAAAACCTTTGGCTTGGCAGTCCAATCGTGATGTCGCTAGGCTACGGCTTGGTTTTTTGGAATTCATCCTCCTGCCTTTATCCCAATTTACTTAAGGTTGGCGCAGTATGTCTTTTTCTTCCATACATCTTAGCCGTCATCTCATCATTCAACTCTTTTGTGGTTATATCCTTTCTGACGCCGTCCATCTTTTCTTTGGTCTCCCATTTCCCTTACATCCATCCACATTCATATTTAAAACCTTTTTGGTAACATGCTCTTCACTTCCAGGCATCATATGTCCATACCACGTCACGACACGACAAGCGGTTACTGCGCAACTTTTCAATAACCGGACTTTACTTAGTCTTCAATCTTTGCTAATAATAAAGTGAAAGGTAGGAACAGGTAAATTTTTATTTTCACTCCGCTCTCAGCTTATAACTTGACCAATGAGAGCTGTCAACTCAAACAATAGAGAGAAGGAGAAGGCATTATAAATGACTGGCTCGCTTCAATTTGTTCTGTGGTATTGTGTTGTCAACTTCTATATATAGTTGAATAATATTGTATGTATAACTACTGTATAATTCAATTGTAGCACCATGTAATATACAATCACGCCTGTATTTCCTAAAGTGTAAGCAGAGGTGTATGAATGTACACCCATTGCCACTCGGCACCATTTGACATTTTGGGCAAAATGATTTATGATTTCAGAGTAAATAACCTATTACGGACCGACATTTGAGTTAATTATAGAAGCTGCCTAACAAAAAAAATAAAAAAAATAACGAAGCTTTATTTTAACATCCTTACCATTTATAATGGCAACACCAGACGTAATTTATCAGAGGCTATATTCAACCGACTTTCTTTATGCGTACGATTGCAAAAAGTAGTAGAAAGCAAAAGAGCGTAATGAGACGCCATTACGCGGCAAACTGGGTGCCAAAAAATATAAAGTATGAAAAATATCGAACCAACAACTAACATTGTTAAAAAAGTAAATAGGTTTTTTTAGATTTGCTAAAAAAATACGTATTTAAAAAAATATATATGTGAAGTTTTTATACATGCTTGCAGTGCTACCAACATACCGATACTAACTGGGTACGTTTAACATCCCAGGATAGGCCAGACATTGTCAGAGTAGTGGCGGTTTGGCAAGGACAATTCTACGGCTAGTTCGTAGTAATAAAAGTCATAATCTTATGCTGAATAAACAAAACAGCATAGCTGAAAATGATACATTGGTCTTTAGCTAGCAACTATAAGAAAAAAATTGTTATTATCGAAAATAGTCTTCCTGACATTTTTTTATTCTTTAAGCCGTCCAACGAGCAGACGCCTCATCTCATGGTAAGTGGCGAAGTATTGGGGACACCAAATTTAATTAAAAAAAAAACGTACCATCGACACAAAGAAGATGGTAAGTAGTTATCGCCGACCATGTACGCCAGCAACACCAGAGGCACTACTGATGCATCGCTGGCTCTTAAAAGCCCCTACCGACTGCAAAGCGACAGCTTGAACTGGGTCTCAAGCGAAGAAATCGGAATTCACACAAAAGTGCAGACAGACAGAGAAGGACAGACTCCGACGACATAAAATTCAGATCTTTTCGCGGCTCTTATAAGGTGCCGTTTTAAATGGCAGTGAGGAATTGTATCCTATATGTATGTATATCCTATCTATATGTATGTATATGTATATGTAAACTGTTCTACATTCTCATTGTTCAATAACTCTCCTAACCTTTGTCAACATTCGTAATAAATCAAGCACTCTATCAACACAACACGGCGTTATCACCCCCATAACTATAGTATAGCTTTTGCCTGCGACTTCGTCTACGAAGAATAGTAAAGTAACTCTGGGCATAAAATATTGCAGTAACCTTGTATAGATTTGTTGACTTCCATACGAACTTTTATTCACCATTTCACTACCATGTAGATAGAAATTTCAAAAACACTTAAATCAATTTATTTTTAGCAAGTATCCAAATACAAAATTTCATTACTTAATCTTCAATTCATTTTCATTTTTCATTACTTAATGACGGCCTCCTATACAAACTTTCATCGCCTATTTCATCCTCCACAAGTCTTTTTTCCCGACAAAAGGTAGCCTATGTCATTCTCTAAGGTTTAATCTATGTCTCTACCAAATTTCAACACAATCAGTCGAGCGATATAGGTGTGAATACGTAACAAAGAGACAGACTGAGTTACTTTCGCATATTAATAGCGATGATGTATGCCTGAAGATAATTGTGGTCTCAAACTGTAGACATGACTATTGTGCCCAAGCATTTGGAGTACGGTGGTTATAGTAAATTATACGACACGCGCTATTGTTCGCGAAATGAACACGTGTCAGGGGAATACATTATAGAGGTAAGGGTCAGAAAGGGTGTTGTTATTTGTGAAACAATATTTTAAGTCCATGGAAGAAAAGCCAACAGGAATGTATTAAAATATCCTTTCTAAAGAAGTTAGATTCTAAAAATAACAAAATTATAAATATTAGCACCACTGGGTGGAGAAGAATAGAAACAGAATATATGGAAAATGACACAAGCTTTCGACAAATCGGGCTGTCACTAATGTCATTTCTATACATTTTGTTTCCATTCGTTGGTCGATTCGAATGTCGAATTGCAACTTGCCTAGCCGCCTCCGGGGTGGTAAAAACATCTCGGGGCTTGACTAGCTCTTCGTAAAGAGTGTTACAACTTTACAACAGCCAGTTCCTCTTTTCGGTTACTGAAGTTACTGAAACTGCAGCCTGCCACAGTTGCTAGGGACTTTAAAGGGTTATAAGTCGTTATAAGTCCCACAAGTTGATAATAGGATCGAACCTTGTCTAATTAACGTAACCTCAAAGTGACGTCATCCGCCGTACTTGTCGGCTATTGGTGCTGACGCATACTAAAGCGGTTACGTCTTTTCACGTCACCAAGATGGCCGCTAGGCACATTATGAATTTGTGGGGCTTATAACGACCATGTCCATGGGCGACGGCGGCAATGACTCCTTAATTACCGTCAGGCACGACTTCTTGTTTTCTGACATCTTCTTCCTCCTAGCCTTTTCCCAACTATGTTGGGGTCGGCTTCCAGTCTAACCAGGATGCGGCTGAATATTAGTAGTATTTACACGGAGCGACTACCATCAGACCTCCGCAACCCAATTTCTAGGCAATACCGATATTCGAAGGTAAGATTGGTTGTCAGGCTTTTTTTAGGCTTCTGACTACCACTAACGATAAAAAAAGAACAAAGTTGAACTTCTAAATATAAATTGTATAGTGACGGAAGCTCATAAGCACGGTGCTATTGTTAAAGATACACTTTCTTGTGTGTAGAAAAGTTAATTAAACGCTATGTTCTGTCTGTGAATGGGATGCAAGTAGATCACAATGCGAGAGATGCTTTTATTTACCATCACGCATGCATTCCCCAAGGGTTAAGCAGACATAAACACGTGTACGTACACCCATAAGTGCACAAAACTTAACATCGAGTGAGTTAATAGTCAAACGCAAATCTGTGAAACATAAAAAAGCTTCTGGGTACTTATGTTTTAGGCCTTATATAAAAAAGTTGTCAAAAGATTGACACAATTTCGAGCTGCTAGAACATTTCGTAGGAAAACTTTCCAACAATTTGCTTGACCCGGGACTTGCTTCCAATCCTCATAAAAAGTTATCGATAAATGAATCGAAAAAAAAAACAATGTTGCCCATAAATTGGGTTACTAAGGTCTGAGAACAGTTCGTGTAAAATACTGATATTCAGCTGCATCTGAATATATTGGAAGCCGACCCCAACATGCTTGGGAAAAAGCTAGGAAGACAATGTTATTACCTACGTAGTTAGAAATTGAATAAAAATCATCATATTGTTTGACTATTGGGTGGTCCTAGTGGCCCCAAACGCGACTGCTACGCGGTTACTAAGTACTATTGGATTCTTTTCTCGAGTTGAACAAAGTATTGTTGGGTTTTTTAACCCCCGACGCAAAAACGACGGGGTGTTATAAGTTTTACGTGTCTGTGTGTGTGTGTGTGTGTGTGTGTGTGTGTGTGTGTCTGTCTGTGGCATCGTAGCTCCCGAACGGATGAACCGATTTTGATTTTGTTTTTTTTATTTTAAAGGTGAATTAGTCGGGAGTGTTCTTAGCTATGTTTGATGAAAATCGGTCCAAGATGGCCGCCTCTACAAAATAGCGAATAACATATTTTTTCACAACTCCCTCAATATGGGCATCAAATGAAAGGTTTTAACTAGGAGAACTACTATATACTATGATAAATTTCAAATCCAAGATGGCCGCCACCACAAAATGGCAAATTACATTTCGTGTCGGGGGTTTTCTAAATTTTTAATCTATGAAATTCCCAGTAGCAGCTCGGCCTCCTATGACATGGGATCTAAATCTAAACATCTCTCTCTCATCTCTGCCCAACCCCTTGGGGAATACATGCCTGATGGTGTGTTAATCATTTTATTACCGTCATATAATATTTGCAGTCGTTTTTATACAACTAATGTCGGGAGCTGCTGCTCCACGGTAATCGAGCCACGTTCGATACAACAACTACTTTCTTTTACCACCGAAACACACGAAACTAAACCATAAATCCATTGGAATACCGCTTTGCCTAATCGCAAAACATTCATCAATAACTTTGTCCGATATAAGTCAGCAAACTTTTCTTTGCTGGTCTAGTAAGGCATTTTTTGCTTTATACTGTTGTGATAAGGTTTTTGATGGGTGAAATATGTTGGCGTGATATCGTGTGCTGTCGTTGCAATTAGCGCATCGTCGTTCCCATTCTGTTATTGCAAGTGGACGCTTCGGCGGCATCATGGCATCCTTATAATTTATGAAGGCAGTTCGTAGAGGCATTCATTTTTATATCAATTTTCATATCGTACGAGACTGTGAAAGAATTCAGGTGCTTAGGAATTATTTACTATCACTTTTTAACCCCCGACGCAAAAACGACGGGGTGGGGACTAAGTTTGACGTGTCAGTGTGTGTGTGTCTGTGTGTGAGTCTGTGGCATCGTAGCTCCCGAACGGATGAACCGATTTTGATTTTGTTTGTTTTTATTTGAAAGGTGAATTAGTCGGGAGTGTTCTTAGCTATGTTTGATGAAAATCGGTCAAAGATGACCGCCGCAACAAAATAGCGAATAACATATTTTTTCACAACTCCCTCAATATGGGTATCAAATGAAAGGGCTTAATTAGGAGAATACTATACACTATGATAAATTTCAAATCCAAGATGGCCGCCACCACGAAATGCCAATTACATTTCGTGTCGGGGGTTTTCTAAATTTTTAATTTAGGTTAGGTTATATCAATTTTCATATCGTATGAGACTGTGAAAAAATTCAGGTGATTAGGAATTAATTAATATCACTTTTATTTCACATATCTCTGCCATATTGTCATACGAACACCTATGACAATCGTTAGTGGCAGTCAAAAGCCAAAAACCCCTAACAATCAGTCTATCCTACGAATATCGGTATTGCCCAGAAATTGGGTGGTGGAGGTCTGATGGCAGTCGTTAATTATAATCAGCCGCATGTAGTTAGACTGGAAGCTAACCCCAATATGGTTGGAAAAAGGCTAGGAAGAGTTGACTATTACAAAAGTTTTACATACATACATACATACACACGCCGCTTTCTTACAGGGGTAGGCAAAAACTAGAGACAGCCCCTTGCAACGATTCTTGCGTACTTCTTTAGCTTCCTCCTCGTTCATACATCTTGTTATACCCACGCCCCGGTTGTGAGTACTACGCACCTCAACCACGAGTTATATCGAATGGCTTTCGATAGGTTTTTTACGCATCGAAACGCTGTAATCCCATAGCAGATACATAACCGCTAGAGGCGCTGCGAGTGATTTCCATACAAATATTTTACAGCGTCACTAGCGAGTCTAGTGAGAAAAAACATGGTCAACTCACTCACTCACTCGAGGCACTGACCTTTTTTAAGGATTTCACCAATAATATTGTTAAAGAACAAACATAAGGGTAAAAATAAAATTTAAGTTTAAAAAACTACAACCCGCCGACTACGGAAGAAATCAACTGAAAATCATGTAACAAGAACATAATTCCTATTATCACCTTCCTGATAAACAATTTACTGAATTGAAATCAACAACAAAAGGAATTCATCATCACATTCATCAAAATCAGATGCGTACTTTAGGCTCTGTAGTGGAACATACGTAAATAGGAAGATACATAGACTCCCTAATATAAAACTTCGGCTTTTTGCCGTGTCGTCGGGTAATAATAGTTCACTCTATTTCGGATTCATCAAATCGCACTGACTGTTGTGACTCTAATAAATAAGTCAACGATCAAACAACATTATAGCTAATCGCCTATAATGAACTATTTCATTTCAGTATTTATATTCATCACGATTGAATATCCCATAATCGCCTAAATTTAATTATGCTCAGGCAAATGTGATTTCGTATTAATTAGGTTTAGAATTTGTAGCCAATTAAAATTATTATGGAATATCATTGAAGCTTATTATAATACTGCATATTTAGCCTTGTGATCGCAAGCGTGACTGTTACTCTGGAAGTCTTGGGTTCCATTCCTAGGTCAAGCAAAGTAATAATAGATTTTTCTAATTTTAAAATTTTCAGTAGCAGCTCGAAGTATGGATTTGTACCCGGATAATAGCAAGCCTATTGCCATTAACCGGGCTCAAATCCACACTCCAATAGGCCCCTACATACCGGCGAACTGTGGGTGTAGGTACATTAGTATACCTCTGCTCAACTCTTCGGGGAATACACGCGTGACAATGGTATGTTACGAGTATAAACAAATCTTAAATTCTTTATAGATAAATTGAAAGGTTTATTTACTATGCAACTTTCGAACCAAAATTTGTGATCTTAAAAGTTATGCAGCATTAGTTTGTTAGTGCCAAATCACTACATAGTATAAAACAAAGTCGCTATCCGCCGTCTGTCTGTCCCTATGTATGCTTAGATCTTTAAAACTACGCAACGGATTTTAATGCGTTTTTTTTAATAGATAGAGTGATTCTTAAGGAAGGTTTATAATGCATAATAACATACCACGCGGGCGAAGCCGCTGGCGGGAAGCTGGTGTAATATATAAAATTCCCGTGTCGCAGTGTTTGTTACCAAACTCCCCCGAAACGGCTGGACCAATTTTTATGAAATTTTGTGTGCATATCGGGTAGGTTTGAGAATTTGCCAACATCTATTTTTCATACCCCTAAATGATAAGGGTGACCGATCCCTATATGGTTAAAATAACGTTTGCCGGATTAGCTAGTAATACAAACTGTTTAAAAATATGGTTACTTTAATGAAGGAAAAAATCGACCGTCGGGCAGGATTCGAACCTGTGTCTTCTGGTTACATACACCTGGTGGCCCCGCGAGTTCTATTCGTCCAAAAACATATTTTAATATGGTAATAATTTGAGGAACCGCTCGCTATATTGATCAAAATGATAGCTCAAAATTCACAAGCAATTAGAGTAACACTAGCCTAGACCACTATCTATTAAAACATCAATCTGAGCAACATACAAGCTATTACTGCCAAACCGCGCTCATAATCGCATGCCGCACCAAAATATGTGATCGGTTTTCATAACCGCGTCCACTAAAAGCGTAAAGGCCTATTCATATATAGGCAATAATGTACATGACTATATTATTATGTTACCTACCGCTGAAGGTAGCGAAAAATATCTTGCAGTATCTATCTATAAAAAAAGCAGTGATAGCCTAAGGGAATGACAACTGGACTGCCAAGTCAAAGGTCTGGAGTTCGAATCCAAGACCTCTAACTTTTCAAAATCATGTGCGTAATTATAACTCGCTTTAAGGGTGAAGGAAAACATCGTGAGGAAACCTGCATGCCTGAGAGACTTTTCGACGGCGTGTGAAGTCTGCCAACCCGCATTAAGCTAGCGTGGTGGACATAGCCTAATCCCTCTCATACTGAGAGGAGACCCGTGCCCAGCAGTGGGACAATATATGGGTTGATTATTATTATTAAGAAAAACTTGTATGCCTGAGCGATTTTCGGCAGCGTGTGAAGTCTGCCAACCCGCATGGCCAGGCCAGCATGGTGGACTATGTCATAGTTGATGATGAATTCACATATAGAATGGCTTTTTGAGGAATGAACCAGAGTTTGAGTAGACAAGTCCCAACTTAACACCATAAGAAGAAGACTCAGTTTTCGGTATCAACAGCGGTAGCAAACATAATATCTGAACAGGCCTTTATTATTAAAACATGCGGAGCTGTTCTCGCCCGTTGCAGCCGGACATCGATTATGGTAATATTGCTATTAAATTGCAAATATCCTACGTGAGCGATTTATAACTTTGACTCGATCATTAGCTGATAGTGATGACAATCGCCAAGTTTGTTTGCTTACGAGATTGGATTTAAGAAAGTTTGTAAGAAAATAACCATTTTCTGAACGAAACTGCCGATCAGAAGCCGGCTCCAACTTTATGGGGAAAGAAAAGAAAAGATATTGGCATTTTTTTACAGTCGTAATTCTAGTAGGTACTTCCACAAATAGGTACCTAGGTATTAATACGCCTGTGTCCCTGAAAGCTTAGGCAGAGATACTGCAGTAGTGTCACAATTCATAGTTACCTGTATTATAAACATTAAATGGTAACAAATCCGTCCTCAGACGTACGAAAATAGACCTACGGCGTCGTCGCGTTACCACCGCTAGCCTCCAGAAGTACTGCTACGCTCGAGGTACTCTGTTCGTTTCCCGGGTCAAGCAAAGTGTTCTTAATTCTCAGTAGTAACTCGGGGTTTGGATTTGTTCCTGTTTAGTGGCAATCTAGGCTGGCTACTACATCATCATCATCATCATCATCGTCCTCCTGCCCTTATCCCTATTCACTATACTACAAAGAACCAAAAACATGGCAGACTGTGAGTGTATTTTACTACGCCTCTGCCTAACCCTCTAAGGACTACAAGCTTCATGGTATCTTACGTCACGTTGTAATATTAATATAAAAAAAGTTACGTTTCCAAACATGAAAATAATATTCTTGTAACCTTCTTACCCACTTATGTTACCGCAAGAGAAGCAACAAGCGTCATTAGTATGTTGGCAGAGAGCCATAAACTCGATGAGATCCCTGACCTAGAGTTTATCGATAGGCGACCTCTGGCAACGAGTAATGAAAACACTGGCTTGTAATACATACTTCTTTCTACCAACCTTTTTCTGAAAATCCTGTTTTCATCCTGGTCAATGGCTCTGCCTAGGTGTGATAATGTATATTATATGCTGATATTTATAAAAAACAAACAGATATTTCAATAACCAGGCCCATAGCAAAAAAAAACATGCATCTGCTATTGGCTAATGTTATTAAAAAAAGAATCTAGAAGCATAAAAACTCTTTAGATATTAGTTTCAATATAGGTATTTTGCTTCATAAAATTTAAATTTTATACAGCACGTTAAAAATTATTGTATCACACAGCCCTATATTGATTCTTTTTTAATCTTAAGTTTAAGGACAAACTCACAAAGTAGGCTCCCGGCCAGTAACAGTTAATTTACATAATATAAAATATGGAAAACAAAACAGAGTTCTAGTAAATTTTATTGACTGACAATTTTCAAACGTGTTGTCATAAGAATAGGTGACAAGATACCTTGACAATAATAGCCGAGACGAGACGAGACTGTTTACTAGAAAATCAAACTGCGGTGTTACGGCGGGGATGGCACGTTTTTCTACCACGGCAGTATCGTTTTGACCAAGGCATTACCTTATCTTGGCTCTAAATGTTATTTGACATAATTATTTTAATACTTCGCTACCTATTCCAGATTTAGTACTCGGTTACTATTTATCTAAATACGAGTAAATAAAAGACTAAATGTGTTGCTAAGCTCAAAACTCGAGAATGGCTGAACCGATTTAGCTGATTTCTTTTTTGTTTTGTTTCATGAAGTCTGAGGACGGTTCGTATGGAGAGAAAGAAAGTAGAAACAAAAATTTTCTTCTTCTTATTATTTTATGGCAATAGGTGCCGATGTCGACAATTCTGCCAATGTCAAAGTGGGTAGGACAAACGTGTGTATAGGAATGGAAAAAAGGAGGGGAAAAGGAATTGTTTAGAGTTATGAGAACGGATGTAGGAATTTATATTGAGGAACTTGTTGCCAGGATTAAAACCTTGGTTCTCAAAAAAAAAACATTTTTTCCCCATACAGACCATTCTATCTTTGGTATGCCTTCAAGTTGATTAGAGGTTGCATGTCAGAAAATCTAAATGTTACTTTGTTTTAGAGAAATAGGGAAGGACAAGGTCTGCCGGGACAGCCAGTTTACCATATATTTTAATACTTGGTTTAATTTCACATTTTATATTTGGTTATTTGACATAATTATTTTAAAACTTGGTTATTTGACATATATTTTAATACTTGGTTTAATTTCACATTTTGTACTTGGTTATTTGACATATATTTTAATACTTGGTTTAATTTCACATTTTGTACTTGGTTATTTGACATCATTATTTTAATACTTGGTTATTTGACATATTTTAATAGTTCGTTATTTAAATACTACTCAAAAATAACTTTTTTTTATGGAACTTGGGAGCGTGGTCCGGTCCCGAAAGCCGCACGACCCGGTCGTTCAACCATTGCGAAAATCGTGTTGCCATTTTGACAAGGATAGATACAATAGACATTTATAGAGACCGCAAATCCTGACGCGAGATTTGCACAACGCTGCACTATGCACCAGAGGGTATCTAGTATCGGAATTGAAGCATCAAGTACAGGCCATGCATTCCTAAGTAGACCGGAGGCATCGGTTTGAGGTCACCTGGCATTGGATAGGCATTTTGTGAAATGAATGTGTAATCGAACAAAAGTGCTTAGTGTTGATAGTGTTGCGAATCTATTAAGGATCAATCCTTCTTCCTCCTAGCCTTTTTCCCAACCATATTGGGGTCGGCTTCCAGTCTAACCAGGATGCGGCTGAATATCAGTATTTTACACGAAGCGACTGACATCAGACCTCCGCAACCCAATTTCTAGGCAATACCGATATTCGAAGGAAAGACTGGTAGTCAGGCATAGGTGTTCGTATGACAACCGGGACCGACGGCTTTATGTGCTCTCCGAGGCACGGAGGGGCCTCGATATTTTAAGAATGGTCACCCATCCGCAGACTGACCGCGGCAAGTGTAGCTTAACCTTGCAGATCGGTTGATCAGTGTAGTTACAACTTGGCCACGAGCCTCTCATTAAGGATCACTCCGAGGATAGAAATATCATTTTCCTGCTCTTGTCCCAATTAATAACAAAATTGTTTTTTATGACAACAAAATAAATATACAGACGAATTAATAATGCTAAGCACTAAGCTTTTCTTAATAATAATAATCAACCCATATACTATCCCACTGCGGGGCACGTCCTCTTAGTATGAGAGGGATTAGGCTATAGTCCACCACGCTGGCCTAATGCGGGTTGGCAGACTTCACATGCCGTCGAGAAAATCTCTCAGGCATGCAGGTTTCCTCACGATGTTTTTCTTCACCGTTAAAGCGAGTGATAATTACGCAAATGATTTCGAGAAGTCAGAGGTGCGTGCCTTGGATTCGAACTCGAGACCTTTGACTTGCCAGTCTAGTGTGTGTGTGGTCATACCCCTAGGCTATCACTGCTTAAGCTTAAGCTATTCTTATCTATACTAATATTATAAAGAGGAAAGATTTGATTGTTTGATTGTATTGAATAGGCTCCGAAACTACGGTACCGATTTGAAAAATTCTTTTATTGTTTATCGCCCATTTATGGGGGAAGGCAATAGGCTGTATACCATCACGCTACGACTAATAGGAGCGGAGTAACAATGAAAAATGTTGCAAAAACGAGGGAAAAAATTATCAAGACTACGCGGGGGAACCGCTGGCGGAAAGCTAGTACAAAATATTTTTGTTTTGAATTCTGTTAATCGTTTCTGTTATTAATGCTTTCAACATTAAAACGCAACAACCCGGGACATAAGACCACTCCATTAACGTTTACACATCGCATACACAAACTCAATAAAAAAGGTGTGTTTTATAGAGCATGCTATGTTTCATTAAAACACTCAATTTTCCATTGTATACAGGCCACTACGCAAAATGGAAGCTAAAAAAGAATTCGAAATTCAAACTGTTGTAATTGGACGACAGCAAAATATGTTTCACTTTTGAATTTTGCACAACTTTTTTTGGGATGCGTATGCGGTTTTCAACTACGTTCGTCATTCAAAATGCAATCATACTTGATTATAGTTATGATACATATTTGAATGAAAATATCGTGGTGGTTATGAATATTATGTGTTCCACACGTACCATAACTAAGAGCCTTTTTCACCATCTCCTGATAAATGTTTACGTTTAATTAGTTGGCATATAGTTTCATATAAATTCTGTTCCATTTTTTAATTTATCTGACGGTTAGCGGCAATCCAGAAATGATAAAATAACCCCAGGGATAGGAAGATTGAAATTGCGAAAGTGCATTGTCCTATTTCATTCTAGAAAATTGTTCTGTATTCATGTTTTTTAATACTACCACGTCAAATCTAATCCAAGCGCCAAACTGCGACTAGGAATTTTACAAAACTTCTTGACCGGAAAATCGAATCTAGGCCATAAAGCCTCCTTATATCTCATATTCTTATGTGCCGAAATCCCTAAACAACTTAACTATTAGTATAGTATAGTACATGAGACCTAAACATACCAGCGAAATGTGAGTGTATAATGTGTACAGGTCTCGTCAAACTTATTGTCCGGGTTGAAGTTGGCACGAGCTAACTTTAACCCGGCCGTAAAAATTGAAGAAACAAAAATATCGAATTAAAATTATTTAAAACGACAGCCTACGACTTGAGCCTTAATTTTTTTTTATTACAATCCCATATTTTTCTTTCTCCAATTTTTACGGACGGGTTAAATTTAGCTCGTGCCAACTTCAACTCGGACAATAAGTTTGGCGAGAATTACTGTATATAGTACACCTCTGTCTTACCCTTTGTATGTTTATAATACCTATTTCTGAATACAAGTAACAATACAAGCAGAACCTTTTATTTCAATGCTTCAGCCATTATCCAAATGACTTCAATAAAGATAAACATTTAATCAACTCGGATGCTAAATAAATATTCACCAATTACTTAAGTACAGTTGCACCGTAAAATAAGTATTCACTACAAGCAACTTGAGCAACCAGCCGGCTGAGCAACGAGCTACGAGCAACAAGAGGAATAGTTGGAAACAATGCTTGCTTTGTAGACGCGCAATGAATTAAATCTACAACGCTGCCGCGCTATGAAATGAAATGTTGTGATGTAGTTAAAAACAGGGAATGCGACAAAGTACGAATAGCTTGTTTTTATTCGCAATTTTGTGCGTTTGACAGAACTTTTTTTGTTGAAATATTGGGTGAATTTGTCATAGCCAAAACGCCTGTTCTTTGGCCTTTTTTACCGTAGGTTTCTTTAGCAGTCGTCATAAAATCAAAGCAAAAGTCAATATTGTTTATGTTCACATTTTTGAGGAAATTTCTTTAACAATTGGCATGATAAGAAATTGAATAGTTTAATAAGCTTTCAAAAGAACAATAATACTGTCTTTTTTTGAACAAAACTAATTTGATTATTCTTTATAATAAACGGAAACATGCAAGGCGTACCTGCAGCATTCCTTCGCATCGAGGCTTATTTTTCCATGACAAATACCATGTTCTGCTTCTGAACAACGAATCATTTCCTAGAGTAGGCCCGCCGGGACAAGCCACTAGTTGTGTAGACTTTCAACAAGAAGGTTTCTTCTTGATAAGTTATTATTCTTATTGCATCTGTTTTCACAACGTAATATCATAAATGGAAGGATATTATTCAGGTACAGTTGTCACCAATCTTATTGGCCGGCTTAAAGTGGGCACTTGCTAACTTCAACCCGGCAGTATAAGTCGGAGAGAGAAAAATATTGGATTAAAATGATTTGAAACGACAGCCTACGACTTGAGCTTTCGTTTTTATCTGATATAGTCCAATATTTTTCCTTCTCCGATTTTTACGGTCGGGTTGAAGTTAGCTCGTACCAACTTCAACCCGGACAATAAGTTTGGCCAGAACTGTACATTTATAATTGGAAACGAGTCAGGTCCACGGTTTCTATGGTGGGGGAGCGAGCTTAAAATGAAACTTAGGTAATTATTTATCATCAACCCATATACTGTCCCACTGCTGGGCACCTCTAATACTGAGACCCGATCACCTAAAACTTAAAATAAAACATAATTACGTATTGCATATTTATTTATAGACGGCCTCGTTGGTGCAGTTATCCCAAGCGCGACTGTTACCCTAGAGATCCTAGGTGTCCCGCGTCGAGCAAAGTGTTGTTGGGTTTTTCTGTGAAATTCGCAGTAGTGGCTCGGAGTCTGGATTTTTCCCGGTTGATGGCAATAGACTCTCCCTATTACATGGGACCTAAACATACCGATGAATTGTGGGTGTACATTAGTACATCTCTGCCTAACCCTTCGAGGAATACAGGTGTGATGGTATATTATGTTAATAATTTTTCTTTAAATCAAGTGGATCGTCTGTTCGTGACATGAACCATAAAAAATCCACCAAATGACAACTAACCGAACTGAGAACAAGCCGCGCGGCCATTTTGTATTTTATCATCGTCTTTTGTCCGTCAGGCATCATTCATCCGAGCAGTCATTAGTGGAATGTTTAACCGTTTTGTTTGCACTTTCGCTTAATAATCGCGATATTGTATAGCTTTTCTCATTTCTCATGCAGCTGAAGAACTGTTTAAGTTTTATCTTTTTGTATTTTTTAAGCATTTTCCATTTAAGATTACAAGTTATTTTTAATGAAGAAAAAAATAGACGTGCCAGTGGGGCTCGCGCTAGCTTAGCGGTTAAAGCGTCTGGTGTACTGAACCAGAAGACGCAGGTTCGAATCCTGCTAGCCAGCCGATTTTTTCCTTCATTAAAAATAACTTGTTTAAGTTTTTATGTTTGAGAATTGGTTGTTGGAAAGTGACGGAGAAATGATTTTCTTTTGTGATTTTTTTGTCTTTTTTATTCTGTTCCTACATGAGTCCTAATATGCGAAGTATGGGTATACCTACATTAGTATGCCTCTACCTAACCCTTAGTGAAATATAGGTGTGATACTTTCTGGTGTTTACTAGATTTGCGTCTCCTATTTAAAAAAAAAAACATAATAACATAGCAACACCAACAACGGCACAATGTGCTTTTTGTGGCACATACGTCTTAGGGTGCTAAGAATACTCGCCCATCCATAGACTGACCGTGGCTAGCGCAGCTCAACCTTGCAGCTATTAGCGTAGTTACTAGGGGGCTAGACAAGTTGTATTTTGACATTCGAATCACACAAAATGTCATTGAAATAGTAAGTATACTTAGTATACAATAAACGAAAACGAAGTGTAACGAAGTTTGACATATTAGTTCCATGCAAAATGTATAGAAATGACACAAGCTTTCGACCAATCGGGCTGTCACTAATGTCATTTACATACATTTTGTTTGTCGATTCGAATGTCAAAAAGCAACTTGTCTAGCCACCCTGATTAGCTAAGAACCCCCACTACCAAGTTATATTCACACGTCATTATTTATTAAAGCTTCGCTAAGCCTAGAATGTAATATATCTAACACAAGCTTTCCGTTAGCGGCATCGCCCGCGTGGTCTGGATCTTATAACTTTCATCCCCTATTTCAACCCCTTACAGCCCTTTTTTCGCATCAAAAAGTAACCTATATCCTTTCTCAGGCTCTAGACTATCTGTGTACCAAAGGATCATAAAAAATAATAATATGAACAAAACGAACCGTGTTATCTTAAAGGAAGTAAATGGATAACCTAACCTAAATTAAAACTTTAGAAAACCCCCGCCACGAAATGTAATTTGCCGTTTTGTGGTGGCGGCCATCTTGGATTTGAAATTTATCATAGTGTATAGTATTCTACTAGTCAAGCCCTTTCATTTGATATTGACGGAGTTGTGAAAAAATATGTAATTCGATATTTTGTAGCGGCGGCCATCTTGGACCGATTTTCATCAAATATAGCTAAAACACTCCCGACTAATTCACCTTTCAAATAAAAATCAAAAATCAAAATCGGTCCATCCATTCGGGAGCTACGATGCCACAGACACACACACACACACACACACACACACACACACACATATACACACACACATACCAGGTCCAAGATGGCCGCCGCCACAAAATAGCGGATTACATATTTTTTCACAACTACCTCAATATGGGTATCAAATGAAAGGGCTTAACTAGGAGAATACTATACACCATGATAAATTTCAAATCCAAGATGGCCGCCACCACAAAATGGCAAATTACATTTCATGTCGGGGGTTTTCAAAATTTTTTATTTAGGTTAGGTTATATATAGATCGGTTCAGTAGTTTTGGCGTGAAAGTGCGACAGACAGAGTTACTTTCGCATTTATAATAAGGAGGTAAGGATTGGATTTAAATTGGATCAAAATAAATCCAATGCTATCCCATTGGATTTATTTTATAACATAAGTAATTATAAATCTCATAGGGGCTCGTGGCTAAGATATAGCAACGCTGATCAATTGATCTGCAAGGTTAAGCTACGCTTGCCGAGGTCAGTCTGTAGATGGGTGACCATTCTTAACACATTGAGACCCCTCCGTGCTTCGGAGAGCACGTAAAGCCGTCGGTCCCGGTTTTCATACGAACACCTATAACAATCGTTAGTGGTAGTCAGAAGACAAAAAACCGATATTCGAATATCGGTATTGCCCAGAAATTGGGTTGCGGATGTCTAATGGCGGTCGCTTCGTGTAAAATACTGATATTCAGCCGCATCTGGTTAGATTGGAAGCCGACCCCAACATGGTTGGGAAAAGGCTAGGAAGATGATGAATTATAAATCTCATGATAACATGAGACTTCCCAAAAAAATATGTTCCATGCACAACAAATAACAGAACCTTATAGCGTTGTACGATGACTTGTAACTCATGTAACGAAACCATAGCGCGATTCAGAGAGACGTTACAACGCCATCTATCGAGGAGACATGTAAACAAACTAAATACGATATTCATTTTTACAAACATGGTTTTACATTTAAAACTCGCTAAGATCGACAGTTATTTTCCCTTGGGTAAGACTCTCAAAGAAAATATACCTACTGTAACTAGTTTACTTTCTGCCAGCGGCTTCGCTCGTGTCGTATTCTTATAAATTATTAAAACAAATTCCGAGATACAGTTTTCACTAGTTCGGAAGGAACGGAACAGCATACTGAAAAACCTATACATTTAATTCAAATATGTATAAATATATAATGTTAGGTTAAGTATGTTTATGTGATAAGAATTTTGTTAACAAATAAATCATTTTCATTTAAATATATCCCACGGTAACCATCCATTTTACCGGGATAAAAAGTAGCTTCCAGACTTTAATCTCTATCTCTGTGGCAAATTTTTATCCAGATCCTTTCAGCCGTTCTGGCGTGATTAAGTAACAAATATCCATTCACCCATTCAAACTTTCACATATGTATGATAATAATAATAATATAATTATTTACTACTATGTAATATAAATTGTCAAATTACTCGTATGTCATATTCAAATTTTATTTCTACTTTTGAGCATATTCTCATAATTTTCGCAGGTGCTACTCTGACAATTAATTAAAAATCATTAGGCTCTAATTTCATCTTAATTACTTTTATTACTCGAAAGCAAAATAAGGGTAGAGAGTAATATTTTTACTCTTACGTGTACTATATTTCAAGAAAATGTAGGTTACATTATTATTTTATTTCAACACTAGCGATCCGCCTTGGCTTTACTCCCGATACTATTTATTATATTATAAATATGGAGTCTACATTTTAAGTTAACTTAAAATATTTGTGTAACCGACAATTATTTTTCCTCGGGTTAAAAACTCAAAATAAAGCGTGAGAAAACCAGTCTATCAACCCGTAGGTACTAGGCCAGCGTGGTGGACTATAGCCTAACCCATCCACTTCTGTTAGGTAACTCGAGCCCAGTATTGCGACAGTTAATAGGTTCCTGATGATATTATTATTGTGATCATTCAAATCATGATAAAGAACAGTTTTCACCGTCTTTGATATTCTTCTTCTTCCTAGCCTTTTCCCAACCATGTTTGGGTCGACTTCCAATCTAACCAGATGCGGCTAGATGCCAGGGCTAGACAAGTTGCAATTTGACATTCGAATCGAAAATGACACAAGCTTTCGACAAATCGGGCTGTCACTAATGTCATTTCCATACATTTTGTTTCTATTTATTTGTCGATTCGAATGTCAAATTGCAACTTGTCCAGCCCCCCAGTACTTTACACGAAGCGACTGACACCAGATCTCCGTAACCCAATGTCTGGGCAATATCGATATTCGAAGGATAGACTGGTTGTCAGGCTTTTTGTTCTTCTGACTACCATTAACAAATAGTCGTAGGTGTTCCTTTCACCGTCTTTGATAAAACGACATTATTACGTAAAAGTCAAAGTTATCGATTATGAAAGTTCGCGTGCTG
The DNA here is from genome assembly GCA_946251955.1 of Acronicta psi. Taxonomy (NCBI): domain Eukaryota; kingdom Metazoa; phylum Arthropoda; class Insecta; order Lepidoptera; family Noctuidae; genus Acronicta; species Acronicta psi. Next base: position 12,704,252 of record OX276476.1, read on the forward strand.
TTTCGGTTCGATGAGTTTACGTGTGAAACGTTTTAGGCTGTAGTCATACAAGGCGGTCAAAATAAGAATAAAACCTCACAGAAAAAGAATAAAAAAATATTTCTTGGCAGTCCCGGGTTTCTTGTCGATAATATGTCTTTTTTTGAATAAAGAATAACCACCATTGTTATTTAACCACAAATATTTTTTTAAACATAAATTAATTCTCGATGTTTTTTTTTTTTTTTTTTTTTAGTTGTTGGGCTAGGCTGTTGTTCCACTTCGCGGAAGAATGTCAACACGTTCCCGCACCCCGGCTGAATGGTGATGAGCCGAACACCCGTCTGGTTTTAGTGGGTATACGTCCTTTTCAGGATGGAGTCCCACACACCGCGCCGCCTTCCCCAGGGCGGCGTGACGGTGCATAAAGCATTTCCAGACGCAAAAAAAAAAAAAAAAAAAAAAAAAAAAAAAAAAAAGGCTGTTGTTCCACTCCTCTATGCGTTTCAGATCGGCATAGTCCTGTAAGGCCTTTTTAATGGGTTCTGGTCCAATCATTGCATTTGTTGATCCTGTTCTAGCTAACTCGTCAGCCTTCTCATTTCCTTCGATATCTTGGTGCGCTGGGACCCATACTAACTGCAGATATTTCCTGCGACCAAGCTTGTTTAGCGTTTTAACGGCATTGAGGACCAGTCTAAAGTTAACTTTGTAGGAACTTAGGGTCTTTATTGATGCCTGACTATCACTTAGAATATAGATCTTTTTATTTTCTACATTCGTTTTTATTTTCTAAATATATATTATGGTATCAATCGGTATTCTATGGTATGTGCAAAATTCACGACATTACTCAGTCATCTAAAACTATCGAATACAAACTGACGAGCATTCGAATCGACAGTGAATTGTTTAAATTTGAATGAGAGCGACACCGAAGCTACAGTTGTGGTTTACGGAGGCATGAAACACAAGCTTTGTAGGAGTAAGCGAGTGTACTGTAAACGCAACGTCCGCCAAACAAGTCATTTATATATCTGCTAACAGTTTTACTTGCGTTTTCGGGGATCGCCCAACTTTAGGGCTGTAATGGAGACATTAATTCTTAATAAAGATGTAAATTTAGGTACCTTTCTACTACATAATATACTGAATATAAAATGTTATATTTGTGATGTTTGATACTCTTCCATGCTTCAAAGGCTGCACAGAAGAATAAAGATGGCTTATATCCTAGATTGAAATATTGGATGCTTTATCACGAGAAGAATAAACTATATTAACAAATCAAGGTACTCAAAACTACCTACTACACAGTACGCGCGGCATGCCGTGACCGGAACGAAGTTGGCCGTTTAGCTGCGCAGTAAACAATCCATTGCGCATTAAAACGGCTAACTTCAGTCCGGCCAGGTTATGCTGCGCGTGTCATCATCATGTCAACCAAAAGAGGTCCACTGCTGAACAAAGAACTCCCTTATTGACTTCCACAGGGACTGGATGTATGCTACCTGCATCCAACGACTTTCAGCGACCTTAACCAGGTCCATAATCAACCGATGATCCGTATGACGCATTGGTATCAAAGCAAGGGTAATGATAAATGGTTCAATCACAAGCCGAGTCGAATGGAGCCGAGTTGCGCCGAATCGAGCAGAGTTCGTTGAAACCGCTTCTTGTATCGCCAGCCTAAATATTCTACCGATAAAGCAAAATAGTATGTTAAAATATTATTGTTCAAATTAAAAGGTACTATAATATCTTGATTTAATTAGAAAATACGCTTTCTGGGGCGTGAATAAGGGTCATTCAATACGATGCTAGGTCGTTATTGAGTAGCCTGACGCCATTACTGTGAAGAATTAATGAAGGTCACGAATTGAAATGTATAGAAATTAATATTTCAGCTATTAGCCATTGTTATGCCTTTGGATGGTGCAGAAAGCTTCAAGGTAGTGGTTTTATTATGAAGAAGGTAATTTGTAATCATTGATTGCTTTTTATAGATAACTAACTTTCCGCCACTGGATTTACCTGCATGGACTAATAAATTTTAGTACTATGTTATTCGGAAAATATGTAGCTTTTTAATGGTGAAAGATTTTTTAAAATCGGTTCAGTAGTTTTTCAGATTACTCATACAAACATACAAATCTTGTGTCTTTATAATCACTACATAGTATAAAACAAAGTCGCTTTCTCTGTATATGCCTATGTATGCTTAAATCTTTAAAACTACGCAACGGATTTCGATGCGTTTTTTTTTAATAGATAGAATGATTGAAGAGGAAGGTTTATATATATAATACATATATATTATAGTACAGAAAATACAAGAAATTCAAACCCATGCGAAGCCGGGGCGGGTCGCTAGTTGTTAGTAGCTATTTAGTATAAACTACAGGCTCTTGGCTAACTAATAATAGTAAGGTTAAGCTGCATTAGCCGCGGTCAGTCTATAGATAGGTGTCCATTGTTAACACTTCTGTGCCTTGGAAAGCAATTATACTCTTCAGGAATACAAGTTCAAGAACTTCCCGCCGTTAAACAATTACGTTTGGCGAGTGTACTATGTCATGTAGTAATTTAAGTCACTGTAAAGCAAATAAAAAAAAGTTTGCTGTTCAAAAGTGAGTGTTGTTTATTAGTGAAACTTCCAACAAAAATTCATATAGACCATGTTTAGAAATGAATGCTCCTTTTCAGTGTTGGGTACATTTTAACTGGTAATTTAAATAAATTTCTTGGTCTTATTCAAACGTGTAATGCGATCCATAGATAACAACATGGCGACGACTCTTTAAGCTAGAGATGCGACTCAAGTCAAAAACAATCAGGGTGGCAAGATTAAAAAAAATAAACATATCAATCGATAAGGCCTTGAACGCCTAAACACATACTATAGTCTGCGCGGAACTAGTTGGCCGCGTCTTAGGTATGTGAGTGGCGGGATAGAGGGGTGGGGGCGCTTGTTTTCGTTCACAGTAACCCGCCGCCTCACCACCGTCCCTACCTAAGGCGCGGCCAACTAGTTCTGCGCGGACTATAATAAGTATGTATTCTACGAATGGTTGGGGAGAGGTGTACTAATGTACATCCACAGTTCGCCAGATATTATAGATATAGACTGTAACAATTAAAAATGTCGGATCTCCAAGTAGTATTTTTGGAGGTCCAACATTCTTAACTGCTACAGTCGACTCTGAGTCCCATATATGGGAACATATGCATTAGAACGAGCTTACTATTAACCACAAATCCAAGTTTCGAGCTGCTACTAAGAATTTTATAGAGAACCGAAACACTGCTTGACCTGAGAATCTAAGCTAGAACCTCAAACTTAGTATCCACACTAACAGCAACGAGGCAAATATACAACAAAAAAAAATACACAAAAACATTCGATAAATCGCGTTCGAAAATCGAATCAACTAAAATCAAGACAGCAACATATATTTTACGCGAAATTTTCGATGCAATAAAGGGCCAAGTTGTTCAATGCCGCTTTAACTCAATACACTGTTTATCATTGGAAGGCAGCGTCTCAAAATTGACTTTGCCACCGTAACAAGAATCAAATAACTTGACACGAGCGTTGTGAGCAAAATGAGATTCATCCATGAACATTTTTAACACGATAAAGCCAAGGTAAATATTTTTCCAATATTTTCCTTGATGGAACAGTAGAGAATGTTGAGTAGGTTAGCTTGACAAATGATGTTTTAGAAGAGTTGAATACATACAAATTTTACACTCGAATCCTTTTGTAGAGAGCTAGTAATTTTGTATCACACAAAATACCATCACGCCTGTATTCCTCGGAGTATTAGGCAGAGGTGTTATGCCTATTGCCATCAACGTGGGTTGAGGTCGTGGGTTCGATTCTTACAGGACACAAATATTTATGTAATGAAGATAAGTGATTGTGTTTGTCTGGGTGTTTCTTACATTAAGTATGTATTTACAAAAAAAAAAGTATATTAGTGTTATAATATCTATTATCTAGTACCCATAGTGCATAATACACTCACGCCTTATTTCCATAGGGGTAGAAAACTACACTCCCTAAATGTGGTGCTGGAGAAGAATGCTTAGAGTATCGTCGACTGAATATCGTACCAATGTATCCATACTCCAAAAACTCGGCATCAAGCAGCGTCTATCTTCTGTAGTACAGTGTCGTATCCTGAAGTTTTTTGGATGCGTGTCGAGACGGGAATACCACTCCATAGAGCGACTCGTCGTGTAAGGAAGGTGGAAGGCACCAGACCGCGCAGAAGGTCACCCATGCGATGGACCGACCAAATTAAATCATGTATGGGCGGGCCCTTGCATGAGTGTACTAGAATGTCCACGAACAGAAAACGATGGCGAGGTATCGTGAGACGCATAACATCTGCTCTCGAAAATGCTACTACATGACGACCACGACCGCTCTGCCAAGAGCGAAACGATATAGAAGAAGGAAACTACAGAACACTACCTACTTGGTGGGATTTTTGCATATTATTTTCTTTTGCTTCAGCCAAATTTATCGTCATCGTCATCAACCCATATAATGTCTCACTGCTGGGCACGGGTTTCCTCTTAGTATGAGAGGGCTTAGGCTATAGTCCACCACGCTGGCCTAATGCGGATTGGCAAACTTCACAGGCCTAACTTCATCGTTAAAGCGAGTGATAATTACGCATATGATTTTGAAAATTCAGACAATATGATTTTAAATCCTTCCTCAATTTGGAAGGCAAACCGAACTTGGCTCGCTTTACCGTTATTTTCTGTAACGGAACTTGAATAGATTACATGTGAGGTGCCTCAACTAAACGATAGTCTTATCGTCAAGCTGCTACGTCTCGTGGCGTGTCTGTCGGCACCTTTATCGAGTCGTATCATAAGTTGAAGGTTAAAGCCACCACATTGTGCCACACGATTTCGGAGCCGCCAAATATTGGCGTGATATGGCTAATAGAAAGTCTGTCGTAATAGAAAAGTGGCAAGATTTATATAAATTGATTTTTTTTTATGATATGATGGCACAAACTTTATAACAGTTGACAGGGAGTCAACCGTTATAAAGTTTGTGTGTTAAACAAATTAGGTAAGTAGTTTGTTTGTCATCTGTCAGAATTTGTTTTTTGAAAACCTGTGACAAACGAAACAGAGGGTTTAATAACCGTTACATAAATATGTTAAAAGTAGCTTTTGCCTGTGACGTCATCCGTTTGGTTACTTTGTTACATACGTCCTTTTTCCCCTATTTCAGCCCCACGTATTTCACCTTATCAGTTTCTCTTCTTAATATAATTTTAGTGTTTTGTCTTCGATTAAAACGGATTCCCATACAAACTCTTATCCTCAATTTAATTCCTCCAAGCGTTTTTGCGTTAAAAGGACTGTGCTTTATGTCCTTTTCCAAAGTCTAATCTATCTCAGTATCAGAAATCAGTTAAATGGTTTAGACGTGAGTGGATGTCAGGCAGACACGGAGAGTCATATTAGTTTTTGACAAGAAACAATAAAAAAATATAAAACGATGTCCTAAATTGACCTGTCTTTATGGGTTCGATATAACAGAACATTATATATTTTATGCCAACGTCGCAAAGTTCTTAAAAGCAAATTTTCTGGATCACTGGACAAAATAATGCTTGAAGATCGGCTCCATCGATATGACATTAAAGCCAGTTTCGTTTTAGGTCACGACATTGAGTGTTTATTGAATACTGAAAATCCTTAAATTCTAAATTGAACTCTGTGACCTATGGCGAGAAGAAACTATTGATTTGCTATCCCATTTTGTACACTATATTTATAGTAATACTAGCTTTTGCCCGCGGCTTCGCTTACGTGGATGTAGAAACAAAATTAGGATTAAAAATTGATCCCGTTGATAAAAAACTTGTATTTTGAAGTAGTGTTTTAGAGGTTTGTAAAAAGGGCTTCGTGACTAAGTTATAACGGCGCTAAGCTCAATGAATATTGTGGGTTCGATTCCGGTCGACAATTAGTCTCGGTACTGAGGTTCTTTATAAGGTACTGAGGTGATGTTGTTTGTGAAAATGTGTTATTGAACATCACTCCAAAATGAAACGGAAACATCAACTATTGTTTAATTTAAGTCTATACCACTTTAACTGATATTTGTTGTTGTTTATAACTAATCAACAATCACGATTTCTGCGCATATGACAACTTAATTAAAGAACCAACAATAATGATCCCTTATATCAATAGGAATACATACTACAGAGAGGTCAAGCTCTATCTCAGCATCTACGCAACCGAGTGGAATGAGATATACCTCATTTTTTTAGTTGAATGATGGACTTTTAAATAGAAAATTAAAAATAAAAACCAGCAATGATGATCTCTTCTTTCTATGGGCTTGCATACAACAAAGAGGTCAAGCTCTATCTAAGGATCTATACTAATAATTGAAAAAAGCTTTACATCAGTTTTTAAGTTGGAAATTATGCTTTACAACAGTTAATACAAAATTCAAATCTATTCAGTAGGTTTAGCGCCAACCCCTAACAAACAGACAAACAGACAAACAGACAAGAATTCTAAAAATCACATTTTTGGGTTCGCGATCGTTTATATACTCTAACCCAATTGTTTTTTTTTTAAATATCTTCAATGTACAGAAATGACTTTTTTACAATTTTATAATAGTATAGATATATGTAATTATTTATATACTAGCTTTTGCCCGCGGCTTTGCTTACGTGGATGTAGAAACAACATTAGGATTAGAAATTGAACCCATTCATAAAAAACTTGTATTTTGAAGTAGTGTTTTAGAGGTTTGTAAAAAGGGCCTCGTGACTAAGTTATAACGGCGCTAAGCTCAATGAATATTGTGGGTTCGATTCCGGTCGACAATTAGTCTCGGTACTGAGGTACTTTATGAGGTACTGAGGTGATGCTGTTTGTGAAAATATGTGTTTGTGAATATCTGTGTAAAAGAAAACGGAAGCTTCAGTTAGTCGTAATAACTCGTAATTCTAACCAAACTTTACAACTATTGTTTAATTTAAGTCTATACCACTTAAAACGTTTATAACTAATCAACAATCACGATTTCTGCGCATATGACAACTTAATTAAAGAACCAACAATAATGATCCCTTATATCAATAGGAATACATACTACAGAGAGGTCAAGCTCTATCTCAGCATCTACGCAACCGAGTGGAATGAGATATACCTCATTTTTTTAGTTGAACGATGGACTTTTAAATAGAAAATAAAAAACAAAAAACCAACAATGATGATCTCTTCTTTCTATGGGCTTGCATACAACAGAGAGGTCAAGCTGTATCCAAGGATCTATTCAAATAATTGAAAAAAGCTTTACATCAGTTTTTAAGTTGGAAATTATGCTTTACAACAGTTCATACAAAATTCAAATCTATTCAGTAGGTTTAGCGCCAACCCCTAACAAACAGACAAACAGACAAGAATTCTAAAAATCACATTTTTGGGTTCGCGATCGTTTATATACTCTAACCCAATTGTTTTTTTTTAAATATCTTCAATGTACAGAAATGACTTTTTTACAATTTTATAATAGTATAGATGTAGTTATTTATATATTTATATGTTATGTATTTTAGTTTATATTTACTTCGTAAGTACATCTTCAACCGCCCATTATCTAATTTCACACGACTCTTGTCCAACCAATGGCTGTCTGTAAGAAATTGCATCAGACCCATGCCCAGCAGTTGGACAAAAAAATGTGGGTTGATGACTTGCTTCCCAGTCCCCAAGTCGAGCAATTTTTTAGGTTTCTATGAAATTCTTAGTAGCATCTTGCATTTTTATTTGAGTTCGGACAACTTAAACTGACTAACTGTAACCTTAATTCAAAAATATATTCATATTTCTATAAATTGGTCCCGGAGATCAGCCAAATGTAACCTGTCGAAACTAAAGTGACAGACGGATTGACGCCTTCACGCCAAAATGTCCCACGTAATTCCAATTTTAGAACGGAATTGCTAAAAATAATTGGTCCTGCAAATAGCGATAAAGGAGGTCATCAAAATCGGCCCAAATGAGGTACGGAAGGTACACTTACTGTAAAAAATACTCTGTATTACGCTGGTTAAACTGTAGTCGTACTTTTTTTTAATGTTGACTAGGGGATGAGAAAAAAACTTTTAATTTCAAAAACTAATGCTGTTTTGGCACACTATTATCTTTTTCGTAATGTTTTCATATTAAAAACTATCAGTGTCAGTTTCGGAATGTCAAACGCACGTTATTACGCTAGATTATTATCAGTTTCATAGTGATTTCATGGTAAAAACTATCAACTTGACAGCTGTCATGTACCTCTGGTACAAATTTTGACTGAGTTGTATATGCTTTTGCTGACCTCTTTTCGTCAATGAATAATGTACATGATTTTATATTATGCTCTGCTGCGTTCTTTTGTTTGTTGGTATGTGCGTTTTCGCATCCCACAAAAGAGTATTATTGTAAGACGCTTCATCCTCCATAAGATTGATTAATTATTCGATGGTTAAAAATCACGAGTGATAGGAAAATCTAAAAAAACTATATTATATTTGGTATTTTTTTCTTTTGGTCGTAAGGTTCTTTGTTCAATATTCAGGTCGGGAAAGGTGATATTGGGTTTTCCCATAAATTCTGAGTAGTATGGCTTGGAGATCCGGGATTAAGCTCAGGACTCCATCAAAGAGCGAAGCGACTCCTCGCTTTCTACTTAACTCTGTAGTAATACAAGGATAAAGTATATTTATAAAAGACTAGCTTCCCGCCAGCGGCTTCGCCCGCGTGGTCTTATAATTTTTTCCCCGTTTTTGCTACATTTTTCATTACTACTCCGCTCCTATTAGTCGTAGCGTGATGATATATAGCCTATGTTACTCGGGGATAATGTAGCTTTCCAAAGGTGAAAGAATTTATGAAATCGGTCCAGTAGTTTCGGAGCCTATTCATTACAAACAAACAAACAAACAAATCTTTTCTCTTTATAATATTAGTATAGATAATAAATCGCAGAAAATGTCCGTACATAAGCACTGTTTTGGCTATCCTAAAAAAATGTTTATCACTGTTATGTCAATAATATGTTTATATCTTAAAACAGTGCTTAGCACAGCATTTTTTTTGCGAAAACCTTTTTAATCATAACGGTCGCCACATACCGCAAAACTGTGGACAAAATGTATGCTGTACGCACACGATACGGGCACAACACAATACAGACTTTATAATAAGCGTCTTAGATTAGTTTTTGCAGTGGCACAAAACTACGCTAAAGCATTGTAGCCTGCAATCACGGTTAATGCCAACATTACGTTATAATTTAACTCGAAACTCCATGAATTACTCATGTTTATTTTCGCGTTTCAAAAGAGTTCGTGCCGACAACAAGAGTCGAATTATTAAAATTGCTTTGAGTTTTCTTAAATTATAACCTTCTTTGAAATAAAATGACGTAGCAACATAGCTATTTATTATGTTGGTAACAATGAACAATGTCGTTTGCATGTCACTCTTGATTTGATTTCTAATGATGGTAGTATTTTTTAAATATAATTACCTTAATGGAGCCACTTACTATTCCACTGCTGGGCATGGTCAGTGACATAGCCACCTCCTTAAATATAGAACGGATACAAAATCAAGAGCTTGTATAATGCAACTTCAACCTAATAGCAGTTTGTCTGTCACGCTATCCCACCTAAGCCCCTTGACCGATTTTGATGAAATTTGGTACAGAGCTGTATTAGACCTCGGAGAAGGATATAGGCTTTTAGTTGAGAAAAATAGGCTTGAAGGGCATTGAAATAGGGAATGAAAGTCCGACATAATTGAAGATAAAAAATTAAACTTTGATGCACTTAATAAAAATAAATAAACATTTGTTCGAGTGTTATTGAAATTTCGACCTATATGGGGGTGAAATTGTTGATCAAAGTTCATATGAAACAAAGTACAGGCAGATGAAGTTCCAGGGTACTAAATGTTTTATAAGACAAGCATACGTCCCGCCTGATGGTAAGCGGTCACCGTGGCCCATGGACGCTTGCAACACCAAGGGTATTTATTACTCGCAAGTTGCCTACCCGGTAAGAAGCTGTAAATGTACTCATATTATAAATATTTTCAAATGCAAGTATTCTAGGCTGAGTCTTCACGAGCTTTCGTAACGATGGGACGTGAATATTTTCATTTATAGCCCATACAGTTTTATGAAAGCTGTTTTTTGTGTAGACACACCTTATAAAATTTTATGTCTCCGTCATTTCGACTCATATTATTATACTTTCATAGTGTTTACATAATTTATAGATTTTCAGCTTCTGTTGCCTATTAAATCTATAATGAATCATGAATCCAAAGACGTTTTTCATGGTTAATGTATACAGACTTTGAATCCTGAGAGGAGAGTATCCCTTCCATACTAATAGGAGACTCGTGAGTGACTCTAGAGGTCCTAGGTTCGATTCCCGGGTCGAGATTTTTTTTGAGTTTTTCTGTGAAATTCCTAGTAGCAGCTCGAAGTCTGGATTTGGGCCCGGTTGATGGCTATACGCTCGCCCCCATGGAACCTAAATACCGGCGAACTGTGGTTGTGGAGCACATCTCTGCCTAATCCTTTGGGGAACAGGCGTGATGGTACGCTGGAAGTCTTACGTTGCTAACATAAATGAAATTCACTGAAGCAGGCGCCCGTGACTCCGCATTCTTTGTTGTGAATCGAGCTAAAATGATTATGATCTTGTGTTTACAAAGGGAATCAGGTTAACAAGTACAAAATTCCACGACTCGACTGATAAATCATTACAATGGATTTTATAAAGGAATTGGTAAACAGATTATCTAAATAATTAACATATCACCACGAACCCACCACCCGAAGAGTGTGGCAGAGGAATACTAAAGTATACTCAAATGTTTCGCCGGTATGTTTAATTGCGGGCGAGACTATCATCGAGACTGTCATTAACCGGTCGCAAATCCAAACTCTGAGCTGCTACTGATGAGCTCCCATTAAACTATCTCGCAGATAATTTCGTACTAATTTTGTTCCATTTTTAATTTATCCGCCGGTTAGTGGCTATCCAGAGGTGGTGAAACAGGCCCTTAGTTACGCAACACTTACTCTAAATTACTTTTACTACTTACGGTAAATTATTTGCGAATAAATGAAATGAAATTCATAATTTAATTTTTATTTAGATACATAATTATAAACTCTATAGATTTGAACTAAACAAGTTCAGAATTTAATTCTTTTAATTAATATCAATTTTAAAAACAGTGAAATTTAAACCTACAATTATTTGAAAGACGAACTTACAATGTTGTTATAGGTAGGTAACTAAGTAAACTGCTGAACTTAGAAATTTATAACTTCTAAGTGCCGTAAAAAAATCTAGTTTTAAATTGCAGCCGTCCTATTTATCTTGCCGATCTAAAAGTTTCAAAGTTTCAAAGGGTCATTATGGTATTATGTACTAGCGTACTACAGTGTAGCAGCGTTCAAAATTGAGCTAGGAAACAATTGATAAATAGGTATTACAATAATGATAATAAGACATTTAGACCTTTGCTATTTGTAATGTTTATTAATTATATAGTAGTTAAAAACAAGAAGTATGCTATTCTTGGCAATTAATAAAGGAATCTTAGAGAACAATAGATTTCGACCTAACGGGAATAAGCCATTTATTCTGCTAATTACTGTTAGACTGCATTAATAATAATAAATAAATAAAAATAATAATAAATAAAAATTAACATAATTTAATTTATTGTTGGTGCAAAATAAATAAAAATAAACTACTAAATAGTTAATCAAAATGTTATTTACATAGACCCATACATACAAAAATACATGCTTACTAGATACACTACACTATAAACACTACTTCTACTAACTACTGTATTATATAGACTTTAATATTATAAAATTTATAAAATTAGCTATAATTAGATGTAAGCAAATACTTATACTCGTATTGCTGTGCCCTAACAGGGTTCATGTTTTGAAACTAAGCCTAATGTATACCAACATTGTAAACAAACATGAGTGCAATAAATTTATGATTTATACCCATTTAAACTCGCGCTTAGTCCGTCTTTTATGCAACTCGTTTTGCGGAGTCATCTCTAATACATAATACCTCAATGTTAACAACGTAACTTCGGTATCGTACGATACAAGAAGTGCTTACTCATTGATCACGCAAGATTGATTCAACAGGATCGTTATTTAGGTATACTATCAAGAACTTACGAGAGATCCTAGCTAAAATGATACCGAGTAAATATACAAGCATACTCTTATAAACATGTAGAAAATGGAAATGTCACTCACTGCCTGAATAATCCTGCAATCTCAAGTAATATAAGCCCTACTTACTTGTAACTTATCGGTGAGGGGAGGTGGAGGAGCTATTTTTACCCGACTGCCGAAGGAGGAGGGTTATGTGTTTGCCGCGTATGTATGTATGTATGTCCGTTCCTATGTCCGGTCGTAACTACTCAACGGCTCAACCGATTTAGATAAATGACACCTCATTAGATTCGTCTTGATAGCACGACTGTCACTGGGTTCATGAAATTAAAAAAAAAACAATATTGCGGATTTTATACGCTTTAATGTGCGAACTGATTTTGAAAATGATCTTTAGTTGTATTAATTACCCGACTGCCGAAGGAGGAGGGTTATTTATATTTTAAATCATCATTTATTTCTTCTATTCTTACTATACACGATATAAGACAAGTTAAAGCGAGGTTGTTTTTAATTGCTACGGGTACATACCCCACACGATTAGATTTTGGATTTATGCCCGGTAAATGGTAAAAGGTTTACCCACTATTTCCCTATTACGTGAGACCCAAATGTACCGGTGAATTGTAGGTGTTAAACCAACCCATATCCAATGCTGTAACTGCTGCCACTTTTATCGATGGGCAAAGTGGCTGGAAAAAGGAAGTCGTGGCTGCGTAATATTCGGGAGTGGGTCCGTGGAGGACAGGCTGATATTTTCCAAAATGACACCCAACCTCCAGTAATTGGAGAGGCACTTCATTATCAACCCATATACTGTCCCACTGCTAGGCACGGGTCTCCTCACAGTATGAGAGAGATTAGGCTATAGTCCACCACGTTTGCCTAATGCAGGTTGACAGACTTCACATGCCGTCGAGAAAATCTCTTAGGCATGCCGGTTTCCTCACGATATTTTCCTTCACCAAGTGATATAATACGCACATGATTTCGAAAAGTCACAGGTGTGTGCCTTGGATTCGAACTCGGGACCTTTGACTTGGCAGTCCAGTGGTTATACCCCTTGGCTATCACTGCTTACTTCGAACTTCTTCTTACTTCGAAGAAAAATAATTTTATACTCGGAGAAGAAGAAGAAGAACATCGGGATATATATTTCTATACTTTATTATTAATATTATAAAGCTGAACAGTTTGTTTGTTTGGTTGAACGCGGTAATCTCAGGAACTACTGGGCCGATTTGAAAAATTCTTTCAGTGTTAGATAGCCCGTTTATCGAGTAAAGCTATAGGCTATATATCATCATGCTAACACTAATAGGAGCGGAGTATTAATTAAAAATGTTGCAAAAACGGGGGAAATATCAAGTTCTACGGGAATGACGTCGCGGGCAAAGGTTAGTTTATCCTAAAAGGTTAACTGTACATGTTTACAATAAGCTAGGAAGACAGACCATTGTTTACTTATACCCAAAGGGGTAAGCAACCAATCTCGCTACAAAAGCCCCCTTCAAACGCAGTTGGAACACTCAAAAAGTCCTTATTGGTCCTCTGATGTGTGGTTCTTGTGCGAACGCAATGGCCGGCTGTTACACCGAGGACATCATATTCCAAGATTTTTTCCTAATACACTTGCGTCCTATTTACAAAATTTGGGGCCCGAGCACGCTATTAAAATACTTACCTTCACTGTAAAATAGTTTTCCCATGGTCCTTAGAAATAAAACTACTTTTTACAGGTTTTAGTGTGTTGTATTGTTATCAGAAAAATCCGTGTAAAAAGTGGTTTTATTTCATGAGTATTTTTAATGTGATAAAAGAAATCTAGCCCTAAATCAATGCAGAAACCCTTAAAAATTTTGTAGGTCGTTACATCGAAGTATCTTTGTAAAATAAAAAATGTATTGCCATGTTATTAGCTCGTAAATAAAGGGTTCACCGTAAACAGAAATCGTAAAACCTTTTTTGTAAGATTGGAGCAGTGAAATGGCGGATAAGATTTTTTTCATGTTCTTACCTAATCTTAGATTAGACTATAATGTTGCTATCTTTATTGTATTTGTAATTATCAGGACAAGAATATGTTTTTTAAAATTGGGAAAGTAGTATCCACCAAAAATTTATGCAGGGGTGGGTGGCTGTGTATATTTTTTTTAATTAGGTATAATAATTATGATGATTTTGTATCCTAAACGGATGTTTATTTATAACGAATACATTCTGATAATTTTGTTAAATATCCTGAACGGAAAACATTACACTACGGTGTAAGTGATTCCCCGAAACCTATTCCCATTTGTTAGTGAAGGGATTTGATAGTGTCGGCCGCCGTTAATCCGTGAACAAGATTAATGATTAATAAAGATATGGTGACGGTGTTCATGAGTGCGTTATTGCTAAAATGTGATGAATTTCTTCTCAAAGAAAAGATGCCATCTTATAAGTTTGTTATAGCAGCGTTCACTTTGGATATATGAGTAGGTAAGTTAATTAATATGAAATTAAAAATACACAATAGGTATCAAGTTACTATTTACGCAAACAGGAGCTAGAAAGTTGAAGTATATAAAAATGTATATAGTTTAGTATATATATAAGTGTTATGTATATTTGATTTTGATCCTACGCTTAGCGTACTTATGCCTACGTTTAGCCTTATTCCTATCCAGTATAATAGTTAGGTATCAAACAAGTTTAGCTGCTAAGATACTAATTATGTAGGCGACTGCACGCGAGCCTCCCATCGATTATTCATTAACAGCCTCGCTCGAACCTCCCAGATAAAACATATTAGGCGTATGTGGGTCATATTCGTGCCAGTAAATATTATATGGATACTTATTTATAATACACCTACTTATATAAATATTATCAGTGTTTGTTGGGGTGACTATAGATTTCTACTTGCAACGAGCCTCGAGGACTAGACAAGTTGCATTTTGACATTCGAATCGACAAACAAAATGTATGGAAATGACACAAGCTTTCGACAAATCGGGCTGTCACTAATGTCAGCCCCTGGAGCCCTAGACAAATTACAATTTGACATTCAAATCGATAAACGAATAGAAACAAAATTAGAGATTGGAGTTGACATTAGTGACAGCCCGATTTGTCGAAAGCTTGTGTCATTTTCATACATTTTGTTTCTATTCGTTTGTCGATTCGACTGTCAAAATGCAACTTGTCTACAGGCCCTTGTTTAAGAACATAACATTTTCTTCTTCTTAGCATGTCGATGGCAAATAAACAATATATACAACGTACATCGACGCACAAACGTCGTGACAAGGTTTCACTCAAGGTCAAAAATAAAATGACCTAGGTCATTCATGTAGAAAATAATCGGTTGTTACAGATATTGACATTATTGAGCGCGCAGTGTATTGCTAAAACGCTATTATAACGCTCCGCGATAAATGTTATCGCACGCGCGGTTCAAAATAAATGAAATAATGTTTTTATAATTATATATCTAATTTGGTTACATAGAAATAATGTTCTTTTACACATTCCAGTAAAAAAACTGCAGAAAAAATGAAAAAATTGATGAAAAAGATACGGAAAATTTCAACGCAGGGAGGTCCAAAATCATGTACTGAACTCATGGTATACGGATGTGCGTCGACGTCCCTTCCACCTTGTATAGAGTATTATAAGCTCACACTGGGTTTTATGGGTGCACATTAATGTTGCAGTATGTATGCCAGTCTTGTGCACTTGTACTGAAAAGTATCTGTATTTTATTTATTGCTGTGAGTTTAGTGAATACGTCGTTGAAGACCCGTATAAAACTAAAAAAAAAGAAAGGGAACAGCCTCCCTTTGCTTAATAGGTCATGGATACACAATAACAAGTAGATCACACATGTTGTTTGCGTGTTTATAAAGTAAACATTAGCACACACCGCTTATTATTCATCGTCACGTTTTTCAATTGGCTGTGTGCGCGAATGTGTGATCGTACTAAGCCAGAAGCTGCAACTAAGTATACATTGCTTCGTTAGGTTATTGAAAATAGCCCTTAGTTTAATTCAGGCCAGTATTTCTGGCTTGGAATAACAATTGTATTCGGTTTATAAAAGATGCAATTGTATCAGAAGTGCTCGAATTGTGACTATATTTAGCACAACAAATTAAAATGTTCTGATTTTGACTACAAAAAAAGAGAATATTCTTATTGCAACTCTATTTTTTTGTATGTATGTTATGTTTTTGGTGTCTGCCAATCGTGAAGCGATATTGTTGTTTTTTTTTTAGTTAGCCGCCGTTTCTGTTAGCCGTCTTATTCAATAACCATCTTAGACGTGCATACGTTGATTATTTATTAAGGAATCATGTTCACTTACATAATGGCTAAATATATCGATGATTATATATATATTTACAAAAAAAAATCTAGGTTTTCTATGAAATTATCAGTAGCAGCTCGGGGTTTGAATTTGGAGTTTCGGGAAATGGGGTCTAGACAACAAAAACCTAACTGTGGGTATAATAAGTATACACACGCAAAGCCCACAAACTGAAAACATAGTTTGTTATGAGCGGGATAGTTTAGCCGCTTCCGCAGATCCATTACGGAGTAGGACGAGCCCTAATAGAATAATGCACGGTCTAACCAAGCAATGTGGAACAAACAAAATTTGCTGATAGTGAGTGCATCACTAACTTTGTTGGAGCGTTTCCTTTCTGGTAATATCTTCTCTTTGGCACCGTAAAAGCTTTGTTTCGTGTGCTGGGAATTCTATAACACGTACAATCATAAAGTTGGGCTGGTAGATTTGCAAGGCTAAGCTGCGCTTCCCGCGGTTAGGCTTTGGATGGCATTTTAAACGAATCGGAGAGCGGAGAGCACTTCAGGCTGAGAATTGTTACATTGTATATTATACTAGCTATTCCCCGCGGTGTTACTCGCGTTCATGTCTTTACCTTTTCCTCGTATTTTTTAAGTTTTTTCTCTCCATAAGACTCTTCCTCAGACTTAATCACAACACAACAAAACAGAAATCAGCCAATTTGGTTCAACCGTTCTCGAGTTTTGCGCTTAGCACGAGCGTTACAGTGTATATATACGAGTATACATACTCGTATATATACACTGTAAACTTTACTTGCGCGATTCAGGACTTGTTGCTTCTTTCGTACAAGTTCTTATGTAGCTCGATAGATATCGCTACATCACTCCCCTCTGAGACCGGAGGTCGATCATTTGCTGATGAGTCAGCAGTCGGCTGACTGCCACGTCGGTCAGGAGGGACGATGCTCCCTGTGCTGATCGGCCGAAGCGCCGAAGTGCTGTGCGACTGGCTGCTCGATCACGTCGGGGTCACCAATGTGGAGGGACGGGGAGTGTTGTCCCTCGCACCAAAGGGAGGATCCTCCGACCAGGCGGAGTTATGCCTGGCGGGCCACTGCCCAACGGTTGATGTCGGGCGGTTGTATATATGCAAGTTTGCACGGTAAACTTTACTTGCGCGATTCAGGACTTGTTGCTTCTTTCGTACAAGTTCTTATGTAGCTCGATAGATATCGCTACATCACTCCCCTCCGAGACCGGAGGTCGATCACTTGCTGATGAGTCAGCAGTCGGCTGACTGCCACGTCGGCCAGGAGGGACGGCGCTCCCTGTGCTGATCGGCCGAAGCGCAGTGTGCTGTGCGACTGGCTGCTCGATGATCACGTCGGGGTCACCAATGTGGAGGGACGGGGAGTGTTGTCCCTCGCACCAAAGGGAGGATCCTCCGACCAGGCGGTGTTATGCCTGGCGGGCCACTGCCCGACGGTTGATGTCGGGCGGTTGTATATATGCAAGTTTGCACGGTAAACTTTACTAGCGCGATTCAGGACTTGTTGCTTCTTTCGTACAAGTTCTTATGTAGCTCGTTGGAGGTCGCTACAATATATAGATTAGATATAGATAGATGTAGTCAGTTTGATCTACTGACTACATCTATCTATATCTATATCAGGCAGTTTATTCTGGAATTGGATTTCTCTGCTTACTCATTTTAGGAAAATGACTATAAGCTTGCAGAAGCGCCTAAAAAAACTCGCTGTTGCTGTACTATATGTATAGTGTATATGTTTTGTTAAACAAAAGTAAATTAAATTAAATAGTTTTGGTTGGCCTTGCGCAAAAAGAAAAAGAAGAATATTTTATTCCACAGTATAATAAGAGTATTATAGTGTTTTATTGGCTGAAACGTCTGGTGTACCAAACCGGAGGACCCAAGTTACAATTCTGCTTGTGGTCAAATTTTTCTTTTACAAGATTTAGGGCTTGTTTTACCTAGGAAGTTCCGGTTAAATAACTCAGCAGATAATTTCATATATATATATATATATATATTTCTTTAAGAGAGTTTTTTTAGCTAAATATGGTACTAATTTTACCAAATTTATATCCTCAATGATCAAAAAATAGGTACACAATACAGAATAAGTTCCGCTTTTCTACGTAAAACTCAATTGAATTATGTAAACGGACTGAAAATTCTGTCAACCCCGCCAGTTAGCACTTAATTTCAACAAAGTATATTTCGGACGCGACTTGCATCTTCGTAATTTGCATCTGTAAGTTATTTTATTTTGGCAGCTTTTTCCATGTAAATAAATCTATAACTATACTGATATTATAAAGAGGAATTATTTGTAGGTTTGTAACGAATAAACTCAAAACTACTGGACCGATTTCAAACAACGGTTCGCTAGTAATTATAAATGTTGGCTATTATGTTATGTCGTTGATTTACTGTTTTTTTATATATAATATGATAATCCCGGATCGAGAAATTTTATAGTATTCATACCGCCGTCCTCAAGCTAAAATGTCGTTATCTGACATCTGGCCGATTTTGACTTTTGAATGCCAACACAATCAGAAGTCGTGAGATCTCCTCGTGAGATCTGTGAGTCAGTACTTCTAAGTCTCAAATATGACTTCTAGTTATTAAGTAGCGTACATTTTTAAAAACTGCCCACTTTTTTGTGCATAACTCAAAAAGTAGTTTTGGTACATAACGGCAGCATAGAAAAACCCACGTTTTTCTATGAAATTCTCAATACCATCTCGGAATTTGGAATTGTGACTGGCTCGCCTGCTATTACATGGCACCCAGAAGCAAACTAGATTAATTCTGAACTAGAGCCTCCATGGAGGTTTCAAACTCTATGGCTATACTAAAACTATTTACAACCCCCTTCAATCCAAAACGTTGCAATAACTCGGCCGGAGCACCCGGCGTGGATTAATGGCCGAACATTCAAGAACGCTCACTCACAACTAGTTACCGAACTAAGTTTACACAAATTAATTAATTCGCTGTCCGAAATCTGGGGCAATTTATGGAATGGCTGAATGTGTCAGGTTTTCTTTTGTGTCAACTAGAAAAAAAGTAAAGATCTTCAAACGGCTGATTTTCTAAGAAACAGATTTTCTTAAAGTAAAATAAATTACTCTAATTAAAATAATACAAAAGTAGATATTTATTATTCAAATAGAAACACACCAACAATATTACGTATCATAAAGAAAACCTATGAAATTGCCGTTCTGCAGTACTGGCCATTTCAAATCAATATAATTTTTGTTTGGCTAAGAATTCTAATTTCAAATTTATTTTATTTTAAAAACGGAATTCTTTTTCCAAAAGTAGTCATTTGTTTATTGATTAGTGTTACATTTTCATCGCATTTCCATCTAAATTTTTTGTCGTCAACATGGATACGTTTAGTTGTGTTGGTTGTGGGAACAGAATCGCCTCTATTAGGTAACATGGGACCGTATAATACCAGTGAAGTAGGGGTGTACTTAAGTACACGATGGCGTGATGACAGAAAATTAAAACACTCTCGATAAAGTCACCTTTCAAATACAAAATGAAAACGATATCGGTTTATGCGTTTGAGAGCTACAATGCCCCAAACACAGATAACATGTTAAATTTATAACTTCTCTCTCTATTGAGTTTTTGAGTCGGAAAAAGGTACTAAGGGCCCTACTCAGAGATGTGACTTAACGTAATGAATCATTAGCTAATAGAGACCTAGTATAGCCTCAAATATGGTAAAATAGACCAAGATAGAGTAGCCGCTGTTTCTTAACGATTCATTAACGTTAATTGAAGTTTAAGAGAGCGACCCATAAAGCTATGTAACTACGTCTATCAAGCTACATAAGAACGAAGCGTCAAATCCTGAATCGCGCAAGTGAAGTTTACCGTGCAACTTGCAATATACAACCGCACGACATCAACCGTCGGGCAGTGGCCCGGCAGGCATAACACCCGCCTGGTCGGAGGATCCTCCCTTTGGTGCGAGGGACAACACACCTCGTCCCTACACAGTCGGGGGGCCCGCCTGGTCGTAGGATCCTCCCTTTGGTGCGAGGGACAACACACCTCGTCCCTACACAGTCGGGGGGCCCGCCTGGTCGGACGATCCTCCCTTTGGTGCGAGGGACAACACACCTCGTCCCTCCACAGCTAAAAGAGTTGTATTTAAAAACCAACGAAACACGAAGACAGTTTGGCGGCCTATGCACGCATCCGTAATGAGGTCGAAACAGCTCCTATGACGTCACTCGTCATACGTGACATAGGGGTGCTACACACTTGTTTGGCTCGACATTATTCGGCACAGATGGCAAAATTTTTCGTCATACGTCATCAACCCATCATTTAGATCAAGACAGATACATGTTACAACTTAGTAAATAATACCGTGTCTGTAGGTATTATTTACTACTGTAATAATACTGTGGGATAAAAAGCATAAAGATATCACATATAAATAATCAACCCATATACTGTCCCACTGCTGGGGGTCTCCTCTCAGTATGAGAGGGATTAGGCATACACCACGCTAACCTATTGCGGGTTGGCAGACTTCACATGCCGTCGAGAAAATCTCTCAAGCATGCAGGTTTCCTCACGATGTTTTCCTTCACCGTTAAAGCGAGTGATAATTCTGCACATGATTTCGAAAAGTCAAAAATCGAATGTTTTATGTAAATATGTAAATATATCTACATAATAGTATGAGGAAAAGGTCGCTTGACTTAACCCTATGTACTCACAGGTTTGCAAATCGGCACAAGCCGAATGAAAGCCGAATATAATGTAAGTAAGTAGTAAATGCTTTAGTTCGGCTTTGTTGTTAAACAAATACTGACGAAACGAATTCGCTGACCCGCTCAGTGTGTAGTACCCCTTACATACGAATGTGAAGAAAATGACGTATTTCTACATCTAGATTATTTAGAAGAGCTTTTAGAATATTGAGGTATTATGTATTTCGTCTCGCAGAAAATTTACGACAGCGATACATACTAGTGTTGAATACCAAATAGACAACAAAATGACTGTCTGCCTCATAATAATGGTGATAGTAAGCATGACCGCTACGCTTGAGGTTCCCGGTACGGTTCCCAGGTCAGGCAAAATCATATAGATTTCTCTATAAGATTCTCAGTAGCTCGGAGTCATCAGCCCCTATTACATGGAACCTAAACAATTTATCTAACTGTGGGTTGACATTGGTATTTCTCTGCGCAACCCTACGGGAAATACAGGCGTGATGGTATGATGGTATGCTAATTTATGTTCAACGAAGTCCTTTGAGGATATTTTATGTTCAACGAAGCCCTTTTAAATAGTATTGTAGTATTGCAACCACTACAATAAAGAAAAAAAAACCTACCAAAAAAATTTTAAGACAACTTTAACCTATTGACTTGTAAAAGTGTATATGAAAAATCTCTATGTATACAGAAAAAATTTTTATTTAGGTTTAAAGACATTTATTCTCATTAAAATCAAACAGTCACTTACATGAGAACATGAATAACATACAAGTAGAATATTATAGGGTAGTCGTTCATACTCTTATAATGCATTCAATAGTCCTAGTACTTAGTGTATTGATTCTTAGTAGCATAATGGTTGTTTAGTATTTTTCGAGTATATATTCAGTAAGTTTTACCTTGAATGCATTGAAAGTGTTCACATTTACCTATTAAATTCTAATATACCTCTTAATAGCGCAGCAGGTCTGGTTATCAAAAGACCCTTATTTAAGTGTCATAATCCGATCTTCGTAGATTGTGTGTCGCATTCAGTATAAAATTACTGATGTATGAAAACTAGAAGTGACAACATGAGGTTATTATTTGGGTTTAAACGTAAAAAATCCAAACAAGATAAAGAAGAAAGAAACAAGAAAAAAATGATTTTTTAGTAAGAAAAGAAACTAGTTTGCCAGTCAGAGTGTCATGAGTCATCGAACTGATGACACTCTGTCATTTAAGTAATAAGTATTGTCTTGTACCCATAGTACAAGTTCTGCTTAGTTTGGGACTAAATGGCGCTGTCTAAAATTGCCAAAAAAATATTTATTTATTTATTTTCTCCCATTTTCTTTTCGTCAATCCTGCCAGTAATGTGAGAAAATCCGTCAGGTTCTGTGTAAACAGGTTGAACTTGATAATGATTATTTAGTCTCTACCCATACATACATACCATCACGCCCGTATTCCCCGAAGAGGTAGGCAGAGATATTCACAGTGTGCCGGTATATTTAGGTCCCGTATCGTAGCCGTCTTTTCCTTGTTTCTGTATTTTAAAAACGATTTCACAGTGACAAAACATATATTAATTTAACATAGCCTATACACATCAGCATAATATTATACCATGGCCTCAAATTCATATTTAAATTCAATTATTTTTAATTTCAATTAATCTTTATAAGTAGTGTTGAAAAGTTAAACTATGTAGTTGCATGGTTCCAAAAAGTGGGACTTGGAGAAGAGCTGGCAAGAATGTTTCTTGCCAGCTCTTCTCCAAGTCCCACTTCACTCACTCTTTTAAAAAAAAATGGTAATAGTTACAATTTATGTGATTCTTCCTCCTAGCCTTTTTTTCCGAACCATGTTGGGGTCGGCTTCCAGTCTAACTATGATGCGGCCGAATATCAATATTTTACACGAAGCGACTGCCATCAGACCTCTGCAACACAATTTCTGGGCAATACTGATATTCGAAGGATAGACTGGTTATCAGGCTTTTGTGGTGTTCGTATGACAACCGGGACCGGGCTTCACGTGCTCTTCGAGGCACGGAGGGGTCTCGATATGTTAAGAAGAAGTGTAGCCTAACTTTGCAGATCGGTTGATCAGCGTAGTTATAACTTGGCCACGAGCCCCTCAGTTTATATGTGATTCCTTGTTTATTAATGATCTGTTGAAGTGTCACATCCAGTGGCATTTACCTCGCATGCTATTGAATACAGCTGTATTAATCCCCACCGACCCGGGCAGATCCTTTGATCCTGGACACAAAGGGCGAGCTGCTTACCTGAGCATATTCCACATAGCTGATATGGAATTAAACTTCAAGATGTCTGCCCTAATCGTGGTATGCGTTATGATGCCGCATATTTGAGAACATTTTCTGAGTTGTTGGTTTTGTCTAAGTCTTGACCTTGCTTAACCTTGTTTGTGTTTAGTAAAGGGTTCGAAACGTCGGGATTTAAATGATAATAATGTAATGCGATAATATTCGTAAAAAGTAGTTTTATTTCAAAAGGTATAAGTAGTTATTTAAATTTTGCGAATATTATAATAAATAAATATCCCGGGATATTTTACACAGCACTATCTAGTCCCAAACTAAGCAGAGCTTATACTATGGGTACTAGACAATGGATATAATACTTATATACTTTTTTTGTTGCAAATACATACTTATAATATATAAGAAACACCCAGACAAACACACACTTATATTCATCACATAAATATTTGTGTGTGTGTGGGACTCGAACCCACGACCTCGTGATCAGCAGTCCGGTACTAGAACCACTAGACCACAGACGTCGTCATATGTGTATATGTATATTATATAGACACTTTAATTTTTTCGATCGACCGAACTCGGTGGCGACATATGGTTGGGACTAAAATAGATTTCTAGTAGATTCGTAGTAAAGCTAGGCATACTTGATTTAATTTCTAGGTCGGGGAAAGACGCTTTATCAGAATCGATGAGTTAGCTCTAATATCGATGAGATAGACAGAGTTTGTATGCAATAAAACTTTTTAGTACAAGAAAAGATATCAAGCATTTTATGTAATATCCATTGACTTATGTATTTCTGCGTAAGGACTGGACGGACCGCATGTCACAATGACACCCCCGAACTTGGTCCCAAAATGGCCTTCTCTAAACCAAAGTGAACTGTTTTGCTCGGAATTAGTTGGCCGCGCCTTAGGTATGTGACGGAGGAGCGGGGTCGCCTGCGCGCGGTGGGACGGAGAGGTGGGGGCGCTTGTTTTCGTTCACAGTAACCCACCGCCTCACCTTCGCCCCTACCTAAGGTGCGGCCAACTAGGTCCGTTCACGATAGGCTAAAAAACAGACGCCATACGATACTAACAAAGATGGCGTTAGTGTTTCTGTGTTTTTTAACTCCTTCTTAATATTATAAATGCGAAAGACACTCTATATGTCTGTCTGCCTGTCAGTCGAAATTCTTTCAGAATTAATGTACGGGAGTAGCAAAGCGGGCAACACCTAGTTCTTGTAAATATTATGTTAACTTGGCGTATTTCAGGAACAATATTTACAAGCAAAAGAAGGGATAAGTTCAACTCTGTTGTTGCTAACTTTTGACTAAAGCTAGTTGTTTCATTATTCAATAAACTTGTATAAACAGCTGTTGGTTAGTATTGTAAATGAATCGGTAATGACCGCGTCATTGACTAGTGGTGCTAAACGTGACTGCTACGCTATAGGTCCTGGGTTCAATTCCCGGGTCGAACGAAGTGTTGTTGGGTTTTTTTCTGTAATTCCCAGAAAAAATATAAAAAAAGCTCGCCTCATATTTCATGTTACTGTTACTAGCCCACTATCCCACTGCTGGAAAAAGGCCTCCCTTCTTTCTCTCCAAGCGCTCTGTCTGTTGACTTGAGAAATGAAATTATTCTGTTCAATATTTCATGTATATAATTTAAACTATGTTAGCTTAGGGTTCAGCTAGTTAAGCTGAACCCTTCAGGGAATACATATTCTAAGCTGACGACGCAGTTACTTTATAAAAACAGTATCTAATAACAATGTAGCTCCTAATTTTACTTCCATTACGGAACCCCGGTAGCAGCTTCTGGATGTAATGAGCGGAGGTGCAACACTAATGTGATTGCACAGCACTATGTCGCTGATGAGCTAGACTTGATCACTATCTAATACACCCCGTACTCCGTAGCTTATAAGTCTTTCATGTACGCGTAATTACAACAGCTTAGCAATACAATATGAGTTTTAATACGCTTACATGAAATTACTTAAGTGAATAGACTTATAGAAAACTAGCTTTCCGCTAGCGGCTTCGCCCACTTGGTTTAGGTAATCCTTATAACTTTCATCGCCTATTTCAACCACTTACAGCCCTTTTTTCACATTAAAAAGTAGCCTATGTCCATTCTAAGGC